>CM032801.1:11318350-12743350 GCA_019155185.1 Beaufortia kweichowensis | reverse complement strand
GTTTATATATATAGATACAGATTTTCAACTTTACTCTGTGTATATGTGGTTGCTTGTGTTTTGTTTGGGTGTTGTAAGACCCAAAGGATTTACTAAACAACCCCGCTGGCCATTATATTCCCTTTTGCCTAGGTTGAAGCCAATCAGGAAGAGGTACAGATCTGTCCATGCCAAATAATATTTGTGAAAAATGTGGTGCACAGGTGTTCATGCTTGTATGTCTTGTCCAGAAGTAAGTGTTTGTCCACTAACTGGTGCCAGGCACTTTGTCTCACCGGCAGACAGAGAGTGGGCTAGTGTTTGATTGTTGATTGATTGGTATTGTGCAGCAACATTAAAAAAATATTCTAGGTTAATCACAAGATAAATTGTATTAACAGGATCTGTGTCAGGCTGTTGATAACTATGGAAAATAGTTTTGTATTGCCAGTTATACACAATAGAAATCTATTGGGGAAGCATGCACAAAGTTGTGGTACAAATAAAATTTAATCTGTCCTGCTTCAGCCATCAATTTAATGACTGTTGCTCGCATTTCATCCAGAATGATGGTCCGATGTAACCTATAAAAGTGCTGCATGTTTCTTTTACTGTTACTAATCCTCTATGATGTTCCTCTCTCTTCCTTCTTTTCATTCTGGCCCCTCCTCCCTTGTTGGCCTCCTATCTTTAGCCAGCCCTCCTTCCTCTTTCCTCTCCTCTTCCCTCTTCCTCTCCCTCTTCCTCTCCTCTCCTCTTCCTCCCTCCTCTGCCTTCATCCATTGTGTTTGTTTGGAATCTTACTAATATCTGTGTCTGTGTCTTCTCTCTCTCTTTTGACTCACTGAATGATGCCAGAAGTGCCAAAGGTGAGCAAGCATTTTGCATCACATGAGCTATTGTGGCCTTTTGCACAGGCAAGGAAAAATGTGTTAAGATTTATGACATTTCTGTGTGTGTTTTTTAGTTAATGTCCAAGAATGTTAGCAGATTTTATTATGAGAGGAGCTTATATGTATTTTTTATGTATTTTTAAAGTATTTAGACATTGTGTTGCATTTAAAAATGTTAAATAACAAACCAACCATTTAGGCATTCATTTTAAAGAATAATAGCATAAATTCACTTTTCCAGCAAAACATCCCAGAATAGGACATTTTACTGCTTCAGCATGATTTGACATCTTTGGTCTCTGTCTTTCAGCAAACACGGACAGGAGTTGGGGTGAAGGTGGGCTCTGGCTCTGCCTCTGCTGGAGAGATGAGCAGCAGTGAGCCCAGTACACCTGCTCAAACCCCACTGGCAGCTCCAGTAATACCTTCACCTGTGGGAACCCTGCTTTCACCTGGAGCTCCTCCCATTCCAGGACCCAGCAAGGTCTGTTCATTGCGTTACTGGTTTTCTTTCCTGCCCCTTAGTTAGTAGGAACATGGGGCTAGCAATGCCAAGATCATATATTTGATCAAAGGGATTGAACATACTCTTAAAAATTTGTAGTATAATGCACCGTAAGTCGCCTTGGAAAAAAGCATTGCTATACAACTGCATAAATGTAAATGTACTGTTTCGTCTTGTAATGCAGGAAGAGGAGATGTTGCGTGCCCAAGTGAAGGATCTGGAGGAGAAGCTGGAGACTTTAAAGATAAAGAGGACAGAGGACAAAGCAAAGCTAAAGGAGCTGGAGAAACACAAGATTCAACTCGAGCAGCTGCAGGAGTGGAAGAGTAAGATGCAGGAACAACAAAATGACCTCCAGAAACAACTCAAGGAGGCCAAGAAGGTATACAGTAAACTTACTACAATAAATGATACAGACTATCGTATGAGAAGTGTCTGTGGATGTTTTAACTGGCTGAGTGTTCGCTTGCAGGAAGCTAAAGAAGCTCTTGAAGCTAAAGAACACTACATGGAGGAGATGTCAGATACAGCAGATGCCATTGAGATGGCCACACTGGATAAGGAGATGGCTGAAGAGCGAGCCGAGTCGCTGCAGCTGGAGGTTGATGCCCTGAAAGAGAAAGTGGAGGAGCTGACCATGGACCTGGAGATACTTAAACATGAAATAGAGGAGAAAGGTAGAAACACACCTACATACCAGAGCTGGGCAATAAGATTGCATTTCTGATTGCTGTTTTACAAAAAATTTGTTATACATTTATAAGGTATTACTGCTTGAATAGGTGTTTTAACATCTTATAGAGCATAACCATAATATAAAATTACATATACTGTGATTTTAATCATAAAATTATAATCATAGCGTCCACATCTAATACACGCACATATACTGTAAAACCATCACAGGCACATATTGAACTACAATCCTTTCCTGCAGGCTCAGATGGAGCAGCGTCTAGTTATCATGTGAAACAGTTAGAAGAGCAAAATGCACGTCTGAAAGAGGCTTTAGTAAGGTGAGTCTGCGTTGAGGTCTACAGAGAGATCCACCACTAGTAGTACTTGAGCTGGTTATGCTCTGTCAAAGTCAATAAACCAGTAACATCAATGTATGTGATATATCAGGATGCGTGACTTGTCTGCATCAGAGAAACAAGAGCATGCAAAGCAACAGAAACAAATGGAGAAGAAGAACATTGAGCTGGATACACTAAGATCCCAGAGAGAGAAACTGCAGGAGGAAATGAAGATGGCTGAGAAAACGATTGATGAGCTTAAAGAGCAAGTAAGTTGTGACAACATCAAAACTGAGAGAATGAACTTTTTGGACTATGTTAACAATGACTACAATATACGTGTATGTCAGGTGGATGCCGCTCTCGGAGCAGAGGAGATGGTGGAGATGCTGACTGAACGAAATCTAGACCTGGAGGAGAAAGTACGAGAGCTTAGAGAAACAGTCACAGATCTGGTGAGTTTTTTATATGTCACTTTGGAGCATCTGCCAAATGCATGAATTTAGTGCAACTGCATCTAGATATTTCTTCAGTTGTATGTTGAGCATGTATATGTGTGTATGTGCTGATGTAGGAAGCCATCAATGAGATGAATGATGAGCTGCAGGAGAATGCCAGAGAGACAGAGCTGGAGCTGAGAGAGCAGCTGGATCTGAGTGCTGCCAGTATAAGAGAGGCGGAGAAACGGGTGGAGGCGGCCCAGGAAACTGTGGCGGATTACCAGCAGACCATCCAGAAATACAGAGAGCTGACTGCACATCTGCAGGTACTGCTGTGTGGAAAACACAATTAACAACATAGACACTGAATTTACTGAAATACACTCAGTATAAACATAGTAAAAAATAACTTTGAAACCTTTAGAGATACATTCATTAGTTTTCTTTTAATAAATAATTTAGCATGTGTCAAATTAAAAATCAAATGCTGTTGACTATCAAAGATAATCAAATTATGTATAAAACTGATACGAGCAATTCCATGCAAATGTATGATGGTTTTCATCATACTACATACCTCAGATGTCAATATTTGGTGGTTTAAAAACCCATGTGAGGTCTCTTTCAAAGTTTTTAATACATTTTTTACGTTTAAAGCATGATTTTTCATAGTCAGGTAAAGTGCTGTATTCAGAATTGTCACATTCATAACAGTTCATATTCCTCATAAATGGACACATGAAAATTAAAATAACTATTTTATGTTCTTTGAAGAGTCATCTCTTCTCCATTTGTTGGGTTTTATTGCTTCTGGTTTGTGTATTTTAATCCATAATGCAAATTATATTTTTTAGAATAATTAGATTTTTTGATGTCTGGAGTTTAGTAAAATATAAACAGGTGTTCGACATATTGGGAATTAATACACTCTGTGAGAATTTATATTTCAAGTTTTGACTGAAAATGTCTCGTCCATCCTGCTTGAATTGCCCACCTGCTAAAGTCATCCAGTTTTCCTGGTAAAGCTTTATGATTATTAAAGTCTTACCAGTACCAGTAGTCTGACTGGCACACCATCATCCATGGTGTATTCTATATGCATTAGGCCGTCATCTATAACACAAGCTGGTAATCAGCTATGCTGTTTTCAGGAGAGATGTAATATAATCTATAAATCACATGGTTTTATCATAGTAAATTTGTGTGTTTGTGTGGAGCAGGAGGCTAACAGGGATCTGATGAGCCAGCAGGAAGCCAGCCCAGAGCAACAGCAGCCTGCTGAGATCTTCGATTTCAAGATCAAATTTGCAGAGACCAAAGCCTACGCCAAGGTGAGCACACATTCTTCTACATTCACACATACAGTAGGTGTGTGTCTCTCATGTTAAATGTATGTCTGTATATAATCACAGGCTATAGAAATGGAGCTGCGTAAAATGGAAGTGGCTCAGTCTAACAGACAGGTGTCACTGTTGATCTCCTTTATGCCTGATTCCTTCATGAAACATGGAGGAGATCACGACTGCATTCTCGCACTGCTGCTCATTCCACGGCTCATCTGCAAGGTGACCTCATCTCTGTATACAGTCAATATACAGTCATCTTTAGCAACTGCACTAACCGCTACACCACAGATCCAGATGTGCATGTTGTTGAAAGTGTTTGTGTGTGTATGTTGCAGGCGGAGTTGATCAGTAAGCAGGCACAGGAGAAGTTCGAGTTGACTGAGACGTGCTCTCAAAGGACTGGAATGAGAGGAGCCGTTGGAGAACGACTCAGTTTCGCAGCTGGACTCATCTATTCTCTCACATTACTACAGGCAACATTGCATAAATATGAATAGTAGGTTTAACCAAACTGAAACGCACTGATTGCTCAGAACATTACAACACAGTATCCTCAGTAAAATGAAGATAAATGCAATTTCTTACGTTGAATGTATTTGATATTGAAACAGTAAGTGGGGGCAGGACATATTGAAGGACGAGTTCCTTTATACATAGTGAATACAGTACCTGTTAGTTTACATTACACACTGACAAAAACATGATTTTCCATTTGCTATTTTTTGTTGCAAGCAGGTGATATGGGTGGGTGGGGCATTTCTTTTAAAGTCTTTGATTTGTTTCTAAAAAATTTTGGATGAGTAAAACTGGAATTGTTCATGTGCATGTCTGTAGTTTTTTCCTTTTTCATTGTAAAGGGATAGTTCGACAAAAAAAAAAAAAAAAAATTTTGTCATCATTTATTTACCCTCATAACACAAAAGAAAACATTTTGAGAAATGTCTCATAGGTTTTGTGTACATACAGTAGAAGTCAATAGGGGCCAATGTTGATCGGTTCTTCAAAATAACTTTTGTGTTCTGCAGAAGAAAGAAATGAATACAGGTTTGGAGTAACATAAGTGTGAATAAACGAAAGAAAGAATTGGGCTATCCTTTTAAGAAGTGCACTAGTATATAACTGCAATAGACATAGCCACAAAACCATTTGTATTTCATCAGGTCTTTGAAAGACAAAATAGAGTAAGCCATGAAGAATCCAGATGAGAATGATGTTTCTGTTTTTATCTGTGTCGTGCAGTGCTTTGAGTCAGTGCAGTGTGGAGGTGTATAAGCGTGTGGGCTCTCTGTACTCAGAGATGAGCGTGCACGAGCGCTCCCTTGACTTCCTCATAGACCTTCTGTACAAAGACCTGCTGGATGAAACTGTCAATGTGGAACCTCTTACCAAAGCTATTAAATACTATCAGGTAACATATTATGATGCACACTTTATCTATTGATTTATTCACATTTGTTTTGCTGTATAAAAGCACATGACAGATGACTTGAAAAATAATATCATTCCATAATATTTACAGTAAAATTCTTTGTTGTAGCACCTTTACAGTATTCATCTGGCTGAACAACCTGAGGACTGTACCATGCAACTAGCCGACCACATTAAAGTGAGAATCACACTTTGGACACAAAACAACACAGATACGAATACACAGATTAATTTAATAAACACGTGTGTGTGTGTAGTTTACCCAGAGTGCCCTGGACTGCATGGCCGTGGAGGTGGGTCGTCTGAGAGCGTTTCTACACACAGGACAGGACGAGGAAAGCTTCTGCGTGCTGCTCAAAGATCTGGACACTTCCTGTAGTGACATACGACAGTTTTGTAAGAAGATCCGTCGTCGCATGCCAGGCACGGATGCGCCAGGCATCCCATCTGCCCTCAGCTTTGGACCACAGGTGCATTATATTTAGATCTTTTTACAGTCCCAACACTTAATCTTACACACACCTGTGTAACCAAAACTCATGTGTAACTAAACTCATATGTGTTGGTCTAGGTGTGTGAGACGCTGGCGGACAGCAGAAGACAGCTGGCCTGGGTCAATGCTGTGCTGCAGGAAGTGGCCGCAGCAGCTGCGCAGCTCATTGCACCTCTCAGTGAACATGAGGGACTTCCTGCCCTCAAATTGGAAGATATGGCCTTTAAAGCAGCTGAACAGGTATAATCGCACGTTTTATTACTGGGACATGCTTTGACAGATATTGTGAGATTTATATGTAGCGTGTAACAATGCAAGTGGATGGATGTGCATTATCTTTTGTTCAGATCTACGGGTCACAGGGCATCAATCCCCAAGAGTGTCTGCGGCAGTCATGCAGTGTTGTCATAGCAACAATGAACAAGATGGCTACCGCTATGCAGGAGGGAGAATATGACTCAGAAAGAGCACAGAATGGGGTAAGTAGGGGCTTTTTCAGTTTGTGTCTGTATAGCACTACAGCTATGAATCTTTGTGCGTTTATCTGTGTTTTATCCGTGTATGTGTGTGTGTATTGCAGGTGTCTCCTGTTGAAGTCAGAGCAGGCTTATTAAGGGCAGAGATCATGGATGCTGAAGGACTCGGCCTCAAACTTGAAGATAGAGAAACTGTCATCAAGGAGCTCAAGAAATCCCTTAAAATAAAGGTAAAAACAACATTACATGTGATGTAGAGAGTCTGTAATGTTATTAAAAACACTTAATACTGTACCATACTGTAATGCCTTGCATATACTTAAACATGGCTATTTATTACATGGCGCTCTGGAATACTCAATTCTGATTGGCCAGTTGTGACATTTCAATGTTATTTCCCAATAACAACCGCTCAAAACTAATAACACAGGCTATTGCCAAGAGTATTCCCAGCCAACTTGACTTCAAAAGTAATTTACTTATGAATAAATTAGATTATATGAATTATAGATTATTAGAAGTGTGCCTAATTATTAACATATATTATATTTTTATTATAAAAGATTAAACCAAATCGTTGTTAAACCTAATGTCTAATGGAATACGAAACGTTTTCCTCATGGAAGGTTTGTATTCGTTACAAATAAGATAATAAAAAATGTATGTAAAATGTAAAATAAGCTCTGTCAGGATTTATTCTGCGTTAACAACCGTCCGACTATACGTTATCTAAAAGCTCAGGTAATTGTTGAGATCATCTTAATCTTTTTTGTTTCTAGGGAGAGGAACTAAGTGAAGCTAATGTGCGTCTCAGTCTGCTGGAGAAGAAGCTTGACAGCGCATCTAAAGATGCAGATGAGCGTGTGGAGAAGATCCAGACAATCCTGGATGAGACGCAGTCACTCTTAAAAAAGAAGGAAAAGTAAGAGACATCAGTCACAATATGCACTCATGTCACAGGGTTGTATTTGTTTGTTTTCGTTTGTTTATAAAAACATGTTTCTTAGGGAATTTGAGGAGACCATGGATGCTCTTCAGGCTGATATAGACCAACTAGAAGCAGAGAAAGTAGAGCTGAAGCAGAGAATCAACAGCCAATCAAAGATGGGCATGGAGGGGACGAGAGGAAGTCCAGGCTCTGGCATCGCCTCCATTGTGACGTGTGGCATACCTCCTGGTAAAACTTAACACCAAGCTAATTCAAAATAAACTTTATGTTATGTTTTCAGTTTAAATTAATATGTCTTCCCTTGTTTTTATCACTTTTAGAAGAGCAAAAAGGTAAATGAACTCTTCCCTGTCTCTTTCCTCCTCCATCCTTATCTGTTTTTTATTTTGATGTTATCCTTCCTGGAACCTTGTGTTTGTGTGTTTGTGTGCATGACTCGTGTGTCCTTGCAAGTTGTTCTTGCATATATCTTGCATGTGATACAGATTTTATAGAATCTTGTAATATGTTCAGTTTTCTGTACTTCTTTCTCACATGTTAATCAATCTGTCTATGTGTGTTTTAAGGTTTGTGTGCAGCTGCAGGACTCCAAGTAATAGATTCTCCACTGTTGACTCAGCAGATCGAAGCTCAGAGACTCAGTATAAAGTACCTGAAGAATGAAAACAACAGACTGAAGGTTTCTTCGTCGTACCTCACATTGAAGTCTATATCTATAATGCAGACAGCAAGGATTTATTTTTACTTTATTGTGTGGGCTTCAGGCAGAAAAGATGCGTGCTCAGCTGGCATCTCTCCCTCCACTGAAGGTGCCAAAGCTTGGCTGGCGTGAGGGCTGCAGGCCCGAGGTCTTATCTAGCGCCCTCTACCGCAAAACAGACCAATTGCTGGATACTCTTCTCCAGATGAGCGCTAATGTTAAAGTAGTGGACATCACAGGAAAATCTCCAGGTCTGTCATGATTACACACAAACACATACTACTTTCTGATACTTTCTTGTGATAGATATATAATGGTGTTGTTGTTTTTGTTTACAGTGAGTCCAAGTGGTCAGCTGATAGAGCAAACAGCAAGACTGCAGTCGCTTAGAGACACTCTTGACAGGCTTAAGGTAAATCAAGAACCTCAAGATTATCATTTGGGGGTGTTTAAATTGGTCATTTTATGTGTTTTTATTAAATGGATAGCCATCTGATTCTGCAAAAAAAGAACTGTTTTAATACATTCAGAACATTAAAACAAATAGCAATTTCTCAGGAAATGGTTTGAGCAAATACAAGACACAAGTCGCTGAATCTGGTTGTTAAATCACATACATAAACTTGACCAAATGAAACTACATCAACTACATGAGATTCTTTCAATCCTCATGCAAATGAGTAGACATGGACAAGACAAATACTGTAGATGGAGCAACTGTAAAGCATTAACACAATGTGCTATATTCACAGAAAAAATATCCTAATTTTATAATTAATGAATGAAACAGCATAGAAAGTAAACTCAACAATTACATCTGCTTCCCATTTTTATTTTTCATAAGACATATTGTGTGCAACAAGATTTACTGTAGCTACCCACCATTCCCAACATCATCACAGATATAACAACATCATATACAAACCTTATATTTGCATTAAGCATATAATCAGACATTTCTGTGTATAAGAGTACATTCAATATGCATTCAATAGGACAGTAAATAAGTCTCCTTTAAGAAATGTTCCTCTTTCTTATTCTCTTTCTCTGAAGGATGAGGTAGCAGAACATGTAGTGACTCATAGACCTGGTGCACAAGCCTCATCAGACTTTGCCACTTTCCCCTGCACTTCATTTGTAAAGGTGAGATCATGAATCTCTACATAACTGAGTTCCACATCTGTTGGGTATCTGCATAGCTCACATTCTTTTTTTCTGCTCTCAGGCAAAGGAGGAGAAGAAAGGAGATGCTGTATTAGTTGGACGTGTGATGATGCCATGCCCTCGAGGACAGGAACAGGTGCATCGGCTGGTCCTTTCACAGTCTCAGCTGCAGAGAGTCCATTGCATACTGCAGACATAAAAATTCCTATTTTGCCTCTTTCCAAAAACCTGCTCAGACCAATTTATCTCTAACAAGACAATGAATTATGTTATAAATTAAAGCAGATGGGTCAGTTTAAAGATAATTGTCATTTCAGATAATTGTTCTGGTGGCTTTACAGCCATTAAATATCCCTCCGATGTCTTTTATAACCTGAATTTATCTTTACTCTCAAACAATAAACCATATATGAGAAATGTATCAATTACAACAAATTTTCCCCAACTATTAAACAACAAACAAAAATCGCAAGGTTTGCAGATCGAGACCTTTCTGAGAGCTTTTGCCGAGATTCTCTGCCTCTCTTCCCTGCATTAAATATCCATTAACGTTTTCATATATTTCGCTTACAGAATTAGAACAGAAATGTATGTGTATAATTAGCGACGCTTGCTAACTGTGTAACAATGTGAACATCTTAGCAACCGCTGAACAACAAATGCTAGATTTCCATCTTTAAAACATATCAGACCTGATATTAGAGCCTTTGGCACAGCCCTTTTTGTACACCCACTGCAACATTGTCCTAGTGTTAGAAAGACCGTAAAAACAATATTCAGTGTTGATATCTATAATCACAGTCAAGTGTTAAAGGGCTTGGCTTTGATGTTTAAATGTGCCACGCCAATGTGCTTTTCCAAACTGGCCAGAAAATATAAACGTCCCTTTGGGGAGAATGAATGGAGAAAAACAGGTGAATGGTGCTGTAAGTTGGGAGGATAGAGTAAAGAAAGACATTAGGAGATATTCAAACAGAAAGATTG
Organism: Beaufortia kweichowensis; assembly: GCA_019155185.1. Classification (NCBI taxonomy): domain Eukaryota; kingdom Metazoa; phylum Chordata; class Actinopteri; order Cypriniformes; family Gastromyzontidae; genus Beaufortia; species Beaufortia kweichowensis. Next base: position 12,732,977 of record CM032801.1, on the reverse strand, counting down.
TCAGTATTAAAAGTGGTCTTATGGTAGCAATGGTATGCTTTGTTACTGTTGTGTTACTTATTAACTGTACTGTTTAACATGCCTACTGTTGCTTATGGTATTGTTGAATGTGTCGGCATATTATACATAATGTGACTCGATTAATTTAAATAATAAATTATTATGCGAGTAACTACACTCGAGTTGAATTTGCGATTTGATATTTATTGTGATTTAACAACAAACATTTTGCTTCTGAAGAGCTTCTGAAACTTGCAAAGATAAAACTGAAATGAAATGTACTTGCATTAAATTTATTAGCAGCCATAAATTGGTTTACAGAAACAGTTTGCCTAAATACTATAAAAGCATGATAGCTAAAACTGTTTTGAATAAACACACTTCTTACGAAAAAGGCACACATCACATACTGGAAGTGGATGTGTTTTTATAGACACGACCAGTAACCATCTCCACACCAAGTGGTTTAACTGGGATATATTTGGGAATCTGAAGAAAACTAGTGTTTTTACATTCAAACTGGATATGATTCTGGATCTTACAAATACCAGACAAATATTGTATCTTAACAACACCGCTCTCAGCAGCAATGGCACCATTAATGTAGGCAACATCTCAAAGATCATCAGATTGATCTCTTTCGCTGCTGGTCTCCCTGCCATTGGTTTTTCTATATACCTTATGAGCATGCAGGCAAAAACTGGCAAAGCTGGTCCTGTCTACCTTATCAGTCTTCTTGCATCTGACATCTTTGGACGGCCGAATGAACCACCGAAGGATATAGAGAATACAATTACGATGAATTTCCAACATCGTGTTCATGGTTTGTGTTGCTCAGGAATGATATCTGTTGGTGACCTGCCCCAGTATAATGCTTTCTGCATGAAGCTTAAGCAGCCAAGAATGATTTTTTTGGCTGTTTGGGCAGCTCCCTTTGCATGCAATACTCTTCCTAGCGTGGCAAAATATTTTCTTCTGTTCTCCATAGCTCTCCTTCTCCCATTTCCTCTCCTGGTGTTCTTCTGTTGGGATTCATTTAGAGCTTTATGGTGTAAAAAAAACGACGAGCAAAGAAAACACACAAGAGGACACAGATGGTGTAGACACCATGGAAACAGTGTCTGGGACTCTAACACGCCTTTAAATAGAAATTTTTAATTGACCTAAACTCACAACTGTAAACTATTAATATTATGTTAATAATTCAACTGTTTGTACTTGGTTATTACAAATCTAAATGATATTAGACACACTGTTAATTTTTATATCAGAACAGCGCATTTATTGCTCATTTGATTTGAAATGGTAGACTTTGGACCTTTATGCGAATAGCTGTATATACTGTAAATAAGATGTAAACATTCATTTTAGCTCTTATGTCTAAAATACTGAAGAAATACTTGTACAAAACTTGCAGGTTTTCACTGAGTTTCCAGAATTAACTTTGATTTTAAGCACAGAAAGTTGTATATTTTCTTTAATAATCATAAAATGGAATACAAATGTTGTTTGAAATACATATAAGACCTCTAAAAACTAAAAAGGTGTAAAACATTTGAGGAAGGTTTCGCAGGATTAGGTGTCTGCTGCACAAAGCAGACCGAACAGGCAGAGAACTGTAGAGAAAGAGTGCAGAGCTCTCCGAGCACATAACGGTAAAAATCTTCAGGCACGGTCACTGAAGTGTAGGATGCGTGTCATTACAAAAGTATGGACATTTGGCTTTTGTAATCCGCACACACAACACATTCACACACGGATTGGAACACAAGAAATCTGTAAACAAACATTGTCGATAAAAACATCTCATATTCATTGACTAGGCGCTTTCTGTAGGAATACGGGGGGAGGCTAGCAGGCATCTCCAGCGTTAGAGAATAAGATAAACGGAAAAAAAAAAGGTCAACCAAACATTGTTCAAAATGTATTCAAGTCCTGAGTTTTTAAAACAAAACATAAAAAGGCAAACAGATGAACCCATATCAAGTTTTACAGTAAACACATTTGATAGTTTGCAGGCTCATAATGGTCACTTGAGCATAAATCAGTTAACACATAGGGTGGGGCTCATCTGTTTCGCTGGTGTGTTGCTAGTCTCTCAGGAAAGGGGGTTGGGGGTCTATTGGCAGCAGATGCTGTGGTCCAGCTTTAAACAGAGATGTCACTCAAGGCATCAGGGTTCATCTGCGTGGTTGGTGTCGGGTAGGTCTGGGAGCGGGCGCCACGGCACAGGAAGGCGTCGAGGCAGAGGCTGCGGCATCCTCCGCCTCCTCCAGCTCGCCCTGGAGCTCTTGACTAACACTGGACTGCAGGGCTGCCGGGGTTAACCACTCCTTTGGCAGACAGCTCTGAAGGAAGGGCACACAAGAGCTGAAGTAGGCCAGCCTGTTCACCCAGCGCGGGATCTCTCGACCACAGAGGATCTGACACAAGACACCACAGAGATACTGTGAGATTTTGCAATGTGGATCCCGAGGCAAATGTGTGTAGCTTCTTTAACTTGACTTTACCTCTGATAGTGCTGAGGAGAAGTGATTGCAATTCTTGTGCATGAGGTGGTAGGCGTTACCCTTATACTCCTTTCCCATTTCCTCCACAATTCTCTCCACATCCTCTTCTGTGAAGTCTGTACTCCCTAAAACAATGGCCTCTCTGACACGGCAGGTAGAAAGAAAGAGGTTTGTGTGTAAGAGAGAGTTGTGAGTTGATACAGAGTCACATTTGTGATATCTATTCGAAAACTCACTTGAATTTGAATGTCTCTCCGAGTTCTGTTGCATCACCAGGTGTTATCTCAAATATACCTGAAAAAGGATAAGGATGTCCTCCATAGGCAAACTCTGCAATGGAATAGGAAATAGTACTTGACATTGGAATTACGTACAGTGCATTGAACATTAACATTTATTAGAACATATAACCTACACACTAAAATAAAGATATGGGGTTTCATAACCTCTCATGTAGTTTGTTATTACTCTATAAATATTTGAATAAAGAATACACATTTTTTGTCTCTGATCTTCTATGAAAACCTTTAGGGTATGCTGCATAATAATCTCAATGTATTTATCTGTTGCATGAACAAGTCTATCTATGATATAAATTATGTGAGGTTGAAACAACCTGCCTTTCTGTGCTGCCATTTAATTTGTTTAATTTCTAAGTAACATTTGTGTGACTCATTTCTGTTTCTGAGTCATTGCACAAGTCTTACCTCTGCCATAGATCTCAATTCCTGAGTGAAAGACTCCGATTCCCAGAGAAGTGGTGAACTCATTGATCCAGTACTAGCAGAAAACAAAACAAGAGTCTGAGTCTCATACAATGAAATGTTAAAAGTGTGTAAAAGGACAGCTGTGTTGTTGTTTTGATATTAAAACAGTAGTGAAACAATCAGACATCATGCGTATTTACAATCAGCATTTCACATTATATCTGCTGACTGTGAGTGCAGATTCTGTGCAGTCCTACCAATAACTTACTTTCTTCTTTCTTGCCATTTCTTTTTAACAGATCTCCCATGATATAACAACAAAAGCATGTTGTTTTACAAGTGCAAAGACAACAAAATGATCTGAATGGGAACTTGTCTGAAATCATCACAAACATTAAAGGACAAGTGAAAATGTGCTCTGTTGGGAACAACTGATTCCATCTTCTGTTTACACTCTTACTCATGAAGAATAATGCAAATAAAGTGATGCATGTGTTTAAAGTGGATATACACAAGCCAGTTAGCTTTAAACAATGACAAACTGGACCTAAAATGAACCAAACGTGTTTCTGAGTCATTACTGTATGTTTTCGTGCATCTGAGTCATTGCATTTGCAAATGTCTATAAAATTACTACCAATCTAACAGGCACTGCTGGGCAAACGTTACAGTATGTTAATTCAGAGCCAATTGTTACATTTAAAATTACATGCATGCATTCAGAATTATTATGGATATGTAGAGACAGGCAATGCGAGTAAATGATTGCTCACACCCTAACGTATATCACTATGTAGTGTTACAGGAAGTCTGACATCTGCCCTCACTTGATTAGGTCAGCAAATAAATAAAATGTCAATGAAGCTGATTTCTTATTGAAGAATATTACATAAAATGAACTACATTTGTAATGCCACGACAGACCCAATGATCCATGTGTAATATGTTACTTCCTGTTAAATCATCATATGCTGTTGCTTATACTTAGAAATTAAAGAATTCATAAAAATGTGTCAAGGGATGACAGAAATTGTGCAATTAAGACACTTATCCAACCCCTCCTAATTCAGGGTTACGAAATAAGATACTTATCTCTTTGTCCTCAATTACTTCAAAGCTTATTAAACATATCCTTCATCACAGAACTGGAGATTAGTCTCTCAGTGCTTTAAGACCTTAGTAACTGGTTTCGAAGACAGATTTTCAGCAAGAGTATTCTCGTGCCAATAGAGCTGTGATTAAAAAATAAAATCTACAAGCTCAGACATGAACTGAGTGGGAGATCTGACACTGATACAGTCTCATGGGAATTGCTGTAAGGGGACATCACATTAGGATAAGATGAATAAAAGACCTCTCCTCATAATAGTGCTGGAACTGCTGCCAAAGACACTTTCACACACTCACAATTACACACTAATGGTAGAGCAAAATGTAGTATTTGTCCAATAAAGCACGATTGTGATGATTAATTTCCTGTTTCTGTTCAGATATGATACAGCATATGTTTATCTATCACCCACATTGTTTATTGTTTTACAATTTGTTAATGCAATTGTTATCCAAAATTAAGATTACTTGTCATCTTTAAAAACCTGCAGCAGCTCAAATGTCCAGCCCAACATAGTACTCTCGGCAAAGAGGCCTAAGGAAAGTATACATTTTCATGGCTCTCGTTTGCAAGGGTTAATGGGACACATGAGACGGACTAAATCTTTAAGCGGGGACTCTTCACGTTACTCTGTCAAATGACACTTAGACGGTACAGTCAATCTTTCCAGTTGCTTTAATCTTCCCCCACCTACAGTTTGCCAAGGTTAGACGTATTTAGAGTTTTGTAGATGTTCACCAAGAATTCTCAACAGCTGTCTAAACCATCAACACACAGGTGCAGACAACTGACAGTTTAGTTAACCAGGTCGAAGCTTTCAGCTGATGAGATTATCATATATCAGTGCAATAAATGCACGTCTGCTATCACTCATTTAAATGAAAAGTTCACCAAAAATGTAAATTCTCTCAAATTTACGCAATGTGATGCCATCCCCACGTATACGACTTCCTTTCTTCAGTTAAACACAAATGAATGTCATGTTATCTTCATACAGGGACTGAAAATGTTAAAGGTCTCTCAGTTTTTCAAGGATTTTTAATGTTTAAAGCATGACTTTTCATAGTCTGGTTAAGTGCTGATGCACAACAAAAGTAAAAAAAACCCTATTATTATACGTTCTTTGAATAGTCATCTATTCACCATTTGTTGGGTATGATTGCTTCTGGTTTGTACATTTTACTTTACACAAAAGTATGTTGCCTCTCAAAAACATTTCATAGTCTGACTCTATCAACAGGGTTTTAGTAATATAAACAGACTGTTCAATATACTGCTAATAAATACACTCTGTGAGAACTAATATTTTAAGATTTGACTAATAATGTCACGTTCATAATGCTGGAATTGCCCAGATACAGCTGGGATGGCATAAAGGTGAGTAACTGATGAGAAAGCTTTTCATTTTTAGGTGAACCATACCTTTAATGACCTGTTACTCCAAATAGTGTGACTTTTAAAGGACTGAAACCTCGTTACACGGAACACAAGTTTCCTGACTAAACAACTATGGCACTATTGTTCTGACAAATTCAGCTTTATCTCACAAAACTGCAAGCTGACATCTAAGGTACGTTTCAAGACCTAGTGTGCTGATTTAAACGTTCAAACTGGACTCAAACGATCACAATAAATGCTACCTAGGTAGGGAGCGCACACAATTTTCAGACACAGCTGTGACTCTTGTCAAACATAACACAATACCACACACCCTATCACAGGAACGAGTCTTTATAGTAACATACCATATCATAGACGTTCAGAATAACCGGCTCGTTTGCCATCACACGGATGTCTGTGTTTCTTTCACTCCTGCTTTCTCCACTCGTGTATCTCAGCACTCGTCGTTCTCCGGAAAGCACCTTTGATGATGTGTCGTTTTAAACCTGGCTTGTTTAAAACGGGTTAGAGACATCTAAGAGCTGGTTCTGAAGGGTTCCTTCATGGATTAAATTGTCAGGCCACTTTTTGTCTCCAGCTACAGTGAGTAGCGATGCTGCTAGGCTAGTTGCCGTTTAGCTTCATGACCAGCGAAGAGAGAAACGAACGGTTCGCGAGGATAAATAAAGAACAGGCGTGAAGACTCGGCCATTCAGAAGACGAGCTAAAATATAACTTAAACGGAAATGAAAGTAGACGCGTGACAGACAAAAGGAGGACGTTTTAGCACCCGAGAAATAAGCAGCCTCCCCCGTTTTGTGTTTCTCACGATAGTGCGGGTGAACTGAGTCTGAATGCGCGTGCCTGATGATGCCCAACCTCACACAGCAATACATTACTGCCACTCCAGTGCTTTCACCGAGAAAAACATCTTCCACCTTCTACTGATGTGTGCTTTGTGTGTATGGAAGAGTTAACACAGAATCTATTTTATATTTTGATACTGCTTATTTTGTTTTTAATAACAAATAAAATAAATAAGCTAATGCTGAAAGTATATATATTATTGGGGGGGGGCAAGTGAATATAAATAAAATTGGTTGTGTGATTTAAAAGCTGTACAATACCACATTAATGGCAAGTATTTTTATTCAATAGAAATTAAAAGGCAGGAAAATCTTCAATGAACACTACTGAATGATTTTACTATTTCCCCACACATTACTCACACACAAATGTGTTGCAATATGTTCTGACTAAAGCCTTTTAACAGATATCGTACATATGTGCTAGAATTAAGTATTGTTTGGGGAGGTTAAGGGCTTATTTTAGTTACTGCTTTCTTCTTACACTTAAATTTGTAAATTTACACTTCATTTTGTCAGTGTCGTAACTCAGATTGTCTGGATAAAATTCAGCTCTGTAGTGAATTATAAGCACACAGCCATATCTCTTCCAGTCCTGTTGTAAAAGGCAGACATGTGATTATCAGCAGTTAGCTCACATGTGCTTTGCTGGGGGAAAACCTTCACAGTAAAAAAACATGCTGCTTTGATCTTCTGATGAAAAAAAAAATCAGCTAATCTATAATGATACTATGTCAAAATTCTCCTTTCTAAACTTACCTCAGTTATGCTACTTCAGTTACAACATTTCTATATGTTACTGTATATATACAGATATAGCCTAAGCAGATTCTCATCAGATTCTTTTGTGAATATTTAAATACAGATCTGTAGATGCAAAAATGCTTAAAGGAAAAGTTCAGTCAAATATAATATCTGTCAGTTGGAAATCTCATATCTCCATGTTTTTTTTTGTATAAGTCATTACTATTGGTCACCCTTCATTGAATGGTTTGGTTTAGTCTTGAAAATAGTTTGTCAACTTTGACACACTGTTTACATTTTTTTTAGTCTTCTGTGTGTATACAGTACATGACCAGTGCAGGTGCTGGATAGGAGCCAAACAAGGCAGTGTGGGGATGGTAGAAGACCCTTGTCATATAGCTTAACTTAGTCTGCCAGTTCTGACGTTTTCCCCATATGAACGTAATTGTCTTTTTTCAACAAACTTAGTCAATACAATCATTATTTGCTACTTATTTTTACAAACCGTAAACATTCACAACTCATTTGCACAATGTAGTAATCAACACACAAGTTCTGATATTCAGGCTTGTCCTTCTGATTCATCCTCAAAATTCTGTTCTTGTCTCTACAGAAAAGAATATTTCCTATATGGAAAATTAGGTAATTCTCCATCAAGACAGACTCAGAATTACCCTTAACTGGCACACACAATTCTCCAAGGTCCACCTTTACTTCCAAATGCTTTTGTCAGACAGGAGTAATGCTCACCCCACATTAAAGACAATTGACTTGCTGATAGTAATGTCACAGTCACCATATGGTGTCTCTGGGGATGCCCAGAAAAAGGAATATTGAATAAAAATAACAGATTGTCCAAACCAAGACACTGACTGAACAACTGTGTAAAAACTATTATTCATATTTACAAAAATGATGGTTATACAAATGGTATTAACTTTATTTTTTCACTCGTCGACAAAATGCTGGTTTTTGACTACAGGTGTCGCTGTTTTCCAAGGCAACGCAACTCAAAATAAACTACAAACAAACAAGTCGATGATAATAATAATCAAATGCATAATTGTTTTTAAGCATTTTATTGTTATTTTGTTTATTTACTGTATGTTTTATTTTGTTTTGATCTTAGCTTAATATCCTGCACCTTTATGAATATATTTAGTGTGTGCATCATGGTTCGTATATTTAATATATAAAATTAAATTAAACGGATTTATAATATTTATTCATAGATAGCACGTACAGAAATAATACATAATTCTACTTTACAAAACGATTTTATAGATATAGATTTGATAACATATGTGGGAGCAGACGGAAAGTATTGACTACTGTGTTTTAGCGTTGAATATAATATAATCAGGGTAATGTATATGTCGTGGGGTGTGTCTAGAGGCCTCGTGACGTAAGCAATGCCCGCCCCTTCGTCTGCTCAGGTGTGTGTGTGTGTGTGTGTTGGAAGAGCATTGCAGAGCTGTGGACGGAGCAGAGGGGATTGCGGTCATGTCAGACAGCGGGAATGCACAGACGCAGGACGGTGGTGGATCTCACGGCGAGGAGACGACGAGCCGGGTGACAACACCAAATGTGGGCAACAGAGTGACCGTGGTGCTCGGAGCTCAGTGGGGCGATGAAGGCAAAGGGAAGGTGGTGGACTTGCTGGCCCAGGACGCTGATATAGTCTGCAGATGCCAGGTAGCGTACGAGCACTTTATAGTGTCTATAAGGCTTCAAAATGGTTTGATGAGATCCTCCTTAGTTTTGTATCTGACTACTGAATCTCCCTGGCAGCTAACATTTAAGCTTGGATGGGTAACTACTGTACTACAATTGTGTTGGCGGTATATTGTGTAGTTTTAATGCGTTGTTTGGATCGTAATGGCAACCCCACTGATATACAAAGTGGCGTTTTCTTTATAAGGACTTTCATATTCATGATCAGTCAAAAATGAGCTCGTGTTGTTGTAAATGAGAGTAACCGCTGTGATTGCTGGGAAATGTGTGGTATTTGTTGTAGCACTTGTTTGCTGGCTAGGGGTTTGTTGTTGGAAGCGCTTAGCTGCTGTATTATTAAAGAGGAAATAGACGATCCGCCCACAGTACAGCGCATCCACAGCGCCATGCACTTTGATTATATCCACAGACTGATGTCCATATATCATTAAATTGCAGTATTATTATAATGGCAGTGTTGAAGTTTAGCGGCGTCGCTAGCTGTGTATATGGGCTGTTTGCTAATGTCACCTTGACTATGGAGTGTGGTGTGTGATGTCTGTCTGAGCACAGGCCGTTCAGATGTTGCCTTGAAATGTTAATAGGTGACATTGAGTTCAGTACAGTAATGTCTGGATTTATTAAAAGCAAACACAGAGTCTGTTTGCATTAGAGCAAGTAAGCTGTTAACAGGAATGCATCTCCTTTGAAGTTTATAATGCCTGAAGGTGATGTTTTATACAATGGCTGTTCTCAAAGCAGTTGTTAATAATTGCACACACAGTTCTGCATCTGTTAAATATACTTTCCATGTAAACTATTGTTGGTAACTATTGTAGTGGAAAAAAGTTTAGGACGACATAATCTAAATGATCAGAGTAATACATTTTTATGTACACTTTATCCAGACAGAGCAGTTCTGTTTAACCTGGCAAATCTGAAAAAATATGTATTGCAAAAACACTAATCTGAATAAGGAAATGTTTATTTTATGTACAGTACACACAGATGCTACGCTATGCATCTGTGCGTCAACATATCTGCCATTGCATGTCAGAGAGAAACAGGTGTCACTGCATCAGCTACTTATGACGTGCAGATGTAGCTTGGCTGTCACTCATTATACCATAACTGTTGGGTGTGTTTTGAGTTCTATAGGCAAGTCGAAGTTATTTAAGTTCTTCTAACCGTCTTCTGCACGTTTGTACAAAAAAATGCACATGTAAAGCTTGTCGGTCTTGTTTTTTTTTTCCAATGGTGAAACAATGAATGTCATGTTTAATTCCATAACGTAATGGTTTTGGCAAATTGTTTCGCCAAGGGTTATGTCTTCGAACATTCAGTACAGCAGGCTGCTTTACACACCCTGTCACTTTGTACCGTATGGTATTGATAACAGATTCACATTGCAAGAATTCTGTTCTAAGAAGATTATATTGTCCCAAGGTTGTAACTGATTCAAATAAGCCACTGTGTTCTGCACTGTCGTGTGTGTTGTACAAATGGACGGGACAGAAAGCAGATAGTGTTCGGGCTTTTTATAAAAGGCGCTGCACTCAGCAGTCTGATTGGTTTTCCTTATGGGCAGATGGAATGGAAAAAGGACCATAGTGCTGGTCCATGTCACACCAGTTTGATATGTTAAAACCCTTAGGATCAAACGCTAGGCTAGTGTTTTTTTGGTCATATAGCTGCCATTTAAAGGAATAGTTGATTCTAATAAAAATCTGTCATTGTGTACTTACCTTAATGTTGTTCCAAACCAGTATAACTTGCTTCTTTGGAAACCTAAGAGGAAATCATTTACTGAGTAAATGTGTTCTGGGCTATGAACATTCTCCAGTCAAGTATCAGAGAACTAGAATATCAGGCCATCTGTTGCTCTGGAAGATAAGGTGTCTCTCACATGCATTTGCTTAATGTATAGATTGTATGATTTTAAAATAAATAGGCCTACGTAAAATTAGGACTGTTGTTTTTTTAGGATGATAATATGTAGTATTTTTTTGTCTGGGACAATTAGTGAAAAGGCTTCTGCAACAAATCAAATGTTTGGCATAACAATTCGAACCAAAAATTGAATTAAAAAAAAATTAAATGTGTATGTGTCCTTACGTTCACCTTTTGTTTTAAAGACAGGGAAAATCTGAAGCAGACATGGATTACACAAATTTGTGCAAACTCTGATAATCAGTTTTATCCTAGCATGATTTGCTTAATGTTTTCTTTAGAAGCAAGAAAAGGGAAATCTGACCTTTCGTACAAAGGAGGTAATACTGCCCAACATGTCTCAAATTTGTGTTTATTAAGTTAGTGATGATTAGTGATTACATTTCCTTCCTTTTTGCAGAACAATTTTCAGTCATACAGTGTTTCTATATTTGTCTATATTTTTCTAATGTATGTGTGGTGGAGTCTCAGTATATTTTGTAGCCATATTTTAGGCAAGTCCTTTGGGTCAACTTAATAATTCTGTCTCTGTGGAAATCATTTGATTGCAGTGTTTAAGGATTTTAATTGTGTAGTAAGCAGCTATTTGTTTATCAGGTCTGTTTGTTGCTTGCTGATAATAACCACTGTTATGTTTAATAACCAGTGTTAATAACGTTCCACCAGAATATGTAGTGACAGTAAGAATTGTGTGAATATATTTCTGACTTTATACACACCTGTGATTTTATACACACCTAAATTGTTTTAAGTTTAATCATGTTAATTTTTATGTTTTATGAGCTGCGTCGGCGACACACTGTCCAATACCACAAAAATAATATGTTTAAGTTCTGTTTGTAAAACAAACAAAATGATTTACAGTTTATGAAAGTTTGCATTAATGCACTTTTAATGGAAGTCTATGGGGTAAGGCATTTCACTGGAATATACAGACCTCTAATGTAAGTGCATTACTGTAAACATGTTCCAGGGAATTTTAATTTATTTTTAAACAGTAGACAGCCTAAAGGTTTTAAATGAATGTGTTTGTTATATAAAGCATATTCGATTGAGGAAACACAAAAGATAAATCAGTAGGATTATCTCTGTCTCTCTCTCTTAAACTAAACCATTTCTAACTAACTAAACAACGCTAACCAGATTAAACATTGTAACATTATACCCTCATCACACGTGAATGCACTTTATTTACATGTATAAATTTGGCAGATACTTTAACCCAGTAAAATAAGTGAACAGGGTGACTTTACAGGAGGCCTGTGCCCTTGTTCCTCCTCAAGCAAATGCTGGGACAGATCACTCACACTAGCCACTTTTAGCCTGCCGGGTTTGGAATATGGGATGTCATCCAACACAGCCTGACACGCCAAAGTAGAGACATCAAATTAAAAACAGTGTTTCAGGTTATTGACTCATAATGTCACTCTTGTACGCTCCTCTTGTTGTGGTTTTTATAATTGCCAAGGTTTCCTCTGAAAAACAAAATGTATTTTCTATGTAAATCACATTCTGCGGTATGAAGTATGTGTACTTATTTATCATACAATCAATCAATCTTTGTTGGATATTGGGTTATTAATTACTTGTTTAATATTCCATTTCTCTACAACATACAACATAATAATACAGATGTTGAACAGATCGTGAGTCATTTTTTATCCTTTTTACAATTAGATCTCATAGATCCTAAAGCACAAGCTTGTTACATAGGAAGTTTATGTTGTACTGTTTTGAATTATTGAAATTAATGAATTATTCAAAGGTGGACCACCAATAATATTTATAAAAAAAAAAACAAATATCAACTGTTCATGCTTCTTAAGTTTGCAAAAGTCAATGTGATCATTCAGTTCAATCTGTGTTTTGACCTCCCAGGCCGGATCCTTTGACTCAAAACAACCTTGTAATCGGATCCCGTAATAGTAATAGTAATGCTAGAGTGCCCTCTGCAACGCTTTTGCTCGTCGTATGTATGGGAACATCGTAAATGCATCTAAAAAGGAGAGGCATCTACACGAACATACCACTAAATTGGTCAAAGGAGACCTACCCAGAAATAGCCTTGCCCTGTTCCTTGCTGGAGTAAAGCCTGATTTATTAAGCACACTTTGTGAGAAGTGCCACAGTTGTGCTGTGAGGTCAGAGCCGATTGAGGTGAAAGCTGACACCAGAACCTGATGATTTTTTTAAAGATGGCAGATAATCTGTTTTGTAATCTGTGTTTACCCGCTGTCTAGTCATATGCCAACGAAATGTGTTCTGTATGTAGTTATAAACATAAAAAGGTTTTATTTAAAAAAGTACACAGCTGAAAGTTGAAGAAACACTGTTCACCATTCAAGACATTGCAAGAATGACAACAACCTTTGTACAAACATTACATAAGGAGACAGTGACCAAGCCTCCAGGATTAAGAGATAGAAGAACAAAAGAAAAGACTGTTATTTGTAAAAAAAAAAAAAATCGAAGCCCTGTACAAACTAGTGTAGTCTTTGTAACTCGACTAAATGAGGAGGGACAGGTTGGTTCTTATTTTAAACCCACACCTAACAACTTTTTAAGTTTCCTATCTCACAGTTGCATGCCTAAACACGCCTGTACAATTCCATAGTAATGGTTCATATAAATGCAACATGAGTGCTTTAATAGATTTCTTGTAGACGGTAGAGCATGCACTTTAGTTTAACATTATAATCTATTTATTCACTGCCGATTGTATGATTTCTTCTGGAGGAAATCATACAATCGTGCAGGTATTTTAGTCTTTGTGTTTCTCTGCTTGTAGGGTGGAAACAATGCAGGACACACAGTGGTGGTTGATTCAGTTGAATATGACTTTCACCTTCTACCCAGTGGGATTATCAACCCTAAAGTCACCGCCTTTATAGGTGAGTATGTCTAGTCATCCCTTGTGAGAACACATGCAACCATGTACAATAGATCTGTATTGTTGCTCTTCACTTTGTGGATGATACTGATATAGTGCACTTATATTGTCTGGATGCGGGCCAGCCTATCACACTAATATAGTTGAGTGCAATCTATGTGCTTTATTCGCAAAGATCCAATTTTACTAATGGACCATACTGTGTTCTGTCATTTTTAATGAATACGTCAGCGATGTGGAGATTATTGTGATCTATAGGAAGGTCATCACATAACTTAAAGTAAAAGCTAGTCTTTGTTGAATGCTTGTGGATTATACAGTTTTCCATAAACTTTTGAACACAGTCTCATTCTGCATTTAAAGTACTTTGCAACAGAGAAACTTTCGTTGCGATGTTGACATTGAATTTGAATGAGAAATGAGGGGTGCCAATTTCTTCTTTGATTGTAGGCAATGGTGTAGTGATTCATCTGCCAGGCCTGTTTGAGGAGGCAGAGAAGAATGTGCGCAAAGGAAAAGGTTTGTCAGACTGTTTTGTCTGTTAGTACCCTTGGGCTGTATGTGGAGATTGAGACACAAGTCTAACAGATCTTCCGCTTACAGGTCTGGAGGGCTGGGAGAAGAGATTGATCATCTCTGACCGTGCACACATTGGTAGAGTAAAAGTGAAATATAAACACTGTCCTGTTTTGAGTAATCTGCTCTTTATTTCCCAGAATTCCAATCACAGTTTAAAAAGAATGCAATAATACATCATAAAGCTTGAAATTGGACTTGGTTTGACTGTTTGGTATTATTTATAATTATTTTCAAATACATGGTGAGCAATTATAATGTAAATTCTTTAAAAAATCAAATTAAAGGATGATTTAAATCTCTGTTAAACATTGACATTGATTAAACATTGATTTAATCTTTTTATAATAGCATATCAGGATGCTTTAAAATTAGTGTTATGTGTTAGAAATGATTATAATAATAATGCGTTTAGGCTATTGTTGTAATTGTAGATTCTCAGCGGGGGTCACAATCGTGAATGAACACTGGGATTGTTATGGTAACCTATTCTGTCTACAATAGTGCTTTGTCTCAGTGTAATACCTACACTTTCCTGTCTCTAGTGTTTGATTTCCATCAAGCTGTGGATGGAGTCCAAGAACAGGAGAGGCAACGGCAAGCTGGCAAAAAGTAAATCCTGCTTAATGCACACGTATAGGTCAAAATAGCGACATGTTATGATGCCAACAAAAGCAATGAACTGACAATTAATATTAACCTCGGTGATGTGTAAATACAGGGCTTTTCTAAGCTTTCTAATTCATTGGTTTCATCATAGACACAAAAGATGTGGAGAGGAATGAGAAGTGAACAAACTTTTCTAAGCAAACTTGATTTTGAATCTGTTCTAGCTCACACCCTTCAACCCTGAATGGAAATTTTACAGGTAATTCTTCTATAAGGTGCGAACACGCGAGTCTTACGCTTGTCTCTGCTTCTCCGCCCAGTTTAGGAACAACTAAAAAGGGGATCGGACCTGTATATTCTGCAAAAGCTGCTCGCAGTGGCCTGAGAATATGTGACCTCCTGGCTGATTTCCAGGAGTTCTCAGAGAGGTGAGGGTGTGCTTGACTATTATACCCATTCATACCCATTTCACTAGGCTTCCTCTCTGTATAAACTGATCCTAATCCACGTTACACATACCGGATACTCATACTAGTGTCTCTTCTTACAGGTTTAAAAACTTGGCCTCGCAGTATAAGTCTATGTATCCTTCACTGGAGATTGATGTGGACGGAGAGCTTGAGAAGCTCAAGGTAAAATGTCTAGATGTGCTTACACCAGATCATACAGTACATTGCAGATCAAGAACTTCTTTAGGATTAGGAATACAGCATTTTGTTGGATTTGTGTTAGATAATAAAAGTTAGAAGTTGAAGGAATATCTTTTCTAGTGTATGTAATGTGTTGTAAGGGATTTCTAAATAACAGAAAGTGGTTGTTTTTCTTTTAGACATATGTAGATAGGATAAAGCCAATGGTGAGAGATGGAGTCTTTTTTATGTATGAGGAACTTCATGGACCGACAAAGAAAATTCTGGTGGAAGGTGCCAATGCTGCCCTGCTGGACATTGACTTCGGTGAGTAATGTATACACCCATATAGACAGTACAGTATTTTATTCCCTGAGCGAGTGTAATGTAAGATTATGATATGTGGTAACCAGCTGGTGTCCATTTGTAAACCTCCCATGAACGTCTTTCTATAT
Organism: Beaufortia kweichowensis; assembly: GCA_019155185.1. NCBI lineage: Eukaryota > Metazoa > Chordata > Actinopteri > Cypriniformes > Gastromyzontidae > Beaufortia > Beaufortia kweichowensis. The sequence goes on along the minus strand of CM032801.1, from coordinate 12,716,837 downwards.
CAGTAAATGTCTGAGAGGTATCGCCTTGTAGACATGAATGATACACTGGCAGGCTTTACAACGTGACTGTGTGTGTGTTGTTTTATTTTCCCGGTTCACCTCAGTCACTTAAAAGTAATAAGACAACATTTATATAGTTTGTAAAATCTTTCATTGTTAAACGTTTAACTTTCTGTGTTTTTTCTAAAATTTGATCTAGACGTTGACAGATTGAGAGGCTGATATACATGATAAAATATGGTCATTATATCATCTTTGTAATATTAACAACTTCACAACATACATGCAGCACTGATGTGATGCTCTTGTTTCAGGGACGTATCCATTCGTAACCTCCTCAAACTGCACGGTCGGAGGGGTGTGTACGGGTCTGGGCATGCCGCCCCAGAATGTTGGCGAGGTCTATGGGGTTGTTAAGGCTTATACCACAAGAGTCGGGATTGGTGCTTTCCCTACAGAACAAAACAATGTAAGCTGCTGATTGCTTTACTTTCTGTTTTGTTTCCACACGGTGTTAGGATACTTAGTTAAGTGTTGGATCTGTTTATCTTTAATGCATTTAAATCCATAAAAAATGTCCCTGATGTTTGTTGAGCAGGATTATAATTGGTGCATTTGATAAGCAATATCTCACTCACTGACCCCAATAAATATTCTCTACTTATGATTTGTAATCCTTTATTATATCCCAGTCTTTATAAATTTGCATTACAGTGACAATATATGTATTCATGTATGGCAATGCTGTGATTTTTTTTTTTAAATTGGAGAGATTTTTCTTCTCTTTTGAAATGTCTCCATCTAGTGGAAAGAAGATGTATTGTGCAATTCATAGTTTTGTAAACTTCATAAGCTTTGTATCAAATAATTATACATCAACACATTTTTTAGCACTTTGTTTGTATTGACTTTTAATAGTAGCCATTTTTCTAATCATATCTATGTGTTCAGGAAATTGGAGAGCTTTTGCAGACAAGAGGCAAGGAAGTGGGCGTGACCACAGGTCGCAAAAGGAGATGTGGTTGGCTGGATCTGGTGCTTATCAAATATGCCCACATGATTAATGGCTTCACAGCGTGAGTGTTCAACTGTGTCTTCATTTCTATATTTGTATTAAATGAATATGTACTTCATAAAATGTTTTTGTACATCAGGTTTTATCACTATACTCCATTTGTCTCTTTAGTTTAGCTCTCACCAAACTAGACATCTTAGACGTGTTGAATGAGATCAAAGTTGGTGTGGCATATAAAGTAGATGGTGAAACCATCCCACATTTCCCAGGTAAGCTGATCCTATGTATTGCATAATAAAGAAGGTATGAGCTATTCAAAATATTGGGAATATTGTCATGGCATGTTACTGCATAAAAATAGTCTGCACATAATGAAAATACTAGACATATTTTACCTTATTTAAATTGTATTATTAAAATATAATCATTAAATGGCATTATTCTATTTTAAGATATCATTTCTGACACAGAGCTGGTAGCAGAAGATCTAAGTAGAGATCATTAAGGATCATCTAATAGTTTTATCTGATTTATAAAGCATTGTGGGAAAATTGTGTAGCTGAACAATATCATACATGTTTTCAGCAAACCAAGAGGTTTTACAAAAGGTTGAAGTCCAGTATGAGACTCTGCAAGGCTGGAATACAGACACATCTGCTGCCAGGACCTTTGAAGAACTTCCAGAAAATGCAAGAAAATATGTTCTCTACATTGAAGAACACTTGGGTGTGCCTGGTATGTCTTTTCACTCAAGTCTGAACTCATATAAAGTGCATGGAAGAAAGTGCATACATTGTTATATTCAGTGAAGCAGATTAGAATGAATAATAATAATGTCAATCAATAATAAAATCATCTTTGTCTTAGTAAAATGGATTGGTGTTGGGAAGTCCAGAGAATCAATGATCCAACTATTTTAAGATGCTGCTCGACCTGCATGTAGCACCGGCTGATTCCTCTGGGTGGCGCTGTGGACTCATCTGGACTTTACAGGGTCTGTGCCGGAGACGAGAAGCTGCCTCGCACGTCTCTTCTCCCACTTCATTACAGTTTCTCTGTGGCAAGAAGAAGGTTGGACACTCCATCATTCTGTGTGATTCAGATATCATCTCATGGCCCTTTAAAAAGTAGAGTTTGCCACTTATTATGGCTTTCTTATATATTAATTAGATACTTTTTTGACATCATTGAACATCTGTTCCTCTTCTTTGAGATTTTTCTCCTCTGGTATGTGGAGCTCTGTTAAGCTCAGTATTAACATCACGAGTTCTTAAGCTTATATATATATGTGCTACTACTTTAAACAAGTCAGGCGTCAGCAGTGATGTATATTGTTGTTAAACTTTGTTAGATATCAGTTTTTCACAGGTTGGGTAAAACAATGACTTATACATGGTATATATATATATATATATTTTCTTTTATCATACAATAATCAACTGTTATGCAATGTGTACTACTGTACTACACTTTGTCCTTGTTTTAAATGGACTTGTATGATTGATTTGTTCATGTATAAAAAGTAGTTTTTAAAAGACGGTTTGAATATTTCTTCACCAGATGCATAAAAAATATTTATTTTACTTTAAGATTCCGTGATTTTGAATGATAAATGCATACAATACGACTTTAAAATGTACCGCAAAAGTAAGAGTTTATACTACTAAAAAACTTTAAATAATTTTAATATGTTACGACTAAAGAAAGTATCTCTGATCAGCCTTTTCAAGACAGAAACGTGCAAGATGTTTCCCTGAAGTTTAATCATGTAATATGATATGTTTAGATGAATGTATAGGAATAAGTTTGCACTGTCCCCTAATTACTTATAGCTCAGATTGCTGTGAGATTCATTGTTTAGCTGTATGTCATTTCATGCAACAAGCATATGAAATCCACTTTCATTGACAGGAAATAATAGGAGATAATGTGAGGTTTGCCATTCAGATTGTTCAGAAGTATAGTTAGAAAAGGTCATTGTACGCATACGACACAATGTTTAGACAGTGGAAAGTACTGATCTGGATTGGTACAGAGCACTAATACTGTAGTTTCCAGTTGGAGCTGCTGTACATTTACAGAATCTTTAAATATAATCTAAACAGCTGAATGGATGAGTCACTATAGCTTGTTTATATTGTTTCACTGTTGTGAAACCACCTAAAAGTTGTGGTACTGCCCCAGATATTCAGCTGTATTCTGTTTCAGCGAGGTGTTTCATCATGTTCTCAATATTGCACTTTCTAATATATAATATAGGAAAAAGTGTGCCTTCTAAATACAGTCAACAAAACTTGAATACTTAATATTTTATGATTTTTATTGATAAATGTCAACATTTGAATTTTAAAAGGGCATTAGTGCAATTGCCATTTGCCAAAAGTGTATCCAAAGAGATACTGTAGTAAATGAATGCTGTGCTATAAAGAGCTTTTGTAAATGACCCAGAATGATGACTGCTTTAACCGGCAGAAACCTGCTCAGTGTTTGATTTATGATACTGTGATGCTGCATTTTCTGTTTCATTCGTCATAGGCTGCTGAAGAGATGATGTAACCTGTTTATTTGTTTAGCAACATCCATTAGACCTCATTATCATGTGTTTTCATAACACTTCCACTGAATGAAATAAATCTAGTAGGTATTAGTGTACTACAATAGTCATGGACAGTTGCAACATTCAAATTACATTTCTTGCTCATATAAAAGGTGTTTGCACAAAAATGAGTTTTCTGTTCTTTAAATTCTGTATTGCATTGCAGCTGATTGAGTGTTCATGTATGTGTATACAGAATACAAAGCCATATTTCCAGGATCTTATTGTTAATACAGTGGTGTTACGGGTGGGTGTGCATGATAATCTATTGGATTTATGAGAGGACGTCGCTTACTTTACAATTAAAAGCAAAATGTTGAATGAATGTCAGAGACCTGTCATGACATTGCAGTCAATAAAATAATATGGTGAGAACAGTCTCACTTTCTGTGTTGTTGCCCTCCTTAGTGACATTCAGTGGTATGATTCCCAATATGTCAGTACATGTTAATAACAAGGCAGGTTATAAATTGATGTCTTTGTAACGTTGTCATGGGAATTTGATGTTTGATATTGTGCCACCAGAGGGAGATATTTACCTTGTAATAAGCGATGAATGGGGCCGATTCGCAACTAATCTTAATCTTGAGATTTAACTGAAAAACAGATCCATATGTCTACGTGATGGTACATAGTCATTGACAACTAACGAATCTTTAATAATCTATTATTATTATTATTATTATTATTATTATTAATAATCATGTGCTGGTGGTATATTTGATTCTAATTTATAAACAACATCATATTGATTGGCTTGTTGAAAAAAGACGAATTTGAATGCCATAATGTCAGCTACCCAGCTTGCATTGCATGACTGAAACAAGCCAGAACTTTTCTTCTGTAGAATAAAATTAAAATATTTCTGTAATTTAATTTGTTAAAATAATATAGTTTAATATTTGTATTAATTATCACATTAAATTGAACATGTGAACAAAACTGAACAACATGGACAAAGTGAACTGGACAAACAGATTACAGATATGTTTTTAAATACTTGATTTCATCCGGCACATTTCGGTAGTTTCTTGATTGGTTTAAATGCTTTGATTATGCATGATTTCAGTTTTTTGAAGAATCTTTATATATACTATCTCCACATTACTGAAGTTGAATAGAAATATTTTGGATTTACAGGATCTACATTATATGTTGGAGTTAAATGTTTGGCTGATAAAAGTGTCTGGATATAAATGTACACATATGTGCGATGAAGTAGGAGGTGATGACTATGGTGAGAATGATCAGATCTCTGCTTTTCTTCCTCATACTGTAGATTCAAGAAGTCAATGCCTTCTTCACTCTTAACCAGATTTTGTGGTTATTGCTTTGATAACAACAAAAATATTTTAGACAAATTCTGTTTTTTGTGTGTTTTACAGTATGCTTACTTTAACCTGTTAACTGTCACTGTTCCATAGGTGGAACAATTTGGTTGTTTTACTATTCACTTTAATATTTCATAGTTGTATTCTAATCTAATCATGACAAACTATATATTGATGAACAGGTCTTAAGACTCAAGAAGTTTCAAAAAGAAATAAAAATGTTATTTCTAATAATAATAAATAAAAAATTTTATTTCAGATATATAATATAATGTGCAGTAAGAGTTATCAGGTTAATATATACCTAAAATTATGCAAAAAAATTTTTTTTTTACACATAACCAAACAAACTGATTTGAGTTTAAAACATGTTTTCATATGCAGGTTAATAACTAACTCTGTCATGTCATTTTATACATCATAGGTTAGTAGATGGATGGAAATAGATAAAGAAGTGTGAGAGCACAGCAAACAGTTTTAAGTAACTTGAGTTTAAAGTCATTGCAGGTTTTCCTGTCAATAAACACCACAGCTTTAAAGTTTTAATAAACCCTCTCTCACACAAAGAGCTCTATTCTGGCCTGATGGTCTGGTGAGTGTGTGAAGAGAAGGTCAGAGGAGGGCCAGATCTGTGTCTCTGTGTGTGTATTAGTGGGTTTGACACACTCATTAGAGCAGATGTGCTGCTGTTGCAGTGGCGGCTGCTACTTCCTCCTGGCTTGTGAACATGGGCAGCTGTTGAGCAAAGGGCCAACGTCTGCCTGATCCCTGACCTCAGCTCCACCCCAACCCCCAGACCCTCCAATGGGGGCAGGGCCAGGGGCCGCCAGATGGGGGTCGGCTGGGTTTCGGAAGGGGATGTGTGTATGGGAGGGGGTGTTTATGAGTTTAGAATACTGGCTGTTGCTTTTTGGGGGGGACTTGTGGAGTTTGTGTGTGTTTTTATTTGGGACATAAGGGGTTGGGGCTGGGTTTTGTGGAGAGGGAAGTTATGGACGCAACACATGGCTCAAAAAACAGAAGCCTGAGAAATGTGTTAGAAGTGGTGCACTGCGTTTTGTTTATATTGCTTTGGCAAGGAAGTATTTTATTTCTGTATTACAGTCCGTATAGTAATTATGTCAGTGCAGACTAGTGATAAATTGTTCAAATAAATAACAAATGTGTCTTTAAATTGTAAAATGAAAAAAAAATCTACATCATAATAATATTATTATTAATAACAACAATGCATACACTGTAAATAATGATAAATAATAAAACGTTCATATTTACTAATGATAAATGTGTCTTTAAACTGTATCCGTTAAAGAAACCAAACTGTCTGTAACTTTATATTTGTTGACAGATGATCCTCACACATGCACAATGGTGAGCACTTCTGGAGATCTCAACACTTTGAAGCTCAACGAAAGTCCACACATGCACACACTTACTCATCCAAGTGTGACCCTCTTTAAGTTTGTCGTCCGCCCCGACAGCAGTGGGAGTGTGCGGGCAGATCTGCCTGGACATTTGCTTCTCTGTGTCTCCAGAGCGGACAGGTGTTGGCGTCAGCAGCGTCCAGACTCGTTTCTGCAGCTGCTGCGCTCGTCCACACACACACTTACACACCTCCCCCAACTGACAGATGTAGCCACACCACCCAACTAGCTTTATAGAGCCAGAGCTGTTTTGACTTTAAATATTTGCCCAGGAGGGATTGCCCTGTTTGGGCAAGGCTTGTAGCGCTGCAAAAAAAAAAACACGGACTGGCCGACAAATAGGCAAGGCCTGCAAAACACATAAACCTGCCAGATGAACTGGACATGTGTGAGAGTGTGAAGGCTTTACGGTCAGATGTTATACAGTGGCCACCAAAAATATTCGGACACTTTTGGATACTTACTTTTGGAAAATATATGAGGATCAGTGCTCTGGAAACATAATATAAAACCAAGTGGCATCTGCAAACATCTGACGCTAGATCTTTTGCTATAATAAACTTTGTAAGCCATTCTTGCTGTTATGTTTAACTATTTAGTCCTGATGTCATTTTGATGGATTCGTTTCACTTTGAAGTCAGTTCCCCTGAAGTTCACACAGGTGTCCCAACAGAGGAAGTAAAGGTGCATTTCCCACAAAACTAGTCAGTCAGAAAGAAATAAAATACTCTTTGTCTTTATTTGGATAACAAACCTAACAAACCAATTTTTGTGACATACATTTAACAAAAATGTCACTTGGTCTGATATTTTACTGTTCAAAGACACTCATGTTTTTAAAATGTGTTAAAAGTGTTTGTTACCACAAACTTACCACGACATACTAAATATTCCAAATAATAATGTTATTTATTTGTTCTCATTTCTCAAAACTGTTCATGGAACAGTTTCAAAGCTGCGCTAAAAGTGAGTGATAAACCAGCTAGATTCACAGCCTCATAAGAAGCGTTGAAGAAAGCATTTTGTCTCACCATCTGGGCTCGTACACTCCCTTCCCATTAACACACCACATTAAAGAGCAGGTACAATAATTACGAGCGCTGGCCGACAGGAGCCCGACCAGTGCTACTTTCGCTTGTCCAAAGAGAGAGAGAGAGAGAGAGAGAGACAGAGAAAAACTTTCCTTGCGCAGCAAATTCATCTTGCAACAGCTTCTAAGGATTGCCAAACAGATGCCAGTACAATTGCTTGCCTTTTTTCCTCTTCCCCCTGCAATCTAAGTATGGCGCCCATATGGCTGCAGCTGAAGGGAATGATTGTTGGTATTGTTCACTTTGTCAGTGATCCTGGGTGATGCGGGAGCGCTAATGATAATGCTGTGTGCAGATGTGTGTGGAGCACAAGACACTCGCCCAATGGCTCATTGAAGAGAACCACTCTTCACTCATTCACCGTCTGTGGGCTGCTTTATGTCAGGCCGGGACGGCCAGCTACGCCACATGCACCCAGCTGACGGTGTTCACATGAGAAGAAGGAGTAGTGTTGGTGGGACTTTGCATAAATGTGTTAAATTTGGTTTTTATATTTTTACCAAGAAAATGTGGGTGAAACAAAACATTTGAGTCATTTGGAATGAGGAACTGAAATAAAACGAAAAACAAAATAAAAATAAATAAATTTATCAATGTGTTCATTGAATGTACAAACACTAGTTGAGCTACAAGAACAGAAATCATTATAACAGTTGCAATAGTTCTTCTTCTTTGGTAAAAGACACAAAACCAGACACAAAAGTTGAAAACAAGTTTATCAACCAGCAATTTGATACATGAAAGATAATCACGTATTAAACCATTCAATGCTCCATTTCCTGCAAAACACGATAGCTATAATGGCAAAAATACATAAATAAACTCAAATAATCAAGAAGATTTTTGGAGAACGCATGAGTGTTAAAAGTACCAGTATTACATCCATCCTCCTTCTGGATTTCTTTTCAGCTCCCTGCCAAGGTTGCTGTGCGGTGGTGGATAATGCAGCATTGTGAGAGGGAATGTGGCGCGTTGGCCGTGCCAGGTCCCACAGGCTGAGCCCACGTTCTCTCTTCCTAACCCAGTTCAGGATGTGTGCATTAATCCTGCGAGTCGGCCTCGGGCCACTTCGAGCTGCTGCAGGTTGGTGGAGCCTGTCAGACCACAACAGTGAGTGCAGGGAGAGGTCGACATCTCAGGATGAGATGACAACTGTCCTACTTGTACATGAAGTGGCAAAAATGATCCAGCTTAAAAAAACTAGAGCCAAAAGGATATTTTTGATGGTAGTTTGGCACTTCTGTCATAGCTCCTCATATTCATAAAGTCTTAGCATTCTTGAATAATCTGGAGTACTTTCACGTTTAAAGGCGTACTATGTCATTTTTCCTTAATAAAAATTTATTAAACATATTAAAATAAACAGTACTTTTTTAAAAGATTTTTTTAAATGCTGGACTCAAAATCACAGATTAAAACTTTTTCATTTTCTATTTTTTAAACCTTTTAAAACTGATAACTGTCACTGCACATATTGAGCATACACATAAAATGCACTGAAATACAAAATATTTACAATTTTAAATATTTAATTTTACAAAATCTCTTTGATCTTTTTCCTTTTAAAAACATTTTTATTGTTTTTTTAGTTTATGTTTATTGTTATGAAAATTGCAAATATTTATTTTTAAGTCTTAGACCTTTCCCTCAATATATAGTTTGTCATAATTAACTATTAAATATTAAAATGCACCATGTGTAAAAGGGTGACAGTTAACAGGTCCGTAAAGGCCAACGTGAATCATGTGACCAATGTCAATCAATGCTATAACTAATATATATAGCATCTATAACAAAAACTTCACCAATATTCATACGTGAGCAAAAGTTATTACATTTACTAGACACTATAATGGCCATCCATATTAATCATATAAATAAACATGTTTCTTCAATTACATGTGTGTTCTGTATAGAGTTTATCTATGATTAGGTAGGGCATGCTGTATTTCTCTCACAGTGTGTGTGTGTTCTTGGTGTGGAGCTTTAAGCACATGTGTAAAGAGTGTGTGAGTCCTGCTGAGTCACGCGTTTGTGACAGACAGGTGTGGGGTCTCTGGAGAGATGACTATTGCAGGCACTGTACTGCAGAACACCAGGAACAACAAAGCTTTATTACTACACGCAATAAAACACACTCTATACACACACACACACAGAGCTAAAGGTGTGTTACCCGAGGTGTGTGCCGTTTTCAATAGAGCTATGTTGAGTATGTGTAAAGGTATAACCTACATATCTGATCATTCACCTTGTGCACAATCCTTGAAATTGATTAATTTTATACTTTGCTTAAAGGTTGTGTATTTATTACAGTCTTCATCCAGATATGGACACCTTGGTCTTTGTAGGTACATAAACAGATGTATAAATACAGTGCCTGTCTGACCTCGTAAGGTCACAGAGGAAAACTGCTGACTAGCTGCTGACTAAATCCTGCCAAGAGCCCCTATCAACATCCCACGCCCTGCTTCCCACTTATCTACAGTGGGCAGAAGTGATACCAACAGCTGGTTCAGAGAAACAGAGACAAATAAACGTGACACATCAAGGGTTTGCCATACCTTTAACATAATGTGCTGAAAAGCAGTAAAATGTTTTGGACACTGTAAGTGTAATAAATAAGTGTACAGTAAACCAATCACTATTGCAGAATAAAAAAAGACTGAAACATCACCCTGCTTAAAATATACAATTGCATTGAATTGAAATAATTTTTTAAGTGATAGAAAGAGAACACAGAATGGTACAAGGAACATAAAACTAGTACAGCTATATAAAAATCAGATGTTTGTTTGGTATACAACAATATTATGTTGTAGTAGTCCAGGGAGACATTAAGCACACACGACAGCCACATCTGATCAAATTGCAATATAAAAGCTATAGAAAATTTGTTGTACTATATTCATTTTTTATTTTAAAATAATATTTTTTTAATTCACAGTATTGATTAAAATTGTGGATTAGGAGTGTCTTTTTGACAAATTTGCCTTTCTATGTCTGTCATGATTTAATACTTAACGATGGTACCCGTCCACCACTTAATCCAGACAACCCCCACCATAACCCCCAACCTTTCAGCTTCTAAAAAATGACACAAAAGAAATGTTGTGTTTTATCTCCGCAGACCCCTCCTAAGTGTGCTTGTGTGCTGGGTGGAGTGGTCTGCACCTTTTTAACAAACAGCATCCCAGCATAAACACTCCCACACATACACAGACTTAATCATGCTAACGTTTAAGTTAGGCTTGCGTCTACTTCTGTTGGGGGACGCAGGGTTTACCCCCAAATCAGCAATATCCCCCATACAGACCCCTCTCCCCCTCGCAGGCTGCAGCACCACTGCATTGTCTGAAGGGCTGAGACGGGGCACTTGCTGCTGCTGTCTGTGCGCAGGGTGCTTGACAATGGCTGCCTTTTAAATGAGACAGACAACGAAAAGAAAGACGACGTCATTGCTCCTGCCTGCTGTTCTCACCTTTTATCTGCATTTTGTCTTCTTTCATGTAGGACTTCACACTTTTTCGTTCTTTCCATTTTTTTACGTCTTAACTGTTGGCCTTTAAATTTTATTGAACTTTTTGACACATACTTTTTTATATGGTTTATTCTGTATTTATTTTTGGATTTATTTATTAATTTTATTCTTACTCTTATGGATTTATGATTTGTAGGCAACTAAAATAAAATATTTTGTAAACATGTTTTAACCTAAAAACTGTCCCTGCACATATTAAGCGTACACATGAAAATGTTTCATCCAAACTCAATTTTTTAATTGTTTTACATTTTTTATTTTTATTACACTTTATTTTTTGTAATTTTAGGTATTTTTAAAAATAACATTATTTTTTATTACTTTATTTTTTGTAATTTTTTGAAAATGTGTCAAATATTTATATTCTTGAGTCTTAGACCTTCCCATCAAAATTGAAGTTGTCATGGATAGATTAGAATTCAACTATGAAATATTGTTAGTGAATAGTAAAATTGGTTGATTTAAGTGCCAGAAATGAACTTTTTTAAGGGGAAAATATACTATTCTACATCTATAGAATCTAAACCCATAACTAAACTGCTATGAAATGTATAAAATGCTAAATGAAACATAAAATGTTCAAATTAACAGAATACTTCTTTATAACATCTGAAGTTATTTTCCACTGAACCTTGGTAGATTTCTGACCCTGGCAAACTTTATAGAACACGCGTCTGCTGTAATTCCTCTTCAAAAGCCACTACATGCTGCAACCGCACAGAAAGGCCACCCAAGCGATAATGGCTCTCTTCCGTCCCGAGCCACTTTAATCTACATTATATTTTGAGTAGATCATGAGCCGGTCATAGAGTATGCTGAGGCACTCAGCAGCTATTTGCGTAGGCAGAATCAGTCATACCTCAGTGTAACGGCTGCCCTGCTGATGCCATGCTCTCCTCTCCCACAGCAGGCTGGCATACAGCTCCCACTAACTTCTGCGCTGGAGCCACATATAGAAGCTCAAGCCGGTGATACACTCATCATGTCGAGCCCGCTACCCTTCGGCACAGCCAAATGTTTCCACAGCTGCCCCTTTTGTCTCTGCTTCTTGAGTAAACAAAGGACAGATACAAATTAATGACCTAAATTCATAATAAAAAAAAGAAGGCCATTATGTCCCCACAATGCATAAAATGTCCGTTCCAGCCAGATGTTTCGTGCAAGAATGTAAATATAGCACAAATCAAATTTTTGTTCTCAAAAGAAAAAAAAACAGTTGTTATTATCTAGAAACAACTTCCATAAAAACTCAAAAAAACAATAAAGCTCTCGACTGTTCATACTTTCACAATATTGCAGAAAAGCACAAACAATAAAATAATCTTAAATCCAAAAAGTCTTCAAAAACTAAACGGAGTCTTGCAGTAATTATAAGTAGGTGGTGGTTGTATGTGTGTGGGGGGTGTACAGGCTTACTGCACGGGACCATCTGTGACAGTGGCCTGTTGAGCAGCACTCGCTGACTTAAAAGTGGTCAACCCTTAGTGCATCTGTAGGCCAGGTTTGCTGAACAGCAAGACATTAGATAAAGCTGATTTGTTTGCTGGAAAACTGTACTTGAGGAGCTTTGGATGCAGGGCTGTGTGTATGTGTGTGTAAGGAGGAAGGCAGGGGGAGGGGCTCGTCTTCATACAAGCTGCTGCACAGTTTCCCAGGTCCAACCCACGCCTTTACTGGAGCACCAGTCAGACATTTAAGCAGCATATACACACGAGCCATAGAAGACTGCGTACACTTACGCTCACGCATACACACACACACACACACACACACACACTCATCCGGACAATATCCACAAACACGTTTCCACCCACACAAACATCTAGAGTAAATACAATTATTTAAGCAAAGGGAAAAACACGGTGTCACCAATCTGTAAATCATACATTTCATTGACAGAAGTTTTGACAGAAAAAAAACAGCACAGATCGAAGATGAAGGTTCTTATAATTTATTGCAGTTTGCACACAATTTAAAAATTTCACCAACAGCACACCAAAAAGTACAAAACTAAACAGCCTCATAATTTACTTCCCTTGAGAAAATGAAACATACTATGATTGTCAAAGCTAAATGTCTAAATCCATAAAAAGAACAATGTCAACATAGCAAAAAAATCTCAGAAGGGAAGCAATTACATGTGAAGTAAAATCTTCGTTTTTCAGACAGCGATTGTCCTTAAATCCAACAGATATTTTTCTTCAATTCTATTCCTCCCCATTCTCTACTCACTAAATCTGAATTTGTTGTTCTTCACACATGGGTTCCTGGGTTTCAAGTAAACTAAAGAGGGGTGTCTAATGTAAGGATATGCTTCATAGGCTATTTCACAGCTTCATTTCCATTGAACATAAGAAAAAACATCCAGTATTCCAGCGTTTCCAGGTTTCACCCTCTGAGTATAAGCTGATAACAGTAGTTTAAGGCGGTCAAGTACAATAGTAGAAGCCAACGAAAAACAAAGAAAAGAAAAGCATAGAAAACGAATCAACCCTACAGTTGATATTTTTTCTGTCACATTGTAGAGTGCAAAAGGTAAAAGTACCACCATGCAAAACGCCATGAGGAGCGTGCGCTGTTGGCAAAGCTCAACCGCTAGCCGTTGCACCGGTCAGATACATGATAGGACAGTTCCTGAGGCCTGTGTAGGCCCGTGTGTCGCAAACAGCCCTCTTTAACTAAGTAGTTTTAGCACTAAGTGAGTGACTGATCTATGACTACATGGTTAACCCATATACGCTTCATTTCTCTTAGCTTTTTATTTCTCTAAATTTGACAATGAAAGTGTGTTTTTGTGAAACAGAACAAACAAAAAATAGTTTCACTGAAGTTTTCACATTTAAAACAAAAGATTCCTTAATATAATTTTGCAAATTAATTGATTTTCAAATAAAAATAAAATAAAACATATTTAAAATAAACATTTTTCAAAATCACAACATGTTGCAAAAAGTTCATTATACATTAGCGATAACCATTTAACTCTTTTTAACAATCAGAAATGTATAGATCTTTTTTGATGTAACAAGGTCAATGTTCCAGTAATTGAATTAGGTTTATAAATTTCATAAAGGCCTCTTTCGCACATTATACTTATTTTATTTAGCTTTAAAGGTGCAGTCAATCCTGCCAAACACTTGGAAAAAAAGACCTATGCATTGAACACAAAGCACTCAGAAGAGAGCGTGTCGAGCTTTATGCTGTTTAAAGATCCTTCAGCTTTCTCCATATAGATGAGGACAGCTATACAGAAGAGCTGTACCATCAGCCACGCAAACGTGTCTTTATGGCATTCGAATCTGAAGCAAGTGCCAATTGAAAAGATAAATAAATAAATTACGAACAGAGCTGACATGATTCAAATGACAACAGCCAGTAAACAGGACTGAGACAGACAGCAGTTGAAGACCCAGCTCTGGGAGGAGCAGCGCGTGCAGGAGCCACGCAAGCTTTCTAAATAATAATCATAGCGATTTGGTGCGGAAACCGAATCGCTTTGCGTGTGTAAACGCCGCAGCCCAGCGTCAGTGCATTTCCACAATCTTCACAGCCCAGAATAACATCCTACCCGAACCCCCAATTCATTCTCTAATGAAAAATTAAATCTACCAATGAATCAAATGAGTTCAATAAAAATACACTCTCTGATGCAAAACAACAACGAAAAAGAGTAAGTTAAATAAAATTCATGCAATTTCTACAGCGGTAATATTAAAGGTATTTTTTTTAACAGACAGGTGCCCTGACTGCACTGAATCAGTCAATTACAGTGTACAGCAATACAGCAAGTCACATCTTTTTCAATATACAGGTCAGACATCATGCAACAACAGATTCCGCTTCAAAAACGAAAAATCTTAAAACACTACAGAAATCTCTAGAAATGCAGCCGATGTAAAAATCAACCTCAGTAGTAAACAAGTGATGTAGAGAGACTGCAACTAAAATCAAAAACGTGACATCGAATGAATCTAAGAAAGGATACAAAAAATGCGGCAACTGATATGAAAAAGGAGGCTGTACATTGCATGAGTGCCTTTTTGTCTTTCATCAGTCAAGTTTCCTACAACAAGTTAAAAATGTACAAGAGCTTAAGTAATGTGAGCTTAGAGCTTCTCGGTGCAGAGACTTCCTTGTGGGATTTAAAGGACCGACCCGCTCACACCATGAGAGTGTGTGTGTGTGTGTGCATAAATACACACGCACGCACAACCACGGCCACGCATCAGGTACGACATTTGCAAATGATAGTAGTGCACTATATATATACACACATACTCAAACATGAGCTGGATGTGTACAGGTAAAATATATGACCATAGTACCCGTTTAGTGTGACCTTATTTTTAAACTCCTCTGTCTAGAACCTGAAATCTTCATGTTTTCATGGCAGATGTTCCTTGAAATATTAGGAGCGTATACAAATGTATATACTGTAAATTATATACAGTTTCAAATCCCAATTAATTATTTTCTATCAAAGGTGGTAACTGAGACTAGCACCTATTTCTTATAAAAGAAAAGAAAAGAAGAGACCCTAAAGAGACCAGAAAATATATATATATATTAAAAGAAAATCAGTAGTAACATTTTCATGTGCTAGTAAAGTGCAATTCAACAAGATTTGCAATGTACATACAAGAAAAATGACTGATTTAGACCTTCTGCCTCACTCTTACCTTTACCTCTCTGCCCCAAAAATGCCACTCAGATCTCTCTTATTAATTTAACAAGCGGTTCAAACAGTCTGCTAGAATTTTAACTTTCATTTCCACAGTTCTTGAGAACTATCCTCCATTGCCCAGTCTCTGACAGTGGGTAAATTGAGTGCCTCGCTCTTGACCGAAAGCGAGTTGACCAGTTCGCAGTGGAACTTACGGATGTGTCGGTACAAGTCCCCTGACTGCGTGAAGCGCCGCTCGCACCACTTGCAGGCGTGCGGCTTTTCACGAGTGTGCACGACGGCGTGTCGGCTCAGGTTGTGCGAGTACTGGAAGCTCTTGCCGCAAGTGGTGCACGTGTAGGGCTTCTCGCCCGAGTGTGTCCGCTCGTGGCGCTTCAACGTGTACATGCAGGAGAAGGTTTTGCCGCAGATGGAGCAGGTGGGAACGTTGACGTCGCCGGACGGCTTGGCCCGTACGCCTTCCTGCTCACGGAAATGTGTGCTGAGGTGGATCTGCAGGATGTGGGGGCTGGGGAAGACCTTGTTGCATAAGGGGCACATAAAGATCTGAGTGTGTGGAGCCCCCAGCATGCTGGAGACGTAAGGCAACAGGGAGTTCTCAACCCCCACCGCCTCCTGCGCTCGATCGTTCTCTCCTCCCAAGACGTCGGCATCGTCGTCGCCTCCTTTATCCTCCCGGTCCAACTCGCTGGCCAGCGAGGCCTCACGCAAGGCTGAAAGGTGAGCCTCCAAACCCAGTCTTCGCTGTGCTATGAGGCTGATGTGGTTTCCGTTGGTGCTGGGCGGTTCCTTCACACCGCTGTGATCCATCTCGTAGTCTCCGCTCACCAGCTCGTCGTCATCTGAACCTGTTTCCTTCTCCACCTTCACCTGAACCAGACCGCTCTGCAGACTGTCTGGGGTCACCGAGCTGCAAAAGTAGGGGTTACCGGCAATGTTCTCCCCGGGGCCACCGCCCAGGCCGGACTTCACGGAGAGGTCGAGCACACAGTCTGCGTCAGCTGAGATCCTCCGAGATGCCGTGGAGCGACGGGACAAGGACCCGGTGGAGCTACTGGGGCTGCCGGCAGGGGATTTGCCAGCGTCTGGACCGTGCGGCTCTGCCGACCTGGGGCTGGTGGTTGGAGATGCGGTCCGATCCGAAGGCAGACGCATCCACATGCTGCCTGGCTCCTGAGGGCTCTCCCGCTTGGTATCCACGTCCTCGTCGTCGCTCTGCAGCAGGTCGGCGGTGGCAGGTCGGCCTGTGCTTCCGCCCTCGGAGAAGCTCTCCACCTTGTCAGAGCAACTGGAAGCATCTTCCTCTCGCTTGGTGCTGTCCGCCTCGGCCGTGGCCTTCTGCTTGAGCTTCTTCTTGCACACTTTGACGATGTCGTACATGTGGAGGTAACTGGCAGCGGCGAGCACATCCTCCACTGGAAGCGATTTGAACTGAAGCTTTCCTTCGTACATGAACTCGAGCAGGAGAGCGAAAGCCGGGGCCGTGACAATGTCGCTGTTCAGATGAACAATGTCCCTTTTGTCTAGCTGGTCCTTGTAAAAGAGATGGAAGTACATGCTGCATGAGGCCAGCACTGCGCGATGGGCTCGAAACTGGGCATCGCCGACCAGCACGGTGGAGTCACAAAGGAAACCCTGATGCCTCTGCTCGCTCAGACACTGTAGCAAATGTCTGCTGTGGTCTGGAAACTCCATGCTGTCTTCATAACCTGCAAAAGACCGCAGATGTTAGTGAGGCTCGCTAGAACAACAATTGTTTTGTCTGCAGCTCTATGTGGAACTTCTCTCTTTCCCACCCGCTCTCTCTCTCGCGCTCCATGCACACAGACATACTCTCACACACTAATGCTCTCTCTCTCTCTCTCTCCCTCCCACCCTCCCTCCACCCCTGTGGGAACACTGGAAAAATGTTCAGCACAGCTCTAACATAAAAGGATTACAAAAAAGCACATTTAAAAAATATTACATCACAATACAAATTATGATCATTTTCTTTACCTCCCTTGGCCACTTTAAAGTACCCAACAGTGTGTTTTATGCCAATTTTCAGTAAAGCATTTAATTCACCATTTTAGGAGTTTAAAACATAAACACTAGACAATTAACACGAACATTTAACGAATTTCAATATCCCTATTAGAAATGAAACATAAATGTTATTTATCAGCGGCACGAACGATCTGGAGTATAATCAGACGTGTGATGTAACATGCTGAAGTCCTGATTCCACAGATGCCTGTGAGAGTATCTTTTCTGTTTTTCCTCTCTGTTCTCCTGGAGCAGTTATTTATAATAACCCACTTTGGCCAGGACACCAAGTATAGGTAACAAGCTTACAGGTACACAAACAGATCACCATCATCACACCATATAAGTATACTAAGCACCATGATCTGTAAGGTTAAGACAACTCAGGCAGCAAAACATCAGCCTGACGTGCGTGATCAAAGACGGACGCTTTCCAAATAAAAGTTGTTTAAGTTATAAAAGACAGACTAAAATAAACCAAGATAAAGCTAATGTGAAAAGTGCGAATCACACCTGTTACCCGCAGAGATAGCTCCTGTCTAAAAAAATGCATGCGCATCATGTTCAACCGGCGGACTTAAATGAACTCATTTGAATCTTCATTTAAATCTGATTGGAATACCAAGCCAAGCCCCCCCACGCTACCCCGAACAGCGTTCAGACCTTCATTAACGAGGGGCTTATAGGGGGACGGGGGTATAACAAACCTCTCGCCAACCCTCTCCTCCCCTTTTCCCCCTCCCCAAATCTTTGCAGAAACGGAACATCCTCCCCAAAGAGGCGGTCCACAGCAGATTTACAATACAATCACTTTAAGTGCCTCGTAGTCCACATCAATCCTAATCCCTAAGATGGCTAAAAATAAAGATTGCAGGACAGCTCACAAGGTAGCGATCAAATTAGGAGACTGGGAGGACGAGGACAGAGAGGGACGGAGAAGGAGGCTTATGAACATCTGATCCAGCTGACTGAGACCATATGGCAGCTGCTGCCCAGATAAAGAGATTAAGACTAGGAGGAGTGCGATTACAGCTGTCTAGCCAATTCAGGCAGCTCAAATCTGCAACTTCTAAATTAGTCCTTACAAATCGAAAAAAAGGAAAGAGTTCTAGTCATTTAAAAACTTATAATAAAAAACACAAAGTTATCACACTAAAAGCATTTATTAAAATTTTGTCATTTTGTAAAATGAACTATTTTGTTTACATGGACTGAAAAAATTATTTTGCAGCACAAATCTACCCTTTAAAAAGAAAACGTTAAGCAACACTAAACTATTTTGTATGTGCAAAGTCAAACACCTCTTTAAAGAGATTAATAACTTTATATTAACATTAAATTCAATTAAACTTCACACACTTTCAACACTAGTGACAGCAAAACAGAAACAATTTGCTAAATGCAAAGAATAAAAAACAGTAAACAAACAGAATAACTAAAAGCTTGCCTGGAAACCTCTTCGTGGCAACAAAAAGTGTCACTTGTCCCCAGCCTGGTTACGCTACACCAGCACAAAATCCTTCACTTCCCATTTTACCCAACACACGCACAGCTGATGGCAGACGCGCAAAAAGACTTAACGAAAGACGATGAGATCCCGACACAAAACACATCCCTGTTGCCCGGACCCCCCAGTACAGTACCTGCAGTACGCATCAACTTGATTAAGTCCACTGTTGTGGTAGCGCCGGCTGTTACTCCCTTTACAGAATCAATGAAAGGGTAGAGGGAGGTGGAGAAGGAGAAGAGAGAGAGAGAGAGAGAGAGAGAAAATCAAACTGTGAGGGACAGATGCAAAGTGGAGGAGATGTTGGAGGGGAATGCGATGCCTCCTCCTGCACACAGATCCGCACACACACTAACTCGCAGTCTGTGCGTTAGAAGAAAAGACTGGGGGATGGCAGGCTGTCAGCTGCTCTGACATCATGTTCAGATGGAAATGCTACCTCCAGCTGTGCTCCTTTTACTGCCATATGCTGCTCCTCTACACTCTTGCCACCAGCCTCTCCTTTATACAACTTTGTTTCTCTTCCTATCCCTTTAAAGAAAAGACGGTTGTGAGGTGAATCGGTGGAAAACTAGCCAATTCCCCCTTCGCTTGTAATCTCCCAGCAAAGAAGAACTTGAAAATGGGTCTGTGTCTGAAAGCCGACACTTTTTCTAACCTAGTTTCCTGCACTGAGAATTTAAATACCCTCAAGTTTTTCTCTCCCCCCTCTCCTTCCAGTAACCATAAACAAAGGCCAGCACAGCACATTTGCAACTGACAGATCCACGCAGCTGATATTGTTTTCGACTTCTTTATGGTTCACTGGCCGCGCCATTACCGTCATTCATTTTACTAACCCTTTGGACAACTGACAGAGGAGGAATAAAATAAGAAACAATGGAAACGATCATACAGGCCTTAGAAATATGCTTTACATAAAAGGATCGGCATTCCTTAATAGGCCAACTTGCCAAACCTCTTTTATTGGTAGACGTATTCCATATAGAATTGTTAATATTTTCACAAACTTTTTTTTATAAGAGCAAAACGCCAGTTTCCTGTTAACTTCGGAATAAGCAAAACAGAGATACGTAACTGAATAAAGTGTGATAAACACAGATCTTGTATATTTGAGCTAAATTTACTATTTTAAACGCATGTAGAGTTTTAATGAGATTAAAAAAGAAACATGTCTTCGGGAGTAACAGTAGCTGGCTGCATCTGTCAGGTATTGAGGAAGCGCAAACAAACACGTACGTTACACTTGTTCTTACGCACTGCCGCAGGACTTTTAAAGGACTAAAATGAGTTTTAATTTTCGACAAATATTTATTTTAACTAATAGACTTGCTTATCGATAGTTTTGCGTATTTTAATTCACACTTACAGGTACAAAATAAAATAAAATAAACCTACGCGTGCACACGGTTAGTAAACTTGTTTTCACATTGTAGGAACTTCTCTTGAAAGACTTATCCGAATCGTGCTAAGTTAGCTCCGCACTTCTTTAACTTGAAACCAGACTATAATAAATAAATAAATACCCCAAAATAATAAAACTCTAGTTGCACGAGTCCTGCTCGTCCTCGCGGCAGCAATGACATTATCGCTACGATCGCCGATCCAGCAGGCTACCGGATCACAAACACACGTTCGCCGCCGACGGTCTCTCTCTCGCTGGATCCTGACCCCGTACGTTCAGGAAAAGCTAGCTTGCGTGGCTAACAAATAAAAAGTAACCATTCAACCTGCAGTGTTACATTTTTGCAGCAGGCCCGGATGGAACGGCCAGCAACGCGACGCGATGTCGCGCAACTCATCTTGCGCGTGAAGACAAACAGCGGCTTGAAAAAGATCGTTACTTTTCTCCATAACAATCCACCACCCGTGCCTCCAACCCCCCTTTCATCCCCTTAAAGAGAAGCTCGTATCACGGGTACTTACAGACAACAAGGTCCAACGTCTTCCTGCTTCCTCCGTCTAATCCTCTCGGCGAGAAAAATAACTCGATTGACTTTCAACAGCTTTCCATAACAACCCGCAGTGGCAGGAAAGACGGAGCAGGCGAGCGGAGAGACGCGAGCTGCGGCAGCCAGATGTTTCCGAGCTGTTGCTACTCAACTCTCCTGTAAAGAGGAAGCGCTTGACTGGCAGCGCGCAGGCCAATGGAAGAGACGCAAAGAAAGCGAAGGCAAATTGGAAGCTGCCGCTGAGGGGGGAAGAGGGAGGGATGTCTCTTTCTCGGCGTAGGTTGACACCAGGCAACAGTGAGAAAGCAGAAAAAAAGGCCGAGCGAGCGAACTGGTTCCTCCGGCAGACTGGCGCAGAGCGCTGAGCGAGCGAGGGAGATTGCGCAATGTTACGTGGGTACTGTAGTCACGGGTCAGGCAGCGGTGAAGAACAGGTGCAGCCTAACTTCCTTCAGTGCCTCAGAAAGACACAGACAGATATATTCACAGTGTCACAGAAATGAAGGACTTTGAAGTATTGTCTGTTAATAAGGAATAGAGACATCTGCGAAACAAAGAATTTGAGCGTTTAACTAATTATACGGCAAAATTAAAACAAATGGTGCAAAGTTAAACACGGAAAATTCTGAAGTTCATAACAGTCATTGATGAATGTTTAAGCTGGCGAAAAATATTTGAGATATTAATTAATGATTATTTTAATTTCAATTAATATTACATTTACTTGGGACAATATTGTTTTTAATAAATATTCTATAACTATAAAACTATTCTATAATTATTAGTAGGCTGTTATTTTGTATTATTTGTAAAAAATGATTTACTTAAATAATAGTATGGTTTACTTTGATGGCTATTTAATTTGCAATTAACAGACGTAATGAATTCAAATTAATGCATTACTATACATTAGATTAGATTTATGGTTATGACCAAAAGAAGCACATGGGCATTTATAAAAAAAAGCGTATTAATTAAATTAATTTTACATATGCAATGTGATATTTGCGATCTGCTTACAGTCGTTATAACCGTAAAATGGCTAATAATGTAATTAAAAAAATAAATAAAAAGTAAACAATGTATATTAAAAATGAAACTCCTCTTTTGATAATGAACATGTTAAATAAATATATAATAAGTAAACAATTAATACATTTTAGAAGTTTAAATTGATCAATGAGAATATGGACGACATTTTACAGTTCAATGACTACAGTAACAAAAAAAGTGACAGCACAGTTGTATAAAAATATGTTTTTAAAAGAATACTCTGTCCGACAGTAATAAAAAATGTAAAAAATAAGTTGTGTATGCCGCCTGATGTAAACAGTTTTTGTATAAGAGAGGCGAGTGCGCGTCCCTGGCGTCAACAGGTGAACGTTTGCAATGTTAAGTATGTGCAATGGTCCACAGATGCGCCGAGTTCACTGAATACCTTGTGAATACAGTCACGTGTTTGGCATATTTGGCTGCTAAACTGCAGCCCGCCCATCAGCATCCACGGTCCCACACTCAGGCAATGCATTTGTCCCAGTAAACTAATTGGCGTTACTAATACATTTCAAAACAAACCACTGTCTTACTTGTACTGGGATCTTGACATCATAACATTATAATTTAATGCAAATAATGGCCTCATTAAGTTGTATGTGGCAAACGAGTTCAAGCATAGAGTATGTCTGTGGTGGTTTTGTTTGGTGGTTTTGAAGGAATCTATTCTTTGTTTTGTCTAAAATACATCATGTGAAACACTAAATTGTGTCAGTCTAAATACGCAAGCTTTAATTCAAAGATTTCTTAAAAAGTATTCAAGTTTAAAAGTTGCAGTCAATAATTCAGTTCCTGTTCAAATCAAGAACAAAACAATTATACCACTCAGTTCACAGGGGATATACATGACTTTTTATTAAAAATTAATATGCACTCCCCAAACAGTTTTGATGCATGTAATTGTTTTACTGTTTTAAATAGTAGCATAACTGCTGTTAGTTTTCTGCTCCAGTATATGATAATCAACAGGCCTTTTTGATCCCAAATGTTTTAGAGATGACAGTCCCATTGAATAAGGCTGTGCCATCAGCAAAGCAAAGCTGATGTTTGAAATGTTATTGACTGCAGCTCTCTCCATTTGTTCAGACTGAAGTCAAAGATGTGCAGTATTCTGTGCAACTAAAAGCAATGTTCTGAAGAAGCAGAAGAGAATTATAGAGGAAAATAGAAATGGTAATTGTTTGATTTTATCACTAAATGGTTCTTGTTGGATTTAAATTGACAGCTTATTCTCATCAGTACTTCTGCATTCCCACCTCTTGAGGTCACTGTGGAATCCATGTTTGTAGATACTTGTGCTATAAATTATACATACTTACATGCACACAACTTGACATGAAACATTAAGAGAGACCAAATATTTGTTTATTATAGTAAGGACAAAAATAATAACGAATAAAAAGGCTGTGGCTATGTACAGGTGGTTGTACATCCTCATCAATAATTAGCATCAATTGTGCTGATAAATGTTGCTTGTAAAGGGAATTTCATGTGGACATGTGATATTTGATAGATGTTTATACACTGGCCTTTCTGATGAGATTAACTCTAGAGCACAGGGAATATTGCACAGCTGCATCAAACCTTTAGTCAGAATAAGACAGCCCAAATATAAACCCATTTCATCTCTCACAAAATTATACATTTTGTGTGGGACACAAATCCTAGCTGTGAAATTCTGATATTAATTCAGAGTCCAGCATGTAGTTACTGACTTGGCCAAAATCCCTGACTGGAAAGCTTCCCAGCTGATCATTTTGGCTTTTAATATCCGGTTTTTAAATAACTTTATTTATTCAGTTTGCATTGATGAATTGATGTGTCCTAACTTTTATTTTAAAATGTTTGTTTCACATACAGTCATTATGATTATAAACCATACTCCATCAAATTAAACACACTAAAATAAATAGAGTCAAATATAAAACATTCAACTAGGCATTACTCAAGGTTATTAATATTATTCTTATAAATATATTGATCATAGTAGTAATTGTTTAGGTTGTGCTAATTAAATATAAATTGTACTGAAAAGCATAACTGTCAATCCTCTTGACAATTCATTAACAACGACGTACTGAATCAATTAACTTTTCTTCAGCAAGCAGATTAATAAACAGACAATTAAGTTAGTTTTGTTTTGGTTTTGTCTGAACTTATAAAGTCCATAGACATAATGACTTTTATACTGTACAAACTGTACATTTATCCCGTACTCACACAAACCTTTCCGCATTTTTATATTTTCAAATAAACATCATTTAGTATGACTTACGATCTCTTACGTATCTCTTACATATCTCTTACGTATCTCTTACGATCTCAAAAAATGTCCCCACGTTAAAACATTACTGGTATTACTATCTTTGTGGGGATATTTGGATCCCATAAGGGTTTACCACAACCAGACATGAAAGACTCCATAGAGAATAATGCTTACAAATAAGATGTAGTATATGTAATGTAGTATACTGTATATATATATAAAGCAGTGGCACTAATCTGTAGCAGTGGCACAATAAAACATCAATAGACTCAGAGTGTCACCCTTATTTCACACCCAGACAACAACAGAGAAACATGCTCCCATGAGACAGGACGAGGAGAGACGAAGCCCTATCATCAGATGGCCAACCACGCGGTCTCAGGAGAAGACTAGGATTGTTTATCTGGAGCTCAGTCTATTTCCTCTTCTCCTGGGACACTGCAGCAGCACGTCACCCAGCGAACACAGCAGCCACACAATTATTATACCTCATAATAATTAGCATTTAATGAAGCACCCAGCCATATGGAGGAATCTGTCTTAAACTGGTGAAAACATGCTGATAAATGAAGGTTAATGCTGTGTGATAAATAACACAGCTGGGAAAGGACTATAGCTCTGTGCTGAAATAATAACCTGCAGTGTGTAACAAAATAAATCATAACTTTATGAGGCATTTGCACTAAACAGCATCCAGTATGCATCATATCTCATAAAACCTGACTTGATTGATCTCTGCAAAAATAAAAAGAAACAGACACACAGAAAAATATAGTTCAGATAATATTTAGAAAAAATTTTCTTTTGTTTTTCTGAGATTACTAGAGCTTTATACAGAGAGACTGTATCAGTAAGAATATGTGAGACATTATTTGTGGTGGCAAAAGAAAAGCTTATACTCCAGCTCCATCAGTCTGATAACGCAATTAACTAGATTTCCTTAAGGAAATGCCAGTGCATGCAAGAAAGCAAAAGATTAATGTTTTAAGCAAGCTTACAGTAGATTTTACTGTAAGCTTTGTCGTTGTAATGATATTTTGCTTGCAGTTTGATCATTGGGTTGCAAACAGGAATTATCACAGACAGCTGCTCTATAAATGGTTAAAAATATAAAAGGGGCAATCAAAATTCTGTATGAAAACTGCAGTTATAATTGCAATTATAATTCAATATGAAAATTGTGTAAAAAAGATGACCAGTCATGTTTTCCATATACAGATATGACTATGACATCATCATTGTGCATTACATTAATGTAACTTTATATAAATGTACATTCATTAATAAAGCACGCCCAAGATTCAATATATATGCACCCTCTGCACAGGATGTATTTACCATATATGGACATTTTCTAAAAGCACTTTCTGCGTTTCAGTAGATCCAATGACATTTTTAACAGAAGCCAAGAACAATAACTTTTCAAGTAAGTAATTCATGACCTACCTGTCTCACGTGCAACCCTCTTATTAGGCAGGAGAAAAGCTGTTCATTCCCACAGCTCACCCAAAGCCTCTGGAGGTGCTGCATCTGTTGGGGGTGGGGGGGAAACATCCTCTAGGGTTCAGACATCAGGGGAAACTGCTGTGTGTTTAACTTGTTTATCCACAGATGGTGGAGATCAGGCCACAAAAAGAAAGCTTTAGTTTAAATTCACACTGTATCTCTCTTTCAAGCATTTCCTACGAACAGCATGTGCAAGTTCAAATAGTGATCATTATGGTGATATTGTGTGATGAGTGAATCATTTGTGGAAACACTCTCCGAAATAATGCTGTAGGTCTAGGATAGTAGTACATGTTGTGTTTTGATTTCAAGGTCTAATACACAGTCACATCTGCTTGCCTCATCACATCTGTCTATAATTGAATCTGGAGCAGTGTGGGGTGCACTGTGGACCTTTAGTATTATACACTTCCAGCAAGCTGAAATTAAAATGTAGATGCTCAGCAAGACTGTTCTGATTACATGAAATAAGGCAGATGTGTACGTATTCTCTCTGTATATGTGTTTGTGTTATATTGTATAGCTGTCCAATATTATTTTGTCATTACTAAGTCATCATCCAATAGTCAGTTTATTGGACAAAATGAGTAAGGACAGGATGAGTCATTAATATTTTAAGCCCATTTTACCAGCATAAAGAGAGGGACTCAAAATTTAAAGTGTGTATCTCTTAAAAGCTATTTTTGTCACTCAGAGTTGAGGTGCAGTCTGTTACATTTGGCACTGTATCACCATTTTTGCCAACTTTCACAAACTTTTGGGTTACTTCAAGTACTTACGTATAAGTGGGTTGAAGTCATGAATATTGACATTTCCTGCAAAATCCTCCCGGCCAACCTAAAGTATAAATCATTATTATAGCCAACTGTTGTGGATTGGGGTATGAAAGAGACGGTTTTGAATACAGATTTTATGCACTTTTTTATGCTCAATAACTGATTTTTGTACATTTTGTACAACTAAGTAACAGCTTTAACACACATGGACTAGCAATTTAATTTATTCATTAATTCATTACAATTTTTTATAGCATACTCAAAGGTCTTAAAATTGAAATCCTAAAATGGTCTCCTCCAGAGACCTGGCTTGGACTAAGCACTACTCGTCTCTTATTCTCCAGGCTTTTCTCAGGCCTGTAGGGGGATGTTTTTGTGGGGTAGGTGGAACACAGATGCGTGGCAGTTCTTGCATTGCTGGAAGAGGAGATGGCTGACTACCTTTTGGCTTGGAGGCACCATTAACCAATTTGCTATCCAGATGTCCATCAGAGAGCAGCGGCCAGCTTTGTGCCAGTCTGAGCAGTCCAGACACATACATCTGGGCAAGACCATTATATTCACAGTCTCAGATTCAACCCCCACACACAATCTGTTATTTTTCTTAGTATCCAACAGCATGAGTATGACTACATTTTTTGTAAGTATATGAGTATAAAGGACTATTCAGCCTATTCTAGACAGACCAATTACATTTTTTACATTTTTGCCTTTAGATGAGCAAAAAAACTCACATTTCTATATTCTTTTTAAAGAATAAAACAGAAAGAAATATTTATTAATGAGATATTAATGATATCTTTCCACACATTTTCAACTGTTGTTAACAAGTGGAAAACACAGACGTACTTGTTAATTGGTTGTTTGATATAAATAGATTTGCAGCTGAAATGCAAGTACACTAAACAGAAGCAAAGATGAACAATTTTCCCATTACCATTCAGTGCCGTGGTCCGCCTGATTGATGATACCTGCACCAACAGTGTGTGTACGTACCACAATCACAACCTCTGCCAGTGCGAACATTTGCCTTGTGGCACCAATTCCCAGGAATGCCTAACCTGTGCCAGCTGTTGGAGACAAGCTACCTGTGCCAACAGTGGTGGGAGCCGGCCACCACATCATCTGTTCCAGCGTTTCCATCTGTAGCATTTGTAGCGATCCTCCTCTATCTGCATCTGGACCCTCCAAAGAAAGCTCTCCAATAGTGCTGGCCTTGACTATGGCTGCCAACCAGGCCAGATGTTCGAGCTGTAAGCCTCGGGCTAAATCAATGTAGTGCTCCGCTCATTATTCCAGGCCTGATGAATTGCAAGTGGATGTTTTTTTCAGCTCACTCTACAACAAACCATCCATCAGCGAGAGAAGCTTTGAAGAGATGCAGTGGTGAGGATGTCTTAGGATGGGCTTGCAGATGTGTCTTTCAGGACATTTGGCATGCTATGGAAAAGCTTTTTAAAAAGACGGCCTTCTTGTGGAGACAAAAGGAAATGTATTTGTATGTCTTTAAAAAACAAGACAAGTGTGTCTATTTTGAATTCCAAACGTTTAAGATGTTATGTGCTAGCCACCTATGTTAGTTAGGTAGCCGCTAGTTATGTAGCTAGACATTATGTTATAATATTTGCATTTATAGTATTTGGCTATGCCATTCATCCATGTATGTTTTTAATTCATTTTAATTAAATATTATGCTAAATATGCACTAAATGCACTGTAGTCACATATTTAGATAGAAAATGGTCACTTATATATGTATGTGTAATTTGAGTAATCACTTTATTGTGGTCACAATAAAACCAGGGGAGAATTACTTACTTTAGAAAAATATTAAATGGTTAATTTTTCAACTTTAGATGCTTTATGTTTCATATTGAGCTGCTGCCTTGCAAGTGTACTTTATAGTGTACTTTAATCCCATTAATATGTTACTGTCCATATATTGCTGAATCAGATATAATATACACTTAATGTGATAAGAGTAATATACCTGAGTTGAAGAAAGAGTATTTTTAGGGTTATGTTTTAAATGTCTCTGTTGTTTTAGTTCCAGTATGCTGTCGATCATGCAGAACCATATGGAGACACATTCACACTGCACACTTATGACTAGCTCACAATGGACACAAACACACACACACACACTTTAATGACATGCAGATGCACAGATATTAACAAATATTCACTGTTTGTTTGAAGATCTGTACAGACACCTGCTCTTGTATCATTAACAGCATTTTAAAAGCCCTATTTCTAAACTTACAAAAACAAATAAATTAACCAACCCAATATTCATATATCAGCCAACCTGTAATCCCAGCTGTATAGAAGCACAGGCAACTGCATTCATTAAAAACTCAAAGACCATTTTTTAAAATGCTTAGATAATCTGTGACACATCAAAGAGTTAAATATCTTAGAAAAAGATATTGAGATGGTTATTACAGTTGGCTAAATTATAGAACATTTGTCACAATCACAATGTTAAAATAATATTTTAATATTTTATTACCGTGAAAAAGCTGTGATCAACTTCCTGTGTGAAGAAACACTTCTTAACACATCACGATGTAGCAGGGAAGATTTTCTCCATGTGATTAGGTCTATACCTTGAAGATGAGCCAAAACAAACATTCCTCAAGCATGATGAAAGATTAAAGAGGGGATCTGTGTCATCCAGTTGTTGTAATTCAAATACAGTCTGGGCTTCCAGATGTGTGTTTTCCAGCCCTTTCCCCTGTGAAGGCGTGTTGGGCCTCTAGGGAACAGAAGCAACAACATGGCTAAACTTAGAGTCCAGCTGTTCCCAGTTGTGCTCATCCTGAGGAAGAACATACCACACGTGTGAGATGGATACATACGAGAGACAGATATGTCATCGCTTTCATTTTTGAGTGAATTATTCCTTTCATTTCATAACTCTGTACTTACAGTGTGTACATTTCTTTTGATCTAATACAAAATTACTTAAAGTAGACATAACTGAAAACTTAATTTAACCTCATTTATATATGTGGGAGACACTTTTATCCAAATTAACCTTTTATTTTCATACATTTTATCAGTATGTAAACTCATGACCTTTGTTTAGCTAACACATGGCTATATCAAGTGAGCTAGGTTTGAAAGAGCAATCTTTCAACAATAAAACATTTTCAGTTGGGTGGCCCTTTAATTAAAAAGTAATATGGTTTTCATTCATATATGATTTTGACATATGGAATGGCTTCCACTCTGAGTGCCTTGGCTGTGAAGTTGGATGGCACCCTATGGTATCCCAGCATGCATCTGGATGAGGAGGGTGTGCAAGGGTGGGGCATAAATGAAATGTGTGTCACCTAGGGGTGTTTAATGCACCGCTGGCATCATGATGATCTATCAAGCCCAGATGTCAAACCCAAGGAACAGCTGCACTGGCTGGGGGCAGTGAGAAACTGCCTTCCCTATCCAGAAGACCTGCCAGAGGCTGCCATATCAAACACAGAGTCCAACGTAGGGCACACTGAGTTTTAAAATGGCACTATTTAAATACATACATATGCTTGAAATGAAGCTATGCTAAAAAATTTAATAAGAAATAAATAATTGTTGAGTTAAATACAGGGCACTGGGATGCTGCATGCACACACTGGAGCAAACCTGCCAAGTGGTATTTGTAGTATTCTCTAAGCATGACCAAAGTTTTGAGGTAATGAATATTTATGTCAACACACTCACACCTGGGCTCTGCCTCCTGCCAAACAACACAGGCAATAAACGTTTTTTTCTCCTTTTGTGCCAATGGCATAAGGTGATGTCAGGCAAACTGACACTGACTGTGTTTTGGTCAGTACTAGTTTTGGGGAGGAGTAGAAAAATCAAGACTTCTTTTGTATCCTTTTCTACAGTGTGGATCATGGCCAAAATAGTACTTTATGTTGGTTAACTATCTATAAGTTGTTTAATAAAGATGCTGAAATGAGACACATCTGATACTACTAAATAAGTGTAAGAATGTTGTGGGATCTGCAATATAACTAAATTATTTAATTTTAAGAATAAGACTTATTTTTAAAATATTCAATATTAAATGATAAAAGGCATTACACAAAGAAACACTTAAGAAAAACAGAGCATTTATTTAATAATAGCTATAACAGTTTCTGCTTCTGTGTAACTCAAAATCTATTTCTGAGGTTTTAAAATTAATATTATACTTGCTTAGTTTCTGAGTGAATGTAATAGTGATTAATGACACATTCTTTTGAATTACATTATTAACTCTGTATGAATGGAAAATGGCATTATAGGAAAAAAACATATTTTTATAATATGTGGTACTCTGTTCCTTAATAAAAGACGTAAGACGAGGGCGCTGTGCAAACGATTTATGGAATTACTCTGTTCCTTATCACAATTATTGTCTAAAAGTTTTTTAATTTTAATAATAAATAGGTAACCAAGGGATTGCCAAAAATCTTTATAGCCTGGATCAGTGCCTGTTAAATTATTGAAAACATGCTGGTTCTGTAGACTGAGGTTGTCAAGCACAAATAAAACTGTCACATTTGGCTCCACCTGGCCAGGAGAAAACAATTTAGGGATCATATGTAAGATTCCCTTTTTCACACAGACACATTTATATAGATGTCGCGCCCTTCCCCTGTTAATGTATCACTCCTGAGGATTTAAAGACATTTACCTTGCCCCCTGCATCCACTCAGCCCCAAACACACTCAGTGCCCACCTCATACTGACTCTTCCCAATGGACAAGTGGGCACTTTGCCAGCTGAACCCTGAAAACACACTAGAACGACAGAGGAGCTCAGGAGATTTATCCAATCGCTTTAATGTGTGTCCATGTCAGTGGTCGCTGGAGCCTCTTGTATGTGGCCCTGGAAGGAGAGAGGGACAGCTGTAGGCAGAGATCACACATGAGATCAGGCAGAGCAGCTGTAGCCCCAGTCAAAGGTGTGCAGGACAGCTTTATCCATTTCAGATGGGGAAACATACGGGCAGGAATGTCCATTCTGGTTCACCTATCAGCATCCAAGTGGCTAATGTGGTCCCAGATTGATGGATGACAAGAAAATGTTGACCTACAAATATACAAACACGTAATATGTTAGAATGTCAAATAAAAATATTTTTAAGATAATTATCAAAATTTGGCAATTTAGACAAATATTAAATGTTTATCTTTTCTCAAAATAAGCGCTTAACTCTGACACCTCACAAGTTTTTATTATAACAGCTTTTTTATGTTTTCATGCAAGCCCTTGTGTAGCTGTCATGTCCCAAGTGCAGTGATAAACTGCAGTCTCTCTGTAGACATGGACAGCTGATGGAGGGACAGAGGGTTGTCTGCCAGGCCTGCTTTCTTGTGGGTTTAAAGAGGCCATTCCCCACCTGTGTCACAGCATAGGGCTCTTACCTTACCTCTGCTGCACCTCCCTCAGCCATCTGGAACATTCAGTGTGGGCAGGGGACCGAGCTGAGGCCAGAGCCTAGGACCAATGACTGACAAACAGCTTTATACAGGGTTGCTGTGCATTTTGTCCAGTGGGATTAAAATCCTGACAGAAATCTTCCATTTCAGCAATGCCCAGGTGATACCTGGCCAAAACTGAGGTTTGCAGCAGCTGCGGTTAACATTTTGTGCAGTTTAAAGTAGAGAGTTCTGGTCTGAGAATTACCCTGCAGGACCCCCTGTGCATTTAATGAAAAGAACAGAAAACATTAGGAAAATAAACTCTGTTTAACTCTGTCTTTTCTGTATTGGGGTTATGTTGAGACTGGGCTGTACTCTTGAACCACAACAACAAATACATGAAAATGTGCATCATATAAAACAGGTAACATAATAGTCAATTGTGTTACAAATTACTTTGTTTTGCTGTTTTAGGTGTAACTGCATTATTATCATTCACAGCTACTGTGTTACAAACTTCTCTGGTTTTAAACTACATGAATTGCATTAGTAAATTGATTCTGCATGTGATATAATTTAGTTTATTTTGCAAAAAGATAAAGAGAATTTAAAGTAAATAAAATACTAAAATACAAACATGTCCTCGTAGAAGCAATTTTTTACTATCTGCTGTTTACCTGTTGCAGTTCCATCTTTGGCCGCTGAAATGTTTGGCGCAGTTTTGCCAGCCTGCAGTTTTGTGGGAAAAGGAGACTTGCTGTAGGATGTTTGGACACCTGCACCTGCGAAGAGCTATCAGATTTTATTACTACATATCAGCAAAAAGTATTGAACAGTTGTTTGATATCTATGCAATATTACGAACGATTGTGGGAGCGCAAAGGAAAAAATGTCAATCTGAAAGACTGTTTTTATGTAGCAATACACGAAATTTGCTTTATGAGAGTTAAATCATAGAATTCAATCATCATTATATCTTAATTTATAATAGTAACCCATAATATAATAATAATAATTGTGATAACAGTAACAATACTCTTGTGTTACCAATTATATTAGATTAATATATGAATTGTAAATTAATTTAAATGCACAGTAACACTTAAGCCAGTATAAAACATAATTTAAAAATAAAAAACAAAAACGAAATAATGCTTGAAAAATTATTCCATACAATTTATAACCAAATTTTTTTGCTCAAGGATTACAAAATCAGATTAACATTATTGGAGACAATTTAAAATTAATTAAAACTTTTTCCTAAATAGGTCTAAATTCCTTAGTTGCCATTAATTTTCATTCACATCAGTGACAGGAGGATACAGAAGAGACGCGTCTCTGTCAACATATAGCGACTCTCGCGAGATTTCCTGGCACCGCGCAGCGCAAGCAGGAGTGTCTATGGAGCAGTGAGGGCGAGCGGGAGACGCACCGAGCGAACCCGGCGCGGTTCGCAGCAGAAGACGCAGGGTGAGAGAGGGTAACCGTGAGGGGGAGGAGCTTTCCTGAGAGTCATCAGCTCTCTGTGTTGTGTCAGAAGCCGAGCGGCAGTTCCCGGGGTAAGGAACTATCACATCCTTTTCGTGGTTTACTACCATCATACAATCCCCCCTTTCGAGACAACACTTTAGTAGTGAGCACTTGAGTCTGCTCTCTCCATGTAGGCATGGCTCTCCGATTATCCCGTCCATCCGCGCTCCATTCGAGCCTTTAAGGAGGACGCGCACGTTCTCAGGGAAGGCGAGGGAAGCCCATTGGTCTCCCTACCAGCGCCAGGTAACAAGAAACCCGCTATGAATGTAACAGGAATGTTAAATGTAACGTTTGACGCAACGCCTGGCTCGCTGTGACGCAGTTGCGATACACTGTAGCGATGACTCGATCATTGATGCTGCGACACGGAGGCTGCGAAGCAGCGGGAGATGAGAAGCTGCAGCTCCGCTTTTGGCCTAGCGTGTTTTTCGCCAAAATCCCACTTCACATTAGTTAGATAGCCCCACCCTCCTAAGGCAATTTAATTTGCATTACTTATAAAGCCGTGGCAATGCCAAACCTCGGTTTATATTACTGTCAGTCGCGACGGAAGCAGCAATGTATTAACCAGCTATTTATTGCATTTAAGGGCGATACATGAAGACACTTATTGGGAAATCAGCCGACAGGTTGTAATCCAATTATCTTTAATGTTGATGTTTGTACTGTAGGTGTCACGCCCTCTTGTTTACATGAAGTTCAGACTGAATAATCATCAGGACATATATGTGAATGATCGTATGTGTGATTCAGTTGAAGCCAAATGTGACCATTTTAATTGTGTAAATTCATTTAATTATAAATAACATGTTGTTTATTGCAGCTATACTATGAAATGTACTGCTGTGCGTTTTGTGTGTGCATAACTTTGACCATTTATATATGAGGAAGAAGTGGTTGTTCTAGGGGAGGCAGTGTCATGTGACAATAATAATACAATAATACTAAACAATAATAATATGCTAGTTTTATTGAAATCTTGGAGTGCATAAAGTTATAACCAACTTACAAAGATAACTTGGCTAACCTGGTGTATTGATGGTTTTGTGTCTATAACCGGTTGTTCTATAGTGTAAGTTTTTCTTACATGTGTAATTGTCTAGAAATCTAGATTATGGATAATGACAGGAAATGTTGAAACATATGAAATCTCTGTAGATACAGGCATTCTGAATCATTGAATGCCCTGTGAACCTTATTAATGGAGGAATTATTTTTAAGGAAGTCTTGAGGTAGCTTATATAAAACAAGAGCTAAAGACATTATTAAATTGACCTCACATTAAGTGCTCTCCGGCTGTATGGAGACAGAGTAAGAACATTCTTCATAATAATGGCTGCAGAAGATTAGTAAAGGTCCTCTGAGTCTTCAGACATCCACATCCGGCAGAATTCATTCACAAATTTCTCATTTCCTCTTCTCAGGTTTTAGATAGACCACCGGCTCTTCTCAGTTTCTGTTACAGTGTTTGTGGCTTCAGCAGTGGTGAATGGCTGCAGGAAATCCTCTTGTCATGCTTCTTTGCAACACGCAACTTTTTTCTTTACTATAAACAAATATGTTTTGTGAACCCCTACCTGACTTGTTCTTTTACCTGTTCGTTTGCTGTAACATAAGCGAAGACAGTCATCATTAATGTCACAATCTCACATACTCCCATGTGTGTGGTTAGGGCATATCTAATATTGTCTATTATTGTGACTGACTCTACTAATTTTGAATCTGATGTTCAGAGTGGTTTCTTGTTTTGTATAACTTCAGACTCATAATTTTAATTTAACTTTGTCCTTATTATACCAAACAATTGAGCATTTTTTTTGCATTGCAATGTTTGTTTTGTTAGTTGAGCGCTGAGAGTACAAGCCAACCGCTTGAGTTAAATCAGCGTACCATGTTTTACCAATAGTGGTCTCTTCGTATTATGCTGGGATAAGTGAAAGTATTTTAACATCAACAAACACTTCAGCTTTACTGAATAAATGTCTGGTGTTCACCTGCTCTTTTACATGAATTGCACTTTGCCCAACGCTTACACCCTGTAGTTACTGTACTGTATGTAATGTTAAAGCTAAACGGTTTCATAGAAATGTTTAATTATTCCCTGCAGGAGTCTGATAAATTAGTCTCTGTTACCATAAGCAACCACACAGCGCTTTTGTAATAATTTATAATGATATACTATGAATATCTCTGCTCGTTTGCTTTTTAACTTATCGTGACACTGCAACAATAGAATACACTTGAGAACAATAAAGAAAAGTTTAATCTAAATACCGTATTATTTTGTGCACTGAGAGCTTGGATTGAATGGATTGCTTGGATGCTTACTTCTTGGCACGCTGGCAGTGATTGATATTGTGTGTCTGGGCTCACCAGGAGAACCCCTCCTTCCCTGGCCTGCTCGGGAATTAAATGATTATCTCAAGGGTACTCCCCTCGTTTGTATGGAAAAATTGTATTTGGTATGGCAGCTTCAGGAGATCCCCAGACAGCGCTGTGGTGATAGGTTTATAGCTGTTTGGCTGTGATGATGATGCAGTAGAATAGTGTCTCCTGTTACTTAATGAGAGCGCTGATTACAATAGTTTAGCTTACTGCGTCTTTTTATGAGTATGTTGTCTTATATCTGTTGTTGCTTTTTAGTGACCAGGCAATTTTGCAGTCTTTAAGATGATTTGGTACAAACGAGTGATGTGTATCTCTGAAGGGTTATCGACTTTGAAAGACTTTCAATGTGAGGGATACTTCAAAACAGACTTCTTAGTTGTTTCTCCCTTTGTGGCGTTTCAGGCTAAATGGGCATATTGATGTTCTGTTACAAACCTCAACCATAATTTTTGACAAGCAGCTTCTCTATTGGTGGTAGAGTAGTCGTCACTGGAAAACACAAAGTTAAAAAATGCTTTTACAGAGGCATATATGTCACTCTGGTTGTGAAAGTTAGGCTAAAGTCTTTCTAATCTCATTTTGAGATTGGGACCATTTAAGTTTGATGTCAATCATTAATTTCACTATGATTTAAATTTTTGGTTTTACTTAGTCAATATTAAAGATATCAAGGTTATATTTTCACAGAACGTTCTTTATATTATGTGGGATGATTTCATTTAGAAAAGAGTACATCACAAAAAGACTTGTGAGTTTCCACAGGCAGGGTCACATATTATCGCTTAGCTCAATGGAGAAAATTAATGGGATTTGTACATCTAAAATTCAACTGTTGCATGTGGCAAATGGTGTCTTTCAGTATTGTGTCTCACTTTACAGGGTTTCCTGCTCATGATAAATGATCAGGAACTGAAAATCCCTCTGATCCTTAAATAACCTGTGCACTCTGCTAACTATATTAACAGCAGATTAAGGTTGCACTTAAATGCACTAACAAGAATTATCAGTTGGCTCTGCTCAGTCTTAATCAGTGTTAATGTACAGCATCACCAAATGACATGGATACATTTTACTTTAAACGTTTGCTTGGCCTCATGACGTGTGTAATGACATGGTCTGCATGTCTTTTGGGGCAACCATGTATCCTGTGACTTCTTAGTGACATTCTTAGTTATCCCATTTAGAGATCTAGAACATACTGTACATCATCTCTTAATTGTATGGCATTGAATTGCAGCATGATTGTGTGCATTCTAATGTTTAACAAAACTGACAAGTGATTCCTGCTTTAGAGAATGCTTGTCAGGTGTTGGATTGTTGTCACAGTGTCTGATTTAGTTCAGGTATTTTAAATGTTACTGTGTAATTTTATGATTTCATGCAATCTGTAGTCTTTATTTAGATTTCATTATGAATTAAAGACAAAATCTATGTTTCCTTATCTCGAAAGATAGTACCAGTGTACTACCAGGACTTTCTGGCACTTTGAGAGTCTTCTTCCTCATTCTCAGAGTGGTTCAGCTATGAGGGTTTTTCTGTTATCTTGAGCTTTAAATTGTAACTGATTAGCAAATACCTAGAGACTATGAGTTAAACGTTTTGTCATCATATTCTCACTGTCTATATGTGACTTTGTCTGTGTCTCAAAATCAAATTATGAAATAACAAGCATCAAAGTTTGATTTCACCTTGAAATATCACTATGATTTCAATCTTTGACATGTCATTAATCAGTCAATATTAAAGATATCAAGGTTATTCTTTCTCAGAATGTTCTTTACTTTATGAGAACAGTAAATAACAAAAAAAGACTTTAGCTGGATTTTCACAGGCAGGGTCACAAATCATTTTGTTTTCTTCATGAAACACAACATGAAATAAAAAGTCACCTATACAGTATATGCCTCACAGTAGGACTGATTATTAAAACCAAATCCCATTTGTAGTTTTACAGAAGTGGTATTAAGATGGCACAGAAGGGGTTTTAACTATTCCTGCGTGTTTTTATTTATTTACTAAACTGAGCCCATAGTTTAAACTATTATGTATATATCAACACTCAACAATTAGGACCAATAGTTCATATTGAAAAAAATGATGACCATCAAAAACAAATGCAACTGAACATAGACAAATCAATGCCTCTGAGACATGTACACCATTATTGAAATTTGGACAAAACCTTTAGTAAATTATATTAGTATAACTGACAACAACGATATTCAATACATCACAGAAAATCAAACAAGTAAGTGTGGAAGACATAAAAACCCATGTGCATTATTAATGAATGTCCTGATCAGCTTTATCATCACTGGCCTGATGTTCTGTCAACAGGCCTGAAACTAGTCCCAAGACCTAATTCCTATATAGTATATGTTTGTTGAGCAAACAGTATTAATGTGACAAACATCAGGTGATACAATATCTACTGTACAATTGTTACTAGATATTCGCTTATTTATTTTCACCATCACATCAGACTTTGTTAAAGCAACTGTGCTGCATGTAAATGTTAAACAGTTGTGCATGTTTAGAGTGAGAATGGGAAACAGACCCAGACAGGGAAATCAGAGAGGCGGCGGGGGGCTTACGCGTCTGCTTTTACAATGACTGTATGTCAGATTGCGTAAGAGTGAAGGGGGAAGAAAACACACGAAAAATCCACACGTTCCTTTTTTTATGTGTCTTCCAGGCTGAGTCACTGTCGAGGAGTGGGAAGATCTAGAGTGAGAGAGAGACACCACCACGGAGAGAGAGAGGGAGCGGGAGAGAGAGAAAAGCAACGGAAGGAGGGGAGAAACCGCTACACAACGAGAGCAGAGCGAGAGAGGCAGCCAGTGAGCAGGAACGCCAGAGAGAGAGAGAGAGAGAGAGCAGCAGTGAGGGAGGGAGACGCTGAGGCTGGGTGAGCTGACCCCCCTCTCTCCTCTCCTCCTTTCCCCCGCTCATCACTCCTTCAGGAGCTGGTGTGTAGGAGCGGCGAGTTCAGAGTGACCGTGGCAACATGAACGATGTCACTATCGTTAAAGAAGGCTGGGTACAGAAGAGGGGTAAGTAGCCTGTCTTTGCCTGCAGATCTATAAAGTGTGTTTGCGCTTGTGTGTCTCTCGCGGCTCTCTCTGTTATGGGCGGGCCGCGGCGTGGCTTCAGTCTGTGCGCGTGGAAGCCGGCGTGTGGGTGTGCCACTGTGCACGCGTGTTCCAGAGGTGTGTGTGATGCTACGTTTAGAGAACATACATGTAGGTTTAAGTGTGTTTGGTGGGCTGTTGAGTAGCAACTGCATTATTGGTATGCATCATTTTTTTTCTATCTGCACTGCTCTGACGTGTTTGCTGCTACGTTTGATGGGGTTTTCTGTGCACAGACACACTCACTCATTCTGATGTGGTGTGCTCTGTCTGAGTGGAGTATAGTAGTGTTGTATTCATTTTTATTAGCTTGTCTGGAAAGCGTGCCTGTGATAGTAATACAGCTTGTGTTCCTTTATATTTGAGCCTGTTTTGGTTTCATTTGTGGGTATAGACTGTAAAGACTGTTCGGTATAGAAACCTTGCACATTTTGACTTTTACGTCAAATTTATGTAATGTTCTTGTGGGAGGCTACTCTGGGTACCTACTATATGGTGACTACCTAGGGTACTTCTGTAAGTTTATTCTTTCTCTTGTATGTATTTTTGGTCTTACTGTGTCATTGTCACCTGTCAAGGCATACGTATGATGTGTCATGACACTAGTTTAAAGCAGGGTACACACTGTACAAGATTTACTATGTACATGGTTAGTTCATTCATGAGTGTGCAAACTGATAGTGGCCAAAAAGTTGTGTTGTAGCCCTAAGTCAATGATGTCAATCATGACAAAATTCTTAAGATGTTTATTAAGATGTATGTTGTATAGTTAGACATCTCTGCTTACTCTAGATCTCACTGGACCCTGTTGTACAACCTGACACGCAACAATCGTATAGAAAAAATTGGCATAACATACGCCTGGCATAACAGATGATCATATATAGCCCTGCACGATATTGAAAAAAACTGCGTTATGTGATAGCATGCTAATTAATGCGATATTTGATACGATATATATTTTTAAATGATTAAAATATATATATTTAAAATTATATAACCAACATACGTTTCATATTTCATGTAAATAATTAATTTAGTTCATTTTTAATTAATATTTCATGAAAATACAACCTGTAGAGTTGAAGGTCAATGGACCTGTAATGTGTGTGGAACATTAATTCCAAAAGTCAAGCCCTGTACCAAACTCATCTGGGTGTATCTTGAAGGTCTCCCTGATAAGTTTTAATTAATTCCATAGTTTAATTTGTGGTCATGGAAAACCATTTGTACATTTAAAATGGAATTTCCAGGACTAAAAGGCAGAAAACTTTGCAAAAAATTAGCTATGGAAATTTCTAGGTTTACCTTGCTCTGAAACATTTAAAAAATATTGTCTAGATGTAACATAAAATGTTTTACGTCAGCGTGATCTCATAATAGACAAATGAAAAATCAACACCAGAAATCTCTAAAATAATAAAAAACATTCATGAATGACATGAATGGTCATGGAAAACAGCGGTCACAAAGTGTGGAAACAATCGAGTCAGCGCGTCTTTGTGAGTGGGGTCAATTTTGCACTTTCAGATACATGTGTACAGTAGCTGGATTTGAAATTCCCTCCTGTATGTGAAGCTTGTGTTGGGTTTGAGGATGGAGAGGTTGGAGTCTGTGTGTACAGTATGTGTAGTGGGATGGGGGTTTGGTGTAGCCCTGGGCTGGGAAACTGGCTTTATTCTGTTTGTCTTGGCTGCCCGCCAGGATGACCCTGATCACCCTCTTTTTTCCATTTTGTCTGTGAAACTTACTGTTTCCATTATAACTTTTACTTTCTTTCCTCCCTCTTCCTGTCTGGGTCTGGTTGTACCTTTTCTTTCCCATTTTGTTGCTGTCGCTCTAAGTCTCATCATTTCTCTCTTTCTCTCCCCCTCCTAGATTGTAGAGCACCTGTGTCGCAGTACAGGTTTTTGTGCCTACCCTTCCTTGGCTTTGCCTGCATGTGAGCTGTTACTTTTTGAACAAAAAAGAGAGCTGGTTGTGTGAGAAAGAGAGGGTCACCAGAAGGGTGACATCATTTCCTGTTTACTCCACTAATGAATGGACCACAAAGACAAGGGCCAGTTTAAGACATTGGAGCCCCCTCATTTTCCCCTTCTCAGACCTCAGTTCTCATTGTCTAAACTTTCTCTTAATCAGCCTCTTTAATGCATCAGCCGAAGTCTGATTATATGACATTTTATCCAACCTACAAAACTAAATTCCGTTAAGGTTTTATTCTCTAATTTGAATTAGTTTTGATTAAATGCAGACTTTGCCTGTTGATGAAACTGCTTTAATAATCTGCATATTAGTTGTTGCTGTGTGGTGGAGGTTAACTGTCAGACTCTATAGCCGAGGATGTGCGCAGAGGAGTCACATGGCTGCACTGCTCTCTCTCCCGCAGGACCGCTGGAACACTCTGTTCTGTGGAAAAGATACAGGCACATGAATGAAGCTCGCTCACTCACATGATCGCTGATGCACTCACTCGCATTTACACTCGGTCATACTAGCGGGTGGATTGCGTAGATGCATAGCGTCAACAGAAACACTTAAGGGCGCACGAGAGTATTAAGGCTGAAACATGCTCTGTTCAAGTATGTGAATTCAATCTGGACTTCATGTGTCTAAAATTTGTCAACGTGTAATTCACCAACCACACATACATTCACCAATGAGAGCTACAGAGAGACAGGTGGAATTCTGCATTCAAAAGTCACAGTCGCTGTAAACATCATTTGATTTCTGATTAAACCTGCAGCTTCCACACTGTCAATGCTTCTTTTCTGACCTTGCTGTCTCTGCTGACTGTTATATTGTGTGCTTCATACCCAGCACATCTCCTACTCTCAAATGTCCACTGCAGCGTCTCCTCATTATTTTTCTGTCCTCTCTCAGTATGTAAAGTGCACCTCAGTACACACTAGATCAGCTTAGACTGCAGTGGAGTTCATGATCAGCTTACATATTTTATGTAATGATTCATGCTATACATTTGGTCACTATGTGTGTGTGTTACCTGGAAATTACACCTATGACCTTATGTACTGCAAATTTAAAGCTTTACTAGTTGGGCAGTTGAGCGATAAGCTAAACAAATGAAAAGATCGGTGTAGATGAAATGTTTGTGTGGTAGCTATACCCGATTCTGCTTCGCGTCTGGGCCGGATGTGGTTTCCTGGGGGTCAGTGTGCTTTGCCGAAAGTGATGCAGGTGTAGTCATCAAAGTTTTTAAATGTAGCATTGGAGGCGGTCGTGTAAAGTCCCAACATGATGTAACTTTATTTTTGCAATTCTTATGGGTTTCTGTTGTTGGTAGTCACACAGTCAGTATCAGATGTTCGATTATTGGCATAAATTCTGATCCAGTTTGCAGCTCTGGCCTAACTAGGAAAATGTACTGTCCTGATTTTGTGATATATTTA
Source organism: Beaufortia kweichowensis (assembly GCA_019155185.1). Taxonomy (NCBI): domain Eukaryota; kingdom Metazoa; phylum Chordata; class Actinopteri; order Cypriniformes; family Gastromyzontidae; genus Beaufortia; species Beaufortia kweichowensis. The sequence continues at coordinate 12,674,197 of CM032801.1, read as the reverse complement.
CATTTAAATATAAATTTTCATTTATGCAGTTGGCAGACATTTTATCCAAAGTGACTTACAGTGCATTTAAGGCATTTATTAGTATGTCTGTTCCTTTGCGTACTTTACTTTCATATTTTACATACTACTAGTCATTTTACGTAACACTTTCTAAAAGTAAAAAAAAAGATCCCGTGCAGTTTTCTGGCAGCAGTTCTACTGCTGAATTTTAAGAACTGTTGACTTGTGAGCTTGCAGGCTTCCACAAAAGAATAATTAATGGAATCATAATCTGAACGAGAATCATAAAGTCTTGAGAATTGCCATCCCTTTTGCTGCGTGATGATTTTATAAAGGAAGCTCTGTAAACAATTCAGTTTTAAAATGAATACACGCTCCTTGTGGTGTTGTATTGTTTAGCGACGCAATTGTAAATTTTGATGGAATTTGTCTCCCTGCGAGCTTTGTTTTTAACCACTGCCAAATAGAGCCTGCGAGCCGCTCCGCTCTATCATCCTAATGCTTTTTAATTTCACGTCAGCTTTTCAAAGTTATTGGTTTTAAGTTCTCCCTCTTCCTCTCAGCGGTACAGGAAAAGCATCCCTAAACCCGACTGTATCTGCTCTCTCCTTTTACGGAGGCACACCTGCACAGTCTGTAACGGATGCTTACTCACTCTCTCTCTCTCTCTCTCTCTCTCTCTCTCTCTCTCTCTCTCTCTCTCTCTCTCTCTCTCTCTCTCTCTCTCTCACGCTGACGCTGTCTTCCCCGTTCTCATGCCAGCGTGCCTTTTAGACTAGCGTCAGAGCGCATGGAGAAAAATACTGCGGCCCCCTCAGTCACGACTCGTTGGCTTTTGTGTGTCTGTGTGTGTGGTTGTTTTTGGTTATTGTATAAGTGTGAGTGTTTTTGTTTATGAACAGGAGAGGATGGAGTGCTCAAAAGGGGGTGATGACTCTGGGGGTCAGGCGGTTTTGTAGCAGCAGGCTGGGGGTCACAGACTGACTCACTGTGTTCCTCCAACTGACTGCAGAGTTAGTCATCTTTGAGAGAGAGAGAGAGAGAGAGAGAGAGAGAGAGAGAGAGAGAGAGAGAGAGAGAGAGAGAGAGAGAGAGATGCCAGAGTGTACATGCAAGTTTTTCTTTGTAATATCAATATTTAGTCAATCAGGGTGGTGAGAAAGAGAGGTTAAGAAAAAAGAAAATCAATACATATTTTGGACAGTCGACAACATATAGATCTTGCATATTATATGTCATTGTTATGTATAGCACAGTTATTTTCATTGACCTGTTAAAATAAAGAGCCAAAAAAGTAGAGTAAAAAAAAGAGGTTGACCACCAGAGCAATTCTGAAAAGAAATTCAGAATTGTAAAGTTCTCTTGTAAAGTTTTAAAAACATTTTATCATCCAAGATAGTTCTGGTTCAATAGAGTCCTGGTTTGAGGTCAGCAAATTTTAGTGACCGGTGTGTGCACAAATTTTTTCCACCCTGGAAGCTGGTTGAAATGCATAGAACAGTTCTAGAACAGTCCAAGCATCAGCACCATATTGGTGGATAAGAGGCAATCGAAACTGAAGGTAAAGAAGGCTGATATTGTCCTTCTAAGGCAGAGAGAGAAAGAGAGGGAAGATAAAACTATGTACCCTGCACACTGTGTTTGGTAACATTTTCTAAACCCTCACAGGGATCTGGCTGTCTTACATCTCGCATGTTTTAGTGATGAGGCAGTGATGCACGGGGCGTGTAAACGTGTGCAGGCCCTTGAGAATTTAGGAGTGTCTGAAGAGTATGCGTATGCTTGGGCTGGAGCTATCCGGACCAATCACACATTAGTTTTTGGAATTCCAGCACACTATGACTCAGAAAATCCCATCCTCTCTGGACATCACCTCAGGGGCAGTTAGGGTGAGATTGGCAGCAGTGGGCTGTTTGTAAGGATTCTTAACATTGGGTGGTTGGCAGTGAACAAGAGGCCGCTGACAACCGCAACACTGTCGGCTGAAGACAGGGTCATTGGTCTCTCGGCTGGGTTGACATTGTGTAAAAGTTTGTGTAAAAACAGATGATAAGATGATGCTTACTGAGTATTCACTTTAGATAGGTTCTCATGATTATTACTTAAAGGTGTAGAGCTGTGGTCCTCGTGCCAATGATGTAGGTTCAAATCTGGCTCGCAACACTTCCTGTTTATGTGTTTCTCTCTTTTTCCATTATTTTGTTGTTTCCTCTCATAAAGACAAAGGGCAATAAACAACAAAAAATCTTTAAAGAAGGACGGAAAGATATTCTCATCTGCAAGTCGATTATTGGATTTAGATGCGTTGGCGTCCAGTTATAAGGTTGTTATCGAACCTTGTGTATGTCTGTAAATGTGTGAGCTCACGTAAGTGGGTGTTTGTCTTAAGTTTCCGCTGTCCACTTGTGTGAGGCTTTCTCCTGTGCTGTTAATCAGAGTGTATAGCGTTTCTCATAACTGTGTAATGAGACCAAACCCATTAGGAAAATTGGGAAAGCATGACAGAGCTGTTCATTGGTGATGCCAGCCGCGTGCTCTCACACACATGCCCTCCGGCTGTGAGCTATCATCTTACCCCCTGCAACGGATCTGCGGCCAGCGGGCCACTCACCCCAGTGTTAACACGTGCCTGAGATTAGATGTGGAACATCTTCCTAACTTTAAAGTTTTATCAATTTTTATGTGAGTATGTTCCATGGCTTTAGTATAAACAGTGGTTTCTCTCTCTCTGAATTAAGACAAAATCCCTAAACAAAATCCTGTGTTTGACTTCAAAGAAAAGTAGTGGATTTGCATCCGATTACCTCTTAAACTGCTGTTTGATCAATTACACCATGGCAGAAAGAGAAGAAGCTCATTGGCACCTTGTTAGGATTACTGTATTACTAAAGACAACGTATTTACAAATAGCAAAGTTATATAATAGCAAAAGATCACAGTGCTATTGTGTTGAACATTTATTATGTTAAAAAGCACCTTAGGAGATATTACCACAACTCTGCATTTAACTTTACTAATCACAGACAGCAGTACCAAGAATTGTAATCTTATTTTATTGTAATTTTAGGTTATAGAGGAACGTTCAATTCATCAGAAGTGCGATTAATCAGAAAGTGGAGAGGTTTATTAATATGTAACCTTAAAGGACAATAGTTCGCTTCCTGTTTTTGCTTAATCACTGACAGACAAATAGATAATAAAATAATGAGATGCAGCTTGTTGTTTGAAAAGATGAAAGTAATTTTTGTGTTTCTGATATGAATTATTTCTGTTGCATATATGTGTTCTGTGCTATCATGCCTTATTGACCAGGTAAAAAATTGAAGTAGACTGTATCTTATCATTGTAAAAACATTTTATTATTATTATTAATAGGAAAATATTTCTTATTTTATTCTTTTGCTTTTTAGAAGAAATGTTACAGGTTAATATTTTGATGTTTTGTGAGATTCGAATTTAAAGCACATCCCTTTTATTATCATCTGTTTTTGTGACTGGATATTTGACTGCAGTCAGCCATTGGGTCTCCACATGATTCATCAAACCATGTTGCCATGACAGACAATGGTACTGTAAGATTGGGTCAATCAGAAAAACAAAAAAGTCCTAATACTGGATGTTAGGACTTTAGTATGCATAATTACACACATCAGTGCTTGCTTGTGAGTGTGTGTATGTACAGACAGCCATTGACTTCAGTCTGGGCCGCAGAGAGTTCAGTGGGTTCAGTTGTGCTGCTGTCAGAGCCGGCGCCGATCAGGTGGCTGTGCCAGAACACAGCGATATCAATCAGTCCTCTGCTGCCTGAGTGTCAGCCTCACCCCTCCCCTCCCCTCCCCTCCCCTAGCCTGTTCTATTCTGTTCTATTCTATTCTATTCTATTCTATTCTATTCTATTCTATTCTATCCTCAGTATCACCAGTTAAAACACCTCTGCTTTCTTTTCTTCCTCATCTAAGCCTGCTAGTTTGCAATCACATAGGCACATTGACCCCTGCATGTCCATAGGCTGAGGCATGTGAGCCCCGCACACACACACAGACTGTGCCAAGGCTGCAGACACTGAGGGTTTTGTAGTCAAGAGCACACACACACACATAGCATCACTATACACACTCACATCCGGAGGAAGGGATTCAATGCAGTGTTTTACTAACTATAGCCATTGTTGAAAGGGTGATTCATTTTGAACTGTGGAGACAGTCACCACTTTTTCAGTACGTTGCTGTTCTTGTTTTTGTGAATGATTTGAGGCTGTTCTGTCAAAAACACAATTTAAAGATTAAACCGTTCACCTATACATATAGGAGAGCTTGAGTTAGGTGTTTGGATGATGTTTGGTCATCAGTCATAGGTTGACTCATCATGATGTCATTTCATTTGGTGGATTGATGAGCAATACACAACATGCATGAAATCAGATTTGAAAACAAATTTAAAAAACAAAATCTGAATTGGATACAGTTTGGACAAAGCCACACCTTCAAGATAAAATTGAGCCACCTCTCTGGGTCTGACCTGTGCCAGGGTTTAGTGCACTTTTTGTGTAAGTGTCTGAATCCTGATGGAAGAGCAGTGTCTTGTTATCCTGTCAGGACTAGGTCCTGTGAGAGCAAAAGGCTAATGACATTAGGAGCTCATGTGTAGTAAGCAGATGAAAGATTCTCAGAGCTCTTGACCACTGTTTGCCCTGCTGAACACTACAGTCCTCAGTACATCTTATGACTGCGTGTGAACAGAGGTCACATCAAAAATCAGATGAACTCATGAACTCAAAGGCCCATATTAACATTTTTTTTTAAATGTATTGAACTGGATCGCTAATTTCTGATTGCTTGTGTTTTGCAGAGTTTATATCAAAGTTATTGTTTATTTCTTGGATTTCAGTGTAGTTTTATTAACTAAAGTGAAACAAAAAGAGGTCTGACTCTACTTTAAAGGCTATGGACAGTGTGAATGCGGCTTTGCTTACAAATTTGTAACTTTGAGAAATTTCATAAATTTTTTAGGTTTTAAAACATTTTGTTGTGTTTTTTTTTTTATTTAATTTTTTTTAATGCTTTTGTTTGTTAATCTTAAAGCTGCAGTCATCTCTTTATGAAAGTTGAAATTGCAGGTTACTTTGTGTAACCTATCCTTACGTAGGTTGAAATAAAATGACCACAAAAATGTACTTGACCGCTCAAATTATAAATTATTATTATAAGGTTACTGTTGTGAATCAGAGTAACGGCTTCTGCCTTTATACATACTTGCTTAATAGATCATTTTTATTATTTCAAACCCAGTAAAGTTACAGATTGCAGCTTTATTATCAAAGCTGAGCAAAGAAATGTGAGAAGATAATTGTTCAATCACAATATTTGTGTTTAATCTAATCGTGTGTGTTCGTGTGCTGCATACATTTTTCAGTTCGCCCCACTCCTCATCACTTCGAGCACATAGACACATTCTCTCCCACAAAATCTCTCACTAAAATGCACATCATCTCAGCCGCAGCCTTCTGTCGCCTGGGTGGCTGCTGTCCCCATCACCATTACCCTCACATTAAATTACCTTCATCTCCTCTCACCCACAGAGCAATTCTGATTCCAGCCAGCAAATAGAATTTAGATAGCACAAGAAAAGCTGGACGGATCTGGTTTAAAATTCAAGGGGGTGGGGCTTGGTCACCATTTACTCGTCTGCCTTAATACAGTATACAGTACTTTAACAGAGTACACTTTAAAATTCGATCGCCATAGTGCTAAAAGTTTACTGCTCCATTACTGTGACCGGCAGTTTTCCTCCATAAAAACAGTAAAACTCATATCAGCATGCAGACGGCACGCGGCTCATCGGCTGTGCTGTCGCTGCCAACCGGAAGGGTGGAATTGCTGCTGTTGATGTGTCTGTGTGTTACGTGTGTGTGATGCAGCAGGGCAGGGGCGTCCAGCACACCCCACTGGTCATGCCTGTCAGCTTGTTTACGCACCAGCTGAAGTGATGACTTGAGGTACAAGGACAGGCCCTGCTAGCAGGGTTTAGCCACTGCAGGCAGCCCGACTCAAAACAAGAGCTCGGGTCGCACACGCATCCATCACGGCTGGCCTGGTGGCTGCTGTTTTGGAGACTCATTCAGGGTCATTAGAGATTGAGGGACCTGTCAAATTTACGACGCTTGCTGTTCTGCAGATACATGTTACAAGTCTATAACCTTAGCAGTGATCTAAAGGGACGTGTTCTGCCAGGTGGCTGGCTTTCTTGCTCTGGCAGGTTGTTTGTGGATTGCGATTGGATAGCTGTTAGTTGGTTTCATTTGTCTTTGTAAGATGCTGGTATAAGGAACTATTGCTGTTAACCTTTTGTCAGTTTATTGCACGAAAATAGAGGTAGTAAAGATAAGAGCAAGGGGGAAGTGGGTTTTTGAAATTCTTACTTCCTAATAGTGATGCTCTGATCAGGATTTTTGCAGTTGCTACAGCTGATAAGATTTGTTATCATCATGAGCAGCTAAAATGAGTATATATTAATGACTTGTAAGGTCTTTGATGACTGTCACTGGGACTGTTAACCTTTTTAAAGTTATACACATTTTGCCTTGGTTATATTATATTCGCCTATAGTGACACTAAAGTGTGATGTCATCATGTACATTCTCACATGTTTATGATATCATATTCTGATTGGTTCATAAGATTAACTCACAAACTATAATTATTGGCCAATACCGATATGCAACTGATCGATCAGAGCATTACTAGTACTTATTATTGTGTAAATGTGTAAAGCCAAATGTGAGTGTTTGTTTGAGGTTTACTTGATTCCACAAGTAGCCCCCAAGAGATCAATAAGTAAATGTGTGTGTTTGTGTCCTTCACCCATCCACACCACAGAAATATTTCTGGGGTCATTTAAAAAACAAATTACGCTGCATAGGGTCACTGGGAGTCTGTCTTCTGCTGTGATATCACAGATTAATACGTGGTAAAATGCTGCACAAACACTCAATGACATTCTTTTCTCTTTATGCTACAGTCACAAACAAGTTTCTTCTGGTAGTGAATTCCCTCTGCCCCTGTATTTATGTCAGCAGTTGTCCTGCTCTGATTTAGAGGGCAGTGGATGTTCAGCCTGTTCCTTATTGACCCCTGGCAACCATGGCACCACACATTCAATATAGAGCACTGTGACTCTCAACTTTAGTTTTTTTTACTGTACAAGAGAACATGCAGGGCAGCGGTCCACCACAATGGGTTGTTTAGTGCCCAACTACTGTATAATAATAATCTTGAGGAGCAGGCTGGTTGATGACCAATACAATGCTGATATACTGTACATACAACATAGTTAAGAACCCCCAGATCAACGTTTACACCATTTAATTGCATTTAGGAAGATTAGAGGATCTTCTGCTTAAAGGTGCATGACATCTCATGTTGGTTCATGGCACTATGGTGTCTTTTCTCCGGTCTTCATCCTAACAGTCATCCAACATACGTTGCCTCTCTTGGAAAGCTTTCCTGGGAAATCCCTCTTTCCAGAAATGTGGAGTCATTTGAGGTTAGGCAGAAGGATGAAAGTCCATTAAGCTGTGAAACCTCAGAATCCCATAGGGCAATGCCTGAGGGAACCACGCCTTTTTCTCTTAACCGATCTAATTCGCTTGGCAGGATGGAGAAAGTGTTGGAGAGAGAAAGAGCGAGAGAAGGAGAGAGAGAGAAAAACACTCACGGTGAAAGCCATCAGGAAGCAGATTTCCTCCTGTGCCGGAGATGAAACATGCTTTTAGTGAGAGTTATTTAACTGTTTTATCCGTTTTAACTTTTTCCTGAAATGTGGTGCTAATTAATGTAGACAAAGATGAGGGATGATACTATTATTAGTATCTATTAGTATTAGTTATTGAAGGTAACTTTTTGTGATTTTTGAAAAAAGCCATGCTATATTAAAGTAATACTACCAGTTTTACTATATGAATGTCCATATTTTTATTGAAATATGTTTATTGTTCATATTTCCGTTTTTATGTTTCCCATGGGCATCTTAAAAGTACATACATTGAATTAATATATGTTGCTTTGAAACAACAGATACATGTACCATCACAGTTATTTTATAAAATATTATAATCCTCTCCTAATAATTAAAATTCAATTTTAATTTGCTGACTTAAGTCTTAAGACCTAAAGTCTTATTATCATTTCTGTCTTTCTCATTTGGAAACTGTGTAACTCCATATCAACCTATTGCACTTTTACTGATAGTTGCTGTGTTAGTGTGAGCTACAGGTCACGTTAAGGTCACTTGACCCTGCAACACGTGTCCACCGCAGCAGGCTGCAGGGCCCGTGCGTGTTGATGTGTCTCTCCTCTCACAGTCACAGCGTGCTACGATTCACTGTCACTTTCTATCACACATCTCATGCCGCTGAAGGTTATTCACCAGATGTGCCTTTATTCTGACTTCTCTGTTTCAGTCATGTTCATTACTACCCTGCTAGCATCACACTGTCATCCACACGCAGACCGCATTAAGGTACCAAGGGTAAAAGGCCGTGCATTATTTTTAGTCTGCTACAGTATAGCAGAACCCTGCTGGCCCGCTTGATGTTGGACTTTTGCGGTGTATGATCACTCTTGGTGTCACTCAAACTCTGTTGATGCTTTTGAATTTTTGACTGATTCCTTAAGCTTTTAAGCAGTTATAAGCATGTTTTTTATATTATTTAAATACAAGATTGAGTTTATTGAGTGTGAGTTTTTCTTCCCCGCCACCAAAAATAGTTTCCTCCCTGCCCAAAGCTTTCTATAATAACTCCACTCCGTGCTTTTTATACACGTCGTGCATTGTTTTTTGTGTCTGTCTAATGTTTTTCTTTAAATCAAAACTTAAACACACTGTTGTTTTTAAGCAAACTTTAACATTTTCATTCTTTTGTCATCGTCAGGCGGCAGTCCTGATACCGTTTTCCTATAATCTGTCTAAGGCTTTCAAATGACCTAAGGCTGTGCTGTAGAAGTGAAAGTCTGGAGCTCTCTGAGAGCACCTGTCTGTTTCTTTAAGTCTGTGTATTTGAAATGCATCACAGTACATTGGAACATTGAGCTCAGCGTTCTTAAACATCATGTAGTATTTTGAGAAGTACTCATGAAATATTAACCAATATACGCCACCGCCAATGTACTAGAATGAATAGAGAAAGAAAGTTACACGGTGTCTGTGGGTAAATGCTTTCTGTCTCATTTTGCTCCCAAAATTTCATTTTTTGTGAGGCACACCATGTATTGGGGTTAAGGGTTGGAACATGAAGAACAATCAAACATCCTCATCAGTTTTTGAGGACATCAGTTTTTCACACACCTGCCTTGCATAATGAGATGAGGCTTACACAAAAGAATAAAAAAGATATTGCTTTTGTGTGTTAATCAGCTTTGCAAGTAGAACATTCCTTCCTAGACACAGCCTTGGCATTACTGGTGCATTGCTGTATTAGCTGGGGGAAAACATGTGTATTTGTGATATCAGTGAGGTTAGCGTGTGTATGTGTGTGACAGTAGGTGGTCCTTAGAACCTAAAACCTTTTGAAGACACCTTAAAAGAATCTTGAAATGTGTCTGGAGTAAATAACAGGCAAAATTGCATTTAGTCAAAACATACAGACATGCTTTCTGCAGTCTGTAGCAGTGTTTTTTCTTAATACAAAAACTATAGCAAAAGGTTATACTGTATATATGTCTCTTTCATTACATGTGGAAAAATAATAAAAAAATAAGTAAGGGACCTTCACTTGCTCATGTTTTATTAATATTTTTTCACATTTTAAAATAATAGTAAATTCATCTAAGCTTTGGAATAACATGGGAATTGTTTTACATTTTTAGTTTTTATATTTTCTATATTATAGATAAAATGTGAAATTTTAAAATTTAAAATTGTGAAATCTACATGTTATATGATATTCATCCTTTGCCTAGAAAATGTCTTGTTATTTTATCAGCCAGCTTCTTGAACTTGCTTTTTAAACAGTATAGAAGGAGTTCCTGACTTTTATGTAGACAAAAATGACTTTAGCAGGGTTTTCACAGGCAGGATCACAATTATATTTTTCTCCACATAATCAACTTCAACAAAAGTTTAAGATCATAATAACATTTTTGTCAACTGACTGTAAACTTTTAATTGCTATTATACTGTATAAACTGAAACTAAAGTTTTAGAGTGAAGTCTAATAAATGCCAAATTAATCTGAAAAACTAAACAATTCAAAACTGGTCTGCATGTTTAATTATTCAGGTCTTCCTCCAAAGTCTATTAACACTCGGCAAACTTAGGTTCATTATGTTTGTTTGTTCTTTACTGCTCTCTATGTTCCACAGTTCTGCTACAATACCATATTCATTTTTTGCAATGCAAATCAGACCTGGTCCGCTCCCCGGGGATAAGGAACTCAGTATTAACTGCACAGGATGTTCAGTTTAACCCTGCTGTTCTATTCAGTAGCGCTGACTTCATTTACACAGTTGTTTATTCAACTGCTCCGTCGCAAATCCTATTGCATGGATAAACAGGCGTAGTCTCTAACATCCTCCACCTCATGAGGAGCACACCCTGTCTCTATTAGCTGACCCAGCTGCATCATTTGGACAGGTTGGGCCCCCGTCACGTCACCTCGTCCCGGGCCCTGTTGTCGGAGCGCGGCAGCTGCTGGGCTGTTGTGCCCTTGAGATGAGGTTTGGAGAGGGTGGGTAGCCCCCGGAGACGAAAGGGGACAGCTCCCCTTAGCGCCAAAGGGGCCAACCTGCCTCTCGCACGCAGACCCTTTGTATGAAAGCTCCTCCAGGAACAAAGCGGGCAGCCGGATGTAAAAAGCCCACAGATGGCACTAAGCGAAGGGGCCATATCAATAATAATGGACAGCAGACAAAAAGCTGGGCTGCTGCACGGATTAAGCCCACTTGGGCCTCCTTCACTCCTGTACAGTGTGTCTGGGACGGGGTTAACCCCTTTCCAAAGGGCGCCGTGGCGCATCTGCTCTCAACCAACCCATGTGCCAAAAGTGTGCATTAAGTGCCTGGAATTCTGCTGCATTATGCACCCCACCACGTTGCCAAGGAGAAGGAGTTCAGACTCCATTGTTTAGTCGTTCAAGTGTCTGAACACACCACAGTTACACTTGGGCATTGTTGCCCATGGGTTGCTTTATGTTCCACGTTTCATCCAAGAACTTAAAGAGAAGAGAGTCTTGTGGGGTTTCTAAATGATGTCTAAATATTCTTTAGAAGTTGTGGATAAAAATTGTTTTTATGGATGTTTAGTTTCATGCTGGCATTGCTAAAGTCTTCCAAAGGTCTTGCAGACATTAAATCATTTTATGCTATTAGCTAAAGTGAGTGTTGAAGCTGAAAAACAGATGCATTGAAATGAGCAGTCTTTGTCATTTCCTAGTGTCCCTTGTAGGGGTGCCAGACGCTTCTTTCGCCAACACGCTATAGAAGAAAGCACAAAAGCTGTTTTAAGGGATGAAGGCTGGCCAGGTGGCTGCTGAGCAGCTTCTGGGAACTGAAGATGATCCAGCGTGCTGAAGTAGTCTGTGGTTGACTTTCAAACTTCACAAATAATGATTACCATAGTTACAATAAGGTGTTTTGTTTGTAACGCTAAAGTGACCATATTTACTGTAATGTTTTTATAGCTGCTAATAAGGCTTAAAATAGTACGTTTCCAGGAAGGAACAATTCCCACTGCGATCCAAGAAGCTCAAGATTAGCACCTTCAAAGCACACGCAGACACCTGTATATTGTTTTCAGGCAGCACCAGGGAAACATAATGTGTTTGAGTCACACCAGGTCCGCCCCACTTACGTGATGTATTGTCATGAGAGTTTAGCTTGACGTTTAGATAAGAAGGATTCTGTCAAGTTCAGGTGTCATATTTTAATCCATTGTGACAGCAGCGCTTAAGCATCGCTTCACAACACTCTCCTAAACTCTTTGTTTCTCACTTCCTGTTAGCCAGACTGGTGTGTTGTGGACTAACTGTTGTCCTACTCTGAGAGACCGCAACACCTCCCTGTCTGAATGTCAGGAAGTGTAACCGACTGGTTTCACTGTTTCAATGAAGGAAATCCGCTCAAAATAATCAGTAATTTCTCTTTAATATTTACAGCCAACTGTATGTAAAACTGTTATTGGTTGGTTTTCCTGAGAATAGTAAATAGTGTGGATCTGTGGCGCTAACAAAATGTTGCTTGTTGGCTCCAGACTACAAACAATTGTAGATGAGGGTGACAAAACTATGCATTATTTTTACAATTGCATTTGTTGATGACACAAAAATAGTACATTTTGCCACTTATACCATATGAAACTACATATGAAAATCTGAACTACAATTTTTAAAATTTTAAATATTTTGTTTATTTAAACTTTTTTTTAATTTTTTAAATTTGAGGTATTTTTAAATATAACATTAATTTTTTTTAAATTAAAAAAATTTTATGTTTATTGTTATGAAAATTCACCAAATATTTATTTTTGAATCTTAGACCTAGCCTTCCTATCAATGTATAGTTTTTCATAATTAGATTAGATTGGAATTCAACTATGAAATATTAAATTGAATAGTGAAATATCATAAGTGTTCCACCTGTGAAACAGTCACAGTTAACAGGTTAATATAACTATGTACAGTTTATTATGCCTCACAGTACCTCTGCATCATTGCATATAAATAGTATTGGCCCTTAAAATACTACACCATCATTTCTGTTTATTCTTGTAGTTTGTCTCAGTGTTTTAGACATATAATAATTACAGCATCTAAAAATAGATCGCACCTGTGTTCTCTAGCTACCTACAGTAAGACTAACTTTACACATCCTATAGGGCACGCAAGCTACTCTACAGTATAAAAACAGTATTTGGAATAAGGACATGTGCTACATAGGGCAATGCACAGGCTTAATAAGACAATGTGTGTGTTTTTGTGGTTGCTTGTTATTTTGAATGACACATACAGTATCATTGTTTGCATCTAAAGAGGAAACAGGCATTTCACTACTGAAGCAACTGAATGAGAAGTGGTTGTTTTGGGTCTTGCTTGGTTGAAAAAACAGATGTGCTGGAACCATGTTTGGGGCAGACGAGTGATGAATAAAGTCATCAAACTACTGTATGAGACAGACATAGTGCTTATTTAGGTTGTAAACAGATCAGTAAACAAAATCACATGTTTTCAGGGGTTTCTTATATGATGCCTCCTTTAAAAATTGAACACACCCACACACAGTCTTTGTGTACAGAAGACGATTTTTGTTTTTTCATTAGGACGCAAACGAGGAAATGGACCGTGCCATTGTAACTCAACAAAACAAATGCTTCTTTCATACGCCTCTATCACGATTTCCTGTTTTCAATAGGACAACTTACCATGATGAAGGGGACAATGAAATAACATCAAACAATAAGCCAGCGTTTCATTGTTACACTTCACACTTTTTATATGTCTCGAATCAACAGAAACAGAAGGTTCTTGTTTGCTTAAAAGCTTTTCCTGAAATTTCAAAGCTATTTAGGACATTTTAAACAGCTGTGTTTCTCATTAAGTGTTCTTACCAGTAAGGATTATATGGATACCAACATGCATGTGAAGATCTAATGAAAATCATTTGACACAAAAGGGAAATTAAGTACTTCCTGTTCACTTGCTGTTATAACACATTGAACAAAGCTGAATTTTTCCCTTGATTGTTTTGTTAATTGCCGGCCAACAGTATTTTCCTGCACAGCCCAGTCGTGGGCTGAACTCTCTGTGACCTCGTATCCATAAGTGAAAGGAGCTTGACTCATGAGCAGAATGCATTGCGCCACCTTTAGTTCAGGAAGTGAAACAACTGATGACCTTAAGCTGCAATTTATTATGTGAAAATGGCCTCCAAAGACTGTTTGTTAAGACAAGCATCACTACTGCTTTTACTTATTTGTTTAAATCTCGACATTTTTAAACTCTAGACAGCTTTAGTTTTGTTTGAACTTAATTTAATATAAATATTTTTTTGCTAACATGTTGTTTGTGATATATTTACATAGAAATAATGGGGAGACTCCCAACCAAAGACCACATTAGCAACTACACAAGTGACATTGATAATCATCCAGAATTGGCAGAGGGAGTGACTTTGTAGTTAAGTGACATTTAATCGACAAAATAAAAATCCATTGATCAAATTAATCATAAGATATGAGAGAACATAATGAGTTATGCAGTATATTACCCACCATAATTCATTGTGCCATACTGCCAGTCATTCCTGATAACCAATTCTAATTTGATTAATATCAAATATCAATAGCACTGAGGTTTGTTCATAAAATCAACCCATCCAGTCGTGATTTACAACATCCAGCGAGGTCCCTTTGGCAGCATGTGGATGAATGAGAAGCTTTTTTCATTGAGTCCTCTAAGCAAGACAGCAGTGAGAGAAGCTGTGTGCGTGTGTTTACACACTTCCCGGCTGACGCCCCGGCCCACGCCTGCTCGGGCAGCCATTGATGCTGCACGCGTGTCTTCATCCACACACAGGGGTCAATGTGCTTTTAATGGCAGTTAAGTGTGCACAGACAAGCGGCCTTTTGTGGAGGGGGGTGAAACAACAAGCCTCTTTTATCACCCTGCTTTGTCCAAGCTGTTGAAAGACTTGAGAGTGGTACACGCTAAAGACAAGCTCGCCAGATGAAGTTCTGGATGCTTGAAGAAATTTGGTGCCAGTTGTTTGTAGCAAATGGTTTTCACTTGCTTGTAGTCTGGACACTTTGAATTATGATCGTTTTTTCCCTCATATCTCCTTTCTTTCCCTGACATACTATGTGGCGAATTTTAACATTTGGAAAGCACCAAACATGAGTAAAACTTTTCATTGGCCTATAAATTAAACTTACCAGATAAGAAGTAACTTTGTTATTTATAATTATAGAATAATCCAGGTTTTTAATCTCATTGTTAGAATAATATTCTCCATGATATATTGATTTATAAACTTTATAATAAAGAATTGATCCTTTTTAACCCACACATCTTGTAACAAGTTTAACAGGATCAAATGTTTATCTAGTATCCCCCCAAAACTTCATGTTAAATGCAGATGTCCCCGTTTTAGTATTCAATGGGACATTCTTCAACATTCAGATTTAGGCTTCAATAGGTGATGCTTCAAATGCCCTTAAAGTGCTGGACCTCATACACTGGTAGTGGTGTACAGTATATAGGGCGGCTGATTCATGCTGGTAAGTTGTATAGAACTGGCTGTCCTGTTTAGCACAGAAAGGATGATGGGATATAAGTAGAACAGGAGGAACTGTTCCTGCTAAGCTAGTGCCTGGACAAGGTGGCCACAACAAGTTTGACACAGAGAGTAGAAAGTATTCTGACTGTCTCTATTGGGATTTTCTCACACACTAATCTATCCCCCACACTTATGGAAGCACACTACTGATCAACTATTTGTTTTATTCAGGAGTTTTAATCTCAATCTGTAGCCCCAATAAGGAATCAAGATGCATTCATTTCATCTGTCAGTTGTGCTCAGTTTTGAAGACATTGCAAAATGTCAATTAAAAAGCATTTTGTGCTGCTTGATTTAAAGCAATAGAACAACCTATAAGAAAGAAAAATCATGTTAGATTTCTTTGATCATGAAAGATTTTTCTTTTTTAACTGCAAGATTAAATGGAAAGTAAATGGAAATGTCTCAGATATTTCATCTGAGAAGAAGAGCTCAGGTCTGCCAAGTCTGCAATCGAAAGCCAATATTTATGAGAATTTCAATATGAACAACATTTCTCTTGAACTTTACCCAAATCCAAGATTATTTGACCTATACAATGTAGATTAATTTAACAGCTCCAGCTCCATACTTTAAATGTTTTTTTTTTAGCAATTGTCTGTATTTTTATTTCTCTTTCATTTTAGGAGAAACATCTGAATTCAACACAACACAGAATTTCTGAGCTATATAAGAGTAACCTATAATCATATCAATACAGTAGGAGGATAATGAATGTCTATGCTTGAGAAGTGTCATTGCTTAGGAGTTAGAGATGGCGTTTAATGACATCAGTCATCTAGAGATGCCACTCTCACAAAACATCCCTAGTCAATTTCCGTTTTCATCTTGATTTCATAGGTTATTATAGCTAATTTATGTGATTACTTGCTTAAAGTCACGTATTTGACATGCAAGATACAACCTGTTATTTGCAATTTTATATGTTTGTGTTAGGGAATAAAAGTACAGGTACAGGTTTTATTAAGGGTTATGATGCTGTTCCCCGTCCTGATGTTTATTGTGTTGTGTTGGGTTTGATACTGTGTGTGCATCACTCTTTTTTTTTACCCAGAATGAACCGAGTTTTTCCTCTCGTCAGCTTTTTGTGAATGTACTTTACCTCCTGAATGGTTGGATAACTATCAATAATTCAAGTCCTCTTCTCTCAGAATCTTTTAATTCAACTTTTACACAAAGAGTCCAGTAGCCATCACTCTCGTGTTAATTATGGCAGCAGCTGCTTACAGAGTGGCCTCTCTAACAGCTTTCTCTTTGGGTTAGAAGTGTGTGTGTGTGAAACAGAACACCTGTTTGTTGTGGGGTCTCCAGATGACTGCCGTTGTCAAAGCCCACAGATGGGGGAAAGGGAAGGGGACTCGTCTCCCACCCCTCCGCTATTCTTGCCCAGGTTCCCCGCTGATCCGTCTCGCGGCCGGCCTGCAGAAAAGAATGAGACGCGGTCAGCTGGCTCACCCCAGAAATACCGCAGCAGACTCGCCTTTTGTCGTCTGTTACCTCCTCCCTCACTTTCTTTGGCTGCGGCCCATACTGTACATGCAAGAACCAACAATTATACAAGTGAGATTATACCAACACCATTTTCATTTTAGTTTTGCACTTTTGCTAAATTTTCAATTACAATGTCTTGTTAGACACGCAAAACTACATATTTATAAAAGCAAATAGTCAGTTTCCTGAATGACTAATTGACTAATCAGTTTTAAGAAAATTTGTTTTACCTGGTTTTGGACACCTGGCACTGAAAAACATTTCTTGGGTGTTTGCATACAATTTATTTTTACATTAAAAAACAGCCACTACAACAAAAAAGTCATAAAGGTAAAACTTCTACAGTAGTCAAACAACGAATGGTTTACAGGTCTCTTAGTACTTTGCAGAGTTTTGCATGTTCAGCTGTGAAGAATGTGTTTTGACACATATCATATACTGTATATCATTGCAACTTTCATGATGTAAAATCACTAAGTCTTCCTTCCACTGGAAAAATAGTCCCTGACTGACTGTGGATTATGTTGTTATGGGTGGTGTGCAGTGATACACAGAATCGTTGGGTGAAGCGCTCATAGCTGTGCTTTATCATGAATAAAACACAACTATTGACCAATCAGAATCAAGGACTGAAACTAACCGTTTTATAAATATACATAATCCATGTTCCTCTTCCACGCTAGCCTGATGTCTTCGGTACAGCTTGTCTGGAGAGGAAAAGATAGACTAATCCTGGGATTAAAAGGCTACAGTTTGTGTGGGTTAGATTAGGAGAGTGGAATCTGTTTTTAACCTTCAATAAAGTGGCCAATGCAAAGAGCACAGAGAGAGGTCTGTAATCCAGGATGTTTGAGCAGGCTAATTTCAGCAGCGGTATAAAGGGCAGTGGCCAATCCCAGCGGCTGCGGGGTGGGCAGGTGTGTGGATGGGCCGCGGGATTAGTATCAGACTGGGGCTTGTGGGGGTTGAGAGAGGCTTTACTATAGTATGTGTTCTGTGCTGTCTATACATGTCAGTCTTCCTACATTACCTTGTGTTTAAGGTTGACCGTCTGTTCTGTAGACTTGTTTGGGGGTCAGTTACAAGTTTGTATCAATACTGGAGGCAGATGTTTGAGTTGTGCTGCTGTTGTGGCTGTAAATGTAATTACATTGAACATATGCCCCTTCTGTGCAACAAGGCAGAGCATTAGTGTTAGATTAGTACCGCCCAATAATGACCTTAATTCTGTCATTGCAAAATGTGACCCTGTCGCTCATGGGTGTTGAAGGTAATTTGATTTAAGGTGTAGTAGATTTAGATCCGGATGTGAATACAAGACACTATATCCCTCTTTTCTAGTTCTTTACTTCTGTCTCTGTTCTGTCTTAGCTTTTTTCCTCCACCACTCCAATAACCAATACGTTTTTTCCATCTGAACACTTGATCGGCTAATACAGTATTCGGTCACAGTGACACTACAGTCTCACAAGTCACATTCATTCTCTGCCACTCCTGCTATTTTCTTCTTTCTTTCCTCCTATCGTTCTTTTCCTCTTGAGAGAGACAGCGACGCATTTCTGTGGTGAAGTGTCTCTTCGGAGGGTCGCGGTGACTGCTTTGGTCTTTTCACTGACAAAATTGCTTTGCTAGAGGCTTTTCACTATATTTTATTATTAAATAAATAAGCTGATTTTTAAAAAAAGTTATTTTTGGTTTTATGTTTATAATGAGAGTGGATTGTGAGTGGACACAGACATGTTATAAAATAACTCATGCCACATATTTCAGGCGTTCTGAAGTCACGTGAGTGGGTTTGGTAAAAGAAAGTAAAAAATATGTAATATATCTATTATTTCGAGTTTTTGCCTTCTGTACATTTGTGCCTTTCCGTACATGTGAAAAAAAACAGCTGTAAGAAACTCATCTCAGGATGTGGTCAAGTTTGTATGTCGGTGTGCTGCTTCTGGATACTAGACCTTTTTATTTTTGTTTAGTTCTTGTTTCTTTGCGGAGATGTTGTGTATATCTTTCTGAAGTGTCCTGGTAATTGTATCCGCCTGTTAACTTTTAAACACCATTTTATTTTAACAAGTAGGTCACTTAAAACAAGTGTTTGGATATTTTTAGCTCTTGATATATCTGTAAAAAATAAGCATGCATTGTGCAAAAGACATTACCTAAACACACAATACAAATCAGCAGCAGTCAGACTTAACTGTATTTTTTTTTGGGCTCAGTTTAGACATGCTCGTAGGAGGGACAAATTGAGTGTTATGTACTCTGTCTTGCAGTCACTTACCAGTAAAATGCTCTTCATAAGAAGCTTTGCTTTCTCCACTTATATTATATACAGTATGACCGAGTATGACTGAGCACTTGTACAGTAAATGTCCTCATGCATCCAAATGCAATTTCACTTCAGCTTTTGTAGCTAATTTCACATTTTACATGCTGGGTGTTAAAAATAACAAATTGCTAAAATGTAAATAAAAAATATAATACTGTGGTTTTCTGTCTAATACAAAGCAAGTGTCATGGTATGGTACATTATTATAGTACAGTATTAATTACCAAATGGTACCATATCAAAGTAAAAGCGCATTGACATCTGAATTAATTACTGTATCATCATACCACCACATTAGGCGATGTAATTTCTTCTGAAGGGTGATGTTACAGAGGGGTGAAATAAGAAATCCAGAAATCCCTTAACAATTCCTCCCTCACATCTCTTGCCAATTAAGTAGTTATTAGTTTGGCTCTTGGTTACGTGTAAAGATGGCAGAGACGAGGAAAGCTCTCCACTATAGAAGAATCTTGTCCTAACCATGTAAATGACGGTTAGCATGGCTTTCAGAAGGGATAAATGCTTGCCATATGGTCCACTGGCCGTGTCCAAGTTTTCAAATTAGCGGCTCTCATCCTCCTCATTACTGCTGTTCCTAATGGGGGTGTGGGGGGGGCGTCCGCTGCATGGGCGAGGTGAAGGCTGATGTTCACTCATCCAAAGATTTCTTCGTTCTCTGAGAGTGTGAACAATAAACACGCAACCATAAATTAGCAGATACTGTAAGTTGGTGCTAACTCACTCTGGATGCTCCTGAGAGACTGGCTGGCAGCTTCTGTCTCTCAACTTCTGTCCTAATATCAGTTACAACAGAGCAACTAATGGTGTTTGTTGGTCGTATTTAAGTTATTTACAATGTTAATGTCATTTAATTTGATTTTGTGCAAAATAGGTAAAGAATAGGTATGTCCAAATTTTAACCTTGTGATTTAAAGCAGTATACAGTAAATAATATAATCTAAACTATATTGATATGTTTGTGTATTATGCATGTTGAGATTTACATTTACATTTAGGAGACACTTTTATGAAGAGGTTTACAAATGTGAGGAAACAATGAAGCAAATAGATGAACAATGAAGGTATCCAAATAACAAAAAAATAAATGGAATATTCCTGATAAATTGTCTCATGGATATGTAACATAGATATTACTATATTTGCAAACAGCTTCTGGGTGGTTAATCTCGATTAAACTGTAAATATACAACATGATACAGTAACTGATCTCTACCAGACAAGCTCACAAAACCCACTGGCTTTCCCTCCATACAGACCATACGCAAAACATTCAGATTACATCAGATTATTCGTGTTAAGAGGATTTCAAAAGAAGGAAAGATCTGTAAATCAGTTTGTTGACCCTTCTGGAGAAAAAAAACATAAGTGTAATAGCTTTAAATATACATAATAAAGAGATTTAAAATGAAGATTGATTTTATTAGTATGTACAATATCAAAATATGATGATTGGATTATGTGCAGAGGCGGCTTTTAAATCAGCCAGAGAAAATCCAGCGTGTCGCTTCACAGCCGTGCGTGACTTCTTTTTAAATATGTTTTGGGCGAGACGCCCACTTTATCATCCGCATCACGATGGTGAGGGTCTGTTCTCTGGGAGCGATGTCAGGCACAGTGTGTTTCAGTAGGGAACAGCAGGCCTGCGCTGCAGTGGGGTAGATGTGGACTTCTGTGCAATGCAGCTGTGTTCGGTGAACTCGGCCCGGGGTCAGACACCTCCGCTCCTCACCCTGCTGCCACATCCATCAACGGCTCAGCGTGCCCCCAGCACGGCATGCTGGGAATTCTCCACTCCTCAGCGCTGTGCCCAGACAGAAGTGAGGGGAATAAATCAGAACAGAGTCGAGTGTGTGACACTGTAAAGGTGTCTGACGTAATTTGAATTAGCTGCCACAACTCTCAGACTTGTTACAGACTCACCTGATCCCCCCGGTTTAGTTCGTTTCAGTTTCATGCGCTAACACAATCTCCCACAAGCGCAGTTCAAGCAGCACATCTGAGCATTTGGCATTGTGGGTAGGTTTTTTTTCACACTCATTAATGGCCCCTCTTTCACACGCAGACCTCCTCTGCCCAGCTGTGCAACAGTCTCAGCCCCTGCAAAAAACACCAGAGCCGACAGAAGGTGTGTGTGTGCGTGAGGACGTTAAGGGCCACATGTGTTTTAGCAGAGGGACGGCTTGCGCAGCTGTATTGTGGGAGCCAAACAAAGAGTTATTATTGTGTCTGTGGCGAGATAGTGTTATGAGGGTAGAGATTGGAGGGGGTTGCGTGTGCTCGCGCGTGTTTGTGTGTGTTGGGGACGTTTCTGATTGGGTGACGAGGCACCGCTGCTGTTGGAAACGATTGTTGACTTGCCATCTGCCATCAAGAAAAGCGTGTATATGCGTGCACTCCCCATATTCGGGTATTGAGTAGTTTGCGCCGCGGATAGACGAGGTGGGAGGGAAGGAGTGAATGAGAAGGAGAGACGCATAAACATGCAGATGTCGCACAGCATAATGACTGGAACTCCAGACTCAATTTCGGGCCACTGCTTTCTTGACTAGTGTGGGAGTGTAGAGTACGCACTGTACACATCAGATCCCTATACGTGACAATGACCGCTATATGGTTTTTGTAGGACTGTTAATTGAATGTGTTAATTTAGTGTGATTAATTATAAAAAATAATGTGGTAATTGCTGCAATTTATCACACCACCTTAGTTTCATAATAAGGGGGCAGTCGAAGATTTAAGTACCACCATCATGTCTTTGCAGGTTGACAGTCAGCAAAAATTGAGAAGTGAGAGATAGACAGCTAGATTAAGCGAGATGGATGATGTTTTTTAAACATCTTAAAATAGCAGCACAAAAAGCAAGATGCAGTGTGCATGTGTACATACTGAAGATCAACAACTGTGTAGACGTGTGCAAGTGTATAAGTCTTCCAGCTTCTAAATCTTCCTCGGGCAAACTCTCTTGGACTGTGTTTCCTGTAGGAAAGTAATATGCCAATGGTTATGGTGATGAAACAGTTATTTGCTATTTAAAGTCTATTTAATGCTTCCTCCGTACTGGATTTTTATGCAAATAAGTGAAATTCAGCATATTGTGCAATCATTTTAATTAAACGTGTAATAGATTGACAGCATTATTTTTTAATGAGACAGAAATGAGAAGGAAGGTTTTTTTTTTAGAAAATGCCACTCAACTGGATGCCATTGTAACAGTGGTCTCTTTGGTCACCTCTGTAGTACGCCCCCTACGGCAGTCTATTCAGACCAACACACATGCAGACACAGGCTTACACACCCTCTTTTCTTTAGAGGGATGGACTCGGGCTCAGACTAGAGTCTCACGCTTGTGTGTTCTCACCAAACTGTGCCCAGAAAGGTCAGAAGAGGACACGGCATCAGCTTGAGGCTTTTAATATCTTATTTATCAGCGGCTGTGAGATTGATCACAGGGGCTGTAATTGATGACATTGGCTTTGTTTGTTTTATCGAGTTTGTCTGAACATTCGGTTCCTTTCTTATTACCCACGACAGCAGACAGAAGAAATTTAAAGAAATAAGACCTGTCTAAGAAGGACCAAATCGAACTGTAATAGATATAGATGTTTCAAACAAGTTTTCAGACCACTTTTCTCCATCTGCCATTGGTCAGACAGCCCCACCCCAAACTCACACTATACGTTATTATATTGGGCTGGACGGGAAGCTCTTCAGCGAACACGGCAATGTTTTGATAGTACCGCAAAGACCTTTCGGGAAAATTAACCTAGTAATGGGCCATTACAGACGTCTTAACACAGCTGAAATAGAGAAAGTGTTTTACCATAGAAGAATTACACTTTTAACTTTACATTTTCATTCCTCACAAGCCAGCTGAATGATTGAACATGTATTTTTGTAGCATTAGTCATAATTGTTTGTTAAAGCAATGTTTTTACTGCTGTGAGCACATTATTCAGTGTCTGAGTTTTTGTTTGCGGTTTTAGCTGACAGCTTGCCAACTGCAGTTAAGTGAAAGGCATTGATGTTGTGGTCTACACCAAAATGATTTTTTGGAGCTAAAATTGTACTGATCTTTGTTGTACCTCATATTTTCTATTCAGTGACATTTCACAGACCAAAAAGTAATATTGACTTGTATATTTGTCCTATATGTTCAATATATGTAAATGAGAGGCATTTCATAAGAGTTGATTTTGTGATTGACTTTGTCTGAAGGGTTTTAGATTACCACTAGTGGTTGAATATATTGTTTGTCAGTATTTAGAGAATGAAGTGGCTGACACCAAATGAACCCAATCCCAAAAATATTTGAGAACAGAATACACACTTTATCCACTGACAACAGACTGCCAGTAGATTTTGGAACAATCCCTTGTGTTAACCATCCTAGTTACCGTAGTTACTGGACAACACTGAAAACCTAAAAATAGTTAAATATTGGCCGATGAATCACTTCAGTGATGTACTTCATTACCAGGCCTCCATCCAGCACTTACCAGTAGCATCTGTGGGAAAAGTTAAACACATCAAGAACAGCAGCTCTGGGTAAAACAGCAGTTTGTGAACTCAAGTGTCATATCTGTCCAGGCTCCATTAAGAGAGCTGAATGGATCTGATCTCAATGAAAGCTGGTGGTTGTCTCCTCGCTAGACTTAAGTGTCAGGGTGTGTTTGGCGTTGTGTGTGTTTATGTCTGATGGGGGTTGACAGTGACTGGATGCAGGACGATAGTTGTTTACTTCTGCTGGGGTGTGTGTCTCTGGGGGACATGGGAGGCGATGTTGGTTGCTGGAAGAATAGAGACTGGAGGCCGTCTCACAAAGGCCGTGTTTAGAGGCGTGTGGGAGCAGAGGCCGGACAGACAATAGGGCTGAGGGTTTCTTGTATTGTACCCCATTGCCAGCTGTCTCCCAGCACAGCGGCCTGCTCCGGTGGATGCGCTGCTGAATAAATAATAGCAGCAACCCCTGCCACTCGCATGTAATGGCCATTGAGAAGGGCTGGGGCCGGGGAGTGCACACATGGAGGCCTTTGCACCTGTTCACCACTGGCCTGATGGTGCAGCACCCCCAACCACCCAAACTGTTGTGTGTGGCCCTTGTGTCAGAGCCCTTTGTCTCACTATGACTGTGCCCATTCTAATGAATAAAATAGATATTTAGGATTTATGTATTAAAAATGTAATTTAACCTGATAACTGTCACTGCACATATTAAGAATACACATGAAAACTATCTGAACTACAGTTTTTACATTTTTGATATTTGATTTTTTTTTAAAACTTTTAAAAAAATTTTTTTAGGTATTTTTATAAATAACATTAACATTATCATTTTTTATTATTTTTTGTTTATGTTTATTGCAATGAAAATTGGTCAAATATATATTCTTGAGTCTTTTCATTAGTGTATTAGATTAGAATTCAACTATGAAATGAATAGGAAAATAAGTATTCCTCCTGTGGACCGGTGACAGTTAACAGGTTAATATGACACTAAGCCCAAAAATATAAACGTGTTTTATGTTTGTAGTTATTTTGCATTTCGTAGTAAATCATACATCGCTTAAACTAACTGAAAGTTAACTCCTCTTAAAGTGGTTAACAGAGTGTTCCAGGTTAAATACAAGTTAAGCTCGACAGCATTTGCTAGTTTCCAAGAAAACATGTTGACAGAAATCCACTTACATTGGACGTCTGTGAGGCAATTGTTGTTTGTTTGCCTACAACTGGGAAATTCCAGCATTGTAGATGTGACATTTTCAGTCTGAGTCAACACTTGAAATGTAAATTCTCAGAGAATGTATTTATTACCAACATATTGAATAATTTGTTTGTTTTACTAAACCCCTATTGATAGTCCAGACAGAAATCCAGACAGTAAAATATAAATTGTGCATCAAAAAATTGTCCATGCACTAGTTTTCCATATAAAAAAATGGAAATGTACATGCATTATGGATGTAGCAAAAATGAGCTTTGGTTTTGTAGGATTTCTGTGAATTAAAATGCACAAACCAGAATACCACAATAATACCCAACCTATGGGGAAGAGATGACTCTTCAAAGAACATAAAATTATTTCATTTTAACTTTCATGTGCACATTTATGAGAAATATGAACTGGATATGACAAATCTAAAAGCGGCACACTTGCCTAACTATGAAGAATCATGCTTTAAAATAGTAGAAATGCTTAAGATAGGACCTAACATGGGTATTTAAACCACTAAATATTTACATCTGAGCTATCAGTATGGTTAAAACATTGGTAAAAACACAAAACCTTGGTAAGAAGTTTCAGTCTCATATGTTTGGAGTGTGTATATATTATGCATGGTTTAGAGACTAACATGTGTAAGTCACCCTGTGAGACCGTCCTGACTTAATGAATTAATTATGGCCGTGATGATAATCCCATCATTGTATGTGTGAGTGTGTGGATTCAGGAAACTTGTTGATATTCTGTCCATACAGTCTTATGAAATGAATCAAGTATTAAACCACTAAAATGGTCAAGAAAGCTCCTAAAGCCTTTTTTGTCTTGACTTCAAAGTGTCATCAGAGAGCAGCGTTATGTTTGCTGGAGCCCAGTAATACACACACACACACACACACAGACGCGTTGTCAATGCGCCCCCTCACAATGGCACAGTGTAAAATAATCCAGCTTGCTCCTGAGGGACACGCCTTTCACCAGAGTTTGTTCCCTGACCTCTGGCTGCTACGGCAACAGTTGGGAAGTTGCTCTCTTTTATTTTTAATGATTTATGAATCAGACCCCTCACAGACGACTGTGACCTGCTACACTTACCATCACTCAAGAATTATAAACTGTGTCCAGCTGGCATGAAAAACAAGTTCAGTGTGATACCTAATATGCTGTGGTGAGATTTTTATATGTTTATTTGCTTCATATATGATGTGAGATTATTTTTATGATACGAGGGCATTTGTCATTTCTATGGGAATGCTGTAACGAGACCGCAGCCGGTAGATGACCGTGTGCAGCCCATTTAACTTAAACAACAAACAAATTAGATTGTAAAACAGATTGTGTGATTGAGTCCCATTGCTGATATTCAATTAACCATTTAAAGTGGCTGCCAGTTGTTCCAAAAATCTCATTAAATGTCTGTATTTTATGAAGTAATCACATCAAGGGTGAAGCTCAGGTACATGTGATTCATTCGCATTCATCACCATACCGACCCCATCACAATAATCTGCTGAATTAACGAAGCTGCTCTGTTTCTATATTTAATCTTCTAAGACAAAAACTAGTTAGTTAGGCAAGATTATTTCTAAAACAAACAGTACTAGTTAGATGGAGAAGACTATAAGGCAGTTTTATTACTAAAAACAAGATATGTGAACTACAAAGATGCAGAAGCGTCTCTCTCTCGGCTTACTCTTTATCGGCTTACTCTTTATCACACACACACAGTTTCGCACAGACTCATGGTCAACCAATTGACTGTATCTGTAGTTCAATGCCATCTAGTGGGTAAATCTGGAATAAACCAGTCTACACCTCAGTATACTGTATGTATTGCCCAATATGTAATGTTGTTAGTCAATATGCTTAGTTTTGATTTAATGTTAAATATGTTTCTTTTATTAAGAAATTAATCTGATTTTTCTTTGTCTTTACAGTGTGCTTTGATGTTAAAACAGTGATATGTTTTGCTTATCATATCTTTTAATATATTACATAAATGTCATTTTTTTACAGTAAGCAAAAAATATATATTTTCCCCCTGTAACATAAGAAAGCAAATTGACTGTGTACTCATTCTCTATGTTTAATAGATAAAGAGTCACACCTTTCACACAACAGTGTATTTATACTGGCATCACATGTAGATTATGGATATGGTGTTTGTAATATACATGTGATGTTTGTGTGCTGGCGGATGGCCTCTCCATACAGGCTCAGGGATGAAGCTCTCTGCACCAGCTGGAGGGCATGAGCAGCACCAGGAGGGCAAGCTGTGTGCAGCTGGCGGGCTGAAATCAGTGCAAGCCTCATGGGATCTTCCTGTCCCTGGGCACCTTATCTCCCCACCAAACCGGCCTAACATCTCTGTTGAAGCTCATTGTCTGATGTCTCCTGCCATCATCTGCACCTACTTAAACAGACCATACCCTCATGTATAGAAAATGGCCTTGGGGAGGTTTGGCTGCTTTACATGTAATGAACTGTCCTAGTCTCCATTACTACATTATATTTAGGTTTTATAACAGTTGATCTCCAATGGGGTTTTGATATAGTATCAGACGAGTCGTTTCTATCCCTGAAACTCTTTTGCTCGTCTAGTGTGTCTCTAGTGTCACTACTCTTTTTTGCACACATACTCATAAAACTGACACCCAGGGTTACTCCATGTGTGCACCCATACAGACACTCATTCCTGCTGTGGTTTAGTGACACTAATTCAGGTTAAGTGGATTGACGTGAGCAGCCCTGGAATGCACATAAGTTGTCCAAGAGCCTTGTGTCGAGTCCAGACATATATACTCTATATACTGTATTTATACTGTATATACATTTGGTCCCCACAATGTATAGAAACCTGTACACACACTTGCTAATGCCTGGTGTGTACAGCAGATTCCTTCATCTGTTCTGTTGTATACTTCATTTAAAGTGACAGGCCACCCAAAAATGAAAACAAATTATTTATTTTTTATCATTAATAGTCATTATCGTCATTATTTGTTTGTAACTTTTTTTGTTTCATGGAACGCAAAACTAGATATTAGGCAGACTGTTTGTGACTGACAGCATCAGTCCCCATTTACTTTCATTGTTAACTTTCTTTAATGTTTCTCCTCTTGTGTTTTATGAAAGTAACGGATATGTTGACCACAGAATCACCAGATTTTCGTTTTTGAGTGAAATGTACCTTTATCTGTTGAATGACATGTAAATCCAATAGTTACTCTGTAAGTTTTACTACATTTATAATTTGTCTTTAAGGTTTCTCTCTGTCACTATGACGACATGACGTCTTGCTGTTTTTTAAGGTGATGTGACCTTTGCCTGTGTAAGGGTGATCAAGCCTTTGCCGGCAATTCGGGAAAAAATACAGCAAATCCCAGGAGCTTTGCAAGCACCAAGTATTGTCGGTTTTACTCCACTCCTCCCCACCTTGACTAAGCCCTGAAATTGCATTTGACAACTTCACATCTGCATTGCTTTCCACAGGAGCTGATTAGCAAGTCTGAGTCGGTCCCGGTGTTGGTCACGTTTGACAAAGTACAGTTACATAAAGGAGTGGCTGAGTCATTTAAAAGTCATTGACATTGTTCACATTTTCTCTCCATGAGGTAATTTTAGTTCTTACTGTTGTTTCTCACCAGGAGGATAATTTGATTTGAAACCAAATAGGATTTTTTTATATATATAAATAGCCAGTAATCTTTGGTTTGCATCACACCCATAAACATAAACTTTGTATTAAAGGTAGGAACTTTCTCGTTGTAGGATTTTATTGGATAAATTAAGTTCTAGCTGATTTACTTACATTTTTGGTTAATTTTTGTGAATTTTAAATACAGTTTTGTCAGCTCACATATAGATGCCTTAAAGCCACAACATTAGTTTTCTTTTCAAGCGTTCTTTAGTTTGTTTCAAAGTTGATCAATGATGTTTAAGATGTTTTTGTTTAATGATGTAGAATACTTTTCACAATACATTTTCAAAGCAACTGTTTGCTGTGACAGAGTGTGTGTGTGTGTGAATGAGTCAGAGTGTGAGTGTTTTCATGCTGCTGCCAACTCTGCCAAACTGACAAAGTGACTCCAGCCGCTCTCCTTCAGCAAGCTGCTGCGGTACATGGTGAACAAAACACACCAATCTCCACAACCAGCCAGCTCTCCCTCCCTCGCACTTTCTCTCCATCCGTACCGCACCACCTAATGCTGCCCACGTCTCCGACCACGTGCCGGTGCCCGGGCTGCGCTGTAGCGGCTGTGGGCGCTCGTGCCCAGGCGAGCTGGTGCCGCTTGGAGTGCCCGGCGTGTGCTGGAACGCGACAGCCCGCCGGTCCCAGGGCACCCATCACATGGCCATCTTTAAGCCATCTGCAAAGCAGAGCGCTTCCCGCCAAAGCATTAAATTAAATCCTTGTTTGGGCTGATTAACAAATGGCCTTGTTTTTCCATGTTCCGTGGGCTTGTTTTTTCCTCCCGTCCTGCCGAAGCTCCATCGCGTCGGAATGAGCGTGGCAGAGGCGGAAAGTCTTCGGAAAGTCTCAGGAGTGGTCGGGATGTTTCGGGGGGGAAGTTTGCTCAGGATCGCGTCTGTCTAGAAAGCGGACCGTCCAATTCCCCGTCCCACCGCCATCAGGCTGTCACAGACCACAGACAAATGAACAATTAATCTGGGCTTGTAATTGAATGGCACCCAGTATGATATTTTAATTGTGCAATTGGAGCTGTTTGGAACTCAGAACTTAATTGGAATCGGGCGGCAGGCACTTTGGATTTTCTGTTGCATATTTGCCCACAATCGGTCGGTCAGGTAATATCTGCAGGCTTGTTAGTCTTTTATCAACTTATGGTTGTGTTTTGAAAGTCCATAACCACAAATTCACCATTTTTAAAATTCAGGAATCAACCACTGAACTAAAGAAAATATTGTTGGTGACATGCGCACATCAATGTCTTACTTTGGTTATGGCCCTGGTGCTTAGTAATAATGCTAACCAATAGGACTGTTCACTTTGACCAAACGCTCTGGAAACTTGAGGGTAGAAGCATCACCAGCGCCTGCCAGACCAACTGTCCGCCTACTGTTTTGGATCTAAAGAAACAAATTTCACGATAGAGAAGCCAGTAAAAATGGTTTGATGAAACAGCACTGGCTGGGTTCGAGCGACATTTGCTTTTAGTCACGCAGACCCTTCTGTTCAACCCCTGGCTCTGTCCTCAGCGCAGTGATTGTACTGGATAACAAGCCACCATGACTGATCCAGGATCATTGCAAAAACATGTTGTACGTTTCTTCATACTGATTATAATGATGTTATGTAAACAGTTTGCTCACTTTAGACTTACTTCAGGTGCTTATATCTGTATTTATGTACAAAACAGGAAATTAGAAAATGAAACCTATATGTCCCACTTGAGCATCACAGCTCAATATGTCTCACCACCTTTTTATAAAACTGTCTTTCTTCATAATTTCTTATTTCTCAATGAGGTATATTCTCAACTTTATTCGGAAATTCTATGATTAATAACGGATCCATTTATCCAACATTAAGACGGCTCACAGCCAACTTTTATCCCTCACCTTTTTCCCATCTTTTTTATACCGTATGATCGGAAGGCGGATGCCTCTGTTCAGCTGTTCCCTCCTACCCAGCGATTCCTCGTCCTCACTGAGGCATACCGGCGAAGACCTCCGTCTCCTCAAATTAACATGAGCAGGTGTTTTTCTCTGATGTGTTAATTAGGAGAAGCTGGTGTCATTATGCTTTAAGTGGATGTTACAAATAGAACATGTTGTTTATTTTCTCTTCTGCTGAAAAAAGTGATCAGAGCTGTCACGAGGCTCGTGTGTCACTTAGAGAAGATCGTGGCTAATTACCAGGAGTTCAGAATCAGAAAGTACACGAGAAATCTCCCGCACCAGATTGTCGATCTTAATAAATAAGAAATCGGCAGCCACTCGTTTAAACTGTTTCATTCAGAGGTTGAATTTTGCCTATTTTACTGAAGAATTGTGTACTGTTATGCATGAACAAAATTACAAAAATATGTGTTGTGCTGACATCCATTAGTTTACTTTTATAAACTTTTGCTGCTGCTTTACGAGACAAGTTTGATGTGTATATCACTTAATACATTATTGGTGTGTCTAAAATGTGTGTTTTAGTTTAAATTCTCAACTACTACATGTTCTGTTTTATCTATTCAAGAGTAGTATAAATAGGTTCCTGAAAGACTGTATTGCATTTCCCGTGATGACTGACTTGTTTGATTTTTTTTTAAATATTAACAACCACTGTGAAAACTTTTAACTTAACTGTTGTTGAAAAAGTCGATTGTTCAATTCAAGTTCAGTTCAATTCAACAATGAAGTACCTATAACACTTTTCCCAGCTCAACACGTCTTCACAGTTTAGTAATTATTTGTTCATAATGAGTTATTAAAGAATATAAAAATTCATAATATAAAGCTATAAAGGTCATGAATGCTATTTTTCAGAATACGCTGAATGTTGAACCTATTTTCATTAGCCACAGTAAGAGATTTCAAATGAACAAACCGAACAGAAGCGTGTTTGATTCCAGCATGCATCACTCAGCAGGCAGATGTTATGTGCATTATCACTCTTATTGCACCGTGTGTGTGCGCGGCTCTGCCCCCCGCGTGGTGATGCTGACACCCTTGTAATCCTGCTGTTTATTATTAGATAGCGCAGGCTGTTGCACCAGAAGTTTTGCATGATAATATGGCGTGACCAGCTGCTCAGCAGATGTTGTTTTTTGCGGCTTTGGCGTAGAAAGGTTAAAGGTGTCTCTGCTGCCCCCTGTGAGGATTCTGCGACCCGTTCTGTAGTGCATTTCCCTGCACATTTTACTGTAAGCCGACCCGGTGCCACCAGCACTGGTTTGAGTTGATCTAACACCTGCCTCTGGATTTAGGCAGATGATGCAGTAGCTGACATCTGGACTAACAGTGGTAAACATGTTAACATTTTAATCCCGGTGTTTAGTTAATGTGAAGTCAAAGTGAAGTCAGTTTAGCAGTTAAGCATGGACTAATGATGTTTGGGTTGATTTTGTGCATTTTAGACACTTGGCAAAAAGGGAGGGGTTCTCGATAAAAATGGCTAATTAGGCATATTTCATTTTTTATGATACTGAAATATAATGAAATTTCAAAAATATTCAAAAAGTCTCGTATTCACAAATATGAAAAAACAAGCAAACTGTTTGTATTTAATGCAGTTCAAGATTACGTGCTTAGCATTTAAATCCTTTTTTTAACGTGCTTATTATAATACTGTATCTTGTCTTCTTTTTCAGGTGAATATATTAAGAATTGGAGACCTCGCTACTTCCTGCTCAAAACGGATGGATCCTTTATCGGATATAAGGAGAAGCCACAGGATGCAGATTTACCATACCCACTTAATAACTTCTCTGTTGCAAGTAAGTTATAATATAATGTAAAACAAGAATATTTTGTCCTTGTTTTAGCACAAAGCAGCGCAGTGTAGTTTGACTTGTCTGTTATAGGTTTTTTTTAAATAAAACATCCCTAAATTCTCTCCTAATGATTTATGCACAAAAACACAAAATTTTAAGTAAATTGACAAAATTTCCTCTCAGAAATAGCAGTGAAACATAACAGCGTTATGGACATATCCTGCTCTCAGCGCTGGCTTCTGGACACAAGCTGTGAGTGGCTTCCCAACCCTCCATCCGTCAAAAGACCCAGCCAGGTTTTAATCTAAAGGCTGGAGGAGCGAGGGGTGGCCATACATCCGGCCTGGGCCGCTTGGCAGTGGGAGAGGATTGCCACATCTGTTGCAGAAAGCTGGGAAGCCAGGTGGTGGTGAGAGGCTGATAGCCTAATGCACTCTGTAAAATGGCATCGCTCTCACCCTCTGTGCACCGAGCTGCCACCAGACTTCCTGCCTCCAGACCAGTCTAACCCAGTCCTGTTCATATTCTGACCAGCCCTGCATCTGTTCCCAAACACACCGTAGACCGTATCCACCAATTAGCCTTTTTTATTGCAGCATATGACAAATCACTTTGCATGATGAGACCCATCAATTTAGAGCTTCTACCAACAAAGATGAAAAGTTTAAAATGCATGAAGATTGTAAACTTTGAGGAGTTGCTTCAAAGCTGCCAAGTTCTCGCTAACATCTACTGTGTCGACTGTCATGTTTGTCGCCTGATGTTTTCATTTGTTGGCAACCTCTCAACCTTATTTTGGACTTGAGAAAACCTACGAAAGATGTTGCAAGGTGCGATCGGTGGAAGTCGCAGCCTCTGCGCTGTTTAATTGACACGCTATCTTTCTCTTGCTTCGAGCGATGCTCGTCATCTGTGATCTAACGTGGCAAAGCAAACAATACTGTCAGATCTGCCTCCTCTCCTCCTGAGGTGTCACATTCTGGCTGCTGTGACCTTGTTTTCCCACACTCAGTGTGCGACTCGATTTTCCCGCTACTGCCCAGGTAGACGCTCTGTACGGATTACGACTTTATGACCTTAGTGCTGTTGTCATTAACCTTGCTGTCTAAATTTAGGCCCTGTCGTCATTCAGAGGTTGCTGAAATTGGCCAGCTGAGGGCCCTCATTACAGGGCTGGCGGGGCAGGTCGCTGTTGCGTTTCACCTGTCGTCTGGGCATTGTCCCCAAAATCTGCAGTGACGATGAGACCACCTCTATTCTCTGTGACTTCTTATCAGCTAATGTAACACACTGTGGTTGAAAGAATTTGAAAAATACAGTAATAGCATTTGTGTCATTATGGTATAGCATTTTGGTGTGTATTTTAAAAGTCAGCATTATATAATACCACATCTGTTGAGCCACTAATAACCATTCGTACTAATAACCACAAAAATAATATAGCTGGTAAAATAGAAGTTCACAAGACTGTAAAGTAAAGCTGTAAATATTTATTGTAACTTTTTATGTGGGATTTTATGTAACGTTTAACCAATAATAGTTACATAAAACACACCAATGTTCTTCACTGATCATTTTTTATTACATTTTTTTTTTTTCATTTTATTTTATTTTGAAAAAAAAATTGTCAAATGTAATGTGTGACAGAGACTTTCTGTTTTAGAGTATTTGTTCAAAAAATACAACTTTTACATTAACATATTATGAATATAATTTGAACAGGTAAATTGTCACTTTTCATTGTAAATTAAATGTTAATTAATATTTGTCTTTACCAATTTTTTTTAAAGTATTTTACAGTAAAAGTACATGTATTGTACAGTTAAAGTGTACAATTATGGTAGGTACTTGTTTACAATTTTTAATATGGTGTTAGACATGTTTCCCTATTAAATTTACAAGCATATTTAGTGTGCAGTGCTGAATGCAACATATAAGATGTTGCAGCACATTCCAGCAAATTTACCTCGCATTCATTAATCTACAGTAACAGCCCCCGCTGTCTCCTCTCTGCTAATGGCCATTTGTTTTACACGGGTCTCTCTGCTCCCCTCTGTTTATCACAAAATGCACTCTCACTATGGCAAACACTCACAGCCAGAGTTTGAAGTTAAGAAACGAGCTAAAATCAGGTCAGCTGCTAAATTCAGCTTTCTCCCTGCCTGCTATTAAGATCTATATTTATAAAGTGTAGGTTTTCTATTGTGTAGGAGAAGTTTAATGTGGCTTCAGGTTTAGTCTGTGATCTTTTTCTGTCTGTTTCAGAATGCCAGCTGATGAAAACAGAACGACCAAAGCCAAACACATTCATTATTAGATGTCTGCAGTGGACTACGGTCATAGAGAGAACTTTCCATGTGGACAGTCCAGAAGAAAGGTGAGACACGGGTCTAATCTAGAAAACAATTGAAAACATCATTATGGAGCTTGTGTGTCAATCCCCCTTTTTTGATAATTGTAATGTAAATATCATATGCAGTACTATATATGTATGAATGGTTTTGCATGCAGAATACAGTATTGTTATGTGGTTTATCCTCACACACTCTTAACTTGTATATCCATCTATCACAGTGCACAGCAGTCGAACACACACACACACACACAGATAGAGAGAGAGAGAGAGAGAGAGAGAGAGAGAGAGCTCTGCGCAGGAGTGACATACACACACTGGCAGAGGTCCAGAGACTGTAGGCCTACATGTGAGGAGAGATGTGGCAGTAGCTGGCCTCACGCCAGACTGTATTCAAAGCCTTTATCTCTCATTAGCAAAAACCGCTCATTATACACCAAACCACTCTTCACCCATTTATCCGCACAACCTTCAGAGGGTGCGCAGGGCCCTTTATGTACATGTTTTTGGATTAACCTATCTGATCTTTTATTTGTGTTGGGGTTGCAAAATCGCTGCTTTCAGAAGCTTAGTGTGTGGTGTTTGTACAAGAATATGAATAAAAATGTACATGTATGCATCAGATCGGTAATTATCCCAAAGTAAACCATGGTCAATCTTAGGTTTATATTGTGATATTGATTTGTTTAAAACAAAGCTTAAAACAAAATCACCAAAATCACAACAATACATACATGCTGCGACTGACCAATCAGAATCAAGTATTCAATCCATAATTTTTTTTGAAAGGTGTTACAAATGACAAAGCACACAAGTGCATTTAGGATACTGCTGTGAAACAGTGAAAAACTACTGTCCTCGCTCAGATGAATCCATCATTATTAAACTAACACATGCTCACAAACATGAACGCACCACTGATTCTACACAACAGATGTTGTGCGGCACGACAAATGAAAACTCAATGGAGGGAGACAGTGTTCTCCGCGAGGGGCAGATTCCCCTCGCACATTACACTATATTGTTAGCAAGTGCAAATGGCCTCATGAATATACACACGATCTGGCCCTATGCTTTAAATAAGGGTCATAATCATATGTCCGATGTTTTTGATGATTGGTGGTTTGAAAGACTGTATTACTATGTGGTGTATTTGTGATGCATGAAGCAGTTTTTATTAGTAAGAAATTGTGTTTCCATAGGGATGAGTGGGCAGAGGCGATTCAGATGGTGGCAGATAAACTCCAAAGACAGGAGGAGGAACGTATCCAGTGTAGTCCCACCTCACAGATAGACAACATGGGAGAAGAGGAAATGGACACGTCTATTAGTCACCACAAACGAAAGGTTTCAGTTCATTTATAGCTACACTTTGTGGCATGGGTTGTGTACATTAATTCTCATGTGGAAGTTTGTAAAAGTTTTTAAAAGTGGCCCGTTTTCAATAATTCATAGTTACAGTCAGTCCGCAGCGGAAACGCTGTCAGTGTAAAGCACAATGCGAGACTGAAGCCGCAGATGCAGGACGTGTGAAACAGGCCTTAACTTTACTAAATGATATAACTTTCAGGAATCTATTTTAGGAAAATGTGTTTCTGCGAGTTTCATCATATTTAAACAACAAGCTTATGTATAAACATGTCAGTTTGTTGAAGTGGCAGTGGAGTCTCCGAGGGGAATCATTCAGTCCCTGCAGCGGATGCCTATTGTATTTCTACAGATGTGGGCATGTTCTTATTGAGTAACGGTAGCAATATACAAAACCAGACACTAATTATGGGCATTGAATTTCAATATGTATGACAACTGCACGCTTTTTTCTTATTTTTGCAGACGATGAGTGACTTTGACTACTTAAAATTATTGGGGAAAGGCACTTTCGGTAAAGTCATTCTTGTAAGGGAGAAGGCCAGCGGGAAATATTATGCAATGAAAATTTTGAAGAAGGAGGTTATTATAGCAAAGGTAAGATCCATCAGGATTCACAGGAGAGATGTTTTGATTTGCTGAGCACAAACACGTCTTTGTAATAATTCATTATATCGTCTGTTTATTCGAACTTGTAGTTATGGTTTATGATCATTTTACACTTGTAATTTTGGAAAGTTGTAGGATGCTTTATAATACAATGTGATTAAATCAAAGACTGCCTTCACTGTACACAATTTCTTTTATCACAGGATCCATTTTGTATCCATTTTGTATTGGTTTTCTTCCCGTAGGATGAAGTGGCCCACACGCTGACAGAAAGCAGAGTGCTGAAAAATACAAGACATCCTTTTTTAACCGTAAGTTCTCTACTGAATCATCATCGGTAGCGGATTTACCAGGACTCTTGAAGCTTCACAATGCTTTTGTATATATGATGGGCTTCTCCCTCGAGCCTCATTATAATGCAGAGAATAAACTGTAATAAATTAGCGGCTTAAACGTAGCTGTGCATCTGTTGAGAAGTCGCCAGCGAGAGGTAATTTCTCTGACACTCCAGATGCTGTTGTATGCCACGCAACGTACACAGCAGGTTTAGCAAAACAATTTACCGCTGTCACTCAACAGGGTGTTCCCTCGTAAACTTCACCCTCCATCAAAGTTAGCAGCAGAAAAACAAAGCGTTTTAAACAAAGCGTTTCATTTTCTCTCGAGACGAGCGACATTCTTGTCCCGTACGTCTTTATGAGAATGTCTTACGTTTGTTGTAGTTTGGTTTTGTAGTTTTTCCTCTAATGGTGTATATCTACCTGCTGTTTCAGTCTTTGAAGTACTCATTCCAGACGAAAGATCGGCTATGTTTTGTGATGGAATACGTCAATGGAGGAGAGGTATGTGTGCATGTATGCTTTGTGTCTCTGTCTGTGAGTCTGTGCTTGCAGATGAGCTGTTTCTGTTGTTATTCTGTCACTTGTGTAGACTGATACTATCAGAGAAAAGTGCATAATCATATCTTCACATCTTAATGGTAAAAATGCCTTATTGGTTTATAGCTGATATTAACCTGTTGCTAGTTAAGCAAAAAATTCTGTAAATATCCGTCAACAATATTCATCTAACCTATTGTCTGTGTCTAAGCAATATATTTTATATTCAGATTTGTGTGAATACTTTTATAATCTTTGATGGTAATGTTTTTTCATATTGTCATTTAATATGATCAAAAGCTTGTAGTTGCTTAAAATACACTTGAGGAAAAAAGTTTGCATTGACATCTTCTGTTGACGTCAAGCATCTTGGTTCCATCTTGCAGGGCTCATATTTAGATAAATGAAATTCCACCACCAACGGTGCTGTTTAATCAGAGAGTCTGCAATCTCGCTCTCATTCCCTTAGCCTGCGATGTCACCTGCTCCCCTATCCTGGTCCAGCCAGAGCTCCTAACCTCCACACGCTGTGCTGAGCCCATCAGTATCCCCTCTTTCAGCCTGCCACATTCACAGCTGCCAGTGCTCTGATGAAGGCACACCTGTCCCCATCCACCCCGGGCCCCCGGCACGCCACCCTCTCCCCCCTCCTTCAGCTGATCAGCAGAGCCGTTAGCGCTCCCCGGACAGCCATATTCAAACATCCCACAGCAATTAAAAGGCAGAAGTCCTCGTTGGGCTTGTGGGTAATTTCTAGAAGTCGAGTTCAAGTGGTGCTGAGATAGAAACCCTTGACATCTGACTGTGGAGGAGGAGAGAGAAACGAGAATCACTCCATAAAAATATGAGAGAGATGATTGCACGGGAAGGTCCGTTCCTGCCACTTTAATGGAACGTTAGCCCATGAGCGCGCAGTGCTGCCTTTAACAAGATTGGTGTATTGATTAAAATGCTGATTTAACAGGCCGCGCCGGCCTGTCTCTGGAAAGCCGGGGATGATGTGCCAGCTGCTGTCTGGGTTCGCCGGGCGTCCTCGGCGGGCCTCGCCATCTATCATCTCAATATGGCGATGTGAGGCAGTTTGTGTTGTGTTAATTTCCTCCAATAAATCAGTAATTATTGCAATCCTGTCCCTGCTGTTTACCCTGCAGCTGTTTTTCCATTTGTCGAGAGAACGGGTGTTCTCCGAGGACCGCACGCGCTTCTACGGCGCCGAGATCGTTTCCGCCCTCGACTACCTGCACTCTGCCAAGATAGTGTACCGGGATCTCAAGGTAAACACGAAAAGGGGAAAGAATTCATATATTTAGAGAGATGGTTTTGTTTTGTGCCTTTATCTACGCGTGTGTCACGGGACGTTGAAAATGTAATTAAAGCTCTAGAGTTCGGGGCTTTTTCTTTCTTTTTTGGAAACATCAAACTCTGGCGGCTGTGGATGATGACACAGTGTTTTGCTCACAGCCTTGGACCAAGCCAGTTGCGAAAGTGCCAAGAAACGTGGACAAACGGCTTAGCTGTTAAAATTTAACGGTTAAATTAATGTGGCTTGAAGTTTCTTTTCACTACCGTGGAGTCAATAGATTATTTGTGCAGTTGTCAACTTTTTCAGCAACCGATCATATCATAATCACAAGAAAGAAGTTATTTCACTCATGAATTCAAACATTGGGTACAAGCAATACATGTTTTAAAGGTTAATGAAAATGTAATAAAGTAGGAAGGAAAGTAAATTTACAATAAAGAAGAAAAAGCATTTCTGAGTCTATAAATTAAATAAAGCCTCGAATTAAGAGTCAGACAAACTGTTTAAAGCAGAGAGCCATGTGGAGCTTCTGAACGTGCCAATGGTCAGTCATTATAAAACTCAACAAATTTACACTCGTCTTCTCTTTTACCAGCTGGAGAACTTAATGCTTGATAAAGATGGTCACATCAAAATTACAGACTTTGGCCTCTGCAAGGAAGGAATCACTGATGCTGCTACCATGAAGACCTTCTGTGGAACACCAGAGTATCTGGCACCAGAGGTACTGTAACCCTTCATAAATAACAAATATCCTAAAAAAAAAAATCACTTTTATTCAATTAAATATATGCAGAACACTTTGAAATTCTAGATCCATTTTAAATGAAAGTCTAGTTATAAGAGATGCAGGAAGAACAGTAGCCCATGGTGATATTTAAATCTTTATGGTTTTTCTTGGCAGCTTTATTATCATTTAATCTTTCAGATGCACCAATATGGTGTGTTCAATGGAAACACACCTATAGTTGGCAAGTGTACCAAATATAGTGGGTGAGAAAAAGCCCCCTTTCCCTCATCTGCTAAATACAGGTGGTGCTACTAATTAATGCAGTCTTTTATAAATAACACATTTTAACAGTACATTCCCTGTCTGCTATACAAATTCTTTGACCTATTAGGAAAAAAAACCCTTCGAAATGTACTTTAAATTGTTTGCATAGCATTACAACATGTGCTGTACTGCCTTAGTGAGACCTTCATTTACAAATGGAAGGAAATCTGTGTAAGCAGACAGATGTCACGCGATTGCTTGTCCAGTTTTATAAAGAGAGAGATATAATATTCTATATAGTATAATGTCTATATGTAAATGTTCTTAATTCATAAGGTCTCACCCTGGAATACTTTTTAAATAATTTTGAAGTAATCATTATTATTAATTGAAATTTTAGTTTTGTAATGAAATAAACTAATATTATATTTAATCAATTATATATTTGTATACAGAACTAAATTCAGACATTTAAGCATATATCCTTCAGATCAAAAGATCACTCAAGTGACCCTTAACTTTTAAATAGGAGTGTAAGCACAACTGTAGTGCATTAAAATATGTTAAAAAAGTTACTTTGTATCTTATGAATGCATTTATGATACATTATGGAAAAACGTATAACACTTTATTTATAGCTGCAGCAATTAAGAGATCACTCGAAAAGCTTTGCCTTTAACCAGCATTTCTCATTTTAGACTAGTCTCTGTTGAATTCCAACAAAAACATTAAGAGTGACATAAAGTCATGAGAGCATGTAAAGCCACATAAACGCTGTCATTACAAATCAGGCTTATTCAATCAAATCTTCATTTTTGAACTGATCCTAAAAAACAAGTAAAACATTACTATTGTGTTGATGAACAATGAGTTTTGTTTGCAGTATTCAGTTTGTCCCGTTTTATCGCAAAAATAAGCATCACTTTTCTTTTATCAATAGTTTGCAGCTCAGTCTCGTGTCCAACCAGAGGTGCACTGGATGCCCAGATTGCAGTTGCTAAATCCATATTTATAGACAGGAGGGGGTGCGAGCAGGGGGCGGCAGCAGGAGCGAAGGGGGATATAGATTCCACTCGAAAAAGTACGGAAGACAATTTGGCGCAGCATTTTGTTTTGCTCAGCCTGGCCGCTGTGCCAGGAGATGATTTGAGTGTTGGTTATTTTTCACAAGAGTATGTGATTGCACAAAAAAGTACATGCTAAACAGAGGCAGATGGTGGCAGATGGGGAAGGTTGGAAGAAGGTGGCTGGGAAACCTGGAAATCTATACTGCCGTACTGGTGTAAAAATAACAGAGCATAGCTTGAGCCAAGTTCTGAGATGCAAAGTAGAGGGGGATTAGAGAGAGAGAGAGTGTGAAAGATATTTAGAGCAAGAGATGAGTTTCTTTTAGGGTTACAGAAGTGAAACTGGAATAGTTGTGCTTGAAAAATTTGGCCCTCGCCAACGTTTCAAGTGTTAATGAGATCGAATAAAGATACATTTACAGAAATACTTTTCTCAAGCTGAATGTCATCTGTCATCCAGTTTTCATCTGTTGCGGTATTTTTACAGTATGTTTGCACCCAATAAATTACATTATTACTGGTTTCCAGGTGTCATTCAAGGCACATAAGCTAATGTAAATCAATGTGTGTGTTTGTCAGCGTGCAGGTGTGAGGACGCAAAAACAGTGCAGATGCTAAGCGGTCGGCGAGCAAACATACACACTGCGACCGTCCACCCGTGAATGTACTCGTATCCCCGTCTGCTTTGTGCATGTGCGTAAGCCTCGTGTAGCCCGGCCAAAGTGAGATAAGCTCATGGATGCTGTCTCTTCCACTGTCCTGCTGGGGAACTGGGCTGGTGGAGCCACAGGCTCTCCGTCCCAGTCCCTCCCCGGCCAGCCTTGCCAAAGGCCCAGTCCTGGGAGCAGCAGCCCTGCCACATGGCTGTCCGAGCAGGGGCCTGTTCCTCCCCTGCGGCCGCTCCTCCTCGCCTGGGGCTCTGGAACGGGGAGACCCCAACTGGCTCCGTGTGCATTAATCGCATCCCTGCCTGCAGCCGAGCTGCTCTCGTACACACCCAGGACAAACAGCGCAATCCCTCCATACGTGCTGCACGCGAAACTTCGCACACACACTCTCATCATGTTCTTTCTTAAACATGCACGGTTCCCAAACACACAGTCCTGTGTTGCCTTAAAGAGATAGTCCACCCAAAAATAAAAATTATGTCATTCATATATGTCATTCAAACCCTGTATATGATTCTTACTTTTGTGGAACACAGAAGAAGATATTTTGCAAAACGCTGGTTACCGCACACATTGACTTCCATTGTGTCTTGTGTTCATA
This sequence comes from Beaufortia kweichowensis, assembly GCA_019155185.1. Taxonomy (NCBI): domain Eukaryota; kingdom Metazoa; phylum Chordata; class Actinopteri; order Cypriniformes; family Gastromyzontidae; genus Beaufortia; species Beaufortia kweichowensis. Next base: position 12,632,028 of record CM032801.1, on the reverse strand, counting down.
CTATGAAAGTGAATGGGTGCCGTTAACCAGTGTTTTGCAAAATATCTTCTTCTGTGTTCTGCTAAAGCAGGTAAATACAGGTTTGACATGAGGTGAGTAAATAGTAAAATAATTTTTATTTTTGGGTGAACTATCCCTATAGTAAAAATGAAATATTAAATTATTAATAAAATGTTGTGTAAAGTTTATCTGCTCATTTAATTCGGAGCATTAATACAGTGTTAGTACGGTTCAACTACTGTGCAGTCACATAATAATTATAATCATAATCATAATAATAATAATAATCATCAAGGAAATGTTCATAAACTGTATATGTGGCTTTGTGGTAATCTAAACTTTTTTCAAAACAAATAAAATACTTTAATTCTATTAATTACATGAATTTAAGTAATTCCTTTCTGTAAGTAACTGATTTAAGATGATGTCGTGAATGGCTGTGTGTTTTGCTTCTACCTGCATGAAATTATGAGTAGAGGATTCATTAATGCAGTTATTAATGGTTATAACCCACAGTCCATTTACACCCTTACATTTTAGCCGCTGATGTGTTTTTATGCTCAGTTAATTGCTATTACATTAATGTACTTATTAAATATGTCTTGTATAGATCACTTCACTAGTTTTCCAAGAATAGTTTTTGATCTGTATTTTGGTGTTGCCAGTATATAAATGAATAGAAAATATAAAAAACATTATTTTTGGTGAGGTTAATGACAACAAGATTAAGATCTCCTTTTCTACTGACTGCTGAGAAGGTGTTTCATTCAGAACATTTAATATGATCATTATACTACATGTACATGAGCATTGGTGTAGGTAAGATTACTGTCATCTTACTGTATGGATGGTATCAGCACTGCTGTACAGTCTCACATAGACATTTCCATCAGACACAGAGTAATGAAGTCTAGTGTTGATTCATTCAGGTCTGTCTGTTTTTAAAGATCAGAGAGGAGACATCATTATAACACGACTCTGAGCATATGCTTCACTGGCTCGCAGCCAGACAGACTTGTCATTATTCAGACATATTAATCACAACTCTGAAGAGCTGCCTCTCTATCGCACACAAACTCCAGACACATCATTTCTGCCGTCCAAAGAGGTAAACGAAAGGTACTAGTAATTGGGAACCGGAATGCTTGCCCAAAAGTACAGCTTTCATCCAGCGGTATCAGGTTTTTAGGTGTTTCCAAGTGTATTATGTGCTGGGATAGGGTGACCTTTGACCCTGTGTGTTGGTATGGGAGAATGAATGATCAGTTGTTTTATCAGTCTAAAGCAGATTGGTGGGGGGACGGCGATGGCAGAGGTTTGGGGATGAAAGGCACTACAGTACGGGTGTGAAGTATTTCCATTATCTGCTACTGATATTCAAATATTATCACTGATGTTCATAACTGACATTTATTACAAACTCTTCCACCGCTGTAATGACTCTTTGTGGAGATGAAATTGAATTTGTTACATACACACGAGGAACTCATTCTGAAACATATTTGCTTGATCTTCACACTGTGCTCTTTATATTGTGCATATTTTTGTTGAAGGCTTATCCAATAGAGCTTGAAATATTTACAGTTAACAGTAAGATTTCTTTTTGTTCAGTACATGTAGTAATTTGGCTTGGACCTGACATTTTCAGTCGAACTTAAATCTTAAAACAAAATAAGATTACACATCTTGATAATGTCTTGATAATTATACACCCATTTTTAAAGATAGTAATGAGTTATTATGCAGGTCATGTTTGTAATGTGTTTGTTTTTTTCTCAGGTACTGGAGGACAATGATTACGGGCGAGCAGTGGACTGGTGGGGTTTGGGTGTGGTCATGTATGAGATGATGTGTGGCCGACTGCCGTTCTACAATCAGGACCACGAGAAGCTCTTTGAGCTCATCCTGATGGAGGACATCAAGTTTCCCAGAACTCTCTCTGCTGATGCGAAGTCCCTGCTGTCAGGACTGCTCATCAAAGACCCAAACAAGAGGTACACACCACACAAACGATACATTTGGTTATTGCTGCCCTATAGAAAACCATTTAATGTATTTTTGACTGTTTTAGTGAAATGTATTCAAATAAACAGAATTACAAATAAACTTAAAGAAAAGTTTTTACAAAAATTTAAAACGAACTGAACTAAAACCTTTTATTTTTGATGTCCTGTCAGACTTGGTGGTGGTCCTGATGATGCTAAGGAAATTATGCGACACAGTTTCTTTGTTGGAATCGACTGGCAGGATGTCTATGATAAAAAGGTAAAACTTGCTATCATGGCCGGACTTACCATTGGGCTTGATTGGGCTGCAGCCCATGGGCCCCACCCCATAGGGGGCCTTTTCGTTACTTTGATTGGTTGGTTTTTCATTTATGGTTTGTTGATTTTAATTTTATTAGTTAAATGATGTCACTCATCTTGATGTTTGCTGATTGGTTATTGGTGATGAAGATGCGTCGGGTTTACGTTCTAACCTGTCAGTGTTACAGTAATGCGTTGTAATGGCGGACAAGCGGTATCAGAGTGGCGCACCTGAAAGAAAACTTAAAAATGAGAAACAGCAACGCGAAAATAAGTGTTGAAAAAATTGTAGATCAGAGCAACAATAAACTGCAAAAGTTTGTCGGAGCCTGTGGTTGAGTGGATAGCGCTTCAGAAATGTACGCTGCGGCGATGCGACTTCGAATCCCGGCTCTGGCGTACTTTCTGAGCCCGCTACCCTCTCTCTCTCATCCCAATCACTTTCTTGTCTAAAAAAGCGATAAAAATGCCAAACTTAATTAATCCAAAATGTTTTTAACACTTGTCATCTGAAGACCTCAGACTATGTTTTTTACTGACACTCAGGGCTTTTGTCATTTTGTAGAGTGAGAAGGGCCCGAAAATGACTCAAGCCCAGGGGCCCCCACCCTCCTAAGTCCTGCCCTGCTTGCTATATTGTTCATGCTTTATATGGCTGATATGATATGAGGTCTCTTACTTTTTGTGTGAATGCACTTTAATAGCTTTTTCAACAGATATGACTTCGGTCTTCATGTCGGTGTGCATGAAACATATAAGTTGTTTCCTTTTCATTGTGTAAAAATGACTTTTTTGAAAAACGTACACTAAACCAAAATGCTTTTAATTGTAAGTGTGAAGACAATGCACTGCTGCAGAGATTGTGTCTGTGTCACTCAACTCAGTAATAGGTCACTGTCACTCCGTAAACACAAAAGCTGGCAGATTCAGATGTGTGACATTGAGCCCTCCGGCCTGCCGTAGTGTATTCAGTGTCAGATCTGCACAAACAGGTGCTTTGTGTTTTCTCATCTCCTCCTCTTCCGTCCTCAGCTGGTACCTCCCTTCAAGCCTCAGGTGTCGTCAGAGACAGATACCAGATACTTTGATGAAGAGTTCACAGCTCAGACGATTACAATAACCCCTCCTGAAAAATGTAAGTGTTGTTTGTTTTCTGCTTCTGCATATATTGAAATTTACATAGGCCACATATTGTAGTGAATTAATTATCTGACGTGTAGTATGTGTCGTGAGAGATTTGTAGTGGATTAGAAAATCGTTTTTGGCACAGATCAGGATCACCTGAAAACTATAGGTGTTGGTGGTTCACACTTAGTATTGTTGTGAGAAAAGTATGTGAACGCTGAAGTTTTCTTGTCTTTTGTGTGAATTGTTTTAAATAAACTTCTTTAAAACCATGAACAACAAGCTCAAGCGTCATTTAACACTCCTGTGTTTTATTGGACCAGTTAAGTTCAGTGTTTTTAAGCAATGATTAATAAACCAGACGATATGTAAAACATTGTTATATGAAATATACATCAATCGAACAAATGTCCTGAAAAAATTTAAGAAATTGTTTTATTCTTCTACTGATTTTTTTTTGATGCAAGACTCTATTAGAAATTTAGTACGACGGAGGATTAGTGCCACGTAAAAAAACAATAATCTAAGATTACGAGATTAAAGCCGTAATATTTCGAGAATAAAGTCGAAAATACGAGAATAAAGTCGAAATACTAAGTAGTATTTCGACTTAGATCTTAGATTTTTTTTTTTTTTTACATGGCACTAATCCTCCGTTGTAATTTAGACAGACGTTCTGAAACTGTAACATTTGTATTGTGACTTGGTGTTCATCCCCTCTGCAAGAATAAAAAGTTAAATATATTCTTTATTTTAAATGACTAGAAATCATTATCATAGAGGTAAAAGATTCTTCCATTAATGACCCTGAAGAACACATTTGTTAAATTAAGATACATTTATGTAAAGTGTTTTTTACACTTGATTTCTCAAGCAAATTACAGTCCATTTTATTTGCAATCTCTGTTTTAAATACTCATTTAGAAGGGTGAGGTAAAACAAGGCAGTAATATTTTCAGTATCAATGCCAAAGCTTATAGAAGGTCTAGTCGATGTTTAGGATGTGTGGGACCAATTAAATGTTGTCTTCATAACCCTTTTAATAAAACGAACAACCCTGCTTTTGCCTGCAAACTGTTAAGTCTTCATATACTCCGTATTCAACAGCTTGTTTCCTGTAAATGTGTGGGTGCCAGTTTTTTGGCATATTGTGTGCCGATTATGACCTGATGGGAAATGTAAAAGTAGCACGGATAAAGTTTTCTTCACAGCTAACTGCAGAAAACAGCCTGGCTGATGATTAGAGAATGGTAAAAAACCTGTTCGATTAATGCTTCTGAGAAGGAAATATAATTCTTATAGCATTTGTGATGATTTTACACATGACGAATCAAAATGAAATGTAATTCTTTACTGATTCGTATGTCTTTCTCCAGTTGATGAAGATGGGATGGACTGTATGGATAATGAGCGAAGGCCACATTTCCCTCAGTTCTCCTACTCGGCCAGCGGGAGAGAGTGAACGGCACGTGAGCCGCACTGCCTCATCTCATCAAAATCACCACTGGAACAAATGAGGTCTTCAGCTTCTAACAGCCCCGGCCCTATCGACGCTCCATTATTCATCTTGGTTCTTTCATTTGTTTAGCTAGACCAAGTCAAACTTCTGTTTTAGGGTTATGGGAATTTGCACGCCGGATCGGACCGAGTTCCGACCCATTCTGACGTCCTCGAAGCTCCAGCCCAAAGGTTGGGTGATGATGGGAGAACTTTGCTGTTTGTTAGGAGTTTGTTTACTTTTCGTCTTTATTGTGTGTCTTTTTCTGATCGAGACGTCGCTTCACATTCCTCGTTCGTCTGAAACTAGTCTCAAGGTGTTGGTCGCAACTTTTCGGTTCGGATGAAATAAATGTGTAACTGCATGGCTAGAGATTCACATGGGTTTATGACCACATCTCTCGGGTACATTCTGTATAATATAGTACAGTGACTACGGAAAATCTCTCTTGTGTCAGCTGCTAATATTACTGTTTTTGAGGTTCACTTTCTGTTATATAAAGTCAAAACTGCCATATACAGTTAACTCAGGCTTTACAGAGAACCTCTGTGTTCAGGACTAGCTTTACTCCCCACACAAACACACACACACACACACACACACACACCCTGCCTCGATCATACAACAATTCAGTGTTCGTCACTCTCTAAAGCCCTGTGAACCTGAGCTATGCAGCACCAAACCACCAATGAGAAACTCACACAACATTTGTATATGTTAGGAAGAGCCTTGAGTGCTTTTCTTTACACATATATTCATGAAAGGCTTTATTTCTCACATATCAGTCCCTAGAAAGCGTTCGTCTGGCATTATGTCTTTGACTGATCAATAATGGCCAGTGACTTACTGTACTTTACTGGCTTCAGTATGACGGTTTAAGAAAAACACTTCTAATCTGATGGCATCAGTGTTCAGACCAACTCTCATCATTTCCAAACAGCCAAAAGAGTAGAAGAGCAGTTGTGAGAAACCCCTTCCACTTAATGCTCAATAGAGCTCCTTTATAAGTATAAAAGCCAGCATTACTAGAGAGAATGGCAGGGAAAGCACTATTATACTGTTTTATAATAATAATACGAAGAAAAAAATGTGATTAAAATATTATATTTATTTGCTTTTTTGTTTGTTTGTCCTTGCGTTGTGCTTTCTGTCTATTTTTTTGAATGAAAAAATGCTCTCAAAAAGGCTTACGAATGTAGATAGTTGAATGCAAAGGCCTTCTTTTGTGTTTTTTGTTTTGATAAAGTGTTTTTTCTCCCTGACCAGCTTTATAGTATCGTTCCTTTATTTCCCAAAGGAGTTTTTTAATCCTCATCGTGAGTAGTCTTGAGTATTGTTGAAACGTGTTGGTCGTCTTTCCACAATGAAAGGGCTGCAAAATACGATGCTCACAGAAGCAAACGAAACCAATTCTTATGGCTTGTCTGGCAATATGCTACTGTTTGTTAATGTGTGTAAAGAAAGCATGGCAGTGAGCGAGCCACACTCACTGTCACGCCTTACTTTCTCCTGCATGATCGTTTGAGCAGAACGCTGCACATTCTTGCTGTTGCTTTCAGGATCTGTTTTGTTCGGATGCACATACTGAAATGGATTCTGACTTTTGTGATCATGTGACATGCTGTTTTTTTCAAATGCATATGAACGCTCGAGTGCTTTTGGGGCATCTAACGTTACGACTGATGTGGTCTTCACATTCCTTTTTAAAATACTTCACAAATCGAATCCGCTTAGGTTGTGTCACAGATCAGTTAACCAATCAAGTATTCGTATAAAAACCCCTGTACGACAAACAGACTGGAGAAACTAGGATATGTATTTGCACCAAAAATGATTAGCTTCCCTCAGATGATGCTTGATCAGGGAGGGAAGGACAGTGGTTTCAGTTTCAGAGTGTTTTTAAATGAGCTAAAAGGGAAATATTTATAATGAATAATAATAGACGTTATATGCAGCACATTTCCTGATCTCTTAACAGTGTTTGGCAATAAAACCTTCACTTGTTTTCTAAAAGCAGAGACGCTCTTGTGCATGTTGCTAATGCTTCAGGTTCGGGTACGTTCATGTCCATGTTGTACGTGCTGGCGGCTGTTTTCTTTTCCTCCCAGCGGTCTTTAGTGATGTGGATGTCTGTGTAATGTTTGGCAGGAATGACCAAATCTACTTTTATTTATATGTTGGGATGAGCAAATATGTTTTGATGTGGTAAATGTTTATACGGTATATGGACCAGGCCACACAGAATCTGCAGAAAGTTTCACTGTAAAAGTCACTTAAATAAAGGGGAAGGTATTCTGTTTAGATGAATATATTTTAACCATGTTAAAATGCATCATGCAAAATACCCCCAATCAGCACAGAATGTAAAAAAAAGAGGTTCTAGATATGAGATGTAAAAGGAAGGTGTATTTAATGAAATGAGATTTAAGTGTGTGTATGTGACATTGGAAGGAAGGTTGTGTTGGATTTGGTACACTGGAGATAAAGATGTCTAAACGTGGGTTTCTCGCATGTGTGTTAAGGTTGCCGGATTGTCGTGGATCTGATTATAGTTGGTTAAGGAATGACTCTGAACGTTTCTGTCAATATTTCTTTTGCCGAATAACATGCTCCATTATCCTCCCAGATATGAGTTAGTATTCTTCCAACAGCCTAATGCCTGTGTCGTGTGTTCATTTGTGAATCGTCAAACAGTGTAATGTGAGATTGGTACTCTTGCTCTATTGCCAGATTTGTTCAGTCCCAATAAGAGTCGATCTTGAGGATGTTCCTGCATTCAAACTGTGATGTCTAACCCAATAATGTTTTCTGACAGCACAGCGCAGCACTGGTGCTGTGAGCAGATTAGCTGTTTATGTCACGCTCTGTCTTCCAACTTGTATGAATTTTCCTTCAGATCATTCCTTGTTTTTTTCCATTCCTTTAATTGAACGCAAGGACGAAAGTTAATGGAACTACCTGATTTAGTTTAACAGGCTTTAACTGCTGACTATGTTTTATTAGTGTTTTGTTTGTTTGTTGCTACAAGTGAATAACTTGAATGTTTGTCAATACTGTTTTGATTTTGTCTTTACAATTGTCATTTAAAAATGAATGTTATTACGAATAAGGAGATTAAAGCACTCATATTGTTTTTAGTTTATTTTGCTACTGTGTTTTGGTTCAATTGCTTTTTATTTTGGAGCAACTGATTTGTGATTGTATGGACACATTGGGATTATTCAGTCATACTGTGATGCTGTTCATTCATTTCATTAATTTTAATATGCACTTGTAAAGGACCATCGAGTCCTGAGCTTTTCCTCAAGACACTGAGAGGAGGAAAAGGTGATGTTCGTTGGGGTGGTACCGTGCATGTGAGAGACTATTATGGGTAATACATTATTCCTAAACTTTATTCAAATAGCAGAAGGGCCTTTTGGCTTTGGCCAAGTCAATCGTACACTTTTATAATTCCATAGTTTAACACTCCGCTTTATATCTGCCTGTAGTAGCACTTTCATGCCCATTGCCCTTTTTATAAAGCTCAGCAAAAGTGGTCCCTGCTTTAACAAAGAAAAGGAAATAAGAAAATACTTGAAAGCACAGATTCGCCCCTCATGAACCTCATGCTATTTTATTTTTATGAGAGATTTTGCTCTGTAATGTATAAAGGAAGGTAAGGATGCCGATAGACCCGAGATGCTGCCAGGAGACACAACATTTGCCTGGTGACAGACAGACATTTCCCCAAGATTTCCTAGCGCTAGTGTTGTAGAAAAGCTGAGCTGTACCAGAGTCAGAGGAAAATACATTCACTCGTAAACTGACCTCAAGGTCATTATTCCATATACTGAACTAGTGTGAGGATGGGACACATGGAGACATGGACAGCATGGGCTCCATCCTCCTGACTGCACCTCAGTGTGCACACTGCTGCTACTGTTTGTACTGTCTACAACAGAATTTCTCTATATCGCGCTCCTGGTAGTGTATTATGAATGAGCATGAATTGTAAAGTATTTATTTAAAAACAACAAAAGACAAATAAAAAAATGTTAAAAAAACATTAATTTTATGTCCATGTAGCTTTAGAGTTTGTGACATTTCTTGACCTTGCTAGCTCTGTTATTAGATCCATGTTAAGAACTAGTCATGTGGTTAAGACTTTTACACAGAAGGGATTAAAAAAATGAAGAACAACTGTATTACTGTCCATCATATTAAATAAAGAAAAAATATTTCTGGATTATAGGGCCCACGGGACGCAAAGAGCTGATCTGTTTTTGTACACTGTACATCCTAGTATTTTTACACGTAAATGTATATGATAGGGATGCACATTATTTTCCTTCTTACAGACTGCTTAAATAAAGCACTATGTCAATCTGCTTTTGCTTTAATTGTCTGCGTGGCTTATTTTCTCTTGTGATATAATGGCTCATTCATCATGTTGACACTCATTGCTTTGTAACCAATAGTTTCAGCAATAATTTATTGATTATTTAATAATACATAAAAAAATATAAACAGCACCATCAAATCACTTCATTATACAAATCAGTAACAAAACACATTTTTACATGCACAGAAATAGTACGATTTTAAAGTCCTAAAACTAAAACACAACTCGGAAACAAAATGTTTGACAATGAATTTTGAAAGATTGTCTGTTTAGAAGCATTAATCACATATCTTCTTACCCAATAAAAATAAGTGAAATGCTATATAACTTTTTCTTACAGTACTGAAATTATGCTCAATGTTCAGTATACAGTATTATAATATTAATTATGTGGTTGAGTATGAATATGATGGGTTTTTGAAAAACTAAAGTACTAAAGTGAGTAGACGATGATAACATGAATGCCAGAAGTGACCATGAATCCATGTAGATGAAAGTGACCGGTTCTCACACAGCCACTGTGTCCGTTCTCTTCTCAACATGCACCTGGGAAAAAGTGACAGATTAAAAAACTACACACAACTTATCACTAAGCTGTAAAAGTCAAATTCCACAAATACAAAACACTTTGGTGTCAAATGTGACAAAATGTAGCTAGTTTTAAATGGCAAATATCTGCATCTCATGATGCTCTTACAAAAGGCAATTTAGCCTCCAACCACTAAAATTTCAAAAACTTCAATTAATTAAAATTTTAATTCCCAAGTTGTAATATTTAACTTAAAATTTTTTTATATTTAATAAAATTTTTGCATTTACCTTCATTCTCAGTTTTAAATAATTTTATGTTCTATTTCACTATTTTGTCAGTTTCATCAGTTTCTTGTCTCCCCTCATGTATCCTATCATAAGGCATTAATAAGCCCATAAACTGAAATGAATAATAACAACTCTGTCATTTATTTCAAATATCCTTCTAACACGATTCTTAACTGTGTTTGAAGAATGAAATCTCAGAACGGCTGTTGGAATCGTGCAATAAGTGCTTTGAAAGCTTTCAGTGTGGCGGTCAGCTCGGCAGCATGTGGGTGTTCTTACACAAATGCTCAGAGGGACAGTCTGAATTACTAACTCGCTCTAATAACAAAACAACAGCATGGTAGTATTAACAGAGCCGAGAGCGGCGTCGCTTTGCAGAGCATCGCTCCATTTGCAATAATCTCCAACGAATGTCAGCATTCGGCGATTCGCTGTCTGTTGCTGACGTGCCTCTAGCAGCAATCTGGATGAGCATCTGTGGGTGCCTAGTCTAGCGTGATGTGCAGTCATGGATACCAGCTGCTGTAGTGCTTGTGTGCTTGCGCTCTATATCTGCGTCTCTATGGGAGACCATTAAGATTTCTTGCATTGTGACATTATTTTCATGACAATTAAATCATTTCCCCCTAAATTCTCATTACTGTAATTCATCTAAACATTTGATTCTTGATCTTTTCAACAGAAATTGTTATTAGATTCTTACTGATTTAACACAGAAGGTTTAAAACTTCCAAACATCCTAAATTAAAGGCAACAGAGCATATAAAACAATTTGTAAAAGTAAAAGTTATATTCAAATTGTTTACATTAAAAATTCCAAACGCAATCGTAATGTATCATTTTTATGACAATGACGTTAGAATGCAAAAACTTGAACTTCCTTACTCTATTGTCTTCAAACTACATACAATTTCTTCCTGAATTTACAGTATTTATATTTACACTTACCTATTTAACAGATGCTTTTATCCAAAGTGGCTCACAAATGAGAGAGCATTTCTTTAGTAATTTATAATTATTTTAGGGAAAATACAGTATGACTTTTACATTAAGTTTTACAAAACATCATTTTCAAACCTATTTTTTAGAAGTTATGTAATTTTATGTAAGTTTATTTAAGAAATATGTAAGTTTTTAGACGACAGTTGAATGGTTTAGACCCTACATATTCAGCTTAAATGCTGTATATCCAACAAAGCTCAATATGTCTGCAGCATGTGCAAGGCATACAAAAAATACTGTAGTTTAACCGCATTGAACCAGTTTTAAAAAAAAACTTTAAAAAAAAATTCTTTGCTTTCTAATCCCAAAGAAGAAGACGACCCTTAGGTCTGAACTAAAAAGAAATCCTGCAACATGAATGTGTGCTGGAGAGAAACTGACCTGGACCTTCAGGTTCTTCATTTCTTCTGCGAGCTCCTGTCGCTCCTGCATGAGCTGATTCTGTCTGCTGAGAAGCTGCAGGACCTGCTGTGAACTGACCTGACAGTGCTGGTCCAGCTGCTGCAGTCTGACACAAACAAACAAACAAACACACATCAATACACCTCTGGATCTCTCATCGTATCACTCATGCTTGCGTTACGATGGTGGGTGGGCTTGATGAAAGCAAAGTTTAAGTAAGTATAAATTATTATGAAAACGAAGTGACAAAGCAAACACATAGCATGTATGATACGGTTGTGATGGTTAGATTGTTGAGGATTCAGCAGAATACAGTATACTGGTATACTGTACTAAGATCACCACATCACTTTCTCCATAAAAATGCCCTCAACTGCACCACATGCCTGAATCTGTGCCGATTATGCTCTTTTCCTTAATTTGATGAATTACTGCTGCCATGATCAATAGAAAGTGTGGGCAAACATCTCTCTCAAATAACATTTCGTTTACCAATCTTTCTGTTCACATGAATGAAATAAGTGCTAATGTAAGGCAGAGAGCGGGAGGACACGAGCGGACAAACAAGACAAAGACTTTCCTAACTTATGATACCATTTAATCCAATATTAGTCTGAACTGACTGTGATGTCATCGAATAAACTAGTTGGTCTGCCTGCGCTAGACAGCTTGTTCCCGTCTGTGGGTCTCAATCTGTTTAGTTTCTTCTCTCGGTCTCTTTTGTCTCTCTTACCCTCAACCCACTTTCTTTTCTTCTCCCCTGGCCTGCCTGGTGTGAGCTGGACAGGGCTGATCGCAGGGCTGTGGTGGGCATCCTGTCTCGTGCTCAGGTCCTGCTGTGTAAGGAGCTGGCGCCACTGCTGCCGCCCACCTCCAGAGTCTGGCAATGCTTTAACACTGGCCCTAACCTCCTCCACACACAACTTAACTCCAAATGTTTGCCTGTACTATTGCACCTTTTATATCAACGATTTCTGCTTTTCTTCTTCTTTCATGAACTATGATTCATCTGCTATTTCTGTTTACCAAAAACAAGAATTTAAAATAAGAAAATTCAAGCGGGAGCTGTAAGAACATGGCCAATATTTGTAAACCTGCTACGGCCATCTGCTTTTTTGTCAAAGAGTCTTTTCGAAATACATAAAAGTTTTAGTGTTTGACATGAAAAGTAAGATATCAGTAAAAAACATAATTTTTGTTATTATCATTAATATGTAGATGGATTCAAAAACATCTAAACTCTGTAAGCACTGTGAATGACAAACATGTACCTCAGTATGATTATATTTTTGTGTTTAAAGTGTTTTAAATAAACAAATAAAATAAAAAATATATTTATTGTAATTTAAAATATATAATAATTTATTATTTATAATATAATCTTATATTATATTATAATATATTATTTATAATAATATTTATTTTATATATTATTTTTATTGGGCTTTTAGCCAACTGTTACATGAATTTTCCATCATTTTCCTGGATTAAACAAAAAGCAATGGAATGCTTCCAAATGACTTCATGATTTAGCCAAATTAAATTATTAAATTATTAAATTATGTTTTTCAACAAAGCATCATTTATCTATTGCAGAGGAAAGAAAATCAACCGGAAACAAAATATTTATTGTTAAATCTAACAAAAAAGTCATACAAAAACAAGTTCATCAACTCCGTCTAGAGCAGTGAAAACTGCATTGTGACTAAAGTTTAGTAGTCAAGCATCTTAAAGCACTTAATGCAGCTTGTGTAATTCCCTCACCTCACACCTGCAGCACCTTTAAAACCTCTGGAGACACACACATGCTGCATTAACCTATTACACACCCATCTTTCATCAGCTTCTACTCACAATCGCAATCTACTGTACATGCAACCAGTGCTGCACGGGACCACGTCAAAAAACAAAACTCCTGTAGTCTTTTCTGAAGCTGGACTCACGACGGGAGTCTGATTAAATTAGAAGCCTGTCCAGCAGCTAAGGCTGCAAATCCAATAACCTCCCTCCATTTACTGGCACGCAACTTAATTAGGTTTTTAATACAGCTTAGTGCATGGAGCTGGGCTGAGCTGGGCTGGTCTGGCCACTGCTGCCTCTGTCCGCTATTGAGAGACTTGGAGAAGGGTTTTGAGCGAGAGCAGAGCTTCCCCGCTGACCCTGGTGAAAGGACACCATCTGCTGGCTCCCAGGCTAACTGAAGCCAGCAGAACTCTGACACCCGACTGCTGATGTGTGCGTCTGCTCTCTGTAGCTGTCAGTGACACGAGAAACTCTGAACTGTATTTGCCGTTTACTTCTAATTGTAGAATGAAAAATACATGTATACAATACTAGGGTTTTCATTTATTTAACATAATTATCACATGAAAAACTGCACAAAAAGTCACATACTATAATATTAACATTTACAGTTGTCCCTGCCAATAAAACGATAAACAATTGTTAGTCTTGAAGTATATTGTCTTAAACAAACAACATCTTTAGCTTTAGGGATGAGTGGAAATTATTTTCTGTGGTAATGGACAGATGTCTCTTGGTTTATAAAAACCATAAATGTGTTTAAAGTAAAGTACTTACAATGTAAGTTTAGTGAGATAATAAAAACGCTTTTTCGGTTTTACAGTTCTCATTAAATGTAACATTTTTAATGTGAATTGTCAGCAGGTGATGAAGCGCTCTGTGAGTTTGTATAATAAAGGATAAGAGTGGAAGTGGCCTGCAGTGTTGCCACCTGTACAGTGTGTGTGATGCTGATGGTCTGGACTGAGGTTCTTCTGCTTGTGTGGCCTGCTGTGGCCTCGGGGTATGTGCTTTTTGTGAGTGATGTTCAGTGCTTAGCATCTGTTTAGTGCTGGCCAAATGAATTGGCAAACGGTGCGTACGCTGCCAACCCTCGCAAACAAAAATGACAACTTTTATATTTCACCAAGTCTTTTGGATTAAGATAAACAAACACATCACATTTATTCTTCTACCAGACGCTTTTATCCAAAACGGGGGTGCAACATCAAGTAATCATAAATCAGAAGTAGTTATCAAACATTACAGATAAACTGATACAGTCTGTAAAAATGTCTTTTGCAAGACAAGAGTACACTAGAAAATAATGTTATATCATGTGTAAAAACCAGTATGATAATCTGATAACAGCAACAATAGCTGTTACTTTCTGAACAAAAGAAGTAGGTTTAGCTCCTTCAATGCACAAACAAACCAACAGAAAAAACCTCAACAAATGGAACGACAAATCACTAAATCCAGTGAATTTACGAGGCTCCGTCAGCAGCATGCTGCGGATAGTGCCGGGAAGGGCTACTCGAGGCTTGGAGGAAGGATTAACAGTATAGAATATATGCAATCTGTCATGGCTTGCCTAGTTAAAACACAACTGCCAGAGGCAGAGGAGACGCATTCAACCCATTCCCCCAACTGCCGGCCCAGAGACGCTACTGACCGCAGGCACTGGATCTCATATACATAACCTATTCTACTAGCCCATGATTACTGTTGTGCATTATGTCTTTTCATTACGTTTTTATTTGCAGATGCAGTCTGGAGTACTGGGTTTGGGGCATATGTGAAATTGGCACTAGTTTAACCAATCTCCAGATGAAATTTAATCTCACAATAAATATTATAATGCTAAATAAAACGTAAACTATTTAAGGAACTATACAACCCTGTCTTCTCAGAATGAAGAAATCAAATTTTATAAAGCAAAATAAGGTAAAAGATTGCTCTTTCTGGAGTATTTGAATTCACAGGCAGCTGTGTCTGTGGCCCTGGACAGATGTTAGACAACAGAGCCAGATGAGATGACCCAAAATGGCTGCTAGTTCTTCCCTATGAGCCAGCAGTAGCCTGCTGAAAACTACACTGAAAACCTTTAAATGAGTCCACATGACCAGAGCCAGATGGGTTGACCTAATATGACTGCGAACTTCTGCCAAAAGACACTCCAAAACACAATACTGCAGGATACTGTCATAATCTAATACTGGACACTCTGTAAACTACACATCAAACCTGCTGAAAATCTACTCTGAAAAATTACACTGAAAAACAACTGCAGAAGTGAATATTCAGTAAAGTCAAAAGTTTAGACACAATAGAAAATCTTTTATTCTAAAGGTCTATATTTCAATGTTTGAAATGACTTTTGTAGACAAAAATATAATTGTGTCATTGTATTTATTTCTTTAATTAGAAAACAAAAATTGTATAAAACTTTTTTTTTAATGGATTACTTGGAGCAAATAATAAATAAAAAGCAGTCAATAAGAGTCCAGCATAGAAATTTCCTCAGTGCTGTTTAAAAAGTTTCCCAGGTTGAGACTTCAAGAAACTGGATGAGGACTTTTAAAGATTATTAAATATACCAGTGTTCATTTATTTTGGATGCTTTTTAGTTACAATTGTGTTATTTCATGGTTTTGATGAGTTTACTACCATTCTAAAATGTAGGAAAAAAAATCAGTGAGTGATAAAGTATACAACATATTACCATGCACGTTCATAATAAACGATGCAGTTTCCTTATACATCCCTGCAAAATCTATAAAAAAAAAGCCAGTGAAAGCAGCACTGCAGATTAAGTCGATGTTAAGATTTTATGTATAAGACGTTAAGATTTTACATATAAGACATTAAGATATTAAAAACTAAGGTGTTATATCTGTACAGGACGCACAGTATGGAGTTTTACAGTTTGCATGCCTTAAGATACGGCCAGTACCCGCGTAAGCAGAGCGGTACAGCCACCGCTCCACAAGGCTCTGTCAGCAGGCCATGGAGCTGTTGCCCCCGGCAGTGTGGGCCAGCTGGCCGAGGAGGGCTAGAGAAACAGGGACATTAGGGTGGAAAGGCTCCCCGCTGCCCCCTAGCTGCACAATCATTAGCGGCACTGCTGTGACATACTGTACAGGTGTATAGAGCATTATTCATCAAAACTACACTTAATACCAACCAACTTGACTGAGATCTACTGTTATTTATCAGTTTCAGACTTTCAGATTTTTCATGCTCTCAGTAACTGATAGACACAAAAGATGAG
Organism: Beaufortia kweichowensis; assembly: GCA_019155185.1. Classification (NCBI taxonomy): domain Eukaryota; kingdom Metazoa; phylum Chordata; class Actinopteri; order Cypriniformes; family Gastromyzontidae; genus Beaufortia; species Beaufortia kweichowensis. The sequence goes on along the minus strand of CM032801.1, from coordinate 12,615,436 downwards.
GCATGTAAAAGTGTTAAATTAGTTATTAGGCATATGATGGCCAGGACAAATAAGAGCAAAAAAAGAGAGCCAGCTCTTTTCTTTTTTCTTATTCAAGAAAACACTTAATAACATCTCTATGATTATTAGCAAAGACTTTCTTAATTTAAAGCAACGGGTTCCTAAACACTCCCCATCTCCTACTGATCAGACAAATAAAACAATATACAACATACAGCACCACAATCTGAAAATAAAACAATATGTTTATCATTACAATCAAACAAATATTACAATCCACAGCCTGCCGAGATTCAAACAGATCAAGAAGCAAACTTGCCTACTTTTTTACCTGCTCATTATCAAGCAATGCCAATCTAATCACTATTACTTCTATTTGACTCTTTAAAAAAAATCAATTTTCCCCTTTTCTTCATCAATGTAGACTGATCCAACAAATTGCAAAAAAATTTAATTGTACCCAGATAAAATTCAGCATATAACTACTAAAGAAACATCATCAACATCACACATGCCACATGTACATCTCAACTCCTTGCCAACTTCATTTGCAAGTGAAAAGTTACTAAGCCTTCTTGCTTTCGGGAGAAGCAGCATGCCTTATTTTCTCACACACACACACACTTAAATGTGTGTGTTTGTGTGCGTATAAGACAACTGTGGGGTGTAGAGGGGGGTGATTGGGTAGTAGGGAACCAAATGAAGCAGCCCTCGCCTGAGGCCCAGCCATCTCCCCGGCAGCAGCGCGGCTGTTCTCGGCCCCGGCACAGGCGGACATTTGTTCCATCGCACCATCTCCTCCAGCCTTTTCTGCAGCGCTCCAGCTACCGCTACACATGGCTCTCCATCCACGCGCTGCTACCATCTCCTTTATTCCTCCATATGGCCGACAGAAGCCTGTAGATTTAGGCACACATCTGCGTATATGCTACAACACTCCTTTAAGGAAGCGGATCGTGTTTGCTTCTGTGTGTGTTGGTGAGAAGGAGTGATAATTGGTAAAGACACTCGTTGGCAGATGCGGGTTTGAGAGGAGATGATTGTGGAGCTTGTGCGAGCAGGGTCTCCGAGCAGGTGAAAGTTTGGAAAAATAACAGCAAATTATCGCATGTCGAGCTTGGCTTTGTTTCTAACATGCTCAAGAAAGTTTTTGAGAATACAGTATAAGGAAAAGCGTTTATTAAAGGTGCTGTGAAGATTTTTTACTATATAAACAAGCTTAAAAAGCCTGTCACCTCACACAAATAAAAAAATGTCAAATTTAAAAATTAAGAGTTAAAGTGTTTCAATAAAATTTAATAGAGAAATAGGAATGTGTAAAATGCTGTACAATAAAAGGTGCATAGCATAGTGAATATTTTATTTGAACTATTAATGCTTTCTTAAATTTGTTTTAGCTAATGTTGACTTTTCTAATTTTCTCATTTATGATCTAATTTTTAGTACACACACACACACACACACACACACGTTTATCAGCTTGTCGCTAGAAAATGGCAACACATATTTAAACTACATGCATAAAGGCACAGGTCTAGGTCAAATAGCTTATTATGCATTCTTATCATCTTAAAGTTACCTTGAAAATGATTTGTTTTGAAATAAAAGAGTGAATTACAGTTGCTATATACATTGCTGTATACCATAAAATAGTGTAAATGTAAATTAAAAGCAAATAAATTTTGGAAAGCATTTGTTCAACATTACAAAATCCCATTTGCGTAATTAATTCATCTTTAATAAGATTTCAACAACAAATACCTGGTTTTGAGTCTTAATTATTTTAAGCACAGCATCATACATTAAAAATCATGAAATCAGTCTGAAATATAAAACAATCCTGACCGCACAAAGGCTGAATGCCACCCTGCTTTGATAAAATATCACATGCAACTTCGATTACTACATTTCAGTAAATGGCTTTCACCACGCTAACGCCAACCATCTAGCAGAGTGGTGAATAAATGCCTGGAATGCATTATGAAATAAATATAGCATAGATATGCATATGTATTATTGACGTTCTCTATAAAGCCGGTGCTATTACGCACAATAGTTGGCCAACATTCCGTCTCTTTCATATATCACTGGCCCTAATCTCCAGGCAGAAAATATGCGAATACCACGTGGGAAATAAATAAATAACTTGCAGGAGTGAAACATTGTGTGCCGAAAACCCCTGTGTTGCTTGGCGTTGGCTCGAATGGTAAAAATAAATCAAGCTGATTTTCCAAATGTTTCATGCGTGCCACGCTGTTGCAGCTCTTCGCAGCACAGATTGCGAGCCCGATCAAGAATATCTGAGGTGGGGCCCCGGCTATTTGCATGTATGCCGAAGCCATTTGCACTAACTTATTAACACGTACACCTTAACCCACGGGCGGCAGGGTGAAGTGCCCTACAGAGCAGAGACACCCGGGGCACTGAACACACGGGAGGCAGCAGACCTCTTACTCTCTTACTCAGATTTGAGTGCTGAAGTTTGGCTCCGGCACCTTCTGTCTTACATACCAACAGCAGGAGAAATGGGGTTAGTGCCGCAATAAACAAAGCCAAAGAAAACGTTTGCTTGTACAGAAAACTCTTACAAATTGATTTTGCACAGCACACGGATTTGTTTCAATTGTTTTCATACATATTTCTTCATTAAAACTTTTTATAGAATTTCTCACAAATAATTTCATCCGCTGTGGGCGGCTTTGCAAAAATACAGCTTTAAAAACTTTAACCTCAACACTTTTAAACCACAAAAATCTTTGTGATTTGAAAGTTTCTGCTGTACGGTTTTCGAAGTCTGAAATGCCATTTGAATATCTCTTTCATGGTAAATCTAAATCCATAATTATTTCACACTCTTCCTATAGATTCTCTCTAATCGCTCCATCTCACCTCTGAGCTCGGTGTGTGAGCTCTTGTGAGAAATGTTGCGTAATTGAAAAGGTGACGAACCATTTTAACAGCTCCAGTTATGTGAGGAAAGCTCACTTACATACCCACACAGAAGAACTATCTAAACAACATCCTTTTCATTACGGGGCAGTAACTTTTTTGTGTTTCGTTTCTGTTTCCCAGCTCTCTGGTTTATGAGGAGGTGGCTGTTCACTAATATGTAAAGTTCTGCAGGAAACAGAAGGATGTTCTGCTCCCAGCAGAAGCTCAGTTCAGACTAGATTTGCTGTGGATACACCCACACTCACTTACTCGCCCACATGCTGGCTCGGGCTCTGTGCCAGACGCCCCTAAACCCGACACTCAGCGGCCACATGTGCCCCTGCCTGAAACATGTACATATGCACTCTAAACTAATATGAGCGCTTTCTTGCTCGCATCACTGAGTAAATAAATATTTAAATGTACAGATATCTCATTCTAGTTAATTATATGGACATATTTAAAGGTTACAGTGATGCCATCACTAAATCTAATTTTGCTTACTGAATTAAAGAGAGACTGATTTAATTCTCCATACGTTTTGGTAGCTCCTGCTGCTCAATTAACACAATATTTTAAGCCTGTTTTATTATTTATTTGTATACTTTCTTATAGTAAGTAATAAGTTACATTTTTATTAATAATTTTAAATAAAATAGTTATATTTTTGTATTCAAGTCATTTGTCACCTATCTTTGGTGATACATTTTGCTCACATACATATGTAATGCATGATATACTGTTATGTTACTTATATGTTATTTTGCCAAGAAAAACAAGTAGTTTGTCATTTTCCTTTTATTGCTTTAATATAGGGAAATACAAATGCATTTTTAGGAATGCAATTGCTAAATGAAATATAATAAAATGTAAATATTATATTGTGTACCTTTGTCCACATTTTTTGTCTTGGGCTGCTAGAATATGCATAGAGTAAAGATTTAATTAGTATATATGCAGATTAACTGCAGCGAGTGCCTGTTGCGAGTAGGACTGCGAGCAGGACTGTGGGTCATTGCTGCATGCGTTTACCTTTGTTTCATGCGCTCGTGCATCCTCCCGTGCTGCACGCATTGCCCCTCCATCTCCTCACAGCGACCTCGCAGTTTCTCTGTGTTCTCCTGCAGGTAATCTCTCTCCAGTGACAACTGCTCTATCGCCGCTCTACACACACAAACACGCTTCATTTTAAAATTCACATTAAATCTGTGTAGTGTACACATTAACAAACCAAAGAAAAACCAGTTTACAAACTTTTATCCAAAGCGACTTGAACAGTGAATTCAAGGTATACTTTTATTATCAGTAAGTGTAATCAGTATGGGTATTGAACCTGCATCAGATAATGCACAGACAAGACATCAGATCTGAACTTGGATTGCCTGCATGAACAGCACCACCACAGCACATGCACTAACCGATACACCACGGCTCTGATGGCAGTTTCTTGTTAGCTAAAGAAGACTTAACAAGACTACACGCTCGTAACCACAAACACCTGATCGCGCTGCCATCAGGTACAGCTCTGCCAACTTTACTCCATTAGCACCGTAAACAGCCGCTCTCCAAAGTTAAAGAGTCTACACAGAAGACATCAGCTCCAAAAACAGATCCCCGATTGAATGTGAAAACTTGTTTAATGTGTTCACATAAGTCAACAGCACATTTCATAATGGCCTGTTAACTGTTCAAAATAAAATTAATTAGATCCAACGGCACAACTTACTAGGATGTGTTGATCAGAAATGAGAGCAAGCCTTATGTGAGTTTATTTGCAGAATGAACCTTTTCATCAGCGTGCTGCGTTCTCATCTGCCTATATGTTTAAAACCAACACTGAACAGAAGGCCACACTGTCGCCGGATATAAAACAACAGGACTGGGTGATCAGAGGTGGGAAATAAGGTGTGTGAGAGTATATGCATATTTTGTATAAATATATACTTTTTTAATCAAGAATTTAGGGTAACATTTATATGAATGGAAAAAAGTGTTTATTTAGGAACTATAACTGGGCACAATTTCCTTTATCACCTTATTTCTAATTATTTATTATTAATTATAATATTAATTATTTTTAATTAGTAATATTTTAAATATTGTATTAAAAAGTTTTTTTAAGATTTATGTAACTGTATGTATAATTGTAATGTTTTGTAATGTAATCCTTTACAGTTATGCCACTAAAGCTTTGTTTACCTTACCTAATACGTAGAGTTTCCAAATTAATATTATAACTATTAAAATAAATTAATAACTATTAGTATGTCTTCAACTATTATTCCATCAAATATTATTATTGTTCAAACAGCACGACACACCACGGTCACTGCTTGACATTTCATGTCAACTGCCCCCACGCAAGTGTAATTCTGTCATCATCTCTACAAACATGAAATACAGTATGACCACAAAAACATTAAGGGCATTTGTAGCATCTATCTTCTCAGATGCCCTCTTAGGTTCATCGTGCAGGCGGAAAGGGAGGGTGTGGGGGGGGTGGAGAAGTCGAGCAGCAGTGGCCTGTACCTTCCCAAGCTGGGCTGACTGACCATGGCAGATTGCAAGCTGCGATGTGAGTAATGCGCTTTACACTGTTTTAACAGCTGACTACCCCAGAGGCCTGAGGTGAGAGGCACATGTGATAGGCAGAGAGCAAAGCCTGCGCAGAGGACAGACTGTCGTGTGCCAAGGTACAGTGACAGCTCCCTTACTGGGGCACAGACTAGAGCAGTATGGCACGGAAAGGATGCCACGCTCTGGATAACACACCGCAAGCATTTCTGTACCGAATATCGGCCTCCGAAAAGATATTCGCAAAGCATCATCAAGATCAAACAGTTGAGAAGAGGATGTCAGTATGCAATCTGCATTTCAAACATAGAGACTGGTTCTCACTGATTTCAGTGCAGAGATAAGCACTATGTATAGACTGATAGACCGCCTGAAAATTGATTTTCTAATGTTGTTGTTTAGCTGCGCATATGCTGGACAGGCTAGTGATGACTGAAGAAACACCGAACATACTGTGATCAGGACAGCCAGAGATCCCACTTCATTTGACCGATGAATTTCAATGACTTTGATTACTCACAAAGTCTAGATGATAAAATATTTCAGAGCTGAGCAGATAAAAAATAAAAATGTAAAACAATTCACTGCACAAAATTACAGGACTTTTCAACTTGAGTTTCAAATTCTCTGATTCTCCATGAACTTGGAAAGCATAGACATAGGTCTGGTATGCAAAACTGTCAGGTTTTAGGCCAGAATTAGGTCTTGGAGAATTAGGAATTAGATTGCGTTGGTCAGGTCAAAAGGCTTCATTAAGCTGTGTTCAAGCTTCAACGTAATGCCCATGCAGAGCTCATCGGTGAGGTACGGAGGATCTCAAAAGAGAAAAAGTGCTACATGCCTGCTGCTCAGGGTCAGTTCCTCCAGCTTCGCCCCGAGTGTGTGACATTCCTCCTTCAGTTTCCCGATCAGGCTGTTTTGAGCACTCAGCAGATCGTCTGTCTCTCTGGCTGTGCACAGATAAAGCATCAACTCATTAAAACAAGCAATGACAGAGATATGATTAAACACACAAGCCAGGTTACAATAATAAAAGTTTTGAATTCTCTTAGTAGGCACAAAATAACTGAATTGTGGAAATACTATGAAATATATTTTTGCATAAATATTGCTTCTCACATGATTGTGTCCCAGTACTGTTATACAAAATATCCGAACTCTTGGTGGTGATATGTACAATTTGACTTACTAGATTAGATGACTAGAATTACCTATTATTATATAAATAATTAATAAAATAATACAGGCATTATCAAATATTCTACACATATTTTATGCAAATAACAAAAGAAAGATGGAAGAAAGTAGTAAAAATAATAATATATTAATTCAGTTCAGTTTTTATCAAGTTCAAAAAATTTAAGAAGCTGTTTAAAAGTTAACAAAAAGAATCCAACTAAGTTGCTGTGCTTTAAAACAAGCTGGGCATATGCAGGCCACAGAGAAACAGAACACAGGGTAACAAAACTGTCTTTTCTGTCTTAACTACTAAAAACCAATTCGAGAACATACACGAATCGGGGATGCATGGAAAAATAATTAGCTATTGAGAGTGACCATTATACGCTTAGAGAGGAAAGTGGCTATTAAAGGACTAACTTCATAAGCCCAGATAGTTTCATGCTGAGCTTCTGATGCCATTTCTCTTTAGACAACATGTGTGTCGTGCAGCCACGCCAAAAAGAAGCCCTTTGTTTTCTCTGCGCTTTGTTCTGGCAATCAGCATGCCTCAAGTTTCTGGAAACACAGGTAAATAAACTAAACTCGCCCATCCAGATGGTGCAACAGATGTGAGAGCAGCACTCTGAAATCAGCAGACAGTGGGCAGCGCTGCCCGCCTCCCCCCCATTTTTAAACGATAACTAATACGTAGCGCTGAAGCGCTGGAGTGCCGAGCATCTGCTCCCTTCGGCCAGCCAAAGGTTACAGGTGTTCCTGATGCCGTCCCACACAGCGTGGCTCACGGCCGGAGCTTGCGGACGGAAGGGCGGGTGAGGCGGTTGTTTTGGCAAGGGGCGACGAGACGGCGGACACCCACCACTCCTCTCGTGCTGCGTCTCCATTTGCTGGAGCTTCTGTGTCAGCTCGCGTTCGCGCCGCTGTGCCTGGAAGGTCAGTGCCGCCATGTCCTCGCCACAGCGGCGCTCTGCCGCCTCCTTCTCCTGCCTGCAGAGCCAGAGAGAAATCAGATAGAGAGAGGTTTCTTGAACACACCCATTTGCTATTGGTTGACAAACAGCTTTGACATTTAATTATATATTTATTTATAAATATATAGATAAATGTAAATATATAAATAAATATAAATATATTCCTATAAATGAGGAACATCACATGCAATTTGCCAACAATATTTATGGTACACAATCAAGCTAAAACACTTTTTCAGTTAAACACAGTTTTTATTAAGCATACTGCTTAAGCTTCATAGCTGGACTATGACTAAAATCAGCATCCAGGACCAGAACTATACACTTTATAAATATACGTATAGACATATATGACTATCACATCTCATCACTGTATCACATTCACCATCAAAGCATAATTTTAGTCTATTTATTGCATTCTCCTACGCTTCTCTTTCTAACACCTGTGCTATGTACTGGACTGCTTTGGTATTATGGCTTTATTGACTCTTACATTTTTCACACAGACTATACTGTAGTTCCTGAAATGAAATATTTGACATTGAAAAGTTCAAATAAAGCACCTCAGGTGGAAACAAAAGCACAATTAGTATATCAATTGCAACACAATGGCCTGGTTGAAGATCATCATGCACAACGCAACTAGTTTACGCTACAAAATCAACCACATAATGCAAGCCAAAAAAAGTAAAAGGACGAGGGAAAAAAACACCCACAAAACTCAAGTCAAAGTGTGTTAATTAACAGTGAAGCCTGAAAACTTTTCTCGCACACTGGGTTTGGAATGTAGCTGGAGAAGTGACCGTCTCTGCAGGCCTGCTGTCGTCTGGAGTGTGAAGGCGCTCCGCCTGCGAGAGCTGCGCGAGAGAGAGCGAGCGGGGGGAGAGCGCGCGGCCCCCGCTGTGTTTGAACAGCGGCCTAAAACACCATCCACACCAGCGCTCAGCAGGGGCTCACAAAGGCCTCACAGCCAGCCATTTGTTACTGTGGCTTTCCAGGGGGCCAGCCACTCGCTGGGGTGCGGGGGTGTGGATGGAGTGGGGGGGGGGTTGGGTGTTTGTCGACCAATTAGCATGAGATAGACCGCCAGAAAGTTACGAAGAGCACTTTAGGGAAAAAGTTGGCTGAGCGAGAGGCCTTCGAGTGAGATACTGTGGACACTGACAGGAAGGAAAGTTAGTGCGAATAAAAGCAAAGATGATTTGATGAGGAAGTAAGTGGGCTAGATGAGAAAAGAAAGGTGGATTGGTGGTATCTTCTTGAGGTAACCTACTATTGAAAAAACATATGAAGTGATGTATCAGTTTAATCAATGCCTAAAGCAAAATCTCAATAGAGCTGATCATTTTGAAACACTAAAGCTTTGAGAGGAATTAGTATTTGAACTACAGGAATTTTTAATAAGATTTTACAATATTTTGCCATTTTTAATTTATGAGTAAAACAACAGCTGGTTAACATTTCTTGAAAATACTTTTTGTCTTATTTTGTTCTCAAATGAACCTAAATTGTCATGCTTCAAAAATTCTGTATTGTGAAAATGTGTGATCTAAAAACATCCTAACAACTACAACAAGATGAGGAATTTCAGCTTGATAAATCACTCAATTATTGTGTAATACAACATTTCATGATGATTTGGTGTTTAGATGTTGGTCAACAATTTGCAATCGAGATTGAACAACACTATAATAAATACATTGTCATTGAAGCATTACACACACCAATAAACCCAACATCAAGCAATGCTAATGTCATTTAATTAAATTAAGCATATTATATGAAAACATCTAGTCTTTACTTTTCAGTGTTATTTAGTTCTTTGTCATCTATTTAGAGTGTTTGCCACTCCGTGAATGATCTTGAAGTCAGATCAGGCACCTCTGACTCGCCTCAAACCCTCTCCAGCCATTCTAACAATGTCAGGTCAGGGTGTGTTTGCTCACTTCTGGTAACGATGTGAGCGCAGCCTAATGTCCTCCGGTCAGCAGCCATAGCCGGGTCGGTCGGTCTGCCTGGTAGGGAGCAGCGTTGAGCGGCGGAAAGCAGTTTCCGTGGCTGGGTGCTGGTGGAGCGCAAGGGCCGAGGGCTGCCTAAGTGGGTACTATTCAAGCTGTTGCCCATTTGATTTGGACTACCACAGACCGTTCGAGCGCAGAGTTTGCAGCACCCTGCGGTGCTCCGTGATCCCACGCCAGAAATGACCAAATGCTACCGTTCCTAAAATGTGCGCAAATTGGAGTCAGCCGTTTGGCTTCATGAGCACTCAACAGTACACAAGGACACTTGCCACCGTTTGTATGTTAATATATGTGCGGGGGAAACTTTCGAAAGGAGAAAGTACAGGTTGTGCTGTGGGGAAAGATGGGAGTTAGACAGAAGGCGTTAATCTGGCGTACTTTCATTCATTATGGTTTTCTCATAGCATGACACTCCGGCTTTGGGAAACTTTAATAAACACCACCACTTCTTTCATGTAAAAAGTACACAAACAGACTCTTGGCCGACACGTCAATACAGTAAGTAGTGTGAACGGCAGTTCAGCAAACCTCAGATGTTTCATAGCAATCATTGAGCTGCACTTGGTCAGTGTTAACCACAGTGTAATTTCCTGTTTCTCATTGACACGCACGCACTCGCCCCGTCCTTCCAGGAGCAGAGCCCAACCTGAGCCGCCTCGACTCCGACATCCGCAGCACTTACACACCCTATATTTACTCTACATCCAAACAGCATCTATTACCGCGCCTGTCAGGCGCTCGATCGCTCGCCCCGTACCCCCCCACACACCCTCCGTTTATACCCCCCTCACTGCTCCCTCCCACCCTTTTTCCTTTAACTAAACTGGCTCTGGCTCCCTCCATCTGGTCCCCTTTCCTTCAGCAGCCCCGCACCTGTTCACACCTCCTCTCCTGTTGGACTGCATTGAACATTTCCTCCGATGCCAGGGCTATTCTGGCACTCGCAACCTCTCTGTCATTCAATCCATCTGTCAGAAGTGAACTTTGTTTACCGCCAGCTTCTGCTTTCTTCTTCAAGAAGCGCGAAACCCCCTCAAGGTCAGAGGCAAAACGAATTGCAGACGCCACCAATTTACAAACAACCCCCTCCCTTTCTAAAAGAAACCCCTATCAACAGACCAACTAATCACGATAATCATTTTTTTCTTACGTATCCTCAGAGACTCTGTTGTGGTTTCGAAACGCGCGCAGAGGAAGCCGAGATGTGTTCGCATATGCCGAATGCATACCCACGTAGTCTGATCAGGTCAAGAAATTGCAGACTTCAGATGTGTGCTTATAATAAGGACTGAGAGTTTTCTTATCATAACAGTAGTGCAGTGAAAATACTTAATTTGTGAGTGTTAATATAAGGCTTTGCAGCTTTCATGAGAAACAGCAATTAAAGGTACAGTTCACCAAAAAAAAAAACTCTGGGACACTGATACTTAGGTAAGTGTAACTGTACAGATTAATATATACTGTAATGAGATAAATAATAATATTTTAAGATGTCTCTAATATAATACATACCAGTCACCTATTTTTGAGTGATAGGTATATACAGTAACAGACGTCATGCTTTTCACTAAGACTAATAAGAGCAAGTCATTTTGCACAGTTTTGAAATATAATCATAATTTGACAAAGACTATTTCTTTAAAAAACAAAAACAAAGAGCTATTTATAGCATACTATCCTAACAGTTCCTAACACAGCTGTCATGCAACACTTCAATTCAATCTATCCCTAATCTATAGCAAAATGACTGGTTTCCCTGGTCTCAAACCCACTGCATAGAAGAAAGCACATTCTGTTAATTATCTCACCTTATATTATCCACAGAAGAAAGCCATGTTTGAAAGTAAACACTGTAATGATAGAATTTTCATTTTAGGTGAAATATTCCTTTAAGCCATCATAGTGTGAACTAATTAAAAGTATATAACAGGCTTCTGTGGTGTGCTTTCCACTTTCAAAAAGGTACAAAACTGGACAGAAATAAAAGCATAAATATGAGATAAAGTGAGTGAGAGAATGAGAAAAACAGAGAACTATGCCTGGATGCAACAGCCTGTGATGGAGCTGCCGAGGCTCGCGCTCTGGGCGCATGACGCACTGCCACAGCTCAGGCTGACCTGGAGGGGCTTGTGCCAGACCCCCCGCCTGCGTCACCTCACACGGGAGGCCCAACTAAACCGCGCTGCCTTCATCATCCCTACATAACACACCACACACGCTCTCCAAAAGCCTGACGTGCCCATGCTCAGAATCCAAACCTGCCACAAAAAGCGCATGGCCATTGAGGAGCATAACAAACAGCGCTTTTAACCCAACGGGGTGTCGGGCTGGCAGGTCTTAGGGTTGTGCCCAGCTCTTCCGCTTGCGTTTCGTGACAGGTTTTTGTGCAAGAATGCCCGCTTTGTGATGGACTCCTTATGCCATCTGGAGATGAGAGGAGATGCGGAAAGAGAGGCCAGGGGGAAAAGACGGAAAAAGGTAGCTGTGACATGGGCTTTTTAGATACAGTATGTTTGACAATGGGAATATAAATATTAGGGTATACACATGTAATGATTAGTAGTCAAACTTCAGCAATCAGGCAACAATTAAATATACCTCCTCCCACCTGCATACTCTATTCTTCTTAGTTTTCTTGTTCTTACTAGATGAGCATCTGCTACTGTATTTAAGTTTGTGCAACAGCGTGTATCTGTAACACCAAAAAGGGTAAAAAAGATCTTCTTAAAAAAAGGAAAAAAATCACTTTCACCACTTTCACATTTTTTTTCTCCAAAGGTAGTCAGCCAACTTTTCAATTTGACCTCTACTGTATGCACTGTAAGCTCTGGGGGAGTGCTGTAAGATTTTTATTTAATTGTTACTTCTAAATCTTTATATGTTTACTAATTCTATTAATTATATAATATAAATGCTTATTCATTTTTTGCAATAAAACCTAAAGCTTTTAAGGTAAGCTAATTTTTTTTAACTGTATGACAGCAACTTTTAAACTGAATTTTTTACATTTAAATGTAACATTTTTTGCCGATTACTCATTTTTATTTTGTTAGAATGCACGATTTATGTGTACAAAATTTTTCTAATATAAAATCCACTCTTCTGTATCGCTGTCACAGCTGGTTAGGACAAAATCTCTGATTAACATGCAAAAGATTGTTTGGTTAAAACACACTGTAAAAATGGTTTAAATATCTAAAAATAAAACATACTGATAATAAATTTGGATCTAACAAGTGTGTGGAGGTGTATAAAGAAGAAGAACATTTTGGGTAAACAGAGCAAAGATGCTTGCTTTGTTTACTCAGAACATACAAGTAAGAACAAATTCAGACACACCTGACCCATCTTGACTACATCTGGTAGATCACACAAAAATACACCTCCAGAAACATGTGGGCACATTTAGGCCCCATTAATCAGAATCATAAATAAGAGCACTTGTCCCAGCTATTGCTAATATGGAACCTGAAGTCTATTATTGAAATTGACCAAGAAAAAAGTCAGAGCGTTCGAAAAGAAAGAGAAGAACAACCCAGCTTTCAGAAACAGTAAGTAGGGCACTTTCTCTGGGCAGAGTTGGCCCAAGTGAGAACAGTTGCACCCGACAGATTTGCTCCCACTTTGCCTGGGGACCGGCAACATTCTGTCCTATACCATCATGCCTGACACAGAGCTGGGCCACGGCACTGGAGCAATTCTCTTTATGATCCAATAACATACACTTTTAATAGAGCTGGGAGTTTAAAGTTAAATAATTATACAACTAAATCTTTCTTGTCTTTAAATATGATGAAGACATTAAACTTCTATAACTGTTGTACACTATAGGAGTATAAATCTTTGCACTGACAACAATATAATAAATGATATAATAAATGAACAATATAATAAACAACAATATAATTTATGATGAGCATTATAAAATCTTTCAAACTAGATTCAAACCATGACGATTACAACTAAAAAAAAAACAGGTCAATAATAGTATCCTGGATAGGAAATAAAAAATATACACATTACAGTAAATATCTCAGATTATTACATTTGATAATAGATGTATATTTTCAGATCAGTAGGCCATAGCTACTTAATACTGTACTTACTAAAATTTTCCATTAAACAAGAATTCACTCAACAATTCTCGCATTTCTCTATTGTACAGTTAAAGTCATTTGTACTGTCACTGACCATCTTTAAGGAAACTCTGTGCCAGATTTGGACATATTACAAGATGCTGCAAACATATGCATTTAGTTGGCAAACACGGTCAGCTATAGTGGCAATATTCAAAAAGAGTGTGTGTTCTCTCTCTTGTGTACAATATATTGTCCTAGTAGGGGCTTGTAAATAAATGACACATATGTAACTGCCTTGAACTTGCTTACACCGTTAAATAATAGAGCAAATTGCTGGCAAAGAGTTAAGGGCTTGCTTGGTTGAGGGGCGTAGCCTCTGGCACTGCATCTGGTCTTATAGGCCAGTGGAGAAACATAATGCATGGACAAGGAAGGGGGGCATGGTTAATCAATGCAAACATTACACAAACACATTTCCTTCACATTTATGTTCAATGTACCGTTCAATTACTGGTTCTTTAAAGTTTTACTGTTTATTCATGTATGAATCTTTCATTTATAATTTACTGAAAATTACATGTAAAACATGAAGAACTCAGTTTCACTCTTCTTAAGTTTTCAGAGGTACAGTATGTTAAATTGGGGAAAACTATTTCAAGCAAGTTAAGCTCATTTAAGGACCTTCAAGAGGTGTAAAAATACAAGGTGAGACAAACTGCACACAGAGGTCCAGTGCAACAACCACAACATGTCCACTTAAGAAAAGGATATCACTTGATATTTGTTTGGTGCAACCTCTCACGGACCGTTTAAGCTTGTAACATTGCTATTCTTTGTGTCCGAGGTCAACCAAGTCAACACCACAGATGCCAAGAATAACAGAAGACAAAAGTTTTCGTCTTGCCCTCTACCGTGTGAAGTGAACGAGGAGCCGGAGGCCAGCAGCCCTGCCGGCGAGGCGTGAAGACGTGGCAAGGTCTCAACCCAGGCCAACGGGCACACCACTGTCAACATCATGACACTCACTGGGCGGCTCGCCGGCACTCTCCCGCCTGGCCGGCAGCGGTCCCAGCTGCCCCATCCGTTACTGTCTGATTAGTTCTGCTAAGCAGCCCCTCCCCTCCATGCCCCAACGCCATCTGCTCCCCCAACAAGATGGCTGCCGCCCAGCATCGTGCACGGCGCCCCGCTACCTGCCAGTGCCCGCGCCCGCACTCACCCCAAAGCGCTAACACGGTATCTCGTGGCTGGCGGCAGCCCCCGTTTCGTTGCTACTACTTCTGACAAGGGGCGCAGGCTACGCTCCTTTATTTTCTGTCGGATGGTACATGCGCTTCCCGCCGACTTGGTTTGCAGCAGTTTGGTGGCGCGGCAGACTTTGCTCGCCGCGGCAGCCTCCCTCTGGCATGGGGCTGCATCTGCTCGTTCTTTTATTCATTTTCCGATTCTCCACCTTTCAGGGGATTGTCATCCTCTATGCACTCACGCGCGGATGAGGGGAAAGCAGAGAGGCGTGCAAAGTTTAATGGAATTCTGGGGTGGGATGAACAACTTTTTAATGCCAACGCTGCAGTTGGTCCGACAATTCTTCTCAGGCTTCTTGTACCAGAACTCAGAGAGGACAAATCAATGACACAACCAAATGAAAAAAAAAGAATATGATTTACAATTATGCAATAAATTTGGCCTTATACTTGTATTTTTGTTGGATTTTTGTTGTCTATAAACACAGCTGTCATACATTTTCTGAATTAAATGTTTTGGTTGTACAAACAGAAAATACAGAGTTTTGTGTTGTGTTGAGTTACTTTAATGTAAGACAAATATAAACATGATCATTGGAGGACATGTCCAGTCTTCATCTGCTCTAACATGTTTAACATGTTCACACTGGACTTTTGAGCCATAGGCCAGATGACAACGTAAACCATAATCTCTCACAGCTCACAATGAAGCCTTAGTGATATGGACATATAAGCCTTTCAGAAATATGAGGCCATGAAGCATCAAATTAATGTCTGAAAGATGTTTGCTCCAATAATTCTACTTCACAAACAAAAATAAGCCAGATGAAGGCAAGGCTGATCAGTTCATATCCCCAAAACTTCAAGCAGGCTTTTTCTTATAAATCTTTCTGTGCTGATTAGCCCATCAGTATCCAATATGGTGGATGAAGCTTTGAGTATGAGGCTTTACTGTTCACAGAAGGCCAGGTTCTCTGTTAAGCTCTCAACAGAGCAGTTGTGAATATTATCTACTGTCGTATGCGTACTTATGCCTGAAGGTTCTCTTTTACAAACTGCGACACGGTTCTTGTTGGATCAAAACCTCAGGCCCTGCTGCCAGCGTCTGCGTTTGCTTGAGCATTCATTAAAATGGATGCTAAATTTCATGTTGCTGTAGAAAAGAGAGGGAATTTGGAACAAAGTGAGCCTCTGTGTCCCAATCCAAAGCACAGTGAACTCCAGCAAACGCAGAAAGGCAAAGGAAAAAAATCTGTCGCGGCTGGTAAACAGGCACGGCAAAACAACGCAACTTGTTTTTTTTTATCGTTGCACATTTCTCTCTCTTTATTTTCACACCCTATGGGGTCTACCGAATGTTGGGAGAGGTGGGAGGGTGGATGCAAGTGAAGGAAGGGTGGGGGAGGAATGACAAAAAGGCACGAGCGAACGAAAGCAAACAAACAAACCGAATAAAGCCTGGGCTCAAAGCCGTCAGAAGGCAGAGAACAGAGCGGCAGGATTATGATAGATCCTCTGCTGCCCAGCGCACAGCTGGCTGATGATCCAATACTGGAGCCGCCGGCCCTCCCCAGCATGTGCGCGGGGGGCCTGGGGGCCAGAGAGAGGACCCACAAAGAGAGAGACAGAATGAGAGAAAGCAAAAGACAACTGCTTTGCCTATCTGTTTGGTGAGAGCTGTGATCGTCCAAGCTGTGAGATGTGGACAGGAGGAAAAGGGGATCAAAGTTTGGCTTCCCAGGGCTCGGTTTCATGGCCACCCACCGGCCACGTCCCCTGGAAGTGCCACAGACAGGGTATCCCTCAATCGCAGTATGCGTGCGTTTATGAATGTGTAAAGGTGGAGTGAGAGACTAAAGACTACAGAGGGATGGGAAAGTGAAAGATTAGCCCCAAGGAAGAGAGAAAGAATGCACAGATGTCTGCTGCATCTGTGCACTATGTCTGGCCCAAAGAACCTGCCCTGGCGATGCATGTCCACACCATGCATACAGTGGCTAAAAGACTATCTGCTGCCAAAAGCTGGGCCAGTCAGCAGCTTAACCACTCTGATCTTCAGCAGGGCATTTTGTTGTCTCATCTAGAGAAAGCAGAGAGTGTTTAAAGGGCAGCATCCTGCCTGAGCCTTCTAATGCTAATTCAGCCTCATGTAATCACTGCAAAATCCCTTCAATTTGATTAATGCCCAGATCATAGAAAGAAATGACAGACTGCACACCCAGAAAGAAGAAATGCCACCCATTTTAACATTTCTTCAATAATTTTACAACAATAGTAACTATATGACCAAATCAAGACATTTAAAGAAACAATAGTTATGACTAAACATGCATCACCTGTAGAAGTTAGACGACACTCGTCAGGTATTTCACTTCAATATCAAATATCAAATTTATTCAAAGCGATTTACTGTGAATTCAAGGTATGCATGGTTTTAAAATCATCATGTGTGTTCCCTAGAAGTACATGATCTATGTGCTGCTAATGCAATGCTCTGAGCTACAGAAGAAAATAAGGATGTGGGAGATGATGAAAAGAAAAATATTTTCAAAATACAGTTTCTGAAGTACAGTACTTGCCAAGGTTTTAGAAATGTTATGCATGCATGTTTATACACTTGTGATAACCCCACGAGGTGTATATATCAAGTTAAAAATAAACAGACAATTTCCATGTTTTAAATGCATGACCACACACAAGCTACACAAATATTTTATAAATACCCTGAACAATTCCTGTTCAATGGCTTTTGTATCAGACTACATGCTAGTCCTCTCATGCTAGTCCCCATGTTAGTAAATTAAGTACATTAATAGTTCCTGGACACAAAAGTCAAACGATCCTCACATTAACCTCACATGTGTTGATCTAAACACACCCAGTTATTAGTGACCCAAGACCTTAATTGAACTACTGCAATGCCTACATCATACTAAATGTACACGGCAATTCAAATCTGTTGAGGTGTAATAAACCAACAATAGACCCGCTGGTGCAAATAATCTATAGTCCATTAAAACCATCTGGATCATTTTCATACACAGTGGTACTTTTCCAAATGTAAACAAATGACTCAAATTATTCACTAATATTTCTGCAACAGCACGCATCTTTATGGTAATTTATAAACAATACATGACCGAGTCTTAATACTTAAGTACTTAACTCCCCTGTGAACAGATGCCGTCCCTCCTCTGCAGCTGTGCAGCTCTGTGGCAGATGCTGTAAGATCTGCAGTTCCTCCAGAGGAACAGAGACCCCATTGCCATCCAAACCCACAGAGGCTTCAGCGCTGCCTGTGCTCACTCCTGGGCTAACACACATCCACAGAGACATGGAAATAAAGCTTGTCTAACTGTGGACCACCATTAAATAAGTGTGGAAAGTCATAAACCATAAACCTAGAGATGCTGATAAAACGTGATAAAAGAGACCGCATGGAATATTTATATTCATGCATTTATCAAAAGTGATTTACAGTGCATTTGACGTATACTTTTTAACAGTATGTGCAAGCAACACGTCATAGAAACATGCTATAGTTCAAATACACGTTTTTAAAGCATAGGTTTACTGATGGTTACACAGCTGACAGTGCATCATCTCTTTCTCAGGTTAGAGATCACATAAAAACTACACTTTGCAAGCACCAGGCAAGCACCTGATATACATATCTCAGTGAAACCTTCCTGCACACAATCATAAACAACAGCAAGACTTTTAACTCATATAATAACATGCAGGAAAAGCAAAGACACACAATGCATTAAATGCTCTTCCTGAATCAGGTTTCAAATGAATAATGACAGCACATGCACACGTTCTAAATGTAAAAAAATATAGTTAGTTGGGTCTTAAACTATTAAGAAAATCATATACTTTGCAAATTTGATGCAAAATTAACAATAATACTTGAGAGAAACTGAGGTCATACTGTACAACCACTACAAATTCACTTGAGATCAACTGATTACAATTAGTTCTTAGAGTTATGAGAAAGGGTTTATGGATCTCATTAGAAAATATAGCGTGTACAAAAGTGTGATAGTGATCCAAATATTGGATATACTGTGGCAATATGCAATTCTCAACCAAATAATACATAAGGTTCCCTTGGGACTGGCTGGCAGTAACACTAATTTATAGTAATGAATTGTGCATTGTTAAATTGCACCCATCGGTACTGAAATGTGTTTCACTGATCCAAAAACTTTCTCTTTTACATACAGTATAAAGGGTGGGAGGTGTTATATCTAAACTATGCGTCATAATCCGGTGCTATAATCTGTGTTTGCGTTCTATTAAACCTGGATTAGTTGAACAAATGTTACACTGTTTATTCGGATAAACAATCGTGAGGACGTTTTTATCTTCTCACCTATTCTGGACTGATTTTCTTGACAGTTTTTCAAAGATTTTTCCAAGACACACAAAGTGTTTGTGAGTTCAGAAATAATTTCAATAAGCATACAGCACAAAGGGAGGCATTGATTCATCAGACAACACCAGAAACAAACACCTTCGATAACGCCATCTTTGCAAACTGTAAAATCCTCTACTGGATAAAATAAAAATGTGGTGATAGCTCAAAACATGTACAAGGTCTGCCTTTGATTTAATTAAATGGTGTGAATTTAATTTAACAACCAAAAAATATTTATGTTAACCGCAGCTCATTATCATGAATGTGAATAGGAGTGAAATGGACACATATGTGAAAAATGTATAAATGTATGAGACGCTGTAAATGCACTACACTTGATTTACACAAATATTATGACTCAGATTACTAACAAAGTAAAGATGTTAAAAGGCCTTAGATGATCCTAAATTTAATAACATCAGAGAACCTTACAGTCCCCACCCCAGCCTATTAACTTAGTAACAGTGTTCTTCCCCTCTCTCCGGCCCTGTTTTCCTGGTGCGTGGTGGACTGTGGCGGTGGCAGCCGGTGGCTAGTGGCGATTTAATAAAGTGCGGGTGCCCTCCTGCCGGCGTGCTGGCACTACATTGGGGCCAGCGGACGGGCGCAGTGTTGTGGCATGTAATAGGATTAAGGGGGTTACCTGGTGAGGTGCAGTTGGCGCTGGGCGCGGCTTAGCCCCTCGGCCAGGCTCGCTGCCTCCGCCCGGGCTCGGCCCTCTGCCCTCTGGGCCTCCTCCAAACGCTGCCGGCAACCGCTCAGCTCCACACCCAACTTCTGTACTTCCTGAACCCCATGAGAGGAGAGAACGAGAGAGAGAGAGAGAGAGAAAGAGAGCAAGCATTAATATGTTTTTGCAAAAAAATTGCTTACTATTTAAGGATTGCTAACTCTATTGTCTTATCATAAACTTTTATCTTTTAACAATGCAAAAAAGAAAATATTTCAAACAAATGGAATATGGTTACTATAATGTAATATGCAAAAACAACTGTCAGCAAAGATTAGGTTTAGACAACAAACAATATTTATATGGCTGATTTTTTTGGGGGGGGTATATTATTGCCTTTACTGCCAGTTGATACAAGTAACTAAAACAACGTGAAATGAAAAAGATCTGAGTAAAGTTCATATGTTTGCAGATGGCACATGGTTTGATGGTGTAACGTAACACAATGATGTCCATTCATTTGTGGATTGTTTGCACATGATATCTTGTGTCCTCTTACCTGCTCAACCAGTTCTAGTTGGCGGCCCAGTTTGGAGCTGATGTCTCTGACCTCTCTCTCTGCCTCCTCTTTCTTCATCTGGGCATGACTTAAGAGAAACCGCAGCTCTGCACACACCTGACACAGGCAAACAGGCAGCTTAATGCAGGAAAGTTTGCTGATCATCAAATAACAGTTTTGTTTAATTCATTTATTTAATTTCTTTTTCTGTAAGCTCCACAGACTTCTACCAGAGCTGCCATTCCCTGAATCTTAGTGAAAATAATATAGTTCTACTGCCATCTAGTGGGCACAAATTCTCCATGCAAAGACGATTAAATGTGGTGCAGTGACCTGTGCACATGCAATGAAAAAATGGATCTGAGTCCGACCTGGGCCTATTCTCTTGTCTCCTGTCAATTAACACTTGAAATTGCAAAAATTGTCTCTAAATTGAGAAAAAGATACCTCAGATGGCAAGCTTTACATTTACATTACATTTAGGCATTTAGCTGATGCTTTCATCCAAAGTGACTTACAAATATTAGGATACAATGAAGCGACACATCAGAAGCCACAACAATAGTACTAAGCTTTATTTGACTACAGTGAGGCTGGGCTATACCTTGCTGCCGTCTGTTTCCTGTGCAGTGAGTTTCTTATAAGCTTCCTCCAGCTGGGTATTGAGTGAGTTCCTGTCTCTCTCTCCCCTCTGCAACAGACCCTCCAATTCAGCCACTTTCTGAGACAGACTGGTCACCTTACAGTGAATGACAAATGGACAGAATGAATCACTATTTTGCCTTCAGTAGTTCATTTTAGTTTAGTAGTTCAGTAGTTCTGACAAGTGGTATAAATAATTATTTTAAAAGGTACAGACATACTTATTTTAAATAAATAAGATGAGATTATTAAAATGCATGCAAAATAAATAAGCAAAATGCTGTTTGAAATAGTTTTAGATGGTATTACATCATGACATGAGTTCAGAAGAACTTTTTTGGGATCAGATAGACAAGTTTATGTTTTATGTAAAATGACTATGTGCATTACAGAATATTTTTTGGAAAGTTTCTGTTTAAAGCTGCTAAATTAGTAAGTAGATATAGTTGCTTTAATCGAATATTAAAGCTAGAATCTGATTTTATAAAATACAGGTTACTTTAGCCATTTTCCGCAAAATCGGGCCTGACATCAGGGTACAGTAAGGAGACAGTTTAAACACTGAAGTACTTGCCCATTAACTAATTTTTGTTTATATTTAACTGAAAAAAAATAGACTGCAGCTTTCAGTCAGAGGGTAAAATTGCAGCGGTGCCATCATCAAAATGACAGTAGAGGGCAGCAAAAGCCTATATGGAACTATAGCAAAGCATCTAATCCTTATAAACAGTCAAAAAAGTCAAATCAATACAATACAATTTAATATCATACATTTAAAGTGGCAAAACATTTCTTTTTTTAATGTGGTAAGGTAACTAACAGTCTGGGCAAGCTCTTCTTTCTCTTTCCTGCTTTCTGCACGTGCCGCTTCCTTGGCCTTAGAAATCTTCTCTTGTTCACAGGCCAGCTCTCTCTCCAGTCTCTCTCTCTGTCTTGTCAGCTCGCTGTGAAAGTGTTCACACTGCACCAGGGCCTGCATGTGCAAAAGGACAAACCGGAGGTTAGTCAATGAGACTCTACCCAGCACACCACAGAATTTACAATCATGCAAAACAGGAAAATGTATTCTAATCAGGGCTTTATGGCACATACTCTTGTCTTCTCGAGGTTTGCCTCTTCTGCCATCTCCACTGCCTGTTTGACTTGCTGATAAGCTGTCCACTCTCTCTGCTGTCCCTCAGTCTGACTCGCTCTCAAAGAACACATGACGGTCATCAACTCATCCCGCTCTCTAACAAGGACAAACACACACACACACAAGCATCTCGTCAGGTTACAGATGTTGATCTGACACAAAATCAAAACAGTAGTGATTTGCTCCACAACCATCAATGTCAAGACTTCTTTAACCTTGCTGTAAGGAACAATAATTGACAATGAACACACAGATCAATTAAAAAAGTCAAAGACGCATACTAATGTTAATTAACCCATTTTGGCTTTAAGGCAGTAAGTAAATCAGCAGATCTCAAGTGGAGGTATTTATCATGAGATTGCCAATCCAAAAGCATCAGCAAAATCCAACCCACATTAAATAATTAGTAAAAAGTATGCTAATCAATTAATGCTTTGATTATTTTTGATTACATAACACATTTTTTAACAGAATTTCTTACTACTACTGAGACTGAGACCCTGTTGTTATATGTATTAGATCCTGCAGTAAAACACACTAAAAACACACACTTACTTGGTAAGTCTTTCAATGGCCTGAACATGGACATTGGAGTGTGTCTCAGCCAGGACCGCTTCATGCTGGGCACACTTTAGACACAGACCACCCACACGCTGACCGCTGCCCGTCGCCGCAGCCATCACCTCTTTGTGCCTCAGACGTTCTTTCATTTCCTCGTACTCCTTCTGAACACTCGCCAAGTCTTTCCTACACACACATACATATAGATGGCTGTTACAGTGTGCCTGTTTTGACTGACAAATGATTATATAGGGTGGACTGTATCATAGGAATTGACAGTTAAGATGTTCACACACCATAATTAAGCAGAATAAATTGCATGCTTTACTATACCTTAGTGGTTTCCACCAGTACATATCAGTAAATCAATAAGAGTACATAAACAGATTCTAAAGACATATTTAAGCCATTTGTAAGAGAGGAACATGTTTCAGACTCGGCCAGTGATTGAACCTCACTTACTTTAGGGAGACCACTTGAGCCTCCAGGGTCTCAGTTTGAGCTTGATAGAGACACTTGAGTTGCTCCTTAGAGGTTCAGCAGATATATAGGCAAAAGACAAAGAGACCGCAATCATATTTATGATACATATTTAGTCTATTTATTCATGTCACATTATTTAGCTACACAAAAATTCAGTACTGGCAAAATTACCATTTCTTTTCTCCATTTCTGGTCCTCAGCCTGACTCACAGAACTAAATCTTGGTTTTGGTGTTTTTTCTGGTGTGTTCTCAATGTTTAACTGAAAATAGAAGACAGTATGTACAATAAAAAAATATTAGTCAGAAATGTTGCCTTTTTTTAGCACTACAATTAAATGTCACAAGGATATTGTGGGTACCGTGCTGTCAACTAGTGTATATTCTTTAAGAGTGTCTTCCACCATCTTAGCTTTTAGTTCTTCATGTAGTTTCTCATTCTCCACAACCACCACTCTCACTCTCTGTTTCATTCCAAGGATTTCCTCCTTTAAATAGGAAAAAAACACAACCAATGAATAAAAATTAAAAGTATAATTTCAAAATCATGATTCATGAACCACATGGAAATGAATTAAATTAATGCTTAATCATTTAATTTCTGCTTCACTAGCATCATCAAATTGAATCGCAAATTGCTTGTCTAACTGAGACATATCAACACTGATTACATGTTCAACCAATTGAGTGAGATTGGGGTGGGACTTCCCATCTGTCGAAACAATGTTAATGAAATAGATTGACCTTGCAGAACTTGACCTCAGCCTCCAGGTGCTGAATGTACTCCGACTGATTGTGGATGATGGGAACCAGGTCATGAACACCAGGCAGACTGTTACTACCCTCATCTGTAGCTTTTTGCTAGACAGCACCAATTAAATTGAGAACCTTTATTTAATGCTTAAGCACACTGGAATGTACAATTAATAATGTCCAAACAAACAACTTAAGCAATAAAAAGAAGGTAATTACTCTCATTACACATTATATGATAATTATTAAACATATTGTGAAATTAAATCTGTGTATGTCTGCTGTTATGGTACCTTTGCCACCAATTTCCTCTTGGAAGGAGAAGGTGATTGAACGCTTGTGTCTTTGGACTGCTTTTGAAGCAAGGAACGCAGCTGATTAACTGAAATAACATAACAATAAAAACCAATGGCGTTATCGCTTTTTACCACTAAGAGGATACAACACCCATCTTTTTATAAGGATTTTATTTTATAACAGATCAATTCAATTAGCAGGTTGCAACTTATTTGTATATGTAAGTGTACCTACAGTACCAGTCAGAAGTTTAGACATATATATATATATATATATATATAAAATTCATAAATAATATTTATTAATATAATTAATATAATAATATACATATACACTGCTGCTCAAAAGTTTAGGATCCGTAAGACTTGTAATGTTTTTTAAAGAAATAAATTATATTTTGAAGTATATTAATATAAACTATTACTGTATTTTTCTGTATTTCTATCAAATAAATGCAGCCTTGATGAGCGTAATAGACGTCTTTAAAAAGCATTATAAGCATTACTGATCTCAAACTTTTGAGCAGCTTATATATATATATAAAATAAACAAACATTAATTTATAAATTCTTTCAATAGAAAACTAAATAATATATATATATATTTGAAATGGATTACTTGGACCAAATAAAGACTAAAAAGCAGCCAATAAATGTCCAGCATAGAGAGAAAGTTCTGTTTAAAAAGCTTATCAGGTTAAGACATAAAGATAATAAAATGCCAAGAGTATGATTTGGCAAACATTAGACAAAGGGTGACTACTATTGAAGATGATCAAATATAACTGTTCATTTATTTTGGATGCTTTTAGTCACAACATAACTCCCAAAGTTCAAATTGTGTTATTTCATGGTTTTGATGAGTTACTACTATTATAAAATGTGGGGGAAATTTAAACAACAGTGATTTCAAGTGGTGTTTCCAAACTTTAGACTGGTAGTGTATATTTTCTTTCTTAAGATATTGTACCTGCTTCACTCTGCTGAAATGGCAGACAAGGGCTTTGTAGCATTTCCGGGGGGTTTATTTCTGTAGATTCGGTGGAGTCAGAGCTGTGTCCTGCCAACATACTCGAGAGATGCTGGATACTGCGGTTTGCTCTTTCTTGAACATTTAAAAGAGATTTTTACTATGTAGTAAGACCACGTCCACTATAATGTTTCATTAAAATATGTAACAATACGTTCAGGCATTTGTTAATGTTGTTATTGTTTTCTGTGTTTAAGTATAATGTTACACAAATATTATATTTTTGTGCAGGTGTTTACAAAAACAACCCCCTCATGTTTAGGACTTGCTGTAGGCTTAAGATGTAGCCGTGGAGATAAACTGGGTACGTTTTTGTGTAGTGTTTGTTTTAATATAACCTACAACATTTTGACAGATTCGCAGAATCGTCTGTTGAATCAGATTTAGCTGAAATTTAGCGTAACATCACCTCTCAATGTCTTCTGTAATGCCCCTAATTCTTCCTCCTCGTCAGAATCCAAAGACGGTTTCATTATCGCCCGAACACGCACCAAAACCAAAAAGATTTGTGAGTATTCCGCACAATTTCTCAGGCTCAGCGTTAGTAAAAGTGTTGTAGTATCTCATCAATGAACAAGACGTCAACGGTTGCATGGCAGGCGCAGACTTCCGTAAACCACGCAAAGGAAATCGGGACTTGTAGTTTTTAACTATACAAAAATTGCTTAGACGAACAAGGCCAGGGCGGAGTTAAAAAACTACAAGACGAGCATCTGCGCTGTTCACTATGATGTTGTGATCCTTTCGTGCGTGAAATCGCTTCTTACTTTAAACATGTAATTGAAAAATACTTCAAGTCTTAATTTTAACTAAACCAATGAAGTAAATAAAATATATAATATGTTATAGATGGCTATATTGAGTGTCTGTCATTGTATCATCATTGGACACGCCCACCGCGCTGTGTTGGAAGCGAAGGGTTGGAACTGCAAACGCTGTCCTCCTGCCTGATTCCAGGCTGCCGTATGTCGCCGCTATTTGTTAGGAATAACGTTATTGCTGCTGAGCAACTGAGACAAATAATAGGAGACGTGGGGACACACACTGGGCTGGGTTACGAAAACCGTTTAGCTGCTGCATTGAAGATTTGGATCAAATTGACAGCGAAAAGAAAGAACACAAGGGTGAGTGAGCACGCTTTGAAAGATACATTCTTACATTTAGCGCATATAACAATAAAGCATTAATAATATTACCTTATTGATTTAAAGCTACTAAACATATTTCCTCTGATCGTTATCGGAGCTTACCTACATAGATTTGGTTTATAACATTCACGTTTTTGCTATGATTTGATCATGCCGGAGAAATCGTGTGGCCAGGATATCCTAAATGTAACGTTGCATCAGGACACTGGACACAGCTAGCCAGCTCATCTAGTATCAATAGCGGCATACACCAGCAAGAACACTAACTACTATTATTGATTTGCATGAATATGGTGTTCGTGTTGCTTGTTTAATGTTAATCGATACATTAACATACGTTATTGTATAGTGCAATAATGTAATAGTAATTTGCGTCACAAAGCAGTGAACAACACTATACTGGTAGTCCTAACAGACGCGTGTCATCTTGTGTAGTATAAATATTGCAATATTTTAGCTCGATCACAACGAACCGTCAAAAGCAACGATATTCGCATGTGTTAGAGATGTGGGTGCTTTGCCCAGATACACGCACCCTAAAGAGAAAGCGGCACATCCTTTGTTTTGACAAAGGCTCTTGTTCTGTTCTGATAGATGTGGCCTACAAAAAGCAAGGTTAATGTCCACGTTTCCAATGTTACGTCTTACTACAAAGTTACTATGTTATTAATTGTTTGCTATCTGTACTTTTGAAGTAAAACAGTACCAAAATGTCCAGTCGTGACAGGATACAGTCCCAAACGGGATAGGGTTTGTCCAGATTCACTTTCGCTTAAAACGTTGGGAAACGCAAATGCAAGAGCCCATACTCAAAACTGAACCGCATGTACATTGCTGGCTATCAAAACCTAGGCAGTTGCTTACGTAGACAACATTTTAGGGCATCACACCAGCATGTTAAGTCCGTATCCACAATGTGAGCATATCTGCGGTCATGTGAACACTAAAGAGCGGGATAATAGCCGTTGTCTTTGCAGTCCCCTCCTCTTTCTGCAAGGCTGAAGTTCTGCATGGACTACAGAATAAAAATATCCTTTCAGCAGGGCCCACTGAACTTGTCAACTTTGTTTGCAAACCAAATTATTAAAATGTTAGAGTTTTATTATAATAAGAGTAACATGTAATTGAAACAAATGATCTGAATCATATTATAGTATTAAACTGTGACAGTCAGAATAGCATGAAAATAACTAAAAATAAAGACTGGGTGTGTTCACTTTTATCGTAATTTTTGGGCGTAACTGCTGCTGGTTTTCATATTTCCTCTGCTGGTGTATTTTAATTTCACCAACCAATCTGTACTTTTTCCTTAAGTCTTCCAGTCTAGGTTATGAAACACTGTTTGGCTATATTTGTTGTGATATTGATTTTAGTTTATGTCCTTTTGGTTGCAAATTGCCACTTTGAAAATAGAAAATCTTTCTTCTCTTCTCTTCTTCTCTGGGCCCCAAATCATTAATTATTTATAAGAGAGCATCACTTCCTCAGTTGGATCATGTTGACTGACCAATCCAATGGGCTTCCTGTTGTTTAGCGGAAGTTCATGTGAATGTACAAAGAAGCCACAGAGAACAAATGATTTTAGTCCCGTACAGTAGTTACGGAAAGAGTAGGCTATTATCCAGGATTAAGGATAAAATGATAATTCCCCAGAATAATCCCTAGAAAAAAGTTTGGGTGCTGCATATATGTTTATAAGTAATATTTTAATATCAATAACAAATGTGAGAGAGGTATCCTACTGAGAGTACTAGTACAGATCTATACAGATCTGTTTGATCAGACTGTTGGGTCATTTTCAGTCCAGACTGGGTTGTATGCCCACTGGCTACTTTAATCCTGCTCTTTGCTTCGGATCTATAACTGCATTCTATTAATTGTTCCTAACTTGTATTTGGTCTACTGATTGTGGCAATTGAAGGGCAGTAGATGCTTCAGGCTATATGGCTGTGTAGTCACAGACAGAATAACATCTTATTGATGATATGCTAAACTAAACACTCTCTTTTATCCTTTCATTCATGCGATGAATCTGACTCCTCTAGTTTTGTGGCCACTCTCACAATAATCCAAATGTAGCCGTATATTAAATAAATGAACCAGAACATATGTCAGCGGTGAACACAGCACACAAACTTTAGCCTATTGTAATACTGAATGGGTCTGTCATTGAAAGTAGAAAGAATCAAACATAAGAACCAACAAAAAATGCTTAATTGTTATTTTGCGTACGTAGGTCCTTATAGTCAAATATGTAATTTTTCATGTTTAGTACCACCTAAAGGGCATATTTATCTGATGCTGACAAGATCTAGTCAAAAGTGCATTAGATTTGAATTAATGATGGATTTTTCATTCTGCTGGCACATGCTGATGATGTAAATGAGATGTCTGCTTCTCATGGCCATATGGTACTTTTACAGCATCTCTAAATCAGCTCTCTCAGCATGTTTTAGGGATTGGGCTCATTTTCTACACAGAGATATCACTGTAGTAATAATTAAAATAATGTTATGTATATTTCATGTTTTATTTGTCAGTTTTGACCTGCGTTGTTGTTTATCTTCGATGTGGTTTATGTGGTTTGTGTATAGTATTGTAGTTCAGTGGTTTAGAAAGAACAGTACAATAAAAGTATTTTTGGAGTTTTTCAGTAAGTCATCAATAAGTACATTTAATGAAAAGGATTTCATTTATGAATATCATAAGATGTGTTCAGTGGAGAAAGAGCAGAAAGTGAATCTACAGGTCTATACATTGTTCATGCACTAAATCTATTCCATTCCAATGCAAACATCAACTTGAATTATCTGGAAGCTCAGACAGAAGTCCAGCCACAATTCATTCTGTCAGACCTACTCGCTGCATTTTTTGTTTGGAGTCCTTGAGGTGTTTTGTGGATCAATGTCTCTCCCAGCATTAGCATATAGAAATGCACCTAAAATAGATTAATGGTCCTGTCTGGTGACTAGTCTAAAGCGTAATCAGAGCCACTGCAAAGTTTGAGACAGAAAGCTCAGATGCCCTCAGGCTTATTGTTGTGACATCTGTTTCTGGAATTAAGAATCAATTTCTTCATAATGCAAACAAAGTGCTTTGTTAGAGGAAAAAAGGAAATGAAGATTTCCAAATGCGATTTCTACTGAGAAGCAATGAACTGAAATGTTGTGATGCCTCATTGATTTTACTTCTCACGAGAAACAAAAGATACTGACTGTGGCAGTAAGAAGAGTACATTGACTGTATCTTTAACAATAATGTTGAGAATGCACACAGGATTTTTTTGCTTTGCAACATCATGTAACCTTCACATGGCCTTCATAGATCTGAAGCCTCGAGTCATTCGCTTTTAAGGCAGTGTATTTTAGAACTTAATATTTCCTTAAAGAGCAGCATTCATGTTACATTTCATCTGCTGTACTTTAACCCTGTCTGTCATAAACTCTTAATTTCTATTTTTTGATGAAATAGTTGAAAAATAAAATTCTCATTGACTCGGAGTGCCTGCAACCCCTTTAGCCTTGACTTATTCACAATGAAATGCTAGTCTTTAATATCTTATTGCTTTTATAAAATGGTTACCACACAATACAAATATTAAAGCTTTAGAAAAAAAAAAAAAGCCAATCAGAATCAATGACTGGAACTAAATAAATTGTTATCAATCATCGCCATCAAAAAAGTTTCTTTAAGATCATCTCTTTACTGATAAATTTGTAGATGTGTGTTGGGATGGGCTGCAGATGGTCAGTAGAGATGGATCGGGCTAGTATTTGTGGGTTATCATGATGAGGTCATTGTGATTATGGAGGACACATACACAGTTGTTTCATTTTTTGCTAGAGATTTCACTGGAAGGATGAAGACTGTCTGTATAAAAACACTAGTAGAAATGGGTTTATATGGGAACATATTTTAGCAAAAATTAGTTTTAGCTCTTCCAGATGGGGGTTTCCAGTTTCTGCTGCTTATCATTTGAGTGAGTCAAAGCTTTATTTCTCTCAGAAAGATGACAGAGATTTAGAGATGAGCTGGAAAAAGCAGGGAGGATGCTTTAGCCACACTTCCTGTTCCACACATACAGTCAGTCTAAAACAATCCATCCCTTTAGACACTGAGGCTAGAGCCAGCATGGTGAACTCACCCCGTAACCCACTAAAACACCACATGTTGCCCAATTCAGAAAAAGAGGGGGAGATTTTTGGAGTATAGACCTGCTTTAGTTGAATATACCACATGATGTGTCTGTTCAGTGGCTCTGCTGATTTCTCAGGCATGACTGTGCTGTTAAGAAGGTAAAGTTTTAAGAGTGAGGTCGGCAGATACACACTTTTAACTTTTGAAAAAATCCTTTACAATAGAAGCATTTTGCTTTTCAAGGGATTGTAATTGCTTTAAAGTACATGTGTTCTTCAGAAGGTAGGGACAATAAACATTCCCAAACTGTCTAATACTCTTGCTTGTCCTATTAACAAAAAGGGAGTTGTACTGTATTTCACCACATCAGGGCTCCTCTGCCACGTTGTGCTTATTCCTGAATTCCGTAGGCAGTTGTCGGGTATAAAAGCTTTCCTGCGGTTCCTCTGGTAATGCCTGTGTTTAAGAAAGAGAAACCCAGCTGTTATCATTCAGTTATTCCTTGCGTGCTGCACCCAAGATATTATCTATTGAGAAGGATTTCTTATGTCCTGTTGCTGCCAAAAACAATTTCCCAATCGCTCACGCATTATCAGAGCTCTTTTTCTGAATAAAATAACTCGTGAGATGTTTTTGAAAGTTGTTTAATAAAGTGTGTCAGTGATGTTCTGCACTGGGGTTTTTCAAGCAAAATACTGTAGTTTTGAAAATACCTTGCAACCACACACTCTATGATTTTATGCTTTTGTAGATTTTTCCCCAAGGATTGTGTTGAAATGATAAAAGTCAGTGTGGTTCTGATAGTAGCACTGTAAAAAATACTGTAGTTCATCCCAATATACTTCACATTCATAAGTTTGACCTTTAAAAATAATAATTGGAGGTAAATTGTGCTGTGGCTCCTCCAGTACCAGAAGTGCATACTGGAAACAGCATTTATTACTGGTCAATACGTTGTCATAGCGATAGGGTTTCACAATCTCCCATGGTAAACAACCATGACTGCTTGTTAGTGTGTTATTTTATTAGTAAAGAGGATCTCAGAGGATTGTATGCTCGTTACAATAATTATTGGCATGTTATTATTGATCAGATCTTCTCTTATTTTCATTCAGCCAGGTGTATGTATTGTATGTAATTTTACTGTGTAATGATTACACCACATCAATAACAAAAGGCCAAAATGTAGTAATGTACCATGGTACTACTACCATGTTTTTGTGTGTACCATGGCAAAATTTTTTACCATATTTATATTATCCATTGGGGTGCATTTATATACAGTAGGAAATATGATAATATGATAATCCATCAGTTTTCTGGTATTACCATCTGATGCCATTACTGTACCAGCATAGTACTTATTTTTGTAAAATTGCACTGGGTCACCTAGAAGGAGGCATTTCGGTTTGTAGGTCAGGAGGATACACTAAATTCCTCTTCCCAGACCATGTGCAGCTGCAGCTCGTAGCAGCTGAATGTGACCTCTTTTTAGAGAAAGACAAGAGAGGAAAAAAGAGCCCAGTGGGGCGCACAGCCAAGTTGCCTACATCACTTCCTTCAGCATCTGGCAATGATCAGAGGGAGGAGGGATGAGTCCCAAGCCAGTAAGAGCTCGGCTGTATAACTTCAGAACAGAGTCAGCATGCAGCAGATTTCAGCACAGTCTAACGGCCCTCTGTCTTACTCCACCCACTCACATTCCACTGTCCCTTCAAATGTAAACATCATTCCAGGATTTTGTAGATGATTTCGACTAGACGTCAACTAATTTCAAAATAACAAATAGAAGTTTTGTGAAAGTCTTTTTTGTTCTGTTGAATCTATCAGGATGACGTAGGGACTGTGGCTGAAGGACAGAGCAGAGATGAGCCTCACGTCCTGGTTCCTCGTGAGCAGCGGGGGAACGCGACACCGGCTGCCCCGGGAGATGATCTTCGTGGGTCGTGATGACTGTGAGCTTATGCTGCAGGTCTGGAAGGATGTCTGAATTTCTAAAGCTTTTATAGCCATGACATTTAAAGCTAAAGTGTTGTAATTTTGTATAATGACTGTTTTCAAATGTGCCTTCCAAATGTGCCTTCCAAACAGATCCACCACAAAAGCAAAAGTAAATTTTACACAGTGTTCTCGAGACACGTGTTAAATTGTTATTCCAGATGTCTGCCATTAGGTGTAAAATGTCAGGCACTGATACTTGTGTGGATCACATAGGGATTTTTTCCACCATATTAACAGTGTAGTGTTATGAAACCTTGAGAGACATTATCTCACATACCCTTATAGTCAAGATGGAGAAAGATTATTTCAAATCCAGAGGGCAAGCTGTGTTCCAGCTAAGTGGCATGACTGTTACTATCTACTTCAGCAGCAGTATACACGTGTTAGTCATGCAGTTTTATTAATAGAAAGTGGGACACACAGCTCACCAGATACTTTTGGATGCACTACAGCGTTTAACTGTGAGTGAATATATTGTAAAGACAAACATGAAGAGTGTCAGTCTTATTTTTAGAAAGCTAAGTAACTGGGTTCAGTCCCTAACTGAACCCTAAAATGTTACTATAAGTATAATGTGTGTTGTGTGTCAGCTTATAAAGATATCTTCTTTGCCCAAGAATTAGTTTCAGTGCAGTTACATAACTAATACAGCATGGCCAGCCTTTGAAATTGTAAGGATTATATTGATGAAGAAGTAGATATAAATGAAGAATCTGCCTCTAGGGTTTTAAGCATTCACACACATAGTTTTGGTTGACATAAACAAGCCTTTGTTTGAATAGAAACCCCCTATTTTCTCTATTTGACCCTGCCATGTCAGGGTCTGACATAAATCAAGCTCTGATTGGCTGAAAACATATGGTTTAAATCATGTGACTGTATTTCCAATACATGTGCATGTAGTCACAAGATTTGTCACAAAATTGGTTAGTAAAGATTTCTTGCCCTAAAAGTCCTTATTTGCAACTGTGATTTCTCACTCTCACTTCACAATAACATTTGCATTCACAATTATGTTTACTTTAAGTGTCTTTTGTGAAAATGACATAATTTACATAGAAAGGAGGTGTATTTGTGCTAAAAAAAAACGACAAAGGCTTAATTTCAATACAGCTGTCTTTCAGCATAGTTAGTGCCTGGTAAAACTGGATTGTAGGTGGTTTGTGAGGAAGATGCAGTTTTGTGATAAAATATCACAAAAGTGATGTAATTGTTTTGGTAGGAGAACATTGCTTTGCTTCCATATCAAAACTGGTTTAGGAATGTTGCACATGTAAGATATTTTACCTTGAAGTTTTATCATTGCTACAAGGCAAAATATTTGAATGAAATGTGAAATCAAACATATGTCACGACAATGCTTCCAGAAATAACATCAGAGCTTTTATTTGTGTGTGATTGCAGTCTCGCAGTGTAGACAAGCAGCATGCTGTTATTAACTACGAGTCCAGCAGTGATGAGCACAAAGTGAAGGATTTGGGAAGCTTGAATGGGGTAAGTAAAAGTAAAGAGCGAGGTGCTTTATTTCTAAAAATGAATGTCAGTGATTTGAAAGCAACAAATTGTTTTTAAATAAAACAGCAGTAATTTTTAAGTAATTTGTAACAAAGTATTATATACATTTGAAAAATCACAAATATAAATAAAACCATTGCTGATTACATTTTTAAAGGGGTCATATGATGCGATTTCTTTAGTGTGTTATGTAGCTGTTTGTGTATGTATAAGATCTGCAGAGTTACAAAGCTCTCTCAAAGTCTCAAACCCAAAGAGATATTCTTTGTAAGCTTCCTAAAACAGCTTGTTCAAACACAGCCTCTCAAACACACACATCTAAGTAGAAATGTGGTGGTAAAGTTTACTGCCCAAATGTATACGCAAAGAAAGAAGGCGTACCTTTATTCTCTGTGTTGTATTGTTGCCTCCGGCCCCGTCATGTGAAGACGCTGTGTTTTTCAAATATGGTAAGGGGCGTAACATTTCCATCACACGCTCGAGTATTCGGGTCAATCACAGTGCGCTGGATCGCTGGCCAATCAGAGCACAGACGCTTTTAAGAATGATAGAGGAGCAACAATAATCTACAGTATGTGTATTGACTTTTTAAACCCTGAAACCACGTAAACACATTGCATTAAACCAAATACACAAAATAATGTTCTTTTTAGAACCATCATATGACCCCTTTAAAATTAATTGTGGCATTCAAGTGTCAGTAATTAACTGTACATGTATAATTGTCTGTTGTTCCAGTCAAATGATTTTCTACATAGAAACGCTATATAGTTACGCTAGATAGTTCCTCTCATAACACTCTTGCAGTCACTAAAGTGGGATAATGTGCAGACACCCTGTCATTATCACAAAATAAACCCCTCCAGGGTGATCAGGGGTAAGGTTTCACTTATCTTCTCTGGTTTCAGTTGGCAATGAAAGACTCACTATATGTTAACCATTATGTTTTAAAATTGTTATTTTAAAAGTTACATTTTCTTTGTCCATTTTTATGCATATTCCCCCTCATTGCTGAACCTGGTCAAAAATAAGATTCACGTGTCCTTCCCTTTTCACACTTACTTGTCTAATGACTATTTTAAACCTTACTGATATATTGAAGTACAGCTTTAGTATGTGTGTTTGCTTAGGATAAGTAGAAACAGCTCTGACTAAATCAGAACTCATGGGGCATAAAGTCAAGCTTAAGCAGCCTCTTCCTGTTGAGTCATGCTTATGTGTTCCTCTTCCTCTCCTGCTTTGGCAGGAAGTGACTATTGTAGCATGCACACTATAGTATCCATGTTTTCTGCAGTTATAATACAGCCAACAAATTTTCTTGTTGTCCAGGGATCCATTTTTAATCATACCCAAACAAGCCCAGCCATTATGCAAGCATATTTCTTTATTTACATTTGGCACAATAAGATGTTGAAAAGAAAACAGAATAAAGGAAATGACTTCTGAGTCAGCCACTGAGGAGTCTGCACACATTCCCAAACTGTGACCACATTCCAAAAGGTCTTAAGGTCTTTGGATATTCTAGGAAGGCCAGAGGAGGAGATTGTTTCAGCTTTTCAAGGGAAATTTTAGACTTGAATGCTTTAGAAACTGCTTTGTCAGTGTGATTTGCTCCCCCTCTTTGTTGGCTCCTGCAGGAAGCGTCTGATATTTGAGACAGGAGACCTCACAGCTCACTTTATAACCACCCCGAAGCTTTTCTGGTGGTGGTCTGTTTAGAGGGACCTGTAAACCATTTGTGCACCTTAAACCTTTAGAGTTTAAAACACGTTTTGGAATATTCTGGCAAATGTCCAGTGCTGCATTTCTCACAGTACAGTTTACATTCAGCAAAATTTTAGGCATAAACATGTCATTATAATCTAATCTGTGAGATTATGAGTGGAGTTGTGATTAGTTGATTCAAGAGTCCTGAATGAAGGAATGAGTTCTGAAATGTAAGAGTCTAATCCTTTGCCACTCAAAACTGGAAAATTAAAGTCTTGGTTTTATATGTTTTCTTTGTATAAATGAAAAAGAATATATAACTAGTAAATAAATACATGTGAACTTTAAATGAACTTTTATGTCAATGAGGATGTGAGGTGTATGTGGTTTATTTAACTGTTATGTAGCCTATTGAGAATAACATTTTGTTATGTTTTATTTATCTTTTTTCCAGACATTTGTGAATGATGTCAGAATCCTGGAACAGATGTACATCACTTTAAAGATTGATGACAAACTGAGATTTGGATATGATATCCTTCAATGCATTTACCTTCAAAAGACTAGTAGTACAGTATATGTGTATTTTTAGATTTATGTGATTTATTGGAATATAATTTATGTATATGTATGTATATTAGAGATTGTTTTCCTTAGCCTGACTCACATACCAATCTGTTCACGGTGGTGCGAGGAGAGCTACATGTGCCAGAAGAGGCACTAAAGGTATGTGTGTCTATTTACAACAAACACTACATATCTTTATCAGCAAATAAAGTTAACAATATGCTGGTTAATCATTTCAAGATATTGACACTTGTCATATAAACAATTGCCCACTTGCAGATTTTATGTAGTTGTTTTCACAAAGTAATGTTTGTCTGACTGTGTTCTTTCTGTCATCTCTCCTCCTGTTTGTCAGCATGAGAAGTTCACCAGCCAACTCCAGCTGGGCAAGAAGCCCACTTGTGCAGAGCCTGTAAAACCCCCCAAGTCTTCCCCAGACAAACCCAAAGTGAACAAACCAGCAGAAATTACTCCTGAGCCAGCAGTCAAATTTGCAGAACCTAACAAAGGAGATGAGAAAATGCCAGGTAAAGACCTACTTGGTGTGTCAGGATGACCATAATCCAAGTTCTTTGATCTTTAGTTCTACTATACTTTTGTATGATGCATATATTCTGTCTCATTATGTCTTTATAAATGACTAAGACTAATGCTTGATTAATCAGATTAATGCATTGTCCCCTTCTGAAATGATTTTAGTTTGTTTTATCTGAGACACTGCCCAGTGGCAGGTCCATGTGACGACATGACATCTCGCTGAAGTCAAGCAAGTCAAGATTAAAATTACTTTCTCTTGAAAAACAGACATATGAATGTGACTCTGAGTATTATATTTGATTATTTTTCTTAGCGTTTAGCCTTACGTTTTTTTACTAAAGCAGCAACCACTTAACAACACAACAAAAACTATTGAGAATACCTTAGCAACCTCATAGCAACACCCTGGTAACCACCCAGAGCACTGACTGCATTACCTGATTACGTTTAATAAAAGCTAAACAGGTTAATCTGAGACTGCTATGTAATGCAGCTATGTCTCTCACACATAGTTTACGTGTTACCCTGTGTAATTAGGACTATGGTACAGCCCTGACACAAAGTGCTGGGTATTTAATAATAGGGAAGAGAACAGCCCAACGCCCATGCCTCTTTTTTTGCCAGCCATCAAATGTCAAGGGCGGATGGAGTTTAACATGTGCTCTTATCTCATTGCCACCTGGTTATTTTTTCCTGCTAATTGTCAGGCTGTTGCAAGAGTTTCACCATCCCCTGCTGTTAAAGTTGCATCTGTGTGCAGCACAGGAAATGCTGATTTCTGCACAGAAACAAAGATGCTGCTTGTATGTAGAAATCAATGTCATTGACATCAAACTTGTGTTCATTAGATACTTGTGTTCAAGTAACTCAAAGCTTTATGTGCATTTTTGTAACAGGCGATATAGCTGCCTTGCACAGAGGAACTCCACTGTATGGACAGCCATCTTGGTGGGGTGATGGTGATGCAGATGACGAGAATTCCTTTAAACAGGAAATTAAAACATCTGGAAAGAAGCAGGAGAGCAGCGGGACAGGTAAGATTACCCAGAATCTCTTGAAACAATCTCTGGATACACAAAAGTCTTTGGCTGGATATAAAAGACTGGAAATGTAGGTGATTTTTGCAAATGCTTTATGAAATTGTTATAGTAGGGAGCAGAGCTACAGCAATGAGGACTGTTTACACAATTTAAAACAAGTTTAAAATGAAAAGTTTTTATTATTCACATTTATT
Organism: Beaufortia kweichowensis; assembly: GCA_019155185.1. Taxonomy (NCBI): domain Eukaryota; kingdom Metazoa; phylum Chordata; class Actinopteri; order Cypriniformes; family Gastromyzontidae; genus Beaufortia; species Beaufortia kweichowensis. The sequence continues at coordinate 12,577,041 of CM032801.1, read as the reverse complement.
GCAGTTGAAGAGCGTAAAACATGCTTGAGGCTGGTAGATTAAAGCTGGTGTGTTGGGGTGTGTTTTGTTCCGTGGGTTGGCAATCCCATTAACTTGCACCATATAGGAGTAATGGGATTGTAGATTACTGAAGCTTTGCCACAGCAGGACATCATGTGTTTGCTATGGACACTTAACCCGACAAATGGGCTTAAAATAGGCTTCTTTGGAAACGATCTTCCATTTTGGGCACTTTTTTGTCTTAGTTTTAGTATTTTGCTGATTTTGAATTTTATGTCACTTTCAGTATGCCAAATAAATGACTATTGTTTAATAAGCATAACTGGAACTACTACTCAGATTTATGGTTTGAACATTTGAACCAGATTTATTGTAATATTTGATGTATGTGCAGTCTGTAATTATTCCCTGCAAATCAGGGAGATCTATGTGTCTACATTATATACAAGATATAATAAAAACTGCATCAACATGGGTTTCATAGGTTTCATTTTGTGTGATGTGCACTGCTTGTATTGTTTGCCAGAAAAAACATCTTTCATACACACAAATAGCACAGATTTCATACAGCACTCATGCCCTTGAGCTTCCTTAATTCACTTCACCCAAAACATCACCATCTCTGTTCAAAAGCATAAAATCTACTTGTTCCTTTCTGAAGGAATGCTGGGTTAATGTATCCTGAAGGGATAATGCTGGCACACTGACTGGCATTGTTAGACAAAACCTTACAGTCTTTCAGAGACAAAGATGGTAGAGTTAGGTTTAAGAGACGAACGATTTGACACAGACTCTAAATGAATCAGCATTATTTGTCTCAGGCATAATAAATCTTAGTGAAAGTCATTCAGGCATCAACAGTCCAACACATTAAAGTGCACACTGCCATCTCCATCCTAGTGCTATTTTAGACTGCAGTCAAGGCTGTTTATTGAGGGCAGGGACTCACGGCACAGCTTAGGAAAGAAACAGGAAGAGAATGTAAAGGGAACCGGCTCCCTTGAGAAGAGAATGGAGTGATTTGTAAACAGGCCCCACCCCCTCCATCTCTATTGTCACAGAGGCGTGTTTGTCTTCTCTCCGTGACAGCAGCGCTGCGCTTATCAATGAGGAAAACACATATGCTAGATTTGTAAGTATTCTGAGCATATATGAGCATGTCAGTCACTGTAACTTGTCAGTCATATATCTTTCAGATTGATGCTTGGTCATTTTTTTAGTGTACACATGAAGTTGGAACTTGGAATTTTAGTGTATTTGGTCTTGTGTTATAAATATCAGATGTCACAGTCATTAGTAGTAATTCTTTCTAGTGATTATTGGGTATTAATATTTTATTGTGTTTTTTATTTTGTAGTTTGCCTAGCGTTTGCTTGAGGAGGAAGTGCAACAGTATTTTAAAAAATGGGAAGTTTCATTTGTATTATGAGAGGTTGTTTAGGGAGAAGATAAAGTTTAACATAATCTTTGGTAAATTGTATATAATTTACCAAAGCTAGTAATTGTGGAAATGTATATGGCTCTTTGACTCAGATTAGTAGGCTACTAATGGTGTTATTTTTGGAAAATATTGCAGTGCCTGTAAATGGTCTGTGTAGCCGTTGCTGTCAAGAGTATTTATTAAATTGTCTAATTAAAATTTCCATAAATTTAGCTCTGATTCACACCTTTAAGTAAAATGTGCCATAACCTTAAGATTTTAAAGAGAAAATCTTATGCACATCATATCTGCCTACATCAAGTAAGGTCAGGATCCTGACTTATCTAATTCTGGTCTGGGTCCATTTCAGAAGTAAAATCCTTCCAACCCAACTTGCTATCTAAAAAATCATTGACATGAAAAGAATTGATAATTTAAAATGAAGAATCGTGTCTGGGGTTAAAGCATCTGTCATCAACAGATTAAGTTGCTAATGTGCCATTAGCCATACCATTAATTCTTGCCAAGCAAAGAGGCTTTGTAGTCCAGACCGTAATTCAACAGTCTTGACACTTGCAGCAAGTTAACCTGATTTTTTACATTTTAAGGCCTTGACCCTTATAGAACTCCTAGATGGCGATCCTCATTTTTATTCTTTTTTTGTGGGCCCACAGACAACAGAGAGGTCAAGCGAGGTGATAAATCAAAGGAAAATGGTCTGGGGTCTGTAGGCGCTGAGCCCAACTACTTTGAGATTCCCAGCAAGGAGGGACAAATGGCACAAAACAGCATCCATGAGATCCCGACAAAGGATACTGAGTGCGTAGGGGCCGCAAAATCTGCCACAGGCAATACTTCAGCGCAGACGAACACCTCATTCACCATCGAGTTTGACAACACTTCCCCAGGGAAGGTCACCATTAAAGATCATGTGTCTCGTCCGCGACCTAAAAAATCACCTCATGGGGGTAAAGACCTCAGCAACCTACAGGCAGCTATCATGGCTTCTGAGAGCAAAGTGGCTGACTGGCTCGCTCAGAATGATCCTCCTCTAGTAAGGCGTGAGTCCACAGAAGAAGACAGTAAGAGTATCAAGAGTGATGTGCCTGTCCATCTGAAGAGGCTTAAAGGTATGGCATCACATTTACATTTATTCATTTTACAGACTTATTATAAATAATACAAGCAGAAGCAATTAATTTAGGTGTGCTACCAAATTCTGTCATTGTTTACTCACCCCCTTGTCATATCCATCACCCCATGCTGGTCTTTTAAGATGTATAATTTGCACAGAGAAGAGATGAGCTTATGAGAGAGTGTAGTGTGTATTATCCTAGAAGCCCTAGAGAAAAAAAAAAGCTTTGAGAGTTTCTGTCAGTTTTAAGCTTCCTAAAATAATGTCTCTGTTCCTCAATTCTGCTACGCTTTTAGTTTCAAAAATATGCACATGAGCATAACTAAGAGTCATGCAGTGACTCCACCTTGAACATTTAGCACAAAGAAAAGCTATTTGTATTTAGCTGAATCATATGGACTAACCAGAGATGTTCACCAAGGCAGATTATTTTTTGTAATTAGATGAAACAGAATAAAATTTTATATCACGAAAATGATCATGACTATCAGTATTATCGTGGTAAAATGTGCTGGAATGTTTAAAAACCACTGATACACACATTACAGAAATGTGATATTTTGAAATATATTTAAAACACATATCATATATGTTCATATATGGCAATACATCAGTTTTTTGTATGGTGCGTATATACTGAAACCAAGAAGTAACAAATTAGCAGGACTACGCTCTTTTTGGATGCATAAACATTGAATCAGTAGCATTAACATTACATGTGGTGCCATGTGACCATAGGAGGTTAAAGTTTTCCTAGACAGTGCAGGTTAAGCATAAAAAATCAACACAGGCAATGTGCATGCTAATGAGTTGTATGTTGTTCTTCAGCTCACCAAATTGCATAATTTTGTGCAAAATGAATTGAAATGATGAGAGAAATATGAAGTAAACATGAGTGAGAATATATGTGTCTTAATGGATGTTGTTTAGCAAAGCACTATAATCAGAAATTAATGGGAGCAAACTCAAATGAATATGCTAATATGTCTGGATATACCAAACACAAAACAACTACATTTAGCCATACTAACATTGGGAGTTTTTAAAGTGAAACTAAATCCTTAAATCTCATAGACATTCATCCCTTTTATTGGCTGCTGTTTCAAGAACACAAAATATATACCCTCAAGACTTTCTTATTGCTGTTCAATAATCATGACATCAGCAGACTGAACTCAGCAACCAGCACCTGCGTTGTGTAGTGTCAGCTGCTTTTCCCATTCTACAGGATTAACTGTCAACCAGCACTTTTGCAATCCTTTTTTCCTACTGACAAAGCTTAGCCAACCGTCCCTGGTTAATGTTTCTCTTTCCTTAAACGCTCCTTAGTAAGTCTTTTTACACAGACTCTGCAGTAGCAGACCTGCATCCATGTCCGTTCCCTTGATTAATGTAACAGGGTTTTGATACCAAGAAGCAAAATCTCATTATTTGGATCTCCCAGGCTGCTTCCCTCCGGTATAGCTTTTCTCATTTATGTTAAAACTGCGGGATTGGGACATTGACTTCATAATGAAATGGATGTTGTTTTGTTGAAACGCGTGTGCTTTGCAGCCAAGAGAACACTGACAGCTCCACATGTGTGAGCTGATAATTGATGAAAGCTGGTAGACTATGCGGTCTTTCCAGTCCCAGGCGTGGTTCTTTTAGTGCTAGCTGGGCTTGTGTTTGTTAATGCTGTTTCCTTTCTGAAACTCTAATGCTCCTGTTTGTTTTGTGGGGTGAGATCAGAGAACCGGTGGGCTAGATGGTTTTTGTGATCATCCATGGGTAAGTCTAGTCCTTTGTTTTGATGATCATTCTAGGGCTTGTTTTTTGTGATTGAGGAAAAAAACTTGTTTGGAATTTGGATAACTGAAGTTGAATAGGAAGCTGTGTATTGAAGGAAGAGTTAAACCCAAAAGTAACGCTATTTCAGATATTTTTATATGATTTCAGAGCAAATTATTTTTAGTTAATAAACTATATTATGGTTTTAGAAGACTTAGAATATACTGTAGTGCATGAATCATCTACTTCAATGATGTTTAATTATGTCTTTATTTTTAGTCCTTTTGGAGCTTGATGTTAAAAATCACCGTCCACTTTGGATATTCTGACTCATGCTTTTTTTAATTGTTTCAAAAACAAAAATAATATGAGTTTGGAGTAATAAAACAATGACAAAATGCTAATCTTTGTTCAAACTATTCCTTTAAGATCCAAATATCAAAATTCATAATCTCAAACGGGTCAATAAATGCACTGTAAAGAGCTTTAACCGAATGCTCTGGAGCAATAATGAAAGTTGATAGCTGCGTTTGTTCAATTGAATATGTTTATTTGTGCATTATCAGAGTAGTTTGAATAAATGCAGTCTGACTCATAGAGGGCCAGTGGCTCCAGCTCTCCCCGCTCAAAGAACATGCTGTGTGACACTGAAGAGCTGCTTTGTTTCAATGTTTGGGTGATGTGGTTGTGTCTCCTGCCTCCAATAGCAGAGGCTGTCAGTCCTGACTGCTGTTTCTTCAGAAGAATAGACGACCCTCTTCCTCCACCTCTATTCTTTGCCTTTTCTTCCCTTTTAAGTCTGCTAGCTTAGTGTCTTGTTAGTTAGCCGGCATGTTTCCAGTCTGTAGTCTCAAAGTTGGTCAAATCATATGGGAGATTTTGCCCTAACTGTGCTTAGATTCATCTCTGCAGTTAAAAGCGCAGCATTGCTCTGTTGTCAGATTTGCCAATCAAGACATTCATCTTCTGTTACAGGCAGCAAACATGAGGACGGCACGCAGAGCGATTCCGAAAACGGCCTTGGACTTCGTTTTGGCAGCAAACGGCACGCGGCATTGGAGGAACGCTTGAGAGCCGCCGGGGTGGGTCGAGTCAGGACAGAGGGTTCGTCCGCTTCGAGCCGCACCGCCTTTATGATAGAGTTCTATGACGAGGACAATCCTCGCAAAAGACGCTCGTACTCATTTTCGCAGACAGCGCCACTTCTCGGGGGCGTAGCAGGGGAGGGACTTTGCCCCACGCCACCCTCCCGTCCTAAGACTGTCGCCATGGCAACGGACGGCAGCAAGGGCATATCGTCGTCCCTGGCGGCGGTCGCCCCCACAGCTGCTCGGCTTCTGCTTAAGCAAAGGTCGGAGGAGCAGAATGTGGTGCAGAGCTCTGCTGCATCTGGTCAGCCCGGTGCTACGGTTGAAGCTCAGAAACAAGATGATGACCAGAGTGACAAAGGCACATATACCATCGAACTGGAAAACCACAACCCTGAGGAAGAGGAGGCACGGAGGATGATCGATAAGGTAAAGAAGAGAGTTTTTATAGAGAAAGATGTTTGGGAAGTATTAAAGGTGCTGTAAGTGATGTAAGCCATTCTGGAACTTATGTCAGACTTATTAGAATAATAAGAGACAATATTAGACACACCCCTTATTTCCAAAACCCCCCCCCTCCACACACAGAAATGCTTCAAGACTATTGTGGATCAGAGGAGCGACAGTGTATTATCTGAATTTTATGCAAATGGAAAGTGAAAGAAACCTTAACAGTGAAGAATAAAAGTATCTCAGTGATTGGCTAAACAAAGAACATGACACATACACTTTCATTTCAGTAATATATTTCAGTAATCTCTGTCAGATAATAGAAATGTGTTTGGTGTGCCATTCCATGTATTCCCAAAATAGTTTACAACATTTATAACAGTGTTCTCACTCATCTCGTGTTGAGAATGTAATGTATGAAAGTATGTCATGAATAATTTTCATAATTAATGTGTGAGAAAGTATCGTAGGACAATATGCACATGTCTTTTATTTACCACACATTTTATCACAAGCGGTTCAGGCTAAATAGACTGCAGAAGGTTTTGGCCTTTAGAACAAACAGCAACCAGAAAGTTTGAGGAAAATGCCGTTTTGCATGCACTGTAATGGTTCTCAACATTGTGAATGTTGTGTTTATCCTGAACATCAAGTAGTTTGAGTGCTTCATGCTGTGAAGCTCTATCTAATGGCTTTATAATGGTCCTCATGTGGCCAACCAATCAACTCCATTATTCACTTCATCTTCGGGGAGTTTTAAAGCTTTGCTTTAATGTAATGTCTGTGTGCTATTACTTATAGATGGGTTCATGACTGTTGCTGCATTTAATTACAAAGTACCACAGACAGTCTGTCATTTCAGCTACATACTGTACAGAGAGATGGATGGATTAAATGCATATAGCTCAGTGATGAATGAAACAGCTTTTAATTTTCATGCATACTGTATGCTCTTGTATTTTATGATTTGTAGGTGTTTGGGGTTCAGAACTCTCAGGATCCTGGTTGCCCTGAACAACAGAAGGACAGTAAGAAGCTTAGCTCATCTGAGGTAAACACACAAGCGATTTTATACATCACTTCTGGTTTTGTAACTAATTTCTGGTTTTATAACTCACCCTGATGTGTTTGTTTGCATTTTGCAAAAGAGCCTTAGATTACATGATATTTTGCATGGTGAAATAGCATTTCTTTCACTCATGTGTGTCATAGGTTCGCATTATATCGTGTTTGCTTTGTAATTTACAGCCATCTCTCTCTTGTCTAAAGTTTACAAATCAGTTTTAACAGAAACCATGTTGTTTCTGATGTTAAGTTGTTTTGGAGTATCCAATAGCAGGTTTAAATGATTTAGATTGATTTTGCAAGTGACTTTCAGAAATGAAGACATAGTGCTTCAACTGTGACAGTAACTGACCACTTCCTTGATAGACAGAGAACTGCCCATTTACTGACTGACCCAGTTTAGAAATGACAAGTATTGCTGTTATGACTTAAGGCAATCCACACACACACACACACATACACACGTTGACAGGAATGAGGCTACAAAAGAGTCTTTCTTTTGGATCCTGAATTTAAACCCATGAATGTCTAAGATTGTCTATGAGTAGGATTCTAGGACACATCATGCCATCAGCTCTTGTGCAGGACTGTAAGACTAAAGACAATATCATTGATGATATGCTAACTTCATTTGTAGAGACTGGTGCAGGACTCTGTAGCGGTGGGCAGCCCTCGCTGGGTCTCACAGTGGGCCAGTTTAGCTGCTAATCAAACAAGAACAGACCCAGAGGGCTCTGGGGCAGAACCACCAGCTTTTGTCCATCAAGAGCGAGGTAATTGTTTTCCTTTTACTGAAATATTATACTGTGGCTTGCTGTTGTAGTTTAGCCACCTGTTGAGCTCTAACACTATTGTAAACATAGCATACTGTTTCATTACAAGTTCTCAGATTGTTATTGGTCAAGAGTTTGGTCGCAAGTCTGTTCTGTCATGACCAGAAGGGAAACAAAGCTAATCACAGATTATTTAATGAAATTAGATGCTGATGCTCTTGAGTCCGTGGCCTCCATCAAAAGTACTGGCTCCACCACCTCGAGCCAAGCCGAGCGTAAGAGAAGGACTCTTCCCCAGCTTCCAACAGATGAGAAGATCAGACGCTCTGAAATTGGTGAGAAGCAAGACACAGAACCCCAGGAAAAAGAAGGCCACAGTGACCATAAAGGGGACGGCGAGTACCGCAGTGCTTTGAAAAGAAAGGACACTGAATCTGTAAAGTCTAGCCAAACCAAGTTCCAACAGGATGGGAAGCAAGGACAGCAAGCATCCTCATCCACAGGAAGTGGAGAGAGGAGAAAAGAGGAAGGCCGTAGGAGACGTTCTGAGGATAAGAGTAAAGGAAGTGATAGTGAGAGGTCTGGGAAGCCGCTGGTAAGGCAGGGCAGCTTTACTATCGAAAAGCCTAGTGGGAACGTGCCAATAGAACTGATTCCTCGCATCAACCGGCAGAACGGTGGACGGGAGCGGAGCGACTCGGTGGGCAGCATGGATACGGCAACTCTTCTCAAAGACACTGAAGCTGTCATGGCTTTTCTGGAGGCCAAGCTCCGAGATGAGAAGAAACTGGACTCAACAGTGCCATCTAGCTGTCCCCCAGCATGCCCGTTGTCTCCGGAGTCTGATGTTGACACAGCGAGCACAGTGAGTCAGGCAGCAGCTGATGGTGATCGTAAGGCCGTCCAGAAGCGGAAATCTCTCAGCAGCCTTTACAGAGAAAAAAGCAACGCGAGCACTACAGCGAAAACTACAACCAGTGCGAGAGAACGTTTGGAGAGGAAGACTAAATCCAAAACCACAGACAGCCGCTCAGACGCTCGCCGCTCAGTACAAACATCCTCCCGTAGCCGGCAACCATCTCAGGATCTCACGGATGATGACCAGACATCCTCATTAGCCATCTCAGATATCTTATCCTCGGATCAGGAGATGTATTCCAGCCGCTCACACGGCAAAGGTCAGTTCACCTCCACCGATGACCTTTTCCAGTCCAAGCTTGACACTAGCAAAGCCACAAAGTCTGTAAGAACTCCTAGTAAGACACCGCAAGCTAACACCTCAGCCCTTGCAAAGCAAGCCGGTCTTCCCCAGCCTCGTCCTACGAGGGCATCCCTGTTGCGCAGGGCTCGACTCGGAGACACTTCAGACACCGACCTAGCGGACGCTGACAGGGTTTCGGTGGCATCTGAGGTGTCCACTACCAGCTCTACTTCCAGACCACCATCAGGGAGGAAAGCGCAGTCACGCATTGACTTGCTAGCACAACCTCGGCGCACCAGACTTGGTTCGTTTTCAGCAAGGAGCGATTCGGAGGCCATACTTAGTAAGCCCACAGCGGCCCGTGTGTCATCAGAGACGGCCCTTCGTCTGGGACTGAGGAGCACAAATCAGCAAGTCACAGACAGCAAGCTGACTGCACGCATGCGGGCCAATAGTGTATCCAAGCTAACGGACCCCAAGACTAAGATGGCACCTGTCAACAGCACACCTTCTGGTAAGGAGAAATAAGGTTTTAATGTTAGCATTCTTATGTAGCAGTTAGTAAATGTTTAGGAAATGTGTAGGAAACATCCACAAGCAACGCATGTGTATTAGCATGTCAAACAGTCTTTCAATGAAAAAAGCATCTAAAAAGTATCTAAAAACTTTTAGAAAGTCTTACTCTAGTTACTGTTATACTTACAGTTGCTTAAAAATAAGCATTTCATGTTCAACTCAATCCATCTAGCAATCCATATGTTTGTAATATTTCCTGTGAATTGAACTGGTGTCATTTGTCATGTGTGACTGTAATTGTCTGTCTGTGCATGCTTGTGATATTTATAAAGATCCCATTTTACACAGAAAGCCAACTTGAGCCTGAAAGTGTTCTCGGAGAGGAGGAGCCCATGGGTACTGTACCGTTTGTGGGCAGTGTGTGTGTGTGTGTGTGTGTGTGTGTGTGGCTCTATCATTTAATATAGACAAAAGTATAAACAGTAGCAACAAACTGAGGGAAAGCTTCTTGCATGCCTGTATTTGTCATTCTAGTGTGTGTGGACTCATTTATTTATGTACTTTTTAAAAGCAGTGATGAAAAAGAGCTCAGCTTACTCAACTTATTCATCATCAGGTTTTAAACGTGTGCTGTAAGTCCTCAAGTGTTGAATTACAGAATCAGTGCTTTACAAAACTCATTAGTAATGATTAGTTTGTTTATTAATGACAAAGCAGGGGAAATGACTTTCTCATATGCCAGTGTGGATATGCTGATGCAAGCACTGAGCAATAAGGGTCAATGAATTTTGAACATATTCCCCCTGGTGGCTCAAGGTTAAAACAACATATCAAATGTTTAGTAATAGCCCAACATTCCTGAAACCAAGTGAGTAACCACTGCAGCAAGTTTTATTCTTTTGAGGACACATCAGTCTTACAGTATCTCTGTTAACTTGATTTGATCCAGTACACCAGCACCACAAATGAGACCTTTTCATCACTTGCATGTGTCATAGATGTAGTTGATCATTACTTGAGCTTTTGGCTTTACTTACTTTTGCAGCAAAAACTGCATTAAACAACTTTTTTAAGTCTTTTGTTTGCTGGGTGGTTTGTTTTAAAATATCCTAATATAATTTCAAACCCTGTTTGAAAGTTTTTGTTGGAAGTGTTTGATGTAGTAGCAAATTATAATTTAAAATTAACACACTGACAGCATAACTATGGTAATTCTCGAACTGTTCATTATTAATTATATTTCTGTAAATCTCATGAATTTCATAAATCTCTCTCTTTTAAGCCAATAACAGGTGGAGACGTCTGCCTCCTGAATATGCCTCTACCTCTGAGGATGAGTTTGGCTCCAACCGCAACTCTCCCAAACACGTCCGTCTACGGCCGGGAACGACCCTCCGCACCAGCCGCATGGGTGGCTCTGCTCCGCTCACGACCAGCCCTGGAGGTCTTCTGATTAAGAACAGGATGAGAGAACAGGAGGAATACATACGAGACTGGACAGCCCACAGTGAGGAGATTGCCAGGTACCTATCAACTCTGTCCTATTTCAATTAAGAAATGCACCATATACATATTCCTTGCATTCATTTTTAATTTGTAAGTCGTTTATATATAGCAATGCTGCCACCTTGTGGTTATATATATATATGCATACACTGAAACTACACAATATATGAGGAATTAACATTTAAAGTCAGAGCTTATTCAGTTTTCAAGTGTGAATAGTCATTTTTGATGTTTTTTGCATGTTTAGTTGTATATTTACAAACAAATGCATGTACTTTGTATGTATGTATGTATGTGCATGTGCTTGAAGCCTTTAGGGACCACCTAATGTGAGTTGTTTTTTGCATGATGTTTGTGTGTTTATCTGTGCACCCCTAGTTTCTAGACACCCATCTGAAGGTTAACAGGTTATTTCCCTGTGTGCGTAGGATCAGTCAGGACCTTGCCAAGGATCTGGCCATCCTGGCACGGGAGATCCATGACGTGGCAGGTGAGATCGACTCGGTCAGTTCCTCTGGCACCGCTCCCAGCACTACGGTCAGCACCGCCGCCACTACGCCGGGCTCCGCCATCGACACCAGAGAAGAGGTACAGTAAGCTTTAATGCTCGGAACATCTGTTGATTTAAATGTTGTTAGCAAGACAGTTGTTTGACAAATGTTTGTTTGTTATTTCTTCATCATCGCAGCTGGTGGAGAGAGTTTTTGATGAAAGTCTGAACTTCAGGAAGATTCCCCCTGTAGTACAAACCAAAGCCTCAGAGATCAACGGCAGGCCGGTGGAGCTTCGGCCCCGGGCTCCGGACAGCCTGGACCCTCAGACGGCCCTGCGCAGACGTACCTGGAATCGGGATGAGGTGAGACCGGTATGATCCTTTAAACTCATGTTTCAGAGTCAGTCCCGCTTTATTAATATAAATGTTTTCTGATATTGAATACTGATCTGTAATGTATGTGTATAATCGACCCACTGATTTGGATTACTTTATCATGAATGTTAAAATTAGTGTATTTATGTAATTGTGTCTAGATTTAAAAATCTTTATTGTTTTCTGAGTAATAAATGTTGAAATCAAGCAGATATTCACTGCCTCTGCATTTTATTGACTGGATGTTGTTCGTGTACTAACTTTAATTATAATTGACTGTTTGATTCGACTGTTCTTTTGCAGGCGGTGCTAGACAGTTTACTGCTGACATCAGTTTCTCAAATGTCTTCAAAAATCCGACAGTCTGTAGATAAAACTGCTGGCAAAATCAGGTCAGTCATAAACCCCTTTAAAGTGTACCATGTGTCTGATAATCAAATTACATTATAGAGAATTCTGCTAGATCAGAGTAATATACTGTATATGTATCTGATCTGAAATGACATTTTTTGCAAAATTAGGAATGTAGAGTCTAAATTTCTCATTTTGTATTTGAATTTATTTACTTTTTTCATTTTCAAGGATATTGTTTAAAGACAAGGACAGAAACTGGGATGATATCGAGCGTAAACTGTGTTTAGAAAATGAAGTTCCACTTCCCAAAACTACAAACAAGGTGAGATTTATTAACACTGAATGTCTCAGTCTTGTTATGGCTGTTGATCTGCACTTGTTCTGCAATGTAATCTTTCTTTTTCCTTTCAGGAAATCTCATCTATACTGACAGAGCTCAAAAGGATAGAGAAGCAGCTTCAAGGTAAATCTGAATAGCTGCTAAACATAATGTGAACAGCGTTGTTGTAATACTAACATTATGTGAAGTAGCCTTCTATTATTATAAAATATGCAAAATAGTTTATTACTTACAACAGTCATTTTTACTCTAGAAACAGTGTGGAGAGATGATATTAATGTATTGTATGTATTTGTCCATCCCTGCAGTTATAAACGTCATGGTGGACCCTGATGGAACCCTTGATGCTCTGACCAGCCTGGGCTTAACCAGTCCAACTACCCCAAAACCCAAAAGCAGCCTGGGCGCTCAAAGCGGATGGGGACCTCTACCCACTAATGGATCCTCCCAACCAACAATGACCATAACCAGCCCCAGCCAACAGTTACCTAGTGTGGGACTCAACTTTAACCGCACACACCCCACTGGAGAGGAGAGTGCCATTGCTAGTAAATGATCTGAGCATTTAAAACATTTTCCTTAGAATTAAACAGCGAACTGGACTAATAAAACTTCCTGAATGGATCTTTTATGTGTGTATGTACTGTATAGCGCATTCCCCTCTTAGTGCCCTGTGAGGATTGTGTATGGGGAATGTTTGTTGTTTCCACCCTGTAGTGTAGCTTTTAGGATCACACCTGTCTATCTGGACTGACGGCTTGCCGTAGCTAAGCAAACTCACACCAAAACACACAAAGCTGCATGTGACAGCAGGCGAGTGGCCGTCCAGATCTATGGCCCAATATTCTGCCATACAGATCTCTCTTGATCGGATGAACACAACTCCAGTGCCTGTCTGCTCTTCTCTGAGCTTTACCTTTCCTTAATACTGTAACATCTGCACAGTGCAACAATCCAGGTTACATAACACAATGCTATGCAGTCTGTTTATGACTGTGTTTTTAGGCAGGACATTTTTATGCATTCAAGCTTTTTACAATTTGGTAAAAAAAAAAATTTTCAGATCCATTTCAAATTCTTTGACGCAACTGCGCCAAATGCATGGCATGCACTAATGGATTAGTAAAATGCACCCTGGTAAAATCTTGATATTCATCCTTTGAATCAGCACTGTTGAGGGCTGAATCAGCCTTATGACTGTAAGCGATGTGTGTACTAACAGTTTTCCGGCATTTTCCGCATAACATCCTGTCTGTGACCTCATGGCACTCCGATACCTACTAGCCTTCTTTTCATTAAAAACCTGTCTCATCTTTTGTGTGCATTTACTGTATACACAAATGTCTTTTCTTCTGCTGCTTCTGTTTTTTTTGGGGCGGGGAGGTGGGGTAAAAAATGAACCACTTACCTTTTATTCTGATGTCCTGTAGGAGAGTCTTTCTTATATATAAAACATCTGTAATTCGAGTATTAGATAATAGTATAGTTAGGTACCAGACAGAATACATGCAGTGGGCTTTTCTATGTTTTGTATGATGTCACTAAGTGCCCAGTATTCTGAGTTTAGTCTTTTGGGGAAAAGATTTGATTCAAGGTTTCATTTTGCATATCGAAAGCGTAATGTGAAATTTATTAAATTCAGGCATAAAAGAAGGTTATAACACCACTACATCCCAACATACCCACTTAAAATGCCTTTATAACAGACTCTTACATACAAATATAACCTGTGTATGACCGTCTACCACTTCAGAAGAGTGGATAGCAGCTAAATTTCTTGGTACATTCATTTTCCCTGTGCCGTTTACTCATTGTGTATCATATCAGTGTTTTTTTTATTGTTTTTAATGTATGGTTTATTTATTTTTATTTTAATACATTTTATTGTTATGGCACTTTTTTCTTTTTTAAGAACTTTTTGCATACTCTCAATAAACAAAAGGGGAAACAACATATTTAATAAAAGTTTTTGTTTAATTTGAAAAATGAGCTGTGTATTGCGTCCAGTTTGAGAATTGTAATATTAATCATGGGATGCTCTGAAAAGGTAAATTTATGCATATAAAATTAACAAATTGTAACGCATATATTATATAAAAACATACTACTTTAATATATTTAATACTATTTATATTAAGTAAATTATATAATAACACATAATAACAAAATGTGATATATATATAAAAAGATTAAACACAGCTTACCATTTCACATTTATGCATTATATATCTAACAGTACAAAAATACATGACTTATTTACATAACGGACAGTGTATTATGTGGCCTTTACTCTCTATACATCTTCTGTAGCATATCACTTCAAAGTCCATGGGATACAATGTACTACTTTAATGCTAAGCTCAGCTTCTGTCATGTAAGTGAAGTCTATGGGTCCAGCACCAAACTTTTCCAGGACTTTGCCTGTTCTCGTTTGTACTGCTCCAACTCCTAAAAAAAAAAAAAAAAAAAAAGGGAAATGTAACATGTCCTCTTTAACGCGTAAAACACATGTGAACTAAAATGCATTATTATATGTAAAGCTGCAATGTAGAAGACGTCAGTTAGTACATATTTGGGATAATTTGTTGATGTTTTGAGTTACCAAACACATTTCAATTCATTTTGGAGAACAACAAAATCAACACAGAAATGTAAAATTTCCTACTGTACTGATGACTTAAAAAATAAAGTAGCACAGGATAAAGTACAGTAGATAAAAGGCTACTGAAGGACAGAGAGTAACATTCGTTCATGGGGTTACTTTCGTTCAAGTCTTTTACGCAAAAGTAGAGCAAGTATCAGTTTGGAGCATCAGTCAGCAGGCGCACAGCCCAGTACAGACAGCTTTATTACAGGGTAATATAAATACATGACTAGAGGTTAATAGAGGACAAAGCAGTGCTGGATGTGTGTTAAGATGAAACATTTGGAGGCTGTGGTGATAATAAACATTATTCATACCTGGTCTTTTTGTGCTCTCATTGAATCTATAAGAGGTTCGCTGTACTGCGGGTCTCTAGCAGGATCTTTCAGCTCTGTACGTTCCTTGGTGTTCTGAAATGAGGTTTCAGATACTTTATATTATATGCACTGTTGTGTGTGTGGTTGTTTTTATCAATAGTCAAAAGTACCTCTGGTGGAAACACCCTTTCAAAAACTTTTTTCCAAAGGTCTAAGGGGTTTTTGGCATGTAAGGCTCCAATATCAATATCCGATGTTACAGGGGGACCTAGAGGATAAATTTTTATAAAACTTCTGTAAACATCAAAGATATGAGTACATAAAGCAAAGTTTAATAAAGATGGACATTTTACCAATTTGACTAAGAGAGTCCAAACCGGCAGGAATAATAAGAGGTTTGCTGGGATCTGTAGATAATGACTTTCTAAATAAAAGAGAAAAAAAAACACATTTATTGGTATGTGTCATTGATATATCTCAGAAGAAGATCCAAGATCTAAAGTTTAAGAATTAAAGGTTTGTACGGTCTTTCAGTCCCAAACGCCAGCTGATTAATAAAACTCCTGGCTTTAGACATTGTCGCTTCAGATTTGCTGTTGGTGAACTATGAACATAAAAACATAATATTGACCATAAAAAACAGAAATAAACATTTGTTCATTTAAGAAAGCTGTGTTGCAATGAAAGCAAACAAATTATACAAAGGTTTTTCAAACAGAATTAAACTGTATTAAACATTATTTATATTTAGTAAGAATTCCATCTTACAAGCAATGATGCTCCATAAAAGTGAGCTACAAAACGCAGAGTCTTACAGATCACCTTTCTCTTCTCTGAATCAAAGTCCTAGAAGAAGACAGTTAAGCGTGAAAAAAGGGATAAAACAAGATTCATTTCTATAATGTCTAAACTACGTCTATAATACTATGATCTTTTTAACCTGAAAGATGTCAAACTTGCCACCAATTATGAGCAAAGGGACTGGAAAAGGACTGATGAGCTCCCTGTCCTGTTGAACATAGTCCTGTTTTAATAACGTTTACAATAATAACATAATTGGGCGAATTGTGCTTTTTTACATCTCACCGGATAGTCCTTGGGGAGGACTCGTTGGGATCTGTTCTGGCTTTGTTGTTTGCCGGATCTGGATTCTCCTGTCATCTTTGGTGAGGAACACACTTTTTCCACCTGGCTTCGAGCTGACCCAAGCAGCTTCTCCATGGTCTCCCACAAGGCATTGGGTTTAGACAGATCCAAAACAAGTACCACACACAACGTACTGTAAAAAGAAACTTGGGATGTGTTTCCTATGAAATGTTATATAAATAAAAAACAAAATACTGTGTCTGTGCAGTAAGTCAAACCTGACATTGTCAGCTGTTATGGGAATCTGAACTAGCTCTGATAAAGAGATTCCTCCTCCCAGTTCCCACAGATGAGCTACATCTTTAGGCTGAAGAGAACAGAAAAAGTAGAGTACAGTATAGATAGTATAAGTGTAGCTTAAATACATCACATAACTCTATAAAGACATCCATGTACTCAAATATCTCTAATTTTAAAGGGAAAGTCCTACTTATTTACACTTAGAAGACATTATGACTCCTACCGTATTATGACCTCTTGCTCGTCTACCAAATGTGTACTCTAGTGCCAGAGTAGGTTTAGGTGCTTCATCTCTGGTTTGATGGAGGACAAAAACTAATTTGTACCCAAATATGAGATGCTTCATCTTCACATTGCATTCATGTGTGAAGTGTGAAGCCTCAAACTTACCTATCGAGAAATCTCAGCAATATTGTTGTTTTACCCTTAAACAAAAACATTGTAAATTGTTAAATCTCTACTGAGAAAAAAAACAATAGAAATCATCACAGAATTTTTAATTATTTTTTTAATTATTAAGTCAATGGCATTAGTTTTAATGGAAACTATAATGGTATTTGTGGGTCTCTACTGGAAATGCATTGGGTTCTTTTGATGGGAATTTATAGAAAACCATTCAATCATACTGGATTAAGACCAAAAGCACACTTCAGGAGGGATGTTTCTTGACAACAGAGGTCAACAAACGTTTAATTGTTTGGCATAAGCACATACTTTTTGCAAACATCATCAAACCAGTAGTGTGAGACATTGTTTTAGGAATGTATACCCCTGCTTTACTGCCAATAAAGAAAACAGTCCTCTCGGTAGGGATGTAAGCATCTTCCTCAGTATCCTCTTCATCAGTCCTCTTCTCTCTGCTGCAAACTTCTGCTGCAGCCACATCCCATAATGTGTCCGAGCTGTGAAACAATACCGTCATAAATATCACTAATGCCCAGCCGATGAATGACAGCGATGCCATTCTACCCGTTACCGAATAGCTTTCAGCTAATTAAATTCAACGCAGAAGAAAACAACACTATTATTTATAATAACTCGAGTAAGAGTAACTTACCTTATTTTAGGCATTCCCACACCTTGTTTATGTAATATATTTTATGGCTGATTTCATCTGAGAAGCTTGTGTAGATTAGATTGTGTCCTAATGCTTCAGTGTTTCTGATAGACGCTGGATTGTCGTTGCGAGGGGTAACGGCGCTGTTTGATGACGTACTCGCCAAGTAGATTATGGGAGGTTGAGTTTTTTAAGCGTTTTATTCTTCTTTTATGTATTATAGCGAGTACAGCACCAGTCAAACGTTTAAACACAACTGACAAAAATGCTTCTCATAATCTTAAAAATCTTTTAATCTCAAATTGTACATTTCAATGTTTGAAATTGACAAAATATACTTACATAATACAACATATTTATTTCTTTAATTAGAAAACTAAAATTGTACTAAAACAAATATATTTAAAATAGATTACTTGGACAAAATAATAAATAAAAAAGCAGCCAAAAAGAGTCCAGACAGAAAAATTCCTTTAGTGTTATTCAAAATATTTCCCAGTTTGAGACATCAAGAAGCTGGATGTAAAGGGTCAGTACTATTGAAGATGATCAAAGAAGTGTTTCAAATCACATTCCTTTGAGACAATAAAGTAGGATTTACAGAAACACAACATTTGTGTGTTTTACATATTAAAATAAGTAACACACTCATGAACCCAGACACCATAATTGAAATGGCTATAGTTTTCAGATTATGATTAAACATTATTGTTGTGTAGAACATACTGTAACAAAAAAGTATTTACTGTTAGAAACGAGATATATAAACCATTTTGGAATATGCACATAACTGCAAAAATGGATGATCTTTTAAAATTGTATGATGATTTTTGTCTTTCTTTGATGTACATTACAACCCAGAGATACCCTATGTATAAAATAAAGAACATAAACTAACATTTTATTGACATTTGCATATGCACAGAGACGCTCAGAAGCTTAGCGTCTGACGAGAAGGTCTCGTATCTTAAAGCTGATGATGCCTAGTATGATGAGCGCAGGCAGGAATGAATAGAGCAGAAGGAAGTCCTGTGTGTAGCGTGAAGGAGCTCCAGGATAACCTTCATCTATAATCGTATTGCCATTGTCTATTATACATGATCCTGGCAAACCAGCTACAGGTGCTGAGCTGAAAGCAATGATGTCAAAAGATGTCAAGATATATTCAGTATGTATGCAACTTACTTAATATTTGTAAAGGATACATTATATTGTGAAGAATGAGAATTTATCTTACTACAGGTGAAGTTTAGGTCATAAAACTCAGTGACGATCAAAAGCTCACAGCCGTATTTCTGGAAGGTTAGATAACTTAGCCATTGGAATACCACAGGCATTTGTTTGAAACTCCTACAGGATTAAAACAGATATTTAATGCTTTAATGATCATTATCATGAAAATAATAATCTCATGCCATTTGTCTATTCCATTTTTCATGACCCCACAACTATTTTTTTATTTTAGTATAAATATTACATTTTTAGAAATAGAAATTACTTTAGTTGATTTTCTTCACATTTCCACAACTACTGTAAGTTAACATATTGGTACATTTTAAATCGTTTGACTACTTTGATTTGAACAGATTTAAAAGCAATCAATGCTTTGTCTGATTATTGTAAGTTTAAGTCTAAATTGCACATATTCATAATCCTTTCTTTACCTTAGAAATCCAGAGCCCACCATGATACCCGCTACATTGAGTAGAGCAACCCCACTGTTGACCATGTTAGGATTTTGAACGACACCCAACAGGACCAGCGTTAGGAGTTCTCCTATAACATGAGGCACTAGGACCACTGCTGAAAAACACAGGAATCTCAAGGGATCTGGGTTCATGCCAATAGTCCTACAATACCAAATACCACACACAGAGAAACATGCCGTCAAGAGATTTCCAGAACATAAACCCAGACTTGAACTCCAGTTACACCTGACCTAACTTCTGATGAACTCAAGTAACTTCACACTTACTGTACACACCCTCCTACTTACCAGTACAAGAAAGAGGTGAAGATGAACACACTGATTATACTGAAGGGAAGAATATGAATGATGTAAGCCAGAAACATCTGCCATTTTTGGTACAAGCCATCTTTACTCTCCTGATCAGCAATGGCCCTTAAAGCAGGAACTGATGAAAAAACAACATATTTTAATCAGGAGGCTGGACAGGCAGCATTTAGACATTTCTCTACACTTACTTAACACTTTTTTGGGAAATGGCTGGAACAAAATGTGATAATACAGTAGCAGACATGTTTTGTAGTACCAATTATGAGCTATCACAACAGATCAATATTCAAGGTCAGAATATTAAAATATTTTGCACCTGTTCTCTCTCTCTTTTATCTGGTAACCTACTGTGAGATGTGATCTCTTATCAGTCATGAACTGATATGTAAATAACAGACAGATAAAGACAGGAATTATGTCTCCCTAAAGAATCGACCCAAATCAATCTAACTGCTGCTTCACCTTTTCTATCATCTCTGCTCTGCAATTTGTGAATATACTGGCAGCACTGCATTTACACACGAATGCAAGAACTGTAATTTTATAAACAATTTTCGCAATATCAGTTTTATATAAAAAAAAGTCTCCAAGGAAAGGAATGTTTTGTGGATGAGATACAGTACTCACACAGAGCCACAGCATTCAGCATGCCGGTATAGGGCGATGCACCCATGGCTTGGTAGATTACACCGATTCGGTCTTGCACGGCACCTTTAGATACATTAATATCCAGCTTCATTAAAAAAAATGCAATAAAGAGGCCGTAGATGAGATTTTGAGAGAGGCGCATGAGAATCCCTATCCTGTCACGAGACACATTACGGACGGTCCTCCTGCGTGCATAAAGGAAAGTGTGAAAAAAATGCTTCAAAAGTTTCATTTTTTTGAGTGAACTATCCTAATATATGGCTACCTAAGCAGAACGTTGAGTTTGGACAGGCAGTTAGGTGACTCTTTGCTTTTAAATGGGATCATGGGTTTGTCTGGTCTCTGGCAGCTCTGCTCGATCCTCTCCAGCATATTTTTATAGATGTCTGAGCTGCAGTAGGCTGACGTGATGTCATGCATGCGGCTGTAGGTGGCAGCTTCTCTCTCACTGCAGCGTGTGTCCACAGAGGTCAAATCAACTGTTAATCAAAATTGATCTTTTGATAAAGGTAGAACAGGTTGTCCCACAGAGCCCTATATTCACCCCAGGTGTTTACTATATTTGAAGCAGTAAAGGTAAATGATTTATATAACCACTACTCTCAGGTGTAGGCTTTTGTATGGAGAAAAAAGCTGAAAGGGTCTAATTCAGAAATCTTACCGTAAATATCAAAGGGGTTGCAGTATTCAGGACATTCATATCCACAGCTGCTGAAGAAATCCACCATCTCTCCAGGCTGTCCACAGAACACCAGTTCTCCTCGGCTCATGATTGCTATTCTGCTGAAGATCTGGAGATACAGTATTTAAGCTTATATCAGGCATATACAGTATGTAACAATGCACCTCGAATTTATGTAAATTATTATACAAAATGGAAAACAAACAGGCAATTTACTTTTACAGTTTACATCACTGCCTGGCAAAACTATATCCTATAGTATGAAATACTATTTTTAGTCAATTTGTGTAAAAGCGAGCAGACATAATATTTCTAGTATTTTATGTGTGTGTCCACTTAAATAGAAGGAAAGACTGAAAAAAATGATGTTGTCCCAGCTGTGGTTAAAGAGTGTCCTGATTTATGTTGTCCTCTTTATATTTGAATGCATTATAAATGCATGTGGGTAGTGTCCTATGGTGTGACATACAAAAAAAAGGTAGATAAATCTTTCTCATCCTATTTGTAACTCCAAAAATGAAGATAAATCTTTCATGCCTTTTCTATATATTTTTTCTTACATTTTTGCTGTCACACCATATGACACATAGGTATTTATTTGTCAATTACCCATATATTGGCTAAAAGTTAATTTTGTCCACTTAGGAGTATACCATACATCATATAGATGTAGTCTTAAAGTTAGTAAGTTATGTCTTTCACTTTACTGTATTCAAACCCACAACCTTTCGTTTAAGCATTAAGTTGGGTTAAGCAAAAGAAATAAGGAACGTGAAAGTTATCTTCTTTGTACTCACTCTGAAAAGTTCTGACCGGGGCTGATGTATTGTCACTATGACGATACGATCCCTTTTGGCCAGTTCGGCAAGCAACACCACAATCTGATTGGCTGTCATGCTGTCCAGTCCTGTGGTCGGCTCATCCAGCAGAATCACTTCTGCGATTACATAACAGAAAACTGATATAAATAGGCAAGGAATAAAACAAATGAGAAACTTTCTAAAAGTCTACTTTCGGTCCTTTGAGGACAACTTTTTAATTCAAGTCATTTAAACAATTAATAGATTTTTCTTTGTTCAAAGATAGAGCCAAATTAATTGGCTGATTAATTCATTTACTGCATGATTGGAGAAGGCAGCAGATGAATGCAGCTCATAATTACTAGTTTATGTTCAGCTTGGAGTGGTCTTGACTAATCCTTAGTCCACCGTCCCTGGAGACCCCTGAGGTCCAAAAAGCCAGATAAAACCTCTAGAGGGACTCTCGTGGACTTTGGCATAATATTAAAAATGTGATATAGGGCAGTCTCTTTCTATTTAATATAATCCTTCGAGGGACTTTGGATGGCTCTGCTGGCTACTCTGCATTTAAATAATACTGTGTTAAAGGTTTAGTCTGAGACTATACAGTGTTTGTACACTATGACTAAACAAATACTATACTGCTATGTGTTAATATTTACATTTTCACCCAGGTGACCCTAAAAAGTCCCAGTATTTGGACTGTTTAAGAACAAATGGAGTCTTTAGCATAATTCTTGTTATTCTCTGATATTTCTTCTGAGACAAACACACTAGTATTCTCACATTTGTTTTACTGTAGATGTGATCTCAAAAATGCTTTGAGATTTCCAAAAACAAGTCTCTAATCAAAAACTCTTCTAAGACCAAATCTGTATTTTTTTGTCAACAGTTGTATCATTTGTTTCATTTTGCATTTTTCTAAGAAAACTTGTTGAAATGAAATATGACTGAAACTGAAATTTAACTGACACCTCAGTAAAGAAATGAGTCTGTGAGCAATAAAATGTTCCTCACTCGGGTCCTGAAGCAGCTGGCTCGCGATGGAGACCCTTCTTCTCTCTCCACCAGAGATGCCTGGAAAAACACGGCCTCCGATCACACTGTGAGCCACGTGTCCTAAACTCAGCTCAGCCATGACTGCAGTTACCTACGGCAGATCACACAGGGATTATTATATATTATATATATTTTCCTGCGTATGTTTATGTAGCTGTATTCCTCTCACATAATTATTAAACCTCAACTGATCACTTTCTTCTGAACATGAGAAGATTGCAGGAAGGCAGTGATAGGTAGGAACTCACTTTCTTGCGTATGGCCTCAGCAGAGTGTTTTCTTAAAGCAAGATGAGCTATATATGTCAGAGTCTCCTCTACTGTCAGGTAGCTCAACAGATTGTCACTCTGAAACACAGAAAATATTTTGATGTAATCATTTAAAATAAAACTACATTTTCCATGAATTCTGCCACACATATTAACCTATTAAAGAATTGTACAGAATATTGTATCATTTAAGCTGTACTGGCAGTGTGTATCAGCAGATTATGTAGTGGAGATTATCAAGTTGCACTTAATTTATAATTTGATACTTTGTTCCTGTGTTGGCAAAGTGAGAAGCGTTCTTGTATATCTTTGGGTTGTTATCTGTATCTGGAGTTTGAGTCTTATGTTTATCTTTTCTTTTAAGAAGAGTCAGACAGTTTCAGAGGGTTATTGGGTTCATGTCTGCTGTCTCTAAACATATCTTTTTTCTTCTGTAAGATTTATACCAAGGGGGCTTTTCTATCCATCACAATTGATATTTTTAGATTATGTCCACAAGTAAATAACTTTTATGTTTAATGAAAGTTGGAACATGTCTAGTTTAGAAGTTTTAATGAAAAGAGTAATTAAGGCCTACAGTATGTACCATACACCTGCACGTTTGTTTTATGAGAAGAATTTAATTACTGGATTAGATTATAGCTTCTTTCCTATATATGTAATCTGTAAAATTACCTAGAACTGCCGTCTCTACGGTTATTTAATTTCCCAGAGGATCCGAATACCTCTGAATATTATAATGAAGTCATAGGCAGCTAATTTCAGAGTTGAACTTTTCTGTCCACTTTACTGTGTTTGTTTAAAGTGTGGTTGTGGCAGACCTGACATTTCGTTACCTATTCAAATCACTTTAACTCTTCACTCACTCACTTTAATACTTTCTATGACTGAGCAAAGTTCTGTGACATTTAGTCAAAGATCATTAGATGATGTTTAAACAAACACACAACTTTTAGTGCTTTGCAAATTTATTTGCATAGATATAATCCCATAAATACTTCTTCAATTTGATAATAAATTTAAACTGTGACATTTTTTCAAAAGCTTGAAATTAATTTGGTTTACTTTTTTAATATTTAATTAAAAAATTATACATATTTATATAAGAATATTTGAAAATATTCTTTTAAGAAAACTCACCTGGAGCACATAAGAGAAACAGTCTTGAAATTGCTCTCTTTTCAGCTTTTTTCCATTTACGAACACCTCTCCCAGAAGGGTACCGGTTTTCCCAATTCTTCCTGCTATAGCATCTAACAGAGTGGTCTTTCCAGAACCTTAATAGGTCAAGAAGTGTTTATTAACTGTATGATGTGATTTGACATTTTAAATGATTGAAATGATCTTTGTGACTATGTGTAATTGTATCTAAGGTTATGGTTTATTGCTTTTTTTAGATGTTTATTGCCTAATCTTGCAATACATGATAAAATGATACAGTGGACAGTAAACATGTGATAATAATTGATCACATTGGTATTTTTTTCATGAAGTGTTTAACATACGTTTAGATTTTGTATCTAAATTTATTATGAACTACACAAAACAATACATACAGTACCTTATGTGTATACTCTATAGTATTTACATCAGTCTGACATATGTTGTCATTCCCATGGTTTGGGTCACTTACCAGAGTTTCCCAGAATTCCCATGATCTCGCCACTGTCCACATGAAATGACACATCATTCAATATTTGCCTTGTCCATTTTTTTCTAAAAGATGAAAGGTCCCACCAGGGTCCTACACGCTCACTAAAACACACACAGACAAATAATCATTTTATAAAATAATTCAGAAATCATTTGACTAGATGACATTTTTAATTTTGTAAGATTTAAAATTGTAAAATTTGTGTTTGTATTTATTAAAATTTAACTTGTAATTATAGGAATTCTCTGACTGTATTTTATTTTATTTCAAGTGTATTAATAGGCTCACTTAGGTGGTAAATCTCCAGTTATAGATATACATTTAAGCAATACACCTATCGGAAAAAAAATCCAGATTTTACTGTGCTGTTAGCATTATAAGAGATGAGAGATAATAATTGCACCATTAAATTACTCTTTAACTTTACAGGCTTCATAATAAAATACTGAAATAAATATAAGGCATAAATTACTATTCTACAATTTTATTATAAAGCCTTTAATATTAAATAACAAAGCTAAATTTAATGATTGTTGAACACTTCTATATTTAAATATTATATTTCATATATTTTTATATATTTCTTTATAGTTTTTTATATTTTTATATGATATTGAACACATTTGTAAGATTTTAATTACAGTAATCTTTTTAATAAATGTAAAGTTTAATTGCAGCAGTTTTTGCCATAATAATTAGTATATTTATAGTACAGTATCAACAGACAGGTTAACTTGAACAATATTTACAGTTGTCATTGTAAACAGCAGCTGTTTGCTAACAGAACAAGCCATTGCACTATACTACAAAGGGTTCAAATACCACATGAACAACATAAAAATGTTGTTGTGTAAGCATCTGTTTGAAAAATTGTGGATTTTAAAGAACTTAATAACAACAAACTGGCAGCTAAACTATGTTCAAAGCTTTAACATTTCCCATTTTTGTAACATTGCAAATTAAGAAAAGTATGCAATATTTTCACCGCACACTTACCTGACAGTATACGACACATTTTGACGCTTAAACAGCATGAAGGTTTTAAGTAATTCGGGTTTGGTACGACTGTACCCGTCCCTGATGCCATCTTAAAAGATCCTTTCCTCTGGTGAATATCCTGCAAGAAATTGTTTTTTCTGCTATAGTCAATCGAGCCTAAAGCCTCTCATGAGTATCTTAAATCTCAGTTGGGTTCACTGTCTAAACACTTCACTTCATACTACATGTGTGAGCTTGAACCATAAACAGTGACTCTTATCAGCAGAACTTTGCTCCATTTGCTATATAGAGTAGCTTCTCTTTGCAATCTCATCTCAGTTTTCTAGGACAAGAAGAGGAGCGGGTACTTCTCTAAGCAACAAAACGGATCACAGGGGCACAGACCCCCTTTACAAACGCTTCCCCTGGACACATCTGTAATGCCGCTATGTCAGACCAGAACGTTTTTAACTTGAGAGAGAGCTTCACCTCCACAGCCGTGAACCGAAGCATGGTGAGTTCATGAAGAACATACACTGTAAAGAAAAACTTCTTTGCTGCCTTAAATTTTAAAGTCCAGGAAACTTGGCATTGTCAACTTGTCATTTAAACAGTTTTTCAATTATTTCAACTAATTACAAGTCATTTCAACTCATAAAAATAAGTTGAAATTGTGTAACTTAATTTGATAATGTAAAAACTGTTTAAATGACTTATAAAGCCAAGTTGACTGGACTTTAAAATTTAGGGCAGAAAAGAATATTTTACAGTGTAGTTCACACAGAAATGTTAACTTGTAGTAACTCACAGACGGAGCGTAGTTTATTGCTAAAAGTATTTTCCCCTTGTAGTACTGTTATTTATACATTTATAGAAAGAAAACAGTATTATTTCTGAGCTATTGATTAAGAGTTCCGTTTAAAAAGGCGTCATTACATAAATGGACACATCTGGACCCTGAACCATAAATGAACCTTGCAAATTCTCTTATCTGCTGACATTTTATAGATCTGATATGTAAAATGCAATAATCAGTTTTTATGAGAATAATCAGCAAATCATAATTAAACCTGATAGTGTATGCTAAATATACAGTATATATACCACTTAAGATGCCAGTAGTCACCACAAGATTTATCATTTATTTATTATAAGTGACTGGCATATGCGGTGAAAACATGCATTAATGTCATGTTTCAACACACGCAGAGGCGAGACATCAGACTTTTTTCATCTCCAGAAGAAGACAGCAGTCTGTATTTCACTTACAGTGGGGGTCGCAATGAACTGGAAGTACGCAATCTGAACTATGAGGTTAGACATTTAGTTACTTTATATTTCCATTAAATCACACCTGAAAGAACTTATTCTTTCTTTTTCTTAAGTTAACGTTAAACATTTAAATAAGGCTATCACCCACTCATTTTTTTTTTTTTTTCAAAAGCTCTAGCACCATTTGTCTGCAAATCTCACTTGGTTTAATATTTAATGTCTGAAATGCAATATCTTGCACAATGTGACATACTCTAAGTGCCCAAACATGTTACCAATGTTTGAGAACAATGTACAATGTGATTTGAATCATGATTGTAATTGTTCACAGGTGGACACAGCAGCACAGATACCCTGGTATGAGAGGCTGTCAGAGTTTAAGATGCCTTGGGAGATGCACAGCAACAAGCAAAAAGCCATTAAAGATCTAAACCTACGAGTACATAGCGGCCAGATGCTTGCTGTGATTGGCAGCTCAGGTAAAACAACTAATCTGTGTGCAGAATTCTTGTAGAAACTTCCTGTTAACTGTCACTTAGATCATTTTACTATTCATGTTACAGTGGAATTTTAATCTAATCATAACAAACTATATTGATGAAAGGGTATAAGACTCAAGAATAAATATTTGACAAATATAAAAATTTGGAAAAAAAAAGACTTGTGAAAATGTTTAAGAAATATCTAAAAAATGTAGTTTGGATAGTGTATTTTCATGTGTATACTCAATATGTGCAGTGACAGTCTTGCAGTGTATTAACAGTATCATGAAAGAAGAAACTAAGATTTCCAGTCACTGATATTTTTTGCTGGATGTTTTAGGTTGTGGCAAGACTTCCTTACTGGACATCATAACATGTCGAGATGAAGGCGGCTCTATGAAATCAGGAGAGATTCTGATCAATGGCAAACCTTGCACACGTTCCCTAGTAAAGAAAAACATCGCTCACGTACGTCAGGACGACCGTTTATTACCGCATCTGACAGTCAGAGAGACTCTCGCTTTTGTGGCAAAGCTGCGGTTGCCAGCGCACTTCAGCCAGGAGGAGAGAGATCAAAGGGTGAGGCATTAAGATGTGATATGTTTACAGTACATCTCACCCAGCTAAATATGACCTGTGACTGATTGTCAGTATTGTGTGTTTGACCTTGACAGGTGGATGATGTTATTGCAGAGCTGCGTCTGAGGCAGTGTGCTCACACACGGGTGGGAAATGAGTATGTGAGGGGTGTCCGGTGGGGAGAGGAGAAGAGTTAGTATCGCTGTGCAGCTACTCTGGAATCCTGGTCAGTCTTTTACACATCACAGTATATACAATATTAACTGATGCTTGAATCTCATTTTTCTTTCCACTGATGTCACAAATCCCTTTTTTATATATTGTCAAATAATTAGTAAATATGCTTTCAGGTATTCTCATCCTAGATGAGCCCACCTCAGGTCTAGACAGCTTCACGGCCCATAATTTGGTCATAACATTGTCCCGTCTGGCACGAGGGAATCGTCTTGTCTTGCTCTCCGTCCATCAACCCCGGTCGGATATATTTCAGCTCTTTGATCTGGTGGTGCTCTTGTCTTCTGGTTCAGCTGTGTACTGCGGTCAGGCCAAAGACATGGTTCCTTACTTTACCGCTCTCGGGTACCCCTGTCCGCGGTTGTGCAACCCTTCTGACTACTACGGTGAGTGGAGGAAAAACTTGGTGTCTGTAGTTAATTGGTTTGGTTGTTGGTTCTGAACTGTGAACTTCCTCTGCAGTGGACTTGATAAGCATTGACCGGCGCAATCCTGAAATAGAAGCAGCGTGTTTGGAGAAAACCAGAGCTTTAGCAGCGCAGTTTGTAGAGAACGTAAAGAACACAGAGGATTTCATGTGGAAATCAGAAGATTGTGGTTCTCAACTGGACAGCCCACAGAGGTGAATCTTAATATTTGTTACCTCCACACTAACTGTTTCTGCTTAACAGCTGCTATAACTTCATATCAATATAAAAAACAAATAGGCAGAAGCTAATAAAATATATTTTTTATGTCATCAGCATCGCCCCCATCTCAAATACAGAAACAGTGATCACAGTGTCCACACAGACAAACCACCTCCCGGGTAAACTGCACCAATTCACAGTCCTGATCAAGTAAGCCAAGTAAACTAGAAAACGCTTTTACTGTACTAAAAATGAATGGCTATATTAATAATTCATAGCCGATTGATTCACGGTTGTTTACACTTCTTTCAGGCGGCAAGTATTTAATGACTATCGAGATCTGGTGACGCTAATGGTTCATGGTTTTGAAGCTCTGCTGATGTCACTGCTCATCGGTTTTCTTTATTATGGAGCTGGAAAACAGGGTCTTTCTGCACAAGATACTGTGGCCTTGCTTTACATGATGGTTGCTTTGACACCCTTTGCTGTGGTGCTGGACGTCATAGCAAAGTGTGAGTAAATAATTATATAGTAGGCTAATATGACGGGTTATTTGTGTTTTTACTGTTTTCAGATGCTTAATATGATGTTCAGCGGTGTAATACAGATATGTGTGTGTGTGTGCTGTACAGGTCATTCAGAGAGAGCAATGCTTTATCATGAACTGGAGGATGGAATGTACTCAGTCACCTCTTATTTTTTTGCCAAGGTACATAAAGTAGATTGTGTAAGAGCTTCAGCAGAGAAATGACGGGGGTATAGATAACCCATTGGTGTCCAGCTTTTAAAGACAGATTTAAGGCAGAAAGAGAATATAAAAGACAAGTCAGATTAAAGATTTGATTACATTTATGATTGAAGTGGTGTGTGAATAGGGGAAATGTGTAACAGCTTGTGTAAAGTTAATGGCCTGTTTGCTTAATTATGAACTGTACTAAAACTATTGCAATTGCAAACACAGTTCCCACTTTTCTTTGATACTTGCAAACATTAGTTTGGATAATAATTTATTTCAGAAAATATTTAAAAAATATTTTTGATTTCATATTAGATGCCACTCTTCTGAATTAATCTTGCAGATTTTTTAACATGTTAACTATTATTTCACGATTTACTTTAAAATTTCATTGTTGAATTCTAATCAAATTATGACAAACTATACATTAAACTATACATTACAATAACCATAAACTAAAAAAATTGGTAATGTCATTTATAAAAATATTTAAAATGTTCGGATAGCATGTTTTTATGTGTATGCTCAATATATGCAGTGGCAGTTATCAGGTTAAAACATTCAGACTTTTCACAATAAAAATGAAGTATTACATAAAACAAGGCATCAGTTACAGAAAGTGTGATCTAATTTGAATAAAATTATTGAAAAACATAAAAGTCAAAAATAGCAGTTATGCAACAAGTGACTTGGCAAGAAAAGGTCATGAGTTGAATATTAGCTACTGTTTTAATCATTTGGCTATTGGACTTTGTCACAATCTGAACTATTGTTTTAAATATCAAATTGTCTTGTTATTCTGCTCACCTTTAGCGCAGCTAAAACTCCAGTGTTTCTTTCAGGTCCTTGGTGAGCTTCCAGAGCACTGTGTTTTTACACTGGTATACGGTGTGCCCATCTACTGGTTGGCTGGGCTCAATGGCGCTCCTGATCGGTTCCTGCTGAACTTTCTGTTAGTGTGGTTGATGGTGTACTGCAGTCGCTGTATGGCACTGTTCGTGGCGGCAGCTTTGCCGACATTGCAGACATCTTCCTTCATGGGCAACGCGCTTTTCACCGTTTTCTACTTGACAGCTGGATTTGTCATTAGTCTGGAAAACATGTGGCTGGGTAAGAACAACACAGAAATAACATTATGTCACTATAAACAATCACCCTGTTGAAAAAATATTTATACAAATTCTAATGATTTTATTACAAGTACCATTATAAACCATTACAAAATTCCTTTATATAGTGTTTTCAGGTCTTATTCCAGTAGTATTTACTGGTGTTTTATTGGTTTCCATCCACCTGAAAACCCAAGATCCCAACACATTTTCAGCAAAGACCCATAGAGACTATTATAGTTTATATTACAACCAATACAATTCCCAGTATAACCATTCAATCCATTGCAATGATTTTTCAGCAGGGTAGCAGCTTTAAATAAGTATTTGCTTGAGATGAGTAATAACTTTCATTTCAAACAGTGGCGACCTGGTTTTCTAACATATCCTTCATGCGCTGGGGTTTTGATGGAATGCTGCAGGTTCAGTTCCGTGGAATCAAAGTCCCAGTTTCTATTGGAAACCAGACTATACAAATAGATGGTATTAAAGTGAGTAACGCTGACATGTAAAACACTACTCTGTTTCTGAAAACGATCAAAATGTCCTAGTAAAAATGTTCAATTTCATTTTCAGATTGTGGAGATGATGAAAATGAACCAGTATCCTCTTTATTCCTGCTACCTGGTGCTAATTGCTGTTGCTTTAGTTTTCATGCTTCTCTATTTTATTGCACTAAGATTCATTAAACAAAAGTCCAGTCAGGATTGGTGAGAAAGCAGGTGCTCCCAAAAAGCAATGTATAGATGTACACATATTAAATTTGTCATATATAGCTCATAAGCAAATTAGACTAAGAAAACCCCACTGCAGCTCAATTATAACTGGACTACAAGTTATATTTTGGTTATTTTTGAAACATTACCTCACAGTCTGGACTGTGGGGGTTCATTGCACTATCATTGCCTGCCGCTGGATGGCAGAAATGTACAATGCTTCGATGTTTCTTTGCACTTTCACCATGTTTTAATAATCAGCTTTTTTCATAAACTACTCAAGAATGAATTTAATACTTACTTTTCAATAACACTTGCATGTCAGAAATTCGATTTCATCTTTAGTTTTTATTTTCTACTTCATGATCTATTTGTATGCTGAACCAATCAGACTCCAAATGTCCAGACAATCAAATGCACTACTGCATGAGCTTTGTTATAGGCTTACAACGTCATTACAGAAAAAAAACTTGCTTTTCAGAATGTCATTATAAACATTGCACTGGTTTTTAGATGTAAATTAAGATGATAATATTTAGGAATGTGTTGTTCGATTTCACATAATCAATCTTATATTTTAACATGCTGCATAACACTTCATAGTCAATAGAAATCTTCAGTCGTATAATTCTGAGCTGATCAAAGCGGACTCGAGTAGATACCTACACTGCTGTAGCTATTCATCTCTTTATCACACATACACAAAAAAACAATACACATTACCTAAAGGTGGATAGGTGAGAGGTCAAACCCGATCGTCTCTGAACTTGCATTGAAGGCCACTGGGTGGCAGTGATGTTCTTTCTCTTTTCTTCCACACACATATACAAAGTATGTTTGGCACAAGATTACAGTGTTGCTTTGGTAAATATTCATCAACTGCTTTTCTTTGTTCCAACCCAAATGTTTGTTTATTCAAATATATGTAAGATTTTACAGTGTATCAAAGCATGTGCCAATAGAGTTTATCGCAAAGCCTCTGAAAGTTGTTGTAAGTCACACCAATAGTGCATTTGTATTTGAAAAGCAAGATAACGCAAGTTTTACACTTCTGCTAAATCCTGATAAATCTACAGAGAATGTCTGAAAATAAAATAAACTGGAACCCTGGATGCAAGTCAATAAATTCGAGAATGAGATATTTATAATACAGTATATATTACTGTACATAACTGAGCATATGTGTAGTGTTGTGGTAAAGAAGCTTCAATGTTTTGTCATATAATGTAACATACAGAAATACATTTCATACGTTTCCATTCTAAAAGATTAAAAAACTGAGAAAGAGCCAATGAAAGTGTGTGTTTACATTTATTTGCATAAATACCTATGTACATAATATCATGTTAACCATAACATCATGAAATCATTATTAAATCGAGAACAAATTTAAACTGACAATCACAGTATAACACAAAACTGACGGACAAAATCTGTTATATAAAAAAAGTTTAATGGAGGTAAATGAAAGGCTGTCTAGTCATCTGCAGGCGTAATATTCTCAAACCGTTGGTTCTTCAGTTTATCAGCATAAAACCTGAACGACTCCTGAAATACAAGGAGGAAACCAATTTTAATCAATTTAATGTCAAAAAGGCAAAACCAACCAATTAGTCTGATATAAATTATACTTTGAGCACACTGTGTGTTGTTTTCTGTCAGAATCAGTGGGTGTTGTGTGCATTTCCTGCCCTCTGGAGCAAACTAATAACAACCACACGCTTGCAAACAATCCCACACTCCCATTTCATCTTACAAAGCAGATTAATTCACAAATAACACATTTACTCCCTCAAGTCGCCCTAATGAATCTCGGTGAGTGGCTGTAAACAGCGCAGCTCGGTTTATTTTTGGAAGGCGAGTGCTGTTAGAAGATTACCATTTCACCAACAATGTACGTTCCCTTATTAATGGGGTAATTAAAAGTCGATAAATAGCAGCTGGTGTGAACGAGAAGCGAGGCCAGATGTGAACGGCACCTTAAATCTCTCCTTATCGTCTCCCTCCGGAGACTCTTTATACGGTGGTATTAGCGGGACCGACGGAAGAAGGAAGGTGTGGAGGTGAATGGAGCGGGTTGGAGTGCTACCTGAGATTGCTTTGTGAACACTTAAAAGGTGCGCTTAAAAGAGCTTAGCGGGTCGTGGAAGAAGGGCTGACAGTCTTCTCTAATGCTGTTCAAAAAACACCAGCGTGAGCTTATGACAGGTAGTGCTTCTTACTCTACTGTTAAAGGTATTTCACGGAAGGAAAACACATTAAAAGTGTTTGACAAACTTCGAAAATTAGGAGCTTGAAATTGACTGCTCATTTATATTGTACCACTTGATGTGTATATAAAAAACTGATATATATACTGTATGCAATCTGATGCATATTAATGGACAAAAGAGACAAAATAATGATGTGTTTTAGGTTTAGGCAAGAAGTGTTCTGTATCGCTTGTGTACGTGTTTAAGAATACGTGACATTTTACAATACATTATTCACAGAAAAGTGTCGTAGATAAAACGTGTGTTGTTTACCGGAGGCTCCTGGAAAGGAACGGTTTCTCCAGCTTCTCTGTACAGTAAAGCCAATCTCTTTAGGGTTAACTCATCCGCCTTTAACCCCTCAGTCTGCATCTGCTCATAGACAGCCTTCGCTGACCCAAAGTCCTTATCCAAACCTGGTGAGAGTGATGGAGAAAACAAGCGCTGTTAAACATCTAATATTTCATTCTGCGCTCATCCTAACCAGGTGACACAGGTCTCATGAAAAAGTGATGCTGCAGAGTTCTCTAAGTACCGAAACGTGTCAAAGTTCTCACGGTAGGCTGGATAAAGCAGCGCCTCATTAGGGAACATGGGTTTTATTAGCAAACACGTCTCCTGTGTGTCAGTCAATGCGTCCTGCTCGTTGCATTTTTCATTTGCCGGCTATTAACTGACTAGGTCCAGAGTATGGAAAAACAGAGCGGGCAGAAGCGGCACACTAGTCTGAACACAATTGTCCAGCAGATGAAGCATGTAGCTTTTAATGCCGATTTTGCTAACATGAAACATTTTAAAACAACAGGAGAGTCAGAAGAGATGCTGTAGATGTGTAGATTACATCTAGAAAAGATGTGTACTTTAATCTAGAAAAACACAGACACCAGGAGAACCAAGAACTACAATGATACAAAGTACAGATGTGTGCATGAAGGCACTTGCAAATGCAGGTCTTACCATAACACTTCACAAGATATGCATAGACGGTCTCCTTTTCTGCGAAATGAGGAACCAACTCTGCCAGAGTTTTGATTTTAGCAGCCTGCACGACAATAAAAACAGCATCACTTTATTTCACAGTGTAAATGTTTTTACACGAAATGCCTGCTAATCTTGATTTTAATGTACAGGACTGTACATTTACATCCACGCATTTTGCAGTCCATCTTGAAGTCCATTGGGGTGGATGCTGTGAATGCTGTATAGTTATCATTACAGTCGTTGTTAACATTATTTATGCCTTAAAACCCATGACCTTGATCATTCAAGATACATTGGAGAGAGTTCGTGAGAGTGTGAAAACAGGACCTTGTAACATTACATTTAAGAAACACGAAGAAATTGTACCTGTCCTGGATGCTGAGCCGCTCGTAGCATGTATGTGAACATGGCGTCCTTCTGCTCGGCGATGGCAGCACAGCGCTAAAAAGATCACAAGAGACCTTTAAACTCTCAGCACAAACATTTAAGCTCTGTGTTTGGAAAAAAAACATGTTTGTGTTGACACCATCCACCCTTGAGCAAAGCGTGACCCTTGATATAAAAACAATTCCTTTCATTTTGTATGTCTGCACAGCAGGCTGTTAAAAGGAGGCAGAGAGGAGCATATGAATGTGTGTGTGTGTATAGTCTGTTTCTGAATGTATCTATCTTTCATTACATCCTCCAGCACTCAGCGCAGTGCTCTATAGTTGAGGGTTAATTATACAGCTAATAAGGGAGTCAGGCAACCAACCACTTATTTCTTTATGAAAATTAAAATGTACAGTGTCCGCACAATTTAAAGTATAATTATCTACACTTAGCCATATAAAGGCTTTGAATTGAATCCGTATGCTGCTGAGCTTTTAAGCAACGCTGCAATTTTCAGTCTTTGATTAGGAATCTGTGGATGGTATGCTGCAGGTAAATAAAAGCAGAGAGGATTCTGGGAGGAGAAACTAAAACACAAAAACTCTGTGTTTTATTCAGAACTACCTCAGCTTTGTACGAAGAGAGGTTAGCATGTATAAAGCAGTCAGGACACTTTAAATATGAATAAATACTAAACACATTATAAATACTTATGAATATTTTGGGGATCTTTTAAACAAGAATTGAGAACTCTAAACTGAATGTGTACATATGAGACACATGCTCCAGGTTCAATGCAGGTTAATCTTTATCAATACTTTTGCAATTACTGCAAAACCTACATGAAAATATATTTTTAACATATTTTAATATGTAATATTAAATTAACATCTGTTTTTAAATATGTAAAAATATTTTGCAATAAAAACACCTCCATAATTTTTCTTTGTGTATGTACATCATTCCCACACCTACTGATCAATTACCATGACTTTTCCCAACAAAAATGAAAGGATGAGTAAAAATTTGTTTCTGTGGTTAACAATACACAATACAGAAATTGTCACTAAAGCTTAACACGTATTAAAGCAGAAACATTTATTTTATCTTTAGTTTAAAACTTCTGAATCTGTTCTGCAGGATAACATCCATCATTTGGGAATGTGTGTGTGTTTGTATTAGCGTTTTGCTTTTGGAAACTGTGGTGGTGCCCTGTGCTTTCTCTGGGTTCAGCAGCAATGAGGTCGAATTACAAGCCAATTGGAAAGGATGCGAGTCTCTCTTGCATCTGCCGAATTAAAAGCCGAGGGGCCTGGGAGGCTTTTAAGAGGCGGCTGTAATAAAATGCATCGAATCTGTGTTGGGCAAAGTGCCTTCAGGACAATCAGAACAATTAAACTGTAGCAAGCCATTGTGCTCTACTTCTGAAATCTCCTTTATCATTCTGATTCTCAGGATTTTAGTCGACAAACACAAGCACAAACTTAAACATTGATTCAAGACTTCTTTGCAATTGTCGTTTGATATTTAACAGCCCATCTTAGAGACCTGTTCCACTTGCTGTTAAGTTATTTTCACATCTCAAAGGATTTAAACTCGCTAAAGTGCTTTTCGGAAGAGAGAGCGCTTACTTGTATGAGAGTATTCAAACATATAAAATGACTGAATGATTAAAATATGAGACAGAGAAAGGGCAAAAGAGTAAAGATCACTTCAGATGGAAATGCAGAAAACAGGGTATGAACTCCAATTAGATTCAGCAATTAAGCAAGATCATTTTTCAGAGTTTCTTTTAGAGTACTCAAGCATGTCTTGGTTCATGACTAAAAGATAGTACCTGCAGGAGAAACTTGGCCTCCTCTGCTTTGTCCGTGTCGAGGTACATGAGGAAGAGATCTGTAGCAGCCCTATAGGAGGCAAAGTGATTGCAGAGCCTTTCGGCCATGGCACTCACTATATACAGAAAGAAATGTCCATCAAAACATAAGGTGTGAATTGCAGCAATATGTTTGAGGTGGTGAAGTTTGAGTCTTACATTTATCCAGCGCAGATTCATTGTTGGCATCAAGAACTTTGCGGAAGACAAAGGAAATACTGGGATTTTGAACGTCCTCGCTTTTTTGGGTGTAAACAGACTCCAATAAATCCACAGCATTGTCAATATTTCCACTGTAAGAAGGAGAAAGATGATGACAGGGCTGATTTAAACACCATTTAAACACACTTTGCATCAAAAACTCTCAAACACTCCCAAAAAACATTTTAATATCCACTTTTTGGTTCCGAAGAACAAAGAAAGCAACCAGGGAGAATGAACAACATGACATAAGGGTGAGTAAATAATGGCCAAATTTTTGTACTAACCTTTTAAATTTGTTAATTCCTCTCTAATAAAAATACAGTTTGTAAAATGACTTCAACAGCTCAAATCGTATAAAGAAAGACTAAAAGAAAGCTCAACTGAAAAGAAAACAGAGACTTATAGGTAGCAACATCTTCACTTCAACCTCTTTCATTTCTGCTTCCCAACTGCATAAAACTTTCATTATCCACATTAATATTCCTGGCCCGCAGTGGGCAAGCCACTGATCGTCATTCCCCGCCATTCCTAAAGTCCTGAGACAGCGTAGGACAGCGGAAGAGCAAAGCGTTAATCACGGCTGGGTGGGCAGCTTCCCCATTCACCCATTCTCAATCTGTCAGGGTGAACTCTGACCTCCAGGCCCACCTAAGCAACAGTGACACGTGTGCTGTGTGCGGCTGAGCCAAACTGACTGGTTAAGAGGCGAGACGGGGCTCCGGAAACAAAGCGTCACATTAGTGCGGCCCATGGTGAATTATTCAGACTGCATAGTCATTGCCATCACTGTGCATTTGAGCCTTTAGTAATAATGGGAGGAGGAAAGGTATGAGGAAAGATGAAATAGAGGTGTGAGACGGGGCAGACGGGCGGATGGCTGAATCGAGCATGTTTTGATGTACCAAGTATTTGAAAACATGTTTGTTTTCAAATACTTGGTACATCAAAACATGCTCGAGGACACCAATTTAAATTCTAGGTCAAAACACTAAAGGTTACATTGCAGAGAATTAACAGAAACATTGTTTGTGATTATTCTATCCATGACTGTTTGTTTTCACAAAAATAACTAATGGAAGATTGTACGAGTAGCATCTAATCTCACGCCGCCAGCCCGTCTGCTGGTGCTCTTTTGTTAAAAAGATAAGTTCAGGGTTTCTAAGATAACATACAGGTTTTTAAAAAGTGTCTGCCATAGTCAAAAATAATCTTGACCCGTGTGTCAACTCCAGATGCAGGTGTGAAAGAAACATTTTCATTGAATTTTTTCAATTGTTTTACAAATTTGCATGCAGTTTTAAAACATTTGACCCATGACACTCATATTTTAGGCTTTCAAACAAACAAAGAATTCATTTCTTTCTTATTAAACAAAGAAAAATTATAGCTACAAAAAAAATCTAAATCACATAAATTCTTGCACATTCCTTACTTTTTGATGTGAGATAAAGCAATATTGTTGACAAACAACATGTTGGAAAGCTTGATGGAGCCTAATGTCTTAACAATAGCTTCCACTTCCTGGATTCCCTGTGCGTTTCCCACACTGGCGAGACCCTGGACCAGTCGAGTAATGGCCAACTGACTGGGCACCTGATCAGCCTGTATCATCCCCTTAAGAATCTCTAAAGCGTCTGTGTGGAGAGAGAGAAAGAGACAGAGAAGTTCAAGTTTAATACAGTCATTATCCACAGCATACATCATCAATTACTGAACTGAGAGATCTGACATTACATCTGTACTGACGTACCTTTCATCTGAGATCTCTTGACCTGAGTGACGATAAGAAGGTTGTTGGCCATGTCACTTAATTTAAATGCAGCGATGTGATTGGTGGCACTGAGAAAAAAAAGATGGGTATTTGTTTAATTTTAGTTGGTAAGACATTGAATTGAGTTTTAAAATGTTGTTGTTGTAGAGGCGTGTTCATGCAGCATACATCTGATGGGCCATTTCTCTGCCGTCTAACTCAAAAATGTGTGCACATGTGTAACAAATCTAGATTCACTCTCCTCTGCCCTCTTGCTAACTTTAGATTTTCCTTTTATCATCTTGCCGTTACTTAAACCTTAATCAAAGTCTGTTTTATTACCCTCACTGGCCGGATTAATCCAGCCGCCCAATTGGGCATCAGTTGTGCTCCTTATCACCACGGCGACCGGCCAGCAGAATGGTCCAGTGACTAGAGCGAGTCGCAGTCGCTCTTATCAATCCTAAGAAAATCCTTATGTCCTTCTCTTCACTCTCATCCGGCCCTCTAACTCTTCTGTCCTCAATCCTCTTAATCTCGCTTTAAAGCCTCCCACTGCCCAAACATCTGCCTGCAGACCACCGCAAACAATCACCAAAATAATGGTTTCTTCTGATTATCATTTAAAGTGTTTGCACAAGATGTACACAAGTGCAAGAGAAATCAGATTTACTCCAGTTGTCAGTTTGCAGTACCATTAGGTTGCTCTGGGTCAACAAGTCCAGTTACACTCATTGCAATGACTGTATGAAAGATGAGTAAAGAGTATAAATACCTCCTGATGACATACACAAGATTATACGGGTGACGACTTCCTTTCATAAGGACACATTATCAGATGTATAACGCAACCCAGTAAACCCTCAGAGCTTTATGGATAAATCTCTAAATCAAACATCTCAGACACACAAACACTAATACAACACAAAGATCTATTACTAATCGACAACGACTGTCATTTCTGCATCTTGTCAAGCTCTTCTGAGAACTCTTCAGATTAACTGGCAGCGTTGAAAGGGCTTAAACCGCAACACCGCTCACTTTGCCAAAAAGAGCTTAACAGTATTTGTTTGTTTCAAATCTAAAAGATTTTCTGATCCTGCAAAGAAGGGCCCATGACCCTAAAACCTGTAATGTTGTAACTGGCGTACATAATGCAAATCTATAGATACTGTACTGGGCAGTAGATTTACTCACATATCTTTGACAGCATTGGCATCCTCAATGTTTCCACTGGCCAGGAGGGCTTTGATGAGAGCATCATAGGGAGCGGGGCCGAGAACAATACCCCTGCCGTCTGCCTCTCTCAGAATGTTAAAGGCCTCTAAAGATTACAGATCAGGGGGTTAAAGAGTACATTACATTTTACATTCACCACTGCAGAAAGAACAGAATAAACACATCATGCAAGATTTCCAAATGTAAAGAGGTCACAAATCTAACCTTGAACTTTTCCCTTCTTGCAGAGAGAGAGAAGTTTGAGTTTGTATTCATCAGCAGTTGCTTCTTTAGGGGGAGAGGTAGCGGCCTTCCTGCGAGATGGGGATTTGATCTCTCGCTCCATGAGGCCCACCTCAGACTGACCTTTGACCTCTTCAAACCACACCTACAAATGAAACAAAAAGGCGGTACAAAGTCTATTAAAATACACTGTGAACGCATTAGTAAAGCCATATGTAAAAATGTCATTAAAAGAATGACAAAATACAAGAGTGACATGTGCACAACTAATGACACTACCAATAACTATTTTTTTGTTGTAAATACATTTGTGTCCCAAGTTTTCTGCATGGTGTTATACTGCATCAAAATTACATCCATTACATCATCTGATGTGATCTGCCAAGTTAATGTTGCCTGATGCAACCAACCGAGTAATCTTTAGTTTGTGTTTTAATTTAGGGCTTCATTAACTTCATCCGCTCTGATGTAATAAGAAGATTTGAAGGAGGGTAAGATAAGAAGGACTTTGCAAAACAATTTAGATGTTGGTTCTTTTACCTCAGGCACCTCAAAGGGCACCTCCTGGTTATTGCTTTTGAGGATATCAGCGAGCAAACGCAGGGTCCTCTCTCTGGGAATCAAATTCTC
Source organism: Beaufortia kweichowensis (assembly GCA_019155185.1). Taxonomy (NCBI): domain Eukaryota; kingdom Metazoa; phylum Chordata; class Actinopteri; order Cypriniformes; family Gastromyzontidae; genus Beaufortia; species Beaufortia kweichowensis. Next base: position 12,535,761 of record CM032801.1, on the reverse strand, counting down.
CTCCTGCATTTTAGTCCAGGCTGCTTCTGCCTTACGCCAGTCATTGGTTTCCTCTGACAGGAGAGACGGAGAAAATATCAGTACTTCAGTGTAAGGTCATTACACTCGCCCGCTGCTTTCAACATCAGTTCTCAACACATGAGACTTACTGCACAGACGGAACAAATAGTGGTACATATCATCTCTGTCACACTCGAACAGCTTGACAGTCATATCCACCATGTTCTCAAGGGACTCCATCTAAGGAAAAAATGATGTATAAAGTGATATACAGTTTATTGACCCAGAGAGAGAAAGAGTAAGCGAGAGAGAGGCAAAGAAAAACACACCTGTTGGGCTGAGATACATCTCTCTGCAAACCACTGTAGACGGGCCGGTCGTGCTCTTAGACCAGGAGTCTGCAAAATGCAGAATCAACAAGATCAAACAAATGCAAACTTCACTGACAGGTACATCTTGTTGTTAAACACAATCACCTCTCACACAAAATCATAATGCTGGTACGTCTATATAAGATTCATTATAAACAGTCTTTTCATGTCTTTATGACATTGTTTATATGTATTATATGTAGTTCCTGCGAATCAGCCTCCAGGCCAAGTAAAAAAAGAAAATTCGCCCCAGCTCCTCTCAACCCTAATCTGCTTAGAAAATAAGAGCAAACGACTAAGACTGTTCAATTTGTTTCGTTGCAGCCCCTCGGCCTGATGGGTAAAGCCCAGCAGGGCAAATCTTCCCTTAAGTAAATCCAGGATGATAAACACCCCCTCCAATCTTTCTTAACAGGCAAACAAGTCAACACACACGATTACATTCATCTGCTCAAACACTCTCACGGGCCAACCAATACCCAAAAGAACATCTAGGTCAGACTATTGAGAAAATCTTACAGGACTATTAACTCACAGACATGCAGACAGACTCGGTGCAGTGATTTCACAAATAAAAGTATTTGCTGTGTGTTATTGCTTTTATAACTTTAAAGCAGTTAATAGGAATCAAAACTGCACTACATGGCGATAAGTATGTGGACATTCTTTTGCTGCAATAACATCTTGTTCAAGGAGATTAAGAGAGATTGTGTGAATACATGCTTGACGATATGCCACTCCTAGCAGAAAATGTATATTGTATGTCTAGTATGTTTTTGATGTTGTATATCTACAGGAACAACAGAAAGGGGGTGTTTGCATGACAACAATCTACTAAAAACACAAACTAAAGGTTTCACATACAGGCAACAACACTGTCAAAACAATGGGCATTCACACAGATCTGTGCAAATGACAAAAAATACATTGTAAAGTCACTTTGTTAAGAAACACAAAATACATATCACATGGCAAATGTCTTCACAAATAAGCATTTTTGCAAATGATAACAATATTATTTTAAAAAAGGTACACTTTGATACCACTTTTCCAGGCCCCTACAATGTTGCTGTTGTGTAAATGAAAACGTTTCGGGTTTTTTGTTGAAAACGGCATTGTGTAGGTCTCACAACTCTCCTGTTTTGGCAAAGTGTTCATTTTGCACAACACTGCTGGTTAAGTATAAAAACAGTGCGAGTGCAAAGTTACAATTATAAAACACTGCCCATCAACACGCTAAAGATCTCACGTGTCATCATTCTCTCAAACACAGATCACACACTCGGGAACACTTACATGATGACAACCATTTTAATTATACTAAATCTTAACCAGCGTTTCACTTAATTACCCACCATTATTAATAATCTGACAATTACAGACATCACGTTCACCTGACCAGCACTTCATCACTGCACTTAAAGTTTCTATTAGCTCAATGTCTGCTCACGCTACTTCCATATCAGTGTTTTTAATTATCCGGCACTGGATGAAAGAGAGGCTGCGCGGGGAAAACGCTCAACACAGTAAGAGGGGCTTTTGACCTCTGTCAAGAACGAGGACGTTCAACGAGCCATCACTAAATGCCAACCCTTAGAAAGAACTTTTATATTGACTTCAAAAACTATCAGCGGTTAACCCATTACAGTGACCAATATGGAGAGAGCCGGACCAGATGATGCCATGAAGATTATATGAGACCAGTATTTGGGCTCAGTGAAAAAGTAAAAAGGAACAAAATAGTGGCACACTAAGAATATTCCACATTAATATTAAGTGAATGCTTTACAAATGGATTTTAACTTGAATATCAGACCCTTATCGGCTAACTTAATGCCCCAAGGGAATCGCCATGAGCCAATCTTCATGAATATAGAGCCAAATGGCAGATCTGTGGACAATCTGAGCCTTGTCCAAAAAGGGATATTTTGGGTAAAAGCTCCTGACTGATGGATCCTTAATATCTAAGCCCAGGCTTACTTTTCAGCCATACAGACAATAATACACAACAGAATCGGCAGGAATGACTGATAGATGTAAAGAGACTAAAACAAAGAGCACGCCCACATCATAAATTCACACAAAATAAAATCAAAAAGAAGGACCAAACAAAAACTATTTCAGACCCACACACAGAAACCCTGTAGCAGGCTGATGCTTGACTAGGCCTGCCGTTCTCCCACGCCGCATTACCGAGGGACTTGGCTGGTGTTGTATTAGAACGGTTGGCTAATTGAACATCTGAATGGCTTTGTCAGAGCTGTTTCGCACAGAAAGGCCAGACCCCCGAGATGTCGTCCGCTGAAAGAACGAGAGAAAACACGGCCCAAAAGAAAACCCCTGAAGACCCGTCCTGGATGAAGCGCTCGAAACGAGTCAAGCGTCTCACAATCAGTTATGTCCTGGGAATGGAGAGAAGCGCAGTCTCTCCAGACAATTAAATACATCCACACATGCATCAAAAATCCATCTGCAGTATTTCTTTAGTCTGAACGACATCAAAGTACAAGACAGAATGAAACTCAGCATAGGGATAAATGAGTTACAATCATCAGTAAAATATACCAAAGGAAATGATATTATAGGTTAAATAGGTACACAAATATAATAAGTGTGATAATATGATAAGTATGCGTTTGGTTGCATAAGCAAGCGATTTTATAGCTAAAGCTGTAAAGACCAAAATTAACACCAATATGATTCAGGAATCTCAGTTCTGCACACCTAACTTTCATTGTTAACTTTTCTCATCACGTCCTGCTTTCAAATGAGAGGAATTTTATTATGCAAAACATTGTAATGACAATTAATGACAATAAAAGCGATTGGCATGAGCACATTGATTCAACATAGTGACAAAAATGAATCACAATATAATTTTTAGTAAGCTGCCTTTGAAAAACCTGAGGTCTTTGCAGCAGTCATTGTCTCTTTCACACTTTCATCCCATGAAAAAGCGTTGTACCTATTGTATTTCATGAATGGCCTTAGTTTGGCTTTGGAGCAGATCTAATTTAAATGTGGAAATATCAGCGTGACTGTAATTAAAGCTGTTAAATAGCTGTGTGGTTTGAACACAATAACAGCAGTCCCACCTCAATGATTTTGCGGGCTTCCTTGTAGCGGCCCGTCTGCAGGAACGCAAAGTAAAGGTCGTAGAGCATCATCATCTCGCCTCGCTCCTGGCTCAAAAACTCCATGACTGTGAGAGAGTTAAGAAATAAATTGAGATCTGAAGACGGCTGGTTGTACATCTTTACATTTGGTTTTAATGGCAGGTTTTGTTGTTGGCATACGAATCAAGACCCCGGAACATAAAATTATTATTTTAACCAACCACCAATAACACTGGCTGAACTCATGCAGGTATATAAATGTGCTCGTGTTTATAATGGAGTTTGTCATGGAACAGATTTCATGTTTCATGACAAAGTGCTGGAGGTCACCAGGTCCATAAAGTGGCCCTCCACTATAGAGGTCTCACTGCCTTAACACTTCAAATCCACCCACCCCAACACACTTTCAAGCCCTGCTAAAGAGATTATTGAAACCACCATCATCCAGGTTTTCCAACCTGACGCCTAGATGACACTCAACATGTGACCACACACACAGAAGTGATGAGTAGCACGTGCAGTAAAGTAATTATTGGGTCGTACGTGTATTACCCACCTTTCTGTAAGAGCTCGGCATCTCCCTTCTCCACCAGTCCGCAGATGAGGTCGTGAATTTTTGGCATCTGATTGTACTGTTTGTTGCACTCCACTGCAGCATCGAATGCACCTGCATAGTCCCCGCTGCAGACGAACAAGACATGTTCAATGAAAACAGCACTGATCACACTACAGCAAACCAATTTCAACAACAATATTCATTATTGCCCTGAAACGTGAAGCGTGTTATTTCTGCATCACTGGCCGTACCAAACTGGGTCAGATGCTGCAACTATACCATTCAACTCCCAGGAAGCATCATTGTCCAATTCATGGCTACTCAAAATGAGCCAGCCCAAGCTGTTTATGTATGAATGAAGATGGTAACGAACAGATTTCTCTTCTTTTCATTCTGATATTATAAACTTCCTAGGTCAGATCCCTCAAACACACATTTTTAACATGGGTTAAAAATGCAACATACAAATGCATCACAGGTGGTCCAAAGCTAAGAAAATCAATGTTGTTATTTAAATACACCAAATGTTATTTAACTGTGTATGTGTGCAGAAACGTATTCAAATTTTAGCAACTTGCTGTGGTTTCATTCACGGCCCTGAGCAGTCTCACCCCCAACTGGGCCTCTTGGCAGAATATGGCAACAAAATTAGATCTGCTCTCTACCCTCTCTCACACCTTCCATCCTCTCTACCTCCCTCTCTCTACCCCTTTCCAACAAAGAGCTCAGCGTTAGGCTGACAGAGGACTGACAGTGGAATAAAGCAAAAGAAATAGACGAGAAAAACACCACTCCAATCACTCTATTGTGACTGCAGTGGCAGCCATCGAGTGATTGGGTAATTACCATGCCAATCACACAGAGGTCAAAGCAGATAGGGCACCAGCAGGAGGGGCGGGTGTGGAGGGAAAGTGAACCGGTTGGGTTTTAACAGGTATAATTTCAGTAGTGTTTTCAACCCCTGAGATTATACAGTCGGGCAGGGATATGTGCTTTACAGAGAGGTGACCTTGGAAGCTGGGTTGAAGTGGGGTTTGGTGGAGAAGGCTGGGGTGTTTAGGGGGGATGGACGAGAAAATAGGGCAGTGATTGAGCCGGAACATGACGCCAGCTCTTAGGCAATCGCACTTAATTGGAATGAAGAGCGACAATATTATTCATCAAGCGGGAGTCAAGAGCCAATTCTAACACACGCCGGATGATTGCGCAATGCACTTGAAAGAGAAAAAATTTAGACAGTGGTTTTATTTGATTAAGGCCTATAAAAAAAAACAAGAGAAAGTGAAAAAGAAATGCTATCCATAAGCCATCCATTAATCTGCACTTTGACTCAAATTTAAAAATGTACTTATTTAGTCACAAATTACAGATTGTAAACAGTGACCTGTTAGATATTGCATTTATTTAATTTAGAAAAAAAACAAATATATTAAGTTGTCTTGTAATTTTCTCACCCTCGTACCATCCCAGATGACTTCCTTTCTATAGCAGAACACAAGTGATATTTGTATAAAGAAATATGTGTTTATGTCCTTAAAAGTAACAACTTAAAGATTCAAAAAGCATATACATTCATCAGACTGCAGTGGGTTAATAAATGACTTGAAAGATGGATGTGTATTGATATTTTAAGCTCATTTTGCAAAACTGAAACCTACAACAGAACTAAAGTTATTGATGTGTCACCATATTTGAAATTATTGTTCAAGTTTTGTTTGAGAAAAATTGTGAGAGAAATATTATTTACGGGTAAAATCTCCTTAATTTTGTCATGATGACCATCTAGCTATTATTTCACTTAACCCAAAAGGACTTACAAAGTCAATGACACACAATGACACTATGTAGGAAATCTGTTGCACTGTCAACTGCAGATTTCTACGACTGACCTATCAAAATCAAGTATTTCAGAAAGCTGTATAATAATTATAAGCACTTTTATAAGTACCTGACAGAACTATTTCATCCCAGAATGCCACTTTAAATAAAGTGACATTATAGATGTTACGCTTTCCAGCCTCCTTAGTTCTCTGGACCATAACTACCATAAAACCAGAAGACTTCCTCACAATTCCCATCAATATGAGATGAGTCACCCACAACTGCAATTACCCCACCCCCTGCTTCAAACCCAACCCTACAACCCCCTCCAACCTCATCTAACCAAGCCCCCCGCCCCAAAAAAAGAATTAACCATGTTGAAGGCTTCATAATTTCCTCGGATACAATTTAGCTGTCAATGGCGCTCGGGCTTTACTGCTACATATTCCTCTTAATGTCACTAACTTTGCATGTCAAGCACTTTCCAGCCAATTAAGTTGAAGGAGAATAAAAAAGCATGTGTGAGCGCTTTGCGCGAGGAACCTGAAGGATTAGACAAGAAAGCTAATTTCATCCACCCTCTTCTGAACCCCCTCTTCTTCTGACAGTCTCCCTACATCCATGTACTCCCATCTCTTTTGTTACAGAGATTCTGAGATTGGCACCCGTGTTATCACCCTTTCCACTTTAAAGAGAGAAAGACTGCCTTTTATTTTTTTCTCCCGTTACAGTAAAAAGTGTGGTAGTACTAGATTTACGAATGGTGGACTTTTTGTGGTTCACAACCTAAGACATACACTGGTCATATACATTGGGGATAAAAGGTCTGGTGAACATTTGACTAATTTGATCAAATTTAGTAGAAAACTGAGCAAAAAGATTAACTGAAAAATGTTCATATCAGTTTTGCTTTGCTTTAATGACATTGAGATGGTATTGTTTGTGTGAAACCTAGTGCTCCATTTTGCAGAATAATCCATAGAAGAATGTTCCAGAGAGTATACGATGTGTTAAAAGCAATGAAATCTGACCTTATATTTATTATTATATCATTATAAGGATTGTGAAAAGTTAACGTGTCAGATGAGAATGATAAAATCTTTAAAAATCCCAAACCCCAGGTTCTGCATCACAAAACTCCTCTGTATATACAGCCACAGTGATTAAATGGAGATTAATTTATTTTCACAAATAAATTTTGAAAAGCACAGATTTCACGCAAAACGTCTTGACCTCCCGCATGTAAGTGATGCAGTTTAAAATGAAAAACGGCATTCTATCCGAACATCTGACAGCTTTTCACATCCCCTTCCTCTAAAGAGTTACACTGTCCCTCCCAGACACGCTTCTGCAAAAAAAAGTTCCACCAATTCCCTTTGTTAGGCTCATTAGAGATGGTGGATACGGATCGGGAGCGGCTGCTGCTGTTGTCGTGGAGACGGGCTGACGGCTGTCAGAGTTAATCCCATAGAGAAGTGTTCATTAAGTCATTACGGTTGACATGCTGACGAGACACTGACACACAACGCTTTGTCCTCTTTCGCGCAGCCCGGGCCGAAGCAGAGACAGAGATGGGTACAGAGATGAGCAGAGAGAGATACAGCTGTGGGCCGGAAAGAACACTTCACTGCGCAGATTTAATTTGTGCCTGTCGATACGTCATGATCTACACTAACTAGATTCTCAATATCTATATAAATATGATACTACATCTGCACTATAAATCTCCTAATGGAGTCTATATCCAAAAAGGCCTGACTGCTGTGAGCTCCAAGCCCCGTTTCCTCCTCCACCGAGACGTACGGCTGCCAGTCAGGGGTCACGTGTGATGTAAACCGCTGCGGTTTATCAGAATCTCTGCTGAGAGCCGCTCTGATCTCCCCGTATCTGCTCCTTAATGAACCCGAGCTAAATTGGAAACCTTATCGCGCACAAGGCAGCAATTAAAGCTCGCCCGTGCCGGTGTGGTTGTGCCACTCGAGTGACAGGAAAACAAACAGTCGCTGCGAGGCACCCGGAAAACCTGGTGTGTGTGTTTAATATAACGCTATCGGTAAAGGTGTGCTGCCAACCTCAATATCCCTCTGCGGGGAGGGGGAAAGGCACTTACACGGTGCACCGCATGGCCCAGGCAAATCCAGCAATTAGCACGGGGTGCATAATTAACATGCAAATTAGTTGATCTGCTTAAAAGCCGCTCTTACAAATAGACCTGAACGAATGGGGGCAGGACAGAGGGGCCCAACTTGTGGAAGTTAATTCCTTTTGCCCTCATGCTGCATTTTAGCTATGAGGTAATGAAGGATTGGGTAAATTGAACAGCGAGTCTGGGGAGGAGCAGAATTGTGCCCTTTATAGCCTTTTATAAACTTTTGGACACTGATAGACTTTTTTGTGACAAAGTATGTTTTCATAGTAATTGTAAACATGATGTGTATCACCTCACCTCTCCAAATAGCATGTGATGAGGGGTGCGCAGAGGTTACTGGACGGTTTGGCCAAGCCAAGAGAGAAGATGGTCTCCTGGAGACGTCGGATAGTAGTGGCGTCTCCTTTCATGGCAGCTGTGTTTAATGTGAGGTTAAGCAGACCGATGGTGTTGTCTCTCAACGCCACATCCTTCTCCTTCATTTCCTTCAGCATGTCCACAGCTTCTGCATGACGGCACCAGAGAAAAAGATTAGTGATGGTGTTTATCACAGTTTCTAGAATATAATCTATATGTAAAACACAGCTTGGCATTAACTGGGATCTAATGCATTTTACCGTACGATTGGATCAATTAAACCACATTGAAAGATGGACAGAAACACAAAGAAACCAATCACAAGTGCTCACGAGACACATGCATGTTTAAACCCTCCTGCACGTCACAGTCAAGCTGATAAAAATGTCTATATCTGTTCGCTCAACTGTCCCCAATGGGCCGGCGTCAGACGAGAGCCTGGGAGAGAAAGAGCAAGAGAGGGGATAAAAGCCCCCTTAGATAATTTCATGTGGTGAAAACAAACCGCTATTAAAACAACATTTTACACCCAGCGGGGATGCAAATGCTGCCGTATAATGCCAATTCGCCGCTAATTACTACTTGCATTTCTAAACGAGGCTACAATTACGGAAGCCCCCACAATAGTAGGCTTTTTTTTCACGGTTCCCTGCGAAAGCACGCCGGGAAATTATAGGTGTGCGGCGAGTGCCCGGCGTGAACTCGGTGGGCTCTGGTCGTGGATACGCCGCAGCTCGGCTGCCGTAATGGAGGCTTTTTACTGGGCGATGCTCCCATCTGGCAGAGGGGCGAGGGTCCATCTCCACAGCTGCTCTGTCACCAAGCCAGATAATTAAGATGTGTTTACGCGCTGTTTAGAGGCTAGCTAATGGGCTGATACCGATAGGGCCTGTTTGCACGGGCGATACTAATCATCTAGTGCTGAGCGAGAGATCGAGGATACCATCATCACAGCTGTGTGCAAGTCAAACTCCTAAATTCCTATGATTCACGTCGGTACTGGTGTTTATCTCTAAATATTAAAGTACTTTAAAGGTGATGCGTGTGATTGGTGTGTAACGGCTAAAATAATAAACAGGTTACTCACCACATGAATGCCTTATTTAATGTCATCTGTGTGTTGAGCTGAAATTTTAACATAAAAATTACCATATAACCAACAAACGTTCCTACAGTGTTTTGACAATAACAAGGACCTCGGGTACGCAAAGCAATTGTATATAAACGGATGTATACGATGTAGGACGACCTACAGAAAAACAGTTCACACAGTCTCCACACATACACACGCACGGTTGTTTTATTCCACAAATTCCAATCTGTCACTTCATCACCCTGCAATTTTTATCCTGTTGTTATGCAAATCAAGCGCAACGCTCCGTACTGTCAGGAAAAGCGATGAGCCAAAAGGGAACAGTGAAGCGGGGAACATGAGGTTCAGCAGGGTCATGCTGAGTCTCTAAGAGGCTGCTTTTGTATGATAAAGCTCCGCTCATTTATCTACTCAGTCACGCTGTTACGCCAGCACAGATCTCATCCTTTACCACATTTTCTCTTTTCGAGGATTGTTTTATCAAGATCCCAGCAGTCAGCCCATTTAAACAGAGGCTTGCCACTTAAAAAGAGCTCTTGTCTAAAAAGTGGCACATGTTATGTGTTAACAGCTGGATATGAATTGAAGCAATGGAGGTTAAGTGGATCGCCGGAGGGCGTCGTGACAACGATACTCACGAGGGATTGGAACTAACAACCTCTTGATTTTTGGGCCATCAGTCTAAGCGCTGAACCGCGCTTGTAGCCCAGCAATACAGAGATGGAGGGCAATGCTTAAGTTATGCGAAAACTAGAGGGAATGAGGAGAAGGGTGTATTTACTCTAAACAACAGCTTTTCATTTAAGAGAGATGTTCACCCAAATAGCATTATAACATATCACTGGCCCAGTCCAATTGCTAAGTACTTTTTTTTTTACAAATGTCTATTAGAAATGTAAATGAAAAGCTTTAAAACTAATGCAATTAAATGTATTTTTATGCATATTACAGTGTCAGCAAACTTTCTGAGCCAAATTTCGCACCACAGCTTAACATGACAGCAACTACTAGACACATACTTCAGCACAATACTAGGTGATGCTGTGGACTTCCCGAGATAACTTTAAGGAACGCTTGCTGATGAACGTGTCTTAAGTTTACAGATGAACGGGCAAGAAAGACTTCGTTTCCAAATGAAGCCCCCTCAGAGCACTCTCCGGTCATATGGAGCACAGTTCACACATCACTGGACCACAAAAAGCAAACTGAACTAAACTTCATCCATATCAGAAAGCCCAGTGGGGGCAGACAGCTCAAATTCCTCTGTTCTGACAGAACCACTAATCACAACCAATCAGCCGCAGGCAGAAAATGGACGCGAATGGACGGCTAGAGGCAAAGCATCCCGGCCCGCTGTCTGATACCACATGCGCTGATGTAAACAAATATCACACACCCCATTAGTCCTCTGGCTCATTCCGGGGCCTTGTGCCAACCCGTGAACCGGCAACACCGGTTACAGACTCCGTAACAAATATGAGGACTTGAGGGGGGAGAAAGACTGAAGAAAGAGAAAAGCAAACAAAAACAAAGCCATTAAAAGCCAGGCCGGTCGGTGTGCTACGGTGCCACAAGTCATGATCTTCAAGCTGGATCTGGTTGCTTCAGTGATGTGGGCAGGCTGGGGCGCTGAGGTGTGTTAATGTGAATGACAAGCTCCTAGCGCACACCAGCGGGCTAATGGCCGCGGCTCGCTCTGATGGACACACGGGCGCATACACACACTTCCCTCATCACGCGCTTTCGCCCGAATTCACATGCAAATGTGCGTGTGCGCGCGAGAAGCTCTAGCACTTTTGCCGACATGATATGCCATTAGTATCAGGACGGATTTCGGTAATTCTGTTAAAGTGCCGCCGGTCCTGTAATTTTCCGTCGCTCTGTGACAGGATGAGTCCGAGCGAGAGGGAGAGGGAAGCCAAAGAGTGACACGCATCGTGAAAGGAGAGATGGAGCGTGTATTTTCACCATCACTGTGTGCACAAAGCAAAGAGGAAACACTTTTATTGTAATTGCGTCTTACATGAGCATGGAGAAATCCACCGTGGAATTCAGATAATGGCTGATTAATGTCCCCGTCCGAATAGACAGGCATCTTGGACCTCGCTCGCGCTCACTCGAGTTGTGTTTGACTCTGAACGTCGCCTTTAGGAAACTAATTAAGCAAGTGGCAAGCCTTTGATAGCAACGAGATAAGTAACAGAAAATTCTCAGTGGTACCATGACGTCCTAAGTGGTTTAAAATGTGAGCGGCCTACATTATTTGCGACAAACTAGATTATTTCAGTAATCCTGGATGGTGAAAAGATCTGCAATTATTTCTACCTGGCCCAAAGCTTTTACATAAAAGAAGCAGAAAGCGAGCACAACCACCAACCTTCCACCTTGCCGTGCTTGGACAGCACTCGGACCAGGGCCATGTACTTCTGAGCATCCAATGATACCTCAGAGTCCTTGCGAGCCCTGAAATACAAATTAAAATGGGGTTTAATTAAGTTTCTTCCATTGTGCAGCGGATGTGGAAACATTTTGTGTTATTGTGTGTCAAACTCACAACTCTCTCTTAAGGTTTAAGGCTTCTTCAGCATTGTCATGGCGACAACACAGGTTGATGAGCATGGCATATGCGGCAGGAGTCATCTCCTGTTCATACTGAGCTTTTAGCTCTAGAGCTCGATCCAGTTTCTGAGAAAAGACCAGGATAAATTTATCAGGTTAACAACTTCTCACATGTACTCAAATTGGGATAAAAACAGGTTTAGTCATATGTGACTTTGTACGACACATTTTTGGTCAACCTTGTAATTATGTTCTTGTTTATTTGACAGCCTGCAATCATTGTGGTATGGACAAAACCTATGGCTGTATAAACAGTTTTTTCTTCAAGACTGATCATAATTTTAAGTCAGTTACATAAAAATTCAGTCAGTCTAGACGATTTAAAGAACTCAAAAACCCTACCTCCTCAGTACACAGAATAGCAATGATCTTTTTGAGGGTGGAATCAGCAGGCTTTCCCTCAGCTTTTAACTCTGCCAGGTTCTTTTCCAGAAATGACATTCTCCCCTCCAGCGCCTGATAAAAAGGGAAGGTTATTGGTCCGACACAGCTCACTCAATGGACACGTTTGCTTAAAACAATAGAAATCACTTACTCTAAGTAGAGGTGCATCAGCCATCATTCCATTTTCTTTTTGGTCTACGAGCTCAAGCACATCCTGGAAGATGAAATAAAATGCAATTCTTAGAATTTGATTTTAAAAAAAATGATAGTGCTAGTCCATGCTAAAGGTGCTGTAATGATGCTGGAATACTTGTTAGGTGGTTGTTTATGAGTCAAACATAAAACGTGATATTCTGGACCACATATATGACACTTTTAAGAAAAATTTTGGAACATGGAAATCCCTCTTCTGGAAAAGTTTTATTATCTTTAAGACAAGAATCTAAAGCAAGTGTCACTAATAATAAAATACCTTGATAAGCTCTGGGACATGGTAGGACTCTAAAATGTTCCGGATTCCTCTGAAGATATTCAGAGATATGGTGATGTTCTGAAAGAAAAGAATATGTTAATGTTGGTTATTAAGAACAGAGCAGCAAAAAACTAGTCAAAAAGCTACTTGCAAAGTGAAAGAGTGTGTAAATGTACCATGTTCTTGAGCAGAGCGAAGTATTCCCTTAGCTTCTCTTCTTTAGACTGCACTTCTGTCTCACTCATGGCATCAATCAGGTTGTATAGAAAGTAGGGCACATTCTCTGCAGAAAGAAAGAACAATTTTTGTTCTCAATGACCATGTTAATAAGGTCATATAAGATCAAAAAAAGAAACCTCGTGTTGAACCAGAAGAAAAAGATATTGCAATCCTGCACATAAGCACTTAAACTGTGTGTGTTGTGCTGACACAAGCAGCTTTGCCCCAGTCTTCACTGAGGTCTGTTTTGAAGAGTGGCTGGGAGCTGACAGCCTCACGCACACATTTGTGTTGTGCAAAGCGATGGGATGAGACAGAGAGACCGTCTCCATCTCTCCCACCTGCTCTGACACCAGTGCAGAGGCCTGCTTTGGTGCAGCGAGATGCCAAACGCTCGCAGACTCTGTGTTAACTCAGCGCAGAGTCAGCAGGGAGACAAACACGCACGTGCCTGCTATTCAGACTGCATCAGGCACACACACTTAATGCAAAGAACGACTGTCAAGATCAGCTCCGTCAATGAGAGTGGCTGTATACGGAGCTGAGCACACACATGCAATACTGTTATAATGGTACATCAGAGAAACTGACTCAGATGGCATGCAGGCATAGAGATAGTGATTATTCAAGCTTTTTTTATTAATTGTAATCTTTATAATGCTCTTCCTGTGATGACAAATTAATGCTGACGTATGCAAGGATGCACTGCAATTAAGCCAATCACATTCATATCTTAATAAATAAATACAACCAGGACAAGACGTACGTTTTCCAAAGACATAATCCTTATCACATCTTCTGTGTCGAGCACTATTTGTGCATTGTGCAGCTGAGTTGCTGCATATTTTATTACAAACTGTGAGGTTACGTGAAGGTTAAAGTCCCGTCTTATAAAGCAGATGATATCTATTTTTGCTTTTTCCTTATTTTTGTATATTGATCATACATGCTGTTTATCTGATCTAATTTCATTTGACTGCAATTTGTTGATTGAAATAAATTAAAACTAAATCATGACGAGTTACACAAGTTGAAATATACACAATTACCCAAGAACAGAACATGAAACAGACATTTTTCTTAAATATACATAAAGTCTATTTAACAGGTTTGAAACAGTACAAACATGTAACATACCAGAACTTTCAGGATCAACTCGACTAAACCGACTGTCTTTATAGAGAATCCCTGTTATCTGTAACAACACATATTACAATATTATCAAATAAGTAAAACAACATTTAAATTTTTTCCATATTTCTAAACTGTCTTGGTGTTGTTCTTACCTTTGCCATGAGCTCCACATTGTGAAACCTGTAGGGGGCAGTAGAGGATCAGAGATGACTCATACAGCCACAAATACTATAAATAATTCCAAATAATAACATTCCAAGAGCAAGTTTGAAAAAATAGATCCAACATCTGTATTATTGTGATTTCTAGAGCAATTTAACAAGTGAAAACAAAAACCATGATTCCTACACCTTTCAACCACAAAATCTTTATGATGTTTTCAGTTACTCCTAATTTCTGTTAAAAATCGTTTTTAATTCATTTTAAAGAGACTCAAAAAGAGAAAATTATTTTAAAATTTTTACTAAATTAAATTACCCTGGTGTACAAATTATCAACACGTCAAGTCTATTTTCTGTGTACCCTATATGATTTATTATATAATTTTACATTTATACACTACAGTTTTAAAGGTTAGTGTCAATTACTTAATAATACTCCATGTTTTCTATTTTACTTCATTCTTCTGTTTTACTTTTTAGATACTTACTTTTGTAAGTATTTTGTAAAATTATACATACAAATGTAACTGTAAATTATGCTATAATAAAACCATGCTAACAAATTCAAAGAAATTCAAAAAATGTTATCACCAAGCGTCTCTGTATAACACCCTACACCAACATCTCAACTTTTTAATGGTAGTATACACTATATTGTTATCTAATTAGATTTATACTATATTATCACACTCATATTTCTTCTGCTGACAATGCACAACTTTGTGGACCTTAAATAGCTAAATTCTACCAATGCACAAAAACCCACTAGTCAAACACATCCACAGCAAATCTCACTGCAATGCACATACAATGAAATCAGTGCAGCTCTGGTGGCGTTCGTTAACACTGGACAGCAAGGAGACGAGAAGGAAAAACAATCCAACGTTGTTTAATGATTAAATTATCTTCTAACCTTGACTATTACAGGAACAGGTCACTAAGGAGACAGGGCCTGACAACCCCCTCTACCCTCCTGACAACCCCAATTACCAACCTGACATCCATCGCTGCCGGCAACCTCCCTGCTCCGCTTTCACATCTAAATGCTTTGCTAAATACAGAGGACAGCAGCATCTGCTGCCCTGTGGCCTCTGCGTTCAGTTCTGACATCAAAAACACAGCTCAGTCCTTAACTGCCATGCATGATGGGATTGATTTTACATCTGTGCTAATATGCCACCGCACTTTAATGATACAATAAGAAAATGGAATGATAAATGACACAATCATGACAGATTTATGAGCATGTGTGAGGATGGAGGAGACAATGTCGCTGATGCAGAAGCTTAAGGGGTTAAAAGCCAAAGAGAGGCAGGATAGTTGGCAGTGTTTCAGCACTGAACAGACAACCTTCAGAACCAAAAGACGAAGAAAAAACGAATTTGCATTCTTCCTGTGCTGTAATTGGACAAGAGACGACTGCCTCCATATGCATGAGGTGAGGAATGCGTGACTGTCTCGCCAGAAGACTGAAAATACGCTGAGACTCATGTTATTTACTCACCCTCTGAATCCATGGAGTAGACTAGCTCTGAAAGCACTGAGGTCAATGGCTGGGAGAGTCGACGAAGACACTGTAAGAAATTATATGCATATATGAGTGTACACCACGACCAACAAAACATTTTTATATTGTATATCTAGTTTTAACACAGGGCTGTGATAAGATTTAAGGACAATTTAAAGGAATAGTTTGTCCAAAATGAAAATTATCTTCATCATCATCCCAGATGTAAACGGCCTTATTCAGTTGAACACAAACAAATTCCTTTATGTTAAAATTATGTTGTGCATCTTTTTATTTTGGACTTGAATTGGCACATCCATCAATCATGTCTTAAAGTGATCCAAAGTAATCCAATAATATCAAATGAATCCACATGACTACTGTGAAGTGAAATTATGGATGTGCTTTAAGGAACTTCAACAATTTCAGTCCCATCTGAGAAAATATGGGATTGAAAATAAAAATCTGGGATGACAAGGGAATTTTCACTTTTGGGTAAACTATTTCTTTAATTGTAAATATGTAATCATACTGGTCCTTGCTTTATTTTTAATGACCAATGTTTGAGAATGGGCAATGAGAAAGTTTTGAATTATGAAAAAAAAAAAAAAAAACTTATCTCTACATAGTACATCCTATTTTAAAAAGGTATCACAAAAGAGATGAGCAAAGAGCAAAACTGACTGTGAGAAGGTACCATCTATAATTCAGCAGCGTTTGTCCCTATTCACCTCTGTCAGATGAGGCACTTGGTTCTCTAGCTTTTCACATATTCACTCGCTAATCACCTAAAAGGCCTGATGGGCACGCAACACATGGAAGAGGATGTGTATGTTTATGTGGAGTCCTGATGGGAGGCAATTATTCTCCAAGTAATGAGCGCCAGCTCATTTATCCATCTAAAATGGAGCCTTAACCCACAGTTGTGTCTGATAGAGACCATGAAAATATTTATAGAAGAGAGAAAGACAGGTAGAGAAGGACATTATCATGACCATTACTCACTCAGAGAGAGCAGCCCTTCAAAATTTCCATGTGATGCTTCGGTTCGTAACTCTGCCGCAACGAAGCTATCGGTGTTCACATCAAAGCCAGTCTCCTGCAATTATCAACCCAAGTTGAAGTTTGGTAGAGCAAATGAATGAAATGAAAAACATGCTTCTGATTTACCTTGAGAGCAGTGCGAGCGCTGTCTACCGATGGAAAACAGGGCAAGATATAGGTAGTGAAAGTATCAACGTCTGCGTTGACGTCCAGCTCCTGCATGCCTTTCAGAGCTTCCAAAATAGCTGAAATGAAACAAAAAATGCTCAGAATCAATATAATCAAGACAATAATCAGTACGACATCAGCAATATCAGGCCTTTACCCGGCTTTCCAGCCAGGCCTTTCACTCCCGGCTAATGCAACCACATGCATATGGAATAGGTTCGCTAAACACACACGAGCAAATGTTTGTGTGTGAGCACATCAACAAGCGATCTGTGTTGTGTTTACACTTCACCTTGGCCCTAAGTACTCTGTATTGCAATGCTCAGGGGACACCTATCCACCTTAATAAAAGATAAGACTTGCTTTTATCTGCCATTAAAACCTGAAGCTGGTGCCAGCGGCCACCGCAACCAGTGCACAAAAGCATTAGCCAGGTAAAGCACCTGAAGGCCACATCCATCCATCCCCTCTCTCTCGTTTTTCATTCATCCTTTCTTCCAACTCAGTAGCTCTTTGCTTTCAATGGCGCTTGAGAGCTGTATATGTATTCATTCTCTCATTTTTATGAGAGAAGCACACCTGTTTTCCTGTTAAATAATCCATTCATCCATTTTCCAGCCATAAAAGTGGGCTCAGACAGCATAAGCTGATATGTAGAATGTGAATGGAAAATAGATATCCAGCAACATCATTCCTCAAATCGGTTGTTTGGTTTTTTCTTCTTCTCAATTCATGAAAAAAGGATGCGAGTGGGCTTTTATGGCACAAAAACGGTTCAATGAATCCTTGTATGACCTCGGATGATATGGCTGTGTTTGATTGAACTATAAGTGCAAAAAGTAACTAAAACTGTGGTCTCTCTTACTAGAAGGGGACTAAAGGAGAAAGGTCAGAGTATCTCCAAACATGTTCGATTTTAAAATGAAATGCCTTTTTAAATGTAAATGGTAGATGGTATTTCTTGCTACAAGAGAGAAACTGAAAGGACAGATCACTTTCTCCATCTAGGTTTTGAGATGTTTTCCCATCAGTCCTTTATCAGGACAGTAGCATCCCACAGTTCATGAGATTTAAGAGATACAAATTGGCAATTTAGGGGAAACAAATGACAAACCCATGTAAATATAACATTTAGAAGAGTTTAAACTAATGCAGACGTAAAAGGTTTTGTGAGCTATGTAAGGGATTGAGGCGTTTTTCCTGCACTATGTCACAAGCAATGAGCTGAATTGCTCCTTGAAAATGACAAGCCCAGTTCGCTTGCAGCTGGCGAGACAAAGCTAGCATATGCTTTCTCAAACTCGCCTGCCCAAATCCACACCTCATCAAAATGCAAACTTTCCCCTCTCTGCACTCATGAAAACCGGCGAGAGGAGGAGGGGCCGTCTGCCCGCTGGTGACACCTGTGGACAGAATGTGACATGGCGCTAAATATTTCATGGCCGTGCACAGCGGTGCACGTAATTGAAAGTGAATTCCCTCAGAGCGCTCGCATTTACATGAGACCCAGTCAGTACAAATTCTATCATGTAACCTTCACCACTTCAACACAGAGGAAACAAAACACATAAAGGTGAGAGTGATCCTGCATGTTTCATGAAGGTTATTGGTGTAAAAAAAAACGATAAAAACTGTTATACTGACACACAGAAGGATGAATGGGTGCAAGATATCTAAAGTTACAGACCTATATCTTAATATGGTGACAAAGACAGCTTATGGTAAAGCAAATGGAGTATTTATTTAGCTGTGTTTCAATCTACTGCTTTCATAGTTTGGGACAAACATGACATACAGAGCGTCCCAATGTTGACTTCAAGTTATTACTCCCATTGTCCATGATTATTCTGTGCATGTTATTTCATAGTAACAAAAGCACATTTGTTTTTATCTTTTACAATAACTTATTTCATGTAAAATAATGGATGAAATCACAAATCCCATCTTTTGCCACCTCAAAAAGAAAGC
This sequence comes from Beaufortia kweichowensis, assembly GCA_019155185.1. NCBI lineage: Eukaryota > Metazoa > Chordata > Actinopteri > Cypriniformes > Gastromyzontidae > Beaufortia > Beaufortia kweichowensis. Next base: position 12,516,622 of record CM032801.1, on the reverse strand, counting down.
GGGGCCATGGCCTTTTACTTAACCAGAGTATCCACAAACACAATGTGCAGTCTCAAATCAATCAAATCAAATCAATTAAGAAGAATCAGTCTGATACTCACCAGGAATGTTTTTGTCTTTTTGGTGATGAGTAAACAGAGGCCAGAAGTAGTGAGGTCTGACAGGTAAGCCTTCCTCCTTCATCCTTCTCATCAGCTCAACAGACATACCTGCAATATATTTACACCTGTAATCATTCCAGCACAAATAATTTTACAAATAGTGATCTTAATGGTAGTGTAATCAACTCATTTTGGTAATTTTATTTAGACCTAGTTACTGATTTAGAGTAAACCCTTAACAAAACAGCTTTCTTCCATCCAAAACCAAAGGCTCCACAGACATGCCAGAAAAACATACAAATTGTTTGACAGACACAAAGCAGTTGTGATCGGCTAAAAATGTGGGTCACTCTCTTTGCTGCTGTTTACAGAGCCTAGCGATGTTACAGAAAGATGTGTAATAGATTAAGACAAGTTAAGGCACATCACTGACATTCTGCCAAATAACAAGACAATCTAACATAGTATTTCAGAAAACGATTTCCGCACGTTTAATAGTAAGACCGGATACAGAACAGTCTTTGGTAGTACACTCACCAGTCTTCTTGGCCTCCAGGGCACACTGAAGTGTGAACTGTAGTGGTGTGGAGTGCAGAACAGAATCTTTCAGATCTTTGCAAAATGCAGCCATCTTTTCTACAGGCTGAAAGACAAAAAAAGCAGAATGAACAAACACCAACAAGCCTAAATTTAAAAAAAAAAAAAAAAGATTAGACATAGAGCAGATATGCAGATGGTTTTCTCACCTTATCCATGTTCACGCAGTGACGAAGAAAGAAGTTTCCCAGGTCTGGAGAATCACTGTTTTGTGACTCTGCCTGCAGGCCTGTGAAGCTCTTCAGCACAGAAAACGCAGTGTCTTCATGTCCCTGTGTAATCAGACTCAAGCAGAGGTTCATAGCATCTGAGGACACAAAAAACAGTGGTAGAAGTATGTTGGTATTAAAATGTAACACTATTATAACAACAGAAAGTTTACTTCCAAAAGTCCATAACCTTTATCATTTTGCATGAATATGCACAAAGCATAGTTTTCTACTACTATGATTACACATGGGACTGACATGACAAAGTCTGTTCTTCAATGACATGACAAACCTGGCACATATCCTCTTTCATGACGCATACGCTCCACAATTTCAGGCACAAACTGCTGATGGCCGGCCTTAGTCAAACTAAAAACCACCTGCATCAAATCTCTGTCCATCAGATGGATATCTACATTCTCCACCGTCTCTAAAGTCTGGACAAAAAGCACAATGTATAACTTTACTCTTGGGTCTAGAAATATAAATTTTATTATTGGCGTAATTATAGTATAAATCAGTTGAATACTAATGAACCACTATTAACAACACTGTCAATCTAAATCAGCTTTTTATTACTAATAAAAACAGACCTCTTTAATTTTGGCAATATCGCCTTTCTCAGCATAGACATTGAGGAGAGACAGGTATGTATCTGGGCCGGGCTCGATCCCTGCCCCTTTCATGACTGTCAGGATGCCCTCAGAGCTGTCCATATCCCTGCACAAATAGTAGATCACACAGACCTTATAAGTGATTAATTCACAGAAAAAGCATCTGCTCACTCGCACCGCTAGAAAGTCAACTTACCCTGCACGAGCATGGCCTGTCACTAGAGAGTTGAAGACAGCCTCTGTGATTGGCAGGTCTTTGCTCTTCATAAAGCCCAGGATTGTACTGTAGGAAGGATAGGTTGTGATATACCATAACTTATTTTACCCCTTTTCTGTTCCTTACCACTCATGTTGCATATGTGCCACTGTTTACGAAGAACTCTACAGGGAGAACTCTACAATAGAGATGTGACCCAGCTACAAATAAAATGTATGTTTTGTTCACAATTCAGCATTCGTGATTTTTCAAATTGTGACTGACCAATCAAAATGAAGTATTTGAGTGTTTTAAGTGTTGTAATAACAATCTTATCTTTGAGAGTTCTTATTCTTTTAGACCTAGGAATACACTTATATGCCAAAAAACAAAATCTCAACTTACCTTGCACCTTCAATGTCACCATGTTGACAGTATGCTGCAATTAATCTTTGAAAGGTTACCTAGAATAAACATCCAAATATCATTTAGTTTATTTAATAAACTACATTAATTAATAATAATATAATACATTTTAAAATTTTATCCCAAAGTCACCCTAAACATCCTACACACCCTGTTTGGCTGAACGTTAGCTGCTTCCATTTTAGCAAGGAAATCAGTTGGAGAGAATATGAACTCATTCTGCAGGTAAGTCTTGAGCAGGGCATTGTAATGGCTCACATCATAGGTGGCACCTGCAGTCAACAGCAACACACAAGTTTAAATCACAGACTCAGGTATATGACTATTTATTATTGAATCCACTTTGACTCATACCAAGTTCTTGCAGTTTATCCCAGATACGTTGAGCCAGCTCTGTGCGCTCGACCAAAGGAACCTCGGGCAGCAGAGAACCACAGCTTCTGAGCAACAACAAGGCTTGATTTCCACTGGGATATCCTATTAAAATGTGACATGTAGAATAAGCAAAAATGGGTTTAGACTTGCAGTGGATACATGAGAAAGAGACAAGTACCTGTTCTGCAAATGTCATGGAAGATGCGCAGCAGCAGTGTTTTGGTGACCCTGCCTGTCCTTCTCACTGAGCTGTCTAGTTTGGCGAGAGCCCAATCAAACTGCTGAGCCTGCTTGGAACGGACTGCCAGACTGGATTCATCCTTCACCGGCCCTCTCTGTTCTGGGACCACTCCATACTGACGAAAGCTTGCACTGGGCAAGACTGACCTGTATGGGAACAGACTGCAGAAACAGTGTCTACATAAGTCTAAAAACACAGTGTCCAAACACAGGCAATATAACATGGATGATACTTTCAACATTCAAACATATTTTTCATCATAACTGTCCTACATAAACTCTGAGTAACTAGCATGAAGGCCCTAAAAGATGTCTCTTTAACATATTATGACAAATTGCATCAACATCACATTAGTTTTTTGTAACGTATTGTTATCCTTAGGAAAATGAGCATGGATTTATTATAGTGAAGATGTAGGAACTATGTTTTTGGTGGACTGATACCATTTGTGTATAAATTTAGTTCAGATAGCATAGTTAAACTATGGTTATTGTGGTGAGATAATGGTAAATTTAGTATGGTTTGACTACCAATGCCATAAAGTATGGTTACTATAGTAAAGCCATGGATAATTACGCAAGAGTTTCAGTGAACTGCATAGTGGCACATGTCAAAAGTCATAGGTCAACATGTCAAGGTCGTTTCAAGCTGTCTCACAATCCTCCATATCCTATAGGCAAACATTCATGTTATATTTGATGCAATTTAATTGATCTGTCTTACAAGTTAATAACAACATTTAAGTCTGCAAAAGACAAAACAGCTGAGATGCGACATCCTCAGCATCTACAGCAGATCACTTATACAAGGAAGCCACATTTCTCTCATACTGTATCATTATGCAAACAGATGATTACTAAACTTAAATCTATTCCATAACATTTTGTTAAATAGTCCAAATACAGCAAACGATCAACCCCACAGCCGGGTTAAATAGGTGATCACCTCTCAATGACAACTGCATGATCTAAACGCGCATGGGACAGAGTCACGCTGAGCGATACCTGTTTACATTAAACCTTCCCGGGACTGTCTGACGGCCGCAGGACCCTACACATTTAATCCCGACCGATCCGCTGTACAGGCGACCAGCTGCCGGTCCATGTCTGCTGCTCCCTATGAGCTGAAGCAGTGAAGTAGGTGAAGATTTCAGTAGCCGGGCTGATCTTAAGAGCGCAGCCATGTTTAGCCTGCAAGAGAGAAGAGCGAAGGACATCCGTACCACGTGACAGGCCAGAGAGCAACGGACGAGACCACTGCACTCACAGGGGTGTTTCAATACGTCACATACAGTACATTTTCTTTACTTTTATCAATTTAGTTGCAGTTATACAAACATTTCTGATTATTTTATTAAGAGTATTAATAATAATAACAAAAATAATAATAATAATAGGATCAGTATAAGTTTTTGATACCCTTACATACAATGAGTAAAATACGAGAGTATAGTGTCGAGTATAGTATATATATGTGCATTCACACAGAGAAAATATTATGTGCATGACTTTGTCATTGGGTTTTGCATACTAATATCTGACATTATTTTGCAACACTGTGTTAGTGTGTATACAAAATCACATTTATTTAGAGGTCAGTGTTGCTGAATTTAATCGCTTATACCAATGCAAAGATTAAAGTATAATTTGCCTTGATTGTCAGTAGCACTAAACAAAAACAGGCACTGAAGATAAATCTAGCTATTTTTATTTTAAATACCTGACAATATAATACTAATGTCATGTAATGATGACAATGACTGTACCCAGTTATGTCAATGGAGCAACATTATGTACTTAACCACAAATTATTACAAAATATCTACTTCAATAATGAATTAGTGAAATGGATTTGTCATGCAGTGTGTATTTTGCCTGATTAGAGACACATTGTTTACAATGATTTTAAGGCTGGAAGCTGCCAGCTTGAGGTCAGTTTTGGAAAAGGTCAGCTAGGTGGGGTGTTGTCAAGCACAGACTAATGCCCAGTGGGCCACTCTGTCTTGTGCCGGGCATCAGGGGCCAGGGGGCCCCGATATGTCAGACGTGTGCCATGCCAAACTCATTTCCATGGTTGACACACACTGCAAGCCACCCGCACAGCAGTACACACCACACAGCTGACAGGTGACAGTGAACAGGCTTTGCCTGCCAGGCACGTTGTTTCACTCGTCTGAGAGTCCCATCCCTGTCTGGATCTCACTCTGTCAACCCCTGTCTGATGAGCCCACCCACAGTGGGGTGTACAGAGGATGGTGAGCAGTTGTGGCATGGAATTGTGAGCAACAGAAACAGTATGTGTTTCATCAGCCCAGGTACAGAGTTTGGCTAATAAATTAAAGGAAAGAGTGGATACTTGGTGTACAGTATTTCAAGTAACAGGCAACAGGAACTTATTACAACCCCTGTTGTGCAACAGCCCCATGCATTGAAGATTGTGCATCTAAAAGTTAGTTCCTGAGCTGTTAAAGAGTTGTTTTTTGTCCTTCACCTGCAATGTCAGTGAGCACGTGTCGCTCCCACAGACTGGTACTGTCAGTTCACCTCTTATTCCGAAGGGACCCCTTGCTTTTCATTGGCATGAGAGCTAAAAGTGGTGAGCTCAGGGGACAGAATATCTCAAGGTCACTGAATTATAGACGAAGAGAGAAGAGGTGAGCTGAGAGAAAAGGCTTCACTACTTTCTCCATTTCTGTTTGCTGAATGAACTCAAGAAGGGTCTGTTCTGTTTTTCTGCAGCATGAATGCATCTGTGTTAGTGCTTTATTATTCATCAGCTCTATCAATTATTAACTGATTATTTTTCTTTCCCTACAAAGGATTTTTTGTTGATCTTTCATATTTTCAACCCACACACTGTAAAAAAATCTTTATATTAATCAGTTATTTAGGTTACCAAAAATATCTAAACATTCTTACATATTTGTATGTTTTTGTATATATGTATATTTGTACATATATTTTTTGTTTTGTTGCTGCTAATAAACTGTATTTGGATCCCTTGCTATGTAAAATGTAAAAAAATCTTTCATTATTTAATGCACATTATAATTGAAATATTTCATTATTTATAAATATATATTATATATTCATGTCATTCCAAACCTGTATGACTTTTTCTTTTGCAGAACACAAAAGAAGATATTTTGAGGAATGCTGGTAACCAAACAACACTGAACCCCTATTGACATCCATTGTATGGACACAAAACCACTAGGACATTTCTCAAAATTTCTTCTTTTGTGTTCCACAAAAGAAAGAGTAATATACAAATTCTGAACAACATGAGGATGAATAAATGATGACAAAATTTTCGAGTATATATATATATATATATATATATATATATATATATATATATATATATATATATATATATAAAGCAAATCTAAACCTCTGTGTATGAGCTCTAGAGATAACAGAGAGCTGAAGTGTTTGGGAAAGAGAGAAAACTGTCTGTCCCAGAGGATTTGTCCATTTTAGTGTGGATGAGGGAGTGTGAATGTGATGGCAGTAGCAGGGCTCACTGGTGTGAAGAGTGCTGTTTCTCTAAGTTCCCTGTGAACTTGAATGTCACACATGATGAGAGAAAGCAGAACCATGAGCAGAAAACGACACTGCAAACACATGGGGGGGTTGAGGGACATACAGGCATGCAGACAGCCTTACACTTTTGAACAGGGATGAATTGGGAGTAACAGCACATATACCAGTTCATCATAACCCACAGAGGAAGATCTTTAATTATACTGTAGTGTCACAGAAAAATAATACAAAAACTATAATTTTCCAAATAGTAAATATTATGCTACTGTATACATTAAAATAATTTTTTTTTTCATTTTAGATTTTTAATGGTGGAACTAATACAAAATTTTTTAATCTGCCATTAAAAGACCCGGAAGGATTTTTCACACTAATTACTTACATTGGGTAATTCTTGTTGTACTGTATTTTTGTGTATTGATATAGTAGAATAAATAACTTTTTTGACAAAATAGTCTAGCAAATCCTTTCACATTACAACTGCTAAGGTTTTTGTTTTTTCCACATTCTTCCAAATGGAAATGACCCAGAATTCCACATCGGCCTTATTTTATATATGTATATGTGTATACAAAACAAATGTAATGATGGTAATCTGATAAACCTACATTGTGGCATTTGCCATCATCCATGTATCATTACTTCTATATCATTATGCCGTTATTGTCATCCAGGGCCATTCATGCATCTTCACATTTCTCTCCCCTCTTCATGACTTCAGTCCTGTCCGACTCCATCTCTGTTTCAGTGTGCGATGGCCGGCTCCATCTTTCCAATGACCTGTTCAAGCGTGACGGTAAAGGAGAAATCATATATTTGCACACTCTCACATGAGACGGCCTGGATGATCTCACAACGAGCACGGATCCTGTGTCTTTGGTGTGGGAGAGATGTGCCTGAGCCGGACAGGAATGCGCCATTAGACTATCATAATGATGCCCCTGGATGAGGAATAATCACCTGAGAATTATATATGCCTTTGTGGTCAGAGACTGTTTCTGTGTGTTGGCGACTGATTGGATAGGTAGCTTGACAGCACATATACTCACACCCTGAATTTTATCCCCATCGAATGTGATGCACTCAAGTGTGCAGACTTTATTGCTGATTGTCACAAAATCGCAGACATACGTACATGATTTGAAAAAACAAAATGTATAATTTACATTTTTATATGCTGTGCTTTTTTTGTGCGGCTGTAAAAATATGTAAAAATATTTTTAAGTCAAAATGAACTCCTTAATTTAATGGTCTTTTTCTGAAACCACATTACTTTTTGGTTTACTGTAGATCACAATTGTTTAGCAACTTTCCATATTATTTAAATTTTTTCATTTAACAGATGCTTTTATCCAAAGCAACTTACAAATAAGATCATTTACCATAATGTACACAAAACAGATGCAAATAAAAACAAGAGGGGAACAAAAAACTGGAAATTTTATTTTGGAATATTGAATGTCATATCGACAACTTGATGTTGTCTTATGGCCTCTCAGGATCTTTGCCTTTGAATTGGTGTATGATGTGTGCACACTGAGGTTAAATGAATGTCTAAAGGTGAAAACAAAAGACACTGACATGAAAACAGTCTTGAATAAAGCACTTCTTTACTTTTTGCCCAAGACACTACTAGTCAATGTTACTATATTTTATTATGTCTTACAACATTTTTTCTGGAGATATGTTGGGCATATCCTGACTCCCATACAAATTACCAAACACTCAGCTCAATCACATCCCACAGCTGTCCCTATAGCACCTCACATTTCACACCCTGCATTAACATAATATTGTAATGGAGTCGACTGCTAAGGAGCAATTATAAGGGAGGGAACAGAGGATGCAAGTGTTCAGCCAAGCATATCTAACAGTGTGTCAACAGCCAGAAAAACCCTGAGAGCGAATGAGAAAAAAAAGATGCCTCTCAAAAATATACAGCTGCCTTTCATCCTTTTACATCATCACAGCATCTTCATTGACATCTCAACCTGCAACAGTCTAAGAGAGAATGTGTTTCAACAGATGTTCATTATACGCAGGGTTGCCAAGTCCATGAGTTTTCCTCTGAAATGTTTGTGTTTAACATATTGTGCAAATTACAGCTGAAGACTTTTGATCAAACAACATCTGCAAGTCAAAACAAATAATTTTTATTGGGATAAAAAAGGCCAACCGTGTTTATAAATACAATATAATGAATTTGCATAAGTGTCAGCGCATATAAAGCAAAGGCAAATAATACACCTACATATAAAATGAATGCAACATGTTACTTAATAATGCAATAATTTATTTAACCAAAATGTGTTGCATTTTGTTTTTTTAAATACATAATAATTTAAATAATGACATTGAAATGCTGCAAATGTTAAATGCTGATATATTATATAGTAGACATGAAAAAAGAATAATTCCTATGGCTTCTAAAATCTGATTTTAAACTGGTTTTACAACACAGACGAGGCAGATCATTCCTACACTCCTGTCTGATTAAAATTATAACTGCCTTGTCTTTAAATAACCACTGCTAATTTGCTTTGTGGCAGCACCAGACTTACATTACTGGTATCATCAGGTGCTGAGAACTAGTCAGACAGTCTGACCTTCTTCCTCGATCGCATGGTCTTAATCACCTTTTGCGTTCCTTGTCCACCTTGTCAAAGACTGTTCCTGAGAGCTTTAGCACAACTCGTCTGCCTTTTGACCCAAGAAGCCTTAAGCCACATGACATTTTGGAAATGTCTGTTTGTATTTTCTCTCTGATTCCAAATTTTTTTACACAGTGTTTTGGATGGGGTGTAGAAAATCTGACTCGCCTCCATAATGACAACACCAGGAGTAGGTGCGGAGATTTCAATCTGGCCTGACCTTTTCCTCTCTCCTTTATAGCCTAAAGCAACATGTCTACTGTCCTCAATCATTAAAAATGATGCCCTTTCCAGTTTCATCATTCTGGACTTCATTTCCTTTTTCTCTGTCCATCAGTGTCAAGAGATAAATACAGGTTACACAGACCAATAGTTTATAAATTACCTAAGTGCAACTTATATCTAACTGAAACCTCATATGTGACCCTGTGAAAACCATGCTAAGTCTAAAAATCTAATTCTGCGATAATAATTTTATCATGACATTTTGATTTTACCTATTAATTTCACATTGATTTAAATCTTTGACAAATCTTTGACATGATCTTACTATATTAAAGGTATCAAAATTATACATTTTCACAGAAAGTTCTTAATATTATTTAGATGATTTTATGTAGAGAAGGGTAAATAACAAAAAATGACTTGAGCTGGGCTTTTACAGGCAGGGTCATATATTAAGAGGATTTTTTTATTTTTGAGGCATTGATTTAATAAATGTAACTATATTTTTGTTTATTGAAATTCTTTTGGTAATTATAGTCCTTCCATGTGCCAAAACATTTAATTATATATATCAAAAAAGTGAGCAAAAAAGGCAAAAGAAGTTATGTGAGAAAATGCCAGGTAAACTTAATAATGTACAGTATGGTATTAGATATTTCTTGTACATTTACCTGAAAAAGTTAACTTACACACATTTATGACATAGCATTTATTTGCTAAATACACATCTCTCTTTCAGGAGAATGAGTAAAGGGTTTTCATTTTCATCAATGTGTTAAAAAGTGTTTGTTGCATTTTTGTTGTTGAACATTTTTTGTTTTGTTGCTGACGACTTTCTGATAATAATAAAAACTCACATATCCATCCCAGAATTCCAGAGCACCTAAAACACTTTTTTTGCCGCCTCTTGTCGAGTGTTTTGCACTTAGGTTGTGAGGTGCTCCTCATCATTGGCGTGAGCGTGTAATGTCAAATGTGTCGTCTCGCATTACCGGGCTGAGCTCTGAGGGGATGCCGGATGCCATCGCGCTCTGCTGCAGATGGAATAGGTTCCCTCTCCTCTCTGGCACTTATCAGTTAGAGTCTGTGTGTCCTGAGGGAGAGAGATTACTGTCATGATGCCGCTACCTTCCTGCACATCACGAACAACAGCCCCGGGACTTTTTACTGAGGTGTGAGGGATCTTTTTTGTAGTTGGGAATATGCAGTGAACTCCTAAAATGTGTCTGTGTGACAAACCTTGTTTGTTTTTAATTGTCTGTAATAAAAAACACACACCTCAATAAATAAAAAGTTACATTCATAATTGACAATGATTTAAAATGAACCATTTTTTTGTATTATAAATCATTGTCATAATAAAATGTTTGTGCATAAGTGGCATATAATTTTAAAATGTACAGTAACAGATATGCATTTTTATTAAATGTCAATGTGGTCATTTAGTCCTAAAAAATCTGATTTTTGTTTGTGGTGTGAACAAGATTATAGCCAGCTTCTGCAAATGTTTTCCTTTTGACTTCTGTCTGCTCCTGTATGTCTAATGTCATGCATGCATCTCGTTCATCACGTTTCTTATACCTCTCTCTGTATCTGTCCCTTCATTTCCACAACCTCATATCGTTCTCGTGGCCAGAATCTCATTAGATTCAGGGCCTGGACTTGCTTTGTTGATCCAGACTGCCTCGTTCATCTGTCAAGGCCTCTCTCTCACTCCATCTCTCTGTCAGCCTTTCCTAAGGGCGGTCTCAAACCTTATTAGCCCTCATCTTTTTCATTCCATCCATCCGTACGCTCATATTTGTCACAAAGATCTCTTGACCCCTGAGTTGAGTGACTTGGCCACGACAGTGGACAGCTGTCTGCTAAGCCACCTGCCCTTTGGTGCTCTGTCTGCCTCTGTACATGTCTGTGCACCGGCCTCTGGTTCATTCTGCCGCTCCTCCATCCATTCTGCTCAGGACCTCTCTATTCGTGTAGCCTCTGGCTAGTTGGAGGAGCGGGGCACGGGTTTATGACAGGCGGCTGTCAGTCAGGGGAGGGAGTGTTGCGGAAGCCGTCACGGGCTTTCAGGATCATATGCTGGGTGTCACCTTCTCACTGCCCATGAGCAACACAAAACCTTCACTCACAGGCCAGCAAACAAACAACTTTTTAAAGACAGAGAGAGTTTAAAAAGTTTGTGAGATATAAGTCTTAAAACTTTAACACTTAAATTTAAACACTTAAAATGTAGCATGCAAACACTTTTGCATAAAATGACCTGATGTTTGTTGAAACACTATGAAAAACTAAGTACTGGTAGTAAGGCAGTGTTTGCCAATCAAGAGGTCCCCAATATGATAAAGTAAATTGTTCTCCTAACACTTTATCATTAACTATACATTGTTATGCTTTAGATAATTAGTACAGTTAGAAATCTCATTTTTAAATTAATTTTAATTTTTTATTATTATTTTAATTATTTTTTAAATTTTAATTAAATTAATTAGCAACACTTTAAAATACAGTTTTTGACAGGATTTATTAATCTTTTTTAAAGTTAGTTAATACACATTTAGCAGAACAACATTTGATAGAAAATGTATTAGTAAACTTAATAAAATTAGGATTAATTGAATTAAGTGAATGAACTTTTTTAATAGAAAAATTATCTTTTTGTTGCATTGATGTACTGAAGCAAAATACACTCTATTGTATAAGTGCTTTTCACTTGCTTGAACTAAAACAACACACACACAAACACATTGACAGGTAAAGCATGTCATGCTCTCAATACAGTCAGTCAGAGTATCTCAGGGGACAGAAAACATCCTTGCATGAGACATCTGGGGACAGAAGGTCACCGGTGAATATCCATCTCACACACCAGCAATCATGGCATTGATCTTTCCCAACAACCCTTTGACCTTGAACACTGCCTCATGAGTACCTACCCTATCCCTGCCTCTAACTGTGTACTGTATGGACTGTACTATAAAATACCATTATAAATATAAAGGGGCCACACTTGACAAGCACGGCTTACTCTTATCATCTTTAAGATGATTGCAGATCATATTTTGGGGCGTGCGCATGGGGTTCGAAAGCTGAAAATTCTAGGTTTGATTCCTCAGAGACCAGAGGAGATGAAGACTCATAGCTGTCCACTCATGTTAGCAGCTGTGAGCTCCTAACTAGATGAATAAGTCAAGAGAAGGCAGACTGACCTCATGTTAAATGTAAAAGGGCTAACAGATCAAGCCACCAGTTTATTAATGAGTTTCAGGTTAAGGTACTACAGACACACATTTAAGTGTGTACACATTGAAATACACTGTATACAATATAAAATTTTATACAGACAATTATGGACAAGTGGATAAACTCATTTGCATAGTGCAAAGTACAAAAATCATATATATATAGTTTTGTCTTGTTTCTCAGTAAATATATTGAAATATTCTTAAGTGTACACTATAAGCAATTTCTGAAGATATCAGTGAATATGCGGTTCATGCATATTCTGAAATGCAAATGAAAGTTTTATGAAACACTTTTGGTCAGGGCATTACTGGGGTGTGTGCTAATTGTTAGCTCAGTGGGATAAGGAACAGTTGTGCTGTATGTGGTGTCGAGAGCTTCCAGTCAGAAGACCCCTGAGAGTGCCCTCCAACCTCCCTGTCAGCTACTGTTAGATCACACATCCATGGTCACAGACTGAGACAGTGGGCACACACACTAACCCCCCCACATACACACAAATACACAATCCCTTAATATTGCAACCAAATGGGCATTTTGTTATGTTTTAGTGCTACACTAGTTAATAACGTCTTAAAGCACAAAAATGCGCTATACTTCTTCATCTACAAATAGCTAGCTAAATACTATAATTTAACACTATAATTAAGTTAAATTAAGTTAGAACCTATAACACAATAAATGCATATGTGCAATGGCACTGTTCTTATGATACCTGTCTGTTTTGTCCCCCTACATATGTAAATGGAATCATCAATAATGGACAGCATCTATTAGTGACAGATCCACATGGACCAGAGGAAACATCTCAAGTATGTCACATTTTGCACAAACACATTTTGCAGGTAGTACTGTGATTTGCATCACTAATTCAAAGACAAGTTTCAATAACCCAGTTTATCACCATCTTATCACTCACTTCACATGCCAAACTTTTAACATCTTAGTTATGGATTAAGATTGTATATTTGCACATCTTTAAATCTACACAATGATAATTGGTCCATAATCAATTAATTAAACATATTAGATGTGAAAGTCAATCGCAGTTGAATAATACATTAGATCTTAAAGTACCCTGATTTCCTTCAAAACAAACCATACTGTAAAAATGTTTGCGTTTAAGTCATCTATGATCTGAAATAGTAGGCTACTACTACTAACCACTAGATGGTGATATAAGCTTCTTAAAAACAAAAACACACCTGCTTGTGGCTTGTTTTAACCTTTTTTCACTATAGAAAATCAAAACATAAAGTAAAGTGGGGTATATGAGCAGAGGTGAACCATGCCCTGGATCAAGAAAACTGTGAATAATCTTTGAATCTTTGCCTATCACAGCTGTGTGCTGATGGATTGGGAGAACTGGGGAAACACTGTAACATTCTGAATCCTAAACGTTTATAAATGTTAATTATTAAGTTTACTTCAGATCGCTTTACCATATTTATTAATATCTACCCAGGAGGTTTGTAGGACCATTTGCTGTCACATGGACACATCAGAGAGGGAATCTCTCTCTCTGCAGCTGGGGTGCTTCCCACCTGGATCAGCACGTACCATGTGCTGTTCGCCAAAGACCACAAATGGTCCTAACATTCTTAATAATGGCAATAATTGGGAAAACTGCATTTCTAAAACAGCTGTTTAATGAGAGTATTACAGGGATTTCCAGAGGGCAACGGTGTGATGTCAATATGTGTATGCATATTAAGGGTAAGCAGAGAAAGATATGTTCCTTAATATGCATGATAATCTGTATGTGAAATTAATGTTTATGCTATTGATGTATCGAGTGAATGAAGTAAGTTTTCTCCCTGTGCCAGTTCTCCAAATTGTATCAATAATATCCGAGTGTGCGGTTACTTTTTAAAACTACTGTACACATTTAGTTTGTATTTGTTTCTCTGTTGGACTCTGGACCTGTCCTCAAAATCTATATGTCTGTCCTTTGACTTTATCTTGAGTTCAACATGATTAAGCATAAAACCTCATTGAATTTTAGTATTTAATCCATTAGTCAAATAATTATAAAAAAATATTTTTCTGTGATATAATTTGGAAATCTTCTGACAATATCGGCACTCTAGATATCTGCCTCTTGTACTGCTTGACCTTCTTCCAGTTGCCTGTGATAATTTAGTTAATCTTTAGAGGCTGAAACAAATGTAATGGATTGATCACAAAGACAAGTTTAGTTTATTATATTTAAGTTTATTCATTAAGAAATATTTATCCATCATGGTCATTCTTTATGTGTGAGGCTATAGATTTGATTCATCTAAGTATACTTTGATGTGTTATTTATGTCATATAAAATATTCTTAAGAGCATGCTAGTTAGGAAATAATGTGTTATAATAATGTGCAGTTGATGTGTAAGTCTCTGTAGTGTAATCTGAGGTCACAGTATACTAAAGGGCATGTCTAGGATGGTACCAGATGAGTTGTGCGTGGCCAGTAATAAGGACTCAACTAATATCTTATCCATTGTTGGTTTTCCTTAATTCCACTAAGCTAAGATACCATTTAACCTGTTTCTGAATAACAAGAGTGTTATGTTGAGACAATCCCAGTCTCCATGGTGATAAAAGCCACTCTAGTCTCCATAGCAATGCTTTATCAGCACTTGGTTCTGGGTTTGGTTCTTGGCCAACTGTTTTCATATTGGTTTCATTCATTTTTCATTCATTTTTCATAGTAGTGTAACTATAAAGTATAAGTATTTAAATACTTTACTTTCACCTCAAACACATGGATATGAGTGCACAAAACCCATGTACCATTACAAAATAAATTAAAAACATCTAATAATAAAGCACTAGGATTTCCTGTTTAATAACTTTTATGTTAGGTGACAACACAATGAAAACCATGTTGGTTACACCATACTGAACCTTGATTTGACAGATAATATTTACAAAAATTTAAACAAAATTACTTTTCTAACAATTATAATGCCTCATTTAAAATCATCAATAATAAAAGATTTTTATTAGGTATATATATATATATATATATATATATATATATATATATATATATATATATATATATATATATATATATATATTAAAAAGGTCAAAAGAAGCTTTTTTTACCAGAATAAAATTGTTCAGTATATTTAGTATCTCTGAAAAAATGTAGAAGATAAAAACAAATAATGAAAAAGGTTTAAATAGATTGATAAAAAAATGTGCCTGTTGGACAGTTAGATTTTGAAATCATCAGTTTCAGCCAGACTACAGTTGCTTTTACAAGCTGTATTGCTCTTGTATGCTGATATCACAAGCTACGCTGAACCTCAACAAACTGGGGTATTTATTCACCCAAAACAAAATTCAAAATCTAGTGTAGTTTGTCAAAACCAATTTGCTGAGGCTGTGAAAAAGACAACCAACTATCCCATGGGTAGATTACTACTGTGAAAGCAGGCGCTGTCACCAATACATTAGTAATCTATAATGGATGCAGACAGCTATGAGGTAATTGACAAGCTCACAGGTGGAGACACTGGTGAGCTCAAAGATTTTCTGTAGGTTGTAGATGTAGAATGATGAGGTCATTAATCTACAGGTCAACAGTTATCTATAAGATAAGCCTTGCCATCACTAACAATAATTTGTTTGTACAGCTATCTGGGGTTAAAAATAAACATTAGTTTAAATTCATAATTTACTAATTACAGCATTACATTTAACGCATGAATTGTTACTGAAAATTAGTGACTCTTAAATGTTTTTTAGTAAGTCAACATGGGACACTTTTCTCTACTCTGTAAAACAAAAAATCTATTTTATTGGTATTTAAACTTGACTTTCAGTACTCACAAAAATACAACACCTATACTAAAACTGGCACAAATACCACAATTACATTACAATATTAGTAGCTTTTAAGTCGAAACATAACATTATGCACACACAGTTCACGTCCAGCGATGTCAATCATATCGGCAATAGCCCCTCCCACCACACAGAACCCAAGCGCGCGGCCGTCAATGGCACTGAGTAGTGCACGTCACCTGTCTCTAACATGTAGCTAGAAACGCTAACACGACTGTAAATTCTCCTAAGATTTGGCCTTTACCACCAAAATTATTTCGCACCCATACTTTCCTTGAGCCGAGGCGAAACGGCCTGTCAAAGATGTTTGGTAAAGCTCGCGAACCCAGTCGAAAGCCGCTGAGGGCAGAACTGACCGTGTGAATTTAACCGCATTAGCTAGCCAGCTAGCAGGGTTTACCTTTAGCTGCGCTAGTCGAGTCAAGCTAATATCATCCACGCTACAAATATTTAGATGTTTAGCGAGAGGGTTTTCGATAAGAAAGGCAAACTCGACGGCCGCCTGGAACTTCTGGAGGAGAAATTTCAACCTGAGAAACGTAAGTTACAATGGAATAACTAGCAGGCTAGCGTTATCAACCGTACTGGACGTGTTTTGTAACTGGTGCACTGAGGGCCAGTCTCTACTGTAGACTGTGTTGTCTGTTCCTGTGTCGCAAAACCTGCTGCCTGCCTACCAAGACAGCATTTTGGGGCTTCGATTTGAGCTTCTAAATAGCCCCAAAATACTGTTTTGGTTGGTAACTGTATAGGGTTTGTTACACAACCACGTACTCCCTCAGTAAACACTCCGGCCAGAGGCAGTACAGTCCTCCCATTGGATTACGTAGGAGCAATGTTGGTTGTTTTTATGGTTGTGGAATGTAAATCTTAGCCTAGCAGTATAGATCAAATAAGCCGATGTTAGCTTTGTTTATACAATGAGTTGATGGTAGTGAGATGCTGCATAAAGAATCAAAGAAACAATAAAAATGAATGAATATGTTTCCACAGTCCACAGCATTGTGCTGCTTGTTATATGGTGTGTGTGTCTCTGTCAATTTAATTCATTCTTTTGTAGGATTGTGTTATATAGCCTTATTTGTGTGCACTTTTTTCCTAGATTTAGGATGTTTTAATTGTGGCAGAAGAGGTGCCACCTTTGGTTACACCTGTATGTTCTAAACTACACGATTTATGAGGATTTTGTTGCAGAGCATTATTTATGATATTCTTTTGATATTTGTGATAGTGTCTGATTTCCACACTCTCAAAGATCAATAAGTTCAGATTGCCTTGAAATCAGCAACAAGAAAACTGGATGTACTAAAATTGCACTAAAGCTTGTGCTTCTTGGCTGGATTTATAGAGCTTTGATCATACAGTCAACATGTGGTTTAAATTGTTTTTGTGTCCCTAAATTTTGTTTCTTTCTCCTTTAACTTTTGTAGATTTCTTTATTAGGCTGTATCTTTAATTTTCTTTTGTCACTGTCATTACTGAAGGTAATAAATCTGTATTGTCATAGAGAATTGTTAAAGAAATAGTTCCTCCAAACATGAAAATTCTCATAATTTAAGCCACTCTCCCTCATGCTATCCCAGCTTTATATAACTTCCTTTCTTCATTTGAACACAATTACATTAAATACATCTAATGTATGTATTGTAAACCCATGAAAGTGAGTAAATTGAGAAAATGTTCATATTTGGGTAAGCTTTTCCTTTAAACATTTCTTTAAGGATTCACATATTGTATTCACTTATATGCATTAAAAACTAGATAAATTTAGCAACATAGCCAAGTAACATTTAAGTGTACTACAGTGTTACAGTACAAACATTTGGCATTGTTATGTGATACCTAATGAAAGATGAAGAAAAGTGTCACATGGGAGTCTGTTGTAATTGAAAAAAATGTAACTATTGGCTCCTATTGCAACAAAAGTAAAAGTTGATAAAAAGTATTGCAATGTATAACCAGGTCTTTCAGTAATAGCAAAAGCTGGTTTACACCAATAGGATTCACTATGAAAAACTGCTTAATAATGTCTGGCTGCATTGCTGTACCTACTTCAGTATTCAGTTCTCCTAATTCTGTATCCAGGATTATTATTATTAATATGTCACAATTATCATTCTGTTTTCATTTTAAGTGATTAACATCCCCAACGTCAGCATCTGGAAAAAGCTTAAAACATGTCAGTTTGTTTCTTTTAGATGACGATGTGAGATAGACGTCCAAAATTAGCTGAACTCTTCAAGAAAGCTGTGTTAATGTAGGTATAGAGTAAACTCTTATAGTAATTAAAAATGTACAAAATATGTGCGCTTACAGCTTGTGTTGTACAAGATGTTTCCAACACCTGGATCTTATCTAAATAATTGCTCAATATTGTCAAGCTTTTAGCCATAGCTGCATATGTCAAAAATGCATAGCCTCAAAGTAGAAATGTGTACACTATTTTTATGAGGATTGTGAATCCATTGTCCCACATAGTTCATCGTTTAATTAGAATAAAAATTATAGATTAGTTAAAACATCTTAAACTGCTATTACACTTTAAATCAACTTTTCTGTCTAGTTAATGATTCTGTGGTATAGTAAAACTTATAATAAAATAAAATAAGTACAGCTCCGTTTTTACTGAAGTTTGTCCTAGTTTTAAAGTTTATTTATAACTGGGATGTCATTTATTAGAGCTACCATACTTTGCTCTTCAATTTGACTGCACAAACAATGACAACACATTCTTCTCTATATTCTGTACTTGATTCTTCAGCAAGCTATATAAGTGAATGTAATAACTGTGTTGTTTGGTTGTAAACCAGATTTTTAATTTAACATAATAGTTTCCTATGTTTCCCCCAGTTTATTGGGGAATCACAGTAGGATTTCGCTATAAATGCTGGTGTGTGATTACAAAATATACAGGTGTGTTTGTCCTGGTTCATTTTGGCTCTTAGATTGAGATGTGTCTTCACTAAGCTTTGTTTGTACTTTACTTTATACAGTAAAAACTAAAGGATCCTCAAGGAACCATTTGGGGTTCCTCACATTGCCACACCGGCGGAACCATCAGAAGGACCTCTTAATTTCTTAAAAGTTTTTGCTCACTAGCTAATCAGTCACTGCATGCATCTTATGAGTGGATTATCAAATTAGGTTAGCTTAATTTATCTCGAATTGCTGTGAATCTTTAAAGACTTGCTGTTGTTTGCAAACATTGGATAATTGTATGGCATGATTACAATTGATGAAGTCATAAACCTTGACTCCATATCTCTGATGACGTGATATCAAACAAGACACGCTAGGTTTTAAAACGTTGTTTATTCCTTTTGTACAGTAATCATATTTACATTTTTAGACTGTCTTTAAACTTAAACTACCAGATTAAAGGACACTGTAGACACCGTCTGTTTATATTTGGTGTTTTGGAGTCACTCATCTTCTCAGAATCTTAAAAGAAGCAACATCTCAAACTGCCTGCTGCACTCGCTTTGCCTGCCTTAAAATCTCCTCTAAGAATACAGCTGCTCTTGTATTGACATAATGGTGTTTGTCTCTCATTAGAGTCCAATAAACAAGACAACACAAGGCCACAACTCACTGCCACTTTAGGGGCTTTGACACCTGACTCTCTGGCCTTTAAAATCTGACATGCAAGGAGCACATGGTGTGCGTGGAAGCTTGCAACGCCTTTGTTAATGCGGTATTGTGTTTGTTTCACACTTTGGTAACTTACAATGTTGTCTAATACCTCTGCAGGCTGCTGTTCTTGTTCCCATTTTAAAGAATGAAATTTGCTTTGCAATGTTAGTTTTGTTTGTCCGATATCTTGCTGCACTTGCAATTCCAAGAGACTGGTAATGGGAAAGATGTACTGAAGTGCCCCGTTGAAGCTCTCTGTTACCATAGAAACCACTCTTAGCTGCCACTCCAGGCACTGTAGGCATGGAAACGGAACATATGACAGTGGTCCAATGGTTACATCATTGCAGTACCATAGATCTCAGGAGTGTGTTGAACTCTCCTCTCTTCACTTCATTGGAATGTGGAAATCTTGTATAAGCAATCTGTCGTCTAGATGTGTGACTGTTGAATGCAGGCCAACGTTAGGTCAGGTAAGGATCGTTTTAATGGTCATAAAATGACTCACCATGTTAGTGAACCAAGCTGGTAATGCAGGATATTAATAGCATTCCTGGAGTTAGCGTAGGGCTGTTGTCAGGTTTTAGACTGGTGCCTGCTCGATAAGAGAGGGTTATTATGAAAATGCGCTTTAGGTGATAGCATGATCTGCAACAAACCTTTATGGGCAGTTTGTTGTTAATGCTGACCTTTTAAAATTCATTGGCAGCCAAATCTTTTTTAGTGTCTAATGAGATATCATGATTTGTAATGACGTGGGTAATGTTGAATGAAAGTCAGTGTTTATCACAGGTGGTCTGAAGTACTAGGTCGATAAGGACCAGACTGTATAAATTCAGTTTTTTCTTTTGATGGTTACCAACATTGAAATGCTCTTCAGAGGTCTAGCTCACTTCCTGCTTCTATTGGATGTGTTTTATTTGTTTGTTTTAGTGCTTTGGCACAGCATGCCCTCTGGATCCACACACATTCATAGGCAATGAGTTATTATCATCGGGGCTTTTTTAGTTTACTGTGATGCTAAACAGAGTGCATGATCAAAGCAGAGCAAATCCAGAGTCAAGGCACAGGTGCTGGAAGCTGTTTCAAACCATAAACTAGAGATTATGTAATAAAATGGACTGTATAGCAGATACATGTGCTTTCCCATAATAAAGAAGATCTATATTAGCAGCTTAAGAAGTTTAAGGAAATGCAGCTTCCCATTGATGAAACCTGAGAGGTGATCTCAGAGCTGAAGGCTGAAGATTTAGCTAAATGGATGGGGGTTTGCATGCAATCCTATCTGGTTTATTTATAGGTCAATAGACGTGAGGTGTGGCAAGCTCAGACGCTTAGACATTCTGTTCTGTGACATCATGGCATACCACATGACTGGATTGCAGCTTGCTGAGCAATTGCGGGGTCTTCATGGCACAAACCAGGATCCCTCTGTGTGTCATTTAGATCCATATACTGCTTGTCAAGACCACATGAACATTTATTGGTTCCCTTGGTTGGACCCACAAAATCTGCATGGCTAACAGTGAATAGAGTCCATTTTCCATGTATATTGTTTGCATAAGTTTTGGTGGTTACTGGTTATGCATTTTAAACTTTTAAAATTTCTTCATCTATAGAGTATGAAAAAACCTTTAAATGCCAAGCTGCCCACTCTTTAAAAATAATCATGAAATCTAAAATGGTTTAAAATGATTAATATCTCTGTAAATTTGTAAATACAGTTTAACCGTAAACTGACATCTCAGCTGTCTGGCTAAGCCTATTATTACATTAACACATTACAGTTTTTGTTTAGTAACGAGGTTGATCTGATTTTTATGTCATCTGAAACTGTATTGAATTAAAGAATTATGCTGGCTTGTAAAATTATTGAAATGACTTCACTACTGATTAGATACTGATGTAATGCTGGTAGAAATTTGTAGTAGGAATTTATATATAATAACTAGTAAATTCTTTGTGGTTAGCAAACAACACTGAATGGTAGAGAAGCAGTAAAAGAAATTTCAATATGATGCCTGTGATCTCGCTATGGAAGTGTTAAAAGGCACTTCTTTGTATTGGTCTGATTGATTCACTGCTCCAATTTCTGGTTTATAAGTCTAAATTTAAGTTTGGTCTGTCATTCTTTCTCTGCAAGCTTTTGGCTTTGGTAAACTACACATCACTTCTATTTCAGGGTGTTTGTAATGTTCTTACTGAAGAATGTTTGCCAAAGCTGCTTACAGCTGCTGTGAATTTTGTAATCCATCAGTGTTCTCAGGCCAGTCTGGTCACTGTTTCTTGCACTTGTAAGGTTGCTGTATGAATTGAATGTATTTATGACCGTAAGAGAACGTAACTCAAAATACTGCAACAAACTTTTTTATACAAAAAACAAATAAAGCAACCAGTTGTAATAAATTATAATGCTGTATTGTATTGCTGTACTGATTTAGATGTTGTCTGAAGCAAGCATGCGCATATATGGGGGGTACAGTACTTTAAAGCAGGTTAGGTCACGCTGTGGCCACCAAAGCTGTCTCATCTCATCTTCTATCATCTAAACAAGCTAAAGTATATGGCATTTCTATGTCAAATACATTTACAATTGTCCAATGTTATTCACCTAGAAATTAGAATTAGTCTAGACGGCTACGTGTCACAGATTGACTCGTGTTTTAATAGGTACGTTATCTGAAGAGAGCAAATCCTGTCTTCCTACTGCGTGAGATGTTTAATCTCTGCAATCACATCAGTTGTGATTACACTTCTGATGAGTGAATGAAGCGCTCAAAGTAACAGGATCATGCTTCACCTGCATTGATGGGGTGAAATCATTTGTATGTGGGATTTAGGAGAAAGTATTAGCAAATGATTATACATTTTCAGAAAGATCTGGTGCTGCTGTGGATCTGGGTTTGCACATTGCACATTATATACACCGGATGCTCTGCACCTCAGTATTAAAGCAGCCTTACACAGGCAAATGGATTATCTGTTGATTTTTCAGAAGCTACACCCACTCTGAAGCTGCAAGGCCAAGAATCTCCAAATGTTTATTTCACTCAAAGTTTGTTGTTAATAGAAATCCGTCTGTTGAGCACTAAGACTAAACCATCCACATTTGTGTTCACTCTGCAGTGGGCGTTTTTGGACCATATGCGGTGGTTCGTTATAATGGCTGCTATTTCTTTCATCTATTTTTATCTTCATAAGAGCTTCGTTATTGTGGCTCTTCGTTGCTAATGTTGTGTGAAGGGATGCTTTTTTTTGCACATTTATGCTACAATGTTTTTTGTCAGGTCACATTCCCACGTGTTTTTGTTTCAAACCATATCACTCTTAAATGTTGTTTACTAAAAATGTTTGTTGCAATTCACGCATTGTTTCTCTTTCTTCATAGACGCTGGCCTGAGCCATGGGGGCATTTTTAGACAAGCCCAAAACAGAGAAGCACAATGCTCATGGGGAGGGGAACGGCCTGCGTTATGGCCTGAGCAGTATGCAGGGCTGGAGAGTTGAGATGGAAGATGCACACACTGCAGTTGTGGGCCTGCCACACGGACTGGACGACTGGTCCTTCTTTGCGGTCTACGACGGTCACGCCGGCTCACGTGTCGCTACCTACTGCTCCAAGCATCTGTTGGAACACATCGTCGCCGCTGGGTCTGCAGATGAACTGCGGAGGGCCGGAGCTCCAGCGCCTGAGGCGCCAGCCATAGAGGCGGTGAAAAGGGGGATCCGGGCCGGCTTCCTGAGGATCGACGAGCACATGCGCAGCTTCACAGATTTACGGAACGGCATGGACCGCAGCGGCTCCACCGCGGTAGCTGTGCTGCTGTCTCCCGAACACCTGTATTTCATCAACTGCGGGGACTCGCGCACCCTTCTCTGTCGCAACGCGCATGTCTGCTTCTCTACACTGGACCATAAACCCTGCGACCCAAGGGAGAAAGAACGCATTCAAAATGCAGGTGGCTCGGTGATGATCCAGAGGGTTAATGGGTCTCTGGCTGTTTCTCGTGCACTAGGTGATTATGACTACAAGTGTGTCGAGGGCAAGGGACCCACAGAGCAGCTTGTGTCACCTGAACCAGAAGTATTCGAGATCGCTCGGTCAGACGCGGAGGATGAATTTGTGGTGCTGGCATGTGATGGTATCTGGGATGTGATGAGCAACGAGGAGCTGTGTGCATTTGTGCGATCGAGGCTGGAGGTGACTGATGACATGGAGAGAGTGTGCAACGAGGTAGTAGATACCTGTCTACACAAGGTACAGTTCCACATTTTGTTTCATGCAGTTCCATGTATTTTGCTCAGAATATTATATCTTCTTTTTTCCTCCCTCTTTTTATTTAGGGAAGCCGAGATAATATGAGCATTGTATTAGTCTGTTTGCCAAATGCACCCCAGGTGTCAGAGGAGGCGGTAAAGAAAGATGCTGAGTTGGACAAGTATCTTGAGTCACGTGTGGAAGGTGAGAAATAGAAATGCTCATAGGACCTATACACACACTCAAATATAATCATGCCTGGATTGTTCACCTGTGTATACCTGTTGTTACACTGTTGGGACACCTGACAGAACTGACTATCTACATTATCTGAAAATAATCTGTTTACAGTAGTTTCAAAAGTGAAGTTTGTTCTAAAGTCTAACACTTTTATTGCAGATGACACTTGATTTTGTTAATGCAATGCTATTTAGATATTTTAAGTGTTTAAAAGTGTCAGAATACTTTTTGGGGTCGCTATAAAATACACACTTTGTGTGTTCCACAAAAGAAAACATCTCATACAGGGTTTAAATGACATAAGGGAAAAAAATTATGACATAATTTTTTTTTTGGGTGAATAGCCTTACACATTTTACTTTCTTCCTCCATTGTACATGGCCATACTCTGGCAAGTGGTTGTTAGTTTTGTGGGGTTTTGGGGGTTATGTAAACTCTTGGCCCTAAGTATTAGGCAAAGGTTGTGGTAACGTTGTTGTAATGTTTGGCTGGGTGCTGAGATGGCCTGAGGGAGTCGTCGGCACTGCTGCTCTGGTGAGGAATGCGCTGGCTGAACATCTAACTGGCAACAGGCCCAGAGCAGACCAGTTGGGCCACAGGGTTTCCTTCTAACTGTCTCCCATGTTTTCTCATGTCTTTGTTTCTTTTTTTGTCTTTTCTTTATATTTTATTTTTCTCTTTAAAATACCAAATAACGTTAGTATGTTTGCAATAGGGGTTATTATTATCTTGACCTCATTTCTGTGTTCTGAAACACACCAGGTCACATATGTGCCAGTCCCGCTACAGTGTTCCGTTGACTGGATTAGGTAAATATTTAGCAAGCTTTAACCTGTGGTTTATCTTTTGTCCTCATCAGAGCTTGTAGAGAAAGCAGGGGAAGAAGGCGTGCCTGATCTGGCACATGTCATGAGCAGCCTGTCCCAAGAGAGTATTCCTAACCTCCCACCAGGGGGCGGCCTTGCCAGCAAGTAAGTAAATACACAATCATAAGTTCACACCTGCATAGACACATTTGCAGGATATGGTGTTTGGAGCCTGAAATAATAATACAGCTGCTTATTTTTTGAGTAAATAAGATTTTATCGATCTCGGTTCTGGGAAATTTCAAAGGCCACAATTTGCACACTTAAGGCAGTATGTCAGAATACAGATAATTATAGCAAATAGGAAAGTCCTTAATGTAATCTGTTTACAAAGCTGCACTCACACAGGGACCAGATGTCTGTATTATCTGCTCTGCACAGTGTTAGCATGACGCACACTACCAGAGGGAATCAGACCAACGTTAATCATGTCCAATGTAGTTTATTTGTACATTCTTAAAGTGCAACAATAGCAACTCCTGGTCATTCCTTTCTATTTTGATATAAGAGGGTCGAGAGGATGTAATAATTTATGTCATGTTCTTGAAGTGTGAGATATATAGGTATTTATTTTCTGATGGTGTTTCTGTTTTTTGTCACTGCAGGCACAGTGTTATTGAAGCAGTGTACAACCGGTTGAACCCCCAAAGAGAAGAGGATGGTGTAAGTATGCACAGCCATGTTTTCGAGGTCTAAGGCCCAAAGGCTTTAACATAAAAGGGTAGATGTGTAAAGATCCCACCTTCCCATTGAATTGTTTGATTCATCTCATCATGAGACGTTACCATACTCACACACCTCACTAATTCTTACCTAAGCTCTCCATCCCACTCCCACGTTTCATTCATTGCCTAACCGCTCAGAGTTTAACAAATCACAGCAGCTGTAATGAGCTCATTCACGGGCCTCTGCCCCAAAGCACCGTGGTTGAGATCACCATATCACAAACACTTCTTACACACCCCATCAAGAGAGTGACGTGAGATTTATCGGCACGTTAACAGATGGCAAATGGCAAGTGATTAGTTAGCAAGTGTGTTTTTTATAGCTTATTAATTCACCTAGTACTCATTCCATGTCTCATAATGATGATGATGATGATGTCATCACTCTGTTTTGGTGTGGATAAATTACAGTGCGGATTGCATGCTGCGGTTGCAGATACCTGCCTTGTAAATGTATTATTAAGCATAAAAAAGTGTGTGTATTTGATTGTACATGTCCATTGGTGCAGAGGAAGATGAAGATGATAAGAAAAATTTGTATTTACGAATACCCAAATTATAATTCATCGCTGTCAGTCCCACAATCCCCCACATAAGCCTCCTGCTCAAGCCTGCTACAATAGATAGTGACCTAAACAGCTGCTAATCTTTGCGCCAGTGGACATGTAAAGAGTGCCAAAGACCTCAGGAGAATGTGCCAGTTAGGTGTGGTTTGGTTTGTGTGACACATTCTCAGGTGTTGGTCTGGACACTAGTTGGACATAGCTGTACATTTGATCCACTTGTTCCCTTCTGTCCTACTGGACATCCAAGAGATATGTGTGTGAGAGAGAGAGAAGTGACATTGTCTACTCTTGGATTGTTTTCAGATGTTTTGTTGGTTTGTTGTGAGAAATAGACTTGTGTAAATAGGTCCTTGTGTTTCTTTGTGATAAATTGTATAATGCGTCAGCCTTCCCTTCTGGTCATTCATTTTAAAGCGTTTTGCACAGGCAGATTGTATAACCCTATAGCTGCCGTGATTGGATACAGGATGATATAAGCAGTCAAATGCATGTGTTATAAAAGGATGGTATGCTGTAGAACACACAAGCTTGTATGTAGTTTAAGGCATAATAAAAATATACTACATATTAGTGGAACTAATGATGTATGTGTGTTCACCCTTTGATTAATGCAGCCCACCTGTTTCATTTGGTAAGTTGATACTAATCATGTTTTCTGCAGAACAAGCAGCTTGAGTTCATCCGCAGCATTGTGGCAGAAGTTCACCTCATCTACCCAGAATGCATCAAGGGTTGATGGATTTTCCATTTAGTAGATAAATGAATTGCTGGTTTGTTGCTGGTTTCATGCAAACGGTGTCAGACAGTTCAGTTGTCAGTTTTTGTGCTGTTAAACTGTCAAAAAGTGCAATATTAAACTGTACTTGTTAAATATAATTTAAGACCAGTGGATTATTCATGACTGTATTTCCAAAGCAGCCGTGTTGTTGTCAATGAATGCAGACGGTGTGTTTAACTTGGATTTGTTTTTCATGTTTTCATGTGTGTTAGTAGTTGACCAATGTACAGTACAGTATTTTTAAAACACACTTATGTAACCCATAATATCTTTTAAAGGTTTCATTCCAGGAACGTAGCAACATGCCCATATTCAGTGATTAGATGTGCCACTGAAATGCACATTGTATCAGCTGGTAACAAATCTGGGTACTACTGACTCATGAATGTTTCAGAGCAGCAGATCATGTTTGTATAAAATGCCCACTGTCTTTCTGTAGCTGGATTCACGTAATACCATCTCTCTAAGAGGACATGTGAGTGCTGGTACGCTCAACATTCAGTTACTGAACTACTGTGTTCTTGGGTGTTTACCTTTTATTAATGTTTTAAGAATGGATTTTATAAGTTTTTTTCTTGATCAGGTATTTTACAAGGGTTCAAAGATTAATGGGTCTGGATCAATAATGATTTTCTGCTGTATATATCATTTTCACTCTTATTATTGTAAATTAATAGTTGATTTCTTAAACATTTTGCCATTATTTGGTGTTTCTTTAATGCTTTGCTTTTTTAGTGTGATTATTAAATAACTCGCAAGCCTAGCAGTTCTAGTTTCAATATTTGTTTTTCACTGTAATGACTAGATATAATA
This sequence comes from Beaufortia kweichowensis, assembly GCA_019155185.1. Lineage (NCBI taxonomy): Eukaryota > Metazoa > Chordata > Actinopteri > Cypriniformes > Gastromyzontidae > Beaufortia > Beaufortia kweichowensis. The sequence goes on along the minus strand of CM032801.1, from coordinate 12,488,476 downwards.
AAATATATCACTCTCTGTGAACTCTTTCTGCAGAGTGCTGCTGACCTTGAGGACCCGTGGTAGTCATCCTACCAGATGGAAGAGCCCTTTTTAACACAGAAATCAACAAAACCAAGAGATTAAACGGACAGTCTTTTAAGAGTCACAACACAACGGAAACAGTACAACCAAAAGCATTACAAACACTTTTCTAATACAAGAGGGAACGTTCCAGTTTGAAAAAACTCACAACACGAATAACAAAATGCACATCATACAATAAAAAAAACTTCTTCTTGCTTTTTTGTGGTGGCTGTGGGTGTTCGTTTTAAAACTGAGGATGTTTTTGTGGGTTGGACCCATGAACGTGCTGTGGTGCCTTTTTCAGTGACTTGCTAATAACTGATGCCCTGAGCCCAGGATACAATGGATATACTTGGCTATGCGATACCACTTCAGCCCCTGGTACGGGGATACGGATCATCACTGAGTTTAATTAAGGATGTATTTGACTGACGAACACGTGTGGAACATGTTTTAAAGAATTGCTTCATTACTACATAACCTGTGTGGAAAGGTTTGAAGCTTGTTGGCTTTACGCAGCTTCTTTCCTTCCCCTCTCAACGTGCGCTGACTAACCTTTAGGTAAAACCTCAGACTTGAATCCACTTCATTTCGCAGGTTATTACTCGATTAAAAGTTGTTAAAAGCTTTTTAATCCTGCTGTTTCAGATAATATAGAATATATAGAGAGAAATATATATAAATTCATATATATTTTTATTTTTCCCAAGTTTGATGTTCTTTGTGGCTTAGCGTGTGAGAAGCAATAGAGCTTTGTTGGTGGCGACCGATGTGAGCGTCACATTGCGTTTCTTTAGATTGTTAAAGTTATGTGTACTTGTGTAACCCAGCCACCCAGAAGCTGTGGGTGTTCATGGCTAAAAGGGATTGTAACTAACCACCAAAGCCACGCAGCTTTTCTCAGCTCCCCTCTGTATTTTATATCTTGATCTTCTCTTCCTATCAGCCCTCACTTTCACAACGCAGATGTGAACTTGCCTTTTTTTTTTCTTTTTCAGAGTATATTGTAAAGTGGTGTTTTTGTTTTGGTTAGATAAACATGGAAATACTAGCTTTATGATGAATTCACAGATTGTTTTCTGGTTCATTATACAAGTGTAATGTTGGTTTTGCTCAAATATATTTTCCAGCAGTCAAACATTGACAGTAATTATTGGCCTCAGAACCTGACAGGTGACATTGAGCAGAACAATAAAGATAAAGGAAAAGAAAGTCTTGGTCCTCATGTTTTGGGAAAGGGTTAATAAAGCAAACATGGAAGCTTTTAACTTTATATATTGATTACATGCAGCCAGACTTTTTGTGGCATATAGTCTAATCTGCAACCACATGGTACACATTGCTTTGTTATCTGCTGATTTTAGGAGGAATAATGTGAAGTAGTTTATACAACAATGGTTGGCAATGTGTATTGGCTGATTTTTGTTTTACAGATTTTCTGTTAAAGCTGAATATACAGTTTTGCTAGTAAATATCCAGTTCACTTGACACTTAAGTAAATACAAACATTTCAACGTATCTTTAAGAGATTTGATGTTGCTAAGTCATTAATTCTTCAGAAGTATTGTTAAAACAGCCAAGTACAATGTGAACACGAGTTGCATTCCATGTGGACTTAAATAAAATTTTATTGCATTCTATTGCCGATCAGTTGCCAATCAGATTGTCACAACAGTTTTGTGTGGAATAAGTACCAGATGGTTTTACAGGCTGTCCATTAGGGCTGCACAATATATTGAAATTATTAAAATATCCCAAATGTGCATATCGCAATGCTTTGCAATAAATGAGTGATTTAAGTTTAATACTTTAAAAAGAAACGTATGGTGAAAGTTTTAGGCCGAAGCGGATAATATAGTATCTGGCACATGGGTGTTAGTTGGGATATGCGCGTGTGTGCATAATAGTGTGCCGTGCGAGTGCTCTGATGCATGACAGTCAACAAGCCGCCAAGCTTTCATAGCCAGCTGATGCTTTATTTTCTGTGAAATATGAAATGTATGTTGGCTATATAATTTATATATATATATATATATATATATATATATATATATATATATATATATATATATATATATATATATATATATATATATATATATATATATATATATATAAATATATAAAATATAAATGGGCAAATATGGCATTATTGGCATTATGCTATTGCATTTTTTTTTCAATATCGTGCAGCCCTTTTGTCCATGATATTTATTGGTTGTATAAGAAGAGCTGTGCTATAAAGAAGCAACTAGAGCAGTATGAAAATTTTCTATATCTGCAACATTAAATACACTGTTTAATTCAAGCATTGAAATTCTCTTGATAGACTGGATAGAGATGTTGTGTAACTAAGTTGCCATTTACAGTCTGATAGCTTAATAGTTGAATTAGAAAAAAGAGTCAAAGCTAAGAAACGCCAGGGCTGCTTACAAGTTTGCAGCCCATTTTATTATCATTTGTAAAGAAATGATAGTTTACTGAATAATTGTTTTTAAAAAGAGTATTTCGGTTGAGTGTAGATACTTAGAAGGATGTACAAATCCAAAAGGTGTAAATCGTTGTTAAAACCTTGTAATGTCTCACTTTGTTACATCATTGTGAAAGTCATAATCTGAATTATCTGACTTTTCAATAATATGTAGCCATGGTAGTGTGTGATTGGACCTGGTAATCTCCACTTTCAGAACTACCGCATTCCTCTGGGAGGGGTTTATTGTGTGACTCTGAGGGATGGAGTTGTGTACTATGAACTTGTGAATGCCTCTATTTAACAGGTCTCTTGCTGTTTGCCTTTCACAAGTCTTCCTGGGCTCTGGGATAGACGACCGTTAGTAGTCAACAACTCAACATGAGTTTAACCAAAATCACAAACATTGATGCGCTGGAGCTAAAAGATGGCATCCAGAACGCTGCCTTTCAAGAGGATGATGACAGATCAGAGCACGAGCCAACAGGTGTCTCCGTCACCAGGCAAGATGAGGTTGTGTATACTCAGATCAAACCTTATGCTGGAATGCCCAAAGAAGTTCTGATGTTATACTCCAGTCAAGCTCGCTACCGGGTACCTCGAGAGATTTTGTTCTGGCTGGTCATCGCGTGTACTCTGGCCCTCATCGGTGTGACCATTGCGATCGTAGCGCTGTCACCTCGATGCCTGAGCTGGTGGCAGGTGTCTCCAGTCTATCAGGTTTATCCAAGATCCTTCAAAGATTCTAATGCTGATGGGGTTGGAGATCTGAAAGGTAAATTTTGACCTGCTTTAGAGAGACACTGCATGTGAAAATATTATAATATTTTGTATTCTGAACATGTTAGTATGCAAACTAAGGTTTGCTTATGTTGATACTTTTTTGATATAGCCTTTTAAGAGTTCAAAGATTGTAAATATTTTATAAAGATTCTATATATAAAATGTGTAATGAGGTTGCAACTATATTAAAATCATTCTGTGGTGTCTTTGTATCCTACATTAGATAAAGGGATAGTTCACCCAAATCTAAAAATTCTTTCATTATTCATTTTTTTAAAACAAGAGAAGATATTTTAGGAGATGTCTCTGTGGTTTTATGTCCATACAATGGAAGTCAATGGGACCATCATTGTTTGATTACCAACATTCTTCAAAATATCTTCCTTTTGTGTTCTGCAGAAGAAATGAAGTCATACAGGTTTAGAATGACATGAGGGTGAATAAATGAAGAAAAAAATTCATTTGGGGTTAAATGCCTTTAAGAACCTACAGTATGTGTAAATTTTGGTTTAAGCTTATAATGCATGCATGTAAATGTATGCTTACTGAAATACATCATTTAGCTGGTTAATCTGGCACTTTGGGCAATATATTAGTGCCATTATAGAAGGCATTTGGCCTAAAAGTTCAGAATTGGTTAAAAAATTATGTGTATCTCTATAGTTTTTGTCTATAGTTTCTATAGGTAAATTCTCTTATCAGTAGCTTAAACTTCCTCCAGCTTTTTGAAAAGCAGCCGTGTTGATGGCTTGGACAGACTTAAAGCTGTTTTTCCCTTGTAATGGTTCTGTACAGCACCATATTCTGTTCATGCCAGAGAAGAGAGTTGCTTAATTGCTCTTATGTAATGCTCGAAATGACATCTGCACATGCAATAAAGTACCAAACCGATTTTACAGCAGTACATTAGAGGGTCATTATTGTTTTCTCTGAAACACGTTTACAAGAAATAAGCACTTTTGATGATAAGACATCAGCTTATCTTACACATATCTAAAACATACTTTGGTGATCATCCAAAATGAAAGATAATAATGGCTTATAAACATTCATTATGAGTCTGGATGGCAACTGTATAATGAATTGCTGTCATGATTGACCTCAGGAATCAAGGAGAAACTGAGTCATTTTGAGTACCTGAACATTAAAGCCATCTGGATCAGTCCTTTCTACAAATCTCCTATGAGGGACTTTGGGTATGATGTGGAGGACTTCAGGCAGGTTGATCCTCTGTTCGGAACCATGGAAGACTTTGATGAACTCTTGACAAGCATGCATGACAAAGGTAAGCATGTAAGATCACGCATTATAATAAATGTTCAATCATATTACATTCAACAACATTAACATTGTAGATATGTGCCTACAAAGTTAAACAGTTTGGGCTTCATGAGTAACACAAGAAACTAATAATTAACTACTACAGACATTACCTTTGTAAAATGTGTTAAACCTGTAACGTCATAACAAGGTCAGTTCAGTTTCTTAACAGCTTACATTTGTTTTCTGTGGTCCAGGTCTGAAGCTAATCATGGACTATATCCCTAATCATACCAGTGACAAACACATCTGGTTCCAACTCAGTCGAAATGGCACTGAACCCTATAAAGACTACTACATCTGGGTTAACTGCACAAAGGACAAACCTCCTAACAACTGGGTATGAATGACCATCCTTAGATTGCCAAAAAAAACAGAGACCAGTACTATTATTATTTGGGATCATTTTAAGTTTATTTGCTGTAAATAAAGAATCATTAAGTTCATAATTAGTTTATCCTACATGAATATTTTTAATGAAACAATTAAAACTGAAGTAACTGATATTAACTGCATATAGTGTTAAGATGTGATTGACTGCAGTGTCACATTGGTTTATTTGTTAGGTAAGTGTGTTTGGGAATTCCACCTGGGAATATGATGAAATGAGAAAACAGTGCTACTTTCATCAGTTCCTCAAGGAACAGCCTGATCTCAACTACCGTAACCCCCGAGTTATACAGGAGATGACGGTAAGAAACGTTAAACATGCGAGTCTGAAAATTACAATATAGCACGGAAGAAGAGCTTGAAATGATTTCAATGTATTGCTAAACTTTTAATGGTGATTTTATAAAATGGTTAGTTTCAGTTCTTGATTCTGATTGGTCAATAGCTGTGTTTAATTCATTATAAAGCACAGCTATGAGCATTTTATCAACATTTCTGTGCATTACTGCACAGAACCCTTAGCAACATATCACAGTCAATCAGGGACTATTTTTTCCAGCAGGAGGAAGACTTTTAGTGATTTTAATTCATGAAAGTTGCATTGATACATATATTTAGGCTACACAATATTTCTATTGTGTAATAACCGTGAGAGGCTAGTGCTAACCACAAGAAGTCTTTGAAACCTATTTACACAAAAAGTAAAATATATCACTTGTGATATATGCTGATATATGCTGACTCAAAAGTTTTCACAATAATGTATGTTGAGACCTCTTAAAGGAGTATTAGCCTTCAAGCTGCTTAACAAAAAAGCCATTCATTCAGACCTTTGAATATATTTGCAAGTCACCGTACCATATCATGTGTCACTCCTAACATGGACACTCTTTCATCTTTGGTTCCTGTCTCTGTAATAGGACATAATCCATTTCTGGCTGCAGAAGGGGGTGGATGGCTTCCGTATGGATGCTGTGAAACACATGCTTGAAGCAAGTCATTTGAGAAATGAACCCCAGGTTGATCCCGACCAAGATCCAGTAAGTAAAACAATGGCCAGTGCTGTTTAAAGTCACTACTGTATTAACCTAATCTTCGAATACCCAGCAGATCTTGGATTTGTTTTATGCCGAGCTATTCATTTTTGCCCAAAAGAAAAAAGATAATTTAATTCTTAGAATATGTTCAAGATTTGTGCTATTGTTGGAAATTGTATTCTCACAATGTAATTTGAGGATTACTAGTGCATATTTCTCTGGATTTACTAGCATGTCAATCCAGTTATATTAACTCCAGATGATTACAAAACCACTGAAGAACTAGGGCTGTAGCATGACTTGATGGTACACACATGTGGCTTTAGTGTAAGGGATCCCAACCCCAAAGTGTGTAATTTGACCATCATGGTTTCTTCCCTGTCTTTGATATTCTTCAGTCGACTGTGGACACAGAGTTCGAGCTGTATCATGACTACACCTACACACAGCCGGGGCTTCACGAGATCCTGACTAACTGGAGGATAGAGATGGACATCTACAGCAGAGAGCCTGGTCGCTACAGGTAGCCCAAATTCCTTGACTTCTTTCCCAATATTCCCAAATTTCCTTTTATAAATGGATCTTTTGTGCGTTTTCTCAGGTTCATGGTGGTGGAGTGTTATGACTATGAGGAAATCGAAAAAACAATGAGGTACTACGGCACAAGTTATGTCAAGGAAAGTGACTTCCCCTTTAACTTCTATTTGCTGTATCTTCCTGACGACATATCGGGAAATCGAGCCAAAGAACTGGTTGATTTTTGGATGAAAAACATGCCAGAAGGAAAATGGCCAAACTGGGTGGTGAGTGACAGCTTTTTTATTGCAAACGCTCATTTTACAGACACCCAAACTCCTAAATAGTTGTCTCTGCATTTTAAGATGGTGTAGGATAAAGTATTTTTGTGCTGGAAAAATACACACTTCAGTCTTAAATAGGAACCCCATGTAAGTTTGTTACTGAAAGCATTTTTATTAGTATAATCCCCAAGTAATGTTTGTGTACATAGGTGGGAAACCACGACAAGCCACGCATAGGCTCAAGTGCTGGTAGGGAATATATACGGACTATAAACATGATGTTGTTAACACTTCCCGGAACTCCCACAACGTACTACGGCGAGGAGATAGGAATGGTGAATGTCAATGTTTCTGTAACTCAGGATCCTTTCGGGAAGGACAATCCAGTAAGTGAAAGTGATTTTTCATTGTTTTAAAAAGTAACATTTAACTGCAACATGTTATACTGTAGCACATTTGTACATTTTACTATCTAGAACAACAGTCGGGATCCACAGCGAACACCGATGCAGTGGAGCGATGAACTCAACGCTGGCTTTAGTGACAACGAAACCGGCACATGGCTTGATATAGCTCCGGACTACAAAACTAGCAATGTGGAGGTAAGATGCTTCTCTAGAATCCTGTGACAAGAAACTGTGTGTTAAAGAGGTTTACATTTGATCCTTTTCTTCTCCAGGTTCAGCAGGCTGATCCCAATTCAATCATTTCCCAGTATCGTACTCTGAGTCTGCTCAAAGGATCTCAGCTCGCCTTGAGTCGAGGCTGGTTCTGTTATGTCAAGAGCGACGCTAACATATTTGCCTACTTGCGTGAGATTGACGGGCAGCGGAAAGCCTTCTTGGTGGTACTAAATTTTGGTGAGGATACTGAAACAGACTTGTCCTCAGTTATTGAGCTGCCAGATGTCCTTACTGTCCATCTAAGTACAGTACCAATAAGCCAGACATCTTTCTCAAAATCCCGAATTCCCACATCTAAAGGTCAGGGATTGCTCCTGGAATATTCCACCAATAAGAGATTTAATCCTAATCATGCATCTGAGTGTTATGTTTCTGAAAAAGCCTGCTACCTACCTGCACTGGATATTTTGTACAAGTGCTGAGAAAACAATGTAGTACATTTTAGGATTGTTGTAAGAAGACGGACATGTTTTTTATTAGTCAGTTTCTTTAAAAAAAAAAATTTCATTCTTTTAAATAAACAAACATCTTTAACAAAATCAATGTTTGGTTTATTAAAAAAGAAGACTTTATTTTTTATCCACACAAAGACACTTTGTTTCAGTGTGACTTGTGCGTCAGATTGTTTGACCTCATCTTTTGCGTCTGTCCAATCCAAGTTCTCTGTACAGAAAAGCTAACTGTCGGGCATTCTGTGAGAAAAGAAAAAGGGATCATATATTATAGAAAAAAATTAACTTTCCATACACATATAAACATATGATTACTGTATAACCCTGTAAAATGCACCGTTATTAACCAAGCTCTATAGCACAAGTTACTGTGTAATCAAACTGTAAGCAATATATTTAAAAGTTAAAAAACCTTTATTTGACTGTAAAGGTTTATAATCATATTTACGTAATCACAGTCTTGACGATTAATCATAAAATGTTTAATATCCAGCGAGCTCAAGCATTATGTTTGGGTTAAGTGTAATGTTTGAATACCACAATCTGATAATGTGAAAGAATATGATGATGCACCTCATTCAAGGACAGGTGAAAATCCTCAGGTCCAAAGTGATCAGCACCTGGCCGGACGTCCAGAATGACAGCAGGAACACGTGCTGATTGTAAAACAGCTGTGTTACAAAACAGCCACAAGTTTCTACTGAAATAATTCATGAATTTTAAACCAAACATACTTGAATGATAAAATGATGTTTTTGAACATGGTTGTTAACCTTGGCAGAACGTGTCAATAGTTAACGTGTTGAACTAGATCTGTGTTTATACTTAAGCATACATTTTTAGTATGGCTAATATAGTCTCACCCGCAGCTTCTGTATTCGGCTTATAAGGCTAAAGAGGACTAAGGAGCCAAGTTAAATAAATAAAAAATATATATTAGTAATTTATTTCTAATATAAATAAAAAATAAACATTAGGAATTCTAGACTTACACTACCAAACATAATCTGATTCACTGGCTCTCCATCATAACACCCGAGCATAACATCCAGCTCTTAAAACTGACGAGAAGCTGCCATGTTTAGTAGGTAGACCTGGCCCACTCTTGTAGCTGGCTGACTTTTTTCCCCATGCTGATGAGATCTCTCTGAAGTAAAGCTGAGTGCAAAAATCACTAATCCTAAAACTCTGTCTCCTGCCTCTTATCTGCAGCACGGCCGCTGGTGTCTCTCCCTGTTCCTCTTCTTCTCTGGTCCACGTGTTTCATAAGCAGTCTCCTGACCTTGGCACAGCCCGGTGTATTGTTCCTTATCTCCCTGCCTGACGCTATCTCATAAACAAGTTAATCTTACGAGCTGGCAGCATGCGTGATCAGCATTTTATCATGCGGGAAGAAAAGAAAGAGATTAGGGAGAGTCTTTCTTTTTTGATTCTGTTGCATGTGTGCAGGGCGTTAGCTGAGGTGTCTGTATATGTGTTTGTTTCTTGTGTGTGTATAATATAGATAATTAATGGTGCATGGAAGGAGAGGGATTCTGGACGTATCTCACAGAGCAGCTCACACACAAGGTGACTTCAGGTTGATACAGAGAGGAATCACTCTGCAAATCACCTGTTTTCAGATTAGTGCTTTTGTCTCCTTAGGGGAGAGTATAAGTGCTTCTTTTAATCCAGGGTCTGAGATGAGAGCAGGGATTTTGACCAGTGACCTTTCTAAGTTTATCTCTATTATACTTCACACATTTCTCTTTTTGGTGCATTAAAGGGATAGTTCACCCAAAAATAAAAATGATGTTTGACCATAGCAAAATGATCTCCTGATTGCACAGTGACTTCTGTATACCAGTAGCAACCACAATATGATGCCAATATTATATTTTATAATAAAATATGTAATCCACTCAAACTGATTACAGTCATTACACAATACGCCAAAAAATATTGTTATATACTCACTGTTAGCACCAGCAGTATACACATGGATGGCTTTCTGCAGTCTTTCCACATAATTCAGTACTCCTGTTAAAGGAACTCTGTTATCCTCCGAGTATGCTGTGATCAGCATGGATGGGTAAAGCTGAAAATTACACAATTCTTTAATGCTCCCTGAATCATAAAACACACAGTTAACGTGATTTACCTGAGGTATAATGTTGTGACAGGGGCAGTAAGAGGCAATGTTGTCCCTGTGTTCTGGACTCATGAGCGGGTCTCCCCACTCCCCCCTCTCCTCTATAGTAAGTGGAAGAGAAGGGTCTTGCATAGTGCCCAGTACATCTAAGAAAGGTGCCTGCCAAGAATTGCAACTATATATAATCTCAGGAAATAAAAAGGTTTAGGAAATATGTACTGAACAATGCATTGCAGCTGCACCTGTAGAAGTACAGCTCTGAGAAGCTGTGGGTGTTGATTGCACAGCACCCCCGCTAGGACGGCTCCAGCACTGCGAGCAGTGAGGGCAGTCAGTGCGGGCTGAGACACTCCCGAGTGATGAAGAGTCTGAATGCAGGAAGTAAGATCTTCCACTCCCCTCTGCTTCTGCAGCAAAGAGCCTGACCTATGCCACGCTAGACCACGCTCACCACCGCCTCTAGACGGATAATATCATAAACATTGATTTGTGAATTAGTATTGAAGGACTACAAATCCAATGTGTTTCTCTCTATTTTTCAGTCTTTCTTATTTTGGAGTTGTTGTTTAGTACCTGACGTGGCAGTAGGCCAAAGCCCAGCCGTCCTCCAGCAGCAGTCTCTTCTCAGGACTGAAGGTCATGTTGAGGTCAATACCGTAAGCTCCATAAACATGCAGAAGCAATGGAGCTTTACCCAGGTGAGGTAACGCAGGCATGTGAAAGAGGGTCAACGGCACCATTGTTCCATCCTAAAAACATTGATATTTCATTATTTATTCACAATGTGGTTTATCTGTTTGAATGTAAATATGGGCAGTCATATGTTAATGTATATGTTCTGATAAACTTGTTTTTGCAGAAAATGACCCGTACCTGACTGGTCGCCTGCAGGCGTGTCGTGTTACATTCTGAAAGGGAGATATACTGGTTGTCATCCTCTGTTACAGAGGGTCGCTGTGCTCCAGGAAAACAGAGGTGGCGAATGGGTGGGTGCACAGGGGAGGACAGGAGGAAACTAAATGACCCTCCATCCACTGTCCCTACACGCTCCGGTGATAGATCACATGCCCAGTGGGGAAGCTGAAGTAAAAATAGAAAACTGTGTCGAAAAGTGTATCTTAATTTATCTTCCTGTGCATATAGGCATGTGTTATGCATTTTACTTTCTAATATAATAAGTGAAAGAGAATAATCAGATAACTTGATAGTATCAAGTAATCAGTAATTACTTTAAATGTGCAACATTTCCACCTTTAAATCTGCATCAGTGTGAATAAATACTCAATGTGATTTTTTCTGATTTTTAGTTTAGTCACACCTGCAGAGTTTGTAGCTGATGAGGCTCTTTTAAAGTAAGAATCTGAATCTGAAGTCTACATTGTGAATCCTTCACTGTGAACCCACAGTGATCCTGAAGCAGCTCCATATCTTTAATGACTGTTCCTGGAACAGGCCTGAACACCGAAACCCAGTGTGTCATGGATGGAAAAGCCAACGGTGCCCTGAGCAGCTTGAAAAAAAATCTGATAATTAGATACAAATGACTTTAATTTGGCTCTGCTTAAATCATTTTATGTACAGCAAGAAAAACAATTAGCATGATTAGTAATGTGGTATTACCTGATACTCCTGGCCTGTTCCAGTGTTAGCAAGTATAAACAGATGGTTGTCTAAATGTTCCACATGGTACATCAGAGCAGGCTGACGGAGCTGGATGAGGGTGGGGCAAGAGAATGGAGCTCTGCTGTCAATAAACCACACCTCAGAACTGCTCTTACTGTTGCAGTTAATTGTGACCAGTCTCTGATTTCTGGAACGACTGACTTCCACAAAGAACCTAAAAAGAGGATACAATCCTACGTCAATACAGGCAAACAAAACCTAACTGAAACTGTTAGGACCTAAGCACATGATCCTACTCTGGATCTTTTTCTACATAAACAAGGTCAGTCTGGACACCAGCATCACTAAGGTGAAGACGGAAAACACGCAGACTCTGAAGCTTCTCCTGTGTGGTGAAGAACAGTACATCATCTGTGGCCCATTCTGCAAGAGAAGACGTTTAAAGAGAAAACTCAGTTAAGGTAAACAGGATAAAGAACCAAACCAAGTACGATTTGCAGTTTCTTTTGTCCCTAACACTAACCAAAGCTAAGAACATTGTCTAAAACCACCAGGACTTTCTGAGGAAGGCTGATTTCTCCTAGACGAACCAATACAAATCTGCTCTCCTCGTGACGATCTTTCTTCACAGTGGCTGCCAGCATGTTCTCTGTGGGAGACAGCCGGAGCCTCTGGATTGTCCCGTATCCATCTCCTGCCCAATCAGCAGAGAACACCTCCACCATCTCCTGCTCATCTATGTACATTCATGTCACATTGTTTTGTTTATATTAGCCTATATCATGTAAGGAAAAAAATGCTGTATATAAATAATTTTTCCTATCTGTTTGAATGTTTAAAACATACCATTTTGAATATAAAATATTTATCTTAACAAAGATAAATGTGTAAATGTTTTCTTTAAAGAATGCAAAATTTACCATGTCCCAGGGCTGCTCTGTAGATGCCTTTGCCATCTTCAAAGTATATGTGATTTTGGCCCTGGAACTTGAGAATATGAGGTTGTCATATTCTCTAACTTGTCAAAATGATTTATAACATATACATGTCATATAGAGATTATAATCCATTATAATCACTTACTGTTCCATTTTCAGGCACACCAGCAAACCTCTGATGAAATGAACGCAATCTTCTTTTAAAATGCTTCTCTTCACCTCTGAATTTTCTAAGATGCGATTTGAACTGTTCTGCTGTGGTCCGTGAAGTTCCCTAAATGATAGAGTTACACTGACATTTGTTTGTGTCTGAACCTTTTCATGACAGTGTTCTGTATGTACAGACTCCAGCAATAATAAACTAATAAACACTTCAAAGCTATCATTTTTTTACTGTTTGATATGCTCCTGTAATCTACTTATAACTCATTTGATGCATGTTACCAAGCTACAATTTGTGTTTATAATTAGGTCTTACAAGACCTTTAAAGTCATTTATCACCGTCATGCTTTGTTAAAAGTATATTAAAACACCTTTACGATCTTTAACTTCTTATAAATTAATACATTAGTGAAATTCAACGCAAGAATGCTATAAATATAATGAAATAATGCATTTTAATTTTTAACACCTGTCACATTTCGCAAGATCCGATCTAATCTGCTTCTGTATCTTTGTAAAGTTTCTGTACAAACAGTTTGAACTGTACGTGTAGTGAACTTTTAATATAACAGAGATCTAAAATAGACAAAAAGTGTCACAAATGTGAAGATGTTCTCACCCCACTGTAAAGACGTATTCGTGACTGAATACACGGGCTCTTATGGTGCGCCCGATGCATACAGCGTGAAACTGATCGCAACAGAAGACAAGCGGACCTGATCAGAGTCATTTAATGCAGCACAGTGTCACATTAATAAACAACATTTCACTTTCACCTTAGAGATATATGCAAAACCTCATCAATTTGTGTAAATGTCAATTCCAAATTCACCTAGTACTAGCTACCCATGTGTCTATTCTGAAGAATTGCGGTTCATTCCCAGTCAGTGGCGCAAGCATATGACATCTTGTCAGGCGAGAGCAATCGAGTCGACAGTCATCGATAACTGCCTGTAGAGAAGACTAATCGATAACTCTGAAAGCGATTAGATTTCCGTTTCTTTTTTTAAAAAAGAGAAGAAGGTGTACGGAAGTAGCGTGCAGTTTTATTACTAAGCAACAGAGACCCCCGCATACCGGCGAATTTATAAAAACGTCATTAAATGTAATGATCGACTTTCACAGAACAAATGCCAAAACAGCCTTAGCTTTCACTCTAAGATTCGTTGTCGTTTTATTTATACTGTGATAACTTGCGGTAAACAAGACCAATCCAAACAGGTTGTTGTCGGTATGAATAATTTTAGAGATCCTGCCTCGTCTGCGACAGAAATGCACGCAAATAATCGCCAAGATGACGAATCTCACTGTGGAACCGATGTGGCGCGTGCACGATGGGCTCTTCTGCGACAGGTGAGGGGTTAAATCTCTTGTCATATTCCTTATGCTGCTCATTACAGACGTTATTGCTTTGATATAACATGCATTGGCATACGAGTTAACATTTGAATGTGGCTTTCTCGATACAGGTTTTGAAAAAGAAACACATGGACAGCTCGGATGTTCAGCAGGTGTCTGTTCGCAGGTTCTCCTCCTTTAACCTGTTCTCCAGAAGTAGGGTTACTCCCACAGACACGAATAACCCATCAGATGAGCAGTGGGTGGAGTACAGAAGTGTTGTCTTTCCCCAGTACTGTGCCTTACTCAGGTATGTATGTGTGGGTCCTTATTGCAATCGGAGTCTTTTAACCCTTATCAAACTTGTATAATACCATGGTAACCATACATTTACCATTGTCTCACAAAACTAGTATCTTCAAATTGTCATTATTAAAAAAATATTTAAAATATTTGTTAAAAAATAAACACCTTCCGAATGATGCAAACAACCACTACTTTGTCTCTGATTTTCATCGTGGCATTCATTAACTCAAAAGTCTTTTGACTTTGTATTCGCATGTCTAAATTATGATTATTCTTAATCAATGCATTTCAGAGACAATCTTGGTCCCATTAGAGTGGATGAGGTGCTCAACAGCTTTGACAACACAGGAAATGTCTGTGAGTATCCAATCATGTGTCATTTAACAGTTCATTTAATGTCATTGGCTTTTAATGTTTGATAATGGATGTATATCATTTCACTGTTGTCTTAATCAGAACATACCTTATGTCAGATAGAGGGGTTTAAATCAAGGTGCAGATCCATGAAGCACCAGAGGCAGGCACACTTGAGCCTTATAAGCATTGATTTGTGTCTATGAGATCAAGTAAGGAGTCTGAAGATATGTGTCCTGTGTAACCTGACATATATGTAGTATTTCAGATATCCTGTAGGTTTTATATAGGGTACAATTTTAAAATACATTTTTTGTCCTTATGTTAATGACCCTTGTGTAATAATAATAATACAGTTTTGTGAAGTTTTATAGTAAAACTGTAAGATTTGTGTCTGTTGTTATTAGTTTTGTTTTTTAAAGTTGCTGTTCTGAATAAAAGAATAGCTCATTGTTTTTACTTTACTTTGATACAGAGTACCTGTTTTGGTAGAAAAAAAGAAGACTTGACTTGTGTTGGATTTCAGGAAATATTTGGTTGTATTACTGGATTAGTAAAAAGGGGCGTCATGGATGTCCTCTATGGCAGGGTCATCACTTCTCTTTTCAAACCTTCCTCTCAACCACCCTTAATTGATCTCACGCATTGGTAAACTCAAACATCTCCCCCATCGTCTTTGTCAGCTCAGTTGGACAGGCTTATTGTCTGGTAAGGGGGTGCCTCTTGTATTACCTACCTCGTATGCCTAGTTCAAAAACCCCATCTGAGCATTTGACAAGCCGAAAAGTCTCTATGTCCTCCGAGGTGCTGAATGTGAATTAGCTATCCAAATGTATGGATTACGTTGATCCAACTTTTCAGGAATGGAAGGGTTGACTGTGCTGTGGGTTTAAGTGCTGCTGTTTCCAGCAGGGATCAAGAAGAGCACAGAAGGTCTTATCTGAACATGCTGGATGGACATGAGCAGGTTTAGAGAGACTTGTTGACCACTGATTTGGATTCAGACATCAGCCTTTTTGTGTTGGAGTCAGATGCTGGTTAACAATAAAATAAAATATATGTGATATATGGTGGAAACTGAATCTAGCCAATATAATTTGTCTACATCCTAACACGAAATTTAGGTGTCTGTGTAGAAATTAAAGTATGTTGGCGATGGTAACGTTTATTCTCATATCCCTGTTTAATGCAGCGACACCTATGAAGACATTTATAAAATGTATATAAAAAAGTATATACACTTTGGTTATGTGGCACTATCAGAACTTGTTATAGTATCCAGCCGCAGCAAAATGAATATAATTAATAGTGTGACATTGGGGTGGGAATATCTCTTTGTCTGACCAAGTTTAAAACACAAATCCAACACAAAGTTTAAGTTAAAACTAAAAAATTGACTTAAACATAGCCTAAACGTTTTTTGTTTGTTGATTCGTCTTGGGCTTAGATTGAGATTCTAAACTTTTACAAATGTTCTACTATTAGTATTATTAAACCTTCATTTAACCAATTTGGTCCCATTGAGATTTAAACCTCTTACAAGAGAACCTGATAGAAAAGATAAACCAGATTTAGAAAACAATTAAAGGTTTATTACAATTAAAAATTTATAATTTCATAAAATCATCAATAGTCTGTGTTTGTGTGGAGTTAAACACAATTATCAGAGGGGTCTCATGATAAGTGTAAGAACTCATCCCCTCTTAAATCATGACATTCATGCTTTCTATCAGGCAGCGCTCACACTCAGCAGGGTTTCCTATAGCACGGTTATCACAAATCTATGTGTGATTGTGACTTTTAGAGCATTTTCAAGGCTTAATAAGTGTTATTAGCTTGTGAGCTTCTTTCTTTTATTGCGTCGTGTGTTTGTTTGTGTGAATCCAATGCTCTCCACTCGCATCGCTGTGCTTCCTACCCCCTGCTTGAGCAATTATGCAGATTAAGGGACCCGGTATACTAATTGCTCAGATTGAGGCTGTCCAATGTGGCCCCGCAAGGGTCAGAGGTCTGCCTCTCTATCTCTGCCTTATTCTCCTCTTCTGTGTCGGTAAGAGTTAATTAACACTGCTCTCAGACTGTTTACCGTGCAGTTCGCTGACCAGGCCCGAGCCCTCATTAACGCAGAGCCTGTTGAACAGGGAGCTTTGTGTCAAAACACAAAAAACTCAACTCATTGCACACAGGGAAAGTATCATCAATCAATGCCATTGATATAAAGGCCAGGAACTGCTTTCATGATAAAGCAACCTACAGGAAATATTGTCTGTGTTTGAGCGACCCTGAACCGACCGTAACTTGGAGGTCTGAAACAGTTTAAAGTCATTATGTGAAGCGGTGTTACGAGATAAGCTATGTGTGCGGTGGCATTATAGAAGGATTTTCTTTTCTATTCAGGTACAAGTATAAAAGCTAATGTTCTTAATCACAGCTACAGGGGTCAGCATGGGGCCAGCTCTATCGGCTGAGGGTTGTGATAAAGGGAAATGACAATACTAGACCTTGCAGGGTCATTTCACAAGGGGTAATGTCACAGTAATTACCAACATACCTTAGCATTCAGGTAACACGTTTATCTTTTGTTGAAAAGGTCCCTTCTAGTCTGGAATTAGACGGAAGAGTGTGTGAATGAGGAGGAAATAATAACAGCTTATAAATGTACACTTTTGCATTTATTAGACTTCACATAGTTCACATAGTTTTTGTGTTTTGAAAGGCTACTCATGCAGTACATTTTACTGCAGAAATAACTTTCCTCTGTACTAACTAGCTCCAGTAATTTTTATCATTTTTTTCACTTATGCAAATATTAATGTTCTCTTATATTTACTCACCCTCATGACACCCCAGCTGTATACAACTTTTTCTTCAAATAAGTGACTAGTTGTCTTATTTAAATATGTTTTTCTTGAGACAAGCAAGAGATTTGAAGTCATCAACATCTTTCATTTTTTGTAGAGAAGAACAGTTTGTCTATCAGTTTGGCCTCTGTTTCTGTGTGAAATGGAGTGAATTAGTGTATTTGTGTCTCTGTGTGGTACTACGCTCCCATTGGATGTATAAGTGATTAATGCTTTGTAGTTAATTTGTCTGTCATTTCCTCATGTCCATCAGTGCGCACTGCTCTGCCATCCCATTGGTGTGCTTATAGACCCCCCTGAAGGCTTGTGTTCACCTCCATGTATATTGAGCCCCCCCTCCCTTTGCCTAGCAACCATGCCTGTTCTCCAGCAGCACTAATGTACTTGATGATGTTTTAAAACAAATAGATCATTTATCTGATTAGCGTCTTGGTGGAAAATAAGGCATGTAAATGGCCACCCCTTACTCAGAGCTTGGGCAGGACTCCAAAAACCTAACTCCAGGGAGGGGTGTGTGTGTGCACTCTCTGAATGTATGTTTGTCTGTAAAGCACTCCATGTAATGACTCTCACACACTTATTTTTCTAAGTGCTGTCTCTTTGGTTTGCGTTTATGTCTGTTAATTAACAGAACCAACATGCCTAATATGTGTGCTCCTAATGGGCTTCTGCTGTATTGTATTTTTTTTCATAGACTTACATTTTTTGTTCTTTATGGCGAAAAACTGATTTATTTTTCTCATTGAAAATTACATTAAAAAAGCACAGGCACATGAATTTATCATCATTAACTCAAAAAGATTTGCTGATTAGTTTTTATCTTTTTTTCAACTTAAAGTATTTTCTATTCCCACAGGTAAATTTTTTTTAAATTAAACAAATTGCAATCTTTTTCTTACTGCTATACAAAGGTCACATAAAAATCTTTGTTTTAATGTACAGATTTTGAAAGACTGTTTTATCCTTTTTTCAGACTATTACATTGTAAAATCTATGATAATGAAAAAGAATGACATAATTTTAAACATTTTCAAAAAAACTAATTTCTCTAGTTTTTGAATGTGATGGTGTTTGTGTCATTTTTTCCCTATTATTTAATTAAACATATTTTTTTATTTGAGTAGGGTACATTTGTGGGTAAAATTTAAACTATACAATGTTATAAACAAAATGCACTTTTTTTTAATTTCGAGTATCAAGCTTCAAGTCCACATGGCCAAGAATACCCACAGTTGAGAAAACACCCACTTATTACATTTAAAAAAACTTAATTAACTAATTCATGTGGTTTCGGTTACGTGTTACTAGATGTTAGAGGCTCAAGATCAAAATGATGAGAATAAATCTGTAAGTTTAAACTGGACAGCACTTATTTTTGGGCAGCTTGATTTTGCCAGTGTCAAATCACACAACTTTGTCTAATTGCTGTCAAGGTCAGTTGTGTGAGGTCACAGGCATGGTGAACATTGTTGAGCGACTCAGTGTCTGACAGCTGATCGGAGGGTTCTGGGTCCAACCCCCAGCAGGCCACAGTGCAGCCTGCCTTTTGTATTTGACCAGCCAGCCCGAAAGCCGGGGGCCGGTATGGCTCAGAGGGAGAGCCAGTGAGGAGAAAAGGAGCGAAGAAAAGGAGAGAAGTAATTACGTCCAGTCATTGAGTTCTGAAGATCCCCCCAGGTTCATTACAGGGGCCCTGCGCTGGCGACAAAACGTCTGCCATTTGGAGCGAAAGAAGCAGGAATGTTTTGGAGGAATATGACACCTCCAGATCTCTGTGCTGGCAAGAGAAGCAAGATTAAGAAGCTCACACCCCCTGCTTTTGGGTTGCGGTATAATAGCTTGGCTTGGTCATTGTCTGCACTTTTTTATATGTACAAGAAGTTGCGTCACATTACTGCCTTTGCAGAACAGGACAGCGGCCCCAGACTTTTGCTTTTTGTCCAATCCCCATCTTTCAAATTGTATTTCTTAATATTAAAGTATCAAATTGTGAAACGTGCATAACTTTGACCCATAAATATTTATAGGTCTGTTGAATCAAGAACCTAAAGATAAACAACAGCAGAACAGTAACTTAAACTAAACTTAATCTTTTCATACTTGTTGTAAATGAGTGCTGTGAATGGATATTTAGTTCTGTTTTAGCCACAGAGTCTTTTAGAGGTGAGCGAGCAGCCCACCTCTTTTCTTGCAGGTTAGTTCCTGTTTCATTGTCTTGATAGAGCCATGAGGGGACATAATCTTCAGCAAAAAGAAGAAGTCATTTATTAGTCTCAGCCCAGGGGTTCATGCTTCACAAAACATATTGAGGGCAGGCAGACCAATCAGGAAACAGAGTTAGGGGAGTGTGGTGGGGGTGATCCTAGTGCCTCTTTCACCCACCTCTCCCTGCCTGTCCGGCCCAAAAGATTATGGGGGATTGATGTAGTGCTGGTCCAGTGGCCAGATGATGCCAGGACTTCCCACAGAGCTTTTCAGGTGTTTGTCTGTAAGGCCCACATAACCAAGGCATGTCTTTAAGAAAAGAGACCTAAAGCTATTGTTATAGTATAGAAAAATTAAATAAATGTAATAGCTGATATATGCAAGTTGTGGGCTGATGTGTATATCTTCAAATAACTGACCACCATTTGATAGTCACACTATTGTTTTTTATCCACTTGCTTGTAAGTACAGCAGTTAAAGAGCTTTGCCAACACCCACCCCTTCTCCAGAGCACAATCACATCACACTCTGTATAACACAAAGTTGCACACAATGATGATACTCATACACACACACACACACCCACATTCCCTCCAAACAATCCAGTTGATGCTTTTTCGCTGCTTCGCCAAGTGGCTTTTTACAACTGTTCCACAATGGAGAAGCTAATTACTGTAGATTTGGAGAGCTGGTTAATTGATCGTGCTAGCGTCCTAATTGCATCTCTCTTACCTGGGGCCTCTGAAATGACAGTGAATGCCTCTCATATGACCTCTGTGTTTTGACACAGTGAGAAAAACACATTGCTGAAACTCTTCACTGGCACACTTGTGGAAAGGATGCATGTTTATTTAGATGTTTTAGGGATCAGTCGTTTTAAAGCTCTGGTGGTGGTGGTTATATTCGAGTCACCCTCAGCGTCTCTATTGTAATTGTTTTGTTTTTTCCCCTTTTGAATAATTATGGTTGATTCTTCTCCTCGTGTCAGCGAGCTGACAAGTGTCCAGTTGGGGGCACTCTCATACTTTGGAAAACTCTTGACTCTTAATCGGACAGTTTCTCTCACCCCAGTTCTTAATATATCACTGTTATTCTTTCCGTTTTTAAAAAGTCTCAATAACGCCTGTATCTGTTGAACTATATCTAATAATCTTGTTCTAAAGCGTTCATGTTGTTGCATTTCCCCATTAAACCGGTAATCTGGTGTATCTAACGTGCTAAATTGATGCTTAATTCCACTCATGACAAAGATATTAATTGGGAAGTGTCACATTACGTTTAGTAAAGTGGTAATTCAGTCCGTCTGAACTTCGCACTCGCGCTGTCATTCTCTCAATTTAACACGCGCGCGCGCGCGCACGCACCCTGATAATGTGACGTTGCCCTCGCTGTAGCGTGCGCTGTAACCCATAGCGCGCTCTAAAGTGGGGCATCACTGATCAATGCGAATCGTTTAAGTCCATTCTCTCCCAGACCACAAAACCCAGCGTTTTACTAATCAATTCAAAACAAGTGCCATTGGCTTTTCCAGTCCGCGGTGCACGTAACTTCGCGAGCGTTTGTAGTGAAAGTGCAAGTCTCCGCTCAGCAGGAAAGCGCGTGTGTGTGCGCGCGCCGCATGTTTACGAGCGTGTACGTCGTTTCGTTTTTTTCTCTTCAGTTAAACGTCCGTCCACGTTTGTGTGTACTCTCGTGTGTACACAAGAGCTCTGCATCAGATTAAATTAGCCAGTATTGTCCTGTTACTAAAAGGGGGCTATGCTATTAGCAACCTTTCTAAGGACCGCCGCATCCCGCACCAGGCAATCAGATCACTCAAGAGCCTCTTTCCCCCGCCGTGACCTGGGCTCCGGGCCGGCGTCTGGTAAAGACCGCTCCTCTAATGCCCATCTCCAGCCTCTACTAAGCCCCCACCAGCCAGCGGCAAGCCCCCTGCGTCCTTCACCTCACACGGGGGAAGAAAGACAAGGTCACGCACATGGAGAAATAAAGGCGAAATGATTCCCATTCAATTGAGGTGAAGCATTCCATTTAGCAGCTAGCCCCAGGCTGCCACGGAGAGAGAGCTTTAACTGGTCAGTGCATGCACCATGCACATTGCCCAACTGTGGGTGTACGTTATTCAGAGAGAGTGAATGCACGGTTTTGACAGGCTATTACTGTAAATAATGAAGAGATGGGCTGCAGATATGAAGCGATCAGACGCAAGCTTGTGGCCATGAGAGAGAAAGTGAGAGGTTTTGGGACAGCCAGAGTTGTATTGTTCCTTTCACTGCCAGTGCTGGAGTGATATGAGACACTATAGGACAGTTGTTGATTGATATGTTTGTGTTGGTATTATTGGCCTACAACTCTTACAAAAACTGTGGTAGTATACTGTGCAGAGATTGTAAAACTGAAAGAAAAATTACACCCACAGACATTGTTAATGAAAATTGCAATATTAGTCTGTTTTGTATTTTTGTTAAATCAGCGTATTCAATTTTAATTAGGATTCGATTTAAACATTAACTTTGGCTGTTTTAAACTTCAGCTAGAACCTTTCTATAATATTTCAGATACTAAAGTGGAGGATAATAATGAAAATGGGGAGGGGTGGATAGGAGGAGACTTCACTGCTGTCCGTCTGGATACACACAAGTTAATTTGTAATATTGATAGAGATGGACAGCAAGAGACACGGACAGTTACAGGTTGAGAGATTCACTGTACCCTCTCTCACACACACAGACACAGGGTCAGTAATAACAGCAGGCAGGCTCCATTACTCCCACAGTTGGAGTGTTAAGTGCTGTCCTGGTGTCAGTGGAGGATCAATAGCCAGCACTGTGTCACAGTCAACGCAGTCCTGCCAAACAGCCCCAGGGTCAGAGGTCACTCAGCCAGACAGTTCAGAGGGCGTGGTGGCCCTAAGGGGGTGGCATCACCACAGCGGCCCATCGATACCCAGACGGGGCAACAGAGTGCTAATGCCCTGCTGATGGAGGACCTCCCTGCCCTCGAGGACCATTAGACAGGAACACAGACATCACGTTATGATGCGTTTACACCTCACCTTTTTTCACAGATACATGCATGCTGTTACATGTTAAAGGGGTCATCTAAGTACACAATCTCTTGCACACTGAGAGCTTCACCTGGGCTGTAGTACGTATTCGGCTAAGTGAACAAGTCTTAATGAAAAGTGCATTATAGATACTCACAGTTATTGATCAGATGCCTGTGAACACAGAGACGGCCAATCATTCTCTGAACCTCACAAATGTGCACAGACGTATGGTCAATTATGATGTCATACACTTACCCTTTTAATTTAAAGCAAAGAGGGACAGTGGGGCTTCATTTTAGGTCATTGGACCACATGGTGTGCGTGCTGCATGTGTATGTCTTCCTTTTTAACTGTAGAACACAAATAATGTGGATTCAGTGTTTTCTGTGCTACTGTAAGTATGCCTATGAAATGATTAGATATTAAATTTGGGTAAATATGTGCATTCAGCTTTCAAGGAGCAAATGGTCTCTTTCTTTACATCTTTCACTATAACTGACGAGTACAGTGAGTTTTGATCTAATCTCGAGCATAAGAGCATCCGTTTGTCTGAGTGTGTTTAGGTGGTTGAAACATAACTGGTCAATAGAGATACTCTGCTTGTTCTTTGTGAGGTCATCATTGCTGCTACGGTTGTAATGGCTCTCTAGTGTTTCCTCTCCACTCTCAGCCTCCATCTGCCCACAATCTAGTGACCCCCACACCACTCTAGCTTTTCTCTTTCTATCATCGCTTTCTCTCCATTTCATATTTCGGGTAGCATTTTATTCTTTTACTGCACTTTCTGGCAATGACCTTGTGCTCAGAGCCTTCAAAAGCACTTGGTTTGCTTCCTCCTCTTTGCTGTCACAAATATGTTCGGACTGCGTGTAACAGGTTATGTATGTGGTTAGGTCTAATGCTGATATATTTAGATCAGGGATATGTATAAAATATGTTTTGTATATTAAGGCATCTGGCTGATATTGAAATTTGATGTTTTAGTCAATCTTTATGATACCTAAACCTCCATTTACCACCAAAGTTTTAAGATGGGAGAAAGATTTAGAGAATGGTGTGGGTCCAGATTCTGATAAGTGGCACTTTTGGAAACGTGTATGAATTTGTGATTTTTACAGCTTACTTTTTGTCTTGTTTGTGGTATTTTTATTTAAATTAAATGCCAGTTGTTATTTTGTGATATAATGAAATATATTTTAATAATGGCTTATGTGTCCAAAACGTCTGACAGCCATGAATTTATTTGTTGTGAACTTCTGTAGAATTTGAGCACCAGAGGTCATAGGTTTTGAATTCTATTTACCAAATATCATCACTGAGAATGTGAACATCGCTGAACAAGTTCTGTAGAAATCCCATCAATATCTCCATTGAAGTCCTTCCTTAGCTGTGGGTAATATTAGTAGTAATAATGCATTTACATATTTAAAAAAAGTTAAAAGTAATCAACTCTGAGTTTGGAGGATTGGAGCAGTTAGAGATCATTTAGCAGATAGAGAGGCTATTCTCAAAGATGACTGGCTTGTTCACCTGCTTTACCTTCCTTCGAGTCTAGCCTGTGATATATTCCAGTCCTATTCCTCTTTTCTTTTTCTGTAGTTACCTACTGTCCACAGCAAGCACAAGTCAACTACAGTTTGCACTCAATTCTGTTTTACTTCATCGCCATGATGAAAAGTCGTAATCTTCTATTATTTCCATTGCGGGTCAGCGGCGGATAGATTTTTGTACAGCTGTTTGATGGGGAATATTCCTGCTCTTCAGAAACACTCCACATACAGCAAGCTTGCTGATTGTCCTCTTCAGGCCTCCGTACTGAGAGCCCATTCAGTCTAGTACATAAACAAATCAATCAAAAGATACTCTGTGTGTGTGTGTGTGCGTTAGTGCCTGAATGCTACTGCAGATGTTTACAAAATGCAAAGCAAAAGAGTACTTAATATACACAAGCATACACTTAAATATATAAACTGTATTACAGAGCTGAGTATCTGAACATTTCTATATGTGTATATATATATAGTTCTGATGAAGTCTATATAGTTCATCTGACATGCACAGTATCCCCCAACATATTTCACAAGATGTGTGCTATAAATATTGAGCATCTTTGAATTCCAAGACACAACAAGATATTAAACTTGGAAAACAAGCTCAAATTTGTCCTCCTGGAATGTTGGACAAAGAGGATAGATTTAGGTTCTCATGAAACGTTTACAAATTGAGAATTGACTTGTTTAATAGAGGGGTGTTATTGTGAGACATTTTTTTTTACAGATGGACCCTCAGATGCAGTTCAGCTCTTTGTTTTGCCGTTTATTTTGATGTCTGACAGGATTTTGGTAATGTTGTGAAGCTAAGGTGGGTTTCCTGTGAGGACCGAGTTTAGACAAACAGCCTGTTTCCCATCCGGTTCAACACAAACCTTACAAAGTCCGAGACACCACAATTCCTCTGTGACCTGGCTGATTTGATACACTTTGGAAGCTGTTGGCTCTTTTACAATATTATTTAATTTTTTTACAAGCTTTTTTCTCTGATTAATAATTCTAACAGTGTCCAACAGGAGAATTCTTATATTTTTCTGATACAAATGTCAAAGTAACAGTGGATTATATAGTGATGGAAATGACATTTTAAACATGCAGAACAAAATGGCAAAACTTGTTATTCTTGCTAAAGCTGATTTCATAGTTAACATTTAATGCATCCTAAATACACAGTGTTATACTATTTGCACAATTATGATTTGCAAATGATGCACATTTTACAACTAAGATTTATGATTTTCTTAGTTTTCCTCACGCATCACATATTTCATCTCATGTATGTTCATCACTTGGTAAGTTTGTAAACAAACTGTAGTTAGTTGCAGAATTGTTGGTTTGCATGTAAATGAAGCCACTTTATATTATTTTGTAAATATTATTTTCACACAAAAATATTTTTTATATGTTAACATGGAAAGTCTGGGACATGGGTAAAATAATGTAATTAATACATAAGTGTGTATGTATTAAATATGTTTTAAAATGTTTTAATGTATCATTCAAAAGGGGAAAAAGCAAAAATCACAAAACTGACATAGATCCAAGATACTTCCTTGATTTTTTTTTTACTTTCATATGTTTAATTGAAATTATTTTTCATTCCAGAAAGTTTCCTAGAATGAGCCTGGTCTATTTTTCGTTCCCAAATGCTTCTACCCTGATTTTTCAGATGCTGTCGCGAATGTTGTATGAAGTGCCATACATCTGTTGCTGATTTAGCTTTTCATTATACATCTTAATATTTCTGTACTTCGATCTCACCTGCTGTTTGTCTCTTCATACTAATGGTTCGTGCCGTTTTACCTTTTACCTGTAGGTGGCAGCAGCTGCAACATTTTAATCAAACGAGAATGAACCCTAAAAATACTCTAGCTGAGAAAAGAGTAGTCTTTCTCTTGCTTCAGTTTTTCTTTCTTGTTTTCTTTTATTCTTAACTTTGTCCAATTTTTTTGTGATCTAACATTATGTAGATGCGATGTCAGGACAGTTAGTAAAACCTCCCAGAGCAGGATAAATGTATTTTTGTGGATTCAGAGTAATGGTGTTCTTTATGTGAATATGAATGAAAATTTTTCCAGGGATCCTGTTTAATCGTGCTTTATTTTACAGTTGCCTAATTATTTAGCCAACCTTAAAATTGACTATTTTTGCTGTTGGTTTACAGGCTAAGGAAGGTTAGGTTTTTTAAGTGAAGCATGTTGATATTTTTGATATCAAATGGAGGAGAAGAGAGGCAGAAATAGAGTAATTGAAGTGAATGGATTACATTAGTCCATTCCAACTAGAATTAACTGGACCGAATGATACGCAAGTCGGCCTGTTAACATTACAATCATCAACTGTATTTCTGCATACATGTTGGGTTGGATTATTTTGTGTGCATTGTGTGTGTGTGTGTGGGCATATATTTATTTGTGTGTATATGTCTATGTAGCCTTTAATAGAGCACTTTGACTCGTAACAGCCTTTAAGATTCCATTTAGGAATAAACCTCTAGCCTCTTTCTCTTCCCACACACACACACACACACACACACATAACCTCCTGCTGCTATTTTGTTTTTCCTCCCCTTGTAAATTTCATGGCAATGTGAGTAAATTATTTTAATTGGAAGTCTGAGTAAGTATTAATCTGTGTAATGAATGGTGCTATTTATTTAGCCCAAACTACCCAGAGCTCTTCTGTCTCGTTGCTCTCTGTTCCTTTATAATGTAAGTTTTTAATAGGGAATTTATTTATAAGGGAAAGTGTGGGGACAGTTTTAGTTAGGAGATTACATTTAGGTAATGTGAGAAGCAGGTGTTTATGTGAAGAGAGTGTTTTTGAATTATCTTTAGAGGGTGTATAATTGGGTTTTAAAATTAAAATGTCAAATTAATTTATAAAACAAATGAATTACTTTTTTTGCGACAATGACCAAATGAGGAGGAACAAAAGCTAGGGCAGTACATTTTCATATTGAGCTTCAAATACCTCTGGCAAAACAAAAGCTTTTGGCAAATCCTACATAAGAGGAGTGAATACAGTATTTACCATGCTATTATCTGGCTATTCTGAAAATGGATTTTAGAAATGATATTGGTTTTTATCACATTTAGAAGATAATCACTTTACGTGCACATAAATAGACTATAGTATATTTTGTATACGGTAACGTGGATTGAACTGCACATACTACACAATTATGCAAATGCATTACAACATAACTATTGCAAATTCGCACACACATTTCTGAAGTGACCCTTAGGATAGATGGATAAAAGTAGTTTTAATGTAATTCAATAGATGGCTTGAGCCAAGATAATCCCAAACAGATGATCATTTTGCTGGAAAATTTGATTGATGGAGGCAAAGAGAGAGCAAGGTGGTCTGTCATTTTCAGAAAGATTTAAAAGCCACATCTGTAGCCTAGAGACCACACACACACACACACACACACACATCATGTCTCTGCTGTGGATTCACTCTCATCATCTCCACACCTCTTTCTTCTTACCTGTGGTACCCCACTTCCTCTCTCTCCTGCTCTTTCCATCTCCCACTCGGCCCTGGTGCCCTTTTAGTTGTTTCATTTTCACTCATCCTCTTGGTTTTTCTCTCTCTCTTTCTCTCTCAAGAGTGTTGGCAGTATAATCCTCGGCCTCAACCCGTGTTGCCACAGAAACATCAATAATATTCCTGCTCAACAACATCTTAGTGCATTAAAGTGGTCATATGGAGTACACCTCTCTCCCTCTCTCGCCCACCGGCGCTCTCGTTTTGGACTCTTTCTCTTTGCCTGTAATGCATTTCCTGTAATTTCTGGAAAAAAATAGCTTAGTGTACTTGGAAACAAGGACGGAGGATTGTTCTGTCATTATCTGGAGCGGAGCGCACACTTATGTACGTCAGGTTTAAAGAACGCTAGGTCAAGATGTGAAGACCAGACCCTCTTACACTACAGTCAGGTTATTTGACACAGGAGCCTAATTGAATTTCATGAAGTAGAGAGTAAAGGTAATGTTAGTGCAAAAAAATTCAGTTGTGTATCACTGTGCTTCTGTCAGCATAGCAGCAAGGTGCCTTTCCTTGATATAGCAACTATACACAATATCCTCAGATCCACTGGCCTGGTCATGCGTGGCTCTGTCTTTGTGTGGGGTTAAGTGTGTGCGTTTCCAAAAACAAGCAATTGCACTATTTGCACTCCAGAATACATTTGTGGATCACGCACATTTGTTGCCCTCAACTCCTCGGATTCCAAATCACGGTTCGCACAAACACACACCCACCTCCCGATCATTCAGTGCTCAGAGAGTGTGTGTTTGCATACCACTTTTTCTGGAAAGCATTCTCACCGCTTCATTCACTGATGATCACACACACACACTGTTGGGGGTCTGTTCGGGCCAAGGATGTCATCATCACAGCAGACAAATTATTCTGATTGACCGTCTGATTTCCTGATAGAAGGGCTTCAGTCGTTAACAGAGGCAGGGGTCCCGCACTCCCAGTTCAACTTTAATCAAATGATTTGATTTTGCCTTTTATTATCTCTCCCGAGTGCTAAAATATCACCGGTGGTGGGCTTTTCAGCCGCTGATGAGACCAGACTCTCTGTGTTAGACGTTGGAAAGTACAGATGAGGGACGAGAGCTCACTTCCTGTGAATGCGGTACCAACCGCCCAGAGTCAGAGAATCGTTTGGGCCAGCTCCGTCCTAATCAAGCATGACACCATATAGAAAAAAATCCTGTTTTGTTAATGTTGTGTTTGTAATGTCGAGTTTAAGACGAGCAAGCAGACGTCTCTGCAGTGTTTCGGTTTCTGTTTATTTTGAGTGAATTTGTTATTTATATGTGAGTTACGTGAAGAAGATAATGACTTTATTTTAGTGTCAAATGATGATCCAATATTAACAACTCTTACCTATATTTGACTTCTTTTGTGTTTATCAAATACAACACACTCTCTTTATCTTTCCCACTATATCTAAACATGCTAAGCAAACCATTTTCAAGTCAACTTAAATTGTTTCAAGTGGTCACTTCATTAAGGTTTGATTCACAAAATTCCATAATGAACTTTGCTCAATACGTTCCAACATTCACAAGAAGGTTAGTCAGTGTCTCTTTCCAGCCCTCCTGACATTTCTTTAGTTAAGTAGAGAACCAGCTCAGCTGGTAAGAGCTGCCTACCAACATAACAAAACATGCAGCAGGGAAAGGTTCAGTGGACACTCCCACACTTGCAACACACTCGGTCATCATCTTGCTTTTGTTTTTTTAGTGTTGCTGTGTAAAGCAAGTTCTGCAGCGAGCGTCTTCAAATGCCAAATGCCTTTCCCGCATTCCAATCTTTTCCAGTTCTCTCCAAGCAATTTTCAGTTATTTTCTTGTCTGAGTGCAGCTTTGAGTGCGGGTGTGTTTGGGACACACACGTAGAGATACACAAAAACCTTGCTATAAAGCTCCACAGGCTGCCCCGTTTTTGTCTGGCCGGATAGGAAGAACTTCAGTGAACTAAATATGCCATGGGTCGTGCAGATGTCACTTCCTATTAACAAGCACATATTGCTACCCGTGTCATGCAGGTCGTGCACCTCTCTGCTTTTGTGTGTGTGTGTGTACACATGCATGAAGCTTCTCTTGATTAGTTTGGAATGTATACTTTAAACTGATATCTCTCATTGCACATATTGTTAACACATCAAAATGCACTATCCAAACTACATTTTTTTAATTAAATTTTTTTATTAATCTTAATTTTTTAAAATAACATTTACATTTTTTAAATCATTTTTAGTCATGTTTATTCTTGTGAAAATTTGTCAAATATTTATACATGGAGTCTTATTGAATATTTATTATTGAGTCTTAGACCTTTTCATTAATGTATAGCTTGTCATGATTAGATTAGAATTCAACTATGAAATATTGAAGTGAATAGGAAAATAACCTGTGGGACAGTGACAGACTTGTTTTTACTGATCATGATTTAATCTGGTTTTTGTCATGTGTAATGCTCCTTTGCTGAGTTTAGGTGCAGTGATTTAGTGGTCATATTTTAGTAAAGGTTACAGTATTGTGTTTAGAAATGCTGTAAACCTTGATTAGACCAGACGAGGAAGAAATACACCCAAATACACTCAAAAGTGGACATATTTTTGTGTCAGTTTTAATTGTTGGTCGGAACTATTTTGTTAAATTGCCGTTTTATTATCGTGATTGCAGAAATATCTGCCTTCCCCCATTCAAGTAGATGGGACTGTTGTCTTGTTGAGAGGCGTAGGCAGTAGGGCAGGTTTGGAAACAGAGATTCACCAGCTCTGTTTTTGAAAACAGATCTCAGATAGCGATAGCAGAGGAGAGCTTTGAATTAGTCATGACTGTGGACTTTGAGAGTGCCTCCGTTTTAGGAATCTGTGTGTGTGCGGCCTTCACGGTAATCCTTTCCTCTCTGCTCCCTCTCTCTTTCTCTCCTCCTTGTGTATCATTGTAGCTCGCTCGCTGAATAATTGCAGTGAGGGGACTTTTCAATGCATTCGTGATTGGCTCTCTGGGCGCTGTGCGCTTGCACACAGTAGGTTGGTGTAAAAGCATGTCCTCCGCTCACTGTCCCTGAAGCCAGACTCCTGCAGACATCAACACATGAATGTGGACACAGAGATGCTCTGCTTCCCCACGAGCATCTCATACAGGATTGAAATTCATCTATTCTTGATATTTGATGTTTTCCTGCCAATGTCAGAAAGTAAAAAGATCCAGCTGATGCTGTCGCTGGAGGTGGTGTGGCCTTGGGGTGGAGGGTTTGTGCTGGTAACAGCGTTTATAAGTTCAAACTGCACATCACCTGTCTTTTATCACCTGTGAACCGCTTAGTTTAATTTTTTATACTTTTATGTAAAAATGTGTATTATGTATGTGTCTTTACATGATAAATTTGTATTACTTAAAGCTATTTTTTTATGTCTGAGATGCTTTTAATCTCACATTAATTCTATA
Source organism: Beaufortia kweichowensis (assembly GCA_019155185.1). Taxonomy (NCBI): domain Eukaryota; kingdom Metazoa; phylum Chordata; class Actinopteri; order Cypriniformes; family Gastromyzontidae; genus Beaufortia; species Beaufortia kweichowensis. The sequence goes on along the minus strand of CM032801.1, from coordinate 12,456,977 downwards.
TGTATGATAACTCTCTTTAGATAGACACTAATATATCACTAACGTTGACCTGAATTAGTCTAAATGAGGTGTCCATGACTATAGACTGTTGATACAAGCTCAATTATAAAAGCATTGTTGTGTGTCTGATACACGCTTGTGTCCTATACTTTCCAATGTATAACTGATCCTGTTTCCACAGTAGCGCATTATGCAGGGTGCTGTGACATAAACATGGCTGTGTCTACTGTTAATCAAGTGGGAGGAATCAGTAACATTTTTCAATTGTACCGGATCCTACACATCATCAAAACCACTGAGAAACACACACTTACACAATCTCTTCCACCCTCATCCACTCACCAGCAAATACAACTCGCACACTTCAGCATCCCACAGGGCCACTATGCAAATGTGTATATCCATATAGTTTGAGTCGACTCTCCCATCTTGGCACACAACGATCTGCTGTGTTTGTAATCTCCAGGACAAACAACATACTCACCTTGCTTGAGTTGAATTTAGTTTGAAACATGGCTATTGTAGGTTTGTCAAACTGACAGATTTAGTCACCCACCAAAAGGTATGCCATTAGTCCAGCGCCCCACCTTGCCTGGCGTCCCACTAATGTGTGTGAGTGAACCTGAGGGTGTTAGACACCTGCCCAGCGCACCAGCCCACACCAGCTGGTGTCTTTGTTAGTACTAAGTACAGTCAATTAGATAACAACTGAATGAACACAAATGTGTTTGTGTGTCTTAGCAGACTGAGAGGATTGTTTGTCCTGAATGTCTTTTACAAAAAGTGTATTTAGGAGCTAGTGCTTGCACCTTACAGAAAGTATATTTATGCTTCTTTATTTAGATTTTTAAAAACCTCTATTAAACTATTTCCTGTTGTGAGTTTTATTAATAATGATTTTTTTTAAAGGGATAGTACATTAAAAAACCTTCCTTAACCTATTCAAAGCTGTAGGACTTGCTTCCTTAGAACATAATATGTGAAATTATAGTTTATAAAAGTTGTTTATATGGCTTAATGTGCTATATTCCCAAATTTCTGAATCACACGATTCCTTTGCGTGAGAAACTAAGTAATTATTCACAGGTAACTGCTGTGACCCGAGAAAACCGAAATAGTCTGATTCATGAAGAATTCATTCAGACAGCTTTGAGACACAACAGTAAATATACAATGACAAAGTTTTGCCAAATGATTCTTTGAATTTGAACAAATACGAAAGTTATACCCCAGTTCCACCCCCACACAAACATACACAGAGAGAAACCTCATACTCGTCTGGATTAGGTTAGTTTTTAGCTGGCTGACGCTAGGTGTGTCCAGACAGACGTTTCTCAGTAGGGGGTTAATATTTGACCAGACGCTGCCTCTCCTGGCAGCCCCATTATCTGGGTTACCCAGCATTCAGCAGACAGGTGCTTCCACTCCCTGTATGCTGTGAGCAGGGAGGACTGACTTCTGTGGAGTAGCACTTCAATAGGTGGGATGCTGGGACAGCAGCAGGCTAAGGAAGTCAGGAGGTTCTCTAATAATAGGGGTGTGTATGTGTGGCATTGACCAATGCGCCAGTGCTAATATTGCAAAGTACAGACACACCAAAATTGCAGGGGTTTAGTTCTTTTCGAACAAACAGTGCTGTTGACTTTTGAGGGCAACGTTAAATTAAAGAGGTAGAATGCAGCATGGACCTTTTCAGAGTCATTATTTGGGCAATTAATGCTATTAGTTGAGTGTATGGTCATGCTTCTCTCTTGTGTTTTTCCATTTTCTTTTTCGATGTCTTCGCTTCTGGTTTTCATTTATACAAAGTGTAGAAAACTTCGGTACAGTGTGTCACATGAATATGTATGTTAGCTCTGTAAATACTTGCTCTGCCAACGATTTGGTGCAATGCATCATGAAATTCAGAAACATAATATCCTCATGATTTTTGGCATAAAAGAAAAATCGATAATTTTGACCCATACAATATATTGTTGGGTATTGCTGCAAATATACCCGTGCTAATTATGACTGATTTTGTGGTCCAGGTCACATTTTTATTAATACTGCAAGACTGTAACTGTAAACACTTTATTGGATTATTGATAAAAACAATCCACCAGGTTTTACATTATAAATTAGAATTGATTTTTGTATTTTTGAACTCTGTACTTAAATGCATTGGATTTTCATTATCAGATATAGTGTACTTGAACATTTATTGCATTTATAAATCCTTAGTAGAAATGAATTATTTGGAGTAGAGAGTCTTAAACCTCACCTTAAAGATATAAACAGGTGCTTTGAACATTTTAATGCATTACATTGTCTTGCTTGTATAACAGTACGTGTAAGGAATGAAATGTTTCCCTTCCTATCTCTGATTGGGTAATTTGATTGTTTAAAGTGGTGAGGGTGTAAATCCCTGTGCATTAGCAGAGACAAATGAATGAAATAATGTAGAAAATATTAAAAAATGCTTTAGTAATTCAAATGCCTCCCCTGCTAACTTCTCCCTAAACGACTCTGACAGAGGTGTAACAATAGCTGGCAGTCACTGGAGACAAAGCATTTCATCAGTGGGTTACATCAGACAAGGCCCATGGGTAAAACCACAATAAGCAGCTAATCTCCTAATCCACCCAAATTATGGCCAACACCTTTCAATGTTGATTGCACAGGAGGGGTTATAATCTCCTGATGAGTTTTGTGCACGGATACAATATAGTTAAATTTGAGTGCTTATACAATTAATTGCTCTTTGTACATATAGGTGACTGACAGGAAACACACTATATCCAAACAGTTCAAGTGAATTTTATTAATACTAAAACACTAAAGCACTAATTGAGGTTAAACATGCTTTTTCATTACAACAACAGAACAGATCCAACCCTAAGAATTTGTCCTTGCATAATGAAACATGGTCTTTTATAAACCCCTGGAAATAAGTTAAACAAATTTTGTCGTCATTAAAAAAAAAAGATCTAAATGTAGTTTAAAGAGACCTTGGTGGACATCCGTCATTTAAGGCAAACATTTTAAATGAATACTTCACCCAAAAACTTTTTCATAATTTATTCTTTTGCCATCCCAGATATATATGACTTTCTTTCTCTACTTGAACACATAATTTTACATGCCATCATTATATTTTGTATGCGGCTCATCTTGTTCTAGAAACACATCCATTTATCTTTTCTTTTTTTTAGAACTTAAAATCTCATTGGTTCATGCGTTTCTCATGATTAAATATAAAATGACGACATTTTAATATAAAAGTATTGTGTTCAGCTGGAGAAAGGTTGTTATATACATCTCTCAAGAGGGTGAGTACAATATTAAAGAATTTGAAGTTTTGGGGTGAACTCATTTTAAAATATATTTTAGTAAAAAAATACATATACTCAGATTTGCACTTCACTCAGATACCTAAATAAAAAAACAAGTATTGTTCCTATTCCTGGTACTCGTATCTCACCTTCATATTCTCACCTGTGAACAAATGAAATGTCCCCCTCATGCAGTGTTTATATTTTAGGCAGAATGTATTTTGCAGTTTGCTCTCAGCGCTGAATACTTACACAATTGTCGAGGACACTTCCTGCCTGTCCAGTGAGCACATCCTGTGTCACAAACCTTTATTGTTACACAGACATGTTGACAAGGCCTTCTGTCTCACTCTTCACATGACCTTCCACTGTCTGCATGTGTTTGCCAGCTCAGAGAAGCACATTGTCTCCTCTTCCAGTGCCACACAATAGATACACAGGTCCTCTCAAAGTCTGATCTGAGGATCTCAGCCATCTTTATGTCACCCAAGCACAAGCGAGTCGTCACACAGCTGTGAGATGGTCTGCCATTTTACTTGCATTGTATTTATCTGAAATAAAATTATTTAAACAATAGTTCACAATTATATCTGAAGAGATTTTTACCATCTACTTTTTATTTTTGAGTTGTTGAATGCACTGAAAGGTAAGCAGTATAAACAAACACAAAGCTGAAATGGCCTTTGATTCCTTATTAACCAGACAAAAATGTTTGGATTGAAAATCTTTTAACCCGCTAGCATCACTGTGGCTTGAGATCTAATGCTTTTTGAGATTATAGCTGATGTAATATGTTCCTTGTACAACACAGCCCATAATGACATGTTTGTTTGTGGCAGGTTATGTAGTCCTATTATGTTGTTATGTCAGTGTTTGGCTCTGTAGAGATGGAAAGAAGAAAATGTGGTTCTCTCTGATAATGTTGAATGGCTGCTTCACTTGTGGCTCATGGTTAGCACTCGGTCTCTTATGTTCTTCTTCTTGGAGGACCAACCATTTGATGTGATTGAACTTCATGCTACACTGTTCAGAGAATCGGGGTTGAAGGGTAACTGGACTGTTTCAAAGGTAAATACTTGAGAGAGTTGAAAGTGCTATAATTCAGGGGCACAGAGTACAGTATAAGATCAAACTCAGCGAATTACTTTAGAGAGTTCATAGTGATGTTCATTTAGGATGTGTGTGAGTACTGTGTCCATAGTTGGAATATGCGTGTCCAGTGCTATTCCTGTCAGCTGTCAGCCTATTTCAGCATGCACAATAGAGGTCTGAAATGTTTTCAGCGTGTTCTATGTGTGAGCGTGACCCAGACCATCCCCGCGTCTCAACCTCTATCTTCAGCTCTGATTGGTCTGCTTTGACAGCCGAATGCTCTTGCATTTGTATGGGCTCCTCTCTTTTTGGAGCTTCCAAACGGTGCTTTCTCTGTACAAAATGAGCAGGAGCAAAGCGAGAGACCTTATCCATTCTGCTGATGCCCTCTTCCAGAGCCTGAGTCGCCCCCTTGGACCCGCACCTATTTGAAACAACCATGCTTCTATTCATTTGGCCATAATTGACCGATGCTGGTTAGCCTTTCTTGTGGCATGTGAACAAAAAGGGTGAACAAAGGTGTCTGAGGGCCAAATATGTTTTTCTTCCACTATGTACAGTCTTTTTGTCTGATGAGGCACACACACATACACATGCCCAATGGAGCTTTTAGCAGTCTTCTATCTGTGCCACACATACCCGATCTACCCACATTTTGAGATTTCTAAGTCTGGTAGCACGATTCATCCGCTAGGGGCAATGGTTGATAATATAAGGCATCTGTTTGTGTGTGTGTAAAGTTACTCTCACTTCCACAGGGTGCCGTGCGCTTTGACAGCTTCATAGCGTGTCACTGGGTTGCACGCCTCACGCCCTCTCTGTAGTTCTAATGACTCTGTAACTGCAGTAAAAGGTGAGGTGCAAAACCCCCAAACTATCTCTTTACCCTCCAGAGGCCCCATGCCCTCCTGCCCATCTACTCCAATTCTCGGTCTCTCTCCCCCATCCTTCTTCTGAAACGCACTCCTCTCATTATTGTGTTAATGATGTGTTTACATCCCTGTGTGTTATTAAAGACTAACCTCAGAGCACTAATAATTGGGACTCCCCCTCACACATGCTCATCAGTCCTCCTGATATATGCACACACACATGCACATATGCACAAATAAATATACCCCTAGTGCTCCCATGGGGGACATATTGGTTGAAAATGGGAATTTCACTTGGAAATACAGTATATGATAACATGACATTACATACTGTAAGAAAATATCTGTGTTGGATATATGAGGTAAATTAGAGAAAGAATAAAGAGACCATTGATAGATAAATGAGAAATGACAAATGGCAACACTCATCATGGTGGCTGTAGGAAAGGAAGTCCCGCCTTGCAAATAAAAGAGCCAATTGCCTTGTTTTCCAATAGTATCACATGTCTGTTTGACGTTTGTTAGTGAAAAGTAAGTAACACAAGCAGTTGTGTCGTTTTGAAGTATTTTATTATTGACTTAATTAAGGCTACAAATTACAGTGGGTTCAAAAAATTTTTGTTTTGCAATTTAATCTGAAAACTGTCACTGCACATTTTGAGCATACTCATAGAAATGTGCTATCCAAACTACAATTTATTTAATTTTGACTAAAAGTTACTAAAATTACTAAGTAGTTTTTTTAGTAATAACACAGTTAGTTTTTTACATTTTATGTATTTACATTATGTTTTATTGTTATATATATTTATTCTTGAGTTTTAGACCTTTCCATCAATATATAGTTTGTCATAATTACATGAGAATTTAACTATAAAATATTAGTGTTTCACCTGTGGAACGGTGACTGTGACAGGTTATTTCCATTAACATTTTTCCCATAATAAATCATAATACCAGGATAATTACAGTATATTCATCTATGAATCTTTCCAAAGAAAGTATCCATATGTTAAATGAGGATACAGTGATTTGGTTTTGATGAGTCAAGTGCTTAAATTTCTTCTTATTTCTGGTTGTAGTACATTTTCAAGCATTCAATTTTATTGGGTTGATATAAAAAACAAAGAACACTTACTGTAATCATTTTTTGTTCATAATCAATGTTTAAGTTCTAGTCAGCATAACTGTTGTACTTTATGGTGAATGCTTATGAATTACATTTAAAAGACATCATTGATCAGTCTATTCATAGTCAGTGAGAGGGTCTTATGAGATTTACATTGAAGTCTGTATAACCTAAGCAAATGGACTCTTTCACACACATACATTACATACACCATTGGAGTCATTGGAGTGTTTGAGCTGAGATGCTTTATTTGTCTTCAACCCTCGAGACACTGAGAGCTCTCTGTGGCTCTGCTTTGTTTACATGGAGCCTTCAAAAGGTTTTTGCAGGCATATTTTTGGATACTCTGATGGTTTGTATGGAAAGGGGAACACACGCGTGTGTGTGTGTTTGATTTGGTTCTTGATGGACACGTCTCACTAGCTCTCCTAAACCCCAGATGACTGTACCTTAGTGCTATCTTACTCGGTGTATAAAAGCTTTTCAACCATGACTGCTATAAAACCAACCCAGCAACGAAGAGCAGTTCAACAAGGGGGTGAACGATTAGATTGCTAGAGAGAGAGAGAGAGGAGGGGCGAGAGAGGTAAGGAATACTGGTTAAGTGGGTATAATGGAATGGGGTCAAAATACCAAAAAAATTGTAAATTTTGATCATTTAATTTTTCACAATTAATTTCAATTAATATTTCAAAGTGTTGCACTTTGGAGTCTTGAGATTAGTCTTTGATCTTAGATCCTGTGTGCCTTTAGATCATCATGTTCACTTGCACGCAGACCATTTACATTTAGGCATTTAGCTGACGCTTTTATCCAAAGTGACTTACAAATATTAGGAGACAATATTTACGTCATGGGTATCATCATGTCAGCTTCAAAGAAAGACCCTCAAATGCCTGATACTTTGATTGTAATCACTTTTATCAAAGTCAAAGCCATATGGCCTGGAAAAACTAGTTTTAAAAATGAGTTGCATGATGCCTCTGTGTGTAAGAGGGAGAGAAAGAGTGTTTTTTGTGAAGTAAAGAGATACTGAGGGAATGCACTGGGGGTGTGGAATAAAAGATGTGACCTCAGGGTCTTGGGCAGCAGGTGTCATAGATTGTGACAGTCAGGCTGTATTTTAAGGGGCTGTTCTGTGTTTAAAACACCAAACGACACTCTCTCATCCTGACCCTTCACCTGCACTCCAGCTTCTGACTAACAGGCGCAGCACCGTAATGAGAGGAAATCTGGATGAATTAAGCCCAATTAAACATCCATTTTTGTCTCTGTCAGCTCTTCTGCTGAGAGAGGAATTAGATGATTTAATATGATGACAGCTGTAATTGTCACTTTTTTCTAAGTATGTTGATGGAATGATTTTATGCATATTGTTTGGTCTCAACCATTGTGGCTATGGCAGGGAAAAGAGGTTTTGTTTAGCTCTGAACTAAATGTATGCAAAGTTATTAAGTTGAGCTTTAAATCATTCGACATAAATCAGACCTTGTGACCCACATTGACCTAAAGACCAGTTTAAAGACTAAAATCTAAAATTGCTTGATTTATTTTTTATTGGTGTTCAGTGATGTGACTTGTAATGTAAATAAGTCAATGCAAAAATAAAGTGCTTATGTTCTACCGGTACAGATGCTGTGCATCCATTGAAAGAGCGAAAAGGGATGTGCTGTATCTTAAAAGCAGCAATCAATTAACTTAATAATAACAGACCAGTGTCACTCTTATCACTGTAAGCAATGAAAGCCCTTAAGTCTTGTACATATACTGCTAAAACTGAATAGCACCTCACGTCATCTAAGAAACATGCAGCCTTTGCTTGAAAAAAATATAATAGCCGTTTCTTTCCAGGAAAGTAATGCACACAATGTGCAAATGTTCAGTTTTCTCCTCATATGTCACAGGTTAACATTTTTACAGACCAAGTTTGAGTTTGAAAACTACAAATGGTTGTTTTTGGCATTACAAACAGCAATGTTTGTGTAACTTGACAGACAAAGCAACAGACTTCTTATGGCATTACAAACAAAGCAAGAAACTGCTTATGAAATCATTGACATCATTGTGTGTGATAGGTTGGATTGTCATTAATTAGTATGTGACAGACAAGGTGAAGGGTCAGATATAATCAGTAATTGAGGCAGAAAGTGAATTCTGCTTGTTTGTTTGTTTTTAATATTCTACTTTGTGTGAGTAAATCCATCTGGGATTAAAGTAAAGAACATTATCTCTATATCTCTGCATATGTGTTTTCTATGTGTGTGTAAGTTTTTTTTTTTTAGATACTTTTTATGTCTGTTTTGCATAAACATGCAGTAGCTTTTTGTATTTCAATTTTTGTATAATGTGTGTGTTTTGAAGACACAAAAAAGTAATTGGAAAATTTCATTAAGATTGTAGGTGTAAATTAAATTTGAAATCCTAGATTTTTATTGTGGTCTCTTTTTAATATTTTTTCTTCAAGTTATTTTTTGAACGTTTTTCTATATTTGGCCAGTCTTCACTACTGTTCAGTTTGGGTCAAAAGGCCGTGTTCTTTTCAGATGTAATAGTGTATAATCATCCCTTATTGTCATTCAGGTTCAGGAAGGATGTCTTATTTAACTGTCTGTGTTTCTTGTTCTCTTTGACTCCCTCTCTCCCCTTTGTGCTTGGTTCCTTCAGCTCTGCTTTCTCAGTCACATCAGGTTTTTTGACAGACTATAGGGAGGCAGAGCGGACGTTAGGTAAATTACTTTTCTTGATAACAGAGCTGAGTTTAATGAAATGCATCGCCGTGTCAGCAGATCTACTGTGGAACCGACTGTCAATCATTCCTTTCATGGAGAGTGGGCGGTGGCTTCTACCTAACAGTGAATTACTTACCCTGAGTATCACGGGTAAGAATAGATAAAAATAGTATGAATAAGGTACCTGAATGGTATATGTATATTTTGTGTGAAGTAATAGTCCCAAAACGCCCCAAGCATTGTAGTGTTTATCTCATTGTTTGTTAATGGATTTGGTCATGCAGTGTCCTGAGTCTAGATGTGTTTCTAGATGTGACACAGTCTGCACAGGGTGTATGCAATAAAAATAATGAGCGAGTTTTACTGTAATGATAATGGCTGGATTTCACAGATTATGCGATTACCTTTAGTGATCCTAAAGGGCTTAAAGTTGTGATACTACATAAAGTAAAGTTAACAGCCCTCATCATAGATCCAGCTCAGAGATCACTGTATTTTCATTTTTATAAGTAATGTCATTTCCGTACAGGCACAGGAAAGACCAGATGGTTCAAAGTATGATGAATGAATTAAATTTGTGTAGACATCACAGCTCCCCATGATAATGTGCTTAGATTTAAAGTCCTTTTCATTTACAAAAAACCCAACAGCATGGCTGATTTTTCAAGAAATAAAGACTTTTTTAATCCCATTTGCCACCTCTAAAGACATTGCAATAAAGACGAATGACCTGTATGAGCATGTTTCAGAGTCTTACAGATTGCAAGTAACTGCTCAGGACCGTTCAGTCCCCTTCATGACCTCAATTTGTGCCTCTTTAGCGCTGCAGCACCGGGTATGCGAAAGGACTTCGCGACATCACATTGTCTGACAGTGACAGCTAGGGTTGGCGTTCCGCAGGGAGGAAGATGAGGTAGTGAAGATGTTGTCACTGTGCAGCAGGGGCTGATAATTGGTCACGTCCTCCCTCCATTTGCACCGAAGATCTATAAAAATGTAAATGAGCATGGAGTCAGTCTGTGATAGCAGATGAATCTGAAGCAGCGATGAGGGCCGTTTAACAGGCAAGTGCAGCGGTCAGCCCCTGTGTAAGAACTTGCAGAAATGTTGAGATAGTGGGCCGATCACACAGTGTTCTCGCAATTGCAAAAACACTTGACACCAACCCGACATTACCATCAAAGTCTCTGTATCATATTTCAGACTAAAAATCGATCCTTTGTTGATGTCATGTAGCTGTTAGAATACAACACGAAACTGTACAATCAACCCTGTTCATTTCTCTCAACCAACTTTCCAATAATCTGACTTCACACAATCTTTTTCAGTAACCCGCTACCCATGATGCCCCATTGAGAAAACTTCACCCATTTCCTGTCCTAAAACCCAGCCTGGAAACCCAGCTATTTTCACTCATGCAGTCAATATTCTCCTCCCTTTATGCCTCTCCCTATACCTAAGGCACAATAGCCAGTAATAACAGCGCTGTCTTTAAAAGTGGTAGAGATACGCTGGTGTGTCGACACCAAGAAAAGGCCTCAATCAGTATCCATAGAGCACCTCCAATTGTGTGATCTATGGGGCAACGGAAAAGGTAATTTGAGCAAAAGAAAATGACACCGGCACAAAAAAACATGGTGATTTACACAAAGTCAAATCACACCGTTCTATCGACACCTGGCTGTGTTATTATGTCAGGAGTCGGACCGCCGGGTTCCTCCGCTGGTATCATGGGGAGGAGAAAGAAAAGCGAGGAAAAACATTTGTACACAAATGATAGAAAAAAAGCCAAGATGCTAAACAAAAACAGCTTTCTCTCCTCATCCGTGGCTATCAATTCACCCTCCTCTGGTTTTGAAAGCACAGCTCCTGGCTCAATTGTTCAGGCATTGTTCCCGCGAGGGCAGGCGGAGTCAGAGAAGAGGGTATCAGAAGAAAAGGGACAATTTGTTGTTGTTTGTTGATATCTAGACCACTATAGCTTGATTGCCTAGCATTAAACCGGCAATAACAGCCCCAATCATCACACTTACACCACGAGATGCAGAACAACTGAATTGGATCAAACTAGTCTCTCCAGCTGGCCCACGATCCTTCGCTCTCTTTCTTTCTCTCCGCCATGAAATGCTTATTAGCCTGTATTGATCCAACTTGGTCAATTGTCAGCTCCTCTCATCCGCAGAGTATTGACGGCATAATCAGTGGATGGAGGCGGTAGACAGATGAAATATGATGTTGGTGGGTAAATTATTGGCTGCTTGCCTGTTGACCTGTGGTGGAGGACTCACACTTCCTTAAAACCCACATTTTTCTCCAGTGTGTTTACACTTATAAAGCAATCATATAGATTCTAATCCTACAAAGTTACTTACGATAAAAACAAACACGCCTATTCATTCAGTGTTAATTGGTTTTAAATGCATTTAAATAAATAACATTGCTCGTTTTTTTATGCACATACTGCAGACTACTCGCACTCGTCTTTGGCTCTCATTGACTATGAATCAAAGGGGTGCTTATTTTCCCTCCCAGCTCAGGAGTCAAGTATCCATGCATCTCCTCCTGCAGGAGAATGAGATGGGAGTCTATTGTGCGTGTGCTGTTTACATGTATGGAGTGCTCGAGGATGCATCTCTACCGCAAGGCCAACCTTGAGCTTGTGGCCCCTACAGTAGATTAATCCTGGGCTCCTAGAGATCTGCACACCACTCCAGTCCTCAGAAATGAAAACAACTAATAGAAACGTATGTAGATGCAAACATAAAAATATCTTCCATTAGACCATATTAAAGGATTGACTGACATGCTGGGCTTCTAGACACAATGGTAGGGCTGGAAAATGGAAAATATTGGCAGTTTTGAGTGCAGCATTATCTAGAACTTTCATGAAGTGTATTTTTATTTTCAAGTCCCACTATGTATGCCAGTTACTAGCAAAGCATAGCCACACCTCACTTGATGCCTTGCTGAGCGGCCCGGCTCTGGAGACTTCCTACTGGCTGTAGGAGCAGCTGGCGGGGCCTGGGTCTTGCTGAAGGCTGGTACTCGCATTGTCGGGTGATGATAAACTTTTTATCAGGCACTTAGACTGGCATCTGTTTCAATCACTGGCACTCTGCTGTGTACAGTGACATCAGTGGTGACAAGGTGGGATGTGTGTGTTTGTCTTTGTGAATGTCACATAAATCATGATTTCAAATCATACTTTTGCATTGCCCTCTCTCTAAATTATTATTACAAAATATTTGTTATATATTTCAAATGGAAGAAGACATCCAAGGAAAATTGAAGGATTTGGTTCCTTCATATTTTTACACAAAAAAACCATTTCGTTTGTGTAGATATGATATTTATAACACTGACATTGTAGCTAACATCTACATTTTACTCCGCATCGCTAACATCATATCTGTCACCTTGAAAAATAAGAGGTGCATATAGTAGCATAACTGCGAGCTCTGCAAGACTGCAGTAGAGGCTTTAAAATGATACCAATTCAGTGTGAAATTGTGCAGCTGATTCAAGGATATAAACTCAAAGAGGTGTAACTATAGCCAGTGATCTGACAGTGGGTGGAAGCTGGAGAAACTAAGACTTGTTCAGAGTTTATTGAAAGCGTGTGTGTTGCTCATGTCTGGGCTATTTCCTGCAGACATAAAGGATTGAGTTTATGAAATGGTGAGCATGATTGAGGAAGATGGTATGATTGATACTAATATCAGTGGCTTGGTTGTTTATGGATTGTTTCTCCATTTCTTTGTCCTCAATGCGAGACTTGTTTGTTTATTCTGATTTGGAAGTCGCTTTATTCGATTTCTGAAGGAGGATTGACTGCTTGCATGAGTTAACAAAGTTGTTCCAGTTAGGGCTGTAAATGGGAGTGATAAGGTTTACTTATATATACTGGGTTTAAACATATAAATATGTAAAACTGTTGTCACAGTTCCACCACTGATTTCCGTACACCCTCTGGGGATGTATAGTTTGTTTTACGAGGTGGCTAATTCATATAAATTCACACAATCTTATTTGTACTTTTCGATATCTGCTTGTGCTTGTGTGATGTTAGGTTTAGGGGCTGAGGTCTTTTTATTTCCAACAACTTGATTTTCTATGATTGATTGAAGTTTTCTATGATTCATTTCATCAGTCTGAATTCATACAAACCGACAACCTCATAAAATAGTTACAAACTCCCATGATATCAGGCTAGATATTTACCGTAAGAAACTTTCTCGTGCCTGCTGACCAGTAACACCTCAGTTTCTCCCCTTTGCACCGCAGGGCTTCGTGAAACATTGAACTTGCTTTCTTTCTTTCTTTCTTTCTTTCTTTTTCTTTCTCTTTCCTGAAGACAAGTTAAATTAGCAGTCTGCCTGCGATGCCCCACCGTCTGCCGACTTTTCTGTGTTGCCACAGCGCACAGTGACTGTCAGCGAGAGGCTGACGGCTTAATAGTCTCTCCTGAGTGGATTTGGGCACTTTGCCTGCCTCTGTTTACATGCGCATGTCAGCCCTAAAATATTCAGATGGAGATGTGAAATATTCATATGAGGTCTCAACCAGACCTGGCAGGATCCCCTCCACCCTTTCACACACACATACACGCACACACACCTCTCACCAATGTGCTGTCAGTCAGTGCAAACCCAGGAGAACACTGGTGAAAGTATTGTCTCTTAAAGATGAGGAACAGAATGTGACTAGAGTTGGGAATTGAGAACTGGTTATTATTCAGAATGCATAAAAAAGATTTAAATGGTCATAGAATGTCACAAATATTATAAAACACTGACTGTACTATAATATTTTAACAGTGTTTTTGCACTGCTGCTGAATCTGTAGGGCCACAAGTTGTGAGTGTACAGTCTGAATTAAGTGTGATGAGATAAAAAGATTGGCCACCCAGTCTTTCCATTGCAATGCCAGCATTGTCTGGACAAAACAAACATACAACTCAACTAGCGTAGTATGAATTTTATTGAATCAGTCAAAATGACTTAGATTCAGAAGTGAGTCATCTTGTTTTAGTCTTCTGAAATTTGTTTAAAACATTACATCACTAACTGAATCAGTCTGTTACTGAATTAACATTTGACTCATTCACTAAACCATAAGTCATTAATTTGGGTAATATATCCAGGAACAAATTCTGTGTTGTATATAAGGCTTGTGAGTTTAATTAGTTTTTTTCATTAATTGTAAGCCTAATCTCTGTGTGTGTGTGTGTGTGTGTGTGTGTGTGTGGTTGTGGTAAACACTACAGTGTGGAAACCAAATGCCCTCACAAAAATAGTAATACTGGTAATTTTTTGTGGTCATGAGAAAACAGCTTATAAACCGTACTAAATTATGTTTATGTAATGTAAAAATGCAAAAAGGTTTGTGTGAGGGTTAGGTTTAGAGTTAGGGTAAGGGTTATGAGATAAATTATATAGTTTGTAAAGTATAAAAGTCTTTATGTCTTTGAAAAGTCCCCATAAAACATTGAAACCAAACTTAAATTTGTGTGCGTCATGCGTGCGTTTGTGTACTAAAAATTATTAAGTATCATCCAGTCGTTCAGTGCGAATCATTAAATTCCCATTTATAAATTTCCGATTATCATCCTTGAATGCAAAATAGACAGAGTGAAATGATTTAATCTGGTTTTCTGCAAATCTGCTTTCCTGGTATTTATCTAATGACTTAATGTTACAACAGGCTTAAAGTGAAATACACAAAGCATGTCTAAATTTATCCACCAGATACACAGGACTGCCAAGTAGGTGAATAAACAGCAGCAAATCAACTTTTCCCTGCGAATGCAGCATTTACAGTTGTTTTTGATTATTTATAATCAGTCCCTATGGTTTTTTCACATCACGGACGTCAGGCTTGCCTTTCAAAGCAGGGCAGTACAAATTGCTTCTGCTTCTATATACTATATACGGGTTCATTCAATGTGCGCCAGTGCTTAGAGACTAACATTGTGTGTGTATGAGAGAGAGAGCAGGCGAAAGACAGTGAAAGGGTGGGAGAAGTGGGTACATTAGAGAAAGAAAGAAAAGCGTGTGACATTGGGGATTGTTGGCAGCCCTGGTTTCATTGGCGCTTCCTTGAATAGCTGCCATATGTCCTCGCTTATCTTGACATTCTAATCTCACCGCTGGCCCAGAGATGGTGGGGGATTTATTTAGTCTGCTCTTTGCTATGAATGCAAACAGTGGAATAGCTGGGCCTGACGCAGCCTTCACCCTGGTTCAATCACACTGTTTAAAATGACTACGTGATACGGCCAGCGCTCTCTCTCTTTCGCTGTGTCTCTCTCTCATTCTCTCATCCCTGGATTCTTTTTTCTCTCGCCATCACTTGCAATGCCGCTGTTTATCTCTCAGCTTCTTCCTTTTGTATGATATCAAATCGTGGACCGCCTCTGCGTTATATTCCAGTCTATGGTCTTCATTTTCCACTCCGCAGTCGATATGAGTTTTTTGGGTGCTTGTGAGCTTTGTTTGTTTTCCGCTTTGCATTTTTTGTGGGTCGAAATGGCTAGATGCAGAAGGCCCACTTCGAATAGCGTGCGTATATGGATTGGAGAGAGTGAAATTGTGTGTGTGTGTGTGTAAAAGGTTTGTGGAAAGTGTCTGGCTGAGCAGACTGTTCTATATATAAATGCCTTGCTAGTTCATAAGTGACGTTAATGATAGAGTCAGGCAGACAATGGCAAGCTGTCAGGGTCAGTAATTGAGTAGGAGGGATGAGCTCTCTTCATTTTAGTCCATCGGTGTCACGGCGACAAGAGCGCCACGGCAACTCGTCACCCAGAGATACCAGCCCGCCTGAACAATAGCTCCTGTCCGTCACAGCGCGTGGCCGTCTAGTGCTGGCGGGGTTAGTGAGATGATGCTTTCGCCCGAGAAAAGAGAGCACTCATTACCGCCGTACTTCTTCGTACTGCCACACACACATCTGCATACAACGGATCGGCATCAGCCTTGGCGAGAGTTAGGTTGATATGGATAAGTTTGATTACCATTGTTGAGCGTTTTTAAAGGTTACATGTTCTCATATAGGTCTCGAATGTGCGTCGAGATTAACACTCCAAGATCAGGCCTTCCACCAATCCAACCTGCCACTTATCTGAAGCCATTGTTTGCGCCTGTGCCGTGAAAGGCTGTTTTACTTGGCAAGAACGTGGCCCTATTACTTAGCCTAATTAAAGCAAGGTACATAATTATGGTTAATTACACCCTGACAGCAGTACCCCCCTTTCCCATTTTAATTTCCAGTGTGTGCTTTTGTATCACTGCATATCAAATAGGTTTACAGTCATGTATATTTACTGTTTAAGTGTATAGATATAGAAGTGTATGTTTGTGTGTATAGATTGGTTAAAGGCATGGAGCAAGATCAAAACAAGTCTTTTAATTGCATTTAAATCAGGGGAGATGGAGGAATGCCTGTGGGAAACATTTGGAATCATGGCTTTTCTACAAATTAAATATTAAAACAGATCAGTATGTCTAATTAGAGTGTGTGTGTCCTCTGCTCACTCTGATTCATATCTAATCTGCAGAGGGATTTTATCCATCCCTTGAAAGAAACTGAAAGGCTTCTTTCTTTGGTCACTACTTTTAAATACTTAGTTTGGGTATATCTTGATTTTCATTTGATCATGCTGTCCAAATATGTTTAATTTATGCTAATTTGCATGAATGCACAAAACATACGGTTTAAAAACCTAATGAGCTAGTTACCTAGGGTAGCATTTTAAGACATTATAGGTGCGTTTCTGACAGATATTGTGTTCCAAAATGTAGGTTTCCGTATGCTTTGTTAGTATGAAATACGCATTTTCCATTAAACACTGATAAATATCTTCATATATGTGTGTGCTGTGGACATTTTAGCTGTTTGAAGAATATTTGAAACCATGGTAGCCTATAGTTGCAGGTGAGACTTGACTTAAAAATAAATGTGCTTCATGATGCCATAGAAGAAGCATTTTTGCCTGAATGGTTCCATAAAGAACCTTCAACATCCAAAGAACATATTTGTTTTTTGTAGTGGGAAGGGGTTCTTAAGACGATAAAAATTGTAAAAAAGGAAAGGTTCTTTGGGGAACCAAACAAGGTTCTTCCATGGCATCACTGTGACGAACCCTTTTGAAGCTTTTTTTTACTAGGTTTAGGAGCAGAAATGTGTTTGTCAAGGTCAATTCTAATCGTAAATGACCACAAGCCCTAGTCAGATAAACTTGACTATACCTTAATGTGGTAACTCTGTCCCCTATAGTGCTTTAGGTTATCACTGGACACTTGCCTCCCCCATCCTCCTCATTCCTCTGGAGGTGTCTCAACAAGAAACCTCATCGCAGTAATAAGGATCTCTAGGCTGGGTTTAAGTCTGTGTGTCCTTCACCAGCAGGCATATCACTGGTCACTTCTTCGTTAAAGTCTCTATTTTAGTCCATGGCTGGCAGCACAAGCCCTCTCATAAAAAATACTCCTCAATAGGCCCATAAATTGCTTTAATGAACAAGCACAATATCACCTATTAATAAAATTACACAGCGCAAGAGATATTTGCTTTCCAGGGTTTTCCAGTATGGGTACCTTCACAAAGACTGACTGTGGGATGCCTATATGTTCATTTCCTTCTTCCCACTTTCCTTCTTTTCTTTTCATTTCTTTCTAGCCCTGCTGTTGCAATGCAGTATAGACGCGAGCCTATTATTGCACACAGAGAGGTGGGAACATGGAGCTTTACAATAGACTTCAGACCAGAGAGGCCCTTCAATTGTACTGTGGTATGTTGGGAGATTAGTCCTTTGGCTGTGCAGGGTAGCAGCTTGACTTTTAGTGGAAAAAGGTTAAATTTTACAGTCTTTCTTTCACCTGCAGTGCTCTGGGCTCTGCTGTTGCATATCTCTTGGTGTGTCCTGTCACAGTGTTGGTGAAAATGACTCACACTGGCAACATATAGGCCTGTGCAGTTCTGCTCTTGGCTTTATGAAACACCTACAGAACTTCACCCTGCTAAAGTAGCTAATACCACAACAGCAGGGTCTTGGAAACAAGCAGCAGAAGCCTTTTTTCAGGATCCCGGGCCCGGTTTTACTGTACTGTTTTAATGTGTTAGTAAATGTGACCCAAAAACGTGTCTTCTGTACTGCTGTTTTTTTCTTGGTAACCGTCTCATCATAATTATATGGCATAAGGGTAACATTCAGATGCGAGGAGGCTGTCACATGCATTTATTTGGTCAGCGTCTTGCATAAATGTTGCCTCTAAGTTGCAGTATATTCAGCCCTCAGCTCATCTTATCGTAGGAACGTTGGCACCCTCAATAACACATATCACAGAAGCTCCCTGATGGCATAATACCGGCCTGCTCCCAGTTCATCTGGAGTGACATAGATTGAGTGTGTATCTTTGCCCCCAGGCCAGGTTTTTAAAACAATAACCCTCATTTGCCAGGTGCCTGAAGTGCTTTGAGGATGAAAACACACAGAGAAAATGCCGTATTCAGTCTCTTCTTTGTTATCTAAATGCTTCGAGTTGTCTAAAGATGGAAAAGCATTTGGACTTGTCTCGATTTACCGTGATGTAACATGAAGTGCTGTTCTCGCTTAATGTGTTATCCTCTTGTCTTTCTTCACCAGTGTATTTTTTTTTGCCACTATTAGCGTCTGTCTGTTGGAATACCCTGAGCTGTCACACTTTGGAGGTGTTGTTTAGCAAAGCCCTAATAGACCTCTAAGTCTGTTAGTTTGATAGTCGCTAAATCCTGTAGGTGACAGCTGATATGTCAGTTTTGTTTCACTTTTGTTTGAAAGAAAACATCCTATATCTTTAAGGGACTGAAATAGACTGTACTGTCTCACACATGCATAAAACTTATTTAGTTCATGTAATAAAAGCATTTTTGTTCTTACAGGACTAAATGTGAACTTTCTTTTCTAGTGCATCAAAGGGATAGTTCAAGCAAAAATAAAAATTCTTCATTATTTACTCTCATTTACTCTCCCTCATGTCTTGTCAAACCTGTATGACTTTCTTGCTTCAGCAGAACACAGAAGAAGATTTTTGCAAAACGTTACCAGCACCCATTCACTTTCATAGTATGAACACAAGGTACAATGGAAGTCAATGGGTGCTGGTAACCAGCGTTGTGCAAAATATCTTCCTCTGTGTTCCACAAAAGAAAGAATCATATACAGGGTTTGAATGACATTAGGGTGAAAAAATTATGACATAATTTTTGGGTGAACTATCCCTTTAAGTGAGCCACAACTGCCATTAAAAAAATAAGTGTATGACAACCATGAAAACATGGTATCAGTTTAAAACATATGTATCTCTATATCTATGGATTCACTTAAAGAGAGGGTGGGTAGTTAGAAGAACTAATGTGAGCCTACGAAAAAGCCAAGAAAAACAAATGTGGGTGTATTTGTGTGTATAGTATGTGCGTGTCCACACAGGTGGCTCTAAATGGCTCGGCTCTCCCCTGGTGAGCCGGGGTTCGCTGTGTCCGAGTCTTTGCTTTGTCCAGGGCTTTCTGTCTGATTAGGCCCCGGCGAGGTCTCACTTAAAGGCCGAGCGAGAGCAGCGTTCTACCTGCGCTGCCCATGCTGTTCCTATCACAGCCACTTCCCCCATAATGCCACTTAATTCCCTGAGAAGTGGCACGCTGCAGCAGTGGCCAGCCGGAGGAAGGGTGTCGTAATGCATCTGGACCCGACATCGCCCCACAGGGATAATAGCCCTGATTGCTCCTGATTCCCCATCTCCACAAAGTACCTCATGTAAAATAAGTGACATTTAAAAGGCATCAAGATGTGAAAGGGAGCCAGGGTGTGCACCAGAGAAAACGAGAGAGAGAGAAAGCAGGGGAAGTAGTAAGCTTTTCACCTGAATGAGAAGGGAAAAAAAGGTCCCTTCTATTGCCGGCGGGGGAGCGACAGAAAAGCGATAAGCCCTCGTGTCGCGAGCTGACCCTCGCTGCTAAGCTTTTTAACTTCCCCCTGTCTCCACTGCTTTTCTCTCCCCACACGCATCTGCGCACACACGCGGAAAGAGAGAGAAAGGCAGGAAAAGAGAGACTGTGGCAGTGGGTTGACATTGCTTCTGGGAAGTGCTCGAGTTGGCGTGCTAAAAATCATTTTAGGTTAGATAGAGGCCCCCTGAGCCGGCCCGGGGATATCGCCGCGCTCATCTCCGTTTAGAGTGAAAAGCGGCAGCACCGAGCACAGCCTGCAGGCGCCCTGCTCGTCCGTTCTCTGGGAATGAGAGAGAGAGAGAGAGGGAGCCGGTGAGCGATACGAAGGGAATGCGAGGGCTCTTGCTGCATGATGCAGTGAGAGTACAGCCGGCATATGTGTCCTATGGAATGCTCCGTGACCTTAATGCCCAAACACACAGAGGGAAAGTCAAATCAATGGCTTTTTTGACAAAATCACACACTGTGGACTTTCATCTCTATAAATCCTTTTTTACATGTTTTATTTTGTGAATTTATAGAATGTTGTGATAATACTATAATAATACTAATGATACTATAATAGATCTTTTTCTATTATTATTCCTGCACTGATTGAATTTAGACTTCAGAGATCTATTGAGAAAGTTTGTGAACTGTATTTTTCTTCTAGTTTTCTTGTAACTATAATAGTGAATGGTGGAAACGATTCTAGAGTCCCATAGGTTCAGTAATGTAATTTAAGTAGCATTAGACTAATATTAAATTCCTAGTTGTGCTTCACTACATGCCCAGCTTACTGTAGTAGTACTGTACTAGGAAACTCAAAGGAAAAAATTTAAATCATTCATTCATTCATTGTGTTATTAAAAAAAAACTACAGGAAAGGAGAAGAATCTTTATACTGGTATTGACCAAATCTGGTAAACACCAAAAAGGACAAACACAGCACCTTTAAAGTATAACTGTAGTAGATGTGCACTATACTGTATATTACAGTCCGTTCGTTTTAAATAACTTTCTGTGAGGAACGAAGTAATACATAAGTCATTTTTGGATGTTGTTGTAGAGAAAGTACCAAAAAATATAACTTATGTTTTGGTTTGAAAGGACTTTAGAGTAACTACATTATTTCCCTTTTGATGAACTGTTACTTTACAAGGCAGAGGAAGCTTTCTGACATTTCTTAACAACACGATCACGAATCTCAATAAAAGGGTTTAATATTCACTGGTAGGGACAAAAACTGGTTTCAGTACCTGTCAGGCAGATGACACCATGATGGCATGTTGTCATGGTTACAGTTCAGAAGTGAGTTCTGTCTTTATGACAGACAATGTTGCCCTTCAGATGCATTTGTGTGTGTTTGTATGAGTGCATGTGTCAAGCTCTGGTTTTCCATTGTTATAGCTGTTAACACATTCTCACCTGTACACATTAAATCACACAGACACCTGCAGCAGTGGATAACTGTTCACAGATTATCACCCACTGAGCACACACATTTTCTCACAGTGCTGTTTCATATCCCCTACAGGGCCGTGCAGTAATGTAGGTTAAGACAGCAGCCAGTACGAGTGCTGTGATGCTATATAGAGAGAGAAATGGACAGGGCTGCTATTTTTTAAGTGTCTGACCAGAAACCGAAGTAATACCGTCAGTCGATGTTATATATTTAACAGTATTTAACATTACCATTGAGTGTTTTTTGACCAGTCATCTGTGAATTACAGATGACTGGTCAAAAAACACTCAATGGTAATTACCCGCTGAACTAAAACAATTCATACTTCACAAAGGAAACGTCTGCTCCTGGTCAAACATGAAAGAGAGATGTTTTTGTCAGCAAGCATCACCCGTCTCATATAACTCTTCCCCTCTCCTTCTTTCTTTCCCCGTCTCTCTCTCTCTCTCTGTTCATCCCTATCATTTCTCTCATTCTTTCTCTCCTTCTCACTTTAATTGTTTATATGCATTAACATTCCCCAAATAGACGTTGTTCAGGTGACAGGGCTATAATTTGGCAGGCCCCTGTTCCACGGTACGGCGGAGAGAGGTAAGCAATTTAGGCTTGCACGGCGGCTGTAATCTGGGGTTGTCAACGGTCCGTGCCATTCCAGCCTATGCTAATCAATCAGCTGCGGCCTGCACCCGCTCATCTGACCGGCTTAGCCCCGCACCCGCGCGCTGATATATCTATTAGCCTGCCGTCGGCACCTCGTCGCGGCGAAGATGAGATTCCGCCAGCTTTGGCATTTTCTCTCACAGATAAGTAAGCTATCAGGCCACCGGATAAATAGCAGAGCAAAGAGTCGCCTTGGCCCCCATGTGCGCCTGTGACAATGCGGCGATGGCTCTCCTCCCCTCATTATACGCCGGCACCCCTAATCCAAAAAAGTTGTTTACCAAGAGAGGAGGGCAGCCTTATCTACCCGAGGCACAGTGTTGCGGCTTTGAAAACACACTCGTGTGCGCAGCTGGGCAAGACGGAGGAGCTTTTTCCTCTCTATTCTGTCATTTATGTTTGGAGCTGTGTGGTTAGAGGCTTGTCTGTTTTGTCGGTCGGTGTGTGCACTGAGCATTGCTGAGGGGTGTGTGTGTCTGTATGAACGCTTTTGGATTGTAAAAGATTAAGCGCCTAGAATGTGAACTGAGTGTTCATGCAATTTCAGAGAAAAATCAGAGACCGGCTCTAAAACGGCACTGATTGGTGTTTCCATCTGCTGTGGGTCTCTGGCAAAGACTCTGCGGAAAGTGGGGGTGGGTTGTGCCACTTATTACTTGGGTTGTTTTCCAGGCAAAGAGAAATAAGATGCACCTCATTGTTTTTTAGGGTTTCAGGATGTTTGCCATTAACGGAAAATTAGAAGAACAGAAAAGCGGTCAGTGACTTATGCCATGTTAAGGATACATAAATGTAAGCAGTACATCAACGAAAAATGAAAGTTAAAAACTACTTTAAATTTGAAAATTGAAGTGAATCATATTTTAATAAATCAGACAGGAAATGTTTAATATTTAGATTTATAGCATATTTTTTGCATTTGGAGAAAAGTCTTACTTATCACTGTTATTTAATGCTATCCCAAAGCAATTTGGCACATGGCACAGCTTCATTTAGTTCATGGCAAATCTTTAACCAGATAATTTACATGGTTTTATACATTGGCAATTTATCAACATGTATCATACATATTTTAGACTTGGATAAATTTGTTTAAAATACAGTTTTGTAAAAAATGGCAGCTGTATGTGATAGGCCCTTTTCAATATGTGGTCACCTGACAAAGTTTTTGTTTTGCCCACTGTCACATCTTACCCCACTCTCCCCTACTCTGTTTTAGAGGTTTGGAGTGTTTCGGACCCTAACCTTTTCCGTCCTTTTGGAGCACATGGTGACTTGAGTTATCTGTAGACGTACGTGTGAGTGTGTGTGCTCAGTAATCCTGAGTGGGAGTAAAGTAGCAGTGTGAGGGAACAGATTGCACTTGATCATGCTGAAATGCGCTCTTATCCATTATTGGATCTGAAATGGAGGAGGCTTAGGAATTATCAGAGGCCGGCGGTAATGTGGAGATCATCTGGAGAAAGCTGAGGGCCGGCTGGTGATCCGAATGGGATTGTGCACACTCTCTCGCAACTTTCTTCATTTTGTTTTTTGGAGGCTGTCTGCGTCTGAATTCCCAGTTATGGTATGTACTTACTTTGACCAACACCTACCTGATGAAGTATGTTCTTTAACCATGTACTGTAGATGTATGTGTGTGTGTGTATATATATTATTATGATGGAATTGTCCATTTGCAACTTCAGCATCTAATTCCATGTAAGCATATACGTAGTGGTGTCATAAGTTGTGTGCATGAGTGCCAGATAGCATCTGTGCGTCTCATCCCAGCTCATATGATTATCGTCTGGGCTTTCTGGGATTAGCTAGGCACTGCACTTTTCCAAAGTTCACAAGGTCAATAGTTCACCCTGCGTACCAAAGTTTTTGATTACCAGAACTCAATGGGGTTTGCATTGCATCTTAAGGGAAGTAGGGAAACTGAAAGATAAAGCAGAGGCAGCTCTGTGTCTCATTTGGTAATTGATGGTGAGAGGTGATTGCATTATCCCCAGGAAGAGCTTTAATCTGCTATCACCTCATGGCTTTTTTATTTCCTAAAGTGCATCTTGACCTCTGGTAATAGCAAAACACAGCTCATGTCTGTTTTCTTCTCAGAATTTCACATTGTATTGTTTCATATTAAGATTGTTAGTGTCTCTCTCTCTCTCTCAGTGTAAAAAATAAGTGTTTACATGTACAACAAGCACTGATGCTGTCAACTACCAAAATTGTCTCATTATAATCGGCAATTGGTGAAGCCTTTTATTATTCATTGCACTTACATGTTTTTCGTGAAATGCAATGTTCTATTAAAATGTACACATTATATAAATTAATAAAACATGTAGTATTCTGTCAAACTCCTGTGGTAAATGTTTGGCAGCCTTAAATACAAATTTGCTGCATATTAATTTTGCTGAAAAAAGTTTTTGCAACAACCTATTTTTGACATTTAACAAATATTCAGTAAAAGTGAAGAAAGATTTTAAAGTAACAGCGTGGTTTTCTTTATGGTCTACTTCTGCCATAATTATATCTCACCATATCATTATTGAAAAGACCTCTAAAAGCAGAAAATCTCCCGCCCTTATTAGGCAGCCCTTATGTTATCTCACCATTTCGTACAATTGCTGAATCAATCCATTTCAAATGTCATTTTTTAAAACGTCTAACTTATGAGAATGTCATTAAGCCATTTGTACTCAAGCAGCGTATTTGAGAAGTACACGGGCACTTTCCCCAGAAATAATCTTTGATATGTGTAATTCTTTAGTTCATACGTCAACTCACATCTAGGCACATAAAATGAGGCACCAAATCTCATGAAAACACAAGCCTCCGTTACACTTTTCTTGAGTGTAGTTTCAGGGGTTTTTTTCTACAAAATGCACAGTGATAATCCAAACTCACAGGTATTGGGTTTTTAAATGCGTCATAGAGGAGACTGGAACTTCAGAGAACCGAATTTATTAATAGTTAGTGAGCCAAGAAGTTGTTACTATGACCTCTAAGTGTCATAAGTTTGTTTTTCTGTCCAACTAAAATCCCTATGTGATAAACCGTCCACTAGCCTTTCAAAATGTCATATGGTTCATCAGCAAGTGGAATACCAAGCAGGTGCTGTCTGTTTTTAATGGCAGAGGCATATGTTGACGTTTTATCAATAGACATTATTAAATCTTGCTTGGGTGAGTTAATCTCAAGCTGATGGTGCAGAGAGGTTGAGAGAGACAGGCTTTAACAGGCCTTCCTGAAAGGCAGGTCATAAGCTGCTTATTATATCGACTCTGTCTTACACACACGTACACACACACATTTTTTTCGCTCCCTCTCTCTCTCTCTCTCTCTCTAACTACCCCTCTATATTTATATACTGCATGTATGCACGCACAACAAACATTATTTTCTTTCTTCTCAGTTCTAAAACTATGAAATAACTAAAAACACTTCACAATTTTTTACACAGGAAGATGCGTTAACGAACAAGTAAAGTTACACACGCAAATCCAAACACGAATGAGCTCCCATCAAAGGACAGCTCAGGGGCCTAAGTTTATTGAAATGACTATTTTTCTCAGCAGCGTGTGTGTGTGTATGTGTGTGTCTGAGAGACAATAGCAGGTTTATGGCTCTTGCTGCAGCTAGCAGAAGGAGCAGAGGCTGACAGTGGGTGATAAGACCACCAGCCTGCTTCTTGTGATAATCGTTCGCTGGACCCCCACTCACTCTGTGCACAGCTTACAAGTCTAAGTAGCCAGAATCTTGTGTGTGTGTTTGTGTGTGTTGGAAACGAGCTTCAGCGAGCAGACGCTGTTCTTTCTGTGAACCAGCAGTGCGAGTGAGAGACTGTCTTTGTTGCATCACATGAAGCTTACTTAGTAGGCTTGTAGCATCCTTGTGTAAGTATGTGGAATGTAATATAGCGTGCTTTCTTTTTTATTTGTGACGCATAATGTCAATGAAGTATTCATTTTGTTCTTGAGGTCTCATGGTCTGCTCATCTAACTGCGAAAGCTGTTTTAAAACAGATTTTGTAACTGGTTTGACTGGAAGACCAGCTGAATCAGCTGAAGACGGCTTATGCTAAAGACAGCTTATGCTGTTTTTTCATCAGGGTACCCATTAAAGTTTGTCTTTGATCTATGCAGAGAAATTTGAGATTGCATGTTTGACTAACTACATAACATGATTAAAGTTAAAAGTTCTTCTAACTTCTAACCTTTCTCTTTTTGTTTCAGGTGTTTGGCCTTCTGAAGAGGTGATGGCCTACTATTGCCTGAAGAAACGTCACATGTTTACGTGAGTCTCTCTCTCTCTCTCTCTCTCTCTCTCTCTCTCTCTCTCTCTCTCTCTCTCTCTCTCTCTCTCTCTCTCTCTCTCTCTCTCTCTCTCTCTCTCTCTCTCTCTCTCTCTCTCTCTCTCTCTCTCTCTCTCTCTCTCTCTCTCTATCTCTTTAGTTCCCTCTCTTTCACTTTGGCCATATGACAGAGAAGCAAGGGGCACTTTTTGATTTGCACTCAAGGCGGTACACAAGCCTTTGATTTCCTGTTTTTACATTCAAGAGGCAGAGGAGGGAAGAGAGGCTTATCGATCACACAGCAGCAAGCTGAAGGTCAACTGGGCATATAGAGACAGAGCAGGGTTTTGCGCCCTTGGGCCGATGCTTGTGCCGATGCTTGTGCCGTGTGTGTGGCTCAACAACTGGTCAAGTAGTTTCAATTTGTACTTTTTCCATCTACAAAAATATGTATTTTTATGATATACTGCATATACCACCTTTATCTTGTCATTTTATTTTGTAACTAAATATTTTTTGAGAGTGAGATAGGGCACATGATGAAACTGACATGAAACTCTCTCACACTGGCCCGGGCCCCAGACCGCCCAGTATTTGTAAGCAGGGTGTTAAGATAACGCTCTGAGATTTGCTCTGTGTATTGCACATATTCAGACGTCTAAATCAAAACCCAGAAGTTCATTTGCATGTGTGTGCACTTTGCGTGGCTATGCGTGTCGCGGCTGCATGCGCTTGTTCCTGTATGTCATCGAGTGCTGTCACCCACTTGCTATCTTCCAGACCTGTTATCAGCCACTCACCAAAAAGAGAAAAAGAGCAGGATAACAGAGAACAAAAAAAGTCAATTTACAGAGAGCGCCCATCTCTTCTCTTCATCCCTCTGGTTTTTTGCCTTTCTTTCCACTAGCCCAATGTACAGCCAAATAGCTACCTGTCACTGGGGCTTTGTCCCCGCTGCAGCTCATACTAGCAGTTTTGTGCGCATTAATTTTTAATTGCACTCCCTCATACAACAATCGCTCTCTCTTCATCCTCCGTTCAGTCTCTCTATCAATGGAAGGTGTCGGATCACAGGCTGAGAGCTGAAAAACACATGGAGAATGTTGTCACGGAGTATAGAAATGACTGGCAAAATGATGAAGTCTAGCTACTAGTGTGTGTGTATGTGTGTCTGTATTTAAGAGGGTGGTTCTGTGTGGGGCTTTGGGTTGCTTTTGATTTGTAAGGACTCTATATTTTGTAAGTACTGTATATTTTGTGTACGACATGCACAAATACATTTTATGCAAATTATAGTCTTTTCTAAATTTTCTCTGATTCTGTTTCTACCTGTGTGAATTATATGAATTACCTTTCTGGTCTCGGTACAGTAGGTGTAGGTGGGTTTGCTATTTTGGGAATGTGCTTATTTGGAAATAAAGGTATAAATATTGATTTTCTTTATGTAGAGAGAGCAGGTAAATGCCATGAGAAAAACGGCTTTTTGTTACATACAGCTTATAAATTTTCTTGTTTATTTGAAAATGTAAAAATGGAGAAAGGTTTGTGTGAGAGTTAGGTTAAGTCCTTATGTCTATGAAAAGTGTGTGTGTGTGCGCATGTGTGTTATTTAACTATATTTAAGGCCCTGCTCACAGACTTCTTTGAAAGCAGAAATACTAGAATCACAATATAAGGAAAAGCATCCTTACCATGGTATTTCCAAATGATAAAATATAAAATTATCAATGTCTTTTGAAGTATCATACAAATGGTTTAAATATGGTAATCATATAGATATATATATATATCAAAATGCAGCTGTATTAGCATCTGATACTATCACTGTACCATGTTAGCACCTTTTAAGAGTGAGTCTTTTGTACGAGAGTACAGTACAGAATTAAAGGCAAACTGTGATGCCAGTAAGTTTAATTAACTGTTCCCGCTGCCCCACAAATCCACATTTCCAGCAGGAAAAAGGACAATTGCGCCTTCTTTTGTAAATGCATATACACCCACATTCACCCACATGCAGAGAGAAAGAGGGAAAAGGAAGGTTGAGATCAATGAGCCCAGTGGAATTGCATTCCAATCAATGGTATCCCCCTACACAGGCAAGTTAATTAGTGTTATTGTCAAGACACAACAGCCGTCCCTCTCTCTCTGCGTCTTCCTTTATCGCTCTCTTGTTTTTCATAGCCTCATTTGTTCTCCCTTTTACGTTTTTTCAGATTTTTCAACTTACTCAATGATGTAAAACTGATATTTCACTTTTAACTGGCAGATGCTCTCTCTCTCTCTCTCTCTCTCTCTCTCTCTCTCAGGGGCTCCTCAGTGTGTGAGTTGGGTGGAGGGATGACATGTCTTGCTGGGCTCATGGTAAGTCAAAAGCGAACACAAAAATGATATACACTATGCTCACACAGACAGACAATCACAGGCAAATGGGCAATTTCCATCAGCATGGGTAATCTAACATGGGCATATTGTAAGCAACACAAAATCGTCCGGCACACGTTGACATTTCTACCTCAGTGACCATAAACACATGCAGCCCAGTGGGCTAACTTCATCAGAAGCGTTCAAACACACGGGCATGCATATGCAAGCACTACACTTTACTCTCGCACGCACACACACAAACACACACCAGTGGCTTAGGGCTCTGACTGTGTGTAGTGTATAGTAGTTTGTAGTAGCCTCTCCAGATGGACAGGCTTAACATGTTATCGATTTCGCCTTCACAAGACCAGCCTTTCCGTATCTCCCCACTCAATACCCCCGTGTTGTGACATTACGGACCTCCAGTTGATCGCCCTCTTCGTCCCCCACTCAATCTCTCGCTCTTTTTTTTCTCGCATTCCTTTCTGTCTTCCTCAGTACTGACTTAATACTTCCTGGTGGTATCCTTGTTTGTAGATATCATTTATGGGGAAAATGTGTTTTTTATTGTCTCCTTTGCTCTTCAGTCCTTTCCTCTCCTCCATCAGATGCCCTGCAGGGTTTTGGCAGTGCTGCCCATATTTTGTTTGGGTGACTTGTTGGCTTCCTGCAGGTCTTAATGCCCATATGGCTAGCTGGTGGTAGGGCCCCGTGACCCGACTCTTGCCCATGAGGCAAAAAATGCTGCATCACTCTACTTTAACAGGGTATTTTAACATGTGCCACTGGAAGCAAACTGGAAGCAATAAAATAGTTATTTATTAGTGTCTGGTTTTTTAGAATTTTTAGAATCATACCCTGACCGATATTGATGTAATTGACACAAGCTGCTCAGATCAAACACATTTAACAGATAAAGCCTCTGGTGTCTCTGGTGCCTTGTGCATCTTTTAAACATCTTCAAATTTGATTTTGATCAACTTTATATAGTATGTAGAGTTTTTAGTTATGCCACCAAAACAATGTTTGGTACAAAATCACAATGTGTCGTCTTGATACTCCAAGTGACACAATATCTTGCGTTGGTATTATCATTAACATGCAAAAATAGGCAGCCTAGTTATCCAGTTTAGAGTAAATATAAATATTTTTAATAAAACTTGGCCAGTAAGAAATACTTTAATACCTCACAACACCACGAACGCACTCGCGATCCTCCCATCCCTGTGTCTGCCCACTGCGCCTCTCCAAACAACTGTAACACCGGGTGTCTGATAAAGACGACTACTTGAATGAAAGACTGTATATAAAAGAGCTGACACAAAGGCAGTGGCTTCGCAGTGCAAAGTTATATGAAGGGCATCAGGCAGGGCTGACGAGCTGAGTAAGGAGTGACAGCGGAGCGCGATGGCCCCGCCTGATAAACGCCACACTGCAAATGAAAGCCTCTGCGCTCGCCATCATCCCCTGTCACAATGCAATTACCCAACAGAGTGATAGCAAGATAGAGGGCTCCCAGCCACCGGGAATGATAAAAGTATTGACTGATTTGATTGAATGATTAAAATAATGCAGACGTAAAATGAAAAAAGTGGCGAGAGATGGATGAGAGGGTGGTCGTTGTGTATGGTGTGGTGAAGATGATTCATCCTATTTTTTTGTCCACAGATTGCGGTTTGTGCTGATGTGAAGGAAGTTCTGCTATCTGATGGGAACGAGAAAGCGATTCAAAGTATCCTTGTATTATGGACTAATGTTTTAGAACCGTTCCAAACGTCACCTTATTTCAACGGATCCATTAAAATAATGCATGTGGTGTGTATAGTCTCCATAAAGCTCGTAACCGTGGACGTAGCGCAAATGTCTTATTTAACCCCTATTTACCTTTAATTTCTCTCCACCTTACACATATTCAGCCAGCCATTCTTAACATGCGCTTTCTCAAAGAATACCCTCACCCCCCACCCCCGACACATCTAAATATGAGTCAAATCATCCAGCTGACACACGAAACCTGCATTTAGCATGTTTAATACATATTCATGTCTTTGAAGGCTACCGCTGTGTGTGTTGACTCACCTGCTCCTTGTCTCCCCCCTCTTTCATTCCTCCATTGACTTTCCCTTTTGCCAAGAGCAAAGATGAAGCTTAAACAGGTGACAGCGCACAGCCCGAACCTCCCGTCCCCATTCGCTTTCTTTGTTTTGTATGACTCTCGTCATTCCATCATAGTCGCTCATACTTAAAAGTCAACTTACAAAGGCTGGAAAACGCGGGAAATTGCGGCGCTCGCATTCATTAGCGCAACAGCCGGCGCTGCCACTACAGTGAGCTTTTATTGAATACCAAGATTCGCTGAACAATAGTTGTGGCATAAAATTAACACAATTCCTTATTGAGAGCAGATTTGTTTAAAAGAAAATGGAGGGAAAGGGAACCGAGCAAGACATATTTAAAACATTCAGAATCTGTCTCTAAAGCACTTCCTGTAATGGCTTGTGAATAGACTGGCAGTAGGCTGATAGGGAATTAATTGGCAGTGCTTTGTTTGAGAGATGTTTCTGCCATAATAGAACACGGAGAGATCTGATGATCAGGCCAGGGATAGACAATTTCTCTTGTGAGAACCATGTAGTATACAGAACCATGTAGTTTTGACGACACAGATTTTTGTCCAATCAAATGCTCTCCAGAATGAAAATACTCTCCTCCGCCTAATAACACCTGCATTCAACAAGCAGTAACAAGCAGAAAATCACGGCTCATGGCTGTCACAACATACATTGGGCTGAGAAGAGATTGTTTAGGGGAAGGAAGTTAATGTTTTTAATTTAGGATTATAAGAGCATAAAATACATAATAAAACCAGCAATATTGCATTAAAAATGAGAATTTTTAGTTTTGATATCATGGTGACTTTAATTCCCTGCATCTGTAATTCAGAAGTCTGCTGTTAACTGCAGAACTGATTGCTCATGAGACATTATACACTTTATGTGTCGTGCAGGAATATCCTTTTCCTACTTTTCTATTTTTCAATGTACTTCTACATTTTGAAACATCTTAAAATAACATGATTAAGTATGTAGGCCGATGGAGCAAGGCACAAAATGTTCAGGTATTATTTTTGGTCATATTGCATATTTCTTTTTACCTTAAGACACTTTAAAATATAAAAACAATACAGAAGGCAGAACTGACCTTTCCCCTAGTGGTCTTTTCCTGATTGGATTACACCGTAAGCTTCCCACTTTCTCTCTCCTTAGCAGCGGATCGCACCAGTGTAACACGCACAAGCTTCCTCCCCTCCTGCCCTTTTTCATCGAGGGATTTGCTCTCTCCATCTCTGTGCTATAGATTGGATTTGCTATGGTTGTTTTCCATGGAGCGAGAAAGAAAGCGTGAAAAAAAGCAAGAAATCGTAATTGAATTTGTTTAAAACTGTCGAGGGGTCTATTCATAGATGTGCTGACATCAATCCTGCAGTATAACCACAATGGCTAGAGGCCCATCTGAGGAGATGGCCGCAGGTTAAAAGCCTCCCTATTGATTACCTATGGCGATTCTTTGCATGATTTGGCTTTGAGCAGAAGGTAACAGTAGGTTGACCTCGTGTTTTTTTTTTAATGAAAACACACAGTAAAGCAGCCAACCAGCGTTCTGCATACAGTAATACTGTAATATTGTTAGAAACACAATTCACTGCACTGGTAGAGAGATGTGCAGAACTGTAATCTATTGCAAAGTGTGACAACTTTAGAAAGTGAAAAAGAAATTGTAAAAATTTTAAATTTTGAATAGTTTAATAGTTTAACATGTTAACATAAGTTCGCAACATTATTCCAATACTTCAATTGATGCCATTTCACTCTTTTGATGACATAAAGCTGTAATTCATAACATTTGCCATCTCTGAAACATTAAATTACTTTACATTACTGTACGCACTTACATGGTTGGAAGTCAAATGTTGTCAAACTGACATCAATTGCAAAATCGTTTTTGACAGCTCAAATTATGAATCATTATTATATTTTTGAGAATCGGGTAAAGAACATTGTTTTGAACACTTTATGCACTTGCTCAATAACTGATTTCTGTTTATTTTCAACCAGAGATTGTAACTTTATCTTATTCAATAATGCAGACCAGCAAATATAAACAAAAATGAGACTTTGTTTATACACTGAACATTTAAATGATGATGTATACATCTTTATAAAGGTAATGTCTTGTTTTGGTATATGTGTATTGGTTATGAAACAGTGTTTTTGGTCTTAACCTGCATCAGATGTGCGCAGTGTTATAGAGCGAAACAGGCGAGATGGGCTCTTCATGTCTTCCAACGTGTCCACCAGGTGAGAACCTGCACACACACACATCAAACATCTCAAAGACTATGATAATAAAGTAACTACAGTATTGCTTTATAATACAGCTATACAATGATGGTCTCTCATGCCAAATATGTGAATCTTTGTATAGTTGAGCACACCATGATGTATAGGAAAGTGTGACGTTTATGGCACTTATGTTCAGGACATAATAGTGTCAATAAGCAGGCAAAAATGAGGTCATGAGGCTTGGTGTCACTCCCTGAACCCAGTTGGCCTAGTAATAAGGTATCTGCAGCCGTCGAGCGAGCGCTAGATCGGCTGCACGCCGAGATGTATCCATGCAGAGCGATGATGAGCCACTCTCCATGATTGAATGCCCTCATCTAGAAAACTCAAACACACACACTCTAACACCCCTTTCTCACATTTGCCAAAACACAGCTCATCCACTGTGCACACCATCACGCAAATGCATTATCACCTAAAAAGTAATTTTGGCACTCAGTGATCTAACCACCCCCCCAATCCTCTCCTCTCTCTTGCTCTGCACATTTCCCCCTCCCTGTGTATTTACACTGGGTTGATGAAGTGAAAGAGTAAACGTATAATTAGCCTGCATTACTTTGATTGTTTTCTTTAGAGATTAGGCTTCCTGTCAGAGCGCGCGGTTTGAGTGGGGTGAAGGTCGCGTGTGATTGGTTGAGGGAGGGGTGGGGGGGAGTTCGCTTTCTCAAGTCAGTGAATAAGCGGCGTGGACCCCTGCTGAGAGAGGAGATTGTATTTCCACAAGACATAATTTTTGTTTACTGACTGTTAATAATGACTAATTAATAATCAGATTTGCTTGCCTGAGAACCAGCCCTAGCACTTAAAGAAAAGAGAGAAGACGGTTGCTGGCGGACAACAGAACAAATAAAAAAGTGTTGGGTGTGTGAAACGTGTGAAACCCACACTTCATTGTAAGTGTGGGATTATGGGTAAATGGTGTGACATGGGTTTATGACACAGCTCCTGAGTGCTATCATTGGTTCTTCATAACCGCACACAGATTCTTACTGTGTTGTCCACTTTCAGGGTCGTGAGATGGGACAATGAGGCTGATGTGTCTGCTCTGGAGGGTCGCTTTGATGTGGTGATGTGCGCCGACTGGTAGGTTGACCCTTTTGTTGATCTGTCAGCTCTTCAGAAATCCACTGTCCATCACCCTAAATATGACACTGCGTACAATCTTAACAGAATTTTGTATGGCAGCTACAAAGCAGACTGCTTTTTTGTGGACAACTTTAATGAGACAATTTCTAATGCTGAGACTGTGTTTTTGTTTACGTCTGCAAGTCAGGAGCTTCTATGCATCTATCTAAACCAGACATTTTTACTGCTATTACAAAATAAATATCATATCTCACATATTACCAGCATCTTCAGCCACAATATGTCTACACCTTCAATAAGAGCGTGCACCTTGCTGTCCCACTGATGTGGCATTAATATTCCTGCGCCCGTAACGCTTATCAGATGGCAGCCATCAGCCTGAGGATGGCACTGCATTATTTCCCCTCCGCTGGCTGCGCCAGGCATTTCCATTTTTCAGAAATTGCCTCTTTTTCATGCTTGGCGTCCCAGCAAATGGATGTCTTAGGCAAATTGCAAATAATTATGCCTGTGCAAGGAGAGAGAGAGAGAGAGAGAGAGAGAGAGAGAGAGAGAGAGAGAGAGAGAGATTGTAGAGCAATACAAACATTTCAATTAGCCAGGTCCTGAACATGCAGAACCATTGTTTTTTCTGTTGTGTGTCATTTACGTATGCATTGTTGTGCATGCAGACACGTCTTTACACTCATTTGGAAGTAAATTTAGTTGCTGGTACATTCAGTCTTCATTGTGTAATGCAAGAGAATTTAATTTTACTCTTCTTGGATTGTTTGGGAAAATCAGGATGCAGAAAGACATCATCTTATCAAAGAACATTTTCATAAGTTGTTGGACTTGGCATTTAATTCCTTAAGTCCGCATGTTCGTTTATTCAGGAAGGAAGACTAAAATATCTTTAAAAGGATTTATTTTAACAATCAAAAGTATATTGAAGAATATCACACTTGAAGAAAATATGCAGAGCTCCCTAATTATATAATCCTAGGAGTCCACCAATCGAGCAATACGACCGAATGAACCCTGTCTATCCCTCAAAACCCAATTTTTATGGTCTCCTCTCCCCAAGGTTAGCAGGTGGCACCTCTCCACCCTTCCGGTGGGCATCTTCTCATATTTGGTCATTGTTATCTTCTGCTTAGTCTACTTAGTCTGCAAAGATAGATCTTGGTCTGCACAAATTCAGGGTTAAGACACATACTTGGAGTGCTTAGGGCACTTCGACCTAAGATAGAATACTCTATATATGGTTATACCGGTCCTTCTCCCTCCTGGGTAAATTTCCACTAGTAAGCATTTTACACAAGCACATAAGAATATATGAAAGCAAATAATGATTAATGCTGTTATAATGATTAAATAATGATTAATACTGTTGAACTCTGCAGAAGAAAATAAAGCATTATGAATACATTTTTACTTTAAAGTCTAAATCTTTTCTGATTTTGTATTTACATTTATAATTTATAAAATACATATATGGGTAGTTGACAAACTGTGACATACAAAAAGTTTAGAAAAAAAAACAATTAAGATACATCTTTCTCATCCTATTTGTAACTCCAGCAACACTCTAAAAACAGATGTGTTAAAATAACACAAGATGTGTCTAGTTAGGGACAACACACAGATGTGTTGTCCCTAACTAGACACATCTTTGTGTTAATTTAAAAACAACACTTTTTGTGTTACTTTTAACTCAACTTGTGTTACTTTCAACTCAACATGTGTTGTCCCTTTTATGTATTTAACACAAAATGACACATTATGTGTTAAACAGCATAACACAAAAAATGTGTTAAAAAATAACACATCCTTTTTTAGAGTGAATGAAGTCTTTTTCTACATTTTTGCTGTCACACTAAAGGACACAGTCACATATTTATTTGTCAACTACCCAGTACTTGACTTGCACATGAAAAAGGCCCATGAGTTTTATTATTAAAAACTTATTGGTTTGCTTATGCATGTTGAACAATTATATGATTTTTTGTAATGATCCATGCTGTCAATACAAGAGTTATAATAACCCTAATTATTACCTGAATTACATAAATTCACTAATCATACACATTCTGTAAACCAAACTTTTCCTAAAATCTATTATAATTTATTATTAAACACAGGCCAAGCACAGGATGTTCTTTGGCATTGTCTCTATCTAGCACAAAGTGGTGAGCCTGACGGAGGCGGGGTATAATGATACCTGTGTGTTCTCTGGCGATGATCACTAAAGCCTGGTACAGCCTACTATTATTCTAATGTCAGACAAATGGCAGCTAATACGCAGGTAAAATGTGTAGCAGAGGGCCAGCATGAGATTGATTTGTGTGTAATAAGGAGATACCATGCATGTGTGTGTGACAGAGAGAGTGGAGGAACGTATGTTAGGATGAATCACGGCGCGTTGGCCGTCCCCCCGTTGCTCGCGCCGGCGACTCATCTGTAATTGCCGTGGCGAGGAGAGTGATCGCTCGGCGATTAACAGACATAACCGTGCTGCCGATCACCTGCGAAAAGGTCAACAGCCACACTTCTGCTTCGATTAATTATAGTCTTTCAGACAATTGTCAAGAAAGACAGGACATAATGCAGTGATGCTCACGCTAGGAGAAGAAAGAGAGATAGAGATCGGCTATGATAGCAAAAGGTTGTTCCCGAAAGACAGCCCATTTTTCACCTTGTCTGAAATTATTCTACTGTGGATCACAAAAGCATAAGCACTCAAGACTCACAACTTGTTGTTTTTGTATTTGTGTGTCTTGCTCACTTCTGAGCATGTGCTGCCTCAACAAGTTCATATTTTTTGTGCTTTTTCTGAATTATTTTAAATAATACATTAATAAATCCCAGAACAAGCAACGTCTTGTTCCAAGCTTGCAATATATCCCCAGATCACACCAAAAAAACAGAAGTTCTTACTAAATAAACAATATAAATAATACATGTTATGTTGTTTTACAGACTATTAAGTATTGTACAATAAAACAAAAAATGTGAAAGGATAAAATATAAAAGGATCTGTTAATGACTTAATAATGAAAGATGTCGTGTGTTTACATCTATCAGCACTTGTGTAGTCGCTGCATGTAAACATGCACACTAGGAGCCAGTTTTAAAGTGCTATCGAATGGCACACTGAAAAAACATGCTGCTTCCCATCACTTAGATCTTTAGTTTGAATGGTAGCAACACCAGGCTGGGGTCAAGCATCTGAAGAAGCAGTCAGCCGTGTTCACGATAAGTGAATCATTCATCAGTATCCCCCACTTGATCCCTCTGGCAGTTCCCATGGCAATGGGTGCCTGTGTGATGCAGGTGAATCTCCATATGCGAGTAAGATTCCCTTTGGTCCATTTACAGCTGACTTCATGTACTTTGAAAAATGCATGTGGTAGTCAGCAGACCTTGACCTGGAAACTCTGATCATCTTGTGTATTTAAAACCTGTAAAGTAACGGTTGTTAGTTACTGTTATATGAATAATACTGTAGAATATGCCTTTGTATATAATATTAGAAATATGCTTTTTATTAAAGGATTTCTAAAGTTGCTCTTATATGCATGCACATATGTAAATATCGTTGTTTTCAACTATATATCATTGTTCATTATAGAGTGTGGTCAAGTCATTCAAATAAATTATGTTTATTGCTGGAAAGTATATTCTCTTTGTCAGACAAAATTGTGAATTACTGTATTGTCAAAAAGTCCTATAACAGTACTGAAGATACTAACATAATCAGCTCAATTTTTTTGTTTTCAAAAAAAGCAAAAGAAACCTTCTTGTATTAAGATTTATTTATGTTCTGTTTACTGCATTCTGTACATTTATATGAGGAAACATTGATGTCTTTGCAACAGCAGTCACTATCCTGAATTAATATTTTTATTTGTGACCTCCCCAGCACCTGTTGAACCAGATCTGTGTCACTCAGTCTTCCCTATGCCACTTTAGTTACACATGGAAAAAGAAAGCGCTGTATAACACATAAACACACACACATACAGCATTGTGATTTAGGTAATCTGAGGCTGTCGTTGAATTCCTGCAGTGGTCTTGTTGCGATCACGGCTGTAGTGATTGATTGACTGACTGGAAAAGAGCTTGGCATGGCTCCTTTCTCTAAGCCTCCTGTGTGTGTGTGACTTCAAGATAAAGCTCTCTATGTTTATGTACATTTGTTTGCATGTGTTTACTTGCTCAGTTTTTAAGAAGTTGCGTTATGTAGCTGGATTCTTTCTATCACAAATTTTCATACTTTATCCGTGGTTGAGCTTTGCCTTGTGTTCATATCTGTGTATTTTTTGTCTTCGTTTTTATTACCAGAGCAGAAAAGTCTAGTTCTGTTTCAGCTTTTAAACATGCTGTTTTATATAAATTTCTTGTCTACCTGTATTATTTAGCCCTTTTAGCTGTAATAACAAAAAGCAGAAAAAAAGTGTATATCATAAAGCACATAAATAAAAAAAGGTTACAAATAGCATTACTTAGGCACTGGTCACTTGCTTTTACAATTGCTTTGACAGATGGTATAATTTTAGGATTGTAGATGTAGTTTATATAAATTGGCCTAATCATTTAAAGCATTTTAGTTTGGATCCCATGGGCTTCTTTATGTATTTCATGGTGTAAAGCTTAATAAAATATTCTCTTGTGTTTGTGTGTGTAACTACAATAACGATTTTTTTACGACCGCCTGTAGCTGAAAACAGTCAGAAATATTTCACGAATGGTCATTGTCTCAAGTTTTTCCATAATCTCAGTCAGTGCTATTTTGACTTGTACTTCTGTAATACACCACCCCACATCTATTTTAAGAACTGTTCGAAATGAGCCAGGAAACAGAAAGAGATTTGAATGTCAGATAATCTCGACTACAGTGTCAAGTTCACTCAAGTACACTAATTAAGAAATACAAGTTGTGAGATATTGCATTGCGTGTTTCAGATCAACATGGTCATTAGCTTGTGAAAAATACATTTTATAGATAGAAAAACAAACTAAAGGCATTACATCACTCAGGTCGTTACAAGGAAGTAAAGGAGGAAGTACCACTAGTATAATGGATGAGGTGTTTTGTTTGACGTACCCTGTCAAGGTCAACATAGCCAGTCGAACTCTCCTATTGTCCATACTGACCTGCTCCACCCAAAACACAGGGTGAAAAGTTGAACTGCTAATGAAACGCTTCAAGCTGTCAAACCTGACTGCTAGAGACGGTCAGTGAGATCATACATGTCAGTTTTAATTAAAATAACTCTGACCTTTGACCCCTAGCGAAGTACAGCAGAGCGTCCAGTAAATGTTTAACTGTATGTGTAAATTGATGTTATATTTCTGTATATGGGATTTTTATTTGTGTGTTATCTGACATCCACTCACTGTTTTTGATGCTCATCATTGGTCTCACTCAGTCCTGTGGAATTGTGGGTATAAGGTATAGTTTTGTTTTCTGTTTTTTTGTGCACATCACCTGACACTGCTGGGATTGTTCATCTCTGTTAGCACATTTTTTTTTACCTTTGATGTTTTGAATGCCGTGGCACCACTGAAACAAGACAGGGAGAGATTTCTTCATATCTAAAGGGAAAAGAGCTTTACATCTACAAATTGTTTTTTCGCTGTGCTGGTGGATTTATTCGTAAACAACGAAAATAAATAGCCTGCTGCTTTATCTTGAACCATTATCGTCGCAATGCATTCTAATCTTTCTCTCTCGTTTCTCTCTCTTATTCTCTTAGCCTGTTTCTTGACCAGTACAGAGGCAGCCTGGTTGATGCACTAAGAAGATTACTGCGACCTGATGTAAGTGACTGTGTGTTTGGACTCTCAGTAATTAGTTGGCATGCAGTGATTGAGAGAGTAATGGAATGGCAGGATTAATATCACGTAATACTTTAATACGTATTATGTGCAACTTAGATTGAGTCATCTCATCTATTTTATGCTCTGCTCTAATCATAAGACCCACAAGTCGTTCGTGATAAGACCCTGTACAGCAAATGAAAAACGCTTCAAAGATCACAAAGGATTTGTATTAATCTTTAAGGTTTTTCTTGTGTTGTCTTTGATATTTGATGTCTTGATGTGCGTGTGTGTGTGTTTGTAAAAGAGAGAGAGAGAGAGAGAGAGAGAGAGAGAGAGAGAGAGAGAGAGAGAGAGAGAGAGTATGGGTCATTATATTAAACAAGTGCCTTTTTCACTTCGATTATGTTAATAAATGTAATTATTTCTCCAGAAGGCTTACATGATAGACACTTTTAGAGTTCAGTTTAACATTATAGGCCTTGTAGTTTTATCAAGCTCAGTTTTGTATATAATGCTGATATTTTCTGCATGTCTGCATCTGTATTTGTTTTTGATCTTTTGTCAATCTTAGTTTAGTAACATCCAGCCCTTAGCATCTTTAAAAGATCATTTTATTATTAAGAAAATGTAGCTTGATTATCCACCATGTTAAGCAGTTTAGACTTAATTGATAATTGTTAAAAGTAAAATTAAGAATATACAGATGCTTCTAGACGTCTAATACTAAAATTCAAAACAATCACTGACTGAGACAAGAGTGAAGTAAAACAGAATTAATACTGGTGACTTTCCCCATAGCGTTACTGACCAAACGTTTGAGCAGATTTATCAAAAGCAATTAATTTCCCACCTAATGAATCTAATTTGTTATTGTAAAATGAAAGTGGATCATCTGAGCGGCATACACCGCTGATTAACACATCTGCAGATGTATGTGTGTGCTTTCAACGCACCGCATGTAGAGCTTATGAGAAAACACAAACATCTGTTGTGTTCAGATGATCCTGTTTTTCTCCTATTAGGTGTTGTTTGTTTCATTTGTGCCGGGTGGCCATTTAATTAAAGCAATAATATGAGCAAAAATATGAAATAATATTTTAAACCGCAAGATTTCAAAGAAATTTTGAACCTTTGGGTAATCCTCTTAACTTGCGTAGCTGGTCTGGGCTTGTTGATCTATAAAGAGAGGGGATGCGCTTTCAGCTATTGATTGGATTAGGTAAGCTTTAATCTATTTGTTTATTATCTAATATAATACCTGGGAGAAATCAAATAAAATGTAATGATGCAAACCACCACGTACGGCCGACTGGGCTTTGAGGCACAGCGGCGAGGTGGGATGGAAAACGTACAGTTTGGCTCCCACACTATCAGCTGAGTTTACAACATTTGAAGGATTAAGTTTGCCTGTAAAACTGTCTTTATTTAGACAACATGAGGCTGTTTGTAGCAGTGTGAATAAA
Organism: Beaufortia kweichowensis; assembly: GCA_019155185.1. NCBI lineage: Eukaryota > Metazoa > Chordata > Actinopteri > Cypriniformes > Gastromyzontidae > Beaufortia > Beaufortia kweichowensis. The sequence goes on along the minus strand of CM032801.1, from coordinate 12,415,345 downwards.
TATACATTTTTACTATTTGGATTAAAGGCCTGTTACGTACATGATGATTGAGTTGTATTGAATTACTGATATGTTACCAGACGAACAATGTTAGTTGTAATATCAAAAGGACAGTATCCTTAAACCGTGTGTGATTTTTCTCCACAGGGAACAGCTCTAGTATTTGCCCCTACCAGAGGAGACACACTATCAGAGTTCAGCACACTGGCAGAGAGAGCAGGACTACACGTGTGTCGCTATGACAACTACGACTCACACTTGTGGGACCTTCACCTGAAGGTGTGTATGTGAAGGCCTACAAACCAGAAAGGTTGTGTTGTGCGTGTGTAGTGTTAAAAAGTTGAGAGACATTTAGTGCATTTGCCACTTCTTTTTTGTGTGCACTACATTTTATCTTGAGTGATTCAGTGAAATACAGCATGCAAGCTTGCAGCAGCTTTAAATGGACTTTTTGAGAACAAGACTCTTAAAAAGTAAAGCGGTGCAACATCTGTTCCTCTGCACGAAGGCACTAATACAGTGCCCAGGTCAGTGCAACAGTGCTGTCCAAATGGTTAACTGGCACCGATAAGACCACTACGACTAAAGAAGCTGTGAGGACCCATTATGCCCCACAGGCTTGACAGTGGCGGCCCTGCCTATGCCCGAGGAAAATGGGTCTACCAGCAGGGCTCTAGAGCTGAGTGATTGGAAATTTATTTCTGAGGTGATGGACATCGCTGGGCAGCAAAATGCCAAGTGGTCATTGTGGCAACCATGGAAAGAGTGCTTTAATTTACAGCCGTCAATCAAGAGAGGAAATAAAGCGGGTTTTTTACATTTCTTCTTAATAACTGTAAGGCAGCAACTTAAGTGAAAAGTTTTTAGGCCTACAGTTTACCCTGGTTCAAGCGAGAGACTCGGTAAAGCACAGAAGAAACAGCATGTGTACCTGTGCTACTAAATTATAAGAAAAAGTTCTGTTCCTTTAAAGGTGTTTTATGCTTTTTTGGATTACCATGCATAGTAAGTCAGATTTCACTAAAATGGGATTCTTAAAATAGCACAAAAAAACTGTAAGTAAACCATTTTGCAGGTTTGCTGACACTGGGGTGGCTGTCATGTCTTGCATCTTTATTTTCCAGGGGATTTTCAATGAATGCATTTTGGCTGTTCGTGTACTACTCAGACATTTCTGTGGATCTGTGTGAACGTTTTGACAACGTTGCCGTGTGTAACATTTTAAAAACGCACTTTTCAGTTTTTCACTACGTCGTTGTCATGTAAACGTAGCCTTAGTCAAACCTGTGCCATGCGTGGCCATTAACACACACACCTACCTAATGCTCTCACCTTGTCATTGTGTGCTCTGATTCACCTGAATTCTAGCGGGGTCTTTCTGAGCCAGACCCCCCGATGTGTTTCTGTGTGGATAATGACAAGAGCAGCGAGGGGCCGAGATAGCTGAGTCAAGAGTCCTACTGTTCACGCCTGTGCACGTACGTCTCAACTCCTGGTTTGTCGTCGGGTCATGCAGCTGTGTGCGTGATATGAGGGCCAACCTGAAGTGGCCTCATCATATCTCAAAGTAATTAATTCCTCTTTCTTATCTTCTAATGAACACCCTGCCCCCTGTGTGTGTGTGTTGGCTAGAAGGCTTGTGAGAACATACAGAGTGCACAAAAAAACACACACCAGACAATAGATCACATGCCCCGCCTCCCAATACCAAATCGCAGTCCCTCCCAGACACCCGTGTACGCACTTACACATACGGCTGTCCGCCACTCCTCCCCTCCAGTCGGCGTCTGATGTCTTAGAGATTGAAGTGTTTCCTTTAAGACTCTAAATCTCCTCCCTCCTGTGCGTGCAGTTGGCCCGGCGCAGGGGGATGAGGCTGGGCCACGGATGGGGCTCTCAGTGGTGCGGGGGCCGCGTGTTATCCTCTTATCCCCACTGTTCTGGAATAGAGCACCAGCAGCTGGAGGAGCTGCAAGCCGCCTGATAATGCAGCTATTTTCTACTCGCCCATCTTAATCTTGTTACTCAAATGGTTGTGAAGAGAGTCATGAATTTTAATTCTGACATCCCCCATCCAACACCCTCATGTGCCCACATATACATACACATATTAACTTAATCTCTCCGCTTCCTCCCAACTTCCAGCTGCCTATCTGCCCGCTTCCCGCTCCATATCGGCTCTCCGCTAGTTTAACAGCTGAATCTATCCATTTCTGGAGCCTGTAGAGTCCAGACGTCCGGTTCATCTTGCTATCTGTGAAACGTCTTTCTCCTTGTCGTGGAAATAGGGGGAAGAGAGGAAGGTGCAATAAAATAAATGGCTTGCATCTTGGCAGCCGTGCGATTTAAAAAAGTAGGAGCCGATTTATCCAGCCACCCATGAAGCTGATTAGCAGACTGTGATCAGGAGGAACAGCTTGGCTTGTTAAACTTTTCACCTTTGCAAGCTCGCTGCCTTTTTCCTCTCTCTCACTCTCTCTCTCTGTCTCTCTCTCACTTTCACTCTCACTCTCTCTCTAATTAACCCAAATAAAATATTTATATTTAACCCAAATTAATATTTGTCATTAATATCAATATTTTTCATTTCAAAAGTTTTTATTTTTAGATCATCAAAATGCTTTACAAACAATAAATTTGCAAAGATTTAGAATAGTTCTTAAACAAGTAGAATACTTTTTAATCAAACCACTTAAAAAAAACTATTGTGAATAGTTTCAGTTGTCTTTCTGTGAGGAATAAACTGTTTAATTGGTGAAGGTTAAATCTAATTATAACAATTGACTTTCTATCTAATATTGAAAATATGTGGTTATGATTAATTAAAGTCTTTCCTTCTTATTCTCTCTTTCTCTCTCCATCCTCTCTTGAGTGTACACACACGGTGCACTCTCTCTTGTCTGGGTCGGTGTGAGATTTAAATGTGAATGTGTCGATTCTCTCATTGGGCTTAGTGTTGGTCGGCTGGCCGACCCGATTACAGAGAGGTCGTGGGTTCAAACATCGGCTGCTGTGTCGAGGGGTGGAGAGAGAGATAACGCACATCAAGGGCAAGAGTGCAGCCTTTTATCTGTTTTTATGTTATCTCAAACCACAGAAAGGATGGGGTGAATGTTACAGAAAGACAGAGGGAGAGAGGAAATGTGTGTGGGAATATCTAGTAGTGTTTATAAAGATTTCAGATTGATCGGTAATGGGTCATTCTGGGAATGTGTTATTGAGTTGGTGTAGATGCATCACAACTCAATGATACATAATTTTCGCTTTCGGGATCTGCCTGAAAATGTCTTTCAACTCCACATGGAAGAGATATACAGTAACATTTGAAAATTTCTTGGTACTGTCAGAGATGATGCCTAGCACTTATCATACCAAAATATTTTTTGTTCTCTGTCTACTATCAGTGTTTATTGAAAATGTTTTTATGTAAAAATACTTTCTCTACTTAATATCCAAAGACAACTACTGAATAAAATGTGAAACCAATTACATTTACAAATGATGTAAACACCTTGGCATTTTCAAAACACTGCTCCTGCCTAAATATCCAGACCAGCCCAATAGCTTTACACTATTCATCTGACCGGTAGATGAAAATGTTGTATAAACTTGTTTTGCTTGCACTTCTGTTTGGTGACAGTAATGGTGCACAAATTGCTTCACCGTTAAGTCCCACATTGCTCTTTTCTCTAGCACATTTATACACACGTCAGCAGTGTTTGCACTTTGTAGAGAGCTTATTTTCATAAACGAATCGCATGCTCTTCTCTCTTAGCTGGCTCTTTCTAAGTCCTGGTGGAGCGTGTTGGACTGGTTGGGAGCGATCTGATTGGTTGGGACAGGGCTGAGCTCCAGGGCAGAACACACTGAGTGTACTGCCACAACTCAAGAGCTCAGAGAGTGGCAGAAAAGCAGACCCGCGGGCATATTGTACAGCAAGCCCGTGTGACATACTCTCTACAGGCACCTCAACTCTAAGTGAGCCATTATGACGCAGTTAGTGTGATTCTTGTCACTTGTCCTTGTTTGTTAGAGAGATTTCTAGCAGTGCTTTTCCAAATAGTGAAAGTTGAAAGGAAGAAATAGCCAAAACGGTCCACGAAGTGTCTTTTTTTTTGCTGATTTCGCATTATGATCCTTGTTTTTCAGATGCAGAGGGAAACCAAGGAGGTGTATGATGAGAACATCCACTATCCTGTGCTGTTGACTCTCACTCATGGCTCATCTCCAGCCCTGATCTGAGCTGGGCAAAGCCATCTCATGCCAGGCTGCCTTCTGTAAGGCCTATCCCGGCTTTGCCACTGTGTCACCAGCCCGATGTGTGTGATCACCAGACCTCAAGCGGGCATCACATCCCTCAGTTCTGCTAACTTTTTATAACTGCTAATGAGTGTGTGTGCTTTTAACAGATTATGTAGGTGTGCATCTGACCCGTGCCATGTGTGTGTGTGCTTGACCTGTTTACTGTGCGCTAAATAGAGATGGAGATCACATCCCTACCTCTCATACTACAGAGACAGCGGATGTGATGCTCAGATGTGTGAGTATGCATGATATCAGTGATAGTGTTTCAGGGCAGAGCATCGTTAATAAACGAATGAATTAAATCTAGAGGGTGATGCAGATAATCAGGTTTGCATGACTCTTTGAGACCAGTTGAGTTTTTTTAAGACAGTTGAGATTTTGTATGACACCAGCTATGAGTTTTTTTTACTAGCTACTGGTTGTGTACTGTATCTATGCTGGAAGGTTCATTTTGACACCAAAGGTTATGAAGGGTTGAGATGAAAGCTGCTGCGCTGAATATTATTTGCTTCACTGTGAAATGTTCTCACTTGTCATTTTTTATCAAAGAACTGACAATTAGGTCAGAATAAGACAATGAAATGATGTCTTCACAGCATCACACTACCAAGAGTAAGACCTGCAGCACTGTTTAAGGTTTCAATTTTAATTAAGGGATACAGTTAATAGAATACATTATTGGACTTCTTTGTATGTAACAGGGTTTGTTTTGCGAGTCAAAGGGGTGTATTAAAGTTACATAAAATTTTTTTGCAATTTAGGTATTTTTGGATTAGATTCATAAAAGTATTTTATCAAATGCCCAACTATTGAACTCTTGACTGTATACATTCAAACAAATTCTGACAGCTTTTTAGTGCCACTTTTAAATCTATAAATTAGAGAAAAAGTCTTAGCATTATTAGATTACACTCATACTGCCTCAAGAATAAAGTCAAAATTGTGAGAATAAAGAATTATGGGATTAAATTTATGATACATGAAAAAAGTAGAAATATTAATGGGAAAAAAAAATCCAGTTCTCGTTTTAATAATAGATATAGCCGATTTAGTTAAATCATATGTAAGACTGAGATTAAACAATGAAAAGATTTTTGCTCTTTAAATACATCAGACCCGATTTATACATTGCAGCAGGATACAACTTCATTCCTATAATTTGACTTTACTCTCAAAACAGTACTACTTTAATCTCCTAATTTTTACATTACAAGATTTTAGTAGTAATGTTATGAAAATGAAGTTGTAGATACTATGCTGTAGTGTACAACTTTATTTTCATAACATTAATACTTTAATTTTGTAATATTATGACTTTACTTTTGCCATTTTTAACTTACACTTTTTATAATAAAGTGCCACTTAAATGCTGTTGCAAATAATCATGGTAACACTTTAAAATAGGTTTGTATTTGTTAACATTTGTTAATACATTAGTTAACATGAACTAACAATAAACAAAACAGCATTTAACTGTAACTGTTAACATTAGTTAAATTAATGATTGTATTGACATTAATTAACATAAGCAAAGATTTTTGATTGCTGAAAACATATTGCTGATTGTTAGTTCATGTTAGCTAATGCATTTACTGATTTGAACAAATACAGCCTTATTTTAAACTCTTACCATAATAACTAATGTTGAATGTATTTTTTTTTACCCAGAGCTAAACTAAATGATCAACTCTTTCCACCGTTATTTTTCTGCTGGTTTTGAGCTGCTGCTGCCCTCATTCAGAGCTCTATGGGTTTTATTGTAAATTGTTTAGGGCTATGTGCTTCTGCACTGTGATTATGTTTGTACAAAACACAGATGAGTCCAAAGTGATTGTTTCACACTGACACTGCAGGTGCTTGTAAAGACTGTGATTAAATCATTGTTTTCAATCCTTCTGTGTCCTGGTCAATTTTTCCCTCCACATGTCACTTTATACAGTATGTCATTGATTTGTGGTGGGAGAGCTCATGGTCCTGAATAATGACAAAATATATTTCATTATATTTCATACATTATTCCTCTTTCCAAGTACAGCTGCGTCCAAATGCCTGAAACAACATAAACTATTTTTTAAAATCTAGAATAGAAATTTTGAAACTTTGAATTCAGATGTTTATGTTAATAAAACCAGAGTACCTTAAAGTAAGTATTAAATAACAAAACTTAAAACATTTTAATAACTCATTTTTAAATTTTTGACCCCACTCTATGTTCTCCAAACTCACTTTGCTGGCGGTTGGCCTCACATGTACCTCAATTCACAGTTTGAACATGTCCCTATAGACCTCTTCATTTCCCATGCTCGGATAGCCAACTCAAAGCTCAGCTAATCCTGTCAGTCAATCTATGGAAAAGAGAAGGGGGTGGTGTAAAAAGGCACCCAACTCTGTCTTTTGAGATGTGAAAGGGGCCCGTTTTCCCCTCCCTCTGTCCCGGTAGAGAGAGAGAGAGAGCTCCCTGTTCACTACAAGGGCTCCATTAACTTGACCACTTGCCCTTTGCACACAAAGCCTGGGACGGCCCACTGTCCCACCCACCCAATTATGTGCGATTAAGCTCAGTGTGCTGTGTCAAGATGCAGAGAGACAGAGAGAGAGAGATAGTGTTTAAAAGGAGCGAGAGAGTAAAACAGAGTTATTAAAAGACACTATGTTACCTTTTTTGTTTATTAGTACACTCAGACTGTATGAAGTCATTTGTTTTGTGGTTCAGAGATGCAAGGTTTTATGAACCAGATGTGATGTAATTGAGTATAAGAACATGACAATTTGTTTTTCATTTAATTTTGCAAGTGTATGTACAGAAGGAAGCATGTTTAAAGAAAATGCTCCAGTTTCTGAAATAGGGTGTTGTTGGGAGCAAGTGTTTTAGTGTCTCTCATTAAAACGTGTTTTACACAAGAAGATGCCATGCTGTTGTTAAACACAACATGTTGCCAGTGTTGGACAAAAACAAGCTGACGAACAAAGGTTATGTGGGTTGAGTTGATTCAGGTGTGCTGTTTTTTTTCTCTTACCAGATTGTGGATCTTTAATAGATTGTGGATAATAATCTGGGCAAGTGAGCCTGATACACTAAATGGGCGTTTGACTGCCAGTATAAACTTCAGATATGTACGCCATTAGATTTTATAAGATGCTTCACATTTGCAAAATATAAATTTTAAATATGAAGGCGCAATTCTGAGAAATACATTTAGAATTGTGAACTGACATGTGAAAAGTTCACGCAGTATTTGCTGTGTGAGGATTCGGCCATGTGTGCTTTGGGTTTTCCAGGTGGACGCAAACTCTTAAATGTACCAGTTGCAGTTTTTTATTATATTGCCACTTTCACTTTTCACATTGTGACCAGCACGCACACCCCACGTACTTGACCTTGATTTTAAAGTCAATAAAAGCTCCTCTCCTAAACTCTTCTCCTTCAGAAAAATTGTGAAATGTTTTTGTACGTTGCTTTTATTGAGGAAGTGAGTCTTTCACCTTAATTTTGCTGTTGGGTTTTAAAAAGGTTTTCCTCTAACGGCCAGAGTAAATCAAGGGAAGTGAGTGCACAGTTCCTGAAAGCATTTTCTCCACTGAGAGCTATTGAGTGTGTTAGCAGCAGGAGTTGGAATACTTTCCCTTCCAACACCTGCTACCGGCCCTGTGGGGCCTGGATTACCTTTTCATTTCCACCCTTTCTGCAGAGAGAGAGAGAGAGAGAGAGAAAGAGAGAGAGCTGTAATGCTAAGTGAAGTCAAGATAAATGTAGACCCTTTGGGCTGTGTCTGAGCACAGGCATCTCTGCTGCACGGTGCCACTTTAAATATTACATTTCCACAAATGTTCGTGGAACATTTTGCCTGGCGCTTGAAATAAGATTTAATAGTACAATTTTAGCATTGTTCACCTGAATAAACTTGAGATTAATTTACTGACATGCAGCCTTATGCGAATAAAAGTAATCAGTCAGTTATACCTCCTCCATCTGACCACTGAAGAGGAAATTGTACTGTTCAGAAAGACCAGATATTCAGGACTGTGTGGTTTAAAGTTATGAATCAGGCCTCTTTGAATAAAATCAATAGATGTCCTAGAATTCTTTTATTTTTACTGGTAACAAAGCAAATAACTTAGGTGCAGTGTGTAATTGTCCACAGATTGCTGTGAAGCATAATGCTAAGCTAAATCAGAACCGGCACAATTAGACGGACCGCTTGGCTCGCTTTATTGAGAAAGTGGCCATTTGAAAGAGTAGCTGCATAAAGCCAGCTCTCCATCAAACTGACTTATCCAATCCTCCACCTGGATTTGACATTAAGCCTTTTGGATGGAATCCAAACAGCTCAAGAGGGAGAGACAATGTGAACGTGAATGTGCCGGTTGGAGTTGATTGGTGGCACATAATGTTGATTAACTATGCGGTCTACATGAAGTACATGAAGAAGAGGGTGGGCAGTTTTGACAGGGCTTTTTATATGATTAAGGATCACAAACTGGGTTGCAGTGTGTGTGTGTGTGTGTGTGTGTGTGCGTGCATACAGGTTTCTTTACATTGTGAGGACCAAACATCCCCACAATGTACAGAAACCTAACACATGTGTCTGTGTCCTAAATGGGCAATTTGTTTAATTCTGTACAGTCTGAACTGGATCTGGTGCCATGAAGCTCCACTGGCTTCTCTTGGTTGTCATGGCAACCATGTGAACGCCTCCAAAGATCTTGCATCCCTTTCAACCGCTGTGATTGGTCAACAAGCCTCTTCCTCTCACAAGTGGTCGGCTGAGGCCTAAGAGGGTCAGTTTCCTTTCTGAAGGTCAATGAAGCGGCAATGTGCACCACTTGCCCCCAGACACACACATACAGTGTACAATCTATGTATTAAAACTGATGTCCATTAAAAAACACTAAAGTCTCATAGAAAAAAACTCTTTACACTGAGGTCATATGCTGGTTATGGGCAATATTTGCACTGTGGGTAGAATTCGTTGTATTCTCTCGAGAGCAACTGAATGTAATCCGGTGCTTTTGTTCAGAATGGATGTTACACTAAAACCCACTTACACCAATGCATATATTTTCATAAACTTTCATTTTACTGGACTTTACTAGGATTGTAAGCTATTACTGTAATTCAGTAAAGTAAATATTCTTTACAGAGCCCTCTTAGAGTGGGCTTAGTCTGTTATGTGAGCTCTTGCTTATGCTGTTGGCTTCATTCTAAGCTTGTCTGACTCGTTTTTTTTTGTTTGTTTGTTTATTGGCACTGTACTTTTGCCTGGAATACAAGATTATAATGGTGTTATATACAAAACAATACTGTGCAAACTGATTTGTGCGAATATTAGTTATAATTTTTTAAATAACAATAATTGTAATATTTAAAAAAATATATAATGTTTAATTTACAGTATATTACAGTCGTGGTTGACTACACGAGTCAGAAGGTTGTAATGTTACTTTGGTTTGGAGCTCTTTGTCTTGAACATAAATTCCTGCCTGGGTATTTTTCTAAGAAGATTATGCCACACTTCGAAGCTCGGATTACAGAAAATGTGTCCAGACTTAACTCATAAAATACTGCCAGGTCTTACTGCAGTTTAACTCACACAGCTAATGCTAATTAGATGTTTGATCCTGTTAATTGGGTTCCCACCGCTTTTTAAATTGATAACGTCAACCCACTCTCAACAAGACTAGAGCTGACATATTTTGCCTATCACGCTTGAGTTTTTTTACTCTTTCTGTTTTTTATTGCATAACTAGCGCCACAAAGAATATGTGCTCGCAGTACTCCACAGAAGACTTCACAATTATGATTTAAAATTCCAAACCAAGTTCCACACATATCCATTTATTAGATATTTTTGGTAAATTTATGGAGTTTTATGGTTTTCTGTTTTTAAATTCATTCCAAAGAATCAGTGCAGAAAAGCAGAAAAAGAGTCCATCTGGGTCTGCATGTGAAAAGCAGATATAATTGATACGCCATTTATTGATAAATAGTAAGAGAAATAGAAAGAGGGATTTAACAAATAAAAATAGACCAGTTCTAAATTTAACTGATTTCTGTTGTTACATTTAAAACTAGTAACAATAATAATAATAATAATTATTATTATTATTATTATATTATTAGGTATGGCAATAATGTATAATGAATTCAGTTTTAGAAATAAAAGTTTATACTAAATAAATGAATATGATTTTTATTCTATATTCTAATACTAATAAAACATGGGATGTTATTTTCCATTTTACTGCATTAAAAATATTAAATCAAATTTCTATTTGTGACAGGAATACAGTATTTGCTTCTTGTAAAAGTGTCATACAGGTTTAAATAACAAAACATTTTAAATACTTGTGATAGGGTTAACTACATTTCCATATAATTATACAATGACATCCTTGCTTTTTGTGTTACATTCAAAAAGCAGTTTAAATTATTATAATTCTATGATATAATTCTGTGGCTTGTGCAAATATTTCATTTTTTAATTTATGGCAATAATCAGGATAATGATTATCATGAACCTTTGACACTGAGTATGATAGTATTTATGTAGCCTAATGTTTCTATTGCTTAAGAAAGAGAGCTAAAATCATGCACTGAATTGCCAGGAAATCGCACATACTGTTTAAATACATTTAGAAAAAAATTATTTTCTACCAAATGTGTAAATAAACAATTTAAAATAAAATATACTTGTATTTATTAAAGTCTAAATGTGTGTTCCCGCTGTAGTTACACTTAAATGAAAAAGATTTTCCTCTGTTTGACCCATCTGTCAACTTCAGCCTGCCCTCATACATCAAAGATTGCTCATAAGGAAATGTCCAACAGCCGACAAAAACAATCAAGTGGCCTTTGATGACAAGCTACTGTATACATACAGAATGGGACCATGGATCCCTGCCAGAACTAAAGCGCTGGTATTTTTTGATCTCTCAGTCTGTTACCTTGTTAACTTCCTGACAGAAGGAGCTTGTGTTTCCTAGGTTAGATGGCAAAAAGAGTGCAGGTCCATAGATGTGGATATATGACCTATCCACTGGATCACTCATGCACCTTTCATGTCCTGTGTTAGGAATGTTATTTGCATTGCATGTTTTTATTTAGAGTTGAGTCGTTAATCATGGTTTCGTTGTGTTTGTGCTGACTCTATTTTATAAGAGATTTAAGCCTTAAAACCTTGGTCTTTGACAGAAAACTGGATCGTGAGGAAACATTATTTTAAATGTGAATGCTTGAACATCTGACCAAAGATGCCTGCTGCCGGGCTGACAAAATGTTCAGTATAAGCATAATTGCGTTCTGTTACTTCTCATATAATTATGATTATTCATTTAGATGAATAGAATTCACTATTTTTCCCATTATAATCAACAAAGCTTTGCAGATTCAGATATTTGTGTGTACCTGTGAACATATGTAAAAAATAAAAAATGCACCATGTGTTGTACTGTTAAAAACTCATTCATTAAGATTAATGTTGTTGTTAGTAATAATAAGTCTAAAGATCACTTTAAATACATAAATTTACAATTATTTTAAAAAACTACATTTTGAAGCAACAAGACTTAAATACTTAAAAAATATTGTACTCACACAATTTTTGTAGTTATTATATCTCTATTATTAAAAAAATAAATTGCACTGCTCCATAATGTACTACTGCTACCAATATAATGTTTTCATACTAAAAGCTGATTTGAACTCAACTATTTAAGTTATTGTAACTAAACAGGTGAATTATTCAATGAATTACTGAATTATTCAATGAATTATTCTTTCATTCCATTTAAACCAGCTCTCCAACCTCCAATCACATCTTAACTTCAGAAAAATGTCAGTTTCAGCCGACTGAAGCTTAAAAATGCCGAAGTCTTTTGTGGGAATCAAGTGAGAAAAGTGAACTCGAGGGAAAGCCGGCTGTCATGGACCTCAATGGTCGCATTATGTAAATCTCTGACGTCCCTTGATGTAAACCTGAATAGAAACACATTAACGTCTCGTATATACTTAAAAGGAACCCAGACTTTGCCGAGCTGAAGCGGCAGATCCAGTAATCATGTTGACAAATTAATGGCAGAGAATTAGTTGTCCATTAAAAGTGTATTATGTGCCACGCTGGCACATAAAATTACTCCCAAATAAGCGAGGGAAAGTGCGTGAAGGAAAGAGAGAGCCAGGAGAAGCACGAGTTGCCTAGCGAGGGGGTGTTTGACTGTCACTTTGAGACCTAGAGCCATCAAAGCACACTAAGTGTGTGCTTTGGGGCTGTAACCTCTGTTGAAAGGTTGTAATGAGGTTATATGAGGGTGAGGTGTCAAGCTTTAGGTCTCTGTGTTTCTCTTTGGCATTCAGAGTATGCATGTGCATGTGTGTGTATTCAAGTATGACTGTCAGCATAGCAGACTCATAACCCCTATTCATTTAGAGGATAATTTGACCCTGCTGTGCTGTGATACAGTGTCACCAAACCTGCCATTTTATTCAGGGTGCCTCGCACTGCCGAGACTCATACACATACACATGAATACAGAACATGTGCGATATTATCATTTCAACAAATGTTATTCTTAAACAGTTAGAAGAATTGAAGAACAGAACAGCTGAAATGTGCAGTTTGTAGTGGGTTCAACAGTCAAATACAACCCAAGAGCTCTTAAGATAACTTACAACTACAATTTTATTAAAGCCTGAAATTTCTTTTGGTCCCACAGTTTGATAAATACATCATCAAGTCTCAACCTGCTACTTGGAAGGTTAAATTGTATATTTGTAATTGTATATAATATATTTAGTTTGTGGTGTAGCAAATTTAGTTTCAATACAGTATCTGTAGCTTTGTGGCATTTTGATGTGTGTCTCAACCTTCCAGAATATTCCTATATTTATATGATATACAAATTGCAATAGTTTGGAAATTTACAACTTGTCCCAAAGCTGTGTACCACAGATTTATACCACTAATAGAAAACATGTTCATTACATACATTTTAAATGTATAAAATTTCAATATTTGTATTTACTTGTGATAATCACATTTACTGTGCTTAATAATTTAAGTAAAAATAATTGTTATGCCATGTCATACCATTTTTTAATCTAACCATTTTTTGTGACAGTTTTCTGTCCTGTAAATCATGCACAGAAACATACAACATCCACTATCACGTGTATAAAAATGTATTTATTTATACAAATTCTATACAATATTTAATAAACCCCTAGTCTAACAATACTTCCTGAGCTCAAAAAAATTATCAAAAAAATAGATATATACAGTATTTAACACAGCCAGGGGCACACGGGGCTCTTTGAAAGATTGTATAAATTACTCTATTTTTACTCCAGGTAGACCATGTAATACGGCACCGTTTACAAGGTATTATAGATAACATATTTCCAGATGCACTGTAGATACATGAAACATCTCCAGATATATACATAAAAAGTGCCATTTTTGACACACCACTATCTGATGAAAAATGAGTCGTGTCATAGAAAGATACTGCCTTCCATACCGAGCAATAGGGTAAAATGTCAGTGAAGTTAAATGATATAAATGTCAACTGTGGCACTTTTGCATCCAAACCTGCAATATGTACAGATAGTCTGTCAGTTATCAGTGAGCCGGTGAATGTATACATGCCTATTCCAGCCGCGGCTCTGAGTGCTGAGTGACAAGACAAAGCCAGAGTTAAATAAACATTTGAGACGTGGTTATTTCTCCCTTTCTCTCTCTCTCCACATGTCTAAAATGTAATTCAGATGTCAACGCAGATTCTCTCTCTATAATACAGTATGCTTTCTCTCTTTCCCTCCCTCCCTCTTCTTATTGTTCCTTTTGTACTGCTCCTTTATTGAGGAAGATGTTGCAAGGCAGAAGAAAAGATGACACACATTCACAGTCGATCGTGTTCTCTTTTGGAGCGCTTGTCATTTCGGCAACAGCGCGGTGACAGTGGTTTCTAGAACAGAGCATATCGCCGGTTCACAGTGAAGTAACTCTAATGGAAGCGTGACACTGTCCGTCATTCTGTGCGCTGGTCTGTCTCTCACAGTGTGAAATTACAATCATCATATTCTAGTGCTGAATAGATTCATACAGTCATACCAGCCATTTCTGGGATCTACACAATCATTACCATAACATCTCTAACACTATGTAACCTGTGTCTGTCAAAAAATACAGTTATTATATTTGATTTCACCTTGCGTCTCACATATAAACACACACAGAAAAGCTTTCATCTCATCTTTCACAGAGAATCGTGCTTTAGTATTCCGGTACTTAAAATGTAACAATAATGTGTTTTCTGACTGCTGTGAGTGTTTGTCTGTATTCTTTACATCTACAGGTAAATATGATTAAGGATATTATATTTTGTATCTGCTTTTATACCCAAACTTGAACATCATGATTTACAGGTAAATTAATTGTCAAAGTAATCATTATCGCCTTTCTATACAAACCTTGGCAGGACCTCTGTGTTGGCTTTTGTAATCTGAGCAGCCCAATCAGAGCTCTGTTTTAGACGGTATGAAAAAGCATCCAGAACATAATGCTGCCAAGAACCAAAGGCCACCAACCTTCACAATACCGTTCACATTCGTTTGGAGCCAGGCCACCAAGACACAAAAGCACAGCGGAAGAAGGGCTAACTTTTAGGAATGCCTAATGTGCTATAGGCCAGTAGACTGAGTCAGGGCAAAGGGGTATGAGACTATTGTTTGACAGAGATAGAGGGGTCGTTTAAGGGGGAGAAAGACACAGAAAAGAAACTGAATCTTTCAACAGCTTCTTACTCTAGTCATAAGGACAAATGCAAGAGATTTTTGACCATCCCTAACCTCCCTGACTTTCTTTGAATTGTTTTTATCAACCTCTTGGTCTTAAAATAGTGTGAAATTCTATTTGGATGTCAATTTTAACACTATTATATGACAAAACCATTAAATAATGTCTTTGAGGGATATTTTGTTAGAAATCTAAGGCTCTGAATTGTAATTTAATCATGACTGCAAAATAGCAGAGAATGAAACATGCCTGTATGTTCACGTCACCAAAACATGTTTGTTGCCCAATTAACCAAAATGCCTCAATGAAACAAGTCTTAATTTTCCTCTGTGCAAAGTGTGTAAAGTGTGTCAAGGCATTCACATAAATTGCACTTACGATAACATAAATAATAGTGTCACTTGACAAACAAAGACACAGATCACGAGCAATCAGCGAGACACAAAACTCAAGACTGTTAAGACTGAAGAGACATTTAGCTCTGTTTCCGCACGATCTGTCATAGAGTTGGTCAACACATCTCGTCTCAGACAATGCAAAAGGCCACTGCGGTATTGTAACCTCGCATATGGGATTTAGTACATGAAATCCATAATGGTAAACATTGACAGATGGCGTCAGTTTGTTTCCATTGGGGACTGAGATTGGTACACTTGTCCTAAGTGGCTCATTGGTGCTGAAGACTAAGCGAAGTTGAAGAATACCCTTAATAACGTCCTTAAACAGGACCTTTTGTGGCCCCAGCCTTTCTCAGGCCACAGAATTAGGCTTCCTTTTCTGTGGCCTTTCTCTCCCTCTTTTCTCCCCCTGTAAACCACTACGTGAAGTGGTTCATTACGGAGACTCTCCTCCACTCAGGTAGTGGCCCCGGCCATTCCCAGCTCTTCAATCCTGTAACTCCCCGAGGAAGGAAAAAGGAAAACATATCGGACAAAGGTCCTGTTAGCACTTCCTATGGAAAATTAGCAGCTTTCGCAAAGGTAGAAATCCCAATTACCTCACATTGTGAGGATGCGCCTAAAGGCTCGCTAGCGACTTGCTGCAGTGCCAAAGTGAGTCCTCCCCCCGGTCCCCAATTAAAAGCGAAGATGCTCTTCTCCCTTCTGAGTGCATCTATTTACCTTGTCCAAAGCTGCCCACTCCTAGAGCCCTCAAAAATCCCCAAAATGCACCTTTGAGATGCAGAAGTGCTCTCTTGCTTTAAGCAGGGTGGTGATGGGCCTTTTGCATCCCGACCGTTACGCCCTTCAGGTCCAGTGGGCCTGCTTGGGGTGCATTGTATGCCCCTGAGAATTCTCTCAGGACAGGAACAACAGTACTAAGACCAATGGGAAGAACTAAACGAAGGGCGGGAGCGCGTACTTGTGAGAAAAATAATGCCAGAGAAGAAGAATCTTTGACGTCAATATAGTGAAATCTATAGAGGTTGGTTTCAGATGCCTGTGGAATGCACTAGACCTCTAAAGCGGCCAAGAATGTTAGTGTAGTACGCCGTCAAAAGCTCAAGGAGGAACCCAAAGCTTTCAGATGACTGGCTGAATTAATCCTCCTCCTCCTCAGCTAAACAAATGCTTGTTTTTGGCGTACAGTGACTGGAAGTGAATTCTGAACGAGGCAGGCGCAAACGGAGGAAGGTCTAAATACAGAAAGGAATGTATCTGTGTTTGCCAATAATTCACAATAGTGTGTGCAAAAATGATCCCAAGACAAAGATCTATTCACTGTTTTGTAAGTCGCATGCTCAAGTCGCATATTTTCACATTTAAAGTGAGAAATTTGGAAAAAGGGAGCAACTCATGAATGCACAGCACCTGATGTGATCTGACAATTATCTGCTCGGTGTAAGAAGCAAAAGCCTTTTTTTAAAAACATGACAGCATGGCTAATCTAAGTGTAAAATTCCTGCAGTGTTCAAATGATGTATTACATGCAATGGTTGTCTGGAACAGGTTATGAGAACAATTGTGGGAGACAGACTGCCGACTTGCTTTGTTCTCAAGCATTGTAGTTCTTTTCCTCTTGCGGTTTATTCCAGATTTTAACTACTTCAAGAGGACTGCGTGAAACAAATTAATTTTATTATGTATTTATTATTATTGGCAGTATTACTGTAATGGAAAATTCTTTCAGGCTCAGTGTAACATATTGTAGGGGTTAATACTAAAAAGCCTGCAGCTTTTTATGGTACATGTATGTGATTTTTTGTCAATATGTTTTTATTATTCAGAGTAAATGCAAAAGGGTAAATTAAATACCTCAGTTCAAATGTTCAATTTTTGCAAGTGTCAATTAAACAAATTAAGGATATATATATATATATACACTATTATTTTATTATATATTATTTGAATTATAATTTTAATACTGTATTGACTTGATACTATTAATCAAAACAAAAATAAGTTATATTACCTTTCACCTCAAATATAATGTAACAGTTACTGAATTTTCCAAATTTTGCAACAATCACTGATATATTATGATATATGATATATTATTCCATCTTTTTTGGTTATTAAAATGATACTATAGGTGTGTCAAAAAGATCTGCTAAGGTGAAAATGCCAAAGTTAAAATAAGAAATGTATGTTTCTTTAAATAAAATCCTTAAATAAATGCACTTTTTAATAAAAATATGAGATCCTTATGTATTTGGACAAATTGCAACTTTTTATACTAATGTTTCTGTCTTCTGAAATCAGTGTTATGTCCTTAAAAATGTATTGCCTGTTTTGATTTAGCATGTAATGGTCTGATTTTATAAAAAATCTTAAGTTTTGGAAACAATTTTCACAAATTTTTCACAAAAACTCCTTGGCTTGCTACGAGATGTCTGCCTAGTTTTATCGTACAAGACACACATGGCAGAATGACGCTGCAAGACGAGATTTGTTAAACATTTTACCATTTTGCTGAATTAAATTCCCTTACACACAGGATTCTGCTGCAGATTGTCAAAAATCACTCAAACACTAATAGAAGAAATATGCTAAGGAAAATGTAATGCTAAGAAAACTCTCCACTTTATAAAAAATATACTGTATGTTGCACCATTGCCATCTTGTATAAAAATTTTATACTTTTTAAAACATTTATAATAATAAGTAATTTTTTTCTTCTGCAAACAGATAAAAATTTCATCTAAATAACCCACTGAATGTTTTACATATAATCAGAGTACACTACAACGGTAAGTATCCTTCTTAACTTTCTCTTACATTTGCCTCTTTTAAAAGCCAAATCTTTATAACATTCTCAACATCCCTTTAATACATAGACAAAATTGTTATTTTTTTATATGGTTCATTTGTAAGCTTATTTGCTATCAAATGAGAGATATCAAAGACTTACTTTGACTTAATGTCAAAATCACAGACAGCAATTACTGTTGATTGTAATGACCCGATGAGCTGATCAGTATGCATGTTATACTCTTTGTTTTTCTTTAACAACGTTTTGGCTCTAAGAAAAAGATTTTCATTAGTGAATTCAGTTCACTCTTTTTTATCTGTCACATGTTTATTATTATTCATTGCTGAATAGATTTAGCTGCATATAGACACTACTACCACTGTATTTGCTCTCTTTAAATTGGCTCTGGCCTGTGGCAAACAGCGCTAGCATCTGGAATAGAGAAATAACACCCGGTGACAGTCGCTTAGCACCTCGGCAGTAAATTAAGTCCTCAATGCCACACGCCGCTTAAGTGCACGACGCACGATACCAATCTGCAAGTTTATTATTGCCAGTCCCCGTTTGCCATTATCGGAAAACACAGTCATTAAAAAGCATTTGACCTTTTTTCAACAAGGATCCAGAAATTACTTTTCCTTTTTTTCCCGCTTGCTCTCTCAGTCTCTCGTTCTCCAATCATACTCCTCGGCAAATTGTAATGCGACCCCCTTCACAAAGTGAACCACAGCCAGACAGCCCTGAGGAGATACTGTATTTAGTTAAATGTTATATCTGCCAATTTCAAGACAATGAGGAGGGGAAAAATAGGATGGAGACATGAGGGGAACAGGGTGAGAGAGAGAGGATATGGCTCCCTTCTGACCATGTAAAGAAGGACAGCTTTGACTCTTGGATGGTACTGCCGAGGTTTGCTCACAGAGAGTGACTGTTGGTGCTTTCAGAGCATGGAGGGAGAGAGAGAGAAGAGGGCGAGCACAAACCCCTGCATGCTCTTTGAAATCCCTCCTCATCGCTATCAAGGCCTGTCACATGTACTGGATTCCATGCATTCGTTTTCAGCAAGGTATGAACCTGAGCTTGCTGCTGCTGGAGGAGCTTTTCCAAGATCTGTGTTGAGCTGAAACAATACTTCTTTAGAAAGGTCACAGTCAAAAAGAAATTTCCAGACATGTGGCAGTTTTTATGAAATCATCTCAAATTTTCTACTCATGTCAAATTGAGTATTAGCATTAATGCCTATTCCTTAACTATATTTATATGTATAGTTGTGTTCATTCCTTATAAAAATTATTTATAGTTTTACTACAAACCAAAAAGGAAAAACAAAAGTAAACAAAAAACAAAAGACAAATGAAACTCTTTTCTAAAGTAACCTGCCAAAAATCTGGAAAATGTTCAGAATTTTAGAAAGATAGGAAGAATAAAAATGAGTTTGCTTTTAATTTAGTACTGCCCTTAACAAGCTACACTCAAAATAAAACTAAAATAAAAGTCCTTCACTGTGCCACAGAAAATCCATTTTAACCTGAATGGTTTTATAAAGAACCTTAAACATCCATGTTTCATTGTTGTTTTCAAGTTGTCGTCAAGTTTTTTTGTAGTGTAAAAAGGTTGTTTAGACTATAAAAGTTCAAAAATAAATGATCATTTTCAGACAGAAAAATTCTATGGGGAACCAAAAATCACTGTAAAACAATAGTTGTTTACATAGTCCACAACACAAAATAATAACTCAAATAACCCAGTTTAAAAGTTTACATATGCTTGATTATTAATACTGTGTGATGTTACCTGGACAATACATATATAAACCAAGCAAGAGAGAGAGAACATTACTAACTACATATTACATGTGTTCTGTTCTGTATAAGAACTGACCTGATCTTTCAGTGATGCTCTATTTAATCAGCTCTGTCATGCTGTGTTTCCCTGCAGGGGGTGCTGTGAGCAGTTTTGGATGGAGAAGGAAATCGAATTTTTCAGGACTCCATAAACACAACACAAACATCTTCACTTTCAAAGCCCTTTGAACAGTATCATACTTCACAAGTTTCCTTAAGGTTAGTAGTGAATTGAGTCATCGCTTGCAGCTAATTATCAAAAGTGGTGGGTGGTCAGAGAAAGGGCCTGCAGACCAAGTGAAGACATCCGTTGTGTAAAGAGTGTGTCTCCAGGCGATATTAACTCCCAGAACCGCACCGTAGCGGATGAAGAACAGGATAGGAGGTGTAAAAAGGGGCTTATTCAGCAGGGGTGATGCAAAATTTCCATACGGGCAGAAAATCGGATTTAACGGCGCATCACCACAACAATGGCTGAGTACATTGTGACATGTTGTTTTGCCAACACAAAAGGCACAATGTCTCAAACAGACTCATCTTTACAGAGTATGAAATTGATGTGACATTTAGTAGTCACGGTTGCTGTATTAGTTCGGGTACAACCTCATGTAAACCTCATGAATCTTGCCGGAAGGCCATGTTTTGGATGCTGTGTAATGTGATCACCACTGATGGAGATCCAAGACCATGTTTCGCTATAGGCAGATCATTTATAACCACTTAAAGGTAATTAATACGTTTGACTCACAATATCACAATATTACACTTAATTTGTTTTTTTACATACACCTTATACCTTAAATATGTCTTTTTTTAAAAGTCAGATGATATAGCATTTACTCAGAATGTCCTTTGATGCCATGCTTGAAAATGTGTTTTATTTAAAAGGTTACTACTTAAAACTGTCAAAACAGATATCACAAAAATATTATAATTTAAATGAATAACAATACAAAATTCCAAATATTGAATATCAAAACCCAATGTTGTGTTTTGGAAACTTGATTTATGAATCACATCTTAATAAAAAAATGTCAAACATGATGATTGGTCACGTACAACAAAATCCTTACAGTGCACCTGACTGACACATACTTTTTATTTAGCTAAGATATCAAAATGCTCCAACATGTTTCCCTCCCACCTCTTTTTTGTAAAACAAATGTTGTCTGCATTGTGAATTTGCCCCCTGCTGTTGTAACTAAAGGCCAGAGAATATGATACTAATGATAAAATACAGACATCGGTGTGGATGGCGACACTATTAAGAGCCGAACACAAACAGACTGTAATTAGTACGAAGCGTGTGAACATCAGCAACTATTTCGCTTTACCTTTAAAATCTTTTGTTTTTGAGGATGTATTTCTTAAACTCAGGCATGGTGATTTTCTCCTCCCTGAAGACAAACACAAAGAAACTGGCACACGCACAAGGTTTTAAGGCGATTCTCCTTCTAACTAATAAATGCATAAACAATCAGACAAACATTGAGCCAATTCCCCCCTCACACCTCCACTAATTCACACATACACACGCAGAGCTCCTCTAATTTTCCTTGGGCCTCCACGCTGGCAGGGAGTATGTTGTAGCGCAAACAGAGATGTGTTTTGGGTAATTGCTTGTGCTGTGTTTGTATGGAAATCTCAGAGTGTGTGACAAGGCTAGATAGCCGTTCAATGTTGTCCTGATCCAAGCTTTAGGCGACCAGCCAAAGTATTTTATCTCTTAATGTATTAGAGTAATCTTCCAATTAGTCCATGTGTGTGTGTGTGTGTGTGTGTGTGTGTGTGTGTGTGTGTGTGTATTGCTAAGGGTGTGGGGTGTGGTTATGGTGGGGGGTGCTGTGCGATAGTTCTGCTTCAGAAGTAAACTGAGGTGCTTATTGTGTTGTGCGGGGGTTGTACGCTATCCGGGGCTCCTGTTGTAAAGTTTGCTGATAAGGAAACCCGGCCCTTGAGCATCCATTCTGCCTGGTACATTAACACTCCTTATCGGCAGCCCAGATAACAAGCGCATGCCATTTGCCTTCCGAGGAATTAGCCGTCTTCCTTGGCTAACCAGGCAGTGGTGATTAACCTTTACACTGTCCAATATTCTCTGAAGACTCCCTCTCTCAGATTAGACACTATTAGTTATGACTAACTAAATGAACAGCGCTCGCCTCTCCAGACAGAGAGGAAGAGAGAGAGAGTGAGAGAGAGAGAGAGAGCAGAACATGCACAGAAATATGTGTATGCTGTTGGAGTGGTTTAAGATGATTATTTGATTTATTTACATAGAGATTTATTATTATAACCTTATATTCAGATTTGCATATGTCTATACAGATAAACAATATCCTGCCTTTCATATCTCCATAAAAAAGTAAAATAAATGGCACTTACTACAAACAAAAAACATGTCAGCCAGCAAAAATTAATTTTGCAGTTTCATGAGATACTTCAATAAATTATTTTTTAAAAAAATATTGCTTAATGGTTACAAGAGGTAACAATAATTATTGGCTGAGATTATTTTTTATTAATTATTTATTTTTAAGATTATATTTTTATTAATAATTGATTTAAACATTTTAAAGAATATATCTTACTTATTTTCTTTCAATTAGTTTTATCTCTGTTTTATGTATTATTACATTAATTGAAAGAACACAAAACACAAAGTATGCCAGTGGCAATATGAGCATGCAAAACAACATTTGTATTTTTTAAAATATATATACCTTATATATTCCTTTAGGAAAAAAGTGTGCATGATGGAAGTAGATAGAGGTTATATTTGCCTGCGGTCTGAGCTCACGGCTCTTGACAGAGGTCAAAGCAATAAAGTGATAGAGACAATATGTTGAGCAGGTCCCAGAGAGAAAAAGGCTCTGTGTGTGTCCCCAACTCAGGATGAGATAACCATGCACTGTCTCTCTATCTGTATAGTTTTCTGCATCATACACACACACACACACCGTACACCGTCACCACTGTCAGATCTAAACATATTAAGTCATCACATCAGAAACACATTGACATATGATGTGCTGAGTTGATGATTACAAACCTAAATCTGGTGGCATGATGCGCCTCATGCTATTCCCCTTTTCTATTCTTCCTCTCCAGTGTTTCTCTTCAGTTGATATGATATCAAGATATCCAGACTCAATATATTTGTTTCAAATTCAGCATGTAAAAATGCATGTGGAAATTTGCAGTTTTCAATCATACATTTCATGAGCTGAGACCTTGTTGTATCAGTAAATCGAAAGAGTGGAGCATGAGATTTCAACCGCAGGCTTTTTTACTGGACCATTAGTCATGACGACATGTGCCAATGCACATACATTCAAAGTACTCCAGGCAATCTTCATACACGCCGTGAACTAAATAAACATCCACACCGCCATCGGTTTGAAAGCTATCACCCATAGTCGGTCACTGAGTGCTGTGTTTCAGCAAGATAACTTCACGAACGTGACAAGGGATGACACTTGCGCACACACTAGTATATGGAGCTATCCAAGCTAGACCCATTTTCAACCAGATTAAGTCTACTTGTTGAAAGTGACGGTGGAATTGGATTACCTCACTGGAAACAAGCCCCTGGATTTCTCGCAATGAGCAAGTGCCTTTGAAAGAACGCCATACTTTTGAACACACACACACACAGCCAACATTTCCCAAGCACACATTTATCTGCGGGCACAATTAAGAGCATAAGATTTGAACATGCTGTGTTAAGTAAGAAAGCGCTTTTGTTCCAAAGGAAACAAAAGCTTGGGGGAAAAAAATGAGTTTTTCAACCTTGAGAGAGCAGCGCCAAGGCTCACTGATACCCAGAATAATCACATTCTGCCTCAAATCCCTGTAGCTGGCACAGGTAGAGCTTATTTAAGACCGTCCACCGGCTACTCAGAAAAGGAGGCACGGAAAAGTGTGCTTCACCGTCCGTCCTCGGAGCACAGTGTCCATCAGTGCACAAAGGGGTGCCAAAGTTAACCACAGGAGCTCCTCGAGTGTCCCTACCCTCACCAGAATCATGCGTTCACGAAAGCAGGATGCCAGCGTACCTCAAAACGGCATCTGAAAAGCGAAATCTCGTCTCCACCTTAAGAAAATGACTAATCAAACAGCCTGGGCTCCATTTGCAAGCTGTCAATCAAGCAGCTTTGCTATCTTCCCACCACGGCTTCTTCCTCTAATACCAATTTAAATCGTTCACAGGCCTTCCGCTGCCATTATTCAAAAGATCATAATAGTTTTCCTCGTGCCCAAAGCACAAAAAATCAATTATTTCCCCACAAAGACTTGAAAGTACTTAGCGTGGGGCTGCGGCGAGTGGAGCTGTGGGTTATATCAAATTGAAACTGCACTCATTACACGCCACACAATTAGTTACCTCTGGTCTGCGCAGCCTTTCATTCCAAATGGCATATCTGTATTATTACAGAAACAAGCATGCAAATGCCATTGTTGGGGATTTAGAGAAATCAATAGGACAGTGGCGCTAACGTTTGGTGGCCCGTCACTCAAATCTGCTGCGGGCCAGAGATAAAGGTCTGAATTTAAATTAGTGCCGGCAGCCTGTGACATCACATGTGACACCCCAAATAAAAGCCTGGCTCCATGATATGTGTAATTATTCCCCGCGACTTCTCCTCCTTTCTTTGCACCTCATTGTGCGGACTTGTGTAACTATGTTTTGTATAAAAGGATTAAGAGTATTTTAATGAAAAATTGTAATTGTTTCTTTCTATGTGTGTGCGTGCGTGCTCTGTGGATACCGTGTGTGCGCGCGCGAGTCGCTCTTATGCAATGAGTGAATAGCGTGTTTCTCATTTGTTTCCGTCTTTCTTTCCCTCAGTAATTCTCTCAGTTGATTATAAGACATTTCTGCTCTGAATCTCCAGTTCACTTAAACAGCCCCTTAACCACCTACACCGATACAAGTGCAACGCATTAATTAGCTTTCAGCTCAAATAGCGCAACCGTGTAAGAGCGTATTGTAGACGACTTCGAAGAACGACCTCTCCTGTAGACCTGACCTCAAACCAGCCCTTCATTTGACCTCATACTGGGACAGGTAAGGTCAAAGGTCATGCTCTTTGAGGCCAGAGGTGGGCTGACGACCACAAGAGACAGGGGTTAAGCATCTGCAACGGAAATGCCCACAGTGGCCTGTCACCCAGGTGATCCTTTAACAGCTTTGAGAGCGATTGAGTGTCCAAAAGAGGAACAACAATTACCAATTACCAGCCTCGTCTCCACCCCCAAAACAAAAGCCAGAAGGAATGCAACTGCTTAAAAACACCAAAGAAGAATTAAAGGGAGGGATTTCTAGCATTCCTCTCAGCCAAACACCCCTGAGCTACATTCATACGCTAGCATGCGGTGTGTCTATCTATGTCGCTGCATTCATATTCCTGACTGTGCTGCTCATTTCGAAAATAGGAGACATCCAAAACGTCTCTCATTCACAAACAAACAAAGACATGCCCTTCGTACGGCGCAGACGAGTGGCGAGAAAGAGGGAGGGAGGACGTGCCCTTTCTGGCCTCTCTTTCTCTCTCCCCGTGTCCTACCCCCTTCCCCTTTAACACAGGGGTTCCTCATTCAACGACGGTTAAACGTTTTCACAGCCTGACAATGCCGGAGCAAGATGGCAGGTGCGAGGGAGACCGAGAGAGGGAGTGAGAAAAGGAGAAGGACAGAAAGAGCAAGCGACAGAGACGAGGTCAGCCCATT
Organism: Beaufortia kweichowensis; assembly: GCA_019155185.1. Lineage (NCBI taxonomy): Eukaryota > Metazoa > Chordata > Actinopteri > Cypriniformes > Gastromyzontidae > Beaufortia > Beaufortia kweichowensis. The sequence goes on along the minus strand of CM032801.1, from coordinate 12,389,478 downwards.
TGGCACAGTAATCGCTGTGAGCATATTAACGGAGACCCAGGTGTCTGCGCTTGACCCCCGCGTGACGGTTCCATTAACCCTCTGGGCTGGCAGGGAGTGTCCGGTAAAAGGGCGTTTCATTCAGCAACGTAGAGCTGGGCAGGGCCTTGCTCGCCTTCATCACTACCACAAAAAAAAGAAACGAAAACCCAGCCATTCATGTTAACAGCCCCCACTGGACACAAGCACGTTACGGGGTCCGCAAGCCACTCTCCAGATCTGCACGCACAGGACGCAATATAATACGCATGCACTAATACGCGCACACATGCTGTTTTTTTCTGTACCCATCCAAGTGAGATAAAGACTGGCAGACTAACCAAGAGGAGGGGGTGTGGAGGGGAGGGGCAGACGGGGCTTTTGGGTTGTCATTCAGCTGCTGCCAAAGCACACACTGCACAACACCACATTGTGCACAGATCGCTCGCTGCGCTGGGTGCATCTGCTAGATGATTTACATTTCCTACACAGGCATGTTGCAACACACGATTGTTTGTACACATTGGTGCATTTTGTGTTTCTATGTGTTGTACACAGGCTCATTGTGCATATGTTAGATGGGTGTGCCAGTGAGGTTTCTGGGCAAAACAAAGTTTGATGTTTCAATTATGTTTAACTGAGTCATAATTTGTTCTCAAACCGGAATTAGTGAAATTTTGAAGTGTACTAACACGCCTGCACAAATGTGCACACTCAGACCGTTGTTGTATCAATTAGACAACCCTAGTCAAATAAAGTCCTAACTTGCCTCTGGGCAGCGTCGTGGTCTGTCACATCCTATTTGCATCTATGACACTTGTTTATAACCTGAGAATCAATCTGGTTTATTGTACTAGTAAAGACGATATTCACTCCATGATAAACATCATGATATTTTATTTTACTGTCATTTGATGTAGTTCATAAAAAAACTAATTAGATCAGAATTAAAAACCTATTAAAAGCTGATTCATGGAAAGACAACATTTCTCTACAGGCATTCATGTCCATTTATATAAGCTCACCAGAAAATAACTTCCTCTTTCACAGACAAATCAAGACACAGCATGACTGGGCTTACTTGTGAAAATGCCAAACCAACATTTTTGTGGTTAAGCTGAGACAGAGATCAGTACAGTGAAGCCTGAAGGGAGAATCGGGCTCTATTGACATAGAGACTGTGATGAAGAACGTATTCACACTCCATGAGAGCAGAACAACACCTGACTGGATTGGCAGTCAGGTGTCAAAACAGTGTGAATGTCACTCAATACAGCACCACCCAGGCTGAACATACAGCTCAGAAAGCAAAAGATCTCAGATCGCTGGTCTAAGGTGTCTCCAGCCAGGTCGCTTCAGGCAACATGTGCTCATCCAGCAGAATTCATACAATTCGGCATAATTGCTCTGCTTATGTAAAACTTCTATTATGGCTGCATCCTTCTTTACATTTTTCACTAATGCCTGGGTATTAACTTAAAAGACAAACAGCTCAACGAAGCTGAATGAACAAATGCTCTGGTAATCACTGTGGGAATTATATCACACGGTCTGCGCTAAGTTATGTATTTCACGAGTTAATAGAAAGATGACCATGTTCAGATTATAAACAGGAAGTGGATGGTTGACGGTGCAATAAAAACAATACATGGACAGATTAGATAAAATTATTTTATAAAAATTATAATTTTTTATGTTAAATGTGCGGGAGGAGCATGTTATTGTTATCCTGTCAATCACAACGAAAGACTTGAACAACTGCTTACACCACTCCTGTCTGTCTCCACTATTCACTTCTATTATGTGTTAAATAATCAACAATATTTAAGGCTAAAAATGCCAGAAAAAAAATGAAAATGTTTTAAAAATTTCTGCAAATGCAGCTCACAATTGTAACTCACACCACTTCCTTTGGTCTCTGATCCACTCGTTCAACATCTTTTCCCAGTCTGTCCATTGGGCACTTTGATCAGGGTTTCTCAGTACATGAAACTTCCATTAAAGCTCAGGCAGAGGGGCAAATCAGTGGGATGGTTTGCTCCAGCTGCTTCTCTCCTAAATGGACACAGCTAAATAAATATTGCAGATATTTTGCATATTGAGAAGAATATTGGTGTAGCATGTAATGCAATCTGATAAACAGTATCCTGCAGAGGTCCAATCACATTTTCATCTGCGTTGTTATTCAAGTTCTTCAGCCCACTGGGAACCATAGAGACCCACAGTCAGGTTTACCTGGAGCTCTTGCTATTATTATTCACTTAATAAATGTCATATTACTCTGTCGTTTCTGTAAATGCATTGAGCAGTTTCATCCATTAAGCAGCTGGATTTTGCCTAAGGGAATTTGCTTTCAATATTTGATGCCAGCAGTCGAGGCACTTAAATGCCGACATCCTTCGTAAAAACCTGGAGGCCAATTTAAAGCTCTGATTCAGCCCAAGCTGTCTCTGATAAAGTCACGTGGACACATGAGTGATGTAGAGATTCAGTAGTCTATCATTAAAAACTCATTCAGGCTTTTAAAAAGTATATCTTGCTCAGTGCTAAATTGTTCTAATCTTTGTGTGATCAGAGGATCTCCGTGCGTGTCTAAGCAGCTACGATGACATTTTGACACCACGTCTAGGAAAAGTTCAAATGGTTTGTTGATCAGGAAAGTCCCACACATATCAACTTTAGCTGATCCTGTTCAGGGCAGCTGGGTAATTTGGGGGCTGGCACAAGGGGATTAACAAAGCAGGCCAAAGCATTCCAGAGTAAATAGCAATGGCTGTCACACACATTCACACTTTCTTCACACACACATATTGCTGTAACATTACCGAAAATAATTACTTGTCAAAACTGGGTTTTTGTTGTTGATGAAGATCGTTTTTGTTAACTGAAACAAATATATAATGGCATCATTAAAAAAAGTCTAATTTTTAGCAATAACACTTTACGGTTCAGGTTGTTAATGTATTAGCAATCATGAACTAACAATAAACAACATTTATTATTTTTGGTTGATGTTAATCAAAAATATAACATTGTTCATTTTGAATTCTTTAACTATTGTAAATTGCACAAATTGTATGTATATGTATATGTAGAAATTAACATAAACAACCAAAAAAATGACTTGAATATAAACTAAAATGAACAAAATACCGTGAATCAAAATGTAAACAGAAATGACTTAAAATATCTCCTCCTTGGAATGAACTTAACCTTATGTTGTGAACACAAATACTCACACATATAGTGCCTGTAATTAATTGCTTTTTACCACTAAACGTAGAAACCACGAATGAAGTTTCTCAATACTGTAAAACGAACAAAGAATTGTGTCATCAGTTTTACCTTGAGATTCTGAAAACGGAGGTCACTCGCTGGGAAACCGTTAGACTGAATACAAATAAAGGCCGTGGAAAAACTCTCTCACAACCTTCATTTTTCTTTCTCTCTTTCTTGAAAACACAAAAACTCATTCGCTTGATGTCTTATATCTGTCGACTGTTTTCAAAAAGCTGTACGAGTGGGCACAATACGCTTTAGTCCTGTGAATGAATGAATTAGCATTACTTGCTGCGGTTCAAGGTGATTTGCCTTCTTCAGTCATTAAGATACCAGTATAAGTAGATGTATTAATGTATTTTATCCCTCTTAAAAGACACTAGAAGATTTGCGGCATATGGAATCAACTCTTTTGTGTGTTCTCTGACCTTCAGTTAAGTGTAGTAACTTAATTACCTGCTACCTAAATAAAGTAGTTTGTGTGGTGATGCCATTCATAGAGTCTTTGGTGGAGGAGAACAGGTCTCAAAAACACATTTCTACTGATCTCATCCAAATAAACATAGCAAACACAAGGCAAACATACATACATGCACACACACACACACACACACACACACACACACACACACACACACACACACACATGCCCACAGTTTAGCATGCTTGTATTTGGGATTTTACTAGCATTGCCAGTTAGCACAGCATTAGCATATCAGACTGGGAGCTAATGATACAACATCTAACATCTGACTCACAGTAATGCACTGTTGGCTAATCTGTTAACACCAGGCAGATAAAGAAGCATATTAACCATACATAAAGACTAAAGAAAGTGGAAAAAAGCCTGTCAAATTTACAAAATATTACACTCCGTTCTCCTTCCACCTGTAATATGTACTACCATGTACTGATAAAAGTACTAGAGAGCTTTATGTCCACATTTCTTTGTGTCTTCAGTCTATCCAAAAGCACTTCAGCTAAACTCACATGAATACACACAAAAGCTCAAAGATGTGTAAAATGTCTAATACATGTAATTTGAAAGCCCAAGTAAAAGTCCTTGGGGTTTTCACATATTGAAAATCACTCCATTTTTGTAAAGGTCAGATGATTCTACGAGGTGCTCGTATAAGGCAGAAAGCGTCAAGGCAAGAGTGTTAATAAACTAGATCTATGTAGTGTCTCTCTGAAGGAAGTTGGTCAATTAATTCACTTTAAACACTGTCCCTATGTCCATAAACCAGATAAATCTGTAAATGGCCCTTTTTTCATTTGTAAATGATCAAATCTCTTTAGTGGGTATTCAGTTAACATGTACGAAGCACAGCCTTTGTTATTTCTGTCAGATTTATTTACAAATTATTGCCTTTTGTGGTATTTATCAGTCATATTTTATGTATTTAACAACAAGGGTACAACATGGGCTGCCATCTCAATAGATCATGACTAAACAAATGTGTCATTGTATGAAATATTTCCATTTATATATAGAAAATATAGATAAGAGTAATGATAAAAATAGTATATTTGTGTGTGTTTGTACATGCATACATGTTTGTGTATTTATTAGTGTTTGTGTGAGGGCCTCACTGAACTGCCATCATGGCAAAGGCTGGGCTTCTGCCAACATTAATTAACATGAACAACTTCATATAGCGCCTGTGGCAGGAGCCCCGATAAGAGAGTGCCGCACACGGCTCCATACAAATCCTCTTTCTTATCTCCATCTCCTCAGAACAACCAGTTTCAGCCCAATTCTATTCTAATCTTTAGCATAAACAATACTGATATTTTAGCAGCACAAAAGACTGAAGAAAAGAGTGGGGGAAAGAAAATAAAGGAAAAGACGTAGGGATGATAAGATCACTGCTTTACAAAATGCTCACTTCTTTCCACACTCACATTAGCAGAGACTATATTATGCACATACATTTGTCTAACTTTTACAGCAAGCAAATTTTATTCATTCTATAATGTTACAATCACATGACTTTTGAATGGATATAATGGAGTTCCTACCAAAAGAGGAAAATATTTATCTAATCTTATCAAGATCAAGAATGCGTTTCCTACCTCAATCAAATCCTGGCTGCACTATTCTACCACCACCACCATCCTAACTATACTGTATCTAAATCTATTCATTTCTGGTACACTATTAAAAAGTTGTTTGGGGAGGAATTTAAAGCTTGAATCAAGTGTCATCACATGTCTATAACAGCCTATTTTCATTAAAGAATTATCTGGAAATGTGAACTTTTGAAACCACTGAAAGAATTACCTGAAAATGTGAATTACCACTTAAATGTGGATACTACTTATTTGTGATTAATAATAGAGAAATGACAAGAAAAACATTTTGATTATACTGCTTACAATATGTTGTGCTCATAGACATGCATATACATTTAAGTACTTGTATAAATGAATAATCTAATTTTCACATATAAATGTTTTGCAGTCATTCTCCATCATGGGATCTGATAATCAGCCTCATTGATGGGTGAGGATAACCTATGGCTCTCCAACGAATGAGAAATGAAGTTGATTAAATCATTGGCGCTAAGCTGAAGTGCACACACACACATACACAACACACAAGCTCCTTTTTGCCAAGTGTCCCTCCATACACTAGACTTTAGATTGTGAATAAAACCTCTAATACACACATAAATATCACAGTAAGACACACAATAATAAAACTAAAGATTGTATAAAGACACAATAAAGCTAAAAAGACCGAATGAATATATGTGCATCTACATGTAGCTTAACCAGGAACACAGAAAAATCATCTTTATTCATTCTATGATTATTACACTTACGGAAACTGTAGATCAATGGTAAATGATCGTTTTATGAGCTTATGACAGCAATCATTCTAAGGATTGAAAAGGACTCAGAATTCTTATGATCAGTCTACATTTGAACAAGATTACAAAGGATCATGTTTGATTGTCTTACAATAATCACCATCATGAAACAAATCTCTACAGCCAGACATCACATGCAGGACATACACAGAAACCAGGCCAATGCATAATCTGTCCTTATGTGATAGAGGTATGTGATAAAGTCAAACCATGCAAAATACACTGTTTCGCTTGTCATATTATGCAGTGTGTACCAAGTAACAATTACTAATAAAATTATCACATTTTCTCACAAAATACCCAAATTGTTTTCTTACAGATTGCTTAAATAATTAGTATTTTAGTGTTTTGACCACTTTCAATTCAGTTTAAGGTAAGAACTGTAAGAAAATTCAGGCAAATTGGGACACTTGTGACATGCTGACCACATGCTGAGATAATTCATACTACAACTATATATTTTTCTACTGTTTAATATTACACATAGCTTAATTAATAAGCAAATTGTTACTGTAAAGATCTTCAGATGTATTTTATGTTTATTAAATGTTAAATGTAAGACAAATTCTTATCAATACAAACTGCTGTGCAGGGGTTATTTGAATAAAATCTCTTATGGTAAAACTAGTATTATTTTGCTTTGTTAAGCAAATCTTGACTGTATGGTGTGTGTGTTTGGTGGATGTTCACATTTGTGTTCAGGATACAGAAAGGGGGTCAGGAAAGAGTATTATCCCAGCACACAGCCAGTTGAGCCAGTGATCTGACTTCATGAGAGCGAGATGAAATTCTCACCTGTCCCTCTGTATCACATCAGAAAAACTTCTATACACACCTTTGCCAGGAAAGGTAGACTATCACACGCACACACTTGATATTGAGTCCACAGCCGTATGCAGTGGAGCACACAGTGCACAGAACACATCAGAGCCAGAGCGTAAGACAAAAAAACGTCACAGAAAGTGACAGAAATCTCCCAATTATTTAACATATGTAGGAAACCAAATAACACAGTGAATTACTCTTTATCTGACTTCTCAAATTTGATATACCCTATTACATTAGTAGTAGATAGGCACATGCCCTCAGGGGTCAAATATTGTCCTTTACACTGGTGAGAGATGATTTTAGTAAACAAATGTAACTTTGAAAAAATAAATACGAAAAATATCACTAAAATAAACTCTAATGTAATTTTACATATACATATGTAATTTTACATAAATTAATTGCACATTACTTACTCTGTATATTTTGATTTAGTTTACCATTTGTCTCTGATTGAAGAGCATTTTTTTGTTTTTACAGAGCAGCACAGTGTTTATTAATGAATTAGTCTGTGTATTAGATGTAGAACACTGACCTTTAAACAGCTCTGCTTTAATTTCACCTGTAATTAATATAACACTGTTAAAATAGTATTACGCAGCTCAGAGAGTTAAAAGGAAGGTCATGGTGTGATTCCACCCCCTTTTCCTTTCTGTACTATAGCTGGAGAAAATTACAACCTGGCTGCACACTTAATATTTCATCCTTAAGCAAGTATGACAAGCTCTTTTTGTGTCACTCTCCCACTCCCCCCCTCTTCCTCCCTCTCAGTCTCACTTGCTTAGCATTAGCAAGCACACCGTGCTTTGTCATGTGATGAAAATGAGGAATGAACAATCAGAAAAATAAATCCAACCCAAAGAACCAAGAGAAAAGATGACATCTTCTAATGAAAAGAATCAGGCCCTCCTCCCCACCTGCAGGGAGCAAGAGAAATAACTCAATGAAGGTATCGCTGGAGAGCGCCATGCATACTTCAGACAGAGTTGCATCACTGGATTTGTTTTGGCAAATTCTGGGTCCCTAACATGTCATCTCAAATCACTAAACACACTCCAGTGAATCTAACTACAGGCGAGAGATGTAAACACATATCATTTTAGATCAGGAAAAAGCCTAATGTTCCATCATACAACATTTCTCAAGTTTATTTAGAGCTTAATATTAACAGTTAAACCTTGGTCAACCTTGATGATTTCCTGGGTTATGGAAGCCAGGATGGAATAAAGAAAATGCAATGAAACATCACATTGAAATCTGTAACAAAACGTGTATGCCAGCTTGATCTAACCCTTAAAGACTTTTTTAATTTAATGTACGCAGGTTACTTGACTTGACGTCGGTTTTTATTCATGTTACCACAAGATGCAAATTTTTTGGTGATGCGACAAAACAGTTTTACAGGTCAAAATGTTTATATTTAAACTTGTCCATACACAGGTACATTTGGAAAAATAAAGGTTCTAATAAAACAAAAAGGGTTTCATGAAGATGAAGAACCTCTTTCGGATTCCCAAAGAACCTTTCAGTAAAAGAACAACTTTTTCCTTAGTGCCATACGGAACCTTTCCCGGTACCCAAAAGAACTCATCACACAGGTTCCTTAAAGATAAATATATATCACTGTACTGCACACACAGGGCAGCAGCATTGATCATATAATTTACTCTTCTCTATTAGCCGGCAATGATATTGATCAAATAATTCCTTTTGCAGAATCTGGACACTGCCAAATTGCTAAAACGTTTCTGCCACATTTAAGCATATCCTGTAATGGCCTGGCCATCGATTGCAGCTTCCATTCTCTTTTTGCATGTAAACAGCTCTCTTTCAGGAACGCCGAGCGCACATAGTGCATAGTGCACGTCTGTGTGTTCGTCAAATTCTGAAATTAAGTAATTCAAGTGGCCTTCTCATCCCACTACTCAGAATAGAAACAAATTGCTAGCGCTCACTCCTAAGGTAATTTCCCAACGATTTGAAGATTACTTGGCTGAAAAGCAATTTGACCCCATTTTCCTTCTGCTCTGCTTTTTGATTTTCTGAGGCCCTAGCCTGAGCATGACTGAGAGAAGACGTTACTTAATCTTAGATTACTATACAGCGAATGTGCAATGGACACTGGAGTGACAACACTGTACACTTCATTCAATCACATGCGTGGGATCTAATGTTACGGATCAATAGACACAACGGATACCTTCTACTGTTATGTTTATGTTTTAGTCTTGGATCATGCGATACCTTCATTGATATATTAATACCGTGAAGAGCAATCATAAGAATAACAGCGAGAGGCTTTTTATGCACATAATTTTTGTACCCCATTGTGCACACAGCTCCAGTCATGTTTCTGAAAAGCGTGCTCAAGACTGCAGCTGGTGGCACAAAAGGCGGCAATGCAGGGAAGTGACACCTCCTGTCGCCACGGTGACTCTGCTTGACTCACGGCTGACAACCCCTTCAACCAGACTTGCTGATAAAGCGCTTTGCGTCTCTCTCTTTTTCTCTCCTCACCTCCCTTCACGCCTGCGACCTGATCCTGTGTGAAGGGCTTAGGGCGAGCGAGGGTAGGAATGAACAGTGTGGGATACAAAGATACAACAGGGGGGTTTAGACTGGGCTGTGATAGGGAGGAAACAGTTGCAGAGGGAGTGAGCGAACGAGAGGAAGAGAGAGAGAAAGCACGTTCAGGTTAGATCTAAATGCGAGTGACATTGCATCAACTCACTTTCACATCTCCTCCACGCTGGTGTCCATCAGCTGTCCACCCTGCTAACGTCCTTGACACACAAGCACTCCGCAGCCCTGTTACATACATACACATATACACGCCGCTGTTTGAAGCATATCCCTGGCCTGTCATCCACCCTGCAAATGAGGTGACAAAAAAGAATGTCATCGAAATGTGCGGGTCTTATGCTCTTCGCGAAATTCCCCCCTCCTCACAACCTAGGTACAAACAAACACCCACAGACACACAGGCTGAACTACACCCATCAATATGTATGTAAAACGAAAGTGCTTTGATTTGCATGTCATAAATAAATGAAAAGAGCTTGTGAGGTTACGCCACCACGATCTACAGAAGAGCCAATGTAGGCGCTGAGCCAAGTAAAATCATGTAATAGTCGCAGAGGTTATTGTATATTGTTAAGGGCAAAAAAAATCTTCATAGAAACAGGTCACAAAAATTCTATTGAATTTAGTGATTAAAATGGGAATTGAATTCATTTTAATGGAAATCTCTGAAGGTCATTACTGGTAGTGTGTTGACTTCAATTAGTGGGATGTTATCTGATGCATAGACACTGGAATAAGGCTCAAACCAGACAACATAGAGATATTTTCTAATGGTTTTAATGTTAAATATCTGATGGCTCATAATAGTATTTGTAACTAAAACCATTAGAGTTTGTTTTTCTCAGCAGTGTGGAAGTGAAATAAATCATGAATATAAACAAATACTAGTGGCTTACGTTCCTCCACGCCATAATGAATTTCAAATAAGTTATTCACTTCAGGAATAAGTGGCTGGCACGCAGTCCTTACAGCTGGTTTGTTGAGATAATTGATTTTCAAATAGTCTGAATGATGCGTGAGGCGGCGCTGACAGCCACTGCAGAGACAAGCCCGCCAATTCTGCAAGTTGTATCAGTTTAATTGGAACAGCAACTGGCCTTCGACACGGCCTCTTTCCTACCTAAATTAAAACAGCCCCATGATTTTCCAGGGACGATGAATTTTTCATGTTCTTCTCCTCAGTACTCAAGACAATGCCACCGTTTGTCGCTTTTCCTCCAGCAGGTCATTGATGCGTTGTTCTGTCACAGATAACTACAGGGACTGTGCGCCGATGCGATGAATTGGCTGTATTACCTACTTAAATTTAAATTGACAATGTAATTTGTACGTCTTCCGTTTCATTTACGCAATCGGCCTGCGGGCATCAATGCAAACTCGTGCAACACAACCGTCATTAGTGGAGAAAATGATAGCAATGTTGTTATGTGGCAGTTACATGTCGATAGAAATGTTTATCATGTTACTTAGGCTTAGAAACTTTGATCTTGACTATCAAGAGTGTCAAGTGTCAACGCTTCTCAAGTTATTATTCATATTGGTAAAGTCTTTCTGTGATGAAGTATTATTGTTTGGCTACAGGCAGGCCCTCTGGTCTTGCTCTAACAGGCCGTGGGCTTATGAGGTAATCGCGATGACCAATTTCAAGCCTGCTCATTAGTGTCTGCGTAAACTGGGGACAAGTGAAACCCAATCCTTGGCCTTTGTGAGTTAAGAGATGCTAAAAGCAAAATTCCCTTGCCTGGGCTTGTTGGACTCGTAGACATGTCAAGCACACGTCTTACAATCCTTAAATCAGTGCACCTGTGCATGACACAGTATTAGTGAAACCCCTACTGAACATGATTTTGTGGACAGGCTCAGGTCAACTTTTGTGCACATGATATGCATGCACACGACCTTGCCTGGACTTTGGCCTGTGGTGTGCTTTTACTCTGTGTTGTCGTCATTCCTAACAATTTGCATTCCGCTCAGATTAAGTACAACATGTTCTTCTCTGTCTTAAAAGATTTTCAAATTCCATTTATCATTCACATGTAATTTGCATACCATTGTCAACAAGCTAATATCAGGGCTGATGCCCAAGTTTCCAATAAACATCTCCAAACAGATGAAGATAATAAAGGTGTACATTTTTTTAACTCACTTCTTTATCTGCATCTTTATCATCATTATCTAAAGGCAATAATAAAGAATTGTCCTGACTAGTGTCCTTTGATCTTGGTATTGTATTACATTTGAATACGTTCATTTAAGTGTCACTGTCTCAACACTATAATTTTACAACAGCTTACCAGTTGTGCGTGAGAAAGACAGGATATCCCAGTATAGGGACTTTCTAATATGTGGCACGTTCTAACATAATCCCACTTTCTGCTTTTCTCGTTTTTTATACCTATAATACCTATAAATGAATTAATGAAAATAGCTTTTTTGCACCCGTTGCAATATCACTAAATGTAAATGAAAACAATAATCCAGCAGTAGACCACAGCAGAGGACCTCATATTATCTTCCACGGCAATTTTGTCTTTTTCTCCAAGTTCAAGATGAGGAATTAATTATGTGCTCCTTGAAGTAAAATGAAAGAAAAATGATAACTGCATGTGCTCTTTAAAACAAGACAGCATTGTTGGCCATGTAGTGCTTCAGTCACTGACACTATTAGCACAAATTATTTCATAGAAATCTTATCTCATAGTTGTTCTTTCAAGTCCTTTCTGCAAGCCTGGTGCTTTTTTGTGGTATTAAATTAATTCTGTGTAATAAAACAATTTTAAGCATTTAAAGTAGTGAAGAGTTAACTGTAAAGATGAAGCAGGGTGATTATACCATTCAGTAATCTTAATCATGATTTATTCAGAGATGTGCACTGAAAAGCAGTGACTGGATGGTGGTTTATTTTCATGGCATGATATCATAACAATGAGAGATTTTTAGACACAGTGCTCTGTCAGCAGTAGCTCATTGTCAAGGGAGTATACTGAGAAAAAACCCAACACAGAAAAGCACTTTTCAAACAGGCTGGAAGTGGAGACGTGTAGACGTACACTGCTGAGAGTAGCTTACACATCCAAATAGTCAGTCCACTCTCTGTGTTACACAGTCTCTGTGACATTGACAACAACCTCTTCGTGACTTTGATCCCTCTGTGTCTGTGTGTCTGTTGTGTTGTGTGTTGCTGACAGCCAATCATTGCAAAAATCTCTCCAACAATACCTTATGTGTGTGTCTGAACTCTCCCCGTCTCAAATTCTTATATGTATTTACAGTACACACATTAGTGGACCTCCACGCTCCCCATCAGCACCACCTTGAGGTTGGAAATAAGAGCCACAACTCAAAGACATACAGTACAGCCAGACACACAAACTTAATTGCCCATCTTGTACCTGAATTTGCAAGAAATAGAGTTTTTACTGTGAAAAGCTTTAAGACACACAAGGTCAGCTCCATTCAGTGTGTCCAAGCTATGTCCTCATAAATGCATGGTGTGATCTTCAGTACAGAGGCTATCCTCTTTCTGTGGCATAGAAACTTCAAAATGCACAGCATAGCCTTGTATATTCCATTTTCTTTTTGAATAGCTAAAAGGCAACATTGGATTTTCAATGGGTTAGAATAAGAAGTTGAAAATAGATAAATACATGACTTTAATTTTTTTTTCAAAATTGCTATTTAAGCTTAAAATAAAGTTACAGTTTTTTATATGTCATATATGTCTACTAAAATGTTTTTATACATCTGCAGTGCTCATTTTATTCATGATGAATGGTGGTCTGATGGCCAAGCATGCCACTTTCCTTCTAGCTCTCTCAACAATGACTTTTCGTGTCAGTACAGCGCCTGTCCTGACCTGACTATTGTGCGGGACAAAGGAGTCTGAGGACTGGTGGCTCTTCCTGAATTAGCATTTTAATCACATTCTTACAACACTAGCGTTTATGCTAATATTATGCTAATGCTAGGCTAACTCTAGGCAGCTCTGCCACTAGGGTAGAGGTATTTTAGAGTGAGGCATGTGTACAAATAAAAAGAAAATATTAAATTTGTTTATTATTTAGGGACTTTGAAATTAAAATGTTGTAACAAAAGCATAATATTTAAAATTACATTTGAAATACCCGTAAATAATGTTACATTTGATTTGTTACAAATAAAATAGTGAAACTAATTTTATTTATTATAAACATATCATAGAATTAACAAAAAATTCTCCAAGTAAACCACAAGGCCTACAAAAACAGATGAAACACAATTAAAGAAAACCAATAATTAAAACCAGAAAGAGTCTCAGGAAGCTTTTTAGAGATTTGTACTTCCATGGTACCGGCTAAAACATTCGTGTTAGTTTGGGGAAGTGCTAACTTAGCACAGTCTTGGAGAAGTCTACACCATCACATCACATGTGGGGAGTCTGTGAGTTAAAGAATTGGTGTTCAAATGTCATTTTTAAAGACTGCCACAAAGAGCTGCGTGACTATTAAGTTAAGTTGCATCACAGTTGTCCCGTAAGGCTTTAAAACAAGGGATAAATATGACTAGCTTCACTGATGATAAATGCATAACCAAGCACAGAAGTTTCATCCTCCAGTGTCTTGACTTTTAAAAGCAGTCTATCTGTTTCACAGCGGTGGAGTTGCGAACAGAATAACGTGTAATTAATGTTGGGATGTGGCCCTGTGGAGCTTGGAAATGTGGGAAGAGGAGAAAGGAGGGAGAAGGAGTCACAGAGATTTCTGATTACCTGGCAAGTTGGGGCCGGAAAGGCTACACTTAGCCCATTAAAGATTTTCCAGCGTGACATTTGAGAGCAGCTGCCGCACCGCGCACCACCTCGCCATTTCCCCATTCGCTGGGCATCAATTTAGAGACAGAAAGAGAGAAAGAACAGGAGAGAAAGAAAGAGCAAACGAGAAAAAGAGAGGCCACCAGACAGACACTGGCACAAATGGATTTCATTCACCAAGGTGAACTGTACTTGGCTGATAAATGCACTTCCTTGAATGTCAGCAAATGTCACTTGTGAAACCTTTTACTGTTGCTTTAATAGCTTCCCAAACTTAAAAAGAAATGAAAATAGAATGACAGAGAAGAGAGAGAGAGAGAGAGAGAAGAGAGAGAGAGAGAGAGAGAGAGAGAGAGAGAGAAAGAGAGAGAGAGAGAGAGAGAGAGAGAGAGAGAGAGAGAGAGAGAGAGAGAGAGAGAGTTGAGAGAGAGAGAGAGAGAGAGAGAAGAGAGAGAGAGAGAGAGAGAGAGAGAGAGTACCAACAGAGAGAGTCACTCCACATGATTAATAAGACATTTGAGAAGTGGAAGAAAGTGGTTAAACCTCCCAGATTAAGTTTCTTTTAACTAAGCTTTAGAGGACAGCTTTATAAAAAAAACACTTACTAACCAAGATCTATAAAAAAAATTGGGTGCACATTTATCTGAATCTCGCTTAATTTATAAACAACAAATACACTGTTACCCAGACAGAATGGCTTGGTAGAATCACCTATGTATACTCGTGGCTCTTTAATGATGATTTCAGGACTCGGGTTGTAGCCTGGGCAACCTCCCTCTGGCCCAATCCACAAAGACAGTCCACATGGCTGTGATAATCCCCATTTCCAGTAGTTGCTAAGGTTACAAATTACCTTTGGTACTCTTAACCGGCTCCTCTGTGACACTCTAGTAATCCTTTTATGGAATTTCATTTAGGATTAATACCTTAGATACAGGATTACACACTACTACATTTTGTTTTTTCTACAGTTTGTCCAGTAGCACATTCCAGTCTCATTTATTTATGTTACATGTCAGGTATCGGTAACAAAATATCACTGTCAATTGCTGGAATGCTACAATTTAGTTTTTTTTTTATTCAGAGAAATCTATTTTATTTAAGACAATTGTGTGATATTTCTAAATCACATTTTCACACACACTTTATGCAAAACCTACACCTATCACTTATAACGTTATCCATTATAACGTGAAATATATATATAAAAGATGTAAAATTGGGTCACATGGGTTTTTGAGGTACACATGGATAGAGATACGCATGAAATAAGACTAATGAAACACAGCCGGCGGAACAAATTCCAATTCCAATAAGATGCAATAATAAGATGCACCACTTATTTATTTGTCACCGTTTAAACATACATATTAACTAAGACTTCTGTGTATGGAGGAATTGGCCACAGAAAAATAATTTTAATAATAAAACACTTAAATATAATTGTGTGAGCTACACAACAAAACAAGTATACAAACAAATAAAACTACTGCATTTATGTGATGCTACTAGTTACACCATCAGATACCAATGATTACACAATCAGACAGGAGAAAGTGTAAGAATGTGAAAGGAGCAGCGATAGAGAGTGTGTGAGAGAGTTAGCGAGAGCAGGAGAGAGAGTGAGCGAGAGAGATGTGAGCTCTAATGATGTTCAGCTTGTTTGTGATGCTCCGCAGCTAAACAGATCTAATGAGGCTAATGGAGGCAATATCAACACATGGAAACACACACAAAACTCTAAAGTGCTAAGAGCCTCGAGTCATGTTCTGGAATACAGAGGACACACATTTTTTCAGCCTCCTTTTGTGTACTCTTTCTCTCTTTTTCTCTCTTTTTCTCTCTCTCTCTCTCTCTCTCTCTCCATAACATACTCTCACACTCACAGACAGACACACACATACAGTAACACACAGCAGCTCAGTCATCCGAGCAGTGACAGGCTGACAAACAGTGTTATTGTTCTGATGGGTCAAATACTGCAAGCTCCCAAGTAATTTGAACCACGGCATTCAAAGACAACACAGATAACTCTGAGAGAATTTTTTTACTGAGCAAAAATGGGAATACATTAAAATAAACCATTTTATCCTAATGAACAAAAACAGAAGAATTAATATACTTTTCTAACACTTCTAATATTGTTTATTTTGATAATTTTTGTATATGCATTGACTTAGCAGTGTATAATAATTTTCAATCACATCAACTGAATAAATTTTGCAATTTTTTATAGGTATGACATGAGTTTATATGAAATCATTATTTTTATTTCAGTAACTTAATATTTCCATCTTCACTTTATTAATCTGCCTGTAATTTTCGAGTAATCTTAAATACCATTATTTTTGTGTTTGATAAGGATACTCTTATCCAGACAGATATTCCTGTTGAAGCAGCACTGGTTACCCCTCATTTTAATGTTATTACATACTCGGAAACAGGCAGCTGTGCAGTCATGGATTTTCTGGGTTATTGCAGACAGAAATAGCCAAAGACAAAAGAATTCACTTTAGGTCGAGGATGGGTGTTTGCTTTCACAAAGACGAGACCATATCGTGCAGTTTATGACGTTGCAATATTATTTGTGTTCCTGTTTTGGTCAATGTTGTAAACCTATAAAAACAAACATTTGTGCGAGCCGGTGAGTGCAGCGCTGCTGGGCAGGACACATCCTCCTTTAGGAAGGAAAGGGATTAAGCGGAGAGAGCAAACAAAGATATCAACAGTTTCTTTAACCCCGCTGTGAACCACAGACCTGCGGGACAAACTCCCAATAACTTCCTTTACCTCCGCGCGACATTTCGCCTTTTGATTCACCTTCTCTAGTGGCGAGCACATAGATTTCATGGCATAAAGAAGTCTAAACGTGCGGCCTGAAAGAGAATCACATTTAGGCTATGCCTGTTATATGATTGCTACGAACGAAAACGTGGCATATGGTCTAAAAACCTGGAGAAGTATTTGGTTAATTTAGGTTTTCGTTTTTTACTGGTTCAACAGTGACTGATATCACGATCACAGCTATTGAAAGTTCAAGGGTAGACTACAGGTTACAGCTGTCACTCATGAATTTTTCATTTGGGCATGGGATAATGCGTCGCGCATGGGATCATTTATTCACCCGTAAACAATTTAAAGACGTTTTGACATCTGCTGGAGTATAATTAAGTCAAGTGATCTTACAAAAAAGCACACTTATTAGCAAAAAATGAAGTGATCAATTATATTAATCAAACACTATATGTGTTAACTTATGACCGATAACTTTATGAACTTTATTTATGAGCTTTCATTTATTTTTCCGACAATAAATATTAGGCCTACATTTAGAGAGAGAGAGAGAGAGAGAGAGAGAGAGAGAGAGAGAGAGAGAGAGAGAGAGAGAGAGAGATTTCGTCAAAGTAGGCCTAATTTACAAAACCTCTCAACATACTTTGTATCTTTACTCCACAGTAAACCAGTAAAAAACAGTATAATAAAACAACCAACAACATCATAAAATAAAAAACAAATGTTTAAGAACAAGGTAAGTTTAAGAATAAAATCCATCTTCGTAAACAACGAAATATGAAATAAAAACCTGTCACGAGAGTGAATACCCCCTTCCGGCTGTCTTGAGGAGGAGACCTAAGCCTCGGAGAGACTGCCTTTGTTTGCAACTTCCTGTGGGTAATCCTCAGTTAAAAAGAGTTACACTATTGACAATATATGCAATCTAAAATGTTTTACCCTCAAAGTTTACCACCACATATAAAAATAACCTTATAGAACTGTAGCTACTGTAGTGAGACAATGGTAAACGTGGCATTTGTAGTAAAACCACAACAACATAAAACATGGTTTATGTAGTAAAATTATGGTTAAGGTGTGCTTTTTTACAATATACGTCCATCTTCAAATATTTAAAACAGTGCTACCATACATGCTACGTTATACTACAATAACATTTTCAATTAGACTCTTTTTTCCGTTTAGACCAGGTGCGTTATATTTAATTTATGTATTAATTTATCAGTAATGTTGTTTTTTGCCTGCGCGTAGCTTTTCTGATCAACTAAACTTTTTGTTTTGTTGGACAGCACCATTTTTATATTAAATGTTTTTGATACCCTTCTGTTGCGAGGGGTTTATACTTTCTGTGAGGCTCTACCTGTTGATGTCTTGTAGCTGTCACATACATGCGGCGCATCGCATCTCCTGCAGCAGTCCAGACGTCCTCTATTGATCTATGTGGTCAAACTCTTCTTTAGACAGAAATCCTAATCGACAGATGTTGTTCACCCGTAAATAACAAGTTCTCGAGGTTGGGCTTTTAGTGACTTGTAAGCTAATGCTCAATACCGTCCATGGGTCTATGCAAAAGCACTATTTTGCATCTGTTTCTTTTGCATTTTAACTGAATCTCTACGTTTTGGGGTGGCTACTTGTTTCATTATTTATTTGAGGGCACAAAACACGTCAATGAGCTGCAGTTACTGTAAGTTGATATCAGAGATAAGCGGAG
Source organism: Beaufortia kweichowensis (assembly GCA_019155185.1). Taxonomy (NCBI): domain Eukaryota; kingdom Metazoa; phylum Chordata; class Actinopteri; order Cypriniformes; family Gastromyzontidae; genus Beaufortia; species Beaufortia kweichowensis. The sequence goes on along the minus strand of CM032801.1, from coordinate 12,370,598 downwards.
TTTTAATACGACTTGTATACTAAAGGACTTCCTGGTAACCTTTACAATAAAGAGATTTTGCGGGTCAGCACAGGTCACGCAGACCCACTAAGCCAAAACGTCTTTGTGTTTATTGCCTAACCAGGCTGTGCACATGGATGGAGCACTTCTAAATGTTTACTAAGATTTAAAATATAAAAATTATGTTAAGAATAAATTGCATGAGAACAAAAAATTAAGACTTCCACATCACCAATACTCATTATATTAATAAAAGTACATAACTACAAACTTGAATAACTATACAAAAACTACCAACTTTCAAATGCGCTTCCTGTAAAATAAAAAATGTAGGCAAAACAAAATGCAGTTATTCCTTATGATTCTTGAACAATAATCATTATCATAACAATAGTCATTATCGATAACAGAAACACAAACACGTCAGGCTACAATAGCAGTACCAGTCCCATTTAAATACGCTGGTTTCATTCGTGCTATTTTCAGTCACTTGACTTTTGTCAAATAAAGAGAAAGGAAAATGCTTATGTTAAACACGACACGTTAGACAGTATAAGAAAAGACAAAAAAACATTTTGCATCATTAAGCACCGTTTACTGAATTTGTAAGAGTGAGTGAGATATGTTGTTGTTGATGCATTTTATATCATTTTGTTTCGCCAAATAATACAGACAGTTTTTTAAGTGAACTTGAATTTCTTGTTGAAAGTTCAAAAATTTCTATAGTTTATTTTTAGATATAACAAATGCACATATGCAGTACAGCGATAATCTGTTATACATAAAAAACGCAATTACACCATCCATAAATCAGGAAGAAACAAATTATCATAACGTCAAATTAAATATACAATATATAAGTTATGCGTTGTAGGAGCTCTTAAACTAAAATAAATAAAATACACATCGATGAATTTCACCCAAATAAAATAATTATAAATCTTGAATGACTGAGGTAGAATGGACGAGGAGATTCATGAATGGGCCTGCCCTTTCAGCTGTAGCTCAACTGAAGCGCTAATAATTCGCCCTTGTTGACGATTTGCTCCAGATTGGGTTGTCTTACTAAGCACAGAGTCGGGTCTGCCAATTTAAAAATCTCTAATAGGGAACTGCCGGGAAATGAAATGATTCGAGCATTGACAGATTACAAGCTTCTGAAATATTGTCGGATTACTCTGGTCGTTATGGCAGCAGTCTTAATGGTTGTTTCATTTTGCACCTGATTGAATTTAACAAAACAACGGATATGTTTAGGCTCACAAAACGGCTTAAGGACACCATAGCCTGCCCAGTAAAAGACAACAGGATGGATAATTCCTTCACTTTATGCGCCTCATGCATCTCTCTTTTTACATTTTTCGATAATTCTATGAAAACACAACAGACCTTATGAAATAATAATATTCGATATGCTGTTTTTCAAAGCAAAACAAAATCATTTGATTGAAGAAGTTAGTAATCCATCTACTGTATTAACAGAATTATACGTTGTTACATGGCTGAACGTTATTATAAGAACTCATCTACAGAAATGTAAAAAAAAACAGTGCAGTTCTGATTTATTTTTTGCGTATAATTCGTATAATTGTCCACACCATATGAACGTTTTTTAGAACGTTTACAAATAGTTTAGTTTTAGTAAATTTATCTGATTTTTGAAAGACAAAATGTTCACTTACTTAGACAAAATAAAATTTCACAAAATTTAAAAGCAAAAAGATTTACTTAAAACTTTCCTAAGATGAAACTATTTCACACCAGTAGTCTATAGTGTTTATCATATATACACAACCCTTTTAGATGATTTTCCAACATGTTTTCCGGTTTAAGTGTTAAATAATAAAATGTATGCATAACAATCATCATTTATATTAAAATGATTTTAAGTAGTTAATTATATACTAGCCAGTTTTAAACATTGAAACATTTTACATTAAATGTAAGTGTCTCGTTGTACAGTAATTTAAACACTTGATTTCTACTTGTCAAACAGTGGGAAATGTGTGAATTTTAATAGCCAATCCTGGAGATGTGTGATGTGTGTAGTATGTATAGATGCATGTCGAAGATCGGGCTGGAAGCGTTATCACCCCAAGGGAAATTATATGATTGTTTGTCTCAAGTTGCTGGTCCTGAAACGAACATTTAAGTTAAACAAAACAAAATGGAAACAACGTAGCTGTTGGTACCACCCCGACATCCCGAAACACAGTGCACATCCTCCCCAAACTATATGGTTTTGGGCTAAACCAAATCTCCAAGTGAAACCGGAAGAAAGAGGGCCTGCAGTTCCAGGCGCCCGGCCCATTCACAAGCAAAACCTCCAATGGCTTCATTAGAAGTAACGAGTTGACACAAGGTAAATCTAACATTGAAGCGCCATTCACTTGGTTCGCAGAGTACCCTCATTAAATGTCGCTAACAAGCCGTGCAAATGCAGTGATTGGACAGCTCCCGTATAACTCCGCAGACCTAGCAGGATGCCCACTTAATGAGACCACACAAAAAGGGGGGTATCTCTACATTTCTTCTGTTGAAAAAAATGTGCACGCCTATCCATCCCTCCTTCCCATTGCATTAAGACAAAAGGCACATTTTTATCTGGCGTACAAGAACTCGTAATTTTAAATGGTGGATAAAAACAATGCTATTCTTTTTATTGTCATTGTTATCGACATTCCTATTATAAAATTTAAAAAAACTATAAAATATATTATTTGAATGTAATCTCGGCCACCTAAATATGTCTGACATCACATAGCCGGAGAAATATAGCAATAAAGCGCCTCTATTGTACTACCTACATTTAACAAGCAGAGAGGAATCAAAATACAGCCGAGGTTAAGACCCTGAGCTGAGAGAATAGAAAGGGCCATTTGCGCCCCGTTACGACGGCCCCACAACGCTGCAAGCTGCACTTGTCTCGCACGATTCACGGTTTGGAGGAGCAGCGTCCCGGCAGAGGATGACAACTTCACAAGCGAAAAGATGGAAATACGCGTAATGCTGAACAATGCTTGCTTGATCGACGTTCTTCTCATTATTAGTTATTCGTGTATTTTACGAAGCTCTATAACACACTGACCAACTCTCTGGTGAGTCTCTCAAAGCTTCTATGTTTAGGATAATTAATATGATTCAGACTTACAGGATGCCGAGACGTCCGCTTTCGCAAGCCAAACATACCTCATAGTCAACAACTCCGTTTTGGATCCAATTATGAACTGTCGCGGTAGTACCAGAAAACAAAGTTGTTGTTTTTTTACATTTTTAACCGGACGAAACAAAAAGAAAAACATAATACAGCAACTTTACCAAAGCATATAAAGAGACTGCGAAAGAGATGAGAAAAAGATGAAGGTGAGCAATAGGTCAGAATTGATGGAACCAAACAGTTTTACTAAAATCCATTAATGACGCAGCTTAATCAAAAAAAAAGGGAGAATATAAAAAACCTCAAACCACATCTCTCTCTAGAAGAGGTCTCTTGATATGAACTTAATTCCGCAGCCGTCACTGGAGACCGTTTTCCTATTTGGCAATGAAAACAGAACAAGATTCAAATAAAATAAAACATTTGACCGGAGAAGACACCGTCCAATGCCCTTTCCTTCTCAAGCACAATGCACAAAATTATTCATGCATGTTATGGAAGCTTACTTGCCAGCGTTGGTGAGAGGATGGGAGGACACATTTTCGTGTGATGATAACGAGCAAGTTTGAATAGAGGGCTAAGAAATGGCATACTTGTCTATACCGCCGAGCTTCACTTGTGCTCGAATGCTGTGACGACACTTAGGTTTATTTAAGCTATATGGCACTATAAGATGCCAAAATGACGCGAAGTTTCATCACTTCACTCAAAAGCAGTAAATCAATTATATAAACATACGTTTAAATAATATGTTCAATTTGTCATGTAATCTGCAGTCTAAATCATTACTTGATCTTTTGGAGATAAACGTTCATCGGTATTGAGGACACTGCTCCCCGCTGATTTACACATAGAATAGAGAAATGAAAGCTTGGGGATAAACAAGCGATTAGACCAAGTAAATGAACTTGTTTGGGGATGCTAATGACATGCTTAACAAAAACAAAGGTTATGTTAAATAAAGTGATTTTACGGCAACTTGGCACGTTTTTCTGTTTTAAAATTTAAAGCCATTTCTCTATTACATGCGAAGCCTTTTGCAAATTATCTCTGAATCATGTCGTGCAAACAGAGATGCCCCCAGAATGTAGTTATTTTAAACACGCCAGAGAACAGGCCCTATATAATATTTAATAATCAAATACTTTTCTGATAGCATACCAGCTTGACCAAAGGATTTTTGATGCGTTAAAAAATAAAATAGCACAGTCGAAAAAGCCTTCCAAAGCGAACATTTGAAGTGCCACTTGAAATTACTTCACTTAAGTTTCCTGTGACAGAAGAACAAACACATTTGATCCTGGAGACACAGCCTGACCTAATACTTCTATCAAGATCTCATTTTGTTAACCAAACGAGCTTTCATTACATTTGTATAAATCTAGGGTGGCTTGTGATAAACTAATAAGAAAATTACGAAAATCACCTACATTTACACAGACTGAATTTTCCCAGTAACGGGTATAAGTATGTAGGGACATTTTTGGATAATGGAGTTCATGATAATCATGTCATCATGTCATGTAGGCAGATAAGATGACGTCTGGACGCTGTGTGGGTCTCGGTACACATCATATACGTGCTTTTACAATATGGTCATTGTTCTTTACAGAGTGTACGAGTAATTTTTAACGCCAGTCTAAATCTAATGCTGCGTAAATCCATTGATGCAATTCATGAAACCCACACCAACAGGCCATATAGCCGAACCTCGTGACATATAGATTATGTCCCCCATTCTAGTGAAACAAGCAATATGCTTTCAAATCTAAAGTTAAGTAGCTTAAAATAATTAGTGTAGTACAACGGAAGCAACAAAGCCAAACTGATCTATAAAGTACATCACATATGTGCGTAAAAATGCAGTCTGTCAGCATGCACTATGCAATGGGCAAGTCTCTGAGTAAAGCGCCACCACAGTCAGGGATGCGCGTCCACTGTTAAACCACTAAACGGTTGTCACTGTCTGTGTGCAAATAGCGGTCAATTCGTTGCCAAATCGAATCAAAACGCGTCAAAAAGTGACCCTCGCGGTTTCTTCAGCGTAACAGTACATAAAACAGCATAAATGCAACACTTTAATGACTACTGTATTAATTGTTCAGAGACGCAGCGCAGCATCGTCTCTCCTCCTCCATGAAATTTCTCTTCATACGAGGCGCAAAAGAATGAAACAGCCTATCTGCGCATCCCGTCGTAGATTCCGTTTTAGCGCTTCATTTAAATGTGCATTCCCGTTTCTGCGACTGTCACTCGGAGACCCCACCCCTGCCTTCTCTCCCTACATATCTTCTTAACTTTAACGAGCCTCGTTAAGATCACAATAATATTCCACCCACTAATTGCTCATTCCATTCAACAAATAGGCGAGCCTGTGCTTCGACTTCACACGAGTCATAGGGAGGGAGGGTGCTGTTGAGATTGGAGTTCCTGATAACCCCCCGTGCGAGCAGCAGAAGTGGTGAAAGCCTCTACGTACTGGCTAATGATTGGCACGCTTGACAGTGATTGGCAGGGCTGCCATGACAACCCTACAACGACACCGAGAAGACCAATAGAAAAGCGAAACAAAATATTTCAATGCTACACTCACGGTGGATTTAGGGGGAGATATTATGAGGCTGGTGTCATTAGGCGATAGCTATTGAATCATTCAATCTGAATTCGTCTTTCTTTTTTCCTTGGCAAATTTCATTCTCTCTCAGGTCATTTCCATGGTTTTCAGATCGCCTTTAGAGCTTTATCCCTCTCATTTCTTCCTGCCAAACTTTGCTGATCGCCCTCTGCTCTTGGCGAGCAGCGCGCCCAGCACCAGGTCTCCTGAAGACTTGTCAATGTTTCAGCTACCGACCTTAAACTTCTCTCCAGAGCAAGTGGCAAGCGTCTGCGAGACGCTGGAGGAGACCGGGGACATCGAGCGCTTGGGTCGCTTCCTCTGGTCGCTTCCAGTGGCGCCGGGCGCTTGCGAAGCGATCAACAAACATGAATCTATCCTACGCGCACGAGCCGTGGTTGCCTTCCACACGGGCAATTTTCGCGATCTCTATCACATTTTGGAGAACCACAAGTTTACGAAGGACTCACATGGCAAACTACAGGCGATGTGGCTAGAAGCTCACTATCAGGAGGCCGAGAAACTACGCGGGCGTCCCCTAGGACCGGTTGATAAGTATAGGGTGCGAAAGAAGTTTCCCCTGCCTAGAACGATCTGGGACGGCGAGCAGAAGACGCATTGTTTCAAAGAGCGGACGCGGAGTCTGTTACGGGAGTGGTACCTTCAGGACCCCTATCCAAACCCCAGCAAGAAAAGGGAACTGGCGCAAGCCACTGGACTCACTCCTACACAGGTCGGAAATTGGTTTAAAAACCGGAGGCAACGAGACAGGGCAGCGGCAGCAAAAAACAGGTCAGCAGCATTGTTTCATAAAATAAATAGCATATATAAACAGGAATAGATCTGTATACAGAGATGCTAAAATGATAGAGATATAAAAACAGGATTTTATTGGTATTTTATGGGCCATGGGTGTAACAGGTAAAAAATCTCAGCTAGAGCATAAATATGTAGGCAAGTTCATAAGCATACGTTTAAAATTTTAATTAGCGTACAATAAACTAATGGGAACATGTTTACGATGAATTGTAAAACAGCTTTACAGAACATATTGTGATTAGTGTATTTTTCACCGCACAGAGAAAGCCTTCACACTGTTTTTGTCATACATTTGTCCCTTTTAGATATAACAAAAAACAATACAGTTAAAATAAAATCATGCTGAAAAATAAACACTGTACGTATGACATGTCTCAGTTGCAATATGTGAAAAGAAAATCCCCAAGCAGAGAACTATTTAATTACAAACGTGCTTACACACAGACAAGTTTTGCAACACGAGATTGTAAATGTAAATATTATAAACCTATTCTGCTGACACACATGTAAGAAAAGTTATTTGTGTCTAGTATCTTGTTTTTCTTGACAAATTATAATTTGTTTCACATGGGGAAACGTTAAGTCACATGAAATGTTTTTTTAAGTTAACAAAAATACACCACGGTAGTTAAGTAGCGTTTTAAAAGCCAAATTTACCTTTCCCTAAAACATTTGATATTATTGTATGTTTTAGGAATGGAAGAAATGCATAATTTTATAACTAGTGCAAATTAAGATAATTTAAATATACTGATAAACCTACAAATTGTACTTGACCAAAGGTTTAAATCGCTGCAAAAACTACCACGACATTTATGATTATGCAGCATGCTAACTATTTACTGACGTCACCTAATTTGATCATATAAACCAGTGAAAACAATATTTTTATTTTAAAATAAATATACAGAGAATTGAATCTTGGGGAAAGGCTAATGTTTTGGTGTGGAGGCTTAATCCTTGAAGCAATAGTGTTTTACGTAATAGATCTATCATTCACTTAATAGATCCAGCATATTCAAATTACAGTTTTTATAGTTTTAAGAGAATAGTTAGCATAATATCTGTATGATAATATTAAAATGAATCAAATTAAAATTAAAATAATACTGAGTGTTATTCTAATAGCATACCATTCTCTCACTTCTTTGCTCTAGACTCCAGCATCAAGCAATAGGGCAGAATGGCATGCGGTCCCTTTCAGAATCCGGCTGCACCCCACGTAGTTCGGCGGAATCGCCATCAACTGCGGCCAGTCCAACGACAAGTGTCTCCAGTATGACAGAGCGAGTCGACACGGGCACGTCAATTCTTTCAGTAACATCAAGTGACTCGGAATGCGACGTATGATACGCAAAAAGAGAAATATATACAGGGAATATGGACCTGAATAAACTTTATGAATTATCGGGAACTAAAAAGGACCAATTGATATTACTATTATAAAAAGGAAAAAAACAGACAAAACAAAACATAAAAGCACGTCTTTTTCAAGCGCTTTCAATGGACCCCACACCTTTCCCCACCCCATCACTTGCATGATATATATCTATCTATATATTTTTTTCATTTTGTATACGGGGAAAATGTCCCACGTTTGTTGTGTCTGCCAGGACCACCGCAAAGAGGGAATTACCAGAATCCGGTGTCCATCGCCTTTTTTCTGTTTTAGTCCGAGTGACGACGAGCAGCCAGGATGCAATCCTCTTTTCCTTTATGTTCATCAGACAATCATTTGAGTCGTAAGCACCTTTTTACTACACTTCTGTCACTGCCTGTGTGGGGTACTGGTCAAATGTGGAACTGAATTGTTATGACTGTATCAGATTTTTATTTTTATTTCGAGATTTTATATTGAATTATGTATATCTTAAATAATGCGATCATTCTCCCAGTCTGTAATATATGTGTAGAAATACGCCTGTAAATAATAATGCTCTACCGCCTTCATTCTCTTTTCTATCCCTGTTCACTTTTCTTGACTTGGTGCCCCTACATAAACTATTCGTCAAAACGTAACTATTGAGTGCTCTAAGCGTTGTTTCTCTGTTTTTATACCATGAAAGAACGCTATAGTGAGCATGAATTATCAGTCGGGAATAATGCAAAAGAAAAATATTGGATATCATTATCGACTGATCAAGTCTATGTCATGTTTCTAGTTCAGCGCTTATTATTCAATGTTACTTTCTTGCGTGTTTCTGTTTATGTATACGTTTCTAAATTGAAAATACAGTATTCAATTTTGTTATAAAACTGCATTAAGTGTGTCATTTCCATAAATCATTTTCAGTGCAAAAACAAACTATTTTCATTTCCATTTGCTGAAAACAGGTTAAACACTTATGACGTAAAATAATGTCACCCAATACACAAAAACTTCCAAACGATTTGTGGGTTTTTAAACATAAAATCCGTATATAATTCTTCGAGTGTATATTTGGGTGACCGATATAGTTGCAATGTAAACATTTGAGAAAAAAATATATGTAAAACAAATAAAGGCGACAAATCATAGAGGACTCCTCCCCTGGCCCATTGTAACCAACGAAACAGCTTTTCATTCAAAACTGCAAGGAGAAAGCTCCTTTTGGGCAAGAACACCACGAACCAACAGAAAACCGTCTAATGGACTTAACAAGGAGTTCAGTTGGGTCTATAATTATTAAAGTTCACTGAACAAACAAACAAACAAGCTATCAAAAAATATCTTTAGATTTTTTCGTACAAAGCTGAAATTTCCCCAAAATTGATGAATCATTTAACTCAGAATTAGTTAAGAGTTAAAACATTTAAATGGAATTTATTAACTCACATGTTGTGTGACACAAGTAATTAAACAGCCCAAAAAAATAAAATCGCTGTTGTGAAAAAAAAAATCAGCTATAGGCTGGTTTGACGAATTTGTTAATGTTCTCCGAGATATTGTAATGGTAAACCTGACAAACTAAATAGGACTTTACAAAATATATCCTCTACTGCTATCTAGATAAGTTACAAAACATGCCTAAGTTCTAGTAACGCAAATTGGTTTAACATTTTGTTTATATTACTATTTAGTATTTTGGGCAGATTCATTGGCATCAGGGCTATAAAGAGTTCACACACCCAGGATTCAGGAATGTTAAAAATGCTTGGTCTATCATTTCACCTACGTTCATAATTCGTACAGTCTGTTGTGTAGCTATGCTTCGTCTAGGTCCTCTTAATTATAAATCTGTTTGAGCATAAGAAAACGTCATAAAGTCGATCATAAAGACAGTCAATAACAAATATATTGAAATAAAAGCATTTGCTATATTTTACCTACTGAGACTGTATTTTATCTGCGGTAGGCAGATATGGGTTATCACTGGGCAATATAGTTCAGTCTCTTCATACTGATCTTTATCATTTTATCCTCCAAGACTACATTAGTTTGTTGGCCAAAACATGTCATGCACTGCAAATTTGTCATAAGATGAACAATACCATACCACTAGATGAGAAGAAGGTAAACAGGTGGTAAACAATCAGTTAACTATTGACGTGTGCTAGAAGAAAACTATTTGCGTATAGCATTACATCGACTTCTACTTTTTACAATAACACATCTTGATGGTCCCATGACTTTAAATATTGCCAGTAGGGGCTTATGTATTAAGGTGAGCTACATGGGATATCCCACACTGTTCTTGCATCTCATAATAGTTATCTAAACTACCTTAAAATTTACTGACGTCTTTAAAAATATTTTAATCTAGTACATTGAGGACAACCGTGAAAATTTAGATAACTACATAGAAGAGCAACAACGCATACCATTATCATGCATTTCCCGTCTCTAAACATGTGTGTATTATCAGTTGCGAGGGTGTCAAAAAGGCAGAATAGATTTTTTTGTCCAGTTCCCATAACCTTGACAAACGAATGCAATTGGACCGCAGACGGCAATAAGAAAAGATTGTACGGCCCTGTTTTTCTCTGATTTCATCGGTTAACTGAACACAACTTTTCTATTCGTGTGTATTCATGCAGTTCTCAATGAGCGTCAGTTCCCTCTGACCCGGATTGAACGCGTGGAGCCTCAGCATAGCCTGTCAGTGCAACCACTCTTGGCAAGACAGGGCTTTTTCCCTGCCGATACAGTCCCCCCTTTTTACAAATAGACAGAGAGCAAGGTACGTGGCCCTAAAATCAGCACTGTGAATTCGTAAACTATTGCGATTGTGTCAAGTTGTGTGTTAAATAATATATAATAAATAAACGTTAGATATTTTGATAAAAAAATCCTGCATCAATATCTAATTGTTTTACAGTATATGTTAAAAAACTGCCAATTGTTACCTTAAAAAAGTATTTAATTTAAAATGTGAAAATACGTTCACTAATGTAACAAAGGTCAATAAAGTCACAATATTTATTCATTTATAATATTTAGCCTACAACTGTTAAATATAACCTCATAAATCTGACAAAACATTTTAGTCACGGTTGTGTCTGGTCTTTTATTTAATTACGTTATTTGATGACTTAAGATAGCCCATGTATAGGTTGGTAATCCAATCAGAAAAAGGTTCAGAAGTTTTAAACCTGTGATAAAAGTCAGTAAATTTCCTGAATTCAGATCTCAATGTTTTTTTTAAATATTTTGTTACTGAAACATCTCACATTTTCAAGGACTCACGACTAAATATGATTATCTAAAATAAAAAGTAAGGAGGACATATAAACCTTATCAGCCCATGAATATTAATTAGGTAACATGTAACATTTGCCCAATAATAAAACTCCGCAGGTTAATAAACGCTACTAGGCATTGTAAATTATCATTTACCGCCCGTCTGTTCAGTTCACTGCTGAAACTATCGCTTTGCATAGGCTTCTGTTGGGTCTTAAAGCCGTCGTTTTATATGGCCGTCAATTTTTCAATTGTTCTTGTTCTCGCGGCTGAAATTCTTATACCATATACTGATTAATTCCGAAAAAGTGAGTGTTTTCGAGGGGTGGGGGTCGGGGGTTTGTATAATTCTCAAATAGTTCTAATGGTTGCTACAGCCCTGAAAGGACTGACAGTTCAGCTGTTTTACACCACTTAATTATAATCTTTCACCTTTAATAATATTCCTATAGCATTTAACATTTCTATTTCTACAAATGACTGTTTAAATCTTTTTAAAGATCAATAATTAACCTTCTCATAAATCGACAAAGGGTACCCTGCAAATGATATTCTCGACTGAGCAGCCTGTGATGAGACGTTCTGGAAAGCGGGATTATAAACTGTAATTCTATTAAAGAGTAATGTAGGGGTCACAAGAGGCTATGATACAGGATCAGTAGAGTGTAAGAGCCTGTTTGAACTTTAAAACTTTAATGAGATCCTGTGAGTTGTAAAAAGTAAGAGTGAAAATGCTAGAAATACAAAAGTTTTGTCGAAGGATTTGAAACAGTCCCTTATACCCAGATGGGTAGTCTGATGGCAATACGTGCTTACAATGACAATAAATACCATACAAAAATATTACACTCAGGTCATTTAAAATTGATATCACTTACGTCATAGTACAAATAAGGATAAGGCAAATAGCCTACAAATCCAACAACATCCATTTTATTAACACAATTCACCAGCACCTGTATTACCAGTGTAGTGAACAAAAATATAAGTTCTAAATAAAAACATTTGTCTTATAATCCACAATAATATGAAATAACCATTGCGACCTAACCACAATCTAACACATTTTAATTAAGTCTGCTCCAACAGGCACCACACATAGACTGTTTATATTCGATGATATACGTGTATTTGTGCACGTAATGGACAAAAGATTTCCAAAGCAACAGCATAAAGTGTATGGTGGTAACTGTATAGTATTGGCTAAGAGACACTGTAGAAGATATATTTCTGAGAGAACGAGAGAGAGGGGCTTTGGTCTCATATCTTATACATCTAAACAATACACGTAGCTCCAAGAACCGTGCCCTGCCCCAGCTCTTCGCGCTCCCGTGCTCTACTGGCCCGCCTCGGCTCAGCCTCCTCAATTAGCGCCGCTCCTACTGGAGCCCCGCTGCGCGCCAGAGCTCGACCTCACAGCCTCCAATAGTCCTAACCGCCTCCTACGGCGATTCCGCTCAACAATCATGAAACCATTTAGCAATTGACTCATTCTGTAAATAATCTTTGACGCACTAACAAAGACGCCATTCGAAAGGAGTTTATTAGCATGAAAGCATTTAAACAGATGTCAGGTTAGCTGCTGGTGTCTTGGTGGCACATCATTTAGATGAACTACAACTGGCGTTGAAGACCACAGTCATGCTCCAGTGGATAAAAAACAAAAGTTTCTGTTTGGAAGTCAAAGAAACTGCATTGTATCGTGCAGGATGCAAAATCAATTACAGAAACTTAATTTTCTAACGAAAAAGAGGATCCTGTACAGGACTTTTTACTTTTTACTACTACTCTACTTTTTACAGCTTTAGAATATCACAATATGGTTACACATTTGGTGGTGCTGTTATTTTTTTTTTAATTTGATTTGCTATATTTTATTTTTGATAATGAATTGAACATTTAAAAAAATAATTATTAAAATTAATTTAAAAAAAAACATTGCATTACTGTATTATTCTGAAGCTCTAACTAGAATTTTACACTTTAACTACGTCCGAGCAAAGTTTTTATGTAAAGTGTTACGCACAGTAATTACAATTTGTATCATAGAATAAAAAAATGGATGATAAAGTATTGCTTGCATTTATTAATTTAACCCCTGCGTAAAGCAGCAAAGTGGAAAATCCTTCATCCGTATGCATGCAATCACAAAACACACTCGACAAAATCATTTCAACCGTGTTCAAGTATTGAGGCACTAATCTTATATGAGCGTTGCGCCATCTAGTGGAAAAAGCATAGAAGCTTTCCTGTGGTGGAACTACATGTGCAAAGTAGAGGATACACTGCAGGCATTCATCCCACGTGATAAAGCCATAATTCTCACATTTTTAATGTTATAATAAGTGTAATTCTAAAATGACTACTTAGGATCATTCTCTTTTTGTTGTTGAACCTCTGCTTTATCATTTACAACGCCAAACAAGCGCTCTGCGAACCCATCGATGTTTTACTACGTGAAAGTCAAATGTTGTTTGAACACTGAACTGCATTTTCATTTGTGCTAGATCACAAAGTTAGACAGCGTTAGGTGTAAAAGCATCCCGTATTCCTTATTCATTTTCCCACAACTGATACCTTGACTTTCTGCAAACTGAATGTAAAATTAAATAGCCTTCGCTGGTAAACATTGCTGTAACTGGACAAATATACCAGCAACTGTAAAAATCTCTATTATCTGGATTCCCAAAAGGGTTTTAAATAACTCCATATAAGACAGATACATGCACCTACGTGCATTTAACAAGGGCAGACTTAAACACCCTAAATATATATGATTTTCAGCATATCGAATACAATTTAAATACTGTATAGGCTCCTATATCCACTCAGTCGAGTCAAAAAGCTGCTAGTCAAAGTTCATTTACGAAAGTATGCCACCTGCTGGTGAAACATTTGCAGCAAACAAAGCCTCAGGCAAATATAGAATACAGACTTCAAGAGAGGTTGACAACGATAATTTAAGGCAAATTAGAAATGAAGTTACCTTTACAGTTGTAATCCTTTGGTGTTGACCCCTCACATGAATGGTAAATACGATGCAACAGTGGTCAGGCCGCCCTCGTGCTGTGGTAAACAAAACTTCATATAGAAAGTCTTCATCGGCCATTTGCCTTGAGTTCAACAGTGATGAGCGCGTTTAAAATATTACAGATGGTGTTTCGTGCTGTCAAGTCAAATGATTTCAACAAACAAGCCATCGTTAACTCACGCTGGTTTGAATTAAAGTTTCATTGTATCTTGATGGTTTAACGCTGATTTGTTACTAAACGTCACGTGCTTGCATACTTTCCTTATTATTGGTTAGAACCGCTCATAGCGGGTTTTCCGAATTTCAAGATCGACGACAACAGTTTCTTGGACTTAGTATGGCATTATTTCATCAAGGCTGGAAAATATTGTACAATACTGTACCCACCAATATGGCAGAAGAATCATCAGTTACATTGACACACAGATTTCGTCTCAAATATCCACCAGGTATGTTCATGTTTATTATAATAAGCTATATAAAACGCACCAGGTTCAGTTGCTTTAAAAGAGCTGGGTGTAAAAATGTTTAAATTAATAAATAAATAAATAAATATGCAGTGCAGACTGAGGTATGCTCTGACAAAACATACAGTAATATTTGTGTGTAAACATAAGTAAAAGATAATGCAATCGCCTGGTACAGAAAGTGATTTGTAAATTTACTTACATTCTGCCAAACTCTTGATTTGTGTATCACGATGTTCAAGATGAAAGCATAGCGTTTTGCTTCGATGTATTGCAATTACACATGCTTGACCAGCAGATGTCCTCATTGCTTCGAAAATGTGAATCAATTTGCAAAGCTATTATAAGGTTCTGTGTTTAAAAAAGTCTTTTTTCTATCGAGTCGGAGTGCTGTGTAATAGCCACATAGAGACACAAACCATGTTTTGGGGGGATATTGTTTAGTTGGTAATTATATTATTTTAGTTTCAGTTTCTGCTCTGTTTGTCCATTGTAATCTCCCTTTGACCAGAGCATATTTCTGAAAGTGTGGTGTACCTTTAGAGAAATACTTCAAAACATGCACATTCAGAGAGCTAATGGTTCACCTTATCTTTTTGTTTTGAAAGTTTAGTGTAGCCTATACAGTTAAATAAAATATATTAATAATTAATGTAATGTATTTGTCTGTGGTACCTTAACCTTTAAACCCTTTATTTTGTTTTTCTTTGTTTTACATTCTATGTTATTTACAGTATGTTTTTGTTAAACCACTTTGCTAAGTGAAGGAAGTTGACACTGTCTACCACTTGGGGGCGTAAGACATCAAGTATTGTACACAGTCATAAAGCATAAAAATAGGCTTTGCTTCAAATTCTCTTAGAAATATTAGATATGGGACAGTTTCTGATACAATTACAATTTTGGTAAAGTTGTGTCAACATTGATTTTATTTATAATATATATCCTCAATCGATTCTCAGTCTCCTCTTTGATCTCCAGCTCAGTAAACATAGTTATGATCCATTTTTTCCAAGATTATGTTCACCTGTGGCCCTGTTTGTTTATCATTTGTGTGCAATGTGCATATGATAAAACATGCTCTAACTGTGGTTGTGAACTATGTTGAGTCTTGTCCTTTCCTAATGAAAACATGGTAAAACTGTGTGACAAAACTGTAATATTAATTTTATTATTTGTTCAAGGAATTTCACATTGAGTATTTTAGGAAATATTTTACTATTTAGGAAATAGTCAAGACATGACTTTGGCTGAGTGATCTACAAAAATTTCAATGGCACAATAAAATAGTAAATACAGTGTTTAGCATTAATTTTTGGTTAATATTTTTACTTTAAAAAGTCATTATTTTATTCCAGATTTTTACATTTTCATTACTTGGCTCTTACCCATAGTGTAAGAAATATTAGGTCACACTGCACCACTTTTGTTAAGCATAAACAAAATATAGTTTGTAAATGAGTTTTTACCTCTTAGCCTTTTTTACTCGTCTTACTCCAATCTCACCAAAGAGTCCAAACTCCAGTCTGCTTGTGTTCTGTGCAGGTCAATCTGTCCCTGGATGTCCAGCAGACACCTCCTCCTTTTTCCTTTATTATTTTTATTATTTTGCTTGGTTTGTGGAAACAACTTTGTCTCCACTTTTGTTTTGTATGTGTCATGCTGTCATGGGATACCTGGAGAAGAAAATTACAACTGTTCTCCAAACAAACATTTGCACACTGCCAGTCAGAAGTTTAAGGTCACTTGACTGAACTATTTCTCATGAACTTTAAAATCTTTTAATCTGAAGTTGTTCTTAAAGGTAGACAAAAACATAAGTATTTCATTATCAAACTATAATTAAAAAAAATTAAATGCTTGACTTGAATATTATAGAAAATTGCACAGTTGCATTTGGCCTGCTTACCGGCGATCAGTAGTCATATATATTTTCTTTATGTTATTTCAAATGCAGTTGCTCATTGAGGACCGTACAGGCATCAACAGATTGTTGTAAAATGAAATAAAATGCAATATACATACATACAGTAAAAAAAACGCTTAAAAGGCGTTTCTCCCTTTCTCCTCGCTTTATGACCCATATATGGGTTAAGGCTTATTTGTGCTTGCCGTAACCTCAGTGCAAGGTTGCTTGCACTGTATGCACTTACATACAGTCTGTTAGGTTATAGTAGGCTATGACAACACTGTTTCTGAAGCTCATTTGGAGTCTTGAAATGCCAACCTAAACATACTCATGCATTTGTAATTGGTCAGTATGTTTCTGCAATATCACGAATCCGAGATAAATAAAATGTATAAACAACGTTATAATGTCACTTATATTCAATGAAAGTTAAAGTGATTTTTGCATAGTTTTCAAAAGGAGTTGCAACTACGCAAATTACTATATTTTTTAAACGCATTATTTTAGTAACAAGATTTTTTTATCTGTCTTAACTAAAGGTCATGACAAATGACCTACAAGTATAATGCCATTAGTCTAAATAATGCATTGAAGTTATGCTGAAGCTATAAGGCAGAGGGACGGGTGTTTTCGAATAAAAAACGACATTGTTAATTCAGTTGTATTTTTCTTTTTTGTGTCCAGATTTTGCAGCATTTAATGAGAATATCACACAATAGATTACATGAATATCATTTAAATACATGTTATCCAATCACTGCAGGATTTGCGCAATCAAAGCTTTTTGTTGTCTCAAAGCAGTAAACATTTGAAATGTCTTTTATTTGAATAGTGTGATCTTCCGTTTTTTTACAGATTGATGTTCTCCCATTGTGATAACCCGGTTGTTCAGTCTTGTATGGAATTGTAATTTTAATTGCTGTAAAATAGCTACAGACCTAATTTCTAATCACCTCACAATATAGAAAGTAATCCTCCTTGGTTTTATGATTGGTTAAATAAGTTAATAAGTTAAAAAAAAAAAATAAGTTAAAATAAAATGCACCGCTTTCTTGTGTCTGAATAGATTGGATGGAGTTTAGTGTTAAATCCTCGTCAGAGCCACTAAAATTAAACAATAATTATAAAACATTAAAAAATGATTGTTATGAAAAGAAACAGGGCGCTTGTCTCGACATATGTCGTTTAATAACACTAAGCATAAAAGATGAAATACAATTTAAAAAAAAATTATACGTCTTCAACTGCAAATATTTTATGTCTGCATAACAACTACAAAATTTTAAAATGGTAATTTTAGTATAATAATACTAAGACTAATATTACAGTGTTCATCTACATTTTTATATCATTTCTATTTCTATTGTTTATTAATTTAAAAAGTTATTTTAAAGAGTGCGGGAGTCATTATAAACGTAAACTTTGAAGTCATCTTATTTTCCGGTTTGCACTGGTTTAGTAATCACACTAAGGCCCAAAATATAAAATGTTTTTTTTACGTCGTTTCACACAAACAAATCTATATTTAAAGCAGCTATTAAGCTTCCATAAAGAGAATTAAATCTCTGAAGTTCAAGGAAAATCTATTAATTGTCGTCTTGGTGTGCTCTGAACAGTTTGAACCCTGTTTCCAAAAACAATGAAATATAGGCTATTATTTAGAAACAGAACAATTAGCCATTTTGTATTTAAAATAAATTATTTTTAAAGGGACTGCTTTGACACAAAAAACACAAATGCTGCTCTGTTCGCAAAAAGTCAGTGAGAATAGTTGCATTTTGGAGACTTCAGACATAATGTTACTGGTAATGAAATGAATGCAGAATCGCAAGATTGTTAACCGTCATCCATCGGTTTTGATGTGTTGAGTCATCTCCCCATAAACATGCTTTTCAGCATTAATTCGGGTATTAGATTGCATTTATACCAGCAGAATGCTTGGCCTCACTTGCGCGAGCTTTTCTTTATATCTTATGCCCGATTTTTTTACGACCTCTCCGCCACTTTTATAGCATACACAGACCAGTAACACGTTACAAATGCACTTGAGTTTTAAAAAAAGTTTTGGTTTTTGAAGATACCAACCTTCATAATGCTCTAGTGCGCTGGCGTTATACTGGCTTCTATGGTCCTATACGGTTATTTAGTAAATAACCGCTGCCACCTTGCTTAAAATAAGTCTCACTTTAATTATGATAATAATGGCAACAATATGCCTTTGATTAATACAGTTGTTTTAAACTAATCTGGTTCCACGTACACAAGGTGATTATAATAAGTATAACCAGACGCAACATTTTACACAGAGAAATGTATAATAAAATTGAATCTCTCCTTGAAATTAAGACTATGTAGTGATTGAAAAAGGTTTACTTTATAAAAAAGTGTAAAGTAAACTTCTTTTCATTTAATGAAAACTTAAATCTGATTTTACTGCAACTGCATGTGGACCTCAAAATATCCATGTCTCACTCCTATTTAATTAATTTTGCATACATGTTACGTTAAAGTATTGCCAAAGTCATGTTGTTAAACTAATGGAAATCAATTTGGGTGATGTCAAGATGTCAACACGGCCCCATCAATGAAGTCGTGAAAGACTGTCTAATGAATTTTAAGCTAATTATGATGATAATGTTTAATAATCATGATGACAATTATTTTATATCAATGACAGGTAGTGCTTTAGTATCCCCTAATAAAGCAAGTAAGTATTTATATTAAAATAGTTGCATGGAATGTAACGGAATTGTGTGTTTTAGGTGTGGTAAGAAGGCCTAATGTGTTGTGCTGGGTATAGAGCATTGTGTGGCAACGTTTAAACTACTTTTGCCGTAATTTATTTACGTATAATTATGGAGAAGTAAAAGCGGAATTAGTTATAGGATTAGTTATAGGTACACTTTTTGTTCACACATTTACCTCTAAAAATGAAAAACAATAATACTGACATTCATTGTTTTCTATTTTCTAATTTCAAACATGACAACCTAAGCAAAATTCAGAATTAATGTCATAATTCAATGTTTCTAGGTTTACTGCGATCAAATAATTTATGACCTGTCACATGACCTTCAGTAACTTAAACCACATCCTCGCATTCGCTGTTATAACTTAGTTTCCCAAATCTTATTTGGAACGCTCTAATCGATAGCACAATCTGAAATTCTTCTGACATTAATAAACATTACCAAAAATATTTGTCAGTGGCAAAGAGTTTGACTACCCACACGATGAAACAACAAACCACTGCACAACAAAACCATTCAAACATTTCATTTCTCAGTAAATGCATCTTATTTTTATTGTAAAGGGTATATGAAACTATGATGGGTTGGAGTTTATAGTTTATTATTGATCCCAAAATGTACATGCAGTCGCTTTCCAAAAGTAAAATACAAATGAAAATATTCTTTAGTTAAACTTTAAAAACAGTTCATAAAAGAAATCTCATTAAAATGAAACTATTTATGGCCTTTTTAAAGAAAATGTAAACAAGTGGAATATGCGACCGAGGAGTCATGGATCAAATGCAATCTAAAATAAAGATATCAAAAAATGTTGATATCAACAATTAAGACGTTTATTCGCATGTTTATTATATCAATAAACAATCGCATTACATTCTAGAAAAATACCTCTCTCAAGGCCCTCCATATCAGCTTGCAAAGCGAGTCAGCCGATAAACATCCACAAAACTCTTTTTGTCCATTCCTTATCTTTTCATTGCGTTTTAAGTGTCTGGAGATGTTTTACGCTATAATCGTCCATGTACAAGCGTCCTTTTAAAGGGTCCATATGTTTAGGAACCAAGGTCGACCAAGTTTGATGACATAGGGTTCAGTATAGTGTCGTGTAATGAATGATGGTGATGCACGGAATCTGCACTAGGCACTGGGATGGCGCTGGGACCAGGTGGAGGTGCGAGGCCGTGAAGGGACTGCAGCCCGGGGTTTGACGTGAGGAGCAAGGCCGGACTTGACGAGGTGTGATCTGGTGTACCAGACGGCGTTTTGTCGTCGTCCGAACTTGCTAAAATAGTCTTACTTCCATTCATGGAAGACGTCAATGGGTTGTGACTGTTTGTGTTCGAGTTCTCGTTATTCTCCCTGTAAAAGCGATAATTTGGAGTTAAAACAACATCTCGAAAAAAAGAGAGTTCACACAGCTCTATCACATTTCAAGATTAACTATGTAAATATAAAATATGCTGGTAGCCTATATACGCATCTTTTGATGCAAAGAAATTATTTATAGGCCTATGCAACTGATGGCTAAATAGAGATGGATTTAAACTATAGATAAATATAGTAAGCAGATAGATAAATCAATCATATTTTTGGCCTAGTCAAAATTGTGTTCAACATTTTGAAAAATTGCATATAGTGTGAATCGGTTCAACTGGCTTATGTTTAGGCCCATTTGAATTATAAACTGTTCATGCTAACGCTTTAGTTTTGTATTTAATCATTTATTTATTCTAAAACACAACAATGAATACAACGTTTTTAAATGCAGTTTTCTGTACCAATTCATCAGCCTATGAAACAAGATATCCTACACTTTTGCAGAAACATCTAGGGAGTAAATAGCTACAATCGTTGTCTGTCTGTACATTTCTATCAATTGTTTGTCTCATTTCAGTCACAATTTCATATTAATCAAGAAACGTTAGAGCATATTTGTGCGTTAATACCACGTAAGAAAACACAATCCATTTAACACGAAGTATGTGTAAGTATGGTGTGGAAATAGCCTAAAGTAAAATAACTCTTACGAACTCTGCTACTGACTGCTTTATCTAAATTCTCAATCAAAACATGTCAAGTAAATGTTCTTTTACAAAGTATTAATTAAGCTTAAAGTTTGGGAAAACGTATACGAGCTTATATAATGGTTTACACTGTGGTTTCACCTTGACTACCTCGCCTGCGGGTTACACAAAACATCCGTTTAAAAAGAGCAGCATTAAATTATACATGTTTATATATCTCTCATAAAAGTTCGCATTAAATTCACTATTAGGAGTCACTAAACACTTAGTCATAAATTCGCTAATCCGACATTTTGATAGAAGGATATAAAAGTGGTCAAATCAGGACACTTGTCTGTAGTTTGCAAAGTTTTATTTTCTATGCGTAAAGGGGGCCTTGTTATGATAAACTCCGACGGAACACTTAAACATAATTGTGTTTAATAAATGCATTCAAATTACGTTTAATCAAATAATCTATCTACAAATATTACATATTTTGGGCTCTTACCGTTCCTTAGCCTCGGCTGCTCGGTCTCGTTGACGTCTGTTTTTGAACCAGTTACTGACTTGTGTTGTTGTTAGCCCAGTTGCCTCTGCCAGTTCCCTCTTCTCCCGCGGGGAAGGGTATGGATTATGGGTGTACCATTCTCGCAACACGCTTCTGCTTTTTTCCTTAAAGCAGTAACTTGTCTCCTCGCCGTCCCAAATGGACCGGGGTAGTGGAAACTTTCTTCGGACGCGGTACTTCCCAACAGCCCCAAGAGGGCGGCCCCGGAGCTTTTCTGCCTCGATGTAATGCGCTTTGAGCCACAGCTGCTGGAGTTTCGGGTGGTTGTGCGGAGAAAACTGGTGACTCTCAAGAATCTTATAAAGCTCTCTGAAATTCCCCCTATGAAAAGCGACCACGGCTTTTGCTTTCAGCACACTCTCGTTCTTGTGGAGATGTTCGCAGGCCGGTAGAGACCACAAAAAGCGCCCGAGACGTTCAATGTTACCTCCCTGCTGAAGGACCTCACAGACGCACGCCACTTGCTCTTGCGTAAAGCCGAATGTTGGAAGCATAGACATGATTTCTCGGAAATAAACGTCCACTCTTGTATGTATGTCTAATTTCACGGTACGAGTTCTTGTATGTATTTCAAGTAAACCCTTGAGAGGTGAAATTTCAGAAACGGTTTCTTAAGTTGATAAAATCAAAATCCACTCCGAGCGAAGAGAGGCACAAAACTTTAGATCCTTTCAGGCATACATAATACACCGTATATCCATCTAAAGCAGACGAGAGAAAGTTGTTCCTCCTGCGTGAGTCGCTCACCACCTCTTCTATGTCGTTTCAGCATAACGCACTCCCGAAGAAGGACCTCGCTCGCTTGTTTTAATAATATTATTCTAAGCTGGCAAGAAAAGCGATTATGTGAACTGTGATTGGTTGGTTATCTGACCCGGGGATGGTGAGGATAAGACAATAGTTTTAGTCAAATTATTTGCCATGGTTACGCTGTCATTCAAGGAAACCTGATATGCTTTGAGGTGGCTCCTCGGGCCGACTGACTGATTATTCCCTTCATTTAAAGCCCGCCCACCGACACAGAAATACAGCCTTGATTTTCCCTGTATATTACATTTTTACACTGAGTTTGACAGACACTTCTAGCAGCCAAAGAGCGCAGATCTGTGAGGTAGTGAGGTAGCAGCAGTGGAGAGGAGCGCGCCGGAGCAGAATGCGCGCAACAGACTCTCTCCAAACCATGGAGCCGTAGTGTGAGTGGCCATAAGCAAAACCCTCCCTATTTTTCCCCGTTGTATCTCGTAAATAACACAAAAGTATATTTAAACGTCTTGTAAACTAAGAAACCGTACACTAACCGTACACTTTTGCAGTAAGGATATAGTACTATTCCTACCATTTACTGCACAAGTAAAAATATTAGGTTTGCAAGGGTGTTTTTCTTTTTAGTTTAAATTCGTGTTTTAACTCAGTGGATATTTAATCTACACAGTTGTCCTGTGTCATGCATTATTGAGCAGTTGTTGAGGATAAACGAGGGGGCTTGTTTCTCCATGCGCACACGCCTGAACTCATGCTTTGGGGACTGGAGTGAAACAGGGTTGGAGATCGTTTTAGTAGTATAGCGGTTTTAAAGGATACACGTTATAATGAACTACGATTGGGTAGCACACCACAAGTAGACAGAGGGACAATACACACTACGAGGGACGTTTGCTTCTGGTAAGACAACTACGAGTGATTGCAGTTGCTGTCGACAAAAGTTTTACCATTTGATACGTTAACCAATACATTCTGTACTGAGGGCAGTTTGTCTTCTGCACGTTTCATATAAAAATAGTAAGAAGTAGAAATTATTTTTAAACATAGCTGTGTGAAAAGCTTTTTAAGTAAAATAATGTTTTATAAATCGTATTTTAATTAACGTGAACAGTGAGAAACAAGGTTTACCACCAGGGACACACTTTTTCCCATATATATTAAATATGAAACAACAAGAAGATTTAGGAAAGTCAGATCTTATGTTAAATAAAATTAAAAGCGTGAGAGAAATTTGCTAAAGGTCTGCTGTAAATGCAGTTTTAAGGCCTGTGACGTAGTTGTCAAAACCTACACCTACACTGCAAAGCCTTTAATGAAAAGTTCTGTGAAGTTAGGATGATTGAAAGATTAAAATTAAAAATTTCTCCTTTACCCCTTTAAATACAAACGGATAAAATGAGCTGTTCTTTTATAATACTGTCTCCTTCATTCTGCAATAATCTACGTCAACAAAATGCTACACCTTTGGTCTAAATACTCTTAAATTACTAAATCTTTCACTTTTGACCAGAACCAAGCCAAGTAACAAGATCAGTGTAACAAGATCAAAGTACCTTAGTATATTAAATATAATAAATAAAACTAGTTCTTGATTAATTCTTAATTTAATTGTATTACGATTATTATTATTCGAGATTGCTTGACGTGTTTGTTTGCAAACTGACGTTGCGCGACAGAGCAATCCTAAAAATCTACAAATAATATCCAAGACCTTTATCCACAAAGTTTCTTTACAACTACAGTGATTCTGTACATTTAGGCGAACTGTGAAAATATTGCTCGTATGATTAATGAAATAAAAAACTATTAATGCCAACCTCACAGCCGCTGCAGTAAAATAAGGTATTGCATGTCTGTAAGTAAACATTTCACGGATTACTTTAATTGATTATATACAGAAATTCCCATGTGTAATTTACACTGTATCAGCTATTAGGCTTATCTGATTTGCAGGATTGTTGATAAGACCGAAGAGAGCGTGCGCAGCAACTTTGCCTCAACTGATGCTGATTTACATTATGATAAACCATAAAACACAATTACTAAAGCATGTATAGCGAGCCAACGCTTTGTTAGTTATACCTGTACATGAACAGATACATAACATACATATATTCATTTTTTTAAGTTAAGTCAGTGACAAGCCAAAATCAAGGTTCTCGTCTCGCCTTGACACTGTTTGTAAACGGCTTGTTTCCACGGATCATTTTGATCAGAGCATCGCAGGACCTGTGCTGCTAGTCTGCATGGTGATTATTACAATGCTGATGAATGGGGATCGCGTTTCGTCTAATAGCCGCCCCCTGTTTTGACAACCTCCCACAGCTAACCGGAGAGCGCGCAGCCGCGACCTCCACTAATTGGACTGATTATTGCAAGATGTTTTTTCCTCTCTGGAAAACGCAGGGTGGCGGCAGTACGCGGCTGCATCGTGTCCTGCCCCAGAAGACCTGATGAGTTACATTCTTTCAGGCATGTCATGTTAAGAGAGAAAGAATTAAACCCAGACGCTTGGTGTCAATGCGCGGTTTAGTGGAAGACAAACAAGTCACTCATCTTAATTAAATAATCAGATGTACCAACAAAGAAAACATTGCTTTTAAATAAAAGACACCGTGCAGAAAGTGTCCTTCAAATAAGAAAATAAGTGGAACCTATAAACGAAATTTGTTTATTTGCTATTAAGAATCTATAGAGAACGACAGAGCCCTAGGCAACAAGTGCGTTTCTAAAACTGGGCTTGGTGGCGACGTGACAGCGTATTGTGACGTATTGTGACACACTTTCTGGTTTGTTCACGTACCGTTCCTTAGACTCAGGTATTTTCTGGTATACCTTAAGCTGTTAGATACGGGTCTGTTTATTGCTGCACAACGCATGACATGCTTGACTTTTGCTTTCCCAGGAGACATGTAGTGCGTCTGTTCTGTGTCTGCTTTACGTTGCGCTTTCATGCAATTTCTTAGTTGAAATTAATAATTCGAGTGAGCCAGTACATTAAGCTAATCATAATGTCACAAGCATTTTTAAACTAAAATGTTACAGTTACGAAATTAAAATATTTGAATCCTCCAAATTAAATTAAAATAAATTACAAATCTTTAACAACAAACAAAACCGACTAATTTTAGTCAGTATCACTGGCAGGTAAAAATAAAATTATATTATAATATTATAAAAACATTTAAAATGTTTTTTAATTTTAAAAGTAATACAAAAATCGTTTGGATGTTAAAAATGAAGGATTAGGATGTATACAAAAATACTTATAGTCATTTTTGTTCTTAGGATTCCCTTTAGTATAAATACACCATAACTAAAATTATTGTTAACATCTATTTCATTTAAGGATTATAATTACTGTAAAATGACAATGATTACTAACCACATAACAAAACATTCAAGATGTTCAATTTCACATTTTCCTATGGGGTCAAAACATCAATACTTTCTATAGCATAGTACCACAGACAGCATCAAATAACACAGAGTAAATGGGGATGAGAGTAAATAGGGTAAGGCAGAAGGTGACCTGAATGTTCAAATAATCCATGGTGTTTTTAGTCTTTGGATATAATGCATTTGCTCTTTATTAAGGTTTATTGTGTTGTTCTAATTTTTGTTGATAAGAAATGTATTTAATTCAGTTAAAAGGCTTAGCTTGTGCAACCAAATGTTGTGTCCCAAAAGCAATAATAGATCACAATAGGGCTTTACCTCCTTGGGATCTAAACTAATCCATTTGTCTAATTGCTATAGGAAGACAATATGAAAGTACATATTTGAAAGATTATGCGAATTGTTTGCATTTTGGGAGAAGAGCATACAAATGTTTACACATTGCTGGCAATCAATACGTGACCATGATTTCATGCAGATTCTCAGATTAAAGAAACAACTGTAAAATGCAAACCTTTGTTTGGGATTTAATATTTATAACTGTGTGACTGATGTTAATACCTTTTCCGTACAATCACACTGTACTTTTTATTAGAGATTTTAATAAACATAATTTGGCTTATACTTCACTTCTTCTGTAAAGTCAAAGCAAAGTTATTTTAAATTAATCTGATTAATTATAATATATATTCCTTAAGGCTGCTAAGATTTGACTTAATTGGCTGTTGGTTGATTAGTTATTTTGGGAAAAGAGGTGTTTCCACCAAGAGCTTTTTTCTATTTGAACATAACTGGTTTTGAAAAGTAAGAACATATGTTCACATAACTTGCCTCAGATTTTTTCTTGTTTCGCACTTCTCCTGGTCAGCATTAGTTTCCATCAACACCAAGTGAGACATATTTGATGGTTGGGCTGTTTTGCACTTGTAGACAAAATATGGCAGTGATCGGAGCAGGGAGAGTATTCAGGCATGTATTTTGTGTGCGTGTGTGTTATGGTATTACTTAAGTCTATATTTACTTTTCATCTTTTTATCTGAAAAAATAACATTATATGTGCAGAATATGAGCACACAATCTTGAAAATGTTCTTATGACATGTGACACAAGTTCTGTTTTCTTTAACTTTCCTACTATTAGGTTTTCTATGATGTCAATAAGACATTTTCTGATTATATACAGTAGTTTTCAGTCAGAAAATATGTTACAATTTAGTTTCTTAGTTTTTGATAGTTATGCATCTCGATAAAGTACTCAAATATTCAAACATTTTAAATATGAATGGCAACATTATGTTTAATTGTGTTAAAACATTTGACAGGCGCACTCATCCTGTGGTGCATTCAAGGTATATTAGCACTTTATTAGTATGTGTTTTCCCTGAATAAAACTATACGTATAAAATAATCAAATTCTGGTTAAATAAAATATGTCTAAATATTGTAATAAATATTGTTTACATTACTCAATAGGTACACAAAAGTAAATACAGCCTGTCTGAATATTCAACATGCAGGAACCTAATATAGGACACCTAATATAGTTTTCACATGAAAAACTTAAATGTAAACATGTAGTTTTAACAAGCATGTATTTTGTAAGCAAAATGAGCACAGCAGTGAGTGTGTATCTGCTGGGTTTTTTGGAGATAGTGGAATTACTGTCAATTGAATACAAATTGCAATAATACTGTCAGTTCAGGCCACCCACACTCTCATACACAGGGTTGATGGATGGCTACATGTGTCCATTCTAAAACAGAAAGTCAATCCATGATGTTTCAGACACTTACGGTTATCAGTTTACCTTAAACTGGATTGAACTGGAACCTTTTCATAAATAAAATGAGTCATTTGTACAATAAAATACTTAAGTTTTTTATTTTGTATTGTGTTAAATCTTAGCTATTAATTTGCATTGTGTTAAATCTTAGCTATTAATTTGTATTGTGTTAAATCTTAAAAGGTCAATTTTATGTTTTGGAATGAACCTCATGTGCTCTAAGATTCTGGTGAACCTAAAACTTCAAATAAAAGACCGGGATTAGCTGTCTTAACTTTTTATTCCAGTAAATTTTATTGTGCACATTTTTGGCTACAATAAGCAAGTTAATTACCATAGTTGTTTTTATTATTATTATTTTTTATACAAAAACCAATGTGGAGTGAACACGTTGACCTTTTAAGAAGGTTAGTTGCCAAACTGGATTCCACCATTAAACAGTCACCTATGAAACCTAATTCATAAAACAACAAACATTTAAAAAACATTTTTATTTTAAATATTTAAAATATAATATATTATATTAATGTATATTATAATATATTTTATACAATAAACTATTAGTTTTAACACATATTGCAATAAATAAATCATATAATTTTATAACATTTGAGACTCATGTGACAACTTTTAGTTAAACATTTAGTTAAAACTGATTATTGAAAAGTTGACATTTACCTTAAGATATGCTAGTGTAGTTTTATTGTGTTCACTTGTTAATTAAATTAAAATAAGGAATTAAAATAAGGTGCTATAAGGTGGATAAAATCTAGAATACAATAAAATAATAAAATGTGTGGATATATAAACAAAGTAAAACATTTGTAAAGTACAGAAGTGTATGTAAATCTCTCCTCTCTCTCTCTCTCTCTCTCCCTCTCTCCTCTCTCTCTCTCTCTCTCTCTCTCTCTCTCTCTCTCTCTCTCTCTCCCTCTCTCCTCTCTCCCTCTCTCTCTCTCTCTCTCTCTCTCTCTCTCTCTCTCTCTCTCCCTCTCTCTCTTTGATTAGGTGGCTAATCCAAACTAATGAAACAGCTGCAGCAATGCATTACTATTGATACTGTGGCGACAGCTAGGACACCATACACAACCCTGTGTGTTAGCGTGCATGTGTGCGTGCGTGTGAGCGTAAAAATGTCTGTGGCAGCTGGTGCAGCAGTCGGATAGTAGAGCAGTCCTCAGCAGTCGCACATTAAACAGGACTTTACACCTACAGGTCAGGGCAGATAAAAGACTTGATGGCTATGATATGGTGCAAGTAGAAATGTGTCTGTATGTTACAGATGGCCACAGGGAGAAGAAACAGCATGTTCTACAGTTACAACATATACCTAATTACTCCATTACTGTACAATCCATATAACTTTAGTTTTGTGGAAGTTTCCCAAATGACACATTCAAGGGATATATATGTATTGTGACAAAGAGAAATCTTAAGCAATTTTAATTTGTCACATTTATCGTGTTTACACTGATGTTACACTTCAAACTTTTACCATTAAATTTAATTCAATGTAAGATTAATTAGTTCCTGTGGAATTGATATCAAGTAAAATTCCTGTTTTGTTATACACAGCCTTGCCTACATCCATGACCAATAATATGAGAAGCAGTACTGTATATCTATTTCATAGCTTACACTGTGTAACTCACCAAAGTTATTTATGCTCCCGTATGAAATTATGACCAGGTATCAACTGGGAGTATATATGTATTTACTGTTGCCTTAGCATGCTTATGGCTTCCTGCAGACCCCTGCCAGAACCTCACCTGAGGGAGAGTGGAACAGGGGTCAGGGTTTGGTCTGCCGGCCAGCAGTGGCTCATGCTGAGAGAAAGCTATTCTGCCTAAGCCATATTTACATCAACTATAGTAATATTATCAATAAAAGCAGAGGGAAAGGCACCTTGCAGTAACTCAGTCCAGACAAGTGCCTCAGCAGCTGTTCAGAGTCTTTCTGCAGGAGTCGTGTGAAAGGATGAGAGGGGGGCTGGTCTGCACTGGAAGAGATAGTTAGTCTAAGCTATGAGTTTGGATATGGTTTACAACATTATCATCAGTGACAGCTGAAATTGTGTAAAGAGTTGCTGGGATTTAGGTTTGATGTATGGTTGAGATTCTGGTCCTCATTAAGCAACACCTCACAGAATTATTATGTTTATAAGGTATAATCAAAACTAGTGATGTGATCTGGAATTGTTGTGATAACCTTACGGTGATGAGGGTTAGAGGGTTGATCATGGATTCAATTCCCTGAGAATAGACAGACTGATAAAATTGGATGAGTAAATATAAATGAGAGAAATTGTAACTTTCTAAAAGCTGAAGAAAGCAGCACATCCAGATTTTAGGGCCTCTAATGGCCAATAAAGCAGGATGTTCCTCTCCCACCAACGCAGTAAAACGCAAAGGTGAAATTACGGAGCGTTAGTACATTCTTGTGAGGCACCAACTAATGAGAGCTTATTGCAGTATCTTTCAAAGGGTCACAGAGGTTTAGATTCAACATGCCAATAGAACACACAACTTCATCCGAACGCTTGACAACAAGTCACTCTGAAAACTACAAGCATGCAGACCAGACAAAGTGCAGATCTGCAAATAAAAATAATATAGCCAGGCCTGTACAGGGCCAGTTGACCTTTCTATTACAATCCAGCTGCTTTCTACATTCTTCTTAATCTTCACATCTATTTAGATATTTCCTCTCATTTTGTGTTTGAATAGTCATTTTAAAGCAAGGAGAAAATGACTAACCAAATGACTTCCACAGTTCCCTTTTTTAAACTGCACAGATTACAAGCTCTTCAACTTCAGCAATACTTCAACAGGGTGGGTGTGGGGTTCATTAACGCTCTTCTGAGCGAATGGGGCAGCATGCTTCTAATGGTTTCGTGGGACACCATATGTCCTTTATGTTAGCTAAGATTCTACAGTTACAGTTCAAGTTAGTGTGAAAGACAGACAAGTTGTATAATAAGAGGCCTTGGGGCGTTTTAAGCAGATCTCACCATCTTGCATTACATCAATAAATTCAAGCCTGCAATAGTGCTGACATAAATTAGGGGCCTTGCTTTCCTGTAAATGTATTTGCAAAGGTGTCATTGTTCAAAGTTGCATTAGCAAGCCTGCAGTTCCGCAATTAAACGGCCACTTCTTCAACAAATGCCTTCTCTCCCCGGGTCACTGATAGCAAAAGGCTCTTAAACCTTATATTCCCTTATGGAGCGGAAAAGCTAGCGCAACACTGGAGTTTGATGATTTGGCAAACTCACTAATGCTCTTGTTTGGGGGCCTAAAGGTGTTTATTGCTGTTGTGGGTATTTGTAACATTTAGGGTGTTTGTTCCTGGCCTGGTCCTGTTTTGCAAGCTTGTTAAACACGTGTACATACCCATAGTACTAATCTGTGTCTGATATAAAAAAGATGAAAATTTTATGTTCTAGTCCATGTATGTAGTGAAGACCAGCTTAAAAACTGAAATCCTCTCATGCCTCAGAATGATTATACTTGAGATTATGTCTTGCAAATTTTACCCACACACTTTAATCTTTATGTGGTTGCTGCTGGAAAGTAATATCAATTACATATACAATATAGTTGATAATCTGACAAAGACAATCAAATAGCGAATATGCATATGAACAGATAATAATCATAATCATAATAATAATAATTATTATTATATTTTTTTATTATTAGCAGTATTAGTAAAATAAAGTTATTCATTATACATATTTTAAACATGTATAAATATATGCATAATATATAGTATACAGTATACTATATATTATATAAAAATGATTTAAAAATTGTAAATAAGTTATTTCTTTCTGGTAATAAGCACTTAAAACATCTCTTTTGCATCAGCAGATTTGCAGGTTTTGTTCAGTCTAATCTAGTCACTAATTCAATCATTCAAAACGGCTTGAAATAGGAAAGGAAGACATTAACTTAGCTGAAAAAATGGGTAAATGGAAGGTTATGCAAGTCAATACTAATATAATGAAGACAGGCCTTCACCTGTTTTTCACCTTTCAAATTTGCCACAGTTTTCAATGCTGCATTTATTAAAGACAGAATCCATTTTGTTTCCTCGATTTGCACTTTTTAAAAGACAACATTTTGCAAGACTCCGCATACAGAGAGGCTTGTTCTGTCAGGGCTTGTTCTGTGAGCTGGGAGAGGCCTCAGCGCTGGTTAGACAGAGTGAGAACTGGCCTTTGAGCGAGGCCTCCAAGAGAAATAAAAAACACCCACTTCTCATGTTTTTGGTCAAACACAGGTTCAAGCTGGAGAGTAGATTTACCAGCCAGGGCTCATCAGACGCAACCGCCACACTGAACGGACGGGCACAGGAAGGGCCAGATGGCGGAGGGTGGGAAAGCAAGAAACACGGCGCTGATCTCAGAAGAGGTCAGGGAGAGATCGGAGGAACAGGAAATGACACGGGATCTTCTTTTTGTGAATCTGTTTTTTTTTCAGCGGCTGCAACCAAAGCTTTCCGTTGAGTGACGGGCAGGCGGAGGAGAGCTGACATTGTTAAAGTATGAATTTCACCGTTTGTGTTTTTTGCAAAACACTAAGTCGGATCAGTCCCTCTTGATTGGCAAGAGGGGCTTGTCCTGCAGTCGACCCGCCGGCAAAGGGGAGGTTTTTTATTGGCGAGTCAAGTTCAATTTATGAAAGCTGTTCAACTTCATTCATAGGACCTCATTCCAAAACATGCATTATGATGAGGTTAATATGTTTTATGGCACGAAACAAGCTTCACACCTTAAGTGATATGTTACTGTAACTACACTCGCATGCAAAAAACTGAATGTTGCACTTTGTTTATGTATCTACATTTATGGAAACAGATTAGAAATATACAGTAATTCCAGGTACATTTCCCACACAAGAAAGTGAAAGACACTGAAAGAGATGTTCTGTGTCTGGTCTTGATCCTGGCCTAAAGGAGTTCCTCCTGCCCTTTCTGAGAGAGTTGAAGAGCTCAGAGCTGTTGTGACATTACAGTGATTGATGGGTAAAATGAGACCATCCTGTAATAAAAGCAAACTGCATGAAACAAAAGCCAAGATTTTAAAATCTTCAGTCAATACAGAACATTGATCCCACCAGAGGGTAACTAAAGAAAAAAGGGCATAAAACCAGAGAAAAATGAACTGTCTGTGAAAGAAAGAAGGTGAGGTATGGTGTGAATATTCAGTTTAGTTGGTCACCTGGATAATAGACAGAGTAAAGTAGAATCGTGCTGACCAGATATATAACCCTTAGACTATAAAATCCAGGTCTGGAATCAATCTGTGATTTTATAGCTGCCCTGTTTCTGCTCTCAGTTGTTTTATCAGTAAAAGGATGATACATTTTTGTGCTCTACCTGCTCACAGGCACTTTTGCAGTGTGCTTAAATGCTAAAGCGGTAATAAATAGTGGTCGTAGGCCCTGTCATCGATCCCTGGAAGTTCACTGGTTCAAAACTGCTTTTGACCACTCCAAAGACATTTCATTTTTATCCATCTATTCATTAATAGCAGACTTCATATGCGCCCTTTACAGACTGTTTTGGGCTATGAACTGTGAATCATGTCTCGACTCTGCAGTTAAAAGAGTTGTACAGCACCTACATCGCTTGAGAATCTATGTAGCAGCAGCATCCGATCACCGAAGCAGACCTGCTCCTGGCTGGACTTTAAAACCGCAGACTCACAAATGCACACACGCAAGCCTACATGCACACACCCACACAGATGTCTCATTGTTCCTTAGTGGCTTACTTAGTGCGCTTAATTAAAGCTTAACTGCGGGAATGTCCCCTCGACTGCAGCCACAGCACCTCTGCTCTCTTGGTCTCTGTCTTTTATCAGCTTGTTCAGAAAATCAAGCCCCCCAACCCACTTCAATAGCACGCAAGAAATCTATTGTAGATGAAGACCAGCACACACGTACAGCTGTATTTCATGTTGCATATTTCCAGAAATCTTCATGACTTTTGGCAGTACAAACTAGTGTAATAGATGGCAATAGCCAATTGCATATGAATTATAGAAAACACAGATTTCAGTCCACCTGAACTCTAAAAAAGCAAATCAGTTAAATTGCTTTGGGTTTGAAATAAAGTCCTCATCTTCTTTTACCATTGTCGCTCTGGTTCATTCAACACCAGGGTCAACCTACAGCTTGTTTGGTGGTAAAGGTTATCTTATCGGCTCATGTTCATTTTAAGTGACCACCTGAGTGGGTGGACTGGGGTATTTGTAAAGTGATCAGAGCAGAGTTCTAGTTCACAGAGATAACAGGCCATCTGCTGCTCATCCTGTATGCCCCGTGAGTCAGCTAAAGCTCTGACTATCCATCTCATCCGCAACAAAAACAAATTAACAATATTTTAAAGCGACCTGTTTCAGACAGGTGTTTTTACGTGTAGCATGCATTAGCACTAAATAGTACATTTTTTCAGTTTTGGTACTGTAAAGTTGTCTGGAGTCTACAAAACCACACCTACAAACACAGTTATACAAATCTCACCCATTAAAGCAAAAAACAAAAAGTTTGTTCAAAACTCAACTATATTTAATCAAATTCAGCTACCTTCATCATCTTACTATCTTTTACATAAATCACAGTGAGTATCCATGTAACACAGCTGCTCTTTAAATGTAAATGTTTCCTTGTCTATTGTTCTGCGCTAAATGTTGCTAGGTTTCGTCTTGTTGGTTTGTTTTGATTTCCTAGTTCATGCCAAGACAGTTTTTGAATGATTAAATCTAAACTTTACATTAATCTTGTATCTTATGCCTTCTGTACAAAAGCAAAAAAGTCAAACATGTCAGTATATAAACATGTATATAGTAAATTATGTGAAATACAAATTGTGAATGAAAACAGTTCTTGTTTGTATAGTCTAGTTTATATAAAAAAATTGATGTTCACATTTATTCTGATTTAGCTTTTAGTTTCAGGATCTCACAGACAATGTTAATCTTCAATAGGCTGGGCTAGGCAGTTGGTAGAAATATTGTATCATCTATATGCTTAAGAAGATCACAGATCTTATTTCCAATTGTTTTTACTGGCCTTCCTTATACCTACCTGATTGTACTCTTCCTCTTTTTTGTAAACTGCATTGTTTGGATGACCTCATGTGTGTCTGCTTTTATTTATGCAAAGATTTTGACTTATAATTAAAAGAAAATGCTATACTAGTGTTTACATAATAAGTGATCATTATGTGTTAACTGTGATTGTAATGACATGAATGCTAGAGCTTAATAAAATTAAGGAAAACTCATAATATGCATTTATTTAACGATTAATCTACAGTCCACATACATCTAAAAAGTAAAATATGCTTACACAAGTCACAGGTCATGGAAACTGTTCTCATCTCTGAACTCTGTTTCATCATTATGGCTCGACCTGCCGACCAGCATCTGTTCAGGTCCTGCGAGGCTGGTGCTACTGAAACATTTATTAAAGTGGACATTAACAAGAGCGGCGCACCAGCCAAATGCCTTGTAACTTGGACGAGCAAGGTGTCGAGATCATTAATTTTAACAAGGAGTGCTGATAATAATCTCTTATTTTTCTGACATTGCTCTCCTGGGCTGGTCCATAGACACGAAAAAGCCTTGACTTATCAAAGCAACACAGCTTGTACTCGTTCCGTATCGGTATTAATTTAAGACGTGTTACAGTGTGCAGAATGTGTATTCCCAAACTCCCGAACGTGTCAGTCACTGGAATTTTAACTGTCTATGTCAAAGGAGGTTTTAATTTATCCTTAACCTATCTATCTTTCCCTCTCTTTTCCCCTTCTGCTTCCATGGTACAATAAAATCATTCGAGTTTAAGTTATGGCAAGTTTGAAGTTCTAGAAGGGCCCCGTAAATTTGGCAGGCACCTTTGGGAGCCGGTGCAGCAGAACTGGCTGTGCCACTATTTCACAGCCTGGATGATTTGTGTCTCTCTATGTCCTTCTCGCCAAGGTCCTGTAAATCTAAACTCATGCTTCTGTCATTAGGGAGAGGGAGGCCGGTAAGCACTTCACATGGACTAACGCTTTTGGTAATTTCAGTCATTTCATATGGGTGATCCTACCGCAGCCAGACAGACTTTGTGGACTGCGGCGGACTGCAACCCTTGAGCTGTCACACTTGCTTCGCCCACGCGCACGTCTGGCCTTGGCTTTCCAGAACCAGCAGCAGCTGTCCTACACGCTCATAAAAATCATATTGCTATTAAGTTATAAAAAGGTTTTGCAACAAATTCATTTCATGG
The DNA here is from genome assembly GCA_019155185.1 of Beaufortia kweichowensis. Taxonomy (NCBI): domain Eukaryota; kingdom Metazoa; phylum Chordata; class Actinopteri; order Cypriniformes; family Gastromyzontidae; genus Beaufortia; species Beaufortia kweichowensis. The sequence goes on along the minus strand of CM032801.1, from coordinate 12,334,392 downwards.
GCTTGAAAGAGAAGGAAATGTCAGTGGGAAAGTAAAATTGAGTTATTGCTTCCAGTTTAAAATAGAGCAACAAGTCACAGATAGAATATCAGAAAGCAGAAGAGGGATAAAATAAAAATATGAAGAGGACAAGAGCAGAGGAAGCGCATGGTCTTTGTCCATTTTTTACACAAGCTCCTGAGCTCCTTGTCGTAGACACCTGTGCGCGTCTAATGTTTCAGCCAGTCTCTCAAAAACAAACGCGCAGCTCCGATCTCTTAATCCGCGTGGCTCCGTGAAGCATGGTCACATGATACGGCTGGGCCGACGATGATGATGATGGTGGGCCACGGTGGTAGGGGTGTATGGGGGGAAGCTTAATCTTTTTTAATTCAAATCAAGGAGGTCCCTGGTGGGACACAGGGATGATACCCTATCCGCTGCAATCAGGCTGACCTCCACTTCGGGCGCGCTCTAAATGATTAATGGAGCTGCCTTCCCACCGGTCTCCACGGCAACGGGTAACCCGATAGCCCACAGGAATTCTGCTGCCCGCCCAAGTGAGCGCCAAGGGAGGAGAGAGAGAGAGAGAGAGAGAGAGAGAGGTAAAAGAGAAATGGAGCAGTGGTACAGTCTGTAAAAGGGAGCTGATGAGAGGGATGGGGGTTGAAAAGGAGAGTGTCTGTTTCAGAACATTTTCAAAGAGAGAAAAAGAGAAAGCGTGAATTATGTGAAAAAGCTGTGCGTTAATTTAATATTCTAATCAGTTAATTAAAGGAAAACAATACTTAAAATATCTAATCAGACCCACTCAGCACAACATAATGTCTGACTAACATTATAAAATGGTTAGTTCCAGTCCTTGATTCTGATTGTTCAATAGCTGTGTTAAGGACAGCTATGAACGTTTCACCCAATGATTGTGTATATCACTGCACAACACCCTTACATATATAAACATATATCACAGTCGCTCAGGGACTAATACTGATTTTACTTCATGAAAGTTGCATTGATACATATATTTAGGCTTTAATATTTGTATTGTGTGGTAAGGAGATAAATCCAGGTACTCAAAGCTAGGGCTTAATTATGAATAATTATAATTAATGCGCACATCTTAACTTTGCTTACTTAAAACTACTATAAATACTGCCACCGTTACATTTTTGTCTGGCCATGCACATCCCACGTAGCAAATGGGTACACAATGTTTTAAGTAGCTGCCAGGTCTATTGTCCATCCACCCAGAGGGCGATTGATAAGGGCGTTCATGTTAACTGGATGGTACCTCTTGTTCTTAAGTGTCTTTACTGGGTAAGAGGCTACATGGGGATTGATGTCAATAGAAGCTCAAGGTCTAAATTGATCTGCCCATCAGGTTCACAGCACGATAGTGTCCCTGGACTGAACACAAAGCAAGATGAAACGTTACCTCTCATGATTACCAGACAACGATGAAACCCGCAATAGGTTATAGATGATTTTACATTGTTTATATGTCAATAGATAAACAATCTAAACTATATTCTAATAGCTATTGGCCTTCTGCATTTTAAAACAACACAGACACACACATAAAAGATTGTGTTGCCAAACATGCTTGCAAAGACTACAATACTAACACAACATACATGTGTGTGTGTATGTTTGTGTACATGTTTGGGAGTATCTAGTGTCGAGACTATTGTTGTGGTTGAAAGTAAAATCAGCTGTTTGGCTTTCACAGGAAACCACACAGACAGAATGCGCTCTATACTGTCCAGTCAGTGTATTGAAATCGTATCTCTAGAAGTGTGTTGTGTGGTGTGTATATGACCGTGTACATTGGAATACATTCACAGTATTACCAGAGGTATCTGTGTTCATGCTTTTCCCACAACATCCTGTCACTCATCAATATGGCCACAGTTTAGGATTAAATTTCTCCAAAATGTTTGCCTTCAATGACAACACACACACACACACAAAACTCTTAGGTGTGATAAATGCAGCCTTCCAAATCGGGTAGTGATGCTTTGTTTCCCATTTTGTCATTTTAAATCCATATTTCTGGATTATCATATTTACATAAGTCCTATCTGGATAATGAAACTAAACTGCACAAATCTATGTGTGTGTGTTATACAAAGTGCTGATTGACTGATGCAGTGGGGGTATCACTGACAGACTGACAGGCCAGTAAACCCAATCTGACCCGTTCCTCCTCGCTCTGCTGTGGCCTCCATCTCCCAATGTCCCTCAGACTCCAGTTTCCTCTGTTTCCTGTGCATTCTCACAAGCCTTTATAAAGCTGCTGCTAGTCACTCACACAGACCGCTTAAACCCATAGAGAGTAAAAGTGTTGACCTCACCCAGATCTCTAGGCTTTGACCGGTACATCCATCTTCTGTTCCTAAACTCTTTCACACAGCACAGAAAAAATGGCAGCTTATTAGATGGATGTGTTTACCTGACAATTTCAACAGTCAAGTATTGTATTTACACTATTGGTAAGCAAATTCTAATGTTTAAGAGTATTCCCAGCATGAGTCAGTCATAAGTTAGATTGCAACTAGTATAGCAATCTTTATATGATTCTAAAAACTACAAAATAGTAAAGTAATACAACTATGCAATGCCACTAATGAAAGCATACGATTATGTAGTGAACAAAAATATTAAACAAATTAAAACTCTTATTCTCAGAGCAGCCACACTTAGGTCTGATAATGGCTTTGCACAGCTTTGTTTTTTCCCCCCCAAAAAGTGTATACTCATGTACACATTGGCTACTTTTCCAGCCAAAACGCAATAAAAAAAATTATAAAATACATCCATTCACTAACATAGTATCTTTTTCTGGTTCTCCTATTATAGTTTTGCATTGCTTGCGAATAACAAAAGCTTTTTTTGAATTTTACCAAAGACTACTACTTTCTGGAAAGGACTGAAGTTTTCTGTATGATTTAGTTTGTGGAACACATTATGCATTTGACTCTGCGTCCTGCCTGGTCCCATTCTGTTGGAATTATGGATAATGATCATGCCCTGCAAGGCACAGTGTTTACTTTCATAAACAAGTTTATAAGACAAATTGAGGAATTCAAACTGTGTATACCAATGGAAGCAGAAATGTTTAGTCACAGTGGAATATCTGACACATGTGACTACTGAGGGCTGCTGGGTAACAGAACGGAGGAGCGTGAGTGGGTGGTTGAAAATACACAAATGGCAAACAACTAGAAATCATGAGCTGGGGACAAAGTTTGACAGCAAAAACCAAAACGCATCACAGTCCACGTGTGTTTCATTGTTGTGTGCATGTGTGTGTTTGTGTGTCATGGTTGTCAACATACAGAACTTCGTAAAACATACGCAAACCACAGACATTTGTATAAGGCAGATGTTGTTTAGGATGTTCTCCGTACCTACTGGCCGTTGGTCTGGTCGTTACTGAAACCTTGATTTAGCCGTAGTGAAGAGCAGAACTTCCTTAACTGACATCTAAGTAAAAAAAGGGTCACACTTTGCCACATGAATCAGTTCATACTGTTAAAACTTGAAATCTTTGTAAACTGTGTATTAGAAGAAGCAAGAGTTATGAGTACCCAGCAGGCACATAGCTAAGAGTCAGTGTGAGCAGTAGGTTTCCCCCGTGTCAGAGACTAAAGGGACGGTCTAAATGTGTTTCATGATAAATGAGAGAGGGAAATGGGGTCATGTTGTATTAAGAAAATGTGTGTTTAAACCCAAAACCGGCACAGAGCTCTAGACTAATGCATCAGTTATCGACTGGACACCTGAGAGCTATGGGCTGTTACAATAGTCCCTACGGCATGCAGGCCTATCCATCCACACCAAACTCTCTCTCTTTTTCTCATTTTCATGCTTCTTCCACTTTTTCTGCTCACTAGTTTTTCAACATTTTTCCAATTTTACATTCTTACAATCCCTCTTTCAATTCAACATTATTATCAATTATTTCTGTCCGTCTTTCCTATAACACAATAGGTTCTGTGTCAGTGTGATTGTGTGTTTATAAGAATCATGATGGTTAGCACTCAATCCTTTCCAAAGCCCATCAGTGGACGGCAACTTGATCCTGATGATTTGTTGGGAATATATTGGCATGGCCCCGGGACTAAGATTACACTTTCAATTGCTGCATTTGTTCCTCTAATTCCAGTACAGATGGTGGCAAATAATGTGTTGATATTTGAGGGAAATATTGTTTCGAGCAAAACCTGGTGCTTTAACGATAAGAAATTCTCATCTTTTATAAAGAAAGATAATTAAGAACTAACTGCATACATTTATTTCAGATCTGTTTTTGGTTTGCTCAAGTGAACCATCATTTTGATGCAAAGAGTTCATGTTGCACAGTTTAGTTGTTAAACAAATATGGGAGGGTAGATAGCCACTAAACAAACAACGACTGATTTAGAGAGTTTTTTATCCTCGGCGGAGGCCCAAACAAATGAAATAATTGTACAGTGTGGAGATACCCAACAGGCACTGGAAAAAACAAATACTACATAATCACGACATGAGAAATCTGGGCACTCCTGAAATTAAAACCTGACATTTCTGAAATCAGATTTCATAACTGTCTTTTCATCAATATGGCAATTATCATAACTGGGTTATGAAGAGTGAATTTTTCTGGTTTTGATATATTGTTTTTTCTCTCAGCGGAAACTTCTGCTGTAAGGTACAATCAGTATATTTATCCCATAATTAAGTTTGACTAGGACTTCGTCAGAGAAATAGATGATGATAACTTGCAGAGGGAGTTTGAAAATCAGACTGTTTATCTAAACTTATGTGCCTCTTACCTTACTATCATTATTTCCTATGTTTCTAACAAACAAAATTTTAAAACTGTGTAAGACCAGAGTTGACAAAATTACGCTGTCATTATATTTTAAAATCATTTTTTTTCTTTCTTTTTTAAAACCAAGTGGTACAAAAATAGCTTTACTGTCAGTTTTGTTCATGCCAGTTGAAACTAAAAGTAGAATCTTTACTTTTGTATCAAAGATCACTGTATGACCACTTTAATTCTATTCTATTCTATTGTGTAGTGTTACAATACATCTTAAAAACTTCTTTGTAAAGTCAAACTAGAAATGAATTACACTCATTTAAACATTTGTTTAAAGAACTTAATTTAAGGCCTGATAAAGATATGTTCTTACTCATTTTAGAAACGAGTCACCGATGAGCTAATGCTCAAGTATTCAGTATCATATTGATTTGCTCATAGATGTCTTGCTCTTAGACAGATGATCCTGTTTTATTGGATCATTTCCTCATGGAAGCACTACATTAGGAGTCAGACGGGACCAAGAGCAAACACCAAGAAAGGTCATTGTAAACCAACACAGAATATACACAACGCTGTTTGGCAAAGTCTGACAAAAGTTTACTTTAGAACTTTACAATTTATAATTAAAAGCATTGAAAAGTTTCAAGTAAGTTAATGAAACTAAGGAGAGGGTGCTTCATCTACTGTACAGTACGCTTTATTACACAACAGGCAAATGAAATCATTTCCAACAGACATTTACATGAGAGTTACGTTTGCTTTACAGATATAAATCTGCAATACATTTTAAACTTAAAATTGAATATGAGATGGAGAAAACATTTGTTGAAAATATGTTTGGTTGAATAACTGTGGCTCTCCAGCTATACACACAAACTTTCATTACTGTCATCAGTGTCTCTAGGTCGGAGGTCAAGTGATTCATCACAACATTTCCTGCAGAGAAAGTCACATAAAGGAGTCTTGTCAGGATTACATCAGCCTGAGGAAAGACGCTCTGCTTTGTTTATACCCGTTAAACACAACATTAAACTGTTTCCTACAATGTTAGGATGTGTGAATCCGTTGGCTATTTCATTTGAATTATTTTGCTTTGGCCATCATGTTTTCTCTGCATGCACGAGTCCTACTGGTTACATTAACTGATGTTTGGACATCTGCTGGAGTTTGGCTTAAAGAGTGGGCCTGTCAACGTGAGCTTTAGAAAATCGAGAAATTGCACAAACACAGGGCTGTGCAGTAATAAAAACAAGCTCCCGCTAGCTGCATTAGTCCTACATTAGCCTGACTGTCCGAGCTCTAGTGATGCATTGATGATGTTAGGAGTATCTTTGGTCACGGATAGCGACTTTTTAAATGCTTCCTGGATAAAGTGGAGAAATGTGACTTTTTCTTCTATCTTTACCATCAAGCAGTTAAATTATGGCTTGTGGTCTAATAAAACAAAGTTTGTATACGTTTGACGTAAAAGACTTTTAACTTTACAGCTTTTAATAAAGTGTGTAAAAGCAAGGAGTGAACTAGAGAAACAATAAAGAGTGATGATTCAGTCTTAGCTGCTCTCTGTAGGGGAGTACTACGATTATTTACTTTAAAGGTTCTTTTTTCAACCGCGGCTCGCTGGTGAAATGATACAGACTGATGTTTTGTCACATGTAAAATACGATCCGCTTAACAACATTGTGAAATAGCATAAACAGAGAAATGACCCTTGGAGTAATAACCATCACTCACCATTGGCTGATAGTATACTGATAAGATGCCTTTCCGGGTTTGAAGCTTTAATTTTTTCTCCCTCCACGCTTGGCTTAAAGGAAAAGCTAAATTAGCAAACTAAATGGGTAATTGCTTTAGAGGGAGATATGAATAAAGGGAAAGAAATCTGAGCTCCTGGGTGGTTTTATTGCTTCCCATGTCTTTCATGAGCTCCCGGCTTCTTCCTCACCAACAATGGCAACCATTGATGCCTTGCTTCGAGGAATATTTGATCAACAATGAAAATGTTTTTTACTTGTTAAAACAAACTTGCATTGGTTTAAACTTAATCGGACATTAATTTAGTGAGTGTCTGGTAATTAAAATGTTTGACTTGACCGGAAGTAGTCATTGCAATAAGTTGACATCACTTCATAACAAACAATTACTGAATAGTTTTAGTATAGTTTACATTTTAAAATAAAAAAATCATACAAAATTAATATAATACTATAACTTAACTGTAACTTAATATATACATCCTTTTACATTATAATATATTTGGGTCAGGATAGGTTTAGGTAAATAGGTCACGATACAGTGCATTTTATGACAAATGTATATTTTAAATCAAATTGCCAGATAAAAAACTAATTCTGTTTTGCCTTTTCTCTCCCTCATTTATTTTCCGTGCTTTAAATTCCAAAACATACAGACTAAGTGAAAGAAGCGTAAAATTGTACTCAACACCAATGACGGATAGAAAGTAGTGTGCTGCTGTGGTTCTGAAGTGAAACGTTTACACGGCTAATTTAGTTTCATCAGAATATTGTTTACACGTCTCTGTGGAATAGACAGAAGCAGCGTGCTGATATTTGAGCCAAATCATTTGTCAGTGTCGTTGTGACAAGGGCACCGCAAGACTCCTCAGAAGGACATGAGCTACTGGGGCCCAATTTCATATTTCAGTGGGTGTGAGACAGCCGTCAGTTTCGACTGTTAAATTACTGCTTATTTATTGCAGTTGTACTCAATAATAGCCTAGAAAATGATTAAAATTCCAGAAATAGACCAGAGGGTTAAACTAACAAGAAAAAATATATAGACAAACAGACACATGCATACAGTACTAATGTATGCATACTACCATCTTTGTGGATACTACATTTGGAATTTGGTCTAGTAACACAGATTTTGAAGGTTAGGTTTATTGCAAGGAGATAATCTCTTGCAAACCTTTTGGAATCAGACACTGTGTGCATTGACCCAGGGTGGGAATTCCCCAGGTTCCTCAATGAGGCCTCCGAAGCCAGTGACAGTTTGTTGTTATCATATTATGTAACCTAAACCCTCAAGGAGAGGTTTGTCACTCACTCACCTTGTCTACTTGTAAGCCAATAAGGACAGTAATTGACAGCTACACTTCTAGAGTAAACGATTTAAGCTCTTTCAGGCCAAGTGTGGACTTGAACTGGTTTCTGACAGAACAGGTTAATGTTTTCTTCTACCCTGAAAAACTTTACTTTCACATGAGACTTTAACATAATGGGTTTTTTACATTTACAATGGATGGCTAAATTATAGTAAGACAACATGTGAATCTTCCAAACACTAGTTGTAAATCTTACACTTGTTTTTCAGCGGTTACAAAATACTTCCAGGTGATCTTAAACAGCTGAATATAGTGAGTCCTATATAAAGGAGCTATACCTTACAGACCCTGCACCTATCTGTGAGCAACACAATCAGATCCAGATGGTGTGGGTTATAACCTTTACAGGGCCAGACAAGCTGATATACTGTCATTCAGATCTTGTCTGTGTGTGTGTGTGTGTGTGTGTGTGTGTGTCTTTAAAAGAGAAGATAGGGTGGATGTACATTAGTGTAAAAAGAGTACACACTATAATTGCCACTCCCCTGATATTTGCCCTAATGGCAGATCTGTCAGCTAATAATCATAAAGTAAATATGATACTGTATAATGCCTGTCTGTGGTTTAGCAACACATATACTAGGCAATTTTGTAATGTGTGAACCCGCTTCAGGGACATTTCTTTGTGTGTGTGTGTTGTTTTTTTGGGGTGTGAAGATGCGCTGTTCAGACTCTGAACACATGTTAAATAACAACTTTTTGTGGCTGCCACATTTAAGTGTGTAAATGTAAAAATAGACAATGTTACACAAAGGTAAAGATTCAGTGTCTTTGGTGAAGACTGTTCTGTTTCTCTCATTTTCTCCTTCCTCTCTCCTCTATTTCTTTCTTGTTAGGTGATCAGGTTTCTCCTCTGATCCATCAGCTAAATACATAGGTGGGGCTTGATCAATGGTAGGAAACTAAAGGATCAAATGGTAATATATCAGTATAAGACTCGGCCAAAGTCTGCAGTCAACCGCACATACACAACACTAGACTGAGGCCAACATGACCACAGAAATAGTAACCTCTTAACACACGGACACAAGGAGTCAGTAACCTTCATCTGATCTGTACAAGACCATAGAGACCACAAATGAAGGATCTTTATCTCTCTCTCACACACACACATACACACACACCCTCCGGTTATCTGTCTTCTCCCTCCTGCAAAAACCATCCTAATAGCACTTAACAAACCACTGGCAGCAGTTATGCAAATTGTTATTATGAAGTGTTTTTAATACTATTTTTGTTTAAATCTATTATCTATAATATGTGCTGATATGTATTCATTCATTTAAAAAAAAAATTCAAATTTACCCTGAGGGTATGTGTGAAGACTGATGGGAATTGGCTTAATAATCTAACAAAAATGATTTCTAACTCTGTACCACAGCTGTAAAGCAATAAAACCACAATATTTGGTCTCACTACACAGCAGGACTAATTTTCTCTTGAATTACTGAACTCTCATTTAGTGGTTTAATGATTTAAGAATGATTAATTTAATCTGGATACTGCCCATGCATATTAAACTTGATTCATTTAGTTATTCCAATCTTCCTAATAAAACGTACTTTATCGTTTTTGTTTCATTTATTTTTATTTTTTTTACTCGGACAACTAACTTGATTTCGATCTAGTTTTATATTTCAGGACACGTGAACAACGTGTGCAGTGTGTATCTTAGATCCGTCTTTATATCAGCGGGTTGGTGTTAAATTGCAAAACAAGCCAAATCTAAGGACATTACTTGCGATGATTGTTTTCACCATGAGATTCTTTAGAGACAAAGCATTATGCGGACAGACTCAACCTGTAGGAAATAAAAGCATGTGAGGAGATACAGTATAGCCTACACTCAGAGAAGCCCATTTGTGTTCATACTCGGCAATATCTATTAGCAGATGCTACTGCGATGCAACCCTACACCGGCTTTTAGTCCAAGTGGACATATAATGCCATCGGTTTAGCTTAATGTCGAAGAAGCTTGAATTGATGATTGAGTGTATGCGCAAAACACTCGCAATAGTGGCATCCAGTTGTCTGTCTATAAATCAGCAACGACCTCAAATTCGGCGTCTATGAGACATATTGCCTACAAAAGTTTACTCTAACTAAATAACATTTGGTTATAAATTAAATGTTTAGCAATAATATAGGTCTATATAATATTAATAATTAAAAATATGTAATAATCGTTTATTTTTAAATGATTATTTTTTTGTATTAAACGTAAACCGTTCGTATCAATATATTTGCGCACCAATGCATCTCTATCGTTTTGTTATAAGAATCCTTCAAATATCACATTTCGTCGTCGTTTTGCAAACATTTGTTTCAGATTTAAAATCGACTTTGACATGCTGCTTTTTGTTAGGAAATCCCTCACTAAATAATCGCCCTCAATAAAAACATCGTTGCGTTGCTTTTTGCAGTGGCATATTAATTTTATTAAGGGCAGACCGTATGTGAGCGCTTCTCTGTATAGTCCACACCGAAACCCAGGCCAGAAATAATTGTTTGTTTAATTTTTCTCTGATGCATACAGAGCCACGTCCGCCTTCGCTAATTGCACCCCATCTTTTCGATTTGTGGCAATCAGGACGGTTTCATCTCTTAAATCCAGGTTCACAATTAACTGGTTCCGCCTTTCTCTGTAATACAGCACCAAGTGTCACTGTGATCGCACAGGGCCTGCATGTTGCAGTCAGCGCAACCCTTAAGTTACGAGGGGCAATTACTTCTCATATTGAATACAGAGTGGGATCAGTCTGCAGGGATTAGATGGGTGGACACCCACTTGTTTAGAAGGATTGTGTCTTCCTGTGCTGCATGGGAGAGCGGAATCCATGGCATGAAAAAGATTCTCTGCGTGTCTATGGAAAAACGGATATATTTTATAGATTATATGTCTGAAGGTTGTGCGCAGCGAGCGAATAACGAATGTTTTGATATCTTGGTGCGACATACACTAATATGCATTAAAATATTGAACGATTTTAAACAATAACCTAAGCTGATATAAATATATATATATATATATATATATATATATATATATATATATATATTACAAGAAATATATATAAAGATCTATTATGTTAATATTTTCGTCTCTGTGAAAAATCAAGACATGGCAATATTGTAGCTTTTAATGTTTGATTCCTCTCCAATAAGAGAAGTAAAAAATAATAAAACTAACATTGACTGGTGTAAATTAGTGCGAAGCGCCCTGTATAAAGCACGTTCAGAGAGTTTATGATTATGATGACGGTAATGATGATGATGATTATGATGATTGGTTAATTGCAGTCGACTGTGTCTGTTGAAGGTGGCTGGATTTCTGGAAGGTCCACGTATGCCGGGCTGCAGCGAGACGTGTGCGGGTGTAAGGCGTGTAATATATTTAACTATGGTAAAGTAGTGTTTTGAGAATTGGTAATTGCTCACATCCTTCTCTGGCCACGGGGACACTGTCCAGATCTCACACGTGCGCAAGGTTCTGAGGTGCGCGCTTTCAGGTCTCCGTGGCGCGCAGCCAAGCGCGTCACTTCGGCTTGTTTCCCGACACGAGAGGTTGACTGACTGATAAGAAAAACAGTAGCGTGAAATAATAACAGTCAGTACCCGGTTGATAACCCCAAACAGCACAGGTTATGCCTGTGAGCAACCTCAGCACTTTCATGTTTATAGCCGTCTTGTGAAACTCGAAGGCAAAGGAGATTGAAGCAACATCACGCGAGCGCCTTTTGCATAAAAGAACGTGTCTACAGTAATAATATTTACATTGATAATGTTTTCACGACATGGTAACTTCGAAGCGAGGATATATGAACTGTTTAAATATGACAGTTCTTATGATTTCGAATGCGCAATGAATAAGGCTCCTTTACCCTCTCTCCAGAATTTGCTCTGAATAAACAAGAGACTCGGGTCAGGTCCTCCAATGTGTGATCTACTTTGTAGACGGGTGGTTAAGCGTGACATGCTTGGCCCTTAAAATATACCCTTTTTGTTAGAGGGAATGGGACAGAAAAATATACAGAATTCTCTGTAATTATGTATAAAGGTTTATTTTACTTTGAAGCCACCATAAGAAATCTCAGCCCGTGGAGAACTGGATGTGCACGGTCTTACCGGCTGCATGTTGTCTGGAGTAATCTACTTTAGGACTGGTTTGAATTTGCTGCCCCACGACAGCAAAATTGTCGTAATCACAAAGTAAACAGATACTTCCTCTGCTATCAGAGCGAGTCGACGAAGTAAGCCAACGAGGAACTTTCACTGTTAATTGTTGTTTTCCTTCGTACCCTGATTTAAAAACACCAGCACAATTATGTGCAAGTGCTACTTTAATTTTGTAATTTAGTTTGAAAGGGGCTTAAGGTGTTTTTGCAAATTATTCACTTAGGTTTAGTTGTTCTTGCTTTTCCTTATCAAAAGCAAAACAACCTTTTTACAATTTGGTGGTTTTTACAAAATGATGGTGAATTCATACTACTTTACGTACTTTTCAGAGTAGCGGTAGAGGACAAGCTGCCACAGAGTTCTGTCTGCTATAAGATATAGATGCATAATACTGTATTATCTATGCTATGGACTTTGAATGGGTACTGTAAAAACATGTCTTTATCTTTTAACTTCATCTGCATTTTTAGGTTTTTAAATAAGCATCATGTAGTATGAATGTGGTTAAGACTTTTGGTCATGCACACACAAGTCATCTTAAGTAATAGTTATCTTTACATACATAGCAGAAAAATAGACATCCGGTGCAGGTATGTTTTGGTGTTTTTGAACTCTCTAGAGTCTCACACTATGATGACCTGCGGAACAGCAAACAGAAACATATCAAATGGGTTTTTAAAATAGCCTACTGTACTTCAATGTAATTCTGTAAATATATTGAGCTCTCTCCTCTGAGTACTTGGTGAAACATAATACTACAATCTGCCTGATATGTATTTAAGATCTTGGGCACATTACATTAAACAAAAACAACTGTTTTTAACAAGTCTATTTTTATATTTTGCTGTAATGTGTCAGTAAGAATTGTCATTGTATTTAATATACAAGTGTGATTTTTACAAACAAGGAGTCAATACACTACAATAGACAATACAGCCCAGACAGAGATCTGATCTTACTATTATCGAGTCAATAAATCAATATTTAATAATAAATCAATATTTTGTATTTTTATACAAATTATATAAATATAAGAGTTTTATAAATACAATGTTTGCGTACATACTATATTAGTAAATTATATACTTGAGCTATAAATCTAGTAGATATTAATAAATATATAATGAAAATATATATTTGGTGGGTGGGATTCATCTATACTATATAGTTATAAATTAACCTTTAAACTATTCTGATAAATATTCACTGGAATTACCCCATCACTATTAAAACCTCTATACTATAGTACATTTTGTAGAATAATATTTTTCTACACTAAAAGAAAAAAATAAACAAGAAGACAATGAATGGACAATGATAAACATAGTCACAGAAATCTAGTCGGAGTTGACAAAATAATCTAATAATCACTTGAAAACTAAAAAGGCATTAAGATAATATAGAACAAGCGCTCTCACCAGTGCCAACATACTCGAACTAAATTTTCTTAATTCAACCTAAATCTTTTCTTATTTATGCAAGTCACATTTGACATAAAAAACACATTAGGAGTAGAGAAAGACATTATATCAAAAGTGATGTAAGCACTATATATCAGAGATACAGCCTCAAGAGATACAGCACAGTAGCCCACACTACAATGTCCATGTTGTTATATGGGACAATTTCAGTTTTCATAATTTACAGTAGTGCACATACAATAATATTTCAACTCCAGTCCGCATGCAGGTACATGATATTAATTTCACCATATTCCTCATTTCTAAATCCACCTGAGCATTTTTATTTCCACTTGATAATAGACAATATATAGGTTAACAATTATTAGGGCAGAGCACACAGGCTTTAATCACACCAGAGGCCTGTCATTTTAGGTACTAATTTCCACTACTGTTTGGCCAAGGAATCACTCATGTAGACTGAATGATGTTGCCACACGTAAATAGCATGTTTTTCTATATACTTAATTTTTTGTGTATTTATTTTTTTGTATCGATTATGATATGTGGTAATGGGCTTTACATATTTATTTGGTATATTTAAAATGTTTATTTAAATGAAATATAAGGTATTACGTTAATAAGCACGAGGCTGGGTTGATATTTGTTAAATATTCTATATACACACTTCACTATTTTTCAATCTAGTTGTGCATATTGCAACTGTCTTAAAATACTGATAAATTGAATGAGAGTTTTTATAGGATCAGACTGTTTTGTAAAGTTGTCTGTGAAATATGCTAAAAAAATAATAATAAACATTTGTAATAAATTATCCTTAATTTCCTGCATTCATTGTGTTCCTCTATATCTATTTTAAATGTCTCTCCCTTTTCCTCTTTTTCTTTTTCCATTCATAAAATGGTGCCAGGCACATAAAGGCAGAGGCCATGAAACCGTACCCTAATCATCAGACTGTACAGTAGAGAGGGAGAGCCATGATCCCGTTGTAAGCAGGGCATAAAAACACTAGTGCATGATAAGGAGCTGCAAAGGGACTTTGAACCTTTTATTAGTGTCAATAAATGAGGCACAGGACGAAGGACACAATGTCTATAAAGCCCTAATGGAGGATCAATTAAGATGGTCAGGCTGCAGAAAGAGGCTTTTACAGTGTGAGGTTTTAACACTAACCTTGTTCTTTAACACGCTAAAACCAAACGCTTGATATTTCATAGTTTTTATTCCAGTGAATTACCAACATCTTTTGATGGTGTAAAGGGTCAAAGGTCTGCAGGTCAAATCAAGCATGATTGTTTGTGTAATAGAAAAAAACAAGAATTCTTAAATAATTATTAAAAATGATTTGTTAATTATAAAATTGATATGTAATAATTATATATATTATAATTGTATTAATATGTTAAATAAAAAGGTAAAATTAATCATATGTATATATTTGGATTTTACTTATTCTAAAATAAAATATTAATGTATTACTTATTTATCTATTAAATATTTCAAATTACGGTATCAAAGAAATATTTGTATAAAATAAACACAGATGTTGCAAGAAGCAGTAAAAGTAAATAAAAAAAAACAATTTTTTCATTTTTCTTTTTTGTATCCAAATAAACATGTTTTCTCTTAATTGTCAACATTTATTACTTTTATTACACTTACTACCCTTGTGTTTACCGACCACTACTGTTTATATCTATTTTTTAAGCCCTCTCCTTCATTCCAGTGACCCTCCATAAGTCATAGTAAATAAATAGATGGCTCTATTTGAACAGATGTATATGTTCTCTCTGACTAATAATCAGATGAATCCATAATCTTGTGTGTATTTGAGTTTCTCTAAAAGTAGGCACCACAACCTGCCTTAATTTCCCAAATAAACAATTCTGGTCAGAACTAATAAGCCTGTATTAATTCCTGCGCCCCCAATACCTTCCCCCATCTCTCCATCAGGACATAGCATGACAAATTGAATTACGTTTCAAACACGCGACTGTCCATCTATCAAAAACAAGTAAAAAAAAACTCTTCTCTTTGCATGTTTATGAAAGACATTTCTAAACTCTTCCTGACCTGAAATGTTTATATGCGGAGTTTACGTTGTGAACATTTTAGATGTCATCAAAACCACCTTGCTCCGGGGGTATAAATTGATTCCATTTGTAGCCTGCCCAAGTGGCTGGCCTCGGCCACAGGAGCCATGCATGGAGGAAACCGAGAAGCTGGAGAAATCAGCTCAGAGGGGAGACACTGTGGACTTTCAGAGAGCTTCGTGATGAGTGAAAATCAGGGATGGGGTTCGCTGGGAAATCGCATGCCATGCCTCAATCAGCGGCGTGTCCCAACAACCGGGGAGGCATGTGTCAATCAAACCAATGTGGGTTTGCGGAGAACCAGTGAATCAGCAGTGAGGCTTATAAGCCATCATTAAAGTAAACTGAGAGATGCTCTTATGTTATAGACGCTGATATCATATTTTCAATAAGAAATTAAAACAAACACAAAATGCAATAAGACAAAGCCTCCTTAGTCACTTCTGTTAGTATGCGTCTTATGTACATAATTCTGAAATCTGCCCTCAACAAGAAAGCACAGAAAAGGACTTCCCAATCCCACCCACTGCAATAACTGCTCTTAAAGTAAAGGGCCTTCCAGGACACAGCTGAAGTTTTATAAACTCTACCCAGGAAGTAACGCTAACAAATGTCACATCTCATCGCAACTCATGCCCTTAGTGAGAGGATATGCTACGTTATCTGCTCATCTAAAAGACTCTCATTCAAAACGGTGCCAAACCATGTCAACAGGATGTCACAGAGAGCCTGTATACTATAGATGGATGAAACTGAGATTAATGGTGTGTGTGTGTGTTACAGTAGAAGCAGCATTAGTGCCACCTACACTATTAGATAGTATAAATGCTTAAATATATGCATGTGAAAGTGTTTGAGAGTAAATGTGCGCACAGTGTTTTCATCTCATCTAAACCAGTTTTGCAAATGTTTTGTAAATACACTTTCCAAAAATGAAATTGTGTGTGTGTTCTGCAATGTCTATACGTTTCCACCCTCCACGCTAAGACAGAAAGCAGATGTCGGGAATGTGTTAAAGGACAGCCTTGTTGATAATCAACCTGCTATTAGTGAGGTATGTGGCAGTGGTGCTGCTGGGCTGTGAAAGATTACATTACTCAATCCCTCTAGAGGACAAGTGGCTGCCTTCCTCTAAGTGGACGTCCAGTCTGGAGGAGTGCTGCGCACACATACACAAAAGCATAACAAATGAGTTCACACTATTTTGGAGCATCTCCCTGGTTTTGTTTTAGACTAACTGTAGTGTGTGAGAGTCTCTCTGGAGTGAGTTATGGTCAGAAATGGCTCTTCGGTTCCTCCCGTTGCTCAGGAGGTCCTGTAAACAGGGGCTAAAGTAATGCACCTTATTCGATTTCCACCGTGCGAGGGGGCGGCAGGAATCTTCTTGATTTTTTTCCTAAAAACAAATGGAACCGAAAAACCACAGATGAGGTAATAGCTTCATTCAGTTTACAGGTTGGACGACATGGGAGAGAATGAGAGAGGGGGTCCAAAAATGAGCCGGCTGAAATGATTGAAGATTGAAATAACGTTATATGATAGAGCGGTACGTAAAGAGAGGCAGAGCAATAGAATAATGAAGAGACGGTGGAAAGGAGTCAATCAGTGCACTTTCTCCATTTGACCAGCGGCCAAGCAGCGAGAGTTGTGGCCGAGCTCCTCTGAGACAGCTGCAACGTTTCAGAGCTCCAACTCAGCAAATTTCCATCAGCTGCCGCTGCCAGAGACCACAAAACGCTTTCAAACAACGACTCACTTCAAGAATTCTTTTCTCGGGGAGGAGAGAAAGTAACGGTGAAAAAAGATGGCTTGAGAAATGCATCATCGTGTAGCTGGACGAGCCTGGTGCATTAGGTTAGCAGATTAATGCAAACTGTGCCCTGGCAGAGGAGTCTGATTGGCCTTTCACGGCGAAATTGCTTACAGGTTTGGACAGCGGTGAAGTAAGTGTATGGGTGTTAAAACGAGGATGCCGGCGTGTTTCGTGTCAAACGCCCCAGCCTCTTCAGCATACATTAACACTTGTCAGAGATGCCCATTAAGTCCAAACCCAGTGCAGAAAATTTAATTACCAAACCATTTATTTCATTGTTAGGAAAATAAACCAATGAAACCCCAGAATGCATTAGGCTGGCTGGCGGCCTCTTCTTTTTTCACCTCATGTTGATAACAGCCAGCACCCTGACCAGAAATTGGCCCAGTGCACTGAAATAATGCTTCTCTTATATACCACCAAGCCACTCAACTCTATTAAAACCAGCTGGCCAGCATAAGTCATTCTTTATTTAAGTTCAATTAAGAGAACAACTGATTTAATGAAGGAAGCTATTTATACACAAGGGTTACTCATCCGTGCCGTCCATCGGCTGAGTGCCTCACAGGCTGAGCAGAGACCTGTCTCAATAAACTACACCATTTACTCGGGGTGCTTGTAAAAACAAGTGGGCCCAATCCATTCGTGACCGAACGAAGGGGACTACAGGCTGCTTTTGTCATGAATAGGCTTAGAGAAGGACTTTCGGTTTGCAAAGGGGCTTTATTAAGACATCACATTTGCTGTTTGTTGATTAAATAACAAAACTTATTTGGCCTGAATGTATTTAGAGACATTTCTTTATTCCATTCCTGGTTTAAATCTGTAGGTCTATTTGGTGTTTAACAATTATATGTATTTAACATAAATATGAACAAAAATATTTCATTACATAACTTGAATGGCCAATTACTAGATTACAGTTAATTGATTATTATAAAATAATCATTTACTTCAAGTTACTACTCTAGTTTTGAAGTAGATGCATGACTTCTCATAAAGCATCGAGGAAGTTAAGACCCTTCAAATGAAATTTATTTAACAGATAATTCTTAAAATAGACCAAATTTGAGTTATGAGATTAGTCATATTTCCATTTAGAAAAGCATTACAATTTTACAGACAACTATATTTACACCTATCACTAATACACGCTTACTGAAAAAATTTGATACACATACTTGATTAATAGCACTTCAGACCTACAGACAATCATTTTCACAGTTAGTATGTACAAAAAAGAAAAAAAAATGATAATACCATATATGATACATTTAGTAATTTCTGTTTTTTACTTATGTAAAACGGCTTTACAACAATGCAAAACTGTGAAAAACACTATAGAAATAAATCTGAACTGACCTAGTTTTTTTTTTAATATGCACATTTTACAGCATATGTTTTGCACTATGAAGTGAAAAAATAACTCTCTAAACTTTTTAAATAACAACAAAGACTACAGCTATCATATAGACATGCCGTATAAAATGACACCCTGTTCCAAAAAGGTTCAAGCACAACAAATCTGCTGGAGCTCGGACACTGTTCCTCTAAACCGCCCTAATGTAGCATGTGAAGTGCTGTGTATGAGCTTTCTTTCTTATTCCCTATGCATTATAAAAGTGAAAAACTATGCTGGAGAGCGGCGTTTGAAGTCTGGGCCCAGGCCCCAGCTCAGCAGTAAAGGGACTCCCCCTGCCTTTCTTTGGCCATATAAATGACAGCTAGTGAAACTCGAGCCGCCGGCCCTTGGTGAAAAAGCAGGACTATCCACGCCGCCCTCTCAGTTAATCAAATCCTCCGTAATTGTCATCTGTGGATTTTTAAAGACGCAAAGGGGAAATCGTAACTTGACCCACGCCTCTTGACTAGGGGTTGTCATAGTTTGTGTATGGTCATGCTTCGCCGTGCGTTTATGTGTGCGGCCATATGAGGCTTGGGGAAAGGCCACGGCTGTCGACTTCATCTTCTATCCCCTCATCTCACACTGCCCAGCTTTTTAGATCTTCAAAGCAAGAAGAGGACAACAAATCACGGTGTCTTGTGAGTGTAAGCCTATAATAACAGTGACGAGGCATGACACCGGGAGTAGAACGCTTGGAACAATGGGGGACCATATGAGATGCTTGTTGGGAGGAGATGAAACTATTTAAGTAGTAAAAGAACATTTGCAAGCGAGAGGTAAACGACAGGGGAGCGACTACAGAATATGAAATACGCAGGGCGCTTGAATATATACTACCTTCACTGAGAGATTATATTGATGTGGCTATCCAAAACTAAAAAAAAAGCTTTTTATCCCACATATAAACTTCAAAGTTCACATTGACATGAACTTGTCACCTGACCTCAGCTGTTCTGACCTAACAGCAATATGTCGATTTTTCTGCTAATACAAAGCAACCATTTGTGATGGGTGGGAAACAGCTGCAGTGATGGTGTGCGTGTTGTGGCGGGTCCGGGACAGCGTTACAGTGTTGATTGACAGGTGCCGGAGACCTGCGCCTGAATCTGCACAGCCGGACTCTGACAGCAGGCTTTGAGTAATACCATGTCAACGGCAGGGTTCACAATTGTGGGTGGGAAAGGAAAATGTTATGATGTTGCCAAGAGAGATGGAACAGAAAAATAACACTTCATTAAGATGAGTTAGTCACAGTTTTTACCGGGTGTTTTCATTGGGGGCTGGAAATAGCTTTATTTGTCAACCTCTGAGGAGATGATAGCTTCTCTGGGTTTCTTTTACAAATAAATGTACTTGCACACTTTAATGTCAGTTTTACAATAAACTATACACAAATAGTGTAACAATAAAATTGCTATAAAGATATATAAATTTAAGAAAAAATTATTTGCAACTGTTTGGGAACTGTAGTTGCAAAATAGGCACCTACCACAACAAAATAAGCTAAAATCCAGAAAAGCTACCAAAATTAAAAAAACCTTTCTTATTGTTGGCTTGTACCGTCTATACATGTTAAACTAATGCACATGATTATGTATGTGGAATAATATATAAATATTAATTATAAATTTTAAAGTATTATTTAATAAAAAAAAATCAATTATAAATATAAATCCAGATGCAATCCTATACAATATGTACTTTAAAGGCAGCCATGAAAAATCAATTAATCAGAAATAATTAATTTTATGCAAGTGAAACTTAATTTTATGTAAGTGAAAAGAACACGGATAAAGTATATGTGAGATAAATCAATCTGTTGGGACAATTTTTTTTTTAATTATACACACTTGTGTCCTGATTTCATGTGAATAGTAATTAGTATATTATTTTTTACAATTGCATCTATTCAAAGGCAAAACGGGAAATAAGTGGGGAAAGAATAATAACTTAAGGGACGCAATGCAAAAAATAGGATTATTCTTGTAAATGAGTGTGTATATGCACACAGGTGTCCTGGAGCCTCATAGCGAGTCCAAGAGCTTGAATGAGGATTGACACATTTAACTCGACAAATATGAAAGCCATGAATGGAATGATATGAGGTCTTGGATGAAGAGGGCAAGGGAGCTTAAAATGGTTAAGGCATAAAAACATGATTTATGCCTGAAAATATAAGTAAAAACATCAATAAATCTCCTTCTTTTGGAGAGATAGATTGTAGCAATTAGTTTTGAAAGGAGGCGATTGTTCACACACTGCTGACACACATGCGTTCTCAGCTCTGGAAGCTGATGGCTGTTTTTCAGTCCAACACTGCATGACTCCAGAGTTCAGCACCACTGTTTAGGGCACAAATATTTTGTTCACAGCCTGTGTTAGTTTGTTTTATTATTCCACTTTAATAGATATTTGTTTGGCCCAACACATCTTCAGGTAATGGTTTCCATTTGAGACACAGCATGAAGGCCGTCTGGAAAAAATAAACAGAGGTTTTTCTTTCTTCTCATCATATAACTGAGGGAATAAAGCAGGGTTTCATCTATCACATGCTGGAATGGTGCAATTACGCTGCTGTTGTCATTTGAAAGTGATATGCAAGGGAAGCAAACAGAAAGCAAATGCCATAACCGTAGAGAAAAATGACAATTTTATTCCCTATCTGCAGGTCAAATATATAGTCAAAACTGAAAATCCGTCTGAACGTTTTTGCACCATATAACAAAATACAGGAAAATGTCAAAAAATACAAGTTTGTCAGGTTTCAAATGATAAAGCATGATACTCTGAATGCAAAAAGTACTTTCTAGTTGTCAAACTGTGTAAAACATGTCCATAAATTAATGTGGTAAATTACACCTTCAGTTTCTCTGCCAGAGCATCTGCAATGTGCATAAACTTAAAAATGGCCTTGACTGGTCAAAAGCACCATTTGTGTGCAGATTTGCCACGGTTTTGATATTTCGCATTGAATTCATATGTATTTTTAACTGTAACTGTGTCCAAAAAACTTTTTGTGTCCAAACATTTACCACAAGTGTCAGTGTGTGCATGCATTTGTGCGAACATGTGATAAAGTGTGAAATGCACTTTATCACCTCAGACAGACTCAGTACATTTGATTTTGGTTCCACTTAATTTCAATTGACATAAATTGTGCCATAAAGAAGTGAGGGAATGTAGGTCTTGATTCTCTTTGAGTGATCTCATCGAGTCAGACAGGCCTCCTGATATGAGAAAACCACAAGCGCTATGAGAACATGTGATGCGTGTTCACACACAGGGATTCGTCTCACACGTTTAACAAGCGAAACTCTCTCTGATAGGATGCACTCGTGTGTTTGCCCAAGCCTCTGACCTTCTCGCCATGACACTTTCACTGCTGATATAAATACCATCACTATGCTAAATCATCATGCCCAGCTCAGGTAACCTAACATGTTTTCCTATTGGCCACACTATGTCACATGACTGATGCTCTAGCCAACCATTACTGCTGAGGGATATTTTTATACAAGGATTGTTTGTTCTGAAGGCATCTGAAAAAAAGGGGAGAGAAAAAAATGTGTTGGGGAATTGAGTTCCGTATTGAAACCGGATCTCAGCGCCTACGCTAATATGTCCAAAAGGACTGTAATTATGAGGTGATAATGCCTGATGATCAAGTTTCATGTTGCCAGTGAGAGGGAAGCCCCCACTATTCCCAGAGCCAGCAGCCTGATGGGTGTTCCAGGATTTGGTGATGCAATAACCTTACCCAAGGGGTCACATGGAATGAGCAGGCACTGCGTTGGATGGCAATGCACTGTTGACAAGTTCTCATCATCTAGACAGTGTTTCAGTATGGTACAAAATGTTTTCCAGTCATGAGGCTGTTACACACGTTAAGCGTCTAATGCCAAAGTCATTAAGTCTTAAGTCATACTTCCGAAACCAATGTGCACAGAGATTTCTAAAGATGGGGAGAGATGTCAAAACAGACGGAGGTGTGCTGGAGGCAACCATATGATTGACATATCAAGACAGATTTACGAATTCCGATCATCAGCATTTGTGCATAACCGCTGAATCTAAATCAACAAGCTGTTATAATCACCATGCAGATCAGGGTTATTTACCGAGGTAAGAAACCAGTACAAGTTGCCGAAACAGCATGTATTGAGTATCCACATGACGGTGGCATTTGGAGGTAAGAGGTCAGGTAGGGGTCAAGGGTCATGATCAGGGACACCAAAAGAGGCAAGGCTTTATCAGCTCTGTTACAGAGAGACCGACAAACAGAGTGGACTGAGACCGAGCTTTAATTATTCCTGACACGTGGCTCGACTCCAGCTGCTCCGCACTGCAATGTGGAGCCCTATGGAAATACACCAAGCCTGTTTATTCACCGTCTCACATTTACGCTCATTTCCTTTTCATGTTTTCAGATTATGTTCAGATTTTCCAGCCTGGAATTTTTAATGCAGGGTAAAGAAAGAAGAAGAAAGAAGGAACAAAACTAGTGATTTTAGCACTCGGTAGCAGAAACCACATTTTTACTACCGCCTTATTAGCTTTGCCTCCTACCATGTTTTTATGCTACTGTCACAGCAGTGTTTCGATAATTACATTTTTTAGCAAGTACATTTTTTATCTGCTCAAACCAGGTATATTTGTTGGCCAGTCTGCTGACTGTGTTTATTTAATACATCAGCATATATATTCATGTGTTTTCTCAAAACTAATCTTAAATCTACAGGCCTTAACAGATGCTTATTTTAAAATATGAATCAGACTGTCATAAGCACTAAACATCTGTGAAACATACAAAACATTAATGCAATCAGTAGGTTCTTTAATTTTTTGATTGTCCTGTTGGTTTGGCACAGATACCTAACACTCATGATACTGGACTACAACATAAAATGGACAGTTTAAAGCATAAAGATTGGTACATTGCAAAGCAGAATCTCTTTTTGCATTTCTTGTTGCAAAAGCAATGATTTAAAGTGACAGTGTCTGTGAAAACCAGGCTAAAGTTTTAAAATCAAATGATGAAATAACGAGCATCAAAGTTTAATTTCACTTATAAATATCACAATGATTTCAATCTTTGACATGTTGATATCTTTAATATTGACTGAGTTATGATATGATGTCATTAGTCAGTCAATATTAAATATATCAAGATATATTTACACAGTTTCCCTTACATTATATTATGATTTTATGTAGTAAATCACAAAAAATGACTTTATCTGGGTTTTCACAGGCAGGGTCACATATTATCCCAATTATCTCCTCATTACACAAAGCATTATTCTTATTTTAATATCAGATGTGAGTTAATTCAGCGTCCGAGCCAGAAAGACTGCCCTGAATTTGATATCGATTTCCACCAAAATTACTTTGGTTAGGCAAATCAAACTGACAACAGACAATGTTAGATGAGGAACAGGTTTCATATTAGTTTATAATGCTGGCTTCGATTGTTAATATGATAGCGGGCTGCTCCCAATGGCTTTTCAGAACAAAAAACACTGAAACTGTACCCAGAAACTATTGCTTACACTGAATTATTTGTTTGCACTGTAAGAAAATATGCATGTTGTTTATAGTTGTGGTTTAAAATAGAACCATTACTCACGACTGTATTGGACATGGTGGTTTGTGACCCAACACCCAATTTCTAGTGCACTAAAGAAAAGCAGAGGAGTGTGTGTGTGTGTGTTCACATGTGGATATGCGTATGAAAGGGATTTATAAGTCGTCAGACGTTTATACATACTGAAACTGTAAAGGAGGAATAACAGCAGAGAAGAGATTATAGGGTATATTACATAAGTTATCCTTCTCACACCCACTTTCCGCTTTACAAAAAGAAAAAACTTGGAGCAATCGAAACAGCCCACATAACACCCCCATGTATGGGGCCGCCTGTGGCCCTGTCAAAGGCCAGCAGCTGGGGGACAGAGGAGAAGGCAGAGGGGGGCGTCTGACCCAGGGTCCAGGTTCTGAGTATTTTAGCAGACAGGTTGGCTCCAGTAGCAATGAGTCATGGCTGTCTGTCTGTGTAGCCTGCAAGCTGGCCAAGAGGGTCTTATATTTTATCATGATGCTAACCACTGCTTCATTCACTTAGAGAATAAGCCCTGCCATTCGAAAGCTATGAGAGCTCGTGCATAGCCACTGTGTATAGAGAATGGATATAAACACTGCAGAAATCTAATTTGAACTATTTTGACATGATTCAAAGTAAACAACAGGAAGGTTATGTAAGAGCTCAAGTTTGGAATGACAGAAAATTCAGAATATATTTACTGTACATTAACTTGAAATAAACTTCATTTTAAATTGTAACATTAAAGAATAAACAAATAATTTTACAGCTGCTTTCTATGGTTTTTTTAAATCATCCAAAAAAGTACTAAGGCAGTTGTATTCACTTCAAATATTTAAGTTGAAATACACGGGGGTACAATTGGTTAATCTGTTTGACGTGCACACATCAACAGACAATTGTAAAGAACCAAATGACTGAAGGCCACTTCACACACATGGTCCTCCACAACACATATATTAGATTAAGACAATACTAACCAAATTTCAAGAGATAAACATGCACTAAATGAGGGATAGTCATTATAATAAACAAAGGAACATACTGTAGTAATCCACTTCAGCATGAAAATCACTATAAAAACAACCACCACTTAAGCTAAGCAAGTACACAGACATGCTATCCTCAGAGTCCTGAATGATATATGGCCGAGCCCTGAAATTAATTTGAACCACAACAAAATCAGCACTGAAGAGCACTCCGGGGCTCGGGTTCTAAGGAAGCATGTCATGAACACCTCAAATAAATTTAGGCATGTCTGACCATGAAGGTCTAGCTGACCAAGCGCACATTTATTACTAACTTAAAGTGAAATTCCCTGTCAAAATCGCCAATTTTTTTTCTCCGCTCTGCAACCGGATAGCAGGCAGATGGACGTCCTCCAGCAGACGCAGATTTCACAGATGAGGCTGTGAGCCCTGAACTCTATCACTGTCTCATCCCTTCGTCTGCACTTGCACAGACCTTCGGCAATTCTTCAGCGTAAAAAAGTGAAAGCGGGATCACCTTACTTTTTAAGGACAAAGGTGAAACAACATGCAACCTGAAACTCTTCGGAACTGAAGAAAAATGAACAAAGGCAGTGATACGAGCCGTCATGTTGTGTTGGGCAACCTTCGGCGCGCTAACAAACAGATTTCTCAATTGTGTCTTCATTTCTGTTCCATCACAGCATTTCGCTGCTTATGTCTGGTTGTTATTATCATTATCTCCATGTATTGTTATTTTATCTGTGCTGTGTAAGCAACATGCATTATTATACACAGGGCATGCGGCACCTGAGATTCTGAACAAAGATGATTTTATGTACATCCAAAGAAAATAATAGTAATAATAATAACTACCAAAATTAACTATTTAAAACTATTGAACATTTTTAATGTTATATAAATAATCTATATAAACATATCTATAGTTGCCATTTTTAATTGGCCAAAAAAGGTTTATTATGGTTACCAATTTCTATCTTCTATCAATTTCTAAATTACATTGATATTTAAATGTTGTAAAGAGAAAAGTGTCTGAAAAAAATTTACAAATTTAACTTTTGACAAAAAACTCAATTATTGACACAAAATGTGTCTGTGGAGGTCTGTACACACAATATTTAGAATACTACAGGATATACAAAAAAAGGACATACATGCAAGAACTTATGGTAAATACACACAAACCAATAGAAAATAGGAAAAATTCTGAAAATAAAAAACTAATAAAACAATATGGATGCCACCAGAGTTTATCATACACGTAACATCCACATCATAACGAAAAACTATTGAGCAAGTTAGCAAAAAATATCTACTGACCTAAAGAATGATCATATGATCATCCATAACTGGACATACTTTTAGCATTATTAAATGTACAATTAGCTGCTATTGTTCATAATTTTAATGACAGTAACTGAACTTGTTTTTAACGACCTTTATAAGGTTGTCATATTGCATCCTTGTGTGCAAGTTGATCGTTGGGGAATTTCTGGTAAATTGATAGCACACACACACAAACACGACCTTATCGGGTTGATCAGGTATGTATGGGAAAACGATACAAAGCAACTTACTTGCCCTCTAGATAAGGAGGTACAAGTTTCCAGTTTGCGCTAGCAGCGTATCCTGTTACTAATACTGCGCTGGTTTTGTTCCTCTGCAGGGATGTCACATCCCTGAGGGAAAGGAACATCAACTTCCACATCTCGTCTGCTCTCTCTCACCCCATACTGAAACAAACACACTCACACATATGGAAGTATCAGCCGATATCTCTCACACACACTCTCTCGCTCTGTTCATCCATCAAGCACTCACACCATAAATATCATTTCACAGAAAATTACTTCCTTACCTGCTCTTATACCACGTAATCTGTACTATCATGTCTACTGCTGTTTTCACATGACAACACACCCCCGGGGTCTGCTTTATGAATTAAACCTTACGTTCTTTCTGAAGCTTGATATATGTTGTATAGGGTCTTTAGAAACAAAGGAAAAGGGGAAGAAAAACTGTTATAAAACTGACAAAAAGTGCATGAGCATCACGTACTCACGTACAGATACAACTGAAGGATTAAAACTTCAGTATTATCTACCAATTGTGTTTTGAGCGAGTCAAAAAACTTCTAACTTAAAAAACTAGGTTAACTAAATCACTATAAATAATTTTAATGGGCTGTAACGCCTCAAACAAACTGCTTGAACGTAAGGTTAATCACAACAAAACATTAGGGGTTAACACACACTTAGGCCTGATTGTCATTTTATGGCCTTACATTGTAACTATTTTTGTTTTATGGTCTGTCTGGTGTCTTAAACAGTATTTGGATGTTGAAGGGAAGTCTATCTGTCTGCGGTTACACGGGTCATGACACATGCAGGTGCCTCTTAGCCTCTGTAGGCAAAGGGCAAAGGTCAGAAACACCAAAACCATTTACACCAAAATACTCTGTAAATCCATTACAATTACATCTAAGAATTCATGAAATGTTTTTATTAAGTTTTAATTATCATTTTAATTTAATCTACTTTAAATCTAAGACACTTTCAGATCACTGTAGTGCCAGCGAACACAAAATGTTGTGGCCCATGTTATCACCTTTGGAGAAAAGCAACTCATTGTCATAAGATATCCTGAGCTTGTCAAAGGTCACACAATTGTCTTACCCACCGTGCAATGCTTTTATCCAAAGTGACGTACAGTGAATTTAAGTCATACTGATAAAATGTATAACTTTGGATAAGAGCGTATGTCAAATGCATAAATGTAAATATAATGCAAATGCATAAATGTGTTACAAATTTGCTTAACCTAGTAACTAGCTAGTCTAATTAATCCAATTTATTTGATGAATACTAAATTAGATTACAACACTGTATATACAGTATATATACAAAGAAAACTCTTTCCCAGTCACATTTAACATTAAGTTATGCATGATACTGTACATGTAAAAATACAAACACAAGTTAGTAAGTTGCCAGCATATTGTGTTTGCAACCATCTAAAAATACTAATTTTCAGTGATGTACTGCTCGAGTTAAGGGATATTTTTGGCACAAGAGCACAGTTCAAAAGCTTAAGCCTTTTGCTAACGTTCTCAAGATAAATCTGTCAGCATTGCAAAGAGAGCTTGGCCGTGTGAGGAAGGTCTACTGAAAGCCTTTTTCCTTTGAACAACAAGTAACTGCGTGAACTATCCTAAGCTACATCTATCTGGTTCCCTCCTTTCTCACCTACGTCCGTTTAACAATCTGCCACTCTCTCATCATCACACCCCTTCAGCCTCTCTTATTCTCTATAGCTATTGCCAGGTTCAGCCCACCACTTTTACCTTTCTGTTCTCACTCGATGACCTGCCCCGAGGAACACCATAGGATCCATTAAAGAGCATATTTCACATTCCTGCGCTGTCATACTAACCCTGCTGTTTACCTCCTCTTTCAGAGGAAGTTTTGGGTCTGTCGGCCTCTGCCCACCCTCCTTTGAGAATGAGAGAGGAGCTGTCAGTGACAAAACCTTTAGACTGGTTTCACAGTAGGTGCTGTTCTCACCTGTACAGGTAGTCATTAAATACTCCAACACACGACCGAGCTTTGCCCTGTCAGCGCCTCTAATCCACGAGCCTAAAAGCTTTCTCACCCTCTTTAAACTCTTCACCCTGAGATACTCAAGTGCCGTTAATCCCAAGTGAAACTTTTGTGGACATATGGCAGGGTAATTCGATCAGCCCCTAATTTTGGGGTTTTTTTGCACTTGTTGTTGAACATTGTGAGTATTCAAGCAGGTAATGAAAACATTTAATGTCAATCATTTCTGCAAAGCCATACGGCCAGATACACACCATGTATACACATTTACATCCTAGACAAAGATATTATTATGCATTTTGTGCCGAAATGGTCACTTGCAAGTAAACAGACACTGGGTTTGAGCAATTTGAATGAGAAACCCGAGAAGAGCATTTACACATACAGTATACAGTACCTTCATTGTACAAATATCTGCTTCCAGACGTACATACACTCTCTACATGACTTTGGTTGACATAATGGAAAAATACGTCTCACATCCGTGTTTCTGAGCAGTGACTGTTTGATATAACAGGTCGAGCAGGCTTTGCTGGATCTGACTTAATTAAAATTTTTCACCTCTTAAGTGTTGAATTTGTTGAAACCAAGATTTTACTCAACGGACACAAACATAGAGCCCTAAAAACAGCTTTCGTTAATTTTTTGGAGCAGGACTATTCAAAGAAAAGTGACAGACCAATAAAAGAGAAGCTTTTGGTCCCTGCTTTTTCAATTCACTGCATGAATGCCGCTTAAGCAATTTTTCGAACAGATGAAAATTAGAATCTCACAATAGAAAAATTATAAATACAAATACGCTGACAAATGTACTTTATATATTTTTTAAAAAAAAATATATATATATATATATATATATATATATATATGACAAATTTATAAAAAATAAAATATAAAAAAAATTCAATAGACCCAGTGTCTTTTTTGCATTTGTTGTAAACAGGCCCTTACTCTCACCTGCATCCAGACGGTCACACATCTCAGGTTGTGTGTGAGAGAGCACTATTTGAAGTAGTGATGCAGTCACAGTCGATTTTACACTTACAGCAATGTCAGCAAAAGTTCATCCAAGCCGAGATGAGAAGCTGCCAGAACAGTCAAGTCTGAACACACACTAAAACAGAAAGCCTCAGACCTTTTTCATGCGGTTCAGACACTCTTTCACTTGCCCAAATGAACATCTGGTTGCCAAACCAACATTGGCACTGACCCCGAGCAACCTGTTTTTACTAATTATCTCAATGGTTTCTAATACAATGTAGAACAAGTGACCTTTGAATAAACCCTCAACAACTCAATCTTTAGTCTATATCATGTGTTCATGTACGAATGCATTTAATTGTCAGGGAAATAGTGAATTATGATGCAGGGATTGTTCCCTTAAGCTATTGTTAAACTCCCCAGAGACTGATTTCTTTATCTCCCTCTGCTGGTTATAAAGCAAAACACAGAGAACTTTATCTCCTAAAGCTTAGTCTACTTAGTCACTTACTGATAGCAGAAGTATATTGTCATCTACAATGCTCACAAAAAAGTGGTTTAATTCAAGACACAATTCAATGAAAAAACTCTGTCTAGCTGACCCAAACATCCAGGTCAAACAGAGGGAAACAATTCTATCACTTTGAAATACACACAAAGTAAAGACAGGTTGATATGAAAGAAAAAATGAATCATCAGGTAGTTTATCACCCTGGCTCATTACAGCAATGAGAAGCTAATTATGAAAACTCAATTTGTGGACTGCTGATCTAATTGTTCATATAAAGGATGTAACTAAGACAGGCATATTGCACAATGAGAACACAATTAAACAAAAATGTGTTTAATGGACTGCTATAGAGAAACTGGCTTAAATGGACAGTTTACCCAAAAATAAAATTCTTGCATCAATAACTTATCGTTTATGTCGTTCTAAACCTGTTCTAAAAAAAAGTAGATATATTTAAAGATGTAACCAAATAACACTGGCCTCCATTCATTTCCATTGTATGGACACAAAACCACAAGGACATGTCTCAAAGTATCTTCTTTTGTGTTGCACAGAACAAAGAGTTATATTTAGGTTTTGAATGACATAAAGGTAAAAAAGAAATTTTATTTTTGTGTTAACCTAGTCCTTCAAGCAAGTTTGGTGTGGGCTCTGTTGTGTGATCTACATTCTCGACAGTGGTCAGGAAATCTGTTTAAACAGTCCATTATGGTGGCATTTGAAGGTGCAAAAACATTATCTTTAATCACATCAAACAGTTTGCTAAGTTTCAGTGGAGGCAGCACACTACTGGCAAAAATCATTTAAGATTAGAGAATGCTTTTCCAACACTGCACATATTTAGCAAACACTCCTTTCTTCCCTTTCAACAATGGAAGGCCAACGAGTGGGAGGAATGGAAAAGGAAGAGATTTGCTAGTAAAAATAAATGGGAGAAATAAATTCGAGCTATATTGGTATTGGGTTGCAGCGCTGAGAAAAGGGAGGTCACTTCACAGAGGCTGTGGATGGTAAAGTGATGAGGATAATCATGTTGGTGCTGAAATCAATCCACATAAAGACTGCAAACAGCAGCCAGGAGATGGTCACAAAGGGTTTAGCCATAGCGTGGTGAAGCCATTGTATAAAGCAAGGAGAAATCATTTTTTCATATTTCCAATAACATCGACAATGCCTGGGTATGTGCAAGAGGAGAAAGCTATTAAAATCATGCCAAGTAATCTCCCTGGTTACCTAATTCCAAGATTGACTACCAGATTAACTTACTGACTCCCAACATTTTGTTTTCCATCTGAAAACACTGTTCACACTGCCAAATAGATAAATTATATTTTACATACATTTACATGAAGCTAATAATGGCCACTGACGAAGTTTACCAAATAATCTTTCATTATTAAAACAGTAGACAGGGTTTTACGGTAGATAACCAGTATATTGATTCTTCTTCAAGATAGTGTTCATACAGTACAGTATGAAATGAGGCATGTTGAGCTGTAGGACCACAGGAAGTATCACATATCTGTGTGTGTGTGCATGTCTGTGTGAAGGTGAGAAAACATACCCTCCTCTCACCTGAATAAGTCTAAACGACGCTTCATCCCTCAGGTGATCTACTCAACGAGACGCCTCTCCTACTTTCTCCTTCACCCACGGCAAATCTCAAGACTTACTCATTGTGAGCGAATGCGTGTATGGCCTGACTGCGTCTCTCCTCAGCCTCAAAGATTTACACTCGCTCTCCTGTGAGCCTGGGAAAGGAAGTACACCTGTAATTCTAGCCCAACTCTCAAGGTTACACATTTAGTTAAACCGCTTCATTCCTGCACAGGGTCTGCTCCTTTGGCCTTAACCTAAACCAGGATCACTGCAATGTGTACCCTAGCTCGTGGTACAAGCAGTACACAGAACAATATTACACAACAGTTAAACTGATAGTCTATAGGCAAAAACACAGCCAGTAAATATTGTATGCCCACTTCCAATACAAATATACAAGAGAACAGTACATACACATATACAGATTTATAGGGTTTTAAATTATGTACAGGTACACACACACACAAAATACATCAATTTGAATATAGGATGGGGGATGTGTAGTTTATCTAACATTAAATATTCTCTTTCAAAATAAATTGTAGTTCAAAACAAACACATACAATACAAAATATTGTGACTGCACTTAAACCACAATTAAACTTCTATGGTTACTTAGATAATTATTTTTGTGTTAAAATAAGATTAAAGATGAAAATAAATATGCCTAATTGCACGGTTTCATTCAGCTTTTTTCAAATTTAACAACACTCATAAACTTCACTATGCAAATATATTGCAAATGTATTCATGAAAAACAAATCAATTAGTTTTACAAGACGTAAATGTTAAGAAATTCCTCGTCTATTCTTTCTTTATGTTTAATTAAAGCTCTTCATATATAAATATGCTCTCCTGAAACTGGGTCAGCTTAGGAAATGTTAACACTTAGAGCGTAATGATAGTGTGGTTAAAAAGGGAACATTAAAAAACGTGTGAAACATGTGGGTCCTCAGGACAGCAGGATAAAGAACCACTGGTCTAGGAATTAAGAGTTTGGACTCTCACAACTTAAGTTAGACATCTGTCATTTATATTCAACTATATGTCAATTATATGTGGCACCCGACCCACAATCCAGCATTTCCTTTTATAAAATGTAACAAGATATAAAGAAAACAAGATGTAAAGAGAAGAGCGTGTGAAAAGAGCAAAGGAAACTTTTTAAAGGGTGTAAATTGAAACTGCCATTTGGAGGCATTCATTTCCTGGAGTATTTGAGTAAATATTATTAAGATATTTCTTAGTGTTGCACAGCCAATCCATCATGCCTCACAAAGTTCAAATATTAGCTCACTTGATTCACTTTGTCATACTCAGTCATTTTTCCTTCAGCTTTCCTTCCTAGCAACCAGTTCTCCTGCACTAGAGAAAAAAAACATTAACACCCTCAAGTTCTCCCCACCACAGGCGGTTTCATGCCAGAGGCAAAGAGAAATAAATGAACGGCGAGATGAAAACAGCTTGCATGACAGACACGGCTAACTTAGGCCGTCCAATCTCTAACACGCATTACACAGGTGCAAGGATTATTAACATTGGCTTCACCCTGTACCTGCTGAGAGCCGGTGGAACACGGCCCGGGAACGAAATGACTAACAGTGGTGCCTCAGTCAAGTAATTCAGTATTGGGTTCCAAATATTATCTATTAAGTTTGATAAATCTGGAAATGAAAATCACATTCTCATCACACCCCAGTGGAAACGGATCCTTTAAATGTAATTCCAACAGCTAGATGTTCCATTTCTAAAGTCTCTCCTGAGAGTCCACAAGAAGCGATTCAATGACTTCAAAGTGCATTACTAACTAACCAGCCATTGTAAAAGAATATACCTTTTATCTTTTCTACTACAGTATGACCAAAAGATTCATATTAGACAACCTTTACACACAATTACCTTCTTGGTTTCTATAAAAGTAACATTTTGGTTCACATAAGATAACCACACACACTAATGTGTTTACTTATCTATCCAACTAGGGACATTCCATAGACTTCTATTATTTTTATACACAGCAATTATAAATGCTATAACCTAACCCACCCACAGTGAATAAAAGTACAAACAATTACATTTTAACAAATGAATCCTTAAGCAGACACTCCCCCACACACACGTATAAATAATATACATACACAGACATAGAACGGTATATTCACATTTATGTCTAACCATTTATAAAAACACAGAAGTGCTTGTGGCCATCATTAAGGTTTCAGTTATAGCTATGGGTAACACTACACTATTAAACTTCTCAGTCACAATCCAAATCTGTAACAGGTGATAGATGAACCGCAGAATTCATGTTGTCCTTCACATTTAAGTGCTTGTCAGAAGGGATACACAGGCACAGAGCCCTATCCACAAGAGGAACGAAAATCTCAGAAAAGTCCATCTCAGACTAGTTTTTATAGAGATCTGAGCCCAAGCAGGGCAGGGGAGATAATTGGCCAATGGATATTTCAGACGTTCAGCTCTCTAAGTTCCAGCTTTCCAGGTCCAGGCCGACCGGAAGCAAGGGCTTCTGGGATAGATTTATACGGGTTCTGGTCTAAATTGCACATGTCAGGGTCGACTCTCTCTAATATTAATATTAATTCCTTTTGGAATGGAAGCTGATTCTGGCAAGCCTAGCACGTCTGGAGCTCTAAGTAGTTTTCCATGAGTGTAATGCTTTGGAGATATGATGACAAAAACCGCCCCTCTCGCTTTCCCTTATTCGTTTTTTTTATATTATTCCTCCCTCACTACTCCACCTCACACGCTTTTTATAAATGCCACAATTTTCCCAGTTTCTTCCGCAAAACATTAATCTGGTGTATTAGAAACAAGACTCAAAGACTGCTGGTCTCGCTTGTTATTTTAGGGAAAATAAACCTCACACAAGGCTAAGAAAAACAACAATAGACAGAAAATAGCAAAGCTGTGGAACACGATATTCTACAACATCTAAGCGCAAGCATATCCTTATTATAATAACTAGAAATCCCTGGCTACATATGTACAGAATTACTGGAAAATGTTTTAAGCAGGAATTTCCCTCCACATGGTTCATTACCAAAATCTCGACACACACACAGGTACAGTATGCAGTACTATTTTGTTCAGGTCTGCAAAATATTTAATACCTCCCTCCTTATCACCACTAGGCTCGAATCTTCAGGACAGATCCTTCATTGCTTGGTTGGTTTTGACATTCCTTTCCATATAATTTTAGTGAAAAATATGAGATCAGTTGACTAAATATATAAAGTAACCTTAGCTTAAGCCACAGGCCTGCTTCTGATCTGTCCCCAAGTAGCCTGATCGCTCATAAACACAAGCGCTTTGAGTTCGTTTACAGTGTCCCGGCAGCCAAAGACATCATTATACCTGATCCCACATGTGCCAAGAAGTGCTTTTCAGACTTAAAGCAGGAGGCCTGTGCTATCGCAAGCAGCAGGACCGCACACCTACTCACCATACCGTACATTTCACCAGGTCTCTTATAGGACAATTAACAACTGTATATCAGCGAAGCACATTGTCCGCTGCCAACATTCAATCGATGTTTGCATTGGAAGCCGTGGCTAAAATATATTAATTTCTTACCCCTGCAGACCACAACATATCTGAGGGTTACTTGCCAGTTCTAGATTAAAACAG
This sequence comes from Beaufortia kweichowensis, assembly GCA_019155185.1. Classification (NCBI taxonomy): domain Eukaryota; kingdom Metazoa; phylum Chordata; class Actinopteri; order Cypriniformes; family Gastromyzontidae; genus Beaufortia; species Beaufortia kweichowensis. Next base: position 12,298,642 of record CM032801.1, on the reverse strand, counting down.
TTGTCATCATGCTTTGTCACTGTTTGTTATACTAATTTGGAGAGATCAGCGAGCAGGTGAAGGCCTTTGGGTCACATGACAACATTTTTGATCTCATGCACAGTACTTCGTGTGTTCAACAAAATCTCTGTCAGCTTTTCAAGCACACATATTGCTTCCGCAAACAAGCAAGGCAAACATATTTTGAGCCTGACCTGAACACTTCAATGAGCCAAGCCTGGCTAACTTTGGGAATCTGTTGCTTCTCAAGGAATGCTAACAGCCACGCTCATTTAACACAACGGTCAAAGTCACTTTGCGCTCAAATACATCTTCATTAGACTTCGTTAAACTTCCATATTCTGAAAAAAGTCTTATGTGCACATTCTTGCGCTGTCCCTCGTGTTGCTTCCTCCGCAGACAGGATGTGAGTTCAGCTGGGAACTGATCCAATGCAGAAACAATGGCTGAGATGCACGTCAGACTAGGCCAGCTGCGTTTCGAGCGCAGTACCACGGGAAACGCAGGAAATTATGAGCTCCTGAACAGAGCTCAGACACAAGCTACTATGTTCTACACTTGCAGCAATGGACACTGAACCTGGGGAGGGATAAAACATATTCATAAATATTCGTGTGTTTGGGCATCCTTCAATGTTACAATTTATAACAAATATTACAATTAAATGCAATTAATCTTCTTTATATTTATGAAAATGAGCTGTAAAACAAAATACGGGCTTTAATTCCTTTGAACAATCTTGTATACGTTTCAATATTGAACTTTCTGCCACACAACTGCCACATACTGCAAAGAAAATAAATTCTCTGGTATTCTCTGCCATTTCACAGGAATCAAGAGGACAAACAAAGACATCTGGAAATAGCAAAGAGGTAAACAAATCATCCAACATTAAATATGCTAAGCACAATTATGTTTTATTTGTTTTTAACTCGGATGTCCTGGGCACATTTAAAGCTTGAGAAACCTGAAGAATGCAAACAGGCCTCCTTGGGAAAACCAATGAAAAATAATTGGGAATAAAGACAGCTTCACTTTTTGTGCAACTCCAATCATGTTAAACGTAATAAATTTGTGAGTTTCTCTACAAAGGTATACATTTTTTAACCTATTTTAACCTTAACCCTCTGAGCTCAGAAAATCTTCTAGTAAACTGTATGGTGTAAGCTGTAGATCTCGTCTGACAGCTGCCGTCCAATCAAAGCAGTGGAGTGTTATAATTCTGAACATAAACAGAAAAAAAACTTAATAAATAAACGGGCCCATTTTAAAAACAAGAAAAAGACAGAAAAAAGCATCTACACTTTTCAGCAGATCTTTCATTAAAGATTAAAGAAAAAAAATGTAAAACAATATTTAAAGTTGAAGTAATAATAAGGATTGTTATACATTAAGGCATCTATCTCTTGCAAATTCTGAAAACTGCAGAATTGTTAAAGTTTGCTGGCAACCAACAAAGCACCTGCATCTAAAAAACTGCATTTTGCTCTTGGTGCAAATAAAAACATGAAAATCCTTTATGAACAACATTATCAAAACAATCATTCGCAAATCTATATTATTTTAACTTTTGACATTTACGCTTGTTCAATGTTTGGTCAAAAAATACATAAAAATAACAGGACTTTTAAGGATAGGTGCTTCATTTTGGGCTAAAACACTAATCTTATTTAACAGAACACAGGCTTTAGCAGTGTGCTATTTTAAACCCTCCTGATGTACTCAACAGGATTATACCCGCTGTTCAGATGTCTTCATACTGGCTTCACTCAAAAGGCACCAATGAGTCAGTCTACTGGTTTAAAGCTTTTAAAATGGTCATGCTTTTAAGTTACATTACAGTTAAGATACATTACAGTGTTGTGCTTGGCCCGAGACGAAATCAGCTATAACCGTTTGGTGTAAAACTCTGGCTCACTTAGAGCTCTGTTGACGGTTTGCTGGCCTAGAAACTTTGCTTCTCTCTTCAGTGCTGGGGAGCGTGCGCATCACACACGCTTAATGTAAGGTGGAGTTTCTTAGGTTGTCATTACTTGGCCATGTAGATGGAATAAGCCAAGACAGAGGGATATAGACACAGAACACAGGCAAATAGAAGAATCTTTGTCACCGTGCCAGACACAAACAACCTGCACTCAACCGCTCTAACACCTCCACTAATCTGTTATGAAGAGTCATGGCTTGTGGTGGACTTCTGAAAGGCGAAGAAAGAGTCTAGGTTTTGGTTTTTAGTCCAATATAAATTCATGCAAGTTTCATTTTCCATTAATGTTATATGGAACAGAGTTTAGCATACACTTAGGGACCATCAATAAGCAATACTGTTTTTTTAATGCTTTTAAACTAAATCACAAGTTTTATTAGGTTCAGCATTTGAAATGCAAAAATAATTACTATAATACAGTAAAAATACAGTGTGTGATGATTTCTTCAGTACTATTATTATTATTATTATTATTATTATTGGATCACAAATCAACAAACTCAGTAAAGGTGACACAGCAGCTGACATATGATTGCTAAATATATTCACTACCAAGCTCATGTATGACACTAATGACACAAAAAAAATGCAAAAAGCTTCCTATTACCTATTACGTAAGATAAATACTCTGTTGCAAACAAAACTGCTATTACACCTGAAAGTTATCACAAAACTACATGAAAACAATTAAACCAATAATAGTGGATATTGTAGCCTCAATGCCACTTGCTTTCAAAGGCAACAATCGATTACATAACACACACACCTTTCATCTAGTAGACACAGCGAGCGCAGCCACTTGCACTAAATGAGCACTTAACCGAGCCAGTGGCACAGCTAAATATGAAAATGACTGAAAGCTCTTGATGACAGATTTGTCTCCTCCTGTTCCTGAATTGCTGGCCATGGGGAAAAATAGATTATCATCAGCTGTCTTAAAGGTGTTAGGGGCCAAGTAGCACTACAGTTAAATAGACTATCTCCTTCCTTCCTACTTCATGAATGAACGTACACAGAAACGATCTCCCACACCCAATAACAACAGCCCACGCTCACCCACAAACACACTAAAACAATGTTTTTATTGCTTGGTAAATTGCTCCAAATGGATAAAAATCAACAAAAAAGCAAGTTTGCAATTAATCTAAAAGCTTTTTAAAAGTTAAGAAAACAGCATCACATTAGACCAGGCAGATTTTTATATTTTCAGACTAGTCAAAAATGTCATCTGACTATTATGGGTGTCAAACAGTTTTCATTCAGTTCTCAATGCAAACTGTGAAAACCCACAAAACAAAACAAACGTGATTTGGGAGCAGGGCAGAATGGAAGGGAGTTTGCAGTGGGAAGTACTAACTGTGATGTGTAATGTTGAAACACAGGCCGTGTGCAGACGACACGTCTCAGGGAAGGTCTGATTTCGAGCGCCAGTGGTATTGTTTTAACGGTAAATCTGTCATAATGTGACAAGGCAGTCTGACATTAATAAGGTATTATTACTCCTCATTGTTAAGAAGTTGATTATCTTAAATGAAAGGTAATTACTCAACATGTCTCATGTACTGGCAGCCACCATCAGCATCTCAGGAGCACGTCAGCACATGTTCTCTTTTGTCACTACAAATGCACACAATGAAGCCCACAGGGGACTTAACAGTGTGGCTTGCTACAGCAAGCATTACCATTGTTCGGGTTGGGTTTTTTTAAACTCATAATCTTCTCCACATTGTTGGTTCTACAGACATGCACGGTAGCTTAAATTTATGCAGCTTATGAATTGCTCTGAAATTTGTATATTTTTGTAATATTTACAAATTATGCATTACATAGTTTGTTTGTAAACCCAGCCACAACCGAGCAGCAATGCAATGACAGTGTAAAAGCTATGACAGTGATCTGCCTTCATCTCACATTAAGTTGAGCATTTCTAAGCATATTTACACTCTCCCTTTGTGACTAAAATTTGCCTACTTCCATATTATAGTCAAACATCAATACGTGTCATGAACAATATATAGTATGCAAAAAACAGTAGTCTGCTGAAATTTGTCAGTATGCACTGGATGGACACAATACGACTCCATGATGCCATGGAGCTGAGGAAACCCCACATTTAAAAAGTTTGAATCGATACTTCATTTAATTCAGTTTGCACTGTCACAGTATGCAATTTCAGACGCAGCGCCCTATTTTCCCCCATGTCAATCCCACAATTCTCTGTATGACAACGAGAGCATCTTAACAACAGCATAGCAACGCCATGGCAAAAAGCCAGCCTGGCAGTCTTTTAGCATTGTGGCAGGTGGCAACAGCCCAGCACCACTTTTAATGCAGAAATCTAGTTAAAACAATGTCATTATGAAATGTACATCAAACAACTGCACATGGGGGTGGTTTGGGTTGACATGTTTTTATAAACATTGTTGGGCAAGCTACTCAAACACTTTTTTACAATATTTAAAAAACAACTGCAAAAGAGCAATTATATTGCCCATTACTAAGTAAAGAGAGAAATCAAATTGCGAGGCACATTTTCTCAAAAACAAATCAACAACACTGTGCCAGTACGATACGGTACAGTGATAACATGGTACTACCGTGATACTTGCCACACAACATGATAATGCCACAGTGGTTTTAGTTATTTAAACGTTTTCGTGAATGATCATTGATTCACTTGGTTAGAAACACGTGTTTACCTGCATCAGTCATTCACGGGCTTCACGCGCGCGCATGTGTTGAACTGAATATACTTCTGGTTGGTAGAAAACAAAATGATACTTTTGTAGGTTTTTTTCAACTGCTTGTGGATAAATATCCAGTTCATCCACTTGTTCTCTAAGCTCTGAAGTATCACGGAGCGAAGAACCGAGTGAGCGACTCAAATAATTCAGGCTGAATCACGACTTTTGAACAGGTTCGTTTAAAAGATCCGAACCGAGCATCACTAGTTGTCATTTTTAGGAAAGTTGACTAAACACTAAAAAAATAAATAGCGTTCATTATTATTTTATTATTACACATATTTTTAACTGGAAAAGTATATAAAAAGTTACAAAGCAAGATTTAAAAAATATATTTATAGACCTATATATACTTATAGGCTTTAATCTACTTCAGTATCACTGAAAACAAAATGTATTACAATTTACAACTTCTATATTTTATTAATGAGTCCTTTTATACATTCTACTTTCTATACATATTATGATAAGTAATCCCAACAGTGTATACATTTGAACCCTAGGGCTGCATGTTTCTCAAGGCATTATGGGCATTTCCCCATGTGGACCCCCTTTTCCTTCCTGTGGCTGAATATGATCTGTGGATGTGAAATAGTCATACATAATAAGAGGCGTGAGAAAGTCAGAAGGTCTACAGAGAGTCTCGCTGATAAAGGCTTCTCATTACAGGGGACCAGTGAGGTGAGAGCAAGTGGAAACACAACTTCCTACCCGGGCCTGTCAATCATACTGAATTAGGGTCTACACTGATGACCCACTAAAGGAAAAGGTCTACTGAGTTCATGTATTTTTCTGATGAGGGAATTCACAGAATTGTCAAACTCTGAGGAAACTGCTTGGGATATAAGACCCCTAAAACAAACAAGAACCACCTAATTTTAATTTGTGTAGGGTTAATGAACCCCAAGACTACATTTATGCCAAAGGTTTCAACTTATTAACCTAATAACTGTCACTGCACATATATGAATTTACACATGAAAATGCACTACATTCCGAAACTTATTTCATTTTTGCGTTATGACTTTAAATATAAATACAATACTGTAAATAAACATTGTAAAATCACACATATCTTTAAACCAAAGAATGAAACGTCTTTCTTCATATTTGTACCACTTATTCTAGTAAGTCACCACCCACTTCTATACATCTCCCCCTCCTTAGAATGAAACACCTGGACCACTGTGAAAATATTTGGCCTGCAGAGGGTTCACTGCTGCAGGGCCTCATCTCAATAGCATCCTTCACTTTCATAATCAGTCTAAAGACATTATCCACTTAGTGGAGATGAGCTGAGGGGCTGCAGGGGATACGCAGACTGGGTAACAGAGTTAGTCTAATGGCCGCCAAAGAGGGACCAAGATGAGTTTCAGTAGGGTTGGAGGATGGGGGGCTTAAGGGAGATGGGGGCTCCCGATGGGCCTGCTAATCTAATGCTTGTGTTGAGGTTTTGATATCACACTCATTTGATGACAACAGTTTTATAAGCTCTGTTGACAAGGTGCAGCCTAATGCAAACAGCCATTCATCCGCCCTGAGGCATTCAGCGAATAGCTGATAAGTAGAAACTGGGTATAAAATAATGTATTTCATTGAGATGTGTGACCAAAGAAGTGTTTTGTTTTACTGTTCGAGATTTGTAAGTACATTTGTATTCATTCTACAGTTTATGGATAGTGATTTTCTTTATTTACTCACCATATACAGACGGGACAAAAAAAGATTTTTGGACCTTAAATGGAGTTTTGAAATACAAGAGGAAAACATCAGTGTAATCTCCCACTACATCCTGTCATCTGCCCATCTACGGAATTATCATTTACCATTCACTGTCAACACTAAGCACAAGTATTACCCTTCCAAAATCACCACAAACGTATGACCACTTATTCTCATTTTCATAACAAGACAAGTACAAACTATCTTTCTCCCAATGGAGTAATGGAAACTCATGCAAACGCTAACAGTGGGAACACTAAACGACATATAAACTCACTCATCATGAGCAACACAAAGTACGTTTATAGAAAAATTCCAGTTCCACTCTTGCTGTTTCCCTTCTGCATAATCGCAGCTTAATTAGATTTCACTGGTACTGTACCGCAATATTGGCTTCATGGGAAATCCACCCAACCAGTATGAAGCTTTTACGAGGGGTTTCACGAATTAAATCATGAGGTTCAATGTCAATGCATATTAGTAATAGAATTTGCTTGCATTTGATGGGGCAGCAGTGGGTGCAGCTGGAACACTCTTTACATAGGGAAGTTGTCTTTGGTTCTGGAAGTTGTGGGAAGTGTTTTTGGTTTACTAAAATGGAGAGAAATGTTTCACTTTTGGCTGGAGGAGTTAAAAAAACTCAATTAAACATGGTCTCTTTGACCTTTTCTGTTTAGATGGCTCTCATTTTTCTAATTTGGGAACAGATAATCTCTTAATATTAAATTCTGCAGATTTGAATAATTCAGATTTAGAGAGCTGTTATGTTTGCACACATCCTTAGTGTAGTTTAGGCATGTTAGAGAATCTGTATTCACTTACTAAAACAGTTTACTATATTTCTGTCATGTATTTTGTAGTTGCTGTTTCATGTCTCTCTGATCATGCACACACACTGCAGCTAAATTCATTTTCTTTCATTTTCTTCACTGCATTCTGACCAAATCCGCTGCATCTGATTATAAATTTTCCACAAATGTAATTGTTGTCAACAGATGTTTTTATTAGACTGTTTATTTGTCTTAACCCTCATCACTTACATCAGCAAGATTCATATTATTGCTCCCACAATTTGATTCAAGCCATGTATTATGTTGCATTTCCTAATAAAGATGCTGGCCACCTGGCAATTAACTTCATTTAATTTACTTGCCAATGCTAAATTTTACTTACATTTGGCAGTCCCTGCGTGTTAATCTTGGACTTCGGGTACAGTGTTACTGTACATTGCCCTGAGTTTTTACATTCATCACATCATCAAGAGCCTGAAGCTTAACTCCTGCTCCACATCAAATCATTGCCAAAGACATTGCGTAGTCTGGACCAGATGTTTAAATTATGTCTGAGCCCTATGCTTTTCTTAATTTAGCTAATGCATAACCAAGTAATGCAGAAAGATTGAGAAATATTTTAACAAATAAAAGGTAGCACATGCACACACACATTCTTTATCCAACTTCAGGACGTGCGGCTCCTTTCTGTCACATCTGAGATCACAGCTGTAAATGAGAGCAGGCAAACACATGCCGCCAAAGACATCAGCGTAGACCAGCCGGTTCCCCCTCAGCCTTTCTCATTGAGACCTCTGCATTGCCAATCACAATAGCAGAGCAATGCATGGTTTTGTCCAGAAACAAATGAGTGAAATGAATGCATGGCTTCAAACCCCCATCCAAAATCAGCAGAGCGTTCTGATAGCCCAGCGCAGACAGAGGCCACCTACATGGTCTTTATGGAGTCCTCAGGGCAACTTTATTGGCTCTACCAATGAACTCAATGGGTTCTGCATGGAGGCGGTGCCGTTGTTTCCACATAATTGACTGTGGCTCTGGTTGACTCACGTTTGTGCTTGAGATAGGACACCGCTTTTTTGGAGGGGCTTGTGGTGTCCAAAAAGATGTTCCTTCTACCCTGCTGGCTTTTAGGCTGTTCCAAACTGTTCCTGCATTGTACATTTTTGATGTCGTTTTTTATTTGATGCACCATTTTCAAGTCATAGAGTACTCGACTAGTTACAGCTCAGGTACACTTAATCACTGAAAATATGTGGACACTCCTTTTTAAATTAACAGCTTTTCTAGTAATTTCTGTGAGTTCAACTTTCTACTTTAACATGACAATGCACAAAGCACAGAATCATTTGAAATGCCTTTGTCTGTTAGCATTAAGATTAGTTTTCTCTGGAATTACTAAAATAGCCAAAGTGGAATTAGTGGAATAGCCAATTCTTTCAAGTAAAGTCTGAGGCTCAAGACTCTGAAGACTCTTTAAGCAACTAGACGTTGTTGTAAGATTATTGACTGTTATTATGCAAGGAATGCAAGACATAAGATGTTTACTTAGAACAATTAAGACATTATAGCCCATTTTCCTTTGATCTCATTACAATCACCAGAACTATTGGAACTGCCCATTTTAGATTTTAAAATTAAAGATGGGGTCAGGTTTAACATGTGCTCATGCTGGTTACTCAAAAATATTTTTTATGAAATAGCTGCACAACTGCACAGTTGTCACATTATAGTATCAATAAAATTATGTCCTCATGAATATCTCATGAACATGTTTTTTTCTGTTTGTTCTAATATCATTTACATTTGGTTATGATCACCCTCCACAAAACCAGCATTGTATTTGCTTTTCAGCAGTGTTACCACTTGTCATCTAAAACATAAAAAACACATTGTCACATATATGTAAAGCAAAAACACACTGACCAACAACAGGCCTTTGTCATGAATCATAGTAAAATTAAAGTCTAGTTCAACATGAAAACATAGCAGATCAGTTTCAGATTTCACCAGTTATAGTGAAAAACTATAAAATGTGTCATTTTATTAGGATTAGTAATTTATATACAGTACACAACAGGACTCATATCCCTCAGCGTAGTTCCTTATAATACAAAGCAACATCCCAAATGTAAATACAAACTCTCATTTGGAATTCTCTCCCTGTGGTATAAATGAAGTGCTCAGGGCACATCAGGTTTCTTATTTATCCATTTTTTGATTTGTGTCATATAAACACAAACAGATTAGATAATAGAGATGAGGGAGTATGGGATTAATTTTGAAGTTGCTCATTAGCACGTGGCTAGCCATGGTAATTAGGTTTAGTTTTTCCCCATGGCCTTTAGTCATATTGGAACGTGGCAGCTGTTTGTATAACCCCCTCCTCTCCTGATAAATGGCTGTCAATCAAACAGGCTTGAGTTCTGTGGGGAAACATCTGTGACTGTGTCGTAAGTGCTTCATAGCAACAGTAAGCAGTTAGTTTTAATCAAGTTTCTTAATCACATCCATTTCAGGCACTAAAATCCAGCAATACTGAAGAATTTAAGCACAACAGTAAAAAGTTGGTTCAAGCTGAAAAATAAAATAAGTCTTTTTAACAATAACTTCTATTACGTTTACAAAATATTTAGATCTTTTATACAAACCATTGCTAAAATATATCTAATAAGAATGATCTCCGTACTCCTTCAAACACCAACATCAACATAGTTTATCATTTAAATACTTCCTCAACCCCCTAAAATACTTTCAGACGTTAATATCGGTTATAATCTTGTCATCTTTAATGAAACATGACATGTTCTCCACTGAATGTTAAAGGCAAAACCGAACAAAAGAACAGCGTATTTATAAGAAGAACAAAAGCTATAAAACTACTGAAATAAAGAAATACATGAACAATAAAATATATTCGATACTATAATGCAGAACACGTTGCAAACATTACACATCTCGATAGTTTTTTATTATTTATCATAGACAACTAGGCCAAATGTAGCAGCTGGGTGGCAAAGTGTTTTAGTATTCATGAACGAATACAAAATTTGTGGTCTTCATTTCAGTAAGTTGGTCTTATCTGAGAACCCTAATGAGGTCCAGAGAGATCCGATTCCTCTGAAGATCCACATTCATGACCAGCACCTCCACCCGTTCACCTGGACCAAGAGCTAGGCTGTTGTTCTTCCTGTCAGCGGGAAGTTTATTAGGAGTGATGTAACGCTTTGGGATGAGACCACTTCGCCCCACTCCAATGTCCACAAAGGCTCCGAATAGCGCAGTGTTTGTTACGCGGCCTGTTAGCACCATCCCCTCATGCAGGTCACTCATAGATACGATTTCCCTCTTGAAGTCTGCCTGCTCAAAATCTACACAGAGAACAAGAAAAGAAAATAATTAGAAAAGCAGGAAAAGGTTGTTTAAACAGATTTTGTCTTTTTCCAATGACTAAGAATGACATTAGCTTGTTTCTGCAATACTCTATGTAAGGAACTGATCCAAGACCTCTGAAGCTAGAAATCAGAAATAAGCCTCGGTTAACGGTTTAAAACAAACAGAATTACCCGGCCTCTCAAATCTCTTCCTTCTGACTTCTTTTAGTCTGTTTTTCATAGATTTTCTTTGGGAGGTGCATTTTACATAAACACAGGCTCTCAGCAGGCTCTGCAGTCCAGGAAACATTCATCTCTGATTATTCTTATCCGGGACACCTTACCTTAGAGCACAGCTCACATGGCAGTTATTTATACAGCTGGTTACAGAGCAGGACTCATTAGGCTTCCAACCAAGGAAAGTGAGCCTTTCTGATGAGAAAGCTAGTGTCCCGGCATCTAGTGCACAAGCGACATCCTCGTCCCCCCGGCAACCACTGCTGCAAATGGCGCTGATCAATGGCCTACGATAACGCGCTTGTGAAAAACCACTCCATTCAGATATGATCAAAGCATTTTTACGGCACAACCCATTTGCTTAGAAGAACTTTCCTTTACACTCGACTAACTAAACACATAAAATTTTGGAATTGAATTATGTCTTTAATATCTACAAATAGCATTTTTTCCCCCACCAGAGTTTCATTGTTAATTCGACTTTAACGAACAGTGCCATCATCATCTTTCCAAGTGTGGAAAATAAAACCCTGTCCCGTTACCAAAGAAAACCTTCCCTCTGCATATAATGAACTCTGTTCCCCAACCCTTAAAACACGTTAAGGCATTCGTCTCAATTACGATCCTGTCATCTTTAATGAAACATAACATTTACTATCAACACCCGCTGAAGGAAAACAATGTCTTCTCAGATGTCTGAACATAACATTGAAACCAGAAGAGGCGTTTGTTGTTTGGTAGTTTTTATTCACTCTGAGTGAGTCGCTGGGGATTTTAGCGCTGGGATCAAGGTTGTTCGGCTTTGCTTTTTTTAAAGCAGCTTTTTCTCTCATTAATGATATATCTGTCGGCAGGTCTGCTTTAATAACGCGGGTCTTCCCCCAGTTTACGCGGCAAGACTTCAAAAGCCTGGAGCGCCGCCCAGCCATCTCGCAGACAAGGGACGGACTCAAGGGGAGACAGACAGGAGGGGAATGGTTAGACGGGAGGGAGAGAAAGAGCAAGACATGCCAGCATTGTCTCTGATATGTGTGTGTTGGGAAACTGCTTTGATTTGTCAACTTTGGTTTGTCTTATGCAAAGTTGTTATTAGATTCCAAAACCTCAATTTGTGCATTATCCCAACGTACTGTACAGTAAAAGCGCCTCTTGTATGATACTAACCGCAATATAACATTAAAATCATTGATGCACTTATTTTGTATTCTCTTGTCTCTGTGTAGCAGAGTATTACATTTACATTTACAGAAACATAACTACAGTATATTGTCAAACTGATATATGATCTTGATCATACCACCCATCCCTATGTGGTTCTCTACAAATACATACATTTCTTAATTTTCCTTGTTTTTATTCTTTCTAATGAATTATAATGTATTAAAATTCAAAGTCCCTTCAAAAATATCTTGTAATCAAATAACTGTGTGACAGTGTGCGCGTGTCTCAATCAATTCTTACCCTGACGAATGTCAAAACCAGGTGGCTGTGTGAGTCCATCCACAATAAGCTGTAGAGTCTCAGGTGTGGTGTTCAGAGATTTGGCCAGGACATCCAGACCACCGCTCTCAACACTGCTCTTAACACTCTGTGTGAGTGCCGCACTGCCAATCTGATCCAAACTACCCCCAATCTGAGACAAAAACCTGCATTAAAAGAAAAACAACTGTAAATTACTATCTTGGCAGGTCGGGACATTTCACACGAAACCTCAGTGTGGCTTCTGTAAGCTTATCCTGCTCAGCAACACACAACACAGATCCACACACACTTGATACAGATGGTGTGGTAAGGTAGGGAGGTCTGCTTAGGTCCATGGGAGGTGGTGTCTTAATGAATGGCTTTTTAATAGTCCTTTCCAAAGCCCAGCACACGTGGAGGAAATCCTCCGACGCCGGAGAGGAGCCTGAGGGCCGTCGCACAGAGCGGAGGAGAGGAAAGACCGAGTGAGGAGGGAGATAGGAGGGGGAGGTGAGACTAATTATGTCCTAAATCTTGATTTCTAGAGTCCCAGAGATGAAGACGCTGTCTCCCTCCATAAATCCAACTGCTTAGAAAGTATCATACATGAGAGGAGAAGGTTAGTGCTGAGACCTGAGCAGTGAATCAGAAACTCTTACAAACCAAACACATTCAAGAAAAAAGATCCAGACAGGGCCAATTACTTGGCATACAGTAAGTCATAAGATCTGGCTTAAAATGAATCTATATCATGGCCATGGACTATAACAGTGATGATGAAGTGCTTAGGCCCATAAACATAAAAATGGCTAGAGAATGTAAATTCCTTTTAAATTGTGAGTATAACTTCATATGCATTGACAGGCACACACACACAAACCCTTAAAGAAGGTCATCACCAAAGGAAGGTTTAGCCTGGATTTTTTTAGTTTTAGATTTGCTTTCCTTTGGGATCAATTAACTGTACAAACATTTTGAATCTGATAAAATGTAATTCATTTTGTACAAAAAAAATCAATTATGAAAAAAATCAATTTGAACAATATTGTTCAAACATATTAGTTTCATTCATTAAAAAAACTAAAAAAAGTTTTAATAAAATGTTTTTAAAATGGATTTGACCGAAAAATGTAGAAAAATCAGCTATTAGGAGCTTAAAATAGACAAAAACTCTAAACGCTAAAAAGGCTGACTACACCGAAGATGATATTGTGTTACACCACAGTCCTGAGTATGCCATCTAAAATGACAAAAAAAAAATTAATAAGTGACCCTAAATTTCCTAGTACACTACTATGGCCAGTTCACTATCCCTAATACTGCCTTCATAAAAACTATAATCAAGGTAAATACTAAATACTACTCTCTATGAAAAGCACTCTTCAGTATAACCTATACAGGGCCATACATCATGTCCTGGAGTGTGCAACAAGCCTGTGGCAAGAACTGAGAGAGAGAGAGAGGTCAAGCTATCCAGAGGTGGCTGAGGAATGCTGGGGTTCAGGGTATTATTGGAATGTGAGTTTTGGCAAGGGAAAGAGGCAGACCTGCTGAGCCAGCTTGCTGATGGATGGCCGTCGCGGTGACAGCCTGACGCCAGCCAGCCAGCGCAGCTGTCCTCTGTGTGACTGACAGGGCAGGTGGGTTCAAGCCCCACCCATTTCCTGCTGCAGACAGGGGTCTTGACAGCAACAACGAAAGTCAAATCAGCTCACACTCACCCTTTTGTATGTACGCAGACACGAGCTCGCAGGCACATACACACTATGCATATGGATCATCGTTGCTTCCTGACTCACCCTACTGAAAAAGTGTACACTTGACAGGACGGATGCTGATGGCTAATGTGTAACTCTAAACTCTGTGTGTACAAACACTGCAGCAGCTGTTCCCTTATCCATATACACAGATCCACATCAACAGACCATCAATGAAATATAAGATTTCTGATTTTCTTATATTTATTTATTAAAGAATAAATGTGGAATACAGTTTGACAGCAGCTTTTGACTACACATAAATGTATATATTTATATATTCATAAGCTGATTGTTATAAGGTATTGTGAAAGGTTGCTAAGGTGTTGCTAGCTGACTGTCTACTGGGCCGAATCTAAAGCCAACCCCTTGTGTCTCTATATTCTGTTCTCTAAATATGGCTTGGGTCCTAATGCATGTCTATGACATTTTTCGCCCGTCTTATTATGCACCAGGTGAAAATCGTACATTTGATCTCTCAGAAAAGTAATAGCACACCATATGCTGACAAGTAGCAAGATTTGAAGTATGATCAGTGTTTCTAGGACAAACAGTGAGGGATGAGTTACGTGCCAGAGTTTAATACGTAGGCTTAGGGGGTTAAAATAGACCTTAACACTAGAGTTTGCTGGCCACTAATTTTGTTAGCAGTACATAATCACTAGATTTTTCATTAGTAACCCGAGATGATACAGAAGTTCAACGGCTTTCATGCTCACTTTAAAACAACCAACAGTTTTAGAGTAGAACTCGGTCTAGTGAAACACAAAAATAATCACAGACTCTCTCTGTCGGGTCTTAGAGTTATGAGGTGATGAAAACGCAAAGGGTAACAGACACGCACGTTCAGCTGATGAATTCCAGCTTGTCTCACGGGTCATTGTGGAAGCTTTGGTTATTCAGCAAGAACTGCACAACTGAGTCATTCAAGAAATGGTGGATGTTCTGTATAGTGTTCAAAAGGCCAACGCAACAACAACAATCCAGACCAAATCGAATTTCATAGCACATATTGTCTTACTCAGACTATCCTGAGACTGCCTGCATTTAAATGTTTTTCACACATGTACCTGTGCCCAGTGCTCGTACCAATTTCAACAAATTACTCAAGCACTCATGCTATCCAAAAGCAACTACATATCGTCCTCCAGCGGTCCTTCCAAGATTTCCGTGATATTCATAAGGGACACTGTGCCGCTCTCCAGCTGTCCCTCAGCAGTGCCAGAGTGGGCAGCAGGAAAGAAAAGAGAGGAAGAAAGAGCGAGAGAGAGGAGGGTGGAGAGTTGAACTTTGAGTGATTTATGAACAGCTACACTGTAAGTGTGGTGGTGGCGGGTGATTGGCCTACGGGCTCAGGTTTCTGGAGAGGGTCTCAGCTGGGCTTATGTTTCCCTCTGGTGTGTTAGTATTTAGGGGTACCAGGGCTGCTGCTCTTTTGGGTCGGGGAAAGCGGAGTCTGCCTTATCCTCTGGGCGTAATGAAAAGCAGCTCTGGTGAGGAGCAGCGCAGCGGAGGCCTGGGGTCCACACACCGCACGCTGCTGGGTGGGCCTGCAGATAGAGGCTATCCAGACACAATGAGACTGCTTTACTGTGTGGTCCCCTGAAGCACATTTTTTATCATTAGCGAATGTAAGGGGTAGCAATTGGTGACATGTCTCAATTCTAAAACAGATTTCGGTCAGATAGAAGAATTTCTAATGTTCGTGTCGTAAATTACTGTAATTTTAAGATGACAACTCTGATACATCTTTTCCACAGAAATCGTGCTGGTTTTTGGTGCTGGATATGGTGCTCAGCCAACAGATCTATAAACCAATTTGACT
Source organism: Beaufortia kweichowensis (assembly GCA_019155185.1). Lineage (NCBI taxonomy): Eukaryota > Metazoa > Chordata > Actinopteri > Cypriniformes > Gastromyzontidae > Beaufortia > Beaufortia kweichowensis. The sequence continues at coordinate 12,282,747 of CM032801.1, read as the reverse complement.
TGAGAGCGATGACAAGACTGACTTTGCTACTGCAAAACCTCTCTACTTATAGCACACTGATGTCTTTGTTTGTGAGAAGAGTTTTGAGAAGATATTTAAAGTCATTTAATTCAGGGTCTTTATGCAATCCCAATATGCTTTTGATGCAACGACAAGAAGATCAAATTTAAAGCAAGCAATTTACTCAAACTAGATTATCTTATTATAAATGTCAAATAAATAAAATAATTTTGTACTTTGAATATTCTAATGTTCACATATCTCAGAGACTTTTTTCCACAGCTAATACTTAAATACTACAGATGATCCATCAGGGGGTCAGGGCTGCATATTGTGAACGCGTATTTGTGTGTGTATGTGTGGGAAGTGATTCCAAGTGGTGGGGCTTAGAATATCAAGTTCATCACATTAGAGCAACATGATCCACCATTACCGTCTGCTGGCCCACGCTTCGCAAAGCGCCCATCGTGCAACAAAATCACTCACAAAATGGAGGAAGACAAGCTGCATGTTTTCACAGGCAAAATGTGTGACTGATTTAAGCCACCTTCTGTACGTGACTTCAACACTAACAACACCAACGGACAAACCAGATCGTGGTGCTAAAATGTTACAGTTCTATACTGCTATTCTATTACAATTTACTTCTAGTGAATAATAAAATTTAGGTGTTTACTTATTTGCTTCGCTTTGGATAAAAATGTCTGCTAAATGTACCTTAATGTTCTACATCTGTACTAAATCTGCTCTAACTAGCAAAAAAATATTTAAAAAAGGGTACAAATTAAGTAGTATCAAAGGCTTATTTGTCTCATCAAACTGTATTTAAACCTCGTCACTTTGGCTGTGCACAAGAATGCAAAACATTCAGAGATGGACTTAGTAATATGCACTTTAATAACTAAAATTATTAATAAAAATATGATTATGGCTTCAAAATCACTTGCTAAATAATCTCAATAGTGAATAGACTGTTTCCTCCTTTTTAAGGCAGGGAGTGAGAGAAGGTAAAAGGAGATGGGCTGTCTCTACTTGATAATATGCTTGGGAAAGAAAATGAGCTGGACACAAGTGATGAACCCATTCAGAAATGGGTTACAGATTGTTGGGAATCTGTTAAGCTTGTCATCATCATTATAAGGCCATCGCTCAGATTTTCTGCTCGCATCATTAGCCTCATGATTTCAGCCCTGGCTAAAGCTTACAAGATTTTTGATGCAATTTATTAGCAATACCCAGAATTCCTTCCAAGCCCCCAAGAAACCCTTGTTTCAAGGCTGGCTGCTAGATTACCAGCTCAGCACTGCTGGTGGCCATGTTTAATCAAACCCCGTTACTCCAAGAAAAATATGCCTGTTCTCATGATGACAATTGGAGTGGAGCAACATCCATTAGCACAGCATTTGGTAACGATAGAGAATGGTGATAATACAGGGGGCTGCGAGGGAGGCTTTTCTGCCTGGTTTAGTCGGAAATGAAGCCTAACGGAGAGAAATAAAAACAAACAGAAGTAGAGGAGAGGAGGGAGGATATGACAGGGTGATTATTCCCCCACTCCATGCCCCTAAGTGGCTTTATTAGACCTCTGACCCACGCAGACGCCTCTGCCGACAGATTGGGCAGTGAATGGGCAGACGGACACGCAAGCACACTCACACGTGGCGGGTCACATATGCAGACATGTGCATACACAGTGAGGTCTGAGACTACTAGAAAGAATGCTTCCATCTCATACAATTTGGGTATATCCCCCTATTGGTTAAACTAGTAGTAAACCAAGCTGGCATGGTTTGCAAAAAGGTATTTGCAAAATCTGACAATCCATGTTATTCCAAACTGATTTAAGTGTTGTATGTGTTACAATGTAAGCAAAAACAACAAATTTTTTGTACAAATGATTTAACATAGTACCATTTTTTCAAATGTTCAAATCTTGTATATTTGCCCAAAAATGCATTTCAAAGTAGTCTCTGACATTAAGTGTCAATTGTATCTACACACATATCAATGCACTTGACACAAACGACACAAATAAAGCAAAGCCGCATGAGCACACAAACTACACAAGATACATCTAATATCAAAATAGGACCTCTTGTTCAGTGGAAATGAAAAAAGTAAGTAACAGGCAGTGAATGAATGTTTTTGTCAAAATTACAGTTGCCATTCAGCAACGAATCCTCTGAATTCCACAGCATCGGATTGCTGTGCCCGTCGTTCATATTCAATTAAAGAAAAAAGCCTCTTTCACATGCACACACCGATTTCGACTTAACTCGCAGCTGTCATGCACGCAGACCCATCCAAACCACAGGGCATCCGTGCGCACATCTTCTGGAAGCAACAGGCGCAAGTGTCAGATTGGAGTAGTCTAAACAGACTTTAACAGCACAGCTGCAGGGAGAACTCCATTCACTGCCAGAGAGCACACGCTGAATGTGCTTTTCATATAAGTGGCAGCAGCTTGCAGCACGGCCCTCTCGCACCGAGCAACACAGGACCAGATGCTCCCACTTGATGTAAACACACGCACACGCTACCGCTTGGGTCAATCCTTAAGCAGATCCGATGATCATCTGCAGAGGTGAAGTAATGCGATAGTTCAATGCTATGCTCTGTTCTCACCTTAGGGCGATGCTGTAGGATTCTGGGTGGATGCAGGTTTGGTCCAGCGGGTTAAACTGGTTAGAGATGGAAGCAGAGGCTTTGGCTTTTCTCTTCTCAGCTGTCTTTTTCTGGGGAACATCGACTTCTTTGTTTCCTCCAGGACTGTAACTGTATAAACCACAAATACATTATAAAACGCCTGAAAGTTTTTAGGAATCCTGCTGACGTGTATTAAATAAAACAAGCAAGACGACAGAAATTTGTAGAGAATGTATAAATCAAATTATTTGTATAATTTAGCTATAAAAGGACATATGCAATACCAAAGCTTTACATTTTAACATCTCAACATACAATTCATGATATCAAGGTGCAAAAACAAGATATCTGTTATCTATTAGAAATGTACCTGCGGACATTACCAGGACGAGTTTGGAGTTCTGTCCGAGGTTGTATGTTCTGAATGATCCACAAATGACAATGAACTGTAATGCAGCGGACTTTATTCAGACCAGTATAATAATTGGCAAACAAATAATAATGAGAAACTGGAAGAAACCAGGAGAGCCTTCTTTCCAGGAATGGAGCACTGAGTTGGCAAAGATGTCTTTCAACATAAACGACAGGGCGGAAAAATATGTGGCGAAATGGGGGAAATATGTGCAATATATTGCTACTAGATGAGAATGTGGTGCCTATTGTAAAACTGTACATTTGATCCATGTGTTATCTTGTCCAGTTTTTTTTTGTTTTTTTTATTATTATTATTTCTGTTGTCTTATCTTTTTCAGTTGTTTTCATTATGTATCATCACTGAAGGATATAGATTATGAGGTCAAGTGCAATGTTGACTTGATGATGACTACAATGTAACAGTGATGTATAAAAATCAATAAAAATACTAATTACAAAAGAAATGTACCTGCGGGGGTTGACCCTGATGAAGCCAGCACACTGCTGAAAGCTTTTAGGGCCCAGGCCTTTCACCAGTTTTAGCTGCTCTCTGTTCAGAAAAGGTCCATTCTTTTCTCTCCACTCCATGATGTTGCGAGCTCGCCCTGCGTTCAGACCTGCAACATGTCTGAAAGCGCCAAAAACTGTTAAGACAATTTAAGACAAAAGTGCATTGTGTTTTTGCTCTGTAGGATAGCACATTGTATTGCCATCATATCTACTTTTTTGAAGAGTTGTTGTGGATTCATGGAGTTTGCAGATGTTTGACTTTGTTATTCAATTCCATGCTGCATGCAAAAACACCTGTAATTTCAGGTTGCAAAAAGTACTAGGTGATTCTTGAGCAGAGAAACAGCAGATATTTTGTTAAAAAAATGCTAAACTTAACCCCTTATGTCTTCCCTCTCAACCGCACGGATTCAGTTGCAGTTTTCTTTTGGAATTACTCACTGCTTTATATGTCAATACCCTGCATTAACCACACATCCTGAATAAAAAAAAACTTCAGAAGTCCACCCAGGCTATGGAAATTCCTTTTCATACTGATGTAATCCCTACACATTCACAAATGAGAAGTCAGATATTAGTAAAAATATTGTGAACATTTTCCAGAAGAATTACCAAATGACTGCCTAAGATCTCATAATCTTTTTGACCTTTTCATACAAAACAGACAGGCATTGAGAAGTTTTTCGCATTGCAGCGTGGGCAATTCAAAGTGGCAGCTCCCCCGAAAGCAGCTATGTAAACACTATATGTCATCACATATAAATAAGGGCCGAATAATGCTGGAGCCATGAACGCTTCGTCTGGAGCTCTGGTACTGAGAGCTCATTTAAAGTCAGGTAAACAGATGACCTGATCCCAGCCTACCTCACTAGCATTAACCCTGCCTCCTAATGGCATCGTATGGCTTTCCGGCTTAGACTAGTCATGTGTGTGTGTGCAATAATTCATAAGCCTATAGAGTTAAATATAGCAGTCGCATTTCAATATACTGCTTACATGTATCTGAATTCAGTATATTGTATATATACTAAAAGTATGCCTTCTCTCATCAATTTCTTTTTCAGTTGTGTAAACACACCAGCCTCTATAGACTAAAGAATAAGTAAAAACGAACATTTCTAAAGCACACTGAATGACATGTAAAAATTATCCAATCCTACAAGGTATTAGGCGGAGCAGCGGGTAGATTTACTTTCCGTATATAAACAATGTGTGCATTTAGATTTTTCTGTAAGTTTATGTGACTAATATTTCAGGCTATATATCTCAATCTGAGAATATGAACAGTAATATTTGTATATGTAGATCACAATGTTTGGGACGTGAAAAAACGTTACGGCGTGCGCTTTTGGGTGTGTGCGCGCGGTGTGTTGGGTGTCAGACTAAACAGAGCGCTAAGCAGTAGTGGGGAGGCGAGTGAGAAGTTGCCATGTTGTGACTCCTGCTGGAAAGTATTTGGCCCCTACCTCATCAGCGTCTCTGAACAGATGTTGATGTCCACTCCCACGAAGCTCACACACTCCTGCACCACCCCGTCCAGCGCTGCCCTCAGCAAGCTCTGCGACACGTCGTGCTGGAAAGATTGACCATAGTCTTTAAACAAGTGTGCTAAACATTGGTTTAAGAAAAGCAAGCACCTTGACGTTATTGCTTTAGCATGCACGTAAATTCAATGGCAATTTTGACCTCAAGCAGCAAGTTCATTAAATCTACGGTTAATATCAATTAATGTCACATTCCAAATGTCACATTCCAAATCCTTTTTATCAGGCCAATTCTGTGTCATTGGCAATCAAACGGTAACCTTAAATACTTTGTAGTGTTCGTGCTGGTCTAAGAAGAGAAACGGCAGATCGGTGGATCGCTTCGCCTCCCGAGACGCAGCGAGAAGGTCTGAGGCTGTTTTCATTGGAAAGCAACTGTGACACTTCAAAGTCCTCTCACAGGGGTTTTCCATTAAGTGCAGGGAATTGATAAAGTTAATCCGGTCGAACTTTTCACACTTTGGAGGCGGTTTTCTAAAATGCAGATGGAATTCAAAGCACAGAAAACCACAAGGCAAAATCCAAATCGGACCCAAATTAGGAGCAAGCCTTTGTCTGGCTTCAGGACCAGAGTCCATATGGAAGATGTTACCAATGTTGAAGAACTTGTAAGAAGAATGTGCAATACTTCATTTGGGAGGACTCATTATGATGAGCACCATTCACTATTTACAAGAGTTTTATGTAATGGCTGAAAGCCCCTGTATTGGCTTGGGGAGAAAACTAGACAATGTAACTTAATCAGAATGAGCTAATCAGTTCATCTGAAACACGATCTTATAAATAAAATACAAAAAATAGAACTGCTATGCTCCTTTAAACCATTTAAGATCAGATGAATGATGGAAATTGAACACGGAGAAAAATACATGTTTAGTTAAACTGCATTATAATTAAAGAAGCTCATAGACATAAACTATATCTACAATCAAAACATATAAAGATTCAAAGTGCTTTTGATGATGTGTTAATTATGCAGGTAACTTCCGCATCATCTGACACTTTTATAGTTAAATAAAAGGATGATGGGGAACATCCAAGCTTGAGAAAGGGAACATTAAGAGGTCCAAAAAGACTGGATTCTCTAATTTCCTTTTCATTAGGGGAAAACCCAACAGTTGGCCTTCATTTAAAGGGGTAGCAATGACAGTTTGTGGTGGAGTGTATGACATGCATTGCCTGTTCTGTGTACTTTTCTGCATGTAAATTTACCGTGCGAGTATGATTCAAAGCTCTAAAGCTGTCTTTACGTGTGCCAGCGTGTTATTGTGTTTGTGTGAATACAAATTCGCTATTTAAACAGAACGAGAAACCCAGTCCTACAGCTAATTCAATATACACATTCAACCTCCCTCCCCACACACAGAAACACACAGTCAAACACTAACACAGGAACAGGCAGAAATAATAAACAAAGACATAGACCATATATTTCTCCCTCATATTTGGACACAGTGTTTTACTTTGAGAGAGTGTTAATGTTTGAAATTGAATGAAAAAATAGGAGTTGGGCATGAGATGCCGTGAAACTCTACCCTAATGGCTTTTGTGTTACTCGTTCTGCGATAGGTTATTATTTTTTATGAACCTGCATTATCAAGAGACAAATTGTTTGGGATTGACGCAAAAATATATAAAACAAATGCAGAACATGTATCCTACCTATTAAGAGAAACAAATTACAGATATTGTTTTCTTTGGTTTCTATAACATTCACATATGGTGAATTATAGTCAGTCTGAATTGTACTGTATAATCCCTCCCCAGCAATTATGATTCAGATTAACAACAAAGTGACGCAATGTGCCTGCCGAGACACTGTTATCCACTGTAATAAAATGCAGTCCATTTGGACTGTAAAAATGTGGCCAGCAGGGCAAGAAGGATGTCAAAGAGGTCTGAGAAGCAGATGTTCAGACAACACCAAAAACACCTGAAAGCAAATATTGTTTTCTAGTGAAACCTGATCATGTAAACTCATTAGCAGATCTGCTTGTCCAAAACACATGTCCAGTGAGAGCAGTATCAAAGCACCATGAGAAAAGAGATCTAAAAACCTTTATGAGATAAGGACACTTCCCTTCTCTTTGATCAAGAAGTTTTTGTGAATATAGGCTGACTAAAATAAGAACAAAATATGTAAAAAATAAAAAAAAAGTAAATTAGTAAAATTTACTAAAATAAAATAAAAATAAAATAAAATAAAAATGCAACCAATTGTTAAAATAAAGTAAACTAATACATATAAATAAATAAATAAAGTACGTAAACAAGAGAATAAAATAAAAAAGTTTAAAAAATATTAAATTAAATAAGGAAATATCTAAACTAAACAGGAAGTACAGAGACTCTTATAAGCAAGTAGCACTTCATATAAAGGTGTTTTCCTTCAGTGCAAAAGTGATGATGTTTTAATGATGTTTTAACTCTGCTTGGCAGATGAAATGTTGATGGAATAGCTCCTAATTACTGAACAGCACCACAAAATTGTCCCAGGAGCTGCTGTGTTTGCAACCGAAAGGTGTTAATGGATATGGTAAAGAAATCGAGTCGCAAACAACACAGAGGAAGAAAGAAAATTTTAAAAACAGATGTATAACATGAGGCTAAAAGTGTCCTATAAGATGTGATTAAACATATCTTCATTTATTTTAACTAACAGGATCAAAGAGCAAAGATGAACAGACATTAATTAAAGCAGTAGAAGTGAAAGAGACGGCTGAGAGATTAAGTGACTGCTGGTGTGGGTTACAGCAATGAGTGTGTGTGTGTTTTGACCTGACAGGCTGCGGATGATCGCCACTGAAAATGTGATAAATACTGTCTGTATGTTTACAAGGGAGTAGTCTTTATCCACTAACAGACAGAACACAGTTCATGACAGGAAAATCACACCTTGCTATATCCCTAAGTTCTCTATATAATGGTAAACCAGATTACATGGTGAACTCAACATCACTCACTGTTTCTAAACTACACCACTGGCGTTGAGATCTCTGCACTAAACATCCCCTGGGAGCAGGTGTGAAAGAATGAAAGATCATTCATGAGCTTCACAGGCATTCTGCACTCTTTCACAATATTGCCTCTAGTGGTAAACGCAGTTAATTGAAACACACCAAAACTTCTAAAGAAAGCATCAATTACACCAGAGAGGCTGCAGTGAGACTTCATGAGAAAATAAAGGAAGATTATTTTATTATCACTTCCTAAATCTAGCTATTGATATACAAGTTTGGAAAGAAGCTGTAATATTATACAGCTAAAGGTTTACTACACAGAAACAGGCTTCATATGGGGAAAACCCTCAAGTCAGACAGTCTCACACTTTTCCATTGTAACTTTAGAGAGGTGAGAAACATGCATATGCGTCTGGAATGCATGTGTACAAAAAGCGTAAGAAATCTAAACAATAAACAGAAGAGCCTGAGGGGAAAAGCTTTCATTAGAAACTCATTAACCGCACATCAATCATTTCTAATGCTCCTCTTTCCTTGTTTCACTCTAAAAAAATTCCCAGACATAAAAGCAATTCATCACACTTTCTTGTATGTTGCATAAAGTTTGTTAAGTTCGCTGTACACGAACAGTTGCAGATGCGGCAAAAATCACTGACAGCACACTAATAATCAATAAACCATGCCTGAGAAATTTTCGCTTCTTATTTTTAGCCTACAAAAACCTGCTGCTGCATAAAAGCCGGATGCAACCTGAGATGTATGCGGACAGGTTCCCATGTAGCTGCTCCCAAACCCTAAGGTTAGCTTTTGAGTACTTGGCAGGCAGTCGGCTGTACAGAACGCCTGGAGCTCGGATGAAGCGAAAATTCTCACAGTTTTCGAGCGCACTGATAAAGAATGACACCTAAAAAGTATGGCCTCCAGGCACTCTGGGTCTCTGCTGATGGAATGCATACTCATTAGAACGCCATCAATTATCACAGCCCTCCCAGATCTATTTTTAAGGCGATTCCAGAAAGATATATGCTAGGGTAATTTATGTGGTGGAACGCCCCTACTGTGATAGTAGCACTCGCATACTGGGAGAAAAACATAAATGAGCAGCGTATGATGGATCAAGAGAACACTCAATGATCCACATCAACTGTCGGGCGGTCTGCCACCGCCGGGTCAAGGGAGAGCAAATTAGGGCCTCAAAGGCAGATCAATCACTGTGAACAAATTGAACAAAGCTGAAGAAAAGAGTTGTGGTCAACATATGTGCAAAATCTGAAAAATCAGCCTAGACACTGTGAATCATCCGGCCTTGCAGTAGTTGATGTTTAAAAAGGCTTCAGCTTTCACCCATGTCATCTCTCCAAGACCCTGTCAATCCTAGTGGATATATCTAAAACTGCATAACCATTTCAATTAGTGAGTGTTAAACCAAAGGCCACTGAGCTACATCGGCAAGATCATAAGCTTAGAATCAAACCCATGTCTTTGAGAAACCCTTCACGAGAAAGACCATGCTCGCTTAAAGCTCATATTAAGCTCTCCATCTGTCTTCAAACACACGTTGTGCCGCTCACAGTAGGAAGAGCGGCTGGCAGCTGAGCTCTGACATGGCTTAGCAGTGCGGTACCCCTGAAGACGAAACAACCCAAACTCAATTAAAGGATTGAGGAAAAGGTGAAGAAATGTGGTGTGAGTTCACATAGTTTTTAATCCTGTTTAAGTGTCCCTTTCTGCCCAACACTCCAGGCAGAGCAAAGGACAGGCCACAGTGGTAACACAAATACGCACGGATGACACACCTTCACAGAGCAGAACCTCAGCGAGGTCTCCGACCAAAGTCGTGCACACACGTACACACAAAAACATACACTCCTTCCCAAGCACACACTCGCACAGACCGCTGAGATTGAATTCAGGTGCGAGGTCCTGTTTGCCTTGGACAGGCCCCAGCGCCAGAACAAAGTGTGTCTGTCCACACTCAGCCCAGTTAACAGCTTTTTTTTATGAAAAGCTGCCACTCCGAGATGTCAATCAGTTCTTCTCTCCTCTCCCCACCCCGTGACCCAGCGTACATCTAACCAGCTGCAGGCTCTAAAAACACACTTCCCAGAGAGAGTTGAAAACACAAAGATGTTTGACGGGGAGATCCCTTTACATACCTCCCAAACCTCTGCCTCCTGAGAAACCAGAGCCCTGCATTTTGAGCCAAACATGAAAGATCCAAACGAGGCATTTGAAAACTGCTGAAGATATCCTGACAGAGGTCTAAGAAACAGGAATGACTGACAAGTTTTACCTGTCGTATAAAAAAAACATAGCGACCTGTTTCTGCAGCTGTCTTAACTATAAGATTGTTTTATTGTATAAATATGCTCCATTTCCAATAACTAAAAAGGAACAATCACATAATTGCACAAGTATACTATACAGTATGGCCACAAATTTTGACCAGTTCATCTCTCTAGCATTTCCATTACCATTCCAGTTGTTTTTTAATAATTTTGATTCCGACAAATTTTCCAACCAATGTCTGAATGATCGTTCAATGAAAATAAATAAATAAATAAAAATCTCTGTATTTATTTCAATAGCTTTTCCAGGTATGGAAAACACTATTGCATGAATTAAAACAAGCTTTCAACTGAGACTGAAAAGTTCTGGCAGCAAAACAGGTGATGCAGTTTCCTGGCAATAAGATGACATTTTAATGGCTTCTTCTGACACTTTTCTCACCTACAGTCTCCTCCATCTTTCCTTTACCTCAGGTGAAGCCTGAAGTTCAGGTCTGGAGTCAGTAAACACCTGTCAGACAGAACATGTGAGCTGCTCCCACACGTACTACACTACAGGACTCGCCAAGCCAAGCCATGAGAAAAACACTGATGTTGCTCCTTTTCATTAGTTTGTTACTATAATCAACATCCATTTGGAAAATACTGTTAAACTGTTAAAGGCTTCACTCATTAATGGCAATGAATTTAATCAAGTAAGACAAAATAATGGATCACACTTTTACAAACTTTTACAGCTACACCATTAGTGTGAAACAGAATGTAAGTGTTCAGAATTCAGTGTTGGGTCCGAGTCCACGCTTTGCTGAGTTCGAGTCAAGACCAAGTCCCTAACTAATCAAGTCCAAATTCGAGTCCAGAGAGTAATTACACTGAAAAACTTTATTAACATTTGCTATTGTAAATTGTAACCTTCCATTAATATTTTAACCTTTCAACCCATTAAACCAATGGCAATATAAAAATGTTTAGCAGCACATAACTTTTCCTTTTTCCCACGTGAAAATGGGCAGAGCTATCAATCATCGTCCATCAGCTTCCTGTCAGTCAATACTCACACCTTCATTCTCTCTCTTCCATTTCACCCTGAGGGAACAGTCTCAGCAGGCCCATTAAAAAGAGAAAGCTTTCAGGAAACTACAATGACATCATCAGAGCTTTGCTATACTTGTCCTTTAAGCGACAGTTCACCTTAAAATGAATGATAATGAATCTATTTAACCTTCTTTATTCATAGATAAAGAAATTCATAGAAACATAGATATGTCAAAATGTTGGCATAGGCATTTTTAGTCACTATTCGCTGTGTTCTGAAAGAGCAGCTTTAACAATTCATTAAAATATCTCAGCATGTGTTCAAGAGAAGAAAAAGTCATATGGGTCACATGGGGGTGAGTAAATGACAACGAAACTTATTTAGGTGAGATGTTTCTTTAAACAGAACCTCAATTTCACCTTTACATTTGCAAACATTTGTTAAAATTAAATTCTGAACAGAAGCAATAAACAGATTTATATAAAAATCTGTCTGACCAATAGAGTGTATATTTAAATTACTGAACAAATATATATTGAACAAATATTGAACAAATATTTAAATGTAACTTAATAACACTAAATTAAAGTGCATGTTAATTAACTAATAACAAATACATTTTCAGGAGAACTGAAAAATATCCTTAATAAAAAAAGATTAATATAACTAAAATGATGAGACGCTGCTAGTGGACATGAGACACATAAGGGAAAGTGTGTCAAGGAGAGTGACAGTTTTCTTAATATCCGTGGGTGTGTGCGCTGTTTTTCTCCCAGCTGGGTAAAATGGTAAAATGTGCCCTTTGGGACCTTTAAGCAGTTGGGAAACCTGAACAACACTGCTCCTAGGCCTCAGTGATTGACAGGTAACTATATAAATGTAAACTCTGGTGGTCCCACCCACTTCAGCTAACGGGCATGTCATGACAGTACAAGCAAGATCTGAATATATGGAAAGGACTAGTTATAGCTCAAACTAGTTATAGTTTATAGATCACTGTACATCACTGTACACCGTGTACAAATATACATACCTTAAACCTCTTTCATTCTCTCTCTCTCTCTCTCTCTCTCTCTCTCTCTCTCTCTCTCTCTCTCTCTCTCTCTCTCTCTCTCTCTCTCTCTCTCTCTCTCTCACACACACACACACACACACACACACACACATCACTCATCATGTCAAAGCAGTGGAGAGTCGTCTTGTGTTGCTGAGATTATGTAGCACAGAGTAAATAAACACTAAGTGCTGACAGACATGCAGTGGGACGCTGTGATGCACACTGGACAACTATCACACTGTGCAAGGGCAAGAAGAGGTGAGCCTGATCCTCTGCTAACCTAAACCTGTGCATATGTGCATATGTTCTTTGGGTCAAAAGTTGCCAGTGAGAAATATGTGATATGTGATATTGATCCTTGGCCTTTGCAAAGATGCAAGATGTTCTTTCCTCTCCTTATTTGGGAAATGTATTAACCTTGCACAGCTCTTCAACCAGCTAATTTGCCCTCTTCAAGACGTAATATGAATGATTGCATATCAAGCTCAGAGGGTACAAACTCACAAAAAGCCATGCAATCACGCTGACATTATTACACAAGTGTAAATTAAGTGCACCGGTTTGTTGACAAAAGGTTTAACAGAGATTATTATTTTTCTAAAAGTGATAAACAGAGGGTAGGAGAAAGATAAATTATGCATGTGGCACAAGCTAGAGACAGAGCAAAATAACACAAATCAGTCAACACATGATGCTAATGGGAATCGCAGCTGAATTAATTTCACGAGAGAAATTAATTACTTATAATACAAGACTGCAAAAGCAAACGGTCAGAGACAGGATTAGCTCACTGGTTGAGCTGACTTCTGTTTGAAACTGCTATTACTCAAATGTAAAAAGAAGAGTCTGGTTAGAAAGGATCCTACAATTACTTTGAATATCTGACTGCATCAGAAGCATCTGAGCAATGAACCTGCAATTCATATTTAACATGAAGATATTATGTGACTCACCTGATAGGTCCCTATACCAATGTGTTTGGGGTCAATCTTAATGAGCTCTGCTAAAGGATCCTGAACACGCCTCCCAATGGACACTGAGGAGAAAAATAAGCATGATAACCACAAGAGAGGAAATCATCTAATCACTAAACAGTTTTCTCTGAAATATAATAATGCATTTCTCAAGAGATAAGCAATATTGTTGCTTTATTTACACTTTAATAAACCAACAGACTTAATTAAGAATAAATTAAAACCACACAAGTGGCTTGCATTAATTACTGGTTTACAGATTATATGAATGAACTAGATTTGCATTTACTATAGGGAATTTCTGTGCTTGCAAGAAGAACTGTTTTAAAGTTTTAGGTGAGATTAGATTTTAAGCATGGGTTGTGTAAATAAAAGCATTATAACAAGCAGCACATACAGTACCAAATTGTGACAGATCATATTTTGATAAAATATCTGACACATTAAGTTACCTACATACCTTTATACTCAATAATGTAAATAAAATGTAAATAAATTATTTTTAAACAATGTAAATACTGTAATTATAAACTAAAAAAGTATGTTTTTTAAATATTGTCATAATTAATCTCTTTTATCATATCAGTATCATAATCTTGGTCAGTCTGTAGCTACTGTAAAATCCAAACATTAATTCATGTTGTAAATAATAACTTCAGAGGGACAATGGGAGATTTGAGATATCATAGTTGTCTGATAAAGAAACTTAGGCAATCAGAAATGATCTTTGATTATTAATCAGGTTTGCTGAGGGGCAGGATTTCGAAAAGAAAGGTGTGGTTGAAAGAAGGATGCAAACTTTAACACTTTAGTGGTCAACAATGGCAGAAGTGAGCAAAAATAAAAAGCAGCTTACAGCACTTTTAATACAAACTTGCACTCAACAAAACAAATCAAGCTATGATGCTCTCCTAATTATTACCCATTACTCCACACAGTTTTTGTCTACCAAATAATCTCAAAAACAAAATCACAAAAACAGTTCTGTCAGTCTGAACCTTGAAAATTAAATGAGACAAAAAACAAAAACCATGAACTCATTGACAGCATCATTTAATAGCCAAATGCCTGTGACATCACATATGAGAGAGTGTGAGAGAGACATACACATGTGCCATACGAGTCCCGCTTCCCTAGTAAATTCTGTAAGACAGGCAAAGACATGAGCCAACTAAGAGAGGTCTGGTCAAATAAGAACTCAATTAAAGTAAATAAAAACTCAATTTAGAAATCAGAATCCAACTTGTCCCTGGAAATATCATCTGTGAGCAAGCCAAAGACAATATTATAAAATGAAATGAACATAAGCAGTGTGGAGCACTTGTTCCATTAGCTTTATCTAGTCTTGTTGAAGGTCAGCAAATGAAAATCAGATTTTCATCTTTACGTGGCTGTGTCTGTGAGTGTCAGAATAAGAGAGAGATCGAGACAGAAAACTCAAGACAGAATGTGAGACAGTGCGTGGTTTTCTGCCCAAACACAAGCTCCACATTACAGAAAGTGGAGAGAAGTGCTTTTGTGTGTGCTGTACAAGGCCTGAGCTGAAACTCCATCCCTGTCCAAATATTATCATAGGCAGCAATTTCCCACAGAGTTCAGCGTGGAGACGCAGCGAGTGAGGCTTGGCTATCACGCTTCAGGAGCCCACCTCAAAACCTTCCACAGTCACCCACTTCAGCAAGCACAGACACCTTGATCTTTCAGGTAATAAAGAAATGCGACCACCTCCACAGACAGCGCTGGTTCAATATATGACAAACTTTTCTACCTCAGATAGACAATAATTTTCTTGGTCATTTAAAATGTTGATTATTGTACCTTACAGGGACTCTTAGAGCTCAAAGATGCCTTTCCAATTCAAAGAGACTTTTTACACATCAACAATGCAATGAAATGTCTTAACTGACCCTAACAGTTCAAGTGGCACATTTCCAAGCAAAGAGCAAATGCACAGAAAAGCAGCAAATTGTTACTGTTACTCATTTTACAGGAAAAAGGGTATTTGCATCAAACTTTTATACGCACAAGAGCAAATAATTGCTTGATGGTTTAATCCTATGACTTAAAAAAAATACAATTAAAAAATAATCAAATGATCAATACATGTAAAAAATAAGGCATTGATTATGATCTATTCCAAAATTTTACAGGTTGTGTAAAAGATGTAAATCTTTTATTAAATGCATGTATTTTAAATCCTAATACTGAATATTTCTTAAAGTTTTTTGATGTCTTCAGTAATGCTGCATGATGTCTCAACACTAGAGGTCTCTATCATTCATTGTAAGATACAATTGAGGGTAAAAACACTGTGGTGAAATCAGTATATTAAGCGACTCCAACACAGTACTGTGTAGTGTCATAAAAAAGAACTGTGTTCTGTCTTCTTATTACAATTAATAATAACTGCACTTCCTAAAAAACAAACCACTTCTAATTTTTTATTCTGTGTTGTCCTGCTTTGCATTTACTGCATTAAACACACAGCACTACACACATTTACACACACCCCACACAGGACACTCCAACCAGAGGAAATTTATGATTAATTCCACTCTGATTTACTGCTTTTATAGAGGAAGTCTGGTCAAATTCTCACATCCTGTTTTTCAGAATATTGGAGTGATTTCCAAACCTTTCACTATATTTTAAGTTTTTTAATAAAGAGAGTTTGTGTGGTCCAAACACAAAGAAGCCTTCTCACAGAAAAGTTGTGTTTCACAGAACCATAATGTGTTAAACAGATATAGAAAGTAGTGAAACTGGTTTTATTTGTATAAGGCACATTGTATGAACTACAGTAAATGCATTGTATACCTTGAGGTCTATCAGGGCAACTGTCCATCAATGAGTCTGAAGTCAAGGTATTGACCTTAAAACAAATTAGAGATATGAATGTGGCCTAGAGAAAAACAGGGAGTCTGTTTTAGACAAGGAAGACAAAATGGCATCTAAAGGATTTAGTTTAACTGACAGGTAAGGCTAGTTCAACTGTCCATATGACTATAGACTTGAGTCTTGGCACAAAAAAACGTACGAACCCATCACTCAGAGGGACAGCTTTCAGTCAATTTTAGTATGCCTTCCACTAAAGACAACATGCTTGGCACAAAAGAAATCTGACATTCCTGTTTGCAAGGTAGAAAAATGCTAAATCTATGACAAAGTTTAAAAATGTATTTGACAGCATCTTTACCAGTAAAAATTTTATTCTGAGATTCTGTGTAAAATAAATAAGTGTTTGATTTCAGATTTGAGCAACCTCATTTGTCATCACTAAATTCTACTACCAATATACTGTATCAGCACAGAATAAAACATATTGGTCGAGCTTTAGTTTTGAGTTCACTGAAAAAGGAATGTGTAATTACCTGCACTCCTTAAGTTGGGATCCAGGTCAGGCATCTCCTTCACAGCCTCAGGACTCACACTGTAGATGGACGCTCCTGCTTCATCTGTTATGCTGACAGAACAAAACAAAACAAAGCAAAGAAAGACAGACTGAAGTAGGTTTCCAAGAAAATCAGTGATATAAACTTATAAAGTCCCCAGATGATGTGGGAGCCTCATAAGTTCACGTCTAGGAAGAGCCAATTTAAATACATTTCCATAAAAAGCCGATACTGCAGTTCCAAAGCTTGCAGTACACAGAGGACTTGTACTCCATAAACTTCTGTTTATATTGGACACCAACAATCATTTTAGCATCTTGTAAGCTCAGACACATAGAAGAAGTCTGGGTCTCTGGATTAATCTTGATAGCTGGGTGTTTACTAAATGGAAGTCATTGGGATTCAATCAAACAGCAATTTCCAAGACAGAAAGAGAAGAAAAGTGATGTGACTATTGAGAAAAACAAGATTTGATAATATAGAATAGAACAAGAGTGTTGAGGTGATAGATGTTTGAGTGACGGCTCACTCGTGTCTGTTATTCTGGTGAAGGGTCATAACGTCTGGTGATCATATTACAGTATTGCCAAACAGGTCATTAAATAAAGCCAGAGAAAGAAACCATTTAACAACAATGTGATAAACATTAGACATCTAACTTTATTTTTGTAATACAATAATGGAATTGTAACAGTATAGACCAGTGTTTTGTTTTATGTACCCTTACACTCCCATATGCAATGCCAAAGCACTTTGTCATCAACATCAACTGAGAAATCTGTTCAACTTATATCAACAAGAATGAAATTAAACAGCCATGAGTATAATTTGTCAATTAATGTGATTAAAAAGACCTTCAAATGAGAAGACAAAACCAGATTCATTACATCTATATGAAAGTGTAGGGATATTTTATTTAATTATTGCATAAATAATGAACAATAAATTACATTTCTGAAGCTGAGATAGGAGAAGAATAGGATTGTGATGTATTAAGTAAAGACAATTTTTAAGCATTTTCAGCTTTTTTTTGACATGCACTCCAGTCCTGCCAATATTTTTACTGGCCACACCGCAAATGATACAATTGATTTTTTATCATCATATTTTTATGTCACAAACATTTACAATTCATTAAATGTTCAAAAACAAGGATTTAAACTATAGATATGGAAATTACATAGATATAATACATGATAGCTATAAATGCATAAACATGAAAATGATCAAGTCAAAACAATTCTGACTGGTTATTTTCAAACTATCACATTCTAACAATGTCAACAAAACCTGATTTACTGTATACGAATGTGCAAGACAACATAACCTATCTGACATGTTTCAGCAAAATTACCAACAACAATTTTCAATACATCACCTAAACCAAATGTTTAATGTTAATGAAGAGTGTAGTGAGATTAATAAGGGCAATGCCACAGAAATGCCCCGGCATTTATATTCTGAGGTTTATACGCAATCATATTATTTAATATACAACAATTTTTCTTTCCGTTGAAAAGCAAAAGTTGTTTCTTTTACATCCCACAGTGTCTTCTTAAGGACCCACTGGGGTATGCATATGCTTGAAAATCACAGGTTTAGACAACATATTTCTCAACACATTTTAAACAGCAAGTATATTGTGTTGCTCGCTGTTTTAAGAAATTCAAAACATACCAATCACAGGATCGGTTCCACTAAATGCAGCTGGGATACCCTCCTTAATGTCTCCAGACTGATCAGTATTGTGTTTCCAGTTATTTAGAAAAAACTACACTTACTAACAGCTCAGATCTTACTCATTAGACAACTAACCTTTACCAATACATCTAATAAAACGTTATGGTAATCTAACACACTAATGAAAACATGGGTCAATACTGCCACCTAATGGTTAACTAGCCGCACTCCTTTACAGTACTTCTGACTAACTCAAAAATAAATGTCACAATTGGTAGAGATTAGGCTAAAGAGATCAATCTTTTATAGTAGATACAAAATGCTTAACTTTAAGAGTATTTATTTAATTTTTTCATAAATATGCAATTATAAAAAAGCAATTTTGTCTAGAATTACCTTTGTCATTCTAAAACATATTTAATAATTTAATTTCCACCTCATCAGTTACTTTATTAAAGTTATTATTAGAAGACAGTAATAATAAAATTACCTCTAAATAACACTACAATAATAATGAAAATTATGACAACAGTTACAGAACAGCCATACAAATTAAGACAGTTCACCATTGCAGCCTCTATTACATTTGCTGCTTTTCTATTGCTGCCCAAAGCTTCCTTGGTTAACTTTGCCAATTAATGTCATCATACCCATGACAGGATGCAGAGGCTTTGTGACATGGACCTCGAGTTTGACTGGCGTCCTCATTTCCTCAGACCATTCTCATATATTGCAGCAGTGACGATACTAACAAGCCATGACATGTGACCTTGGGGTCAAGGTCAAGTACAAGGTTATTAGAAAGAATAAAAAAGTTTAAGATAGAAACCCATGTCCCATGGAATTTGTTTATCTACAGTGTACATAACATAACTTACAATTTATAAAATTTTACTTCTGTTCACATTCACATTATGCATACAGCAAGCAAGCAGTCTGGACAGAAACAAATAAGGACAACAATGTGATGTCACAAAGACCCTGTCTTCAGATGACTTGATGACCCTTAAGCTCTGGGAGTCACCCACTTCATAAACACACACAGACACACACTTTGGGGGCTATCATGTGTTTATAAGAGCCCCTGGGCAAAGTCACAGCCCAGCATATCCCTTAACTATAAGTAACTGTGGTAGTCTGTATTTGTCATAATCCTCTAGGCTGGTCCATCTCCCCCTCCCTGACCACAGGGTGACACCAAGAGATGGATACATGCTTTGATACTTGCCTCTTTAACGGCCCCCTGAACACATGTGCTAATTAAAATCATTCATCAGATCCATTGGCAGGGTGAAGAGATATCATCACAACAGTAACTCGATACACAAAACCTGCAGTGGACTGAAGGGACTTGATCCACTGTTCTTGACCATGATGAACGTGATCAATTATGTGTGTGCCACGTTTCATTGCAAAACTATGATTATGAGCTGGGAATCAAAGTCTGCTTTTTTTACAGACTATTTGAACTAAGCATTTATTATAAACATGTATTTTGTCAGGACAACAACATAAATGCAGTACAAATACCCCTTTGATAGGTACTTTGTAAAGCAAGGTTTGGAGCTTACAATGCCTGCTAAATAAACTATATTTCTTCTACATACGTGCAAAAATAAAAAATCTGCAATGACAAAAATTGTTTATTTTCATTAAACATTAAGGTAATAATTGTGTGTGGATACAAATTATATAGACTAAAAATCTAAATGTTCCAACCCAAATAAAAACAAAACAAGCTAAAGCCTGTCTATATCATTTATCATTTGCTATAATAAAAGGGGACATTACTATAAAAAAGAATCATCTTCAACAATTACTCACAGGCAGCGGACACGAGAGAATCTGGCCAAAAGAAAAACATTAGATATCAAGCCAATACCAAGTCTAAAAACACTGACATTTTTTGACTAGAAAAGGGCCAAAACGGCAGGTGTCAAAGGCCGTCAGTCTCAGGCTTTGTGCTAGAGGCTAGCAAATGCATAGCCAACATAGAAGCGCAGTTAACACCACATTCAAGCCACCACCACCACACAAGTCTGAAAAGAGCAAACCCTCACAGTCACTCACATCAAACTGGTGGCAGATGTTCATCACCCTTCAGCTCCTCTTCCTCCTTTAAACGCCCATCTTCTCAAGAGCCGATGCAGTGTAAGTGTGTATGTTTTCCTGCAGAGATTACTGTACAAGGGCCGGTTGGGATAAAGTCGGCTACGTGTTGGTCAAAAACCTCAATCTACACCCAAAAACATGTTGCTTGCTTGATCAAAGAATCTCCAGTTCCATTTTAACAAATGGACATTTGATTTACACTGTGGACTGCATTTAGCAATTCAAAGTGTAGCTCATAAAACAGATATGTCAACGCTTTCCGTATTCTAATACCATTTTTGTTTCATTGGAAGTTCAGTTCATATATGCAGATGTGAAATTGAGGTTTTAATGTTTTGATGTTGCTGGGGTTTTTTGTACTCCAAGGACTATAAACTACAACCTAAAACGGCCAAACACAAGTAAATGAGGCATGAAATGTGCAGCGTGGTAAAAACGTCACTGGTGGCGATTGCTTCCAGTCCTTCTGACATCACAAGAGGCCATTAGATAGAAATTGACAGATGAGAATTTGGCGTCTGGGTTTAAGGCAATGAAAACTTTCATGCAGACGGCCTACTTGATCTCATGGTTGGCTGACAAGGATCAATCAGCACGAGGCGAATTAAGAACGACACTGTAATTTCCCTGTTCACTCTTCTGGAAACTTTATGTTCAGCGCAAGAAAGTATTCACAGCAAGCTGGAAAAACTGTTCTGCAACTCATATAGACACTAAAATCTTACATACAAATATAAATTCGACTTTAAAATGAATGATAAAAAATCTAAGATGGCGACATGGCACAGTGATATCAATAAAAGACATTAACATCAATATTTTACTGTGATAAAAAGTAGTCCATTTAAATTGGGGGTGTTTATAAAGCCACTGGTTCAGGATGTCCTTTGTGACATCTGCGGACATCTATCCCTCATTGAGCCATTAGCTGAGGGCCTGTGACTGGCAAATATTCCTTCTCATTCCTCACTGTCCTAATCATCCTACCCAGAACCCTCCTGAGAGGCCAAACCGCCCGAATGCAACACTCTAGTCATCCAAGACCTTCCAGCCACAACTGATCTCACTTCACCAGGAGCAAACTGGATCAAAGAGCACCACAGTAAAGGACACATTATGTGTGTATGTTTAAAAAAATCTATAAATGAACATTTAAAAGACAGGCAGCACACAAATCGAATGCTGTCTCAAAACGCTTAGCAACCAAATAAATTACACTGTAAACTAAAGTCTGATCTAAATCTTGCCTTTATAAATCATTTAGTTTAACAAAACAACATAACATAAGATAAATCTACATTTAGTGAGGTTTGTTTAAAGCAAGACAAATACTTCCACACAGTAAGAAAAATAAAGCTGTTTTGTTGGAAATAAGTTACTTCCAAATACTTCTCGGGTTAGAAAATTGTATCGATTTTTCTTTAAACCAGACTAAATTATCTTGTTGTTTTACTTCTTATGGAAATGCATCTGGTTTTAAAGAGATATATATATATATTATTCAAGTGTCCCTGAATTTACAAAAATGTTTTAGTTTTTGTCCATGTCTTTTTTTATTTGTCAGATAAGTGCCATTTTTTTCCATTACAAAGAACATGACTGTCTCTGATTCAAGCAACATACAGTAAATTGAACCGAAGCATACAGGAGATCAGAGGAGAGAGCTCCTGTAATTTCTCATCCTCCTGCAGACTGAGTCTAATGTCCAGAGACTGGCCGGCTGGTGGCAAAGAGCCAGCCTGAGGGGAGGAGGCTGGCCGTCGCTACTGTCTTCAAGCTTAGACAGAGCTGTCCAATCAGTCTGTAGCCAAAGCTCAGTATCAAGATCCCTGTCCTGACAGTCAGGAACACTACAGGCTCCCTCATTAAATAAGATACATGTCATCTTGTCCTTCAGGGCCAAAGTCAGAGCAGCACCTTCCTTTGAATAAACCTCTTAAAAAGAGAGATAAAATACATAACGGACACATCACACTTGATAAGCAGTGTACTGGCTACAATAAACATTCAATAAATTATAAAAACTAGAAATCTTTAGAAGAAGCAAGAAGCAATGAAGATAATCATTGCTGTGAGTATTAAAATACATGCAGACAAAGAAGTGTTGAATAAAGCAGAGATGACCAAAGTCTGTTATGCAAGTGGGAATGTGATGACCACTCAGATTTTAAAGGAATTAGTCTGTTAACATTATTATCACTAATACTGTAATAGTGTGATATACAATAAAAAGAACTACATTTTGTATCAGTTACTATGAAACTATATATATACATTTTGCTTGTAGTAACTTGCAGAACACTTTGTCTGTACTTTACTTTTGCACAAAAATTATATCTTTTGTAAATCACAAGGTAGCTTCTTTATTACAAGGTTAAAAAATAATATCCTTAAATTGGGTACCATTACAAAATTCACCATTAAATCATCAAAAAGGCAGGTAATGATTTGCTATAAATCGGAAGAAAATGTCAAGTCTGTTTACATTCAGGTAATTGCAAATAAAAACCCCATCGACTCAACAGGCCTTTGGTTTAACAGAGGAGCACCAGGTTGCTGAGAGCGGCGCGGCTCATCCCGCAGGCTCATTACCGCACACAGTCACCCGGCGCTGCCTGTCATTCCACAGCAGCAGTCAGGCGAAAGAAAGGAGAAGAGACGGCTAGCGGGGACATTGGGACAGAGGGGAGGAAGATGATGGGTCAGGGCAAGAGATGATGTTTTATTTCTGAACAAGCTAAGGGCTGCGGAGACAGATAGCAGACGGTGCAAATGAAGCCGCCAGTTTAATTGACTAGCTGCGTACAGCAGAGAGATTAACTTTCAAGGGGGAATAATGTGTTAAAGAAAAACTCTGGTCCAAGTACATCTGCTCTAGCACACACAGGGATGGGTGACTATAGAGGCCCAAAGAACCAAAAACTTCTTGTGACTTGGTACAGTGACTTAACAATTATGATGTAAGTGAAAAAATTATACTCTAAATTTGTAATACGTGAAATGCTTTAAATGTTTCCATACAACTGTAACTAGTTTACGTTCCTTCTAAAAAACTGCCCTTGTTTGAGAACTTTGTTTGAGATATAAGGCTACGAGAGGCGTCGCTCTACTTGGAGGAATGTTTAAGCATGCAATTTGATCTGTATCATTTATTTCAACTAGCGCTTTGCTTCTATAAATACGTGGCTGGGACAACCAGGACAAAGTTCAAATGTCTCTGTACCCTATACCAGACAGTGCATGTTACACTGTCTCCCACTTTCATTTTAGAATGGAGGTTGAAATTGATCCACTTGTGGAGTGGCATGGATGTCAATTTTGACGCATCATGCTTTGCTGAGAATTACTGAAGCAGACCTGGCAACCCATCTGAGCTGCACTGAGGGATGCGGAGAGCTGTAACGAAAACCGCCATCAATGTACGCCATAAACGGCCACTTCAGAGCGGTTCTGGGCAGCTCTCCAGTCAGAACCAAAAGTCAACAAACACGAGTCTAGCTAGATGGAGCGAGAGACAATCCCAGATCGAGCTTTTATTTGGGTTGGACGGGAACATATCTGCCTGGTTTGGTTTGAAGGACGGTGAGAAATATTTGTTTTTAATTAGAGACAGTCAAACAAGGTCCAGATACCATTTAAAACCCGCAAGAGTAACACATTCCAGACCAGCACCATTTCCTGTCCTCCTTCTTTGCGTACCTTGCCTGACAGATGCTATTTTCACTCTTAGCAGAGTTTATTGTTGAAACACTTTTAAATTTCAAGCTGTAATTACACAGAGTCTGTAAATGAGCCTGACGTGACCTCAAACTATTGCAGGTAAATTTCCACTATGCTTAAAATACCGGAGATCTTTACAGAATAGCTGCTTTTAAAACACCAAGAACTGCAGGGAAACTCGACAGATGTGCAATACAACTGTTCAGTGGTCTGTTTAAGAAAAGAAAAAGTAAATCATACCAGTAGGACACATCGAGTGGGTGGAAGAAGCGCTGTTTAATGAGGTCTGTAAAGAAGGCCTCGGTCTCTCTGCATGCTTTGCCATTTCCTATGACAACAGTCTGACAGCTGCAAGATAAAAAACAATTACTCAGACATCTTTTTGCTTGCCTTAAATATCCTCATGCAACCCTCATTCTGACTGTAATACCTATGTTTAAGCATAAGACGACGCAGTTTTTCTGCCTCTCTTTGTCTAGCAGAGCCGTGCAGGTAAACCACATCTGTGTGAAGTATCTGACCTAAAGAGAAACAGAAAGCATGTACAAAGATTAAAGCATCAGCAGAGAAGACAGGCAACCAAATATAGTAAAAAAAAAAAAATTATGGGAAAATTAACTAATACAATTAAAAAAAAACTTATTTGGAGATCACATTAGGGATATAGTGTGATATCTCCATTACTGATAATAGACTGATATATTTACTTATTTACCAGCAGTACTGAGTCATTCAAAAATGACCTTCATTGGGCGATTAGTAGTGTCAGTCTGTCTGTTTATTTCTTATTTTGGGGTAGTTTCTTGTGAATGTGTTGCAATCTTATTTGCAATCTTTGTAAGGTTGTATTATATTATGCATATATCTGCATTTCATGGAGTGTAGATATCGGTATTGGCAGCAGCCATTGGTCAACGATTCACTCTCATTCACTCCACAATGTGGTGTGCGTTTTTGTCAGCCTAAGAGAGGAGGTCTAATCGCGATAGACACCTCAAGAGCCAAGCAGGTCATGCGAGTCCACACCCACAGACCTGTCACAGTCAAGCTGAGTCTTTGTGTGCGTGTGGTGCTGCTGCAGGGCAGAGGGCAAAACACGGCAATGCCACCTGACACACACCCGCCAGGCCCATCAGTCCCCTGGACACAGGGCACGCACAGGGCACAGCATGCAGCTCCACCAACCGAGAAGCATTCTCACAATGAGCATTCTCATCACACCTGCCAATCAGAGACTCTCCTTTAACTAAAAAAATTTCACTGCAAGTAAAATTAACCAGAAAAAAAATCCATGATGCCAATGCTGGTCAATTTCAATATTAGTTAAATCAGCTCTGTCCTGTTGTAGATATCTTAAGATTTTCTCTTCCAAACTTATAAAACCGTATGATGATCTGTGTAACTGTTTTTTACAATTCAAAGTTGCTGCATACATGTTTTTAACACTTTTGCTTTTTATATATTTATTAAATAAAATATTTATATATTCTGGGGTACTTACTGGTAGGAGAAAGGACGGCCAGTTTGCAGCCATGGTGAAATCCTGGATCCACTCCCATGGTGACCCTCCCACGCACAGGACACATCAGAAGACGCTGACGCAGATTACGAACAAACATGGCGATAGATTCTTTTTCTGCACTCGCAGTCAACCTAGTCCTAAGACAGGAAACAATAGAGGAGTGAAGCAAAGACTTGAGATAATGTGTATTGCTGTATAAATAACAGATAAATAACAGAAAGAACACAAAGAAATGAGTGAGGTTTACTCTCAGGTGAGAACAAACCTGTAGCCTCGACTGAGAAAGGGCAAAATGAGTCTCTTGTAGGAGTCCTCAGCAGCATTCTTCAAAATCGCCATCAATTCTGGCTGTGCAAATTCTTGTGGTTTCCACCTGCATATCACACCGCATACATATCAGGTCTAAATTTCTATGTTTCAATGAGAAAATCAGCAATTGCTTAACACAACTGTTACATTCTTTTTTTAACAGATTTTTTCTACAGTTTCTCCATATGTTTTTACTTTAATAAACAAACATTATACTAATCTCAGTGCAGATTTGTAAAGAACTGGAAAAATACAAAAGACTAAATATGAATAAATTCCTCCCTGAAACTATGAAAAGAAAATATTGTGCTAATCCCTTTTAATATTTTGACATACAAAAAACCTTGTAAATAGTATACATAACAAATGAGTTCTACAATATAGTATATTTTTAATACTAAGACTTACAATTATGACATATATATTTATATTTGCAAGATATAACCTAAATGTGAACAATAATGCCATTAAATATTAAAAATAGTTTTGCAAGACCCTATTTATTTGATTTAACCCTTTATCTGGAAATGCGCTCTGGGGCATCATGGAAAGAAGCTCTATCCATCTAACCATCAAAATCTTTCACACCTGGCAGTATAAACATGTATAAAGATCAAACAAACAGCAGAATTAAACCAGACCAGGAGGATGAGAGAAAGATGAAAAGGTGTGTGCGTGTAAGTGTTGTGGGTGTGTTCGGGGAGTGGTGTGCTGACCTGACGTTGACGCACCACCTACAGAAGTCATTCTTCACCCGGTCGGGGATGTTGACCTTCACTGTCAGAATCTTCAGATTCTCCCCACGGTTAATGGCTAACATCTGAAACAAGAGAGTAACCTGTAAAGACAGCCGACACAAGGCGAGGCACGGCAGCGCGCCGCCAGTGCCACCCCCTCCCGCTCTCTCCTAAAACAGGGCAGCACGCTAAAACACACTTTTGTCACACCGAAAAGCCTCTCTTACTTTCTCCTACCGGCCCTTTCAGGGAAGATGACATGCTGTGAAGCAAATAGTTTTAAGTATCTGACCTTTTCGAAGGAAAAGCTTTTGAAAGGAAGCAAGAGAGAAAAGATGACCCGTCAATCTGGACTCGAAGCGGAAGAACCGAGCTGACAAACACCAGCAACCCCCTACGCAACCACACGCTCACCCTTACACCACAGCTCAGAAACCACCCCCTCCACACCGCTCAACAGCTAATGGCCTAATCAAGATGTGAATTAATGCAGCCAGAAACATGATGAAAATTATATTTCCCTATTTTGGCATTTCACCCCCTTAAGGCGGCTGTTTACTTGAGCTTTTTCATGCGACATTCATCGCATTTGAAGTTTTGTGTACGATGAAGAAAATGTCAAACAAATAACTTTTTTCCTTACCGTGTTTTTATTTTCTAACTAAGGCTTGTGTGACGGCATATTGATAGCAATGCACACTTTAAACTAATTGTTACGCATTCAGAGCAAATGTAAGAAAAAGTTTAGCTGTCCTTAAAAATACAAATAAGCAGCAGGTCTTTTATGTTAGAAATTAGTAACAGTCACAGCTTTCAGAATGAGCCACACCTCACAGTGTTTGTTACGCTGCCACCAAAAAGTCATCATTTCTGAAAAGCCATTATTCACAAATTCAGGCAAAATGTCATATTTCAAACACAATCAGCCTTAACACTTTTATGCCAATCCAGGACATGACATTTGAAAACGGAGACGGAAAAAAAGAGCAAAAAACTTTAGTCTAAATATTCAACATATCATGTTCCTCAATAACAATGAAATCATAATTGAAAAAATATGAGGAATGTAAGTGACAGAAACGAATATTATTCCAAACTGAGCTATTCCGATTCAATATTTTTTCTCCAAATAAAGGCAAGGCCATTGCCACAGAACACAGCCATAGAGGATGGCCACTACAAAAACAAAAAGAAAGGATGAACTTTTCACTTCCTATCTTTGCATGTACAGAAAAACAAACATACACAACATGGGGCTTAAAATACACCAACGATCATTCTTGATACAAAATAAATAAGGTCCCATGCTTTAGAGAGAGCTGCTTTGTTTTATAAAAATGTTTAATGGTTTAGCAATGAAAATAGTGTAGTCAATCTAACATAGCTCAAACTAACTGTACTCAAATTGAAATGTTTTCTTTAAATATTAAACAAATACAACACAATGCTTGTAACACAATGCTCCTTAACTGTAAAAAATACCATACATCATACAACAGGATGTAAGAAAAAACTACTGGATAAATACTTTTGATAAAAACTTTATTACTGTTGAGAAACTACTCACAAAATGTTACTTTTCAACAGACGTTTTTAAACACTGCTGTGAAATATCAGTGATCCCCTTTTCTCAGTTGAAACAATACATTTCAAAATGATTAGAGGAAAAATAATTTCAGTTTTTGATACTGAATGGTATCACATTCACAGTTGATTCTTAAATTTAAAGTATATCACCATTTTGTTACTGTTTTTATATCTAAATAGTTTATTAAAATATTGACAAAACAGGAGAATTATCATCAAATAGATCATTTAATAAATATTTTTCATAAATGAATATCTTTCTTAAATATAGCCTAATCTTCTTTTTTTAAATAGCGAGTTGCGTGTCAGGGACAAAATAGACATAGTATACTAAAAAGTAAATAACATATAAAAATCCTATTGATTTCAAGGAGTCTTTGTGTCAAGAATTTGTGTAATTCTGTTAGCCTTTTTATGTTGCAAGAAAAATATTTTTCAACATCACTAATCGAAACACATTGATCTCATACGCACCTTATACTTAATAAAAATACACAAGTTCTGCCTAATTTGTACACAAAGCCTCAATGTACCCTCTGTTAATTAAGAGATCTCGAAGATCAACAAAACCTTTAACCACCAACCCGTTCACCTTTACGATACCAATGCATGAAATCCACTTTAGCACCCACACACACACAAGCACATTTGTCCTTAATACACTCTTGCAACTGATGTGTTAAATTAAACAAGCAAAAATGTGTGTTACACATGCCTCATGTCAAAATACATTTCACACTGTTCCCAAGCAAACCCACGAAAAGGTTCACTTTAGCCTGAGTGTGACAGCTCGCAGGTCACGGCAAACTCAAATTAACACTCACTGACAATCCGCGTCAGCAGATTAACAACGGGTAAACTGTGTGCTTCATAGGAGATCTCTCCACCGCTTGCTTGCTCACTCACTCATTCAGCCTTTGTCTCTCGCCCTTTCTCCGTACCCCCCTACCCTTCTCACAGAGCCCATGAGCGGCTGTCATCATGAAGCAGTGACTGTCAATCCCAGCCTTTAATCCACAGCCACGTGGAGATGGACGTGTCACATATGTTAAGAGGGGGAGAAAGGGAATGACTGGAGGACAGGGAAGGGGTTGAGAGAGACGGAGAGAGGGAGAAAACGATGACAGAGTCACTGTGACATGTGGCCCGCAACCGGCTCTGAGTAAGCGGGTACCCATGAGTGAGATGGGGGAGGGACACTACTGACACAAAGACGAACACCACTGTGGTTAAACACCACTGACAGGACAGCTTTAAAATGTGACAGAAGGACTGGTGTATGTGGTACAACTCTGTTATTGTGTGTGTAGATTTACAGTACTAGTTAAAGGTCCGTCTAAAAATATGCTTTATGATTCTTTATCATCACTTTTTTCCCACAACTATATTATTTTTTTAGCTTCTTCAAAGAAACCCTGCCTTTGCCTTAATTACAGGTCTGCACACTCAACCAACAGCTATCCTTCTGAGGTGCCCCAATGCATTCTGGGAACTTGTTGACTGCTTTGCCTTTATATCAGGTCAAAATCTAAATTATAAAATAATCAATAATCAAAGTAATCATAATTTTAATATAGGCAAGAGATTCATATGAATATATACAAATGTATTTTATATAAACAGTTACTGATTTCAATAATTTAAGCATATAGGTCTTTAGATGCATTTTGACAAAAGGTTTTATGACAATAATCCATAAATACAGTTATTTAATTATACTGTTAATGTAACATAACATCTTACTTTGGAACAGACATGATTACATAAGAAACCATAACTTATGCTGCATTGTGTCGTATCACTGTAGAAGGCATCATATTAAACACAAAGTTTGTTGCCCTTAAAATAAAACTGTTGACATACAGAGGTGACATACCTGATGGTGCTGGATTTGCTGGACGTTGCATTTAAAGTCAGTGTACAGGCTGAACTTGGCTATGTCTTTTGGTTTATTTTTCTGATTGCCCTGCTGCTCCTGCTGTTCTTTAAGGGCCGATTTAGACACTGATGAATGAATGGTGACTGTAGTCCTGTCACACCTGAGAGCAAAACACACACAGAGTCGGAGATAATTGTGACTGACAGTCCAGAAAAAAACAAGGTGAGATAAATAAAATAGACAAACAGATTATAAAATAGACAAAAAGATGAAAATAAAGAGGAAGAAGCTCACAGTGACTGGACATATGTGAGAGTTTCTTTGTCTTTAGAAATCATATCTGCCAGGATCTCCTGCACACCTGTTGCCACCTCCTCCATGGTAGACAACCCTTTAAACATACAGGAAAACAAACAGATAAAATGCAACATAACAACAATAAATAATAAGTAATCACAGACACAAGACAGTACTTCATTCGGTGGAATGCTTATATAGCACAAATTAAAGTATTAGTATAATTTGTTTTGTTCAATTATAAAAAGCTGTTTATAAATCAAGCCGTATCTGAGCTTAAGAAAATTCATAAAAATGCAATATAAAGGCATTTTCACTAGTTGTTTCTAACAATACAAACCATGCTGAAGTACTTTGCTGCCCTCTACTGACCAAATACATGTTATTGCTTTTCTCTATAGTGCTTCAAATTAAAACAATTCTAAAGAACAATTCAGAACACCTAAAAACAATACTAGTATAATACTAACAATAATCCTACAGCCACTGACCTGTTTTAAATTGTTAAACTAATATTACATGTTAACTAAATGCACATTATAGGGTGAGCATTTGAGTTGAATGTAATGTATGAGTACCAAATCATTAGTTATAATAGTTAAGCAATAAAAAAATATTGTATCTATGATTTTCCTAAGTTAAGCAGTCTCCTGCAACTGACTGCAGCCCTCATACCTCCCTTATCATTTAGATTATAACAGGTTGGTAGCCAAATATTAATGCATGTAGCGATTTGCAGAGAAGCAGTACCCTGTTTATTGGGTTGGATCCAGGAGTGCAGGTCTAGTTTCTGGGGTGTCTGAAGGAGAGCCAGTGCAGCAGGTTCTAATCCCAGCTCCTTAGCTCGCCGGGCCTTGGACAACTTACTGCCCTTTTTATAGGGGGAATACTAACGACAAAGCACTGGTGTAAGCTTTGTTGGTCATGCATAGTCAAAAACATCCATTTCAAACATCATCAGTTTTACAGTACCAAACTCATCAGTTTTACAGTAGCAGTTTTACTAATTTTCTTTGATCTACAGGGAATAACAATAGATCTACACTTTTATTGATAGCAGAAAGCATGCTGCAATTATACCAAACATTTATTAATGTGAAAAAAGGAGGGCATGTGCATCCAAACACAAAAGGGGCGGGGCAAAGTAACTTTGTGAATGACAGATTTCCATTGCTCACTGCAGAGTTCTCTAGGCAGGTACTATGTAGGCCTGGTAATGAGAAACTTTATTTTTTGTTCTCACCACATGATCTATTTCATCAGCTGTCGTGCAGTTCTTCAGAGCCTTTTCCAGCTGTGAAGTAAGAACTCCCTCCTTCTTCAGTGTTTGAGCAACAGTCTTACTCTTCTTTGCCACTGACCTAAAAGATACAATATAAACCAAATATAAATTAACAGATTTCAGTACTGTTACTTTGCACATTTTTAACTAAAATCTATTACCGTAGCTCTTCAAGAACAAGCTGCACGTCTCGAACAGCATCTGCATCCATATGGTTGATCAATTCCTTTCTATAGCGCACCATAAAAGGAACCGTGTTCTCCTCCTGCAGCAGGTGTGTGATGTTTGCACACACCCATTGCTCAACACCACTCTTTTCAGCAAGAACCTACATGGGATAACATGAGATACATAATATATGACTAATGACACACATAACTTTCACATAATAAAAAGATATTTAACAAATGCAGATGTTAGTATCTTATTGCATTAACACTTAATTGACAACATAACAAAACATCTATTACAACAGGAATGCAATAACAACAGGTATTCAATAACCCACCTGCATAAGATCCCAATTCATCTCTAGGTCTTCCAAACGCGTATTTCCTGATTTGAGTTTTATTGGTCGTCCCTGAGGTGCATTTGTCTTCTGCTTCTTCTGAGCAGGTTCATCAAAGGTAAAGTCTTCTGGTTCCTCTTTTTTCACCTTGGATAGATGTTGGCTGGATGACGGCCCTTCATCAGGCATGTCTCCTGGGACTGCTGCATTATTACTGAATTCACTGTTCAAGTTGAGGGATAACCTCTAAAACAAAGCAACAGGTTGAAATCAAGTATGTTCCCTGAGAGCAACCTGGATCTGGCAGCTCTCTAATCTGAAACCTTTTACAAAACCTGTACCTATATCTAAAAGATACCTTACATTGCCATTTTCCTACCTATTAAAGATGGAATATATTCTGGAATATATATTCAATGGAAGGGACATTTCAATGATGTGGGTTCCTCATATGGGACAACATGTCTTTCCTACTTACTTAAATTACATTTCACATTTTTAAACATGTGCAGAAACTGGTGAGCATTTCTGTTATTAGGTTTTCATAAACATTTACAATGTACCTCTTCTTTAACCGTCACAAGTTTCTTCAATGCAGGCTTCAGTACGTTTGCATCCTCAGGTTGTTGCTCTGTATTAAACTTCTCCATCTTCGTTTTAGGAGCCCGTGGAGCTCTCGGCTTCTTCTCTGCTTTAGGTTTTGGCTCTTTCGTTTTGGCTACCTTCTTGGTGACTTGTTTAGTATTCGCCAATCCATCTTTCTCACTTCTTTGTTCTCTTTTCATTTTGCCGTCATGCAATTTTGGTAACCATTCCTCTAACTCTTCCCTGTCATCTTTCTGATTTCCTGTCCTGTAAGAGAGGGATACAGCCTTCTCATCCAGCATGTATTGCATTGCATTTAAGGGTATTCTTTTATATGTAAATAATTAAATATGCCAATTTATGTAAAACACATTATTAAGAGCTAATGCATATCTACAAGAAGATAACTTACTATAAAATATATGGGTAACAAGCACAGTTAAGTACTTACATGTCATCAGATTCATCGTCTGTCGTCGGCTCTGTATACACCTTTGCTGTTTTAGTTCTTCGAAGCATCTTCATGTGCAATTCTGATCAGTATTCAGATATTGGTTTTATCCTCTGGTTGAGCACATCATAAAAGCAGTGTTTAGATATTTCACTGTTTATATTACTTTACTAAATGACACATTACACACCATTACACATTTTAGCTTTTAATTAAAAACTGCCGTTAGTTAGTTGTCACGTGAAGATTTACATTTGAAAAACGTGTGCACAGTTATAAGCACAATGCAGCAAGATGTTTAACACTGTCATGTCTACATGTTAATGTAGATGTCATGTCATGCTAGTAAATATCATGGTCTACATTTTCTTCAGTGTTTAACGCGTACAATCTCATTTTGAATTTAGCGCGCAAGCAAGTACGTGTAATGCATCTAAACTCTATATACTCCTACATAGATAAAGCTTTAAAAACAAAGATGTCCACACAGAGAAGTCATTTATACGGGTTTAAACTTACAGTGTAGCTCTGAGAGAAATCAAACTATCTCCCGTTTTGCAAGGAACAGAATGATGATGGTTTGTTTTCTTAGCGACGTCACAGCCGGAGGTGACGTACGCTATAACATACAATAAAGGTTCGTCTATATATTAATAATAAATACTGTAGAATGTTTAAAATACCATTCTCTATATAAATAATATAATCTATATAACGAAATAAATATTATGCCTTATTTGTTCAGTTAACTGTATTGTTTTAGTGTTTTTAATGCAAAGAATTTATAATATATAATTTTTTTTAACGTATTGAAAGTACTTAGCAGAGCCTTAACACGCATTTAATCAATCACAAGCAGGGTGAACATTTTATTTTTAAAAGGACTGAGTCAGGCTGAAATTAAAATTAAAATGCTAAACTTTTAACTTGTGTAAATCTGGAAGAAGTTAACATAAGCATCTATGTTTATCAGTCTATGGCTAGACAAACTGTGTATAAATGGAGAAAGTTGCACTGTTACTATTCTCTGCTAAGAAGTGAGTGTCTTGCAATTTGATGACTGCAAAAGTGCAAAGCAAAATGTTTAATGATAAGAAAAACCTAAACACTAGAAATCCTAGGAATATACTAGCATTACTATTTTTGTGTCTATGACACAAAACAGCAAAAATAACGTTCATCGGAGGACATCTTGTATATTGAACTCACAGAGAAGCTTGCTGGCAAGTCTGAAGCAGATCTCCTTGACATACAGTACGCAGACATGAACTATTAAACAACAGCTTGCACACTTTATTAATCTGCTGATGAGTGGGGAAATGATTTTAAAAAATGACTAAATGTTTTGCTTAAAAATGTCAGCTACTAACATTTGTTGTGTATTAATATGGGCTACAATTTATTTTTCATTAAATACATCAGTTAACAAACATTAAAAAAAAATAGTAACCATGTAACCAGTGTCCCATATACTGGGAGCGTCTCTTGTCCATGCACTTTGATCCACTTCCGTGAATAACACAGTTTGTGGAATTATTGTCAGTCTGTGTGAAGTAAAAAGATAAAGCGCGTTCTCCATTCTCAAAATGAAGAGAAGAGTTGATAAATCTGAAAGCAAGGTCAGATCTACAGAAAAATCGCAACGAAGCGGTCATCATCAATCTAAGAATTCAAATGCACAGTCAAGGTAACATTTGTTGCACCCACTCGATGAACAGTATCTGTCATTTCATTTCGCTAAGTTCTTTGCATAAGACTAGAATTTAAAACAATGCAACATTACTGTTACTGTAAATTTGCACTGTAGACTATATTACTGTAACATATTTTTAAGTCATAAAATTACTTATAGAAACACTTTCTATTTGGTGTTTTCGCGTTGCAAGATAAAGACGTTCGCGATAAGCGATGTGGAGAATTCTCACTCCACCACATCTCAATTCTCGTGCGAGTGCAGTTCACACACAATTATAGTAATCGATTTCTAAGAAAGACCTTGAAATTACGTTCCTGGGAATCAAATTTGTACAAATCATTTTAGGACAACTACTGTAATAGGCACAGCTTGCATTTCATCAAAGAATGTCCATTAGTTGCTTCTTTTATTATTTGAGACGTGAAACCTGGCCCTACAAAACTGGGCAGATTTTATTGGTTTATTTTTATAAAATAAAAAATTGGTTTTATACACTTTGTCCTCTTTCACATAAGACAGCAGTGGTGGGCGTGGACTTTGGGATTTTTTGCTCTCTGCGTCCTCTCTCTGACAATACCATACCTGAAGCTCTTCTCTGGTATTACATTTTTTCTCAAATATTTTATTGTGTTATAATTGTGTATAAGTGAAATTGTCTAACTTAACATAAAAATGTTTTTTTTTAGTTTCTGTTGACCTCAGCAGGCCTTCAGACGTAGGTCTCAACTATACTATAAATATATACCTTAAACCAGAGGAAGGTGTGAGAGTGGGCGTGTGGTTAGTTTTTAAGACACTCAAATACACACAAATACACACAAAAAGTTTAAAAGTGATAGCAAAAATGTTCAGGTTTGTAATGCATTCTCTTTACTTTTCTTTCCTTTAGGTATACTGTACCTAAACATAAATGGAAGGAGTCAAAAGGGAAAGATCTGGAGTGGTATGAGAAAGCTCTGGGGGATGGATCACCCATTTTTATTTACCTGCATGGCAATGCGGGGAACAGGCAGGAATCACTTAAATCAACTCACATTTTTAAAACCACTTTTAATGCTTATAATTGTATTATTTATTGTGTAAATATTCCTTTTATATAGCTTTTGATAGGCTGTGAGAATGGCTAACTAACCTTTGCACTGTTTTTCTGTGTTTAATATGATAAGAAGTCAACGACTTGTTTGTTGAACGTCACACTGCACTGCACTTTACCTTAGTTAAAACTGGGATGGGCATTCCATCCATTTGCTTCACTGTTTAAACCAAATGTCACAGCCTACAACTTTTGTTTTATTAGTTCAAATTTAAAACTAATTGATTTACAAAAAGAGTGATGCTTTTGTGTTGATGTTGAAATGACTATTTGTTTGTATATTGTCAATAACCAGAGGATCACTTCCACATCGAATTGGAATTGCACATGTGAGCAACCTTATTTTATTATAAAATACAAAATAACTTAATACAAACTAAGACATAAACAGTGATAATGACTGAAAATATAATTTGGCCATACAGGTCTTGAGCGGTGCTGGATATCATGTCCTAGCTTTAGACTACAGAGGTGGGTTGAAATTGTATTGCTTTATTGTATTATACCATGATTGTACAGCACCACATTTTAAACATGACTTTCAATATTATGTATTTGTTTCCACAAACATATTAACATGTATCAGGTTTTGGGGACTCTACCAGTGAACCAACAGAGCCTGGTCTGACTACAGATGCCCTATACTTGTATAATTGGGTTAAGGCACGCAGTGGAAACAGCCTGGTGTGTGTGTGGGGTCACTCACTTGGTTCTGGGTGTGTAGAATCTGTTTCATATTGTCTGTTTACAACAAATGTATTAGAAACAAACAATTCTGTCATGCACTGAGTATAATACATGTGTGTTTTTTAATAGTGTTGCAACTAACACTGCAGTGAAATTACAAGAGCAAGGTAAGAATTTGACTGATTTAAAAGTAAGCATAGAAATGTCTCTTAAATGTTGTTGTAATTTTACAACAACAAAGTTTTATTCACACCATAACTGTCATTAGCTGTTATTGTACGACAGAAATAAATATATTTTTTAAAATATATGCCCTATGAGGCATGTAGATTGTTGCTTTTTCCCTTTTTCTTTATACTTATTAATTATGTTAACTAACTGTAAATGTTATGACAGGAAAACACTTTGATGGAATAATACTTGAGGGAGCATTCAGTAATGCCAAGGGAGAATATCAACACCCTTTTACCTGGGTAAGTAATGTTCTGGATTTTCACTAGAAAATGTCAGCATTGTGTAAAATATTATTTTATGACTCTTATGATTGAGAATTATAGGGTTATAGACAAAGTAATATTTACTTAAAAACTTTTACCTCTACAAATATTTAAGTTTTTCATATGAACCACACAGGATTACAAACATGGGCTAAAAACATTAGTGTGTGAGAAATAGAAATCATTTGTGACCCTCCTTTTCTTTTTCTCCAGTTTTATTGGAAGTTTCCATACATTCAGTACTTCCTTTTCGATCCATTAAAAGACAACATTTTTACCTTTCCATCTGATGACAAGTATGTACAGATCATGCTACTAACAAAGAAATGAAAATAATTCAACTAATTATGATGATTCAAATTTGACTCTAATATTATACCAGAGATGTATTACATTAAAATTTAGCTTTTTGTGAAGAGAGAGAACAATTTTCCTTTTGTGTCTTATATTCTGTTTCTTGTTTTGAAAGTTTGAAAAAAATAAGAACCCCTCTTGTGATTCTTCATGCTGAAGATGACCCAATAGTGCCCTTTTTTGTAGCTGAAGAGGTTTGTATGTGCACCTTTAGTTTAAAATAAAAATGATATATTGTTTTAATTTTTTGGTTTAAATGAAACTTTTCTTTCTCAGCTGTACAGCATTGCGAAAAATGCTCAGAACTCGGACAAACAAGTCAAGCTGATACCATTTGAGTCATCACTTGGATATGCTCACAACGGGCTCTATAAAGACCCTCGTTTGCCAGATATCATAAGGTAATGTCGCTTTCTGAAAAATGTTTGGATCATGTAAAAATCATTAGTTCTAATAAGACACACACAATGCTAGAAAAAGTGTGCCTACAAGAAGAACATGATACATAACAGCATAATTTATATAACAATTACTCCATTATTTAATGCAAATTTCCACCACAATGCTTAATTCAAAGACCTTTTTTCTGTATGTATCCCATTTACAGGGAATTTGTGCAGTCACTGATGGCATGATAGAGACAAACAAAAGAAGCAGGTTCTACAGAGCTTCACTGTACTGTATCTACTGTAAATATACAGTTGATTTAAATGATTTACATGGCTTAATCTGCAAAATCTCTCCTTCTAATCACCCTCTCATAGAGTCAATTTGTTATTTACAATAATTCCTTTGTGAAGTTATTTTTCTAAATTTTGTAAAATCAGTTTATTCGCCCCATTAATAATGTCATTGCCTAAAATGTGTGTCATGTTATATTTTACTGTATGCTGTAAGTGTATGTATGTCAGTGTTACATATTTATGTAACAGTATGCAATGGTTTTGTAGGGGTGCTTCCAGATACAAGAGCATTTATTCTGAATTTATTCTGAATTCTGAACTTATTCTTTTTTACTTTAATTCTCTGGACTCCAATTCAATAATTATGTAATTTTGATATTGGGTAAACACAGAGAGACAAACAGAGAAAGACAGTTTGCAATACAAAACATCTAGACACTGTGCCATACAACATACAGTACAATATTCACATATGCGCAAAACACAAACATATAACACAAAACATAATACATTAAACACACAAAATACATGCATTATACACAGCGCAATGTAGAATGCACTACAAAAAAAGTGCAGAAAGGAGAGAAAACTGTGGTATTGTGAGCTTGCTGAACATCATCTTCAAGATGCCAGAGCCAGTATAGCTAAACCTTTCAAGACTTAACATAGTTCTTGAGAAGAACGTGACTTCATTCCTAAAGTATAGGGAATAGTTTGCAAGACAAATGTTTAAGGATTCAAGGCCAATATGCAAAACTGCCATTTCACAAAAAAACTCATGATGTTAAATACACGTAACTCTTAAGTCATCAAGTATCTTTGGTCTACAATGATTTTGAGGTGCCAACTTTAATGCCATGCTATTAAGAGGACAGATTTCCAACATTTGCCTATAGCCCAAAAGTTGAATAATTGGACCGCTATCTGGATTATTTCTTCAGTTTAATGTCAATTAAAGCTCCCCTTTGATTTTTTTCTGTAATGTGTTAAATTTTTATTTTAAATGTGCAAAACTAATGTTTTTTAAGTTAATGAATCTTGATTAAAATAACAATGTTGTTTAATTAAATAAATAAGTGTGAATCTACTTTTATCTGATTTTGACTTAATAGTTTACTGTTTAGGCGTAACTTTTCAGTGGCCAACATGATGAATAATTATTCTCAAGGACCAGTCAAGCAACGTGGTTTAGATCCTGTTAAAGCAGCTCTTGCTGTTTGCGCTCAGATGACGTGGCCATGGGTGGTGAAGCGCTGTAAGAGTAATGTTACCTTATTCAACGCTAACTCAACGCTCTTCTTAACGATAGGTCCTGCGTACCCACGTGAACTCTCCCCACCAATCAGAACTGAACGCGCTGATCACCCGCTAAACAGTTTTACGACAAACTCGTACGCCAGCATCTTGAGAGAACCACTGTCATAGAACCAGGAAGAAGGAAGGTGGGATAGCCCCCCAAAAAGATACCATCTCAAATCAGTCGGAGAATTTCCCTAGAAAATCATGGGGCTCTCCAGATGGAAGATCGCAGTGGTTGTCTTGACGACTGTTTTAAGTTTATTACTGCCAGTTCGAGCAGATGAACACGAACACACGGTAAGAGAAACTGCGGGCCGAGAAGACCTCAGTGTTCGGTTTGTGTATAAAGAAAATTCCGTTCAGACTGGTTGCTTTGACAAAGTGCCTAACGCTAAAATACACTAGCAATTACTCGCGAATGTAGTGATTTCATATACTGGAATTGTAGAATAATTCACCATACGTGCTTGGAGACTACTAGCTTTAGCTTTAACTGGCTAGCTTAGCATCGGTTATCCTATTACATTATATGGTGCAAACACCAGGACAGTGTAACAATCTTTCATTTCGACCAGTAGTGATAAATAACAGGTATAATATAAATCTGGGCGAATGTTGTCGATATGTTCACTGTTTTCTTTTGTGTATGTGTAAAATTACTCAGTAACGGCTAACCGTCGTTAGCTAAATATGTCCGTCTCTACACACACACACACACATATCCGGTTCGTCCAGGCTTTTATATAGCGCTGTTCTGTGATATCCCTACTGATAACTAAGTTTGCTTATTCTGTAAGTTGCCATAGCAGTGTGTCCACATGTCACAATTCCAAAACTCATCTCTTCTGTTAAACACAATAGGCATCAAAACGTCCTTTACATGTCGTGAAGACATGTCAGACCCATACGCTGACAGAGACCTTTATATAAAAGCTTCCTGCTGCGTAATATAAATTATTGTCTTTTACTGCGTTCCTGTTTCACAATATGGTTTATTATATATATTTGTTAATTTCCATCTATAAAAAATACAACCAGATAAGATGTTGATTTATGACACATGGAAGTAAAGCAGGTGTATTATCTTTAAGAGATCTGAGGTTTTTAATGGTTCATGATCCCTTTCAGTATTATGATTTTGATTTAGACCACTAATCGTTTTACAGGAATCTTC
The DNA here is from genome assembly GCA_019155185.1 of Beaufortia kweichowensis. Taxonomy (NCBI): domain Eukaryota; kingdom Metazoa; phylum Chordata; class Actinopteri; order Cypriniformes; family Gastromyzontidae; genus Beaufortia; species Beaufortia kweichowensis. The sequence goes on along the minus strand of CM032801.1, from coordinate 12,241,774 downwards.
CTCCTCCTTTTGTGTTTTATGGCAATGGTTCGAATGACAAATGTCAGGTGTTGCAAAAACTTACAGAACAACTATGTTGTCAAAGCCTGCTTTTGACATCATTGCTTCATGCTCCCTTTTATTTGTCTGTGAGGTTCACATGTAATACTGTAACATTACCTGATTTACAGGATCACACCCTCTTGTTGCTTAGTTTCCTTTGACTTCAAAAAGCATTGCTTCCAGCCCTGAGCAGCATGTCTGTGTCACTGTGCGTGTCTGATGGTCTACTTTAATAATCATTCATAATCTGATCATGGTCAGTCCAAAAATACATAAAATCCTGGCCAAGGTCGACTGATCTAAGGTTAGAGTTCATCAAAGGTGTTGACCATTGGAACGCAGCGAGATGAGAAATTTTTTGCTGGAGCTTGTGTTTCCGGTCTGTCACATGCATATGAATAGAAGTTAATGGAGCAAAAAAGTCTAGTGTGACCGCAGCTTTACTGTGATCAGTCTAATTTTCCAATTCCAAGATTTATCACCACTGTTTTTCACCACAACTGTTGCTTATAGTAAAGTAATTATATTGCTTTTGGTATAGTATTACCAGACAAAATGTGTGCTTGTATTAAAATGCTTTGTTGTACAAATACACTAGAAAAGTCTAATGCTAACAAAGTGGTAAAGTTGCAATTGCAAGATTAATAATATGATAGATAATTTCACTCTGAATGCGTAAGTCATGGTATTGCATATTTGTGTTCGTTATATCCAGTTTTTTTGTCTGAAGAAGTATTTAAATAATATGCAAAGCATATGCAAGATATGTTAATATGCAAGAATTTGCTCATGTGTTAAAATTGGTATAAATAAAATTGCACCCATTTTGTGGTCATTTTTTAAATTTGTTGTCAAAACCAGGGTTTTGGACGTGTCGTCCTTGAGTTTAGGAGTGATGTGATATTTAAAACTGATAGCTGATGACTGTTCTCTTTCTTCTGCAGTACACGGATAAAGAGGAGGTGGTTCTATGGATGAATACTGTGGGCCCTTATCACAACAGACAGGAGACTTACAAGTACTTCTCACTACCATTCTGTGTGGGTTTAAAGAAAACTATTAGTCATTATCATGAGACATTAGGAGAGGCGCTACAGGGAGTTGAATTGGAGTTCAGCGGTCTGGACATCAAGTTTAAAGGTATGATTACATATGAACGTGACAAACATTCCCCTTTTTAACTGGCCATGATTAGGGTTTATAGTTAGATTATACTTGCGCAGTGAATGCATTATTGTAAATAAAAGTTGGATCTATCTTTTGCAGATGAGGTGTTGCAAGGGACGTACTGCGAAATTGACCTGGACAAAGCTAAAAGAGATGCATTTGTCTATGCCATCAAGAACCATTACTGGTACCAAATGTACATCGATGATCTTCCCATCTGGGGTGAGTAGCAGATCTCTTTCTAGTACATCTCTAAACAGTGTTATACATCTCTCTTTTTTGTATGCTTTATTATACTGTAAACAAAAACATCTTTTTGTGGCATTATTTAAGGAATTGTTGGTGAGGCCGATGAGAATGGAGACGACTATTATCTCTGGACTTACAAAAAGCTGGAGATTGGATATAATGGGAATAGAATTGTGGATGTTAACCTGACTAGCGAGGGCAAAGTCAAGCTTGTGCCAAACACAAGAATTGCCATGTCCTACTCTGTGAGTAAAGCTTAAAAACCTTGAGATATCAGCTAATACTGTCATTTGACTGACAAATTAGATTTTGCCAGTGTTTTCTGTTTGCTTAACATCCTTTCCCCATACAAAACCCCAAACTCCTTTCCCCATACAAAAACTCGTTTTTATACATTATTTTTACTTTTGCCACAGGTAAAATGGAAGAAATCTGATGTGAAATTTGAGGATAGATTTGACAAATACCTTGATCCATCCTTTTTTCAACACAGAGTAAGTGATGCATATTAACTTACCATCTTTACCAGCAATTATGAACATGCTGCATGATGTATTAAATGTGTTTTGCACCTGACAGATTCACTGGTTCTCAATATTCAACTCCTTTATGATGGTGATTTTCCTCGTGGGCCTTGTTTCAATGATTCTGATGAGGACGTTAAGGAAAGACTATGCCAGATACAGCAAAGAAGAGGAAATGGATGACATGGTAATCACTCCAAAGAGTGAAATATTTAATATATGTAATATATTTTACTGAAACACAGCAATGTATTGATACAGCATGTTTGAAAAAGCAATATATTACCTTTTAATTTACTATTTAAATTTTCTTTGTGATAGATAATTGCTCACATTGACTGATGTATTTTGGCCCTTTTATCATTGTTGCTCTATATCTCCATAGTATAATGATGGGCCTGTTTTAGCGTTGCCATATTCTTCTCTGCATTTTATTCAATTCCAAACTTTCTATATTTCTTTCACTCAGGATCGTGATCTTGGTGATGAATATGGATGGAAGCAGGTTCACGGTGATGTGTTCAGGCCGTCCAGTCACCCGCTCATCTTCTCCTCACTCATTGGCTCTGGATGCCAGATCTTCTCTGTTTCACTTATAGTTATTGTTTTGGCAATGATTGAGGACTTGTATACAGAGTAAGTTTATCCCATTACTTACAGGTTAATGCAAAACTATTTGTACCTGTGTTTTGTTTATTTAGTTGGTACATGGCCCATGCATGAAAAGTTTGTTTGGAAAATCTAAAGGAACCGATAAGATGTTCATTTACATTCAGATTAATTTATTTAAATAGACTTAAATTGCATTCATTGCATCTATTTTATAAGGATTTGCATATACCCATGTGTTGTTGCTAGTGACATTCTTCAGATCAGTTGAGCAACAGGAATAATGTTTCTGGCAAATGCTTCCCATTTCGTTTTAGTAACCGTGTTTGTTAAATGAACTTCACATTTGCTTATACAGGAGAGGATCCATGCTTAGTACAGCCATATTTGTTTATGCTGCTACATCCCCAGTCAATGGCTACTTTGGTGGAAGTCTTTATGCAAAACAAGGAGGTATGCAAACTTACATACAATACTAATGAAAATTTTAATGTGTAAGTGTGTAAATATATAAATGTGATATGTGTGTTGTAGCTTAAAAACAGTAGTGTAAATGCTATTATTTTTATTGTGACAGGCAGGAGATGGATAAAACAGATGTTTATAGGAGCTTTTCTGATTCCTGCCATGGTGTGTGGCACAGCATTCTTCATCAATTTCATTGCCATCTACTACCACGCTTCCAGAGCCATCCCATTCGGCACCATGGTGAGATTTTCATCTGTTGTGTGCAGTCTGTGATACTGTTTTTACAAAATGTATCGTTTTGTATCAACTGGTGAGTGTTGTGAAAGCACCCACTTATTTTCACATCGTATGTGATGTTCTGGACAGTTTGGACAAATGTCTTAAGGCACTTATTTATTGGAACAATATTAGGAGCACCTGTTAAAATGTATTTGTCTCATTTGTCAGGTTGCAGTCTGCTGCATCTGTTTTTTTGTAATTCTGCCACTAAATCTGGTGGGGACGATCCTGGGCAGGAATCTATCTGGCCAGCCCAACTTTCCATGCAGGGTCAATGCTGTACCCAGACCCATTCCTGAGAAGAAATGGTAAACTCAACCATGATTCATGGTCTCTTACATTTTGATTTGGTTTTGATTTCAGTTGATTTTTTGTGATTATGTCATGTTTTAAATCTCAAGGTTTTCCACATTATTTACATGTCATACATAATACATATTACTAAATGTTTTTCTGTGTCTGGCAGGTTTATGGAACCGGCTGTTATTGTCTGTCTAGGTGGCATTCTTCCATTCGGATCAATATTTATTGAGATGTAAGTCTGCACAGTGTATCAATGTGTATATTTTTAGATCCATAATCAATATCTGTCAGATTAAAATAACCCTCTCACTTTTTTCTTCAGGTATTTCATTTTCACATCTTTCTGGGCTTACAAGATTTACTATGTGTATGGATTTATGATGCTGGTACTGGTGATCTTGTGCATCGTGACGGTCTGTGTTACCATTGTCTGTACCTACTTCCTTCTCAATGCAGAAGACTACAGATGGTAAGGAGCAATCACTTCCTGTCGTTTTGCTTTGCAAATTTGATAATTACAGATAAGTTTATGTATATTGAAGAAATGTAAATTCATCTTTAAATTAACCAGTCAAAATTCATTTTTCTTTTTCAGGCAATGGACAAGCTTTCTCTCCGCAGCCTCAACAGCGGTTTACGTTTATATGTACTCCTTCTACTACTATTTCTTTAAAACAAAGTGAGTTTGTAACTTTTACTTTTGTTACATCATTAAAGAATTTCTTCTGTGTTTGATCACTAATAGCATTAACAAGTTTCCTTGCTTTTTACTTTTGTTCAGTTTCTTGAATTATTGTCTTTGTAGCAAAATCTAATAAAAAGAATTTACTCATTTTATTTCCCCAGGATGTATGGATTATTTCAGACGTCATTCTATTTTGGCTACATGGCTGTGTTTAGTACCGCTCTGGGAATCATGTGTGGTGAGTACAGAACAACCTTGCAATTCTCTTCGTATATAATTATTTTGTAATCTAACTATATGAGAAGATGGAAGTGAAATATTTTATAAACTCATAATCTCATCATTCATCCCATGAATAATGCATTATTGTACAATCTCTTTGTTCTTAGGAGCGGTTGGTTACATGGGAACAAGTGCCTTTGTGAGGAAGATCTACACAAACGTAAAAATCGACTAAGCTCTGCAGCAGCGCTGCAGATCAGCCGACACTTCCTCCCGATCAAAGCGGGCACAAAGTCTCCATTTATTTTGCAAGAAGAGATTGTGGTATCTTGTACAAAATCTAGTTTTCCATTTTCTCAATGAATTAAAAGTTGCGACATGATGGGTACACAAGGGTAAATGAAAGGTGAAATAAACAGGACTTTTTGTTTTTATTTTATTTTATCTGCTTTTTGTTTTTTCCTCCGGTGGAAATGCAGACTGTAAATGCAGATAAACAGGAGAAGAAAGTACACCACAGCATTGCTCCTATTTCTTATAACTCTATCCCAACTAAAAACCATTGAACAGATCTTTATTGATGCAATAGTCTAGCTCTCTTCAGTGAAGAGGCCAAAGTGTATTGAGAGCCTTTGTTCTATTATATGAGAATATTGGAGAGCGGGGTTGACGTCCATCCTCTTGCTTGTCTGTTTTGTATTACAGAGTTGTACAATGCCATCATTGTATTGTTTTACACACTTATGAATCCCACCAACAGCATAATGTGGTTTGCAGTTCCAAAATACACAATTGTTTTTGTTTTGCTTATAAAATAGATAAACCAACAGGGTGTGAAGCAGCCAGGTTTTAGCTCTACCTTTAGGAGGCATGTGTTTTTCTGAAGTTCAGATCCATAGGGAAGAGTGGAAAACTTGTACAGTTTGCTGTCCATAACACATGGAGAGACGGATAATCTGAAGCAATGGTTAGGTGGAGGAATGTTTTAATGGCTTGTGTGATGTGATATTTCCTTTTCCAGTTTAGTCTTATGTTATTGTTTGGGTTTGAATGAAGTCTGTTCGTAAAAATAATATATGGAGGGTGGTGACCGTGTATATAACCCTAATACTGTAAGTGTAGATGTAGATCCCAAATGTATTTTGGTTGTACAGATTTATTAAAGGGTGATTTTTCTTTCTTTCATTTATGGACAGTCAAGCTTTTTTTGAAAGTTGGGGTGGGTTTGGTGGCACAGATACATCTTGCCAGGTTAATGCATGAATCTCACCAAATCATAAGAGCTGATTCTCATTACACTTTAGGTGACCCCCAATCACTACCCTTTCATTTTACCCTTCATTTGCATCTTGTAGAGCAGTCTCAAAAATAAGTGCTTCATTGACTTTGTGCTGCTCATAGAAGAGATAGTCATCAGATTTTTTATTACTTTTTATTTAAAGAGTTGAAAGGCTACTTGTTGTCTTGGAAAGCTCTCTCATGCTTATTTTTGTATCCATAAACCAAAATTGTGAATGTCAGACACAATCGAGGCACACATGCTAAATTTTTGCAGACATACTGTACAAAGTGAAGTTATTGTACACTTTACTAGATGTTTTCATGGTTGAGTGCAAAAACACTTAGACCAAGCTGTTGTTCTTTTTTCTTATGTTCCATTGTGTAAATACAGTATGTAACTAAAAAAAGTTTGAAAAGTGGCAAAGCCTTTTTCTAAACCTCATTCCTCCCAGTTTGAAGTTGATTTCTGGTTCTTCATGTCATGTTCCATGTGAAGTCTAAAAAGACATTTTAAATGCGATATTAACTTGCTGTAAAAAGGACAAAAAGAAATAAAACATTGTTTTTGAGGTTATGTAGGCATGGTTTGTACATGAAGGCAAAGTTGCAAATTAAACAACTTGTGAAAGGACAGCTGTTTTGAGAATCACACAATCAGTATGTAAATGACTGCACTTCTCAGACACTAGAATAAACCAATGGTGTAACGACAGCTTCGTCTGTCTCGAACAATAAATGTCTTTTAGGAAATGTTTTTTGAGATAAAAACAATTTAGTTTTTTTGTATTAGAAATGATGTTCATAACCTAAAACATCCGTGTGTCTGAGCACATCTGCAGCTATAGTGACGTTCTCTGCATATACTGGAACGTTAATGTCTAGTTCAGACAACTCAACTAAGAACTGAGAGACACATTTAACACGGATATAATTTTTATTTATACGGCTAACCAAACCCAAAGCATCTGAACATATACTACTGTCAATATACTTATACATGACATCTGTAAATAATTATATTCAACTGGATATGAACTACAGAGCAGTGTTACAATCAGCATGATCTCAGTATCAGCAGATCTGGGGTTTTCAGTTGACCTTCTCAAAGTATTCCTTTGACCCCTCTGGAGTTGGTTTGATCTAAAACAGACACACAGATAGGCTATTTCACAAAAAAGTCCTACAAACCTTACAGTTCACTATGTAAATCTTGATGGTTTAAGTCTTTTATTGCATTTGTAATTAGTATAAGGGTCAAACTTTACTGTGGGTGACTTTGGGGTCCAGCTGGCAGGACAGACTTCACCGTGGGTTTCCACAAACTGGAAGGCCTTGACCAGACGAATGGTTTCTTCAACAGAGCGCCCAACTGGCAGATCATTTACGCTCATATGTCGGATCACTCCATTGGGGTCAATAATGAAAAGACCCCTGATAAGAAAAACATCATTTGATCGTTATCAATGCTAAAATAAAAGTTTTAAAAGCATGTTTAAAATAAAAGTTATATGTAACAATGCGGCACATTCATTAGCAATCCATCTACCTTAAAGCAATTCCAGGGCCCTCCAGTAAGACCCCGTAGTCCTTGGACACTTGCTTTGTGAGGTCAGACAACAGTGGAATGTGGATTTTTCCTAATCCTCCGCTCTACATGAAAACCAGACCAGCCATAGTTCAGTAACTAAGCTTATTTAGAAGGGTTCAGACAGCTTTAATGCCAGTTTCAAATCCAATCCCTTTTCTAATTGGACAGCTCGCTGTCTATGCATATTTAAAATGCATAAACCGCATGACCAGGAGCATATACCTTTTTGGGGGTGTTAGTCCAGGCCAAGTGGGTAAAGTGAGAATCCACAGAGACACCAACAACGTCACAGTTTACATCACGAAACTCATTAGCCTTGTCACTGAAGGCGATGATCTCTGTGGGGCATACAAATGTGCTACCGCAGACACAAAGCATTAAAAACAACTACATTTATTATGAGCAATTACACAAAAAGCTGTATTGCCAGTATTTTGCTTAATGGAAAAACTGTAAATGAAACAAATTAGAGAAAAAAATGTGGCTTTGTACATACAAAACCTACAAATAACTTACAAATCTAGTGGGTAAAAGAAAAGGACCAAGTATTTGCCCTTAAAATCTCCTAGGCTGATTTCCTTGAACTCTCCATTAAGAACAGCAGTGCCTTTGAAGTTTGGAGCTGGTTGAGTGACTGCTGGAGCCCATCTAGCTGCACCTGAAATTTACAAACCATTAATTATTGCAGGTAAAACTTTTTAATTAAAAGATCTAATGCTCCTGTCATTCTGATTGTGGATATCTTATTAAACACTTACTGATTGAGAAACAAGCGTTCTGTGCAGCAATGCAGGAAAGGGTTTGTGGGGCTCTGATCACTGATGCCCCACTGTGAGGAATAAAGGCCTTCAGGCCATTAACGGCAACTCTTCTTGCCTGATATGCAAGAGCCATTATCAGTTTCAAAAAGATGACGCCTTAACATCGTGCACATTTTTATAGCAAACTAAATACCACACACTCTGTACCGCACAGCCGTGCACATGTAATAATAACAAATTCATTCGCACACTATATGCGTATAAACTGTTCATTAGTATACTGATGTGCGCGGCTTATGACAGTTCATTTGACAGTACACATGGTTGTATAAGAGGCAGAAAGGTTAAACATCGTAAAGCGTATTTACTAACTAAACGACGAAGAAGCAAACCTAAACTTATTCAGCACAAGCATGCCCTTCAGTGTAAATTTGCTTAATATTTCTCGTAACAATTCGAAGGAGTTTCAGTGTTGATAAATTAGACTTACAGAAGTCCCGAGAAGTCTCCCGATAGCGGCGGCCATCTTGCCAGTGTCAGTGTGCGCAATACGCCAAACCACTGTGAGCATCAAAGCTGCGCACTATTTGCGCATTCATAGAAATCTAAATGAATCAGTGTACAAACATAAACATTTAAAATAGATCATTGAATTGTCTATATATTATAATTATTTTTACTGACTGTTAGCATACTTAATAATATACTTTTTTTTAATTACGTGCTTTTATTTTTAATATAAGTTTAACATTGACAGTTTGGGTGCATTAAATGTAATAGGCTAATATGTATACTTGTACAAACTAGGAGGTAAATGAGAACTGGAAACTATTAACACTTTACTTTTGTCTTGTTCTGCAGGATTGTCATTGGTCGCAGTGTGAGAAACACGTGACATGCGGAAGTGTCGCACACACAAGCGTGTTTTCTGCGTGACCTTACAAATCTTAATTTTTGTATAAGAACAGAAAATGAATCGGTGATGTTCTTGCTTTTGTAAGGGCTTTATTAAAAAGTTATGGACCCCAACTTGCAGTATTGGCAAAGCAATGGCAAGGTAGTTGATTGACTGTAGATTTTGTTCATTCTCAGTAAACATCTTTTTATTGTTTTTGTTATTTATGAATATGATGATTAACAACAAATAAAATGATTCCATCACTTTTCAGTCATTTCTGAGCCGTCTGCGTCTCTGGTTTAATATCCTCGACCCCAGCTCAGTCTTATCATCAGATGTGAGTAATGTTTCTGCATCATAAATGATGAATAATATAACGTTTACAGTCTCGATGCAGTAAGTCGCATGCTGCTGTCAGTGTCTTTGTCAAGCCTGAATGATGGTGCCATATGCCTGTCATAGATAAATAGCACGTTGTGATCATTGTTTTATACCTGATGCTGTTTCACACAACAAAAGAGCTGTAGGACACTTTGCTTTCTATTTCAGGCTGAAATTAAGCAGTCGCGCATTCTTCTGCAAAAAGAAGGAAATCAACATAAAAATAACAAAGTAGGTTAATGAAATTAGTTTTATTTTTGCTTTGCCATTTAGACAAAAATGACAAATAGCTATATTATTTTATGTCTCTCTAGGTTTCTGATACCTGGTTACTATCTCTTGTAAGTTACTTTGAATTGACAGCACCAAGTAAACAATTCTTTATGTCTAACAAATAAAAATATTATGCATTTATGTTCATAAATGAGATATGATTGATTTTACAACAGAACTGTCATTTGCACTTTCAGTCATCCGTTCATGCTGATACAGGAGCTGTCATTTCACCAGTGTTTCGTCCTCAAGGTAACAGACTTAGTATTTGTCTCTGATTTTGTAATAAAATTGTTCATTTTTGTAAACCAATGTGTGTTTATTTTAAATAAAAATATTTTGGTCCTCTGATGATATAATTAATTTCTTTTTCAGTGTTTCTACCAATATCAGCTCCTTTGGTGAGTTCTGATATTTACTATGTAGTTATGAATAGTCTTAACAATGTGCTATCGGCTCATTAAGATTAGTTAATGAAATTAATTAAATATTTTTATTCCACAGGTGGTTGCAAGTTTATTGCCCCACAAAGGTGTTAAACCTGCTTTGTTTTGGCAAGTAAGTACATCCTTCATTTGTGTTTTTCTTATCAACTTCACTAACGTTTTTTTAACAATTGTTAAACTTTTTTGTTGTAGTTTTTACTACACGCTTACTGTGCAGGATTTAATCATGCAAACAGAAATTCAACAGCGACTTTGGTAAAAAGATTTTATATAATTTAATTTTTACACAACTCTTTTGCGTAGCTTAGATGTGTTAAACCACAGTCATTTTATGTTTAATATAAATGTTGTCTACATCTCTGTTTGCTCAGGATAATAAAACATCAATGAAGCAATCTCTTCTTATTGTTGGAGCAGTTACTTACTCAACATGTGCAGGGGTAAGAGAGACTTCTCCCTCTCTTCTTTCATACATTACAATCTAACGCAAATAAAATGATTGTTTAAATGATGAAGTATGTATATATCAGGGTAGTATGTATTGTACTCGATGCAATTTATGCTGTTTAAACTTCATGAACCACTGTGTTCTACTGTGTGTTCTCTTTTCAGGCTCTTCCTCAGATTATACTTCAGCGTTCTAGACTAATAAGTGCTGTGACTGAGACCTTTTCTAGATCTGTGTTGCCTATTCCACTCTCAGGTAAGAACAACAGTGTGTATATGCGCATACTACACAGTTTGTTTACTAAAAACAAAACAGTAATATTACTCACTTTGTTATGTGTCAGTACATGGTAAATGTTATTTGAATTAATTTGTGAAACTTAATTGTCACATGGGTATGTAGCTTGTCTAGCTGCATTTAGTGTAATGGTGGTGAGAAGTGAAGAATCAGAGAATGGAATACGAGTGTTTGATTCTAATGGGAATGCTGTTGGAGTATCCAAGAACGCTGGTTCACAAGTGAGTGTGCAACCAAAACATAACATAAAAAATTATATAGTATAAAATATTATAGTTCATATTAACCTTATATGCAATTAATATTTTTTAATTGGGGTCTTATTTATAAGGCAGTAAAGGAGACAACTATCTCAAGAGCAACTCTGTTTGGCACCACTGCAGCTGTTCCTAGTTTACTGCTAGTTCTTCTAAAAAGGTACAGCTCAAAACAGTTTTGTTATTCATTTGAATTTGAATACATTTTTAATTGAAGGTTGTGACAATGTGCAAACTTTAACCCTGCTGTTGATGTTTCAGGGCAAAGTTTGTCCAAAAAAACCAATGATAATCGCCCCTGTTCGGCACATCAGTACTGCCATCGTTTTTGGTCTGATGATTCCTGTGTCCTTTAGTCTTTTTCCACAGCTTGGCAAGGTAACACACAATACACTTGTTAGTGCAGTTTTATTTAATTGTGGTATAATTTGTTAAGTTGTAAAGGAGACAACCCTCTATAATTGGGAAGTGTTTTTGTAAATATAACTCTCTGAATATTGTCAAAAACTTGCAATATAACTTACTAAATCTAAGAATATTATTCAAATAAGTATTTTCCCCTCTGATTGCAGATTAAGAAGGAGAATTTAGAAGACGAGTTACAGTCACTGGCCAGTGATGGGGAACTGTTTTATCACAGAGGACTCTGATATTGTCACAGTAGATTAAAAAACCTGTTTTAAGACAGGCTACCTGCATCACATTGAGCTCTTATACCACAGGAAGGCTATAATGATGTGAATTCATATTTATTTAGGGGCTGAAATTTATTTAATCAGAATTTAAAGGTTTGAACATAACAATGCTTAAAAAATGTGCAAAGTACTTTGAACATCATGTATTTATGACATATTGTACACATATTATCAGTGTATCTTTATTGATCAGTTTAGGCACAGAAATAGCCCTTGATAACAAGGAGTTTGTGAGATGAATAAAGGTCTTGATCAATAAAGTGTGCAATCATTGAAAAGGTATATAAAGAAAACTTCCACTTTATTTGATAAAATAAGTAAGACCTTTGTAAGACATATTTGAGAATATAATTATATAAAATACAATTATACTAATAAAGTATAGACTGTTAATTAACATCCTTACTTTGGGATAAGCATTTGACAGTCAATAATAATACTGTTAGTAATGCATTTTTCAGGGGTTTTGGTCTTTTTAAAACATTTTTATGATTAATCTACATTGTTTAAATGTGTTTATATATGAAGGTCTCTCCATACCATTTCAGTTATGTAAAATCCTTTAAGAATAAAGCTACAAGAAAATGTAGAGTAATTTAAAAATAAAATATATTACGAATGCTCATCTTAATCTTCTAACAATCATTGCAGGGCTCAAGATCCAAAAACTGCATAATAGTTTGATTATACATTATGTAAATGGAACCTGGTAACAAAATCACATTCAATGCTTCGTTATCAAGTTTCTTAATTAAACTCATGAATGAAAATTATATTTGGCGATATGTTATATATCTTTATAAGAAATAGTTATGAATAGTTTCTGCCTCACAACTCTGATTTTTCATAAATTCATTTAGTCATTATACAAATAAAAATGAGTTCCTCTCTAAACGACTGCGAGTTGTGTCAGTGATGGATGGGATGCACTGATTGGTCAGATCTTTAATAGCTGTTCAGCTGCAGCCAAGTGGAAGAGGAAGTTTTCAGTCGCTGGAGGATAGTGCCGTTGCTTCAGAGTTTCCAAAGTCAACTTAGAGTTCTCTGCTTCATCAGCAAGAGACATCAGGTTACTTAAGATCTCTTTAGTTTTTATTGAAATATCCTGGAAAACATTTGAACATTGGTTATCAAAACTGTGTTACTCATAACAAAAATATATTACTGGTAAAAGAAGGACTAAATGATTTACTCTTTAGAATAATCTAAATGCTTTAAGGTTGCAGTGCTGCAGCTATAAATAAAGTATCATGTGACGTTGTGGATAAAGCAATGGCCTCTCTTGTTCTTACTTATGACTCACCTTAATAACCTGTGCATCTGTGTGTTCAGCATCCTCTGCAGTCTGAATAATAAAGTGTCCGATTTCTTTATGGAATTTTCCCATAGCCAATGCCTCTACAAAAGGAGATACTTACGAGTTACTTAAGAAACATTAATAGCTTATTCCCTGTCAATCTGTAAAATTGAACCTCTCACCTTTGGCATTTTGTGATACAGTAATCTCACTTTCCGGAAGATTAACATACACATCAAACAGGTCTGATCTGTCTCTAATCTCAGGATCCACAAATCCTGCAACATACCCTACAGAGACGGAGAACAAAGACTGACTTAAAGTTTAAATATACTTTATTAAATCATTGTAATATTTTAAACATGTATTCATTAAAAATGTATCAGTTGAAATTTTATTTAGTAAATAGTCCAAATACAACACATATTTCTGTGGTATATGAGGCTGAGACATTAACCCCGGTAAATGGGTCTTCATACCTGTGCACAGCCTGAGGTTTTCCAGCTCATTACTATCTAGGTGAACGAAAGGGTGGAGGATAGACCAGTCTTTCCTATGCCATACCAAGGCTGGAAGAGCCCTGGTTTTAAAAAGAAAAACACTCTAAAAACTTAGTTACACTTAATACAGAATTCTGAAGTTTAATACAATGGTGCAATATCAGAAATGAGTGATGAATGACTTCTACATTTCTTTATGTAAATAAAACAGATAATAGATGATGATGACAGCCTAAAGGTAACGAATATAGGCGGCTAACAATAAAAAAAAGGGTTGCTTTGCTAAGAAATAAACCTCAGGCTGATATGTAAAAAAACACACAACAAGAGGTCACAAAACTGAAATATCTAAAATGGATGTATGAGCATTGTCTTCATTACCTTGTAAATTCCAGCAGCGCCTCAATCCGTGGGTGATAGACCACCACTCTCTTCTTCAGCATCAGTGCTGTGTAAAGGATAATGGTCTCCATACCAAACTGAGACACAACATCTAAAATACACATAAAACATCTAATTAATCTTTAAAATAGCAAGTATGGGTTAAATAAGAGGGTTTTCCAAAAGATGTTTTTCCATATACCATGAACTCTGCAACCCTAATGTTTCTGTGTAAGTCACTCTGAATAAAAGTCTCTGATCAATGACTAATTCTAAATGCAAACGTACAAATGATTTATAAACTGATTAATAAACTATACAAGATTGTACAGTTGTCTGTGCATAAGTGTGCTTTTAATAATTATTTTAGAGGTGCACTGTTTAACCTTTCAAGGAGCCAGCCAAGTACGCCTTTCTGACATCATAATCTTTGATAAAGAAGGAGCCATTCTCATCACTCTGACATATGCCTTTGGTCAGAACAGCAATGTAGCCCTCCATCATCTTCACAGGACTTCCATGTTTCATATACATCCTGAACAATAACATGTTAAAAAAAAAATCAACATTACAAACTTACATGAATTGAATATATATCCTTGAAAGTAAATAACCTGATAGAAAAAAAATTTCAATGCAAAACAGCAAACAATACTACATTTAAGTGGGACACAGCATGTGGAGCACTGACTGGTTTTTAATTAAACCTACCTGCACAGAACTCTACTAAATGCAGCATACTTTTCAGGGTTGAAGTCCTTAGCTGTGACAACCACTGAAAAATGTGTCACCTTGAAGTGAAATAAAAATGTAGTAATAAAGTTGGTAAAGTCTTCATCAAATATAAACAAAACATATGTCATGCAAGAACAAAAACACACAAGGGGATATCAAACTAAGCTCATAATGTGATCTATTACATTACAACAAAAAATCATTGTTTATTTTTACAGCAAGAATTTGGAGTTGAGACTGAATCATGATGAGGTATATATATAAATCATAAAGCACCTTTTTGAGCACAGTGGGCTCCTGGACCTCTACAGAGCTGATGTAGTACCAGGTTCGACAGTACTGACCGAACAGAAACGTGTGCAGAAGCTGATTCTCCAGAGCCAGACAACATTTTCTCAACAGGATCTCTCTCAGATCAGCACTGATGGAGGGATAACACCAAACCCAAAGTGTGTCTGCATTTACATCCTTCTCTGTGTATGAGGAACAGTTCCAAAACCACAATTATTCAATGCTTACATAGAAACATGCTGTTATTTTGATACATGTATTTGGAGCTCACCAACAAGTCCAAGACTCAGCATCAGCTCAGACGCAGCCATTATTCCATTACTCATCCACGTTAAGCTGTCTCCAAAAGTTTAATAATGTGTGACCAGCTTTTATTGGCAACGGACATTGACTCATATGATTGTAGTCAGCACAGAAAGACACAATCCATTATTGGGTAAGAACAGACCACAAACCCATGAAGATGCGCATGACACAGAGTTAAAATGTAACAGTTAAAGTGAGCCTTGTTTGCTCCACCCACAGCTGCTTTCTGTAGACCCTGATGTTAGTTTCGCACTAATAAACTATTCTAGCTGTACTGTACTAATTAAACTATAGATTATTCATTCTTCTATACAGCAGCAATGATTCTTACAAGCAGGTTTAACAAACAAATAAGAGTCAAACAAATCGAGCCATAAAACGAGAAGTTATCGTACAGTAGGCATTCACAAGTGGTCAAGTGATCAACCTTCTTCTTCGGCGTGAGTAGGGGGTAGTATCGGGTTTATACTGCCCCCTACTGTACTGGTGCACGTGCGACAAATACTATTGTAAGAACTGGTAACGGAGTAACGTGAGAGTGATTTTTTATATAAAGAAATGTTGTTGCCTCTTCTAGTGGTAGAAAGGTACGCTCTTTAAATCGTGCCACTTTTGATAATCAACGTAATGCACTTTTCTTTGGGAAATTAATTTTACATCGCAATGAAATTTTCGGTTTGATCAAATAATCACATTTGGTTGGATTATCTCGGAAAAACTGGCATCCGTTTTTTAAACTAGAGTCAAATCTGTCATCAAACCAGCGACGTAAAAAACTATTGCAGTCTTAACTACTGGGATCTGTAGTAAATGTGTTGTCAAGCATCTTGTCATGCAAAATGGCACAAACTAACCCAAACACTAACAACGTGAGGACAGTCGACACTCATGGCAATGATGACAAGTTGTGGCAAGACTTCGTTAGTTTCCCCATATATGGCCTTATATGTCACTATCACGGTAGAGACAGTTAACACAATACGTTTTTTATACGTCTATTTTAACTTTCTGAGTTGTGTGTGTATCACATGTTGGGACAAAACTGCCGGAGTATTGCTCTATAGCTGTCATCTCTGTTTTTGATATTGTCTTGTTTTGTTGAAATTATTTGCAAATACGTGAGTTATAATTTGCCTAAACCTTGCTTTTTCACTGTCATTATTATTAAAGGTTATTGTTGAGGAGGGATCGTACATGCTCTTCGCTGTCTATGATGCCAGTCATCCCGACGTCAACAGGATCGACAGGAAATCTTAACAGTAAGACAATCTCTCACTAAAATAACTTGTGACCGATGTGTTTCTCATGATCATTATTAATTAAAAATGGGTACTTGTAAGTCATTAACCGGTATTGGGAAAGCTTAGCAGTAAACTTTACTTTGCAAAACATTTCTATGTTAGACGTGCAGTAATTTTAGGTAAATATTTTAAATTGTATATATATATATGTATATAGGACTGTAAGTTTGTTTCAGGCACAAATCAAGGCAACGTAATGCAATGGTCACGTATATCGCAGGCATTTTACTTTAAATCAGAATATTGGTCTAAATATTAACAATAAATCTTACATTTTAAGGTACTAATTTTATTAGTAAATAAACAAAATATGGAGCGCTTCACGAATTTGCGTGTCATCCTTGCGCAGGGGCCATGCTAATCTTCTCTGTATCGTTCCAATTTTAGTATATGTGCTGCCGAGGCAAGCACAAACAGAGGGTTCGGAAAGCGTATATTTATAGTATGAGCCTCCCACTAGACTTCTGACCACTGGTGAATGGTGGGGAATATTTATGTTACCCTTATATAACTCCTGTTGCAGGTATACTGCAGACTGTTGACTGTGGACATTAGACAGGAACACATATTACTCAGTAAAACCATGTTTTAACTGATATTACTGTTTATGTTTTCCAGCCAAGACTGCTCATTACAAAATATGCAAAGGAGAATTGACTGTGGCAGCTGTGATTGGATGGTTAAGTGGTGACGTAAAGCGGTTCTTTGTCACGCTTTGCATTCCTTTCACCTCCCATTCCCCCGCAAGAGATCATACAACCTCCCCCACAGTAGACCTTTACTTCCTTGCTCACAGAAGATCACAGGACAAAGCTCTTGCTTTCGGGGGACAGATGCACTAGCATTTATGTGGCATTACAAGAGACACCATATTTCTTGTGGTCTCTTCTGCGTAGGATGTTTTTTATAAACCACAAGCGGCTTAGAGATCAGCGTCTGCATACCAAAACCACCCGAAGACTGATATGAAGGCAAATATAGGGCTGAACCATATGCTATGGGTGATCCAGGAGTGTGCAACCAAGCAGATACTTGAAAAGTGAATCTGTTAATTGGTTATTGTTTTCTTTGTTAAAGAGCTATAAAAAAGCTAGTTAAAATCTATGAAAATCTACACAACTTGAAATGTGGACGATACAGTTGCAAGAAATTAGCAGATAGAAGAGCAAATGTAAAAGTGTAAATGTATCAGAAGAAAAAAAATTTAATATTTAAGGTATGAAGAGAATGGAGAATGGAAAATTGGGTAATTTAGTAAACATATCTATCTGCTTATCAGAGACACAGTGGGGCAGTTTCCTGAACAAGGCTTAAGCCTAGTCCTAGCTGTCTGAAGTGAAAACAACTTGCACTGACATATCTCAAAATATATCATTGCCATTTCTTTGTCTCAAGATTCACACCAGCAATGTTTTTTGTAAGGCATGTTTGTAAAATGTACTTAAATGTTCTAATTTAACTATGGCCTAGTCCTGGATTAATCTAAACCCTGTCTGGAAAACCACCACAAAATTAAAAATCAAGGTGTTTATCAAAGTTTTTAACTTTGTTCTGTACCACGTAAAGATGGCATGGTGGACATCTTAACAATTTAGTTAGATTCTAGCTGCTGATTTTCTTCTTTTTTAATACATTTTCTATTTTTAAAACTGTTAGTAACCGTTTTACCAGCACTGACCCAATTATTTTATTATTTAAAAAAACTCTTGTTCACATATATTAAATCTACTTTGTGTAATGGGGCCATGCTGTGTTAAACAATATTATTGTGACTACCAGTTAATTAAAGGGATAGTGCACCCAAAAGGAAAAATCCACTAAGACCTTTCTTAAAATGATCAGAATGAGAATGAACTTTATTTGCCAAGTGTGTGCACATATTAGAGCTGCACGATTCTGGCTAAATTGAGAATCACGATTTTTTGTTTCAAATAGAGATCACGATTCTCCCACGATTCTGAACAGCAACTATAAGTAAATTGACTAAATATTAATTGTTGCAGTATATTTAAGATGTTTCATTTGAATGATTTTTCAATCCGTTGTAATGAATTTTTGTATTACTCACTAATAAACATTTCACTTGATCAATTACTGGATGAATCAGCATTATGAATGATTCATTTAAAATACATTTTTAGACTCATTGAGTCCCCATCTAGTGGCGAAACAATGTAATTGATAAAAGCGTTATTTGAAGCGCCAATTTACATTGAAAATGTGACTTGCTCTGTTTTGATCACGTATATGTAAACTTTTATCCCAGTACTTCTGATCATTTGAATATTTCTAACCAAGATTATAATAATACCTCAATTAGGACTGTTCACACAGAATGTGTTTTTCAAAGGTACTGCATTATTTATCATAGGTTTTTGTAAACACACACAGTAAACACACGTGTTTGTCCGCTGCACTCGCGTTTTGGGCGTTAACGCTCCGAACTAACCCTTTTACACAAAAGAATAATGAAAAAGTAAAATGGAAAACAAGTTTTATAGGCTACTGCTTTCTCTGCTTCAGCAGAATCACCAACTGCAACGAAAAATCGTTGACACTTATGAATGAGATCGTATGGGTGTTTGAATCGAGATCGCGATCCTTTAACGATTAATCGTGCAGCTCTAGCACATATACAGAAGGAGTTTGTTGTAGTTTCAGGGGACCCAAATGTTGTAGTTTTAGGGGACCCAAATACTTGCATAACATAACATACAGTATACATAACACAAGGAAATGTAAATACATAGAATTAAATGACACAATTTAAGTAATATCAAAAGATATTTTTTAAAAGATATTTTTAATGTCAAAAATAAGTCATATACGGGTTATTAACGACAATGAGGGTGAAAAAATTATGACAGATTTTTTATTATTTCAGATCTCTTTAATTGTCAAGCAGTGAACTGTTAACTTTCAATAATGTATTTTGAAGCGTATAATGAAGCGTATGAATAAAAAAACGAGACAACGGTACATCTTAGCAATTATAATTTATTTAATACTTAATTTGTTATTAATGGATTTATTTTGCACGATCCACACTGTTCCCCAGATTTACATCAGATCAGGGAGGAAGTGTGTGCGCGCACATACGGGAACTCTCGTCTGGCTCTCCGGCGCAGTTCACGTGCGCTAGTCCTTTCTTGCTTGTGCGGCGAGTAGTCACGGCGCGGATGGACAGGCAGAGTCAATAAAACAGCCTCGACTATCTGAAAACCGCCTGCTAGCAAGCCATAACAATGCCAGCCTATTTTCAAAGACCGGAGAATGCTCTTAAACGAGCGAACGGTGAGTGTAAATAAATATGTTGGACTGTAGTTATCGATCTAGCTGTTAGCTTGATATGGCGCGTGGTGTAGCGGCCATGTTTCTCACAGGCGCTCTTGCAGGCCGGATGTCACCGTTACTGGGCCTGTGTGTGTCATATATGATGCAGCATTTCAAATCTCCTTTATTATCGTACTGCTTGTATCTTTCTGTCATTCTAAAATGTACAACCTATAATAATGTTTATAATCTATAGTGCCGCATGTGCTGTACAAAAGCGATCGTTTACGAAACGTGTTAGCAAGCTACACTATTGCGCTCTATTCTGTTAGCTTAGCAAAGTTAACTTGAAGTGACGGATGTTGTGTATTTATTATAATTCTGCGCCCAAAAGTCTTTGAGTAAAACATATCAACTGACAGATTAATGGAGAGCATATGTAAATAATAAGTCCTTTACTTTTGTATAGTAATAATGAAAGAAATATGTTCAATCGAAGAGCAGCATCATAGACCTGCTTCTAGGTTTGATGTAGTGCCGTTTTTTCTTTTGCTAACCTAAACTTGTTGTCAGCTTTGAAGTTGAAAGTATCTAGTGTGGTAATGTTAAAGACGTCAGAAAGATCGTGTAGCATTTTTAAATGTTAATATTATTATCCCAGCTGGATGCACAATGACATGAATGAATACGTTTTCACGTACGGGGCATGACAGGTGTTTTGTGCCTCTCTTTTAGAGTTTCTTGAAGTTGGTAAAAAGCAGCCAGCTTTGGATGTGCTCTACGATGTCATCAAGAGCAAAAAACACAGAACATGGCAGAAGATACACGAGCCGATTATGCTCAAGTATCTGGAGCTCTGCGTCGATCTCCGCAAGAGTCATCTGGCAAAGGAGGGACTGTATCAGTACAAGAACATATGTCAACAGGTTTGCCCTCATTTTCTTACTACCTCTATCAGTAAAAAAAATCTTGAGTTTCTACGTGTTTGTGAATTTGGGTCAGTGTTATTTTAATGCAGTATTCACTAGAAATGACCAACTCTTGTTGTTCAGGTGAATATTAAATCACTTGAAGATGTGGTCCGTGCTTACCTGAAGCTTGCAGAAGAGAAAACCGAGACTGCCAAAGAAGAGTCTCAGCAGATGGTGCTGGACATTGAGGATCTGGATAACATTCAAACTCCAGAGAGGTGCGGGACCCCAAAAGACCTAAACATTTGTTTCCTAATGATGCCTGTATAGCCAATTGAGAAAATACATCCATCCCCAGATGTATATACAATTTAACATAACCAAGTTATAGAATTGTAGATTTTGCAGACTTTATTTTTGTTTTATTCAATAGGAATCTGTTTACATCTGGCCTTAAAAGTATGCTGTTAGGTGTGATTCTCTATAGATTACTGAATTCGACTCCTGAAAAATACGTGATTATATATTTTTTTTTTTAGTGTACTGTTGAGTGCAGTCAGTGGTGAAGATACCCAAGACCGCACTGACAGACTTCTGCTCACACCTTGGGTCAAGTTTCTGTGGGAGTCGTACCGTCAGTGCCTGGATCTGCTAAGGAATAACTCCAAAGTAGAACGCCTTTACCATGACATCGCTCAGCAAGGTCAGTGTAGATTCCATATTAAGCTGACTTTGTGAAAACTGCTGGTGAAAGTTTTTGCAAACAAAGCCCTATGCTATAGATAAGGCTGTGCGTGAAACACGGTTCCCTTTTAAGGGAGTGCGGAATGTAACATTTTTATTGCATATAATACAATTACTATATTAGATTAACCACAAGCTTAGTAATTTATAGTAATTTCATAGTAATTTTTCATTTTTCTCCCAGCGTTTAAGTTTTGCCTACAGTACACCCGTAAGGCAGAGTTCCGTAAGCTGTGTGACAACCTGCGAATGCACTTGGGTCAGATCCAGCGACATCATAACCAGAGCACTGCCATTAACCTGAACAACCCTGAGAGCCAGTCCATGCACCTTGAGACACGTCTGGTCCAGTTGGACAGCGCTATCAGCATGGAGCTGTGGCAGGTCTCTGTTCTCAACGCTTGGCACTTTATACGTGTTCTTATAGCATGTTGTATAGACTGTAAGATTCGAATGTATTTATTTTTCACATCAGACTGCATTTATGTACAGTCATATATTATATTATATTATAATATATATAAAAATATTATTTTCAAAAAGCTGTAGTAATTATAGAAAGGGACACATAAAATGCAATATACAATATAATCCTATTGTTTGCTGTGTGTTCGAATGACCTGCAAATTACACTTGCTTACATATTTTTACAACCTACACAGGAAGCATTCAAAGCTGTTGAAGACATCCATGGATTGTTTGCCCTCTCCAAGAAGCCACCTAAGCCCCAACTTATGGCAAACTACTATAATAAGGTGTCCACTGTGTTTTGGAAGTCTGGCAATGCCTTATTCCACGCCTCTACCCTACACAGACTCTATCACCTCTCCAGGGAAATGCGAAAGAACCTTACCCAGGAAGAGATGCAGAGGTGAGAACAGGTTATACAGGAGAACAAATCGAGGAATTTTGTGGTATTAATTTTGATCTAGGCTTGTGATCTTGAAGTCATAAATGTCTTTTGACCTCTTTTGTAACATTTCAGATAAGATCTTCAGAGTACTTTATTCCCATGTGTTATACTTTTCTCCATTAGGATGTCCACCCGAGTGCTCTTGGCCACCCTCTGTATTCCCATCACCCCTGAGCGCACTGATATCGCTCGTCTGTTGGATATGGATGGTATTATTGTGGAGAAACACCGCAGACTGGCAACTCTGCTTGGACTTCAGTCACCACCCACCCGCCAGAGTCTCATCAATGACATGGTAATAGCATGACTCTTTTTCACAGTCTACTTCAAAAATGTTTTTACAGTTCTTTAAATATGCATCATATTTTGGTATGGGCAATTTTTTGATCATAGGTGAGGTTCAACCTGCTTCAGTATGTTGTCACTGAGGTCAAAGAGTTGTACAACTGGTTGGAGATGGATTTCCACCCTCTTAAGCTTTGTGGAAGAGTGACTAAGGTAAGAGACACTTGCCATATTTTAGCTGCATTAGAATAAAATTTGGATTATGAATGTGAATATGTTCACAGAAATGTTTAGCTGTTTACCCATGCTATGTTCTTGAACCTTCTTTATGTTGTTTTCTTTAATGCTGCACTTAACATAAATTGTCATGACAAAAGTTGTTGAATTTCTGAAATTGACACAAAAGACAAAATCTCTCTTAAATGTGTATATGATTCTGTTGCTATTCAGGTTCTGAACTGGGTGAAAGACCAAGCTGAGAAGGAATCTGATCTTCAGCAGTATGTTCCACATTTGCAGAGCAACACCATCCTCAGGCTGCTACAACAGGTCAGTCTCATGGTTTACACCTTGATTTCACAGACTAATATTGCAAATCTTCAGTCTGTTCACAACATATTTGTCTTATTTAGGTGGCTCAGATCTACCAGAGCATTGAGTTCAGCAGGTTGGCATCTCTGGTACCATTTGTTGATGCTTTCCAACTGGAACGATCCATTGTAGATGCTGCACGCCACTGTGACCTGCAGGTACAGGAAATAAATATTGTTATTTAGATAATTAATGATTAAATATTTAGTCAATAAATGGTAATTTTTTAACAAGCAAGTTTATTATCTATTCATTTAGCACAGTTTTTATATGTTAATAATGGAGAATATTAAATCAGTCAAATCATACATCAAACATGTTGTTTGTCATCATCAGATATAGCAGTGCATTGATAAAAATAAAGAAGTACATGGTTTTAATGACATTGCGACATGATCATTTTGAACACATTGGCTCTGTTTTCTTTAACCTCAGGTGCGCATTGATCATTCATCTCGCACACTGAGTTTTGGATCAGATCTGAACTACTCCACTAAAGAAGATTCACCAGTAGGACCGTTCCTACAGAACATGCCATCCGAACAGATCCGAAATCAGCTCACTGCCATGTCGTCCTCCTTGGCTAAAGCCATCCAAGTGATCAAACCTGCATCCATACTGGTAAGAGAATATCTGTGTTACGCATCTCTCTCTGCTGGTTCGTTTTATTAACCCCATCTTCACCCACAGCAAGAGCATGAGGAACAGAGTCAACAGGCCATCACAGCCTACCTGAAGAATGCCCGCAAGGAGCACCAGCGCATCCTTGCTCGCCGGCAGACCATCGAGGAGCGCAAGGAGCGACTGGAAAGCCTTAACATTCAGAGGGAGAAAGAGGAGCTTGAGCAGCGAGAGGCGGAGCTTCAGAAGGTGCGCAAGGCAGAAGAGGAACGTCTCAGACAGGAGGCCAAAGAACGGGAGAAGGAGCGCATCATGCAAGAACACGAGCAGATCAAAAAGAAGACCGTGCGTGAGCGACTGGAGCAGATCAAGAAGACTGAGCTGGGAGCCAAGGCCTTCAAAGACATTGATATTGAGGTACAGTAGGACACAGGAACATGTTGTAGTGCTGTTTTGTATATTTACTACATTTACATTTATTTACAAAATAATCAGAATCCACAGATTGTATTTTACATTTTTGATTTAATGTTATAGGATCTGGAGGAGCTGGACCCTGATTTCATCATGGCCAAACAAGTGGAACAACTGGAAAAGGAGAAAAAAGAACTCCAGGAGCGTTTGAAGAACCAAGAAAAAAGGTACAACATCCTTTGGACATTTATTCAATTCCTTAATTTAAAATTGTCTGTTTTATGTGCAAGGTGAAATGCACCGTAAAGTCAGGTAGATGAGCAAGACAGCTGGACATACTGAAGTTATATTTTTACACATTTTGTGGAATCTTCCAGATCGACTACTTTGAGAGAGCCAAGCGCCTTGAGGAGATTCCTCTGATTAAGAAAGCCTACGAGGAGCAGCGCATCAAAGACATGGAGTTATGGGAGCTGCAGGAGGAGGAGAGGGTAATCATCACATATTCCTTTACTCACTTATTAGAATTACATGATCTGCTCCATCCTCTGGTCCATGATTCAGTTTTTAAATTAAATCCTTAAATCCTCTAGTTTGGAAGGAAAGTATTCATTTACATTTTTTTCTTAAAACTTTACCCTGTCTTGTTGTAGTTTCAATTAAAGAGTTGATTATGAGATAACATATTTTATATTGTAGAATAATGTATTGATACAATATTGTTAGTTCAGTTGGTGCTAAAAGTTGCACATCTGATCTGTTCAGATCAGCAATATGAAGATGGAGCGTGAGAAAGCACTAGAACACAAACAGAGAATGTCCAGGATGATGGAGGACAAGGAGAACTTTGTGTCCAAAATTAAAGCTGCTCGAAGCTTCATCTATGAGGTAAGCCAGACTCACATTTTTCTTGTTTAGGTGTCATTCATTGCATGTAATTGCTAGTATATATAATGCATATGATACATTTTGTAATAACAAGTTACTTTTTTGGGATGTTAAATGTATTTTAACTCACACAAACAAACTTCAAATCCAAACCCAGGAAAAACTCAAGCAGTTCCAAGAACGTTTAGTTGAGGAGAGGAAAAAGCGTCTGGAAGAGCGAAAGAAGCAGCGCAAAGAAGATAGACGAAAGGCCTTCTACAACCAGAAAGAAGAGGAGGCTCAGAGGATCCACGAGGAACAGCTGAAGAAAGGTCTTTTTTTTATTACTTTATATGTTCGATTGTTACACTTGTCTGTTAATATTTGGAGTTCTTGAAAGACACATGCTCACATATTTGTATGTTCCATAATTACAGATAGACCCTCATAATGATTATGGCATACCTCTTTTTCTGAGCTTTTGTGATTTTGTGTTTCAGAACGGGAAGAGCGTGAACGCTTGGAACAAGAGCAGAGAGAGGAGGAAGAGCGGGAATACCAGGAACGTTTACGTAAGCTTGAGGAACAGGAAAGAAAACAGCGTGCCCGTCAACAGGAAATTGAGGAGCGTGAGCGTCGCAAGGAGGAGGAGAGGAAGGCACCGGAAGAAAAACCCGCCAAGGTAGCTTATATATAAGATCTTTATATCTTATATCTTTATATATAAGATTATTGCCATACATTATTGGGATTATTGCCTATTTCTGGGGTCCGACTTGTTTGGAGGTAATGAATATAAGAGATGCAGGAGTAAATTTTGGTTCAAATAAATTAAAATGTAATTGTCTTCCCAGGACTGGGCTGACCGTGAGGAAAGCGGCTGGAGGAAACGTGGTGAGGGAGAATCAGAGTGGCGACGTCCTGTTACTGAGAACAGGTGAGTGATTTCAGTCTAACTGATAACCAGACACAGATGTGCAATTGGGGACAATGAGGAAATTGTACAACTTTGCATCTTTTTCTCTTTATTTCTCTACAAGGGAGTGGCGTCAAGAAGGGCGTGATGATAATGAACGGGAAGACCGTGAAACGTCCTTAAGGAAAGGAGGTGACAGTATCCGTCGTGGTGGTTCTGATGACAGGGGACTCCGTCGTGGCTTTGATGACGAACGAGGACCACGCAGGGTTGGTGATGATGACCGTGGACCCAGACGGGGTTTTGATGACGATCGCGGACCCAGACGGGGCTTTGATGATGACCGAGCTCTCAGGAGGGGAGATGACGATCGCGGACCGAGGCGTGGAATGGATGACGAGCGTGGACCCAGACGAGGTGATGATGACCGTGCACCCAGAAGAGGCTTTGATGATGACCGTGGGCCCCGTCGAGGCATGGAGGAACCAAGAGGACCTCGACGTGGGGCAGATGATGACTGGGGTCCCAGAAGAGGAGGGGATGATGAGAGGGGTGGCCGCAGAGGTATGGATGAGTCTGGCCCTCGTCGTGGAGATGATTCTAAACCCTGGAAACCACTGGGAAGACCAGGTACTGAATGTTTAAGTTACATACATGTGGCTTCCAATTATGCCTGATAAATCGAGAAAAGTTTTTACTATAAGAACGTGCTGTAACTAAGATCATTGTGTCTTGCTTTTGCAAGGGTTTTTATTTTTATTTTATTTTTTTACAAGAGGTTGACAATACACATACACATACCACCCACATTCACACCAGTTATGTCTATATGGTGTTCATTGTCTGAACGGTCACAGTGATGTGTAATGCAGAGTATACTTGATTATTCCTGATTATAATTAGAGTAAAATGTGGTAAGTGAGCAGCTCAAGTTTATTTGTTACAAAGTGCAATTTCTCATATATAGAATTTCTTTATATTTCTGATATAAAGGTTTTTAGAAGGAAGTCTTTAAGGCTCAGAGACAAACATAGCATGTTTAATTGTAAGGATTAGAGAGGGTGAAATATTATCATGAAATCAACATATTATATGTAACTCTTGTAGGTGGTTGGAGAGAGCGAGAGAAGGCTCGGGAGGAAAGCTGGGGACCTCCTCGAGATGCTGATCGAGATGATGACGATGATGAACAGGAGGGAGATGACCGCCATGAAGGGGATCGATTTAGAGAGCGCCGCCCTCCCAGGTAAAAATATCACTTGAATTATTCCATTTTTTCTGTGTGTGTGTGAATACTGGAACTGTAAAAACTGTATGTTCTGTACTGTAATATATAATGTAATACTGAATGCTAGATATAAAAAGCATTTACTAAAATCCATTTACTAGTTCAAATTTGTTTACTATTTACTGAGTAGCTTGGCTCAGCTTTTTGGGTGTAGCTTGTTGAACTCACGGAATGTATGGGTGTGTGCATTTGCAGGGAAGAAGGTGGTTGGAGAAGAGGTGGCGGGGAGGAGTCCGGCTGGAGAGACGCGCGGCGTGAAGAATTTGACCGCGAGGGTCGTGGAGCGGCGTGATGTGAGAGAACGCAGAGATGACCGTGATCGTGAACAAAGACCCCCTCAAAGAGACCATGATGAAGGTTAGAGTCTTATAATCTGCATTAAATCCACCTCACCCATGCACCCAGGGTGCACTTAGTGTTGTCTCTACTATATTAAAGTTTCACTTTTGGCAAAAATTAAAAGGACTCCAATTATTCTTACTGGGCTAAATAACATGTTGCTGTTGGACTCTTAATGAGTGGCAAATAATACTGTTTTCTAACTCTTAGGTTCATGGCGTCGTGGTGATGATCGACGAGATGAGCGCAAAGATGAAAAGGAGGCTCCTCCGAGACCACGTGACCGGGACCGTGAGGGTGGCGAGAAGGGCTCCTGGCGCTCTGATAAAGATAAGGAGAACCCACGGCGGACCAAGAACGAGACAGATGATGATGGATGGACCACTGTCCGCCGCTAATGCTAAAGAATCACATTTTTGCTTGATGTCGTATTAAGCCTTGATGTGTTCGCTAATCAGTACGGAGTTGTAAGGTCACTGCTTACATTAACAAGGAATACATAAAGCTTTGCCATAAATTTACAAAATTTATAATGGGGTTTCAAACATGGCAATTTATATTTGTGTCCCTTTTTAAAAAGCTCAACTTCCGTTGAATAGTAGCTCATTCCTTTTTTGTTATGCATGCTTAGACGATTAAAATTGGTCAGACAAAATTATGTAGGCTTTTTTCTTTGAGGTGCAAACATCATAGGCAAGTTCTGAAGACATTAAATTCATTACAGACATGATCTCTCTATGACATCTGCAGGTTTCCTTACAGCTATGCCCATGCTGTAGTTGCTGCTAACCCTATGGTTGTATGTCCTCTAGAAATATGAAAAATCTTTATTAATAAAGTCGTTTGCTCAAATTACTATTTTTTTCCAGTTGTTTTTGTGAAGCAGTGGTAAGGTAATCTTTTTGTGTTCTAATCTTTGTTGCTCAAAGTGGTGGTAGTCTTTCTAGTCACTTGTGGTTTCATGGTTTTGCCACTAGGGGACACTTAAAACTCACCAGTTTCTTTAAAGCTGCAGACCTTCATGCTTGAACTAAGAGTATTTGACTCTGTTACTGTAATCTGCTCTTGCTGGTCATTGTTGACATAGAAGAAATCTTATAACACACCGCTGTTCATTGATTAGCCATTACTGATTTTAAACAAAGTTTTTAAAAAAACTTGTTTTTATTGAAAGAAATTGCATAAAGTGCAAGCTCTGATATTTTGTTCTACCAACAAAACAAGTTGGGCCACCACCATTTCAGTATATGTAAAAACATTAAAAGCATTTACGGCCCTATATAATCCATTCTCAAACATCTTTTGATCAGTTTAAGTTATAGACTTATTGGTTAAACTCACTGGGACCAAGAGGACCACACACACACACATACACAGGTTAATAAGAGGTAATCCCCTATAAAGCTCATCAATGCGACCTCTTCGGATCGTGATTCATTCCGCTCCAAGGGTGATGGAGCGTTATATCGTTATGCAGAAAAGACTAGGAAAAAGAAACAATTACGTTAGAGCTCTTTGTTGCATTCTGGTGAAAAATCCACAATTAAGGCCAATAATCCCACAATTGGAGCTCAAATTCCCACGCAAGAGGTTATGAACTCCCAAACTAGATTAGAGCTTTGTATTTGCTAAGACATACTTTGGGAAGTTTGACCACAGGTCAGCCTGTGTAAACTAATGCGACCTCTATCTGAAGCGTTGAGATCAGCGCTTTTACAAGGCGAGAATTACTTGATCTGCGCATCTGCCACCCAGTGTCATTCATCAGTCTGATCTTTAAAAATGATTGATAAATTATCATTAAACTGCAGACAGCGCATATAACGTTTCTGGCGTTTGTGACAAATGTAAGAGCTCGGATTTGAAAATAGTGTGTTCAAGACCATATTCGTAAATAAATATTACATGCATTTTTATACATGCATTACAACAATTTCACCTACTTCAGTAGATCTAAATCTCGGCACATTATAATGGCTTTATTCCAGCACAATATAAATGAAGTTGAAATCTCCAGGGGAACTCTTGACTCAAACAACTTGTTTGAATATAAACGAGGTCTCATTCATTAAAACGTGCAAAACTATAACGAAGACGAAAAGAAAATAATGTTTAAAATGCGTACTCTCTGGTCTTTCTGTATAAAGTTAACTATTTATTTTAGAAACAGTCGCAGTATAATATTTGTATACGGAACGTCAAGAAAGAAAGAAAACAGTAGAATTTCATTTAACATTCGTTTTATTTTTTTGTCGCCTTTGCAAAAAATTGCAAAAGTTTTTTTTATTTTTCAGGTAATACAATCAAAAGATTGATTTTAGGAAAATGTAAATGTATTGATTTTGATTAAGTGAATTTGCAAGATTCGTTATTTAACAGAGAGTTGTGGCATCAAGTACCATTAAAAATAAAACAAACGAAGAATGTAGTAGTTGCGTGATCAGCACTCCATCTAAAGCTTTGGATCATCTAAAGCTTTTTGCATCTTTAGCTTGCATGATCCTCTGCAAAATTTAACCTTATTTAATGTGTACATTTTTGATTTCTATTAAATTCAAAAGCAGACTGGACAAATCTGTCTATTTTTAATCCTTACAAACCATTGGAAGAGCGAATATAAATGCAAAAAATCGACCCTGTATAAATATAAAACAGGCCTTATATGTGCTTACCAGTTATGTCTGAAAATAACTGAATGGTATATTTTGCACGAAATTGATAGGCTGTGCACACTGAATACATAATAGTGACGCCTGCAGTTTGATGATATAACATAATTCAGTTGACATGTCTATTGCAATGCTCTTCGAAAATCTGTTCATGGGTGTCACTTACGTTTCATAATGTATGAATTCATTGTATATCATTACCGCGTATCTGACACACGTGAAGAATGGACGAAATAATAAGCTGAACGCATAGGTATTTCGATTTCATAAATGTCTACGTGATACTGCCACGTTTAAAACTTTTTTGCTTTTTATTGGTATTACTTGACAGTTAGGTAATAACACAATTAGGTTTTGGGGACTAAAAATTTTGAACAAAAACCTACCTTTACACTGTTGTGCACAAATAGGCCTAATCATTCTTCTGGTTTATCAGATCTATCCTAGTTTCTTATTTTATGAATTGTGAGCAGTTAAAATGTTAGATAAACGTGACTGGTGAGACAGAAGACTGAAAGGCTTTCGTTGACGCTGTGCTATGTCCGTTTTATAACCCAAATATTATTATTAATTACAATAAATAAAGAAACAATCATAATGTGGCTCGAGCTTCTTATTCTCTGTCCACGGGAGGCCGGTAAAAGCAACCTTTCATAACTGCAAATGGTAACAAAAATATGGAAGGTTATACATTTCGTCGTAAGAATAGGGCTACACATAGGCTAATCAAATGAATCGGCAGTGATTTTTCCGAAAAATAAAACAACAATATGGTGAAACAATACAACATCCTTTGCTTATAGTCTATCACTGCTGCCACCGACTTTGTTCGCGCAAGAATATAGATGTAATGAAGGTTTTGTAAAAACACCAGTTGGTGGCGCACTGTCCTTACACATTAGTGCAAAGAACCAAAAGCATTCTGACCCCCTCGATTTATACTTCATCCATCTCATTGACTTCTCTACAAACCTGCACAAGTGAAATTAAAACGCAAAACAAAAAAAGATACTTTGGTAGCCTCTATAATATGCCTTTAGCCTATAGCTTATCTACCAAAGTCAGACAATTCTACAAAAAAATAAACGGCTCAATAATTTCTAAATATTTTTTTCGTTTCTCTTCAGCTTTTAGTGCTATACACATCAGCAAAATAATAACAAAGCCAGAATCGTAAAAATGTAAATGTTGTATTTTAGGTATTTATTTGTGGTCTTTTATTGCTGGTGATATTTAAGTGTGGGATCACAGCTTTTTGTAGTATAAAAGTGTACCAAAAACCGCGATAAGACACATAAGTGTCTTTTTGAACGTTCTTTATAAAGGTCGTAGAGTATACATCATGCATAAAAGAGCAGACGGGATAAAACCAAGAGTGACCCTGACGAAATAGATAATTGTTAATGTCTGTCTAGCATTAAGATTAAAATATTTTTTTAAAACATCAAATCACTTGAATATATTAATTGGAGTAAAAACAAATAAGTTCATTTTATCCGGCAGGCCAAGTACAGCATGTTTAGACGCAACAAAAATATACAGGAAAATTATAAAAAACTGGCCTTTATTAGGTTGTAATTGTGACTAGATAAATTAATAATAATAATTATTATTATTATTATCTTCATATCTTAAAACCTTTATATTAACATACATTAATCTTGCTCCCTATTACCAACACACGTATAGGCTCAAATAAATGAAGGCAAAGAGAGTACCGTTTAATCTGATCCAAATGTAGAATCGTAAAGACCACTTATCGTCTCATGTGCTGTGTTCTTACGTTAAAACTATAACTGAATATTTATTAAACAAATGTTGAGGATTTTGAGCTGTAGAAGAAAGTTATCACGTAAACAGAAAACGCAGGAATTTTGTAAATTTATTTTGTGTGTTCTGCAGCGTAATAAAACGTTCATCATAATCAAACTTAAACCCAGATTAATTTGATCGAATTAATTGAATAGCTGTTTAATAAACGAGGAAATGCTGCTAACATTTGATGGGAGATAAAGGTCTTTATTTAAGCCCAATAATTGCAGTTTTGCTGTGTGTGATTTATTTGAAATTATTTAAAGTCAATAAGATAAAAAGTTATTATTCATCACTGAAATAGCTTACACTGTGCAATTCACTCCCTAAACCCCAGAGATTGCGATGACAGCTGATCATACCTGAACTTTCGAGATGTGGTATGCACATTAGTAACCCATAATGGGCTTGAACTCAACTAATTTAATGAGTAGTTAGAGGGTAATAGACTCTTGTAGTCATACGACAAACAAACAGAGCTGAAAATATTGTCTGTGTCTAATAAGCCTCATCCTTGTCTCCTGGCCAATAGAGAAGGAGAGTCTCTCATCCCTAAACTAATCACAAACCTGTCGGAGAAAATGAAAACGCGGAGAGAAAGCAGAGGTGGGCGTTAAACGGGCCCAACTGGATTGCCAGATGAGTAGTGCATGTCTTTAAAAGATTAAAGTTTGATATGCATGTCATTTAAATTGAAATCAATTTACACAACATCTTTTTTTTTTACAAATTCATCCTTTTGTAGCAGACAAGTACCTCAAAGCAAATCAGCAAGTACACTTTTATAAAGCTTTGTCTGCAACGTGCACTGATTAAGCAGTGATGTGCAGTAAAAACGTGTAATAGCGTCCTTAGACTCAGTGTTGAACAGAAATGCATGCTGAAGTACCTCGAGTCTCTGAATGGGATCAGATGCGTATGTAAATTGCTCCACAGCTCTGCGTGGTTTTGGGCGAATCCGTTCCGTTTTGCTTGAATCCGCCTCTCCGTGCTCGTTCGTATTGACGCACTTAAAGACTCTTCCCTCAACCTTAAGGCGAGCGGCAGCGACCAATCACCAAGCCATTACAGGCTTCAGAGGAAACTGTTTATGTGACTCCAGAGCTAATTAGGCTCATGAACTAACAAATCGCTAGCACAACTGGCGAGGAACCGATCACATTCATGGATTGTCTGGAGAAGTCGACAACCTCTGTCACGATGCGTTCTTCTGTGCGCTTTTAAAAGATTTTCTGCTCTTCTTTAGCTGCCACTAACTTGCTGACAAAACTTTGCTCTTGGGTGTGGAGTATTTTTTAGTGCAAACTCGTGTGCCATTTTCACTTAAACTGGGGAATCTTCACCGGTGAACCATGTTTCAACCCACACCAAAGAGGTGTTTTACCATAGAGTCTTTGGTAGCGAAGGATAATCCTTTGCCAGCGTCGAGATCCGAGGAGCCCATACGACCGGCGGCTCTCAGCTATGCAAACTCAAGCCAGATGAATCCATTTCTAAACGGCTTTCATTCCAGCGGCAGGGGCGTCTACTCAAACCCGGACTTGGTGTTCGCTGAGGCTGTTTCACATCCTCCTAACTCCGCCGTCCCAGTCCATTCAGTACCTCCTCCTCACGCTTTGGCTGCTCACCCGCTGTCGTCCTCTCACAGTCCGCACCCTCTTTTCGCCAGCCAGCAAAGGGACCCTTCAACTTTTTACCCGTGGTTGATACATAGATATAGATACTTGGGTCACAGATTTCAAGGTAGGTTCATGCAGAATATTTTACTCGGCTATTTTTTTACTGTTCGTCCAGTGTTGAGTGTTTTTTCTGACAATATGTCCCAGAAAAAAAACTGACTTTCAGTTCAGATTGAATCTGCTATTTATTAGAAGCGAGTTAAAAAAACGTTTATACCCATTTTTAATGCATTAAAACATTTTTGTTAAACTAATGACATTATACCACGGTTCGTGCCTAATTTTCAAATCTGGCTTCGTTTTGTCATGAAGCTGGTTTTAAAACTTCTTGGTCAAAATTATTACATGTGGATAAGTTTCGAATATCATCATCTAGTTTGAATATTTGTTTTAGTGCAAACTATTGCTTTTTTGAATTACTTTAATAAAGCATATAATTTTTATTTTATATTTTTGAAAAACTCCATTTAAAATAACACGGAAAAACATTACAAAAGAAATGCTTAAAATTAAAAGATACAATATTAATGCTTAAAATAAAAAAGACGTTTAATTTCTGTTCGATTGTTTTATAAAGTTAATTTAACTGGTTCCTATTAATTTTACTGCTGTTAAGAAATCTGCTCTTATTTCGTTGAATAATAAACGTTAATATCCAAATTAAGTTTGGCACTTTATCGTACTAATATACATTTTTCACTACTTACGTGCACATTGTTACAGCAATTAAGAATTAAACTTGTTTAATTTACATGATTTAATGTGAAGTTCAGGCATAGAAAATAATTAGTCATCCAACCGGAACACTTGCGGCCAATACATCCTGGGAATAATTATTTGCTATTTGAAAAGAGCATTGGATTGACGCACAGTACGAACATATTTCGATGCTAAAATAAATACAGATTATCATCTAGTGCGTTGTTTTTATACATACGGGAAATGTTATTATGAGCATCATTTTTTAAATGACTGCTATTGTGTACATTTAATTTAAACATAACAATGTCTTATTTAAACTTGCAACAACAGTTTAATTAGCGACAGTTAATAGTTAAAATATATATTTTACATGTTTCAAAATTATTTAAATTGTGATTATAATATCATTGTATATCTTTAATAGCTAATGCATGTTATATAATGTTCTAAAATTTTAGGCCCTGTAGTTTGAAATTAATTCGTGAGAACACATGAACGTAGCAGCAAAACAAGAATCCATGCCAATATTTTGAGAACGGGTTGTATTTATCACTCTTTTTGTTACAGGCAACGAAACGAGCCCGGAAAGCTTTCTATTGCACAATGCACTGGCAAGAAAGCCCAAACGGATTCGGACAGCTTTTTCACCATCACAGCTTTTACGGCTTGAACATGCTTTCGAAAAAAATCATTACGTCGTCGGTGCGGAACGAAAACAGCTCGCTCACAGCCTTAGCCTCACAGAAACTCAGGTAAGATATCTACCTGTCTTTATGTGAGCTTGCTTAGATGTGCGTGTGGTGCCCTGATTATAATAATAATTGTTGAAAGGCTGGATAAAAAGAAATCGTCTTTGAATGAGTACACTGTATCGTCATTCCTAAATAGAAATATATGGTAATATTTGATTT
This sequence comes from Beaufortia kweichowensis, assembly GCA_019155185.1. Lineage (NCBI taxonomy): Eukaryota > Metazoa > Chordata > Actinopteri > Cypriniformes > Gastromyzontidae > Beaufortia > Beaufortia kweichowensis. The sequence goes on along the minus strand of CM032801.1, from coordinate 12,206,155 downwards.
TTGTGTGGTATTTAAAAAAATATTCTGAATGTTTTAACAAACATTTAATTTTCGCCTATTTAAATACAAAAATAAAATGGTTGATGTCTTTATAGAACCGTTGGCTATATTATTTCCAGTATGTTTGCACTTAAATGTATCATTATTTTTGTCAGTGCTCATTGTAAGTAGATATATAAATTCGTTCGTTGCACATTCGTTCATTGATAAGCGAAAATGTTGTTGCTTTGTTCAGAATTTGCTTGACATTACGTGCGTAAAGAGCTCAGCATTGTTCTTACAGCGTAATGGTCTGGAGTGAGTTAAATCCACCATTTCCAATTCACCCCGATTTTGGTGAGGTTGAACGATTCCGTTTAAGACAGTGCTCTTGTGGAAAATGCTTGGCAATTAACCAGTTAACTGGTTTAAATGGACATTTGAAAAAAGAGACGTATTCTATGAATTTCCCTAACCATATTTAAGATCGTATTTGCGCGTATCGTTCAGTGTCCCGGTCGGAGTCTATTGTCCCGGTGACAGCACCGGCCCTTGTCTGAACGGCGCCTTTCAGAAGAGCAAGTGAGAAAAATGGACTACGAGCCACTTCAATGCTTCAATTAGCTCTCTGAAAGCACATTAAATGTGCCTCACTTGCCAAGTTGTCTGCTGTGAGCTTGCGGATGATATGAATAATAAAGGTGATGAATTAAGCTAAAGACTGAACTTCTAAAGTGAGCTAATAGAAAAGGTTTTATACTAAGGGGTGAATTGTAAATAGGCCAGCTAGCATACTGTTATGTGATAACAAGCGACAGTGTCGGTGAAACTACACCTGTTATACGCTATTATGTATACAGTAACATGCTGCTGATATTGTAATGAGTGCATTTTCACCCAAAAACAGAGCATGAGGTTGAGGGTTTAACCTGTCGGTCGTAAACAGGTCAGTCAGGTGCACTGGAAAAGAAAAGCCAATCCTTCAGTCTATTCCTTACATTTATTCTTTTCCGTGTATTTAATACTTCGTCCACATTCTTCGGACTGTTTTAATATATGCAGCCTAGAGACACCGAATGAAAGACGACCAATGCTCTCGCGAATAGATTGTAAGATACCTGGCAGCTCTTTGTCCATCTAGCCCTATTTATTCTTAGGGCCCGTTAGTGATACCTTCTCCAACTCTCTTTGTTTAATTGTATATGTAATCGTATTCAAAGGCAAACGAAAAGCCTCTTTTCGATTCATTTTATTTTGCGCTAACTATTTACACTTTTCCTCCCTGCAGGTAAAAGTTTGGTTCCAGAATCGAAGGACAAAGTTTAAGCGACAGAAACTGGAGGAGGAAGGATCGGATTCACAACAGAAAAAGAAGGGAACTCATCATATAAACCGATGGAGACTAGCCACAAAACAAGGAAGCCCTGAGGAAATTGACGTCACTTCAGACGATTAAAAGACTTAAACTGTTTGAACCCAGGACAGTGACGTGGCTTGAAGGATGTCACGGATAAGGATGCTGTGTACTGACAGAGGGAGAGGGTAAAGCCAATATCACATTTTGATTCTTCGAGATCGGCAGCTTGAGGGTGAGAGATCCTGTTGGTGGCACTGCTGTCACTACAAGGAACTGTCAATACTTTTCACATTGCCAAGGCAAGGTGATTGACAGGTATTACATGCAGCCCCCCATCACAACACTACCCGCACCACCTCATCACCACTAGAACGAAACATAACTGAAATGCGCATAGGACATTTGCACTTCTGAGGGGTTTTCTCTAATTTTATTTTTTCCAGACGTGAACCTTCCACTTCAAGATACCAAAATATACAACTGTTTTTGTAAAACTTGAATTGCATGATAGAGCAATTAATTTTTGGTAGGCTAATTAATTTGACCTTAACTTTGTTTTGACTCTATTTTTAACCTGAAAAAATGTTGTGTGCTTCTTCCTTTTTTACAACAGTGTGCAGTCTTTGAATTTATGATTCTCGTGTTAAAGTGATTGTGAAAACAATATGAAGTAGCAGTGCTGCGTTATAGTGTTTTTAAGAAGTAAACCGATTTAAAACGAATTATAAAAAAACTTTATTCAAGTTTATCACACACACAATAGTAATTATAATAAAAAATACCATGACATTCCTTAAAATTTAAACTTTACCATGACTCCGTAATCTTGGTGCGAATATATTATCGGGACTCGCCCCTCCTTTAAAGAGTTGCCTCGAAGGATTAATGCAAGAATTGACGGCCGCCTAGGCAGCAAAACTTCAAGCACTGAGCGTATTCCATGTATAGAGATAATAAAAGCTAATGTTTATGTTAAATCGTCTTTTACAAGAATGTAAATAATTTTTGTGTTTGTGTTAAGTTTGCTACAATTTTAACACAAAGTATACTTCCAAGAAGTATGTAATTGTCAATATTTTGTCAATAAAGTTTTATCAACATGTTGCTCAGAATAAAATACAAGCTTTTTGTTTTATAGAGACAAAATGTAACTTGTACCCAGTAGTAAATGATTTACGCTACAGCGCAGTATTTCTGTTTTCCATAGTCACATCATCAGGACAATAGTGTCTGACAGTTGTCTTTTGATCGAATTCCCTGGTGTCATTGTTTATCAGAACAAACAAGAGGGGTATCATAATAATTATTATTTTATCAATGGATTATTCCACCAGCTGTATAAGTAATCTGAGGATATAACCCACTGAACGGGGAGACTGACTGGTTAAAATGTAACACATAGAATGCTGACAGCGGTTTTGAGCTCGATTTTCCAAAGCAAAGTGCATGTTTTTTCTTGCCTCATTTGCCTCTCATTCTGATAGACTGGCATTAACCAGTTTAATTTCTATTGGTAGAAGAGCAGCGTCTGGTCTGTTCAAGCTACAAAGAGTCCTGCGAGCTTTTGTGAAAGTGCAAATCAGTTTAGGCAATTATCATACGAGTAATATGTGGGGGAAAGGGAATGCATTGCCCAGTGGTCCACTTTAATCTGTTAATCCGTGGATCCGAGGGGGCCTGGTTGGACATAATTTAGTACAATCTGACTACCTCTCACTTGCGATAAGAGGAGGTTTGCAATGTGCCGCAAAATAGGAGCTTTGTTTAAAATCTTGTCGGTAGTTACGCTTAGAATGTGTCTTGCCTGCATTACTAGTTTAGTTGTTTTTTTTTAACTAGATCAGTTATAGTGTGCGAATTGTATGTGAGTTGATCTAATAATTCGTGTTTTTGATTATATTTTGAAAACATTATGAACCAAAATTTGTCGACGTTTTCAATAATATAACTGCGTGAAGTTAAACATTTTTTTAATTATTCACATGTGACACAAAATTAATTGACCATTTCTGAACGTGATCATATTTCCCCAAAACTTAAAAAAGTAGTTTGATAAGGGTTCCATTTTAAAAGTGTTTTCCATACACATTTTTTAAAACAGTCTGTGGACTATAACGGTAATAAAAAAAATCTGCAGAGAATACCATTAGCTTTGAAAAAACCCTAAAAGCTTTATTACAAACCCAGCTTTGAAATAGAGGGATTAGAAGGCTGAAAGGGTCCCACAATAGTTAGAAGAAAAGGTTTCATGCTAATGAGGTTAATGCCCTTTGTATCTCCGGACTCCACAACTTCATTACTCCTATCTCGGGCAACACCGAGCGGCTCAGAGCCCACAATCCACTCGAGCTGTTCCCTACCCTGCCTAAAGAAGGATTTGATAGCAGCCCTGTTCAAACTAGATAATTATATCTTTTCAAGTTGGAATTAAGATAAAGAAAGTGCAGGGAAGGCGGTGAGCCTTGATCCGCTGCAAACAAATTTGGCGCACTTTCTCCCTGCGTTGTGCCTCAAAAGACAGGACACCCCCCTCATTACCTCTTGCACCCCTTTATTAATTTTGCATTGCCTATTAAAAATACGCCTGGTGTTTTGCATTAAATAGTGGACAATTAGCTGAACTTAAAACAGGAAATTATATTTAACAGAATAGACACAAAGGGGTTTATATTTTAAATGTTGACGTAACGGAATTAAGTTCATTTAAAGGTCACGTTAGTTTCTGTAATATTCTATATATTTATTATATTATTCAATATTTATATAGTAAATGTGCGGCAAATCATTAATTAACATTTTAATCACATATACCTATATGTTATTAAATATAATATAAATGCATTATACATATACAGTGAGCTACGGATTGCTTTGTATTGGCTATATTAATCGAATTGTTTTTTCTAAATAGCCGTACGGGCCATGGGACGGGCTGTATAGAGAACCTTCTGACCCGCTTAAGTAACCCCGTGCTGCGATAACTTGTCTCAGAGCAACATTAACTTAAACGTTCAACAACGCCACGCTTATGCAGTAGGAAAACGATCAATCACAGAGGGTCACTGCCATGATTCATCATACAGTCGAAAAAGTTGGTGTAACTTCCAAACGCTTGCAGTGGTTTCTGAAATTAAGGGTTTTAAACTAAGGTGTAAAACCTGCGACATACGAGTGATGTTAAATAATTACCCCTAATTTAAAACAGCCTCCTATCAAATAACCCCACTGACCCAAAACCTCTAATCTGCAATTACTAGCTTTAATTACGTCCGCTGATCCCACTAAAAGGCAGTTTTACAGGACGGTCTGGACTCATGTGTAAAATAAAGCTGGATTAGAAAAACACCTGCAATATTGCGAATGCACAAACCTTTTTTTTTAATGTATACGATTTTCCTAAAAAAATTGTAGCCTGTATTCCGTCCCTGTTCCACTGTAACTTACTGACAGCGGGAAAACCATCTATTGAAAGAAGAATATACTGTTTTTTCGCATTTCCACAGAGCCGCATTTCGGTGGCAACTGGTCACCCGCTCTGGTTCGAGATGATATTTATAGCATGGCAATATGACGTCACGACAAACACAATCTATCCAGTTTCACAAATTGCTTTTGAAACTGATCCTTGTAATGGGAGAATGAACTCCCTAACAATTCCCGTGGCCTTGCCATAAGGTACAGCCATAAATATACAAGACTAATGAGCAATTACAATATAATCACAAATTATTTACAATACAAATTAAATATCATATCTTAGATTCAGGTACTCATTTTAATATTAACGAAGGGAAGGTTTGTGTATTTCCTTACAAATGATGGGCCCTGAGGGCTCGACATATACATTATTTAAGCAGAACTTGACTGGTGAAATGAATATATGTGAACTAAATTTAATTTTCATTATTTGTCTCTTTTGGTAATAATGAGTATTGGTCAAGCCCACTGTATCGTTTGGCAGCTGTCAAATCCTCTAACTCAGCTTGCTTAAATTAAGACTCCACCTCCGCCCATCTCTATTAAACACACAAACATCAATGGATCAGAGAGGTGGCACTGCTGAGACTTTATCGAAGCCCGCTTCCCAGAGTCCCTTCATTGATAAATCTGAAAGCATTTGTGAGGTTTATTGTGATTTACCATCCATACTAAAAAGTCAATTACGCATTTCTCCGCATATTTCATACAGAGATCCTGTTAATATTGAATGCTATGGCTAACGCCGTCTTTAAACATAATACAATTAATATATATTACTCGTTATGACACGACTATTTTTGACTGAAGAATAATACGTCAGACTTGATGCAATGCTAAAAAGTGCATTGATGTGAAATGTATTACTGTTATGTAATATGTGCAGTTTTTGTGTAAAGGGTGAGAACACTGGGGACGTATAGGGAAGGTAAATTATCTATCTTGAAGAAGTAAAACCCACTATTATTAGTACGAAAACGTTATGGATATCCATAATAATCCATACCTCATATTTTTGTATACTTGTTATTGGAAAACCAAAAATCTGTTTAACACCCTTAAAATACATTTTAAAAAGCATTACAATTTTGCCAACTATACCGACTAAACTATAGATAAGTTAGTGCAATAGGTCTAGTTGTCACACATTTAAATGCCAGTTTTTAAAAAATCTCAATTTCAATTTAAAAAATATCAATTTCTATATGCACATCAACTATTACTGCCATAAGAAAGGACACTGTTTTATTAAAAACACTAATTCATGGGTATGTTTTTAACCTGACATGAAATAGTCTGTTATAGGCTCAGCTGAATATTAAATGTTAAAAAGAAACGTAGAACAAGTCATGAAACAGCACAAATGTAAACGGTAAATACGAAAATAACTATTAACTGTTATGTTAGGCAACAAACTTGTATAATTAAAACATTTGTCATAACATGCCCTAAAAATAAAGATATATTTCCCCGAACTGACATAAAACAAAAAAAATTCTTATCGTGAGGACACATTTTCATAAAAATGCCCAAATGCATGCTGGTAGTTTATTGTGTTCACATGTTTACCCAAGAGCTGCATAAGAAATAAGATCACATTGTAATTGTAATCCGGATGATAAAACAATTCACTAAAACTTTAAACCAACATACAAAACCAATGCTATTTATTGAAACACACTTTTTATATACACTTTCAAAACCTTCAAGTTAAATGGCCCTTTTGACAAATAGCCTGAGTCTTCACTTTGGTGGTTGAACAGACAAAACGCATAGCCTACAAACTGCACGAACACAAAAACCGCAATTAAAGAAGGCCTGTAATATACCTGTAGCAGGTATGTCTTTGGGGACTTCTGGTACGACGTTTATTCTAACTACACAGTTTTAGGCAATGTCATCCGTGTAAAGTATTTCAACTTTTAACAGTAAATAACCTTCGATAAGGCATATCACGAAAAGATTACTGGGCTGTGCAGCAGCTGCATGTAAGCAGTCTATAGGCTATAATCTGTAATATGATATGAATTAATTATACGACTGTTATCGCATATCAAGAAGTGATGATAATTCAAGTTTAGGCTTAGTTATTTAAAACAAATGATAAAATCTAAAGGGCACAGACTGTTTATATAATCTATTGTGCAGCTCTTTGCGTCTCTCGTCTATCAGGCATCTGGTGCGGCATTTAGTTATTCTCCTTGAACATAGTGAGCATGCACTGACCATCTCGCGCAATGGATTAAAACCAAATCATATTACACTGCCATTGGCCCCAAGCGCACTAAACCTTATACGCTCACGTAGTTTTTTTTTTCTTTTTCAAACTTTTTCAAAGATTTACATTAACACTGTAGACATTTTATGTTCTGTAGTTTATCCGGTTTCACAAAATGTTACATGATCCGTATACCGTTAACAGAAATGATGGAGAATGTAAAACAGATCTCACACAAGAGTCACCTACCACCACTTGAGTTTAAGTGCAGAATGCTTTCCTTACTGTTTCTCAAGTTGTTGGATTTTAGGCTAATAATAATAATAATAATTATTATTAATAATAATAATAATAATAATAACAATACGTTTAAAAAATACTGGCGTCTGACATTCCCTTTATAGTGCTAATGCATTCCATATGGCAGGACTGTACACCTGATAAAATACCTCTGGGGCCTCCCTGTTTGGAAAATCCTCAATTCGTTCCCTAAATCAAATAAACAATGGCTTCACTAAATATATCACATGTGTTACAATATTGATTCGCCTAGTCAACTGGCTTCGTGGTCTTTCCTCTTGTATGTGGCCTATGATGATGGTATGGATTCCAACACTAGTTCATTGAGTGTTCCTGTTCTGAAAGGACATCATTACAGCAGTCAGCCTTTACATTTAGACAACATACCTTGAGCGCACAGAAGCCATTCACAAACAAAACAAGAAAACATCTGCAGTGCCAGATTTGTCTGGGAATTGTTTATGAAAAATATGAATTTTTATTAAACCAAATTTGGTATATTTATGTGTCTTCGACAATTAATACATTAGTATCCTAGTCAGGTTGAAATCCTATTATTACAAACACAGAAATCTAGCTTGTAGCTGGACTAACTATTTTCACAAAATGTTCAAAGTAGAATAGATGAATAAGTGGATGGATCTATTGACAGATATTTTATTGTTAAGTAATGAGTTCAAACACATAAATATATGGAGGCAGACATACTGTCAATAAATCATTGTTGGCTTACCTTGAGTGACCTATATTTTACATGAGCTGTGAAAGTAAAACCTTGTTCAGCAAGAGCAGAGACAATGGACAAAGTGTCATGAAAATAGTGCAAGTGTAATACTATACTGGAACAAATTCAAGTATGACATGGTGCATTATGCATTTTATTCTGCAAAGGCTTGATCCATTTAATAGTCATTTACAAAATACTTACTAAGTTTGGTTTTTTTATCTCTTCTGTGTTCACCTGTTTGGACTGATAGCTTAATATTGATTAACAGAACAAATGCTTTTTCTGTGGTGAAATTCTCTCTAATTTTTTCATTTAAATGATAACCTCATATTCTTCTAATTTCAATAAATATTTCATTGCAGTTGTGCTAATAATGTCATTTTCCACGTGCAGCCTGCAAACAACAGAAAACAGACCTGAAAACCACCTGATGTGAGAACACTGTCAGTCTGAGAGTCAAGGAGCCCTGGCTGACCTGCTCTGAATTAACCGCTGGTGTGTTGCCTGGACCAAACACTGTCCAACACTCATGATGCAGAAAGAAAATATTTTTCTTAAATTAATAACATATAAATGCTAGGCAAATAGGATTTACTGTAGAGGGAAAGTGTGGAGTAGCAAATTTGTTTGTTTATAAAGGCTAGCAGATGATTCAGACGAACTTTTGGGTTATTTTCTATTACATCTGAGAGTTACTTCAGGCAGTTTGGGTAGCAGTACATTCTAAATATTATAAGTATTTTAATGAATGCTAGATGTTGTAACCCAATGCAAAAAAGAACTGCTGAAGGAGAAAACCACCATGCAAAAACAGTGCACGAAATTGGACTAAATATATATGTATGTGGTTTTAATAATGAAGAACACACATAAAGAAAATCACCTATTAGACAGACATGAATTATTCACACATCATAATTTCTAGTCATTTTCTAACATCTGTGATTTCATAATTAAAATCTGCCTTTCAGCGAAGACCTTCAAATGTGTAGGCTGTATTTTTGGCCATTAACATTTTTTATTTTTTATCATTTAAAATCCAAATATTAGCTCATAAAGCATCTATTGATACATAGAAGTGTACAGGACCTTTACAGTAGTCTTAAAGGTTTGTGTTTACCGCCGGTTGCTTTTTAATCTAGGTGAGAGAATAGAGTAAAGCAGGCCACTTCACACATGTAAGGTGGTGTGTACATGTGTGTGCGTGTGAGACGCTCTCTTTTTCTCCTGCCCAGTCACTTGCTGTCCTTTTAGGGGACTCCAGAGGCTAGTTAAAAGGTGTCTGATTCTCACTATGAATCTAATTAGATCCTTGACTGAGGTCTTAACATTTCCTTGAAGGGAGGAGGAGAGAGAGAGAGAGAGAGAGAGAGAGAGAGAGAGAGAGAGAGAGAGAGAGAGAGAGAGAGAGAGAGAGAGAAAAACTGTTCAGAAAGGGGAGAAAAGGTGCTAAAACAGCATCTCGTTTCTTCCTCCTACAAACCTCCACCCCCATCCTTCTGGCCTCCTCTGAAGAAAAACAAAGACCAGCAAGCTAATGAAGTTGGTAATTAAGAGGCTTCTGTCAGGCACAATGGGTAATTAGGAACTTGCTTCCCTTGGGTGTTAGTGGTCCGGTCTCATCAGTGCTGAGGCCTGTGGTCTGACCAGGGACACTGGGCTCTCAGACCCTTCAGAAAAACAGAGAGAAATGCTCATTTTCACCTCAGCCTGACCCAAATCTGTTGTATCTCCCCCGCCTGCTATTCAGCTGTTTTTCCCACATTCTGAATTTCAGTGAGCTGTGATGTAAACTTGTTAGCGAGCAAATGGAGAAAATTGCGTAAAAAAGAGCAGGTGTAGTTTGGTCAGACCTGTTCATTGTGTGCACATGCCAGGCACCTTTGCTCATTCTGTTGTTGATAAAATGCTCATTTAGATGTTTTCCTACCTAGATAATGCAGATAATTAATCAAAACATTAATATTCCAAATGAAAAAATAACTGTACACTGTACACAAAACTCCTTTACAGTATGTAAATGACTGAGCAGTAGTGAAGCATCTTTGGAGCCGGCTGGCCCACTCAGCATTCTGCAGGAACAGAGCTTTGCTCTAATTAGCACGTTTACTTTAGATTGCTTGACTGTGGTGCGGATAGAGAAAGTTCACTTGGCCTCAATTAAGCATATTTATCTCTGATTATCTGTCGGTAAGATTTCTGCCTGGGCAAAGAGATTATTTTAAAGAGGTGGGGATATGCGGGCGTGATGAAATGTTCTGAAGATGTGATGTCTTTCAGAGTAGAGAAAATAAATGAAAGATTTGGAAATTGAATCAACTAAAGAAGAGTTTAAAGTGAGGCTAATATGTGGTTTTGCAGACTCTGATGTGTTCACTTACCAATTTTTTCTGAGTCAATGTGTTTTACTAGATGTAAATGCAAATGAAGCCTAAATATAATTTACAAATTGATTTAAAGTTAACAAGTGAATTTCAAAAATGCACTGACTAGAAATAATACAAAATTTACAATTAAATGAGTTTTATGAATAGTAAAGTAAAATAGTTAAACAACAAATGTATTGGCTTTTATAGTAACACATGCTTGATCTACTGATTCCCTAACAAAACCTCTCTAAAGGATAAGTCTGCTACAGCCGCCATGAATGATTCTGTGATGTGACGGTGGCTTACTCAAACACAGTAATGCCATGACTATGTTTTGTATTTTTATGATATTGTGTTTCTGTGGCATCCATTTTCAACAGCTGTATGTACTACACCTGCTCCACCGCTGTTATTTGCCACTAAAGGGTGTGAGGCAGCATTACAACATCGCTTTTACCACCTGAGGCACAAAGAATCAAGGGAAAACACTCATATAGTGCGGCATGGGTTCTAATGCAACACTAAAATCCTCTGATTATTCTTCTTTAATTAGTTGGGGAAACAAGGAAAGTCATACTCTAGTTGTGAGCAGGCTAATAGCAGAAAAGCACACATGTTAATTAAAGTTGAAAGTGCTAAAGTGTTTATAAAGAAATAAAACACAACCATTATATGACCCCCCCACACTTTTAAAAAAACACAATTATCAGTTTGTTTGTATCGTTGTTGATGGTCACTGGCCATAAGTTATAACGATAGGATCATTTGTTGTTTTCACCCCAAACTTTAGTTATCATTACATCATTACTCTGAGAAACCCAACTAATAACACAGCTTATATCTTCGTTGTCACAACTCAGCACTTAAACCAAGATGGCTTAACCCAAGTCTCTCAAAGATACAGTAGAAACAAGAGTCTGATTGGCTGACTCCTTTGATCCGGTCATGCACTATTGCATTCCTGAAAAGCATTTACACTGTTTAGACTGGAAGTGTCCCGCTGCAGGGCACAACACCTGTGGTTTGAACCTGTGACCTCTCATCTAAGTGTGACTGCAGAAGCCTCCTGGTCAGTGCAGGGATCAGCATGGACAGACAGCTGCATAACTCCTCATATCCTGTTAGCCTCACTATCATCTTGAACTGTGTATCCAGCCCTGAAGATATGTCACCTGCACTCAGGTAAGAAAAGCACTCACAATAGTCAAAACGTCAATGCACTTTTATGTATGCAGTAATACACGACACACAAGACAAAACTGACTCTTTTGGAAAGTATTTTTTTATAGTTCATGTTTCAATGCTGTCTTGTCTCAAGCAATATAGTATATATTCAAAATATGCAACTTTTTCATATATTAGAAAACAAAAAGCCAAGGATACACAAGCACTTCTGTGCGCATACATATTCCTCGTAAGCTGTGTGCACTGTGTAAATGGTAAGTGCAATCCAATTTGTAAACAACTTTTCAGATGCGTGGCATGAATAATATTGATATTAGTTTAGCTTAGTGCCTTTTTCCTTTTAAGTCTTAAACAACAATGGCTGAGAGCATAAAATTTGACTATTGGCCTGAACTAATCTAATAAAGTAATTGTAGTATAAACACCAATTTCCTTAATTTTACACTTATGAATGCACATAAATACATAAAATGTTCTCAGATCACAAAAACGTATATAGATAAGTACAATCAACACGTTAACATCCAAATCAACATAACATATTATTTATAAACAAATTATCCACAGCCCATGTGAACACAGGAAGATTTTAATAAGGATCAGGGTCAGCTGGACTCCTGCACGAAGGCTGAAAATAGAGCCTGTGTTGAAAATTCTGTTTCTTTTCTCAGCAGGTGTTTGACAGTTGCCCGGGCTGGACTATAACAGATGCCTCGAGCACCCTCTAACTTCCTCTTCTAACATCACTCTGTGTCCAAAATTGCTTTGAGTGAGCGAGTGAGAGCATCGGTTTCACAGGGGTCCATTCCTCATCGTCCGGCCTCGACCCCGCACCTCTCAGCGCCACAGGCAGGGGGGAAGATAAAGAGTCCTGGCCTGTCTGGCTGTAGGAATCCTAAATATTAGTGGCAGTAAATCAGGCCTCTATGGCCCTATGGGTAGCTATTATCTTTTTCTCACTAATAAATCCCTCTTTATCACTGATAAGGTGCTTTCCCTCCCTAACCTTGCAGAGGAAGAAAAAAGAAGTGTTTTAGGAAGGAGGGGGTGAAGCCACTGAAGAGGTCAGCTGGTATTGAGTTGTTTGTCTGGTATCTAAGATGATTAAGGTGCATTTTACATTTGAGTTCCTTTAATTTAGCACTTGTGGAACTATTTATTATTACCTTAAGAATAAATAAAACAGTTTTTCATTTTGATACATAATTTTTTTTTACATGAACACACACACACACACACAAAGAGGATATACGGTTTATTGAAAAAGATTAAATAATTATTTAAATTTAATAACTTTGTTTATTAAATGATCAAAATAATAAATATTGGACAATTCAACTAGATATATAACAATAAGAATATATATATATATTTTTATTTTATTTTTTTACAGAAAACTGCGATTGCTGTGAAGACCTCTGATAATACAGATACCACCAAACATCGACGCAGTGATTGATCTGGCAGTAAGCTGGTAGTGACTTCTTGAGAAAAGGTTAGATAGGCTGACGACAGGAGGCCATCTCTTTGATAAGACTGTCCTCTGATTGTATCACCTGCAGGTCAGAGTGTTTAAATGGGTTTAGCCGTGTTGTGGAGCAGGATCAGGCTGTTTAAAGCAGCGATCTTTACATGCACTTAGCACAGTGATAAGCTACTGTGATAGCAGATCAAGGCAACTCCCTAGAGCCCTACACAACAGGTACAACCACACATGCACCACTCTTTAGAAAGATGCTACTGTACCATGGAGGCAAATACACACGATTTAAAGTGTTGAATTTATTTATGTTACATAAATATACTTGAAAACGTGCTTATATCAATATGGGCAGTATAACTTGGTAACCTATTTGCCACCTTATTAAGATTTATAATAGTGTAAAGCTAACAAACAGCAATTACATAAAAAGGCCACACTTTTTTCACAAATTGGCAAGACTGGACCCTATTCAGTACAAAGACTTAAGTTTAACCTCATTAAAAGAGCACACACTAGATACATAATTATTCCTCAGAGGATAGGCCTCACTAATACAAATTAGAGCGATAATGATGCCACTGAGACTGGTCATTGCTGCTCCCAGAGCATCATGTGCACTGAACTATTATCTAGAATTAAAGCGTTTGTTTACACTCACAGCTAAAAGCCTTTTTGCCAATGTCCACTCATTTACGAACACAGCGTGTTTATAAATGCAAGGTATATGTTTAAAGACGTAATTTAAAACAAGGAGCTATAGTGTTCAGAGTCAAATGCTGGGAAATCGGAAAACAAAAATGATGTCTTGATTCAAAAGAAAACTTATGAGCAATGTGATTTCCTGTCCTGGAAAGTATCTCACAACCTACAGTAACAGTAAAATGCAGAGGACTGTGATTTTCTAGTAAAAGTTTGGGATAAATAGGAATTCATTTTTCAAAATGCATCTGGTCTTTACATAACGAGTTGATTTAGTCTGCTGCTTCAAAAGATGTTTCAATATCTCCTTGAGAAACGGAAATTGTCCTTTTTTGACTTCACCAATGCTGACTACACATCTGTTATTTCTACATTGTTCCTCAGACATCAAGAATGCTGAAAAGCATCTCAACCCTGACACATCTGAAGCCTTCACATTAAATAACACAGAGACCTGCATATTCTCAACATTTATTTTAACATTACATCAGTACAATAGCTATTAATCATCTCCAGCCAGACAGTGTAAAGATAGACACAAATTGCTAAACTACAGCACGGTGTCATGTTCATCTTTCAAAATGCCCCCTTTTATAAGATAAAGGTTAGTTCAGTGAAACACAAAAAGACCTCAGAGACAAAGCAATCATACCCCAGGCACACAGCACATAACCTGTTCACAGTCACATCTCATAAATTGCACCATGTATTGCATTCCTCAACTGCTGCCTGGCCTGTCGTTTTTACTTTGTATGTAAAGGTTTGGTTGGGTGCCAGAACTGCCTTCCGCGGTTTCACGCATAACAACATTGCATCACTCAAAAATAAAGAATTATTTTAAAGGGGTTCTTCTCTTGGCTGCATCTCACACAAAACAAATCTCTCTGTTTTGATAGTCATGTTGAACAGACTGCACCTGGCCGTTCTCCGCAGACCACGCTCAGAAAGAAGGAGTGCTCTCGGGGGCCGGGCTCTTAGGTCACGGACCCTTATAAAAGAGGCATAAGAGACAACTGACAACAGTTTTAATCATTTGAAAGGGCTTGACATTTTTACCCAAAAGGTTGATCATCCCCAATGGGTGCTAATAAAGCACCGTGATGGTCTTTAGACTTGACAAAACAAAAACTGAGGACCCACAATTCTGCGGTGAAACACAACAGATTAGCAAGGATAAAAGCCATTAATGCTTGTGTCACACAAAAAGCGTCACATTTTAAAGGCGTTTGACTTTCCTTTAAGATAACAAGGCATCTTTGCTTATTCAAGAAGCAACAGATAATCCCTTGCTTGTGTAGCAGCTGTTGGTTGAAAAGTTAAAACAACATAAAACAAACTAAATGTACTCCCTCGCCATTATAAAAACAGTGCCGGAGTGGCCAACAGAGCAATTAAAAGCATTGTCTTAATACCGATTGTGTATGTTTCTCTAAAAAGCCACAAAACCCTGATTCCTGTGCAGGGAAACTCCCACATCTGATACAATCTCTCAACTGCTTAAAGAAGCTGAGTGCTACAATAAGTGGGTTATATATTTTCTCTGGACGGCTCCTTCTGACTGAAGAGGAGTAAAGGAGCTGATTTTGGCCAAAGGCAAAGATAAGCACCGGGAGGGTGTGCAGGTTTAGATTGTGTGTTTGAACATGTGTGTGGACAGTGAGTCGGGTCCGGCAATCAGTAAGCAATCTTGGGTGGTGTTTAGTGGCCTCTAGATCTATTAAACTGGCCCTAATTTCCCCTGATGTAGGGGATGTGTTAGCTGGGTAAAAAAAGGCTGGAGGGTAGGAATGTGTGTTTATATCTGTAGATAGTTGAGAGGCTTCTTCAACTGTTAGAGCTAAGAGACCACTCGCAACTGCAAGACTAGAAAACAGACTTGGATGAAAGATCACTCACACCTGTGAGGCCTTGTTGAGAATAACAACTCACTCAGCACGGGGTTTGGCAGTGGATGTCTATCTAGCATTAGTAAAGATTGAAAGGAGGATTGAAAGGAAAAGCAGACCAATTTAGATAAAAACATATTCTTTAATATTTTTGGATTTAATGATAATCGTTCTTCTCACTCACTTTGCAGGTCAGCTGGGAGAGTATTGCATCACCGATGGCAAGATCTTGTGTTTAACTCCCTAGAAACACAAATAGTGGTAAAATGTTATTGCTATGCTGGTGTATAAGTCTCTGCCAAATAAAAATGTGAAGGCTGATTCATACTTAAACATTCTGCTGGATTTAAATTTGGGAAACATGACTGCTGTTTTTATACTTCAACAGCAGTTTAATACATTAATCCAACATACCTAAACATCATTGGAAGCTGGTGTTGTTGACATTAGTTAGGACAGTGTAAGGTAGCATTAAACGTACCAGGAACGTCTGGCATAATATGTTACTAGAAATGCCAAAAGTTTGTCAGGCAAGCTGATCAATGAATGTACTGTAAGTCACTTTGGATAAGAGCATCTGCCAAATGTATAAATCAAGATCATTATTATGGTACCGGTATAAAAAAGATCTGAAGATGATGTGGAGGAGATCTGTCACACAGGTAAGCCCCACCTGATGCCCATCCTGGTGATGCTAAATAGACGACTGCCCAAGACAACATCCTTGCACCCATGGCTCTGTTAAATTAAAATCACATCTATCACATTATATATAATTCATTTTTATTCACTCTCTTAAGTAAGCAAATGTCTGTGTCTTGTAACTGCATAGTGAGTTATAGATGCGATCAATGGCAATTTGTGTCCTTTATTACGGATTGCACATGCTACAGATTGCAACTATAACACGTCATGTCAGGGTTTTTTTTCTCTCTTTTTTTGAATCCCTGACCACTGACTGTTATATTTCAATACATGTAAAGCTGCTTTGGTACAATGATCATTGTGAGAAAGCGCTATACAAATAAAATTGAATTGAATTGAATTGAATTGAAGGGGAAGTTAAACAGGACAGACTGAAAACGAGCAAGAAGAATCAAGGTGCAGCACATTTTGGTCTCCTCAGAAAGTCTCCTGGATGCAAAGAATCTTTCTCTCTGTTTGCCATCTCATCTTCATACCTTTCTCCTCTAGCTGCTTCACTTTTCCCATTGCTTCATCACTTTCTCTGTGTCCATTCCATTTCTTTTATCTCTCTCTCTCTGTCTTTTTGCCAAGGTAGATCTCTTGCCTCCATTGGCAGGCAGACTAAACTGAGAGCATTGAACATCTGCCTGTGGGAGAGAATGGGTAATAATAAGAAAGGATAAGAACGTAAAAAGTAACAAGCAATAAACATTGTATGTTGCATGTTTTAGTTGGTCTGATGCTTTGATTAAAAAAAAGATCTGGTTCACACTGCAGTTTTTTCCACTTTCAGGAAAAGACTGTCTGAGTCCGCCTGAGCAACCAACCAGGTTTATCTTAAAAAGATAACATAACAACAAAATACAAGCATGTGGAAAAATAAATACTGGTAGTTAATTCTGTAAACCCTAGGGAACCAGCATACTTTGTATTTTATTCGCAAATGCATTTGTTGTATTAACTTTATAAACGACTTCTTTGGGGAACTGATGAAATACTCTGTTTGTTCTTATTCTCGAAAGTTGTGTAAGGAGTTGGCTAATCAGACTGAAACTGTTTTTGCGCAATATTTATGAGACTAGACCTGAATATGAATGGTGAACAGTTCTTATGGTGCGTTCCACACAACTCGGAGTTACAATATTTCCTACCTCAAAGCCGGAAAGAACGTTACATTAAAACATTCAGAAATTAAAACATTAGTAAATTATTTTTCGACCTTAAATGTAGACTGGCCCAAACAAATATAAATGTTGCACATAAACGCAGTTTATTAATAGAGATCGACATAATAGGTGGCGTCTGTTCACTTCAGCCATTAGATAACCTAATGAATCACTCTTGTGAGTCGACTCTTTTCAATCAATTGGTAAGGTCGGTATAAGGCACGAGTCGATTCATCATCCGGGTAATTTACTCGTGGACCGATATCATTTAAAGCGGAAACTTCAGATCATCCACAGCGAAAATATCAAGCGGATATCTTTACAAACGTCGTCGCCAACTGTGATGAAATATGTGCAGCTGTGAACGACTTTGTCCTGCAGGTAATGATATGTTTTATCTAAAGGAGTACCAAAACGACAACACCTGCTGCAGAACGCAATCTTTCCCTTTTTAAACTAATCTCATGTTACATGAAGAAGTTATTTTAGAGGCTATAGTTCACTAAATGTGTGAACAAATGTAGTGAAAGAAGTAGACTTTATCTAATACGCAATAAAGTGTTTGAGGGATAGATGTATTTAATTAAAACACAATGTAAATGCGGTATGTCATGCATTTAGAGATATTCTTTTATGTGCTGAACTGATTTATTTATAATATGCACATAAGATAATATGTCAACTTAACTATATTTGCATTCAGGAATAAGATAAATGTTTTTTAGGTGAAGCTGTGCCCTGTTTAAGAGACATGCTAGGGTGAGAGTAGGTGTTACTGGGATATTTCACCATACACCTGTAAAAACCAATTGTTTTCCTCCAGCAAAGGGATTAGCTGTGCTATTAAGCATCCATGAATCGCAGAGGCCGTCCATTGCCTATTGACTCACACTTTGCTCATTAAAAAGAGTCAGCCTTTAGCTCTGTCTCACCATAACTCTCTCTCCATCCCACTTTTTCCTCTCATTAAGCTGTATTCGGCTAATGGGCCCAAAACCTGACCTATCCCCACTATTGCTGGCCGCTGCGGTGCAAGGGGGGAAAGGAGTGAACTAGAGCACTCACACCCCAAGCACTTCTCCCTCCCAAAGGAGACACCTCTGTGACTGGAGCACACCTCAAGTCCTTTAAAACCGGTCATTTAATGATGCATTGCAACTGTGTTTTTTAAAGGCTTTGAGTTTGTGGTGGAATAAATGTATTCCCGAGAGATTTTCTGGTGAGTGGAGGGACAATTACTGGTGTTTTGTAGTGTGTTAAAGACAGAGATGTGGTGCAACAGCGATGCTTTTTGGTTAAGGCTTTCGGGGTGTGTTTCGTCTTCAGAATATTCATAATAAAACATAAATATAAACACTTTTAATAAAACATAAATTAATTCCCTGCTCTTTATTGGGCAAATGTATTCACTTGACATTTCTGTCCCTCTCTCTTCTGAAATAATGGCTTCTGTACCAAAACATTGTTGCATAATTTAGTTGAGATTTGTTTAATGCCATTCCATTATACAATGTAATGAAATTGAACGCTATTGGAGGTATTTAGAAGTTTTTTTAAAAACACATTAAAAACACATTTGTTTGGGGAAGTGTGTATGAGATGTCATGAAACCTTGGCAAGTTAATCCTGGTGTTCTAGACAGGATCAACAAAGCCACCTGCATTTCTTCCTGGATTTGAGGTGGAATCCCAGTCAGTCAAAGGTCAAATGCAATGTCACTCTGGCCTTTTTCTATTTTCATATCTAAAGCTTAGTGGTTTAAGGATAGATTTTGCAAGTCAAAGAAACAAGTCACTGAAAAGATTAAAACAGGCCTTTTTAATACACCTGTACAAATGTCCCCAAAAACTATTTTATGCATCCACATTAAACTTGTTTTTAGTTTCTGGTACCAACACCAGCTGGCAGTCATTTGTCTTTTCCTTACCAGAGTAACATGTTTCTGTTTGTGTTTATTGCACATATGGATGAAGTGTTTTTTTTGGTTACATCATTTATATTAGGTTTTATTATTAAAACCTAATTAAAATATACTATTATTTATTATAGATCATCAATGCAATATTGTCACAGTGGTTTTAGAAGAATTCTTCTGATGATTTTGTCCTTTTTTCAAATACTCTAGAATTTTGGGTTTCAAAAGTTCTTTGCTACATTTGTAAACTTCTTTCTATTTAATGGAAAGCTTACTTGAAACTGCAAGTAGACAGAAAGGTATTGATGTTACCTTTAGATGGTGTGGATTTCTAAATTTCTTTACATCTGAGTTTTATTTCATTTGCTGTAGCATTCATTCACTCACATTGGTATGTGTGATGCACATTTTTCTTTCAAGTCTATACTTGGGGTGTAGGAAATGTGGGAAAATATAAAAAATATTTTTGTTAAAAGGATTTAGTAGTCGCATGCAGCCTTTCACCTTCTCTTTTGCTTAAATTTTGGTAATAAAATACACACAAATATGCGCACACACACACAATCATGTAATTCAAATCGATTTCATAATTCGAATTCTTTCGCAAAATATGCACAGTAGTAGACACATACACATAATGCATTGTCTGTCCATTGCTTTGGTGTTTTCATTGCTTTCCTCTGAACTATTGTGTCAGAACAGAGGGGCGTTCCTGGACATTCATTGTACAGCTGCTGGTTGGCTGGGGGGCGGGTCCAGATACACCCCCAGGGTACGAGGAAATGAAGGGTTGGTCTGATCTGACTGACATACTCACTCATTCACCTCTCAAATCACCTAATTGTCCTTATTAGTTCAATGAATGTTCTGTCAAAGGCCCTGCCAAATAATTTGCTCTCACTTCCTAATATACCCGTGTGTCCTCCTCTGATGTATTCGTTCCTTACGCTTGGTCTGAATTGAATGAATGACTAGTAGAGCTCATCGTAACGATGCATGCTTAGGTTGTAGGAAATCAGGCAGAATTATTGAAAAAAATAAAGTGCTGCAAAAAAGAAAAATGCAGCGATACACAGTTTAGATGGCAGAAGAATTTACATATGTGTCACTCTGAATAGTTGTTTATATCCCGTTTTGTGCATAATTTGAGATGCTTTTGTTTTAAAATTATAGGTGTTGGGGAAATAATATTCGAGAGCTACAGCTGACTTTTCTGTTATCTACCACCCAGGCCAAGCATGCTAAAACTTTTGGAAAGTGAGTGTTTGTCTGTATAAAAAGTGAGCATTGTAAATAATTTCATTTGACACCCATAATGGGTGCAATGTGTAGAAAATGGATTAATAAATTAAATGATTCAGTCAGCAGTTTTGCATTACTTTTCATAATGTACTTGGTGTTACTTTGCAGACAGCTCGAAGTGAATGATGTAATGGGACACATTTGTTTGAAAAGGCAAAGCTCCCTGCGTGTATCAGCTTTGCTTCGCCAATAACTTCCAAGGTCTGTTCTGAGATAAACAGGTATAATTTCAATTATGATCATGAAATTAATTTATTTTTCTTTTCACCAAATCAATAATAAATCTATGTTTTTTTTTTTAGCAGTGATAAGACGATTAATGCATGACAGCATAACAGGGTGATACCTGCTTTCGTTCCTCATTTCAAGGTAATTAAGTTCATTTCAGCCCTTTTTATATTTGATTTCAGGTTTCCCTTTCTGCTATCTCTATAATGCTTTGCGTGAAGATAATTCACCTGTTTTGTTTCCAGTCGTTTATGGATGTTATAAACATGATTGCATCTAGAAAAAGACATCAATGTGTGTTTTATTTTCCTATTTCTCCTATTTATTTCTCCAATATGTGAGTAAATCATGAAAATTTGTAGTATAAAAATGGCCACATTATCCATATTTTAGGGTACAATGATAATCAAAATTGATCTAAGTAGTGGTTGTTTTGCTTTAAAAAGGTACAAAAAGTTCAGTCAGATCTGTATCTCAGTGTGTATGTCCAAAGGGGTGCAAACAGATGGCAGGTAACAAAGTGGTGTGAAAGCATTGCTGCATTAACTGTGGTAGGACTAAAATTTGTCACTGAGAGTAGCCCTAAGCACACAATAGCTGGAACAATAGAGATGGCTATCCTAAGTGAACATATCTGATCAAAGCAGTTTAAAGATCAATTGCTCTCCAAGTGTTTGGCATTCCTGGTTTTGCTTCTTTTGAAGTTGTTAACTGTCCGTCTTCAAAGCAGTTGTTTTCTCATTGCCATAAAATGCAAATATTAGTACTGATAAACAAGTTTTATTTTGATGCCAGTTTTTTGCTGTCGTGTCTGGAGTAGACGCCATTCTTGGGTTCATTTGAAAACTATAGATAATAATAAGTATGCAGACTGTTCATGGCTTTGTGGATTGTGGAGGTAAAAAGGTCACTGATTATTGTTTTTTCTCAAATAAAATTGACAGTCATGGTCGTGATTGTTAGCTGCTGTAGATATAAGTGGATATCTGTGAATATAGAGATGATTTCCTTGTTTCTGAATCATCTGTGGAGCATCCACTACATCATTGGTCCTATATGTAGTCTCAAAGGCAGATGCAGAAATGAACATGTCCAAAACCAGCAACTTATCAGTGCAGAAAGATTTGTTCAGACAATCTCTGGAATAGGCAGTTAGGCCCTTGAGAATGTTTTTTCCAGCCTGTTATTCTCTTCAGTCCTGAAATGATTCATATAAAAGCTGACTTCAAAACGTACAGCGATGTAACTATAAAAACTATTCTTTTTCATCCTGTGTAGTACCAAGATTTGATGTGTTATTTCTGAGTAATTTTGAAGCTTTTAGTGTGGCACTCATTACCTTGATTTTGTTTTAACCTCAGTATTATGCGTGTAGTTCAAGTTCTAATGACTGCAGTGATAAGCCCAGTCTGTACTCTACCACATCACACACAAGGTGATGCTTGTGATTAGGCCAAAAGAGAGAGAGAAACATTGCAGTTATTAAATCACTTCTTTTCTTTCCACTCTTGAATGTTTGTCACGGGTGGTCAGCTGTAATCAGTTTACCTCATGCTTTTCCATGCATGTTAAGACAGCCAGCGTGCATTTGCACACACAGTTTAACTCATTGGAGTTAATCTGCCTGTAAAGTTGTTCTCATGGCTTCCATACAGAGAGAGAAACAAAACATTCAGGTTTTAATCCATGAGGCTTCAGCTTCCTCCTCATGTCCCCCCCATTGGTAGGGATTTACCCACAATTCTAGTTTCCAGTTGTCCCCCCCACACACATACTTTGAATGATTTATAAAGCTAAGCTCTTCCAATACTCGCAAATACCAGATGAACTTTTCTCATTTGGACCTAAATTGGTTACGCAAGATAACGCTGACATCCGAAAGCTTTTTAAAATGCATTCCTTTAAAGAGTTGCCGTTTGCATTTCAGCACCTTGTCAGGGTTTAATAATTATTTCCAATCTGAAGCTGTTTTTAATGGACTGATTAATCCAGTGCTCTTCAGCTACAGTGCATTTAACTCCTTAATGTTTAAAATGTCTCTCTCTTCATCTGATCTGTGCATCCTGGCAATGTCTGTAAAGAGAGAAAGAGGACAAGAATGAAAGAAACAAAGACTTTAAGAATCAGACAGACAGAAAGAGTTATGAAGTCAGTGCCTCTCCAGTACTGGCACAGGTCTGGTTCTGGCTCAGGTCCTTCTTGTTTGCTTTTATGCCAGCAGTTTGCATCTCCAGTTTGCCAGAGACATCCTTCAAAGCTGTGAAACTGTCCTTTAGTCACCAATAAGAAACAGAAGGGTAAATAAATGGACATATACATATGTGACCATGTCTGTGAAAACCCAGCTATAGGCATATATTTGTGATAAATTATATCTTTGATATCTTTAATACTGACTGAGTAATGACATGTCATGATTGAAATCCTAGTTATATTCATAGGTGAATTTTAACTTGTTTGCTTGTTATTTTAGTATTTGATTTTGAGACTTTAGCTGGGTTTTCACAGGCAGGGCCACATATATATAAATGATACTTACAGGTCACATAGTAAAATAATAATATAAAATTAGATTGCATGAATAAATACTAATTAATTCTCTGCAAAATGCTTGCATATGTACAATGCTTGAAATACATTCTGATCACTTTTACAGATGTATCAATGAAAGTCTGTTTTGTGTAATCGTATTTGTTATTTCAATGCACTGAAATGATTTCATACCAGATCTTATTGTTAAATTAGATTTTAGATCACTTTTAATATAAAAAGGAGAAAAAACAAGCTATTCCATCCCCTTTTTAATAGTGAAATATTTCAAATATAAATATTATTTTGATAAACACATTTAATAAAAGCCGAGATTTTAGCCGTGTTTTAATTTATACTCCTATTTAGGCTGAAATGTCTTAACTTTAATTTAGAAAATGTGGTCGTTATTTTAATGATTCACATTTTGCCAATTATAATGCAGTCCTGGTTAGGGTAATTGTTTTTCATTCTGTAGTCCAAAGGACAGTGTAAAATAATTAATTTCAGTGCTTAGAAATTGAAATACCACAGAGAGCTAAATTTTAATGTAGTTAAACAAGTTTCTAAAGTTTCTATGTTTTTGACAGTTTTTCAGGGCACCTTATCAATTTTCCTTATCAGGAGTCTGTGGATCAATAACAAATGTTACAGAGTAGTATTGTTACCACTCTGTGAAGAAATTACATAATTAAAAAAAAAATTAATACAATAAATACAAAATCAATTAGTAATTTACTAATGGGCAAAACATAATTATTTGCCACTACATTTTGGAGACCGTTTATGTTAATGTACTCCAAATGCTGGGTAGACTAAAAAGTAAGGAAAAAAGGAAGAGGTATAGAAAGAGTTGAATAAGAAGAGAGACACAGAGACCACATAATGCCTTTGCCAGCTCGTTCCCCTGTGATAAGCACAGTTTGAAATCACAATAGACTGCCTCTACAGGCATCTACGCATGTCCACGCTTTTATCAAGACTGGCTTGCTATATCGCACTCCAGCTAATTATCGACACGCTCTCAAACCTGTGTTTATATATCTGATGCTGAGAAACCTCATGCTGAATGGTGTTTATAGCACAGCCTCATATGTAGATCAGAATGTGTGAGCGTGCCAGAATGCAATTCACACCGGACGCTGAGCAATAGGTTTTTTACTGAGTGATTGAAAAGGAACATTGTGACTGTTTACATGAAACAAGATGTCCAATGACACAGTATGTATGAAAATAATATTATGGCCTTACCCACAAGAGAAAATCTCATTAATATCTTAATTATTTTTTCTAGACGTCAATGAGGTTAAAAGGAGAACAAATGGAAACATTCGCTTAATTCTCCTGCATCTCAGATAAAGAAATCACATAAATATCTTTGTTAGAGAGATCTCAATGTCACATACTGAGCTCAGATTGTCTGCATATTATTAAATATTTTAATATTAACTCAAACATTTCTTATCATATTTACCCAAATCCAGTTTTTTTTTACTTTTACAGCACCATAAACTTTGTATTTTAACAGTTATAAGTCTCATTTTAGGTGAAACATCTAAGACTAAGTTGATACTAAAATAAGACAGAACTAAGAAATCATCAAATCTTTTGTGCTGAGAAATGAAACTTTTCTCTGGGTACTATGGATCAACCATTAGCTGGAAAGTGTTGTGCTGTATATCATTTACCTTTCCTGCACTGTTATGTTTTGTTGTTTGAGTTTCAAGCATACCAGAATAATAAACTGTCAGTTAAGCACCTATCTGTGCTTATATAACAAACAAACTAACTCTTTGTGTACACCTAATACCAAGATAAACAGGATGTTCAAAGACACATGGCTGGAATATTATAATTCCAGGATATTAATGGTATGAGGGTTTTAAGGATGTCAGGAATCTGTCTATTACCGATAAGGGTTGTTTATTAAAAGTGTTGTTTATTCCAAGTGAGTTTTAGCACTGCGGAGACAAAGTGAAGCTTCATTTATGTGCTAATGTGGGTAGAGCGAGATAAAAGTGTGGAGAGTGATCACTCTGTATGCCAGACACAGTCTTTTGAACATCTTTCATCTGAAAGAGCAGGAGTTCAACTGCAGCACCTGCCAGACAGCCACAGGTTTACCACGAGCGTCAACTGTAAACATTCAGAGCTTTTGTGAGCGCTGTGAGTTGAAATAATGAATGCATGCGTGACATCCAAATTGTTTGACAACTAGAAAGTGTGCTGAAACAAATGACTTGAGCCATTGATTGATGTTTTAACCCAAATTCGTATTCGGTTAGAATGCAGAACATACAGAAACGTTAGATTTACAAGTACACCGTGCCATCTAGTTAAACCTGTATGTATTTTCTGTGACTTCAGTGGACTGCACAAAC
Source organism: Beaufortia kweichowensis (assembly GCA_019155185.1). Taxonomy (NCBI): domain Eukaryota; kingdom Metazoa; phylum Chordata; class Actinopteri; order Cypriniformes; family Gastromyzontidae; genus Beaufortia; species Beaufortia kweichowensis. Next base: position 12,180,267 of record CM032801.1, on the reverse strand, counting down.
GTATGACTTATGACATCTGTAGCCTTATGGTTAAGTGATGTCATATTTATTGCTAATCGCCAACCTTAATACGGCAGGGGCCCCCTCAGCCAATCAGTGTAGTGGTCCCTACGGGAATTCAGCTCAAGCTGGTATGTGTAATACAGTCATACCTCATTACCTGTGTTGGTCATCAGAGCATTCCCCATTATGAATGTGCCTACGAGCCCATAAATACATGTGCAGATCTTTGCCTCAGAAGTTTGGCAGATTCAGCTCCTACTTACTCAACCATTCCAGCAAATCACTGAAAAACCCTGTTGATAGCAAAAAGGTGTATAAGTGACCATATTAGCTGTATTAGCAGCGTAGTGCAAACACTCTCGTAACAACTTCCATATGCTGTTAAAAATATTTAAACAATGTTCCTATGGTTTTCCTCCCCTTGTAAATGTAATACACTTTCAATACATGGAGCGACGGTTTCCTTTGCTGCTTACAGTTTGATTTGAAATGACAGCTTTGACAAATATGCGTTTTCACAACTTTTATGTACGAGTATTAATCGTAAACCAGTGCACTTTGCACAATGACAGTAATTGACTAGGTATTAGGTTTGGAGGGTTTTCCTGAGTGATCAGTTTTCTATGCAGCATAATACCCTCAGATTAGGGAATTAGAGGTGGATGATTCATATAAATGTTTTCTGTTTGAAGCCATCATCGCCGTCTTACTCTAAACTTAACCTACAAACTGTCAAGTTTAGTTTTGACCGCAACTGAAAGCAATTAAAGACTTTACACTTTCCTGTAGTGCTTGAATTTTTGCAAGTGATTTTTATTTTGTGTGAGCGAAATTTATACATGTGTATATAATGCAGGAAAAAGAATAAAGAAACCAGATGGGAAAACAACTAATCCTTGGTTTTCCTCTAATAGATCCCATATCATGGTTGCAGGAAGAAAAAAAAACTAGATAAAGAAAATAAAAAAGAACCTGAAGTTCAGAGACGGGGCAGTCCAAGTCACACAGCACAACGGCTAAAAGTAGTGGATCGGCATTGCAAGAATTTTTTAATTTCCTGTTACTCAATAATTCAGTTGTCGTTAGGGCCGGACAGCATCCTGTGCGGTGTGCTTTTGTGATCAGCTCAATCCATCCGACAGACGCTGCCCCAAACCAGCTTTCATTCACGACCACGAGTCCATCTGCCCCTCGGCTCTCCATGACCTCTCTACCACACTGGGAAAAGAATGTGTGCGTGTGTGTTAGGGTTTCTCAGCTGACTTCCCACTCACTAAATTGTCATTAGTACATCCTCATGGACATTTATGAGCTCATGGTGATAAGCTGGATTGATTCAGCTAGCAGTTTGCTTTATCTTCTCCACTGGAGATGTGAGGAAAACAGTGACTGTCTTGAATCTTGAATGTAGCACGGATGTCCACCTAAGTCCCTATGAATTACTTTGTATCCCAGGTGTTAACTAATGTTATTGTTTTTACCTAACAGACAGAATGTGTATGTGTATATTTATGAAATCTGCATTTATTGATATTATACAAAGATATGAAAAGAAATACTAATGTGCAAGTCAACAGATCTTGTTTTTTCTATATCTTACAATTTATGTGGCTTAAGTAGAGCTTTGACAAAGTAATTTAATTCTTAAAGGGGGATGAAAGATGGTTTTACAGCTAAATTAATGCAATTTTTGCACCACACTCTTAGTGTTGACATACTTACAATAATGTTTACAGTCATACCATCTGCCATGCAAGAAGGCTGTGCGCTGTCATTTGGCACATTTGTAACATATTGACCAAACAAAAACTAGATTTAGTCAACAAAGCATTCTCCAGCTCTCCAATCTCAAAGTACATTTCACTGTCAGACAAAAGTTTTGACGCGGCTTCGGTTGCACGATGACTGACAGCTCGGGCAGATCTTTATTTATGTAATTAGATCATCCTTTGTTAGAAAGAGACTCGGCTGTCTAAAGCGAAACGGCAATAAAGTTGAGCGAGTACAAGCCAAGGCATGGCAGCTTCACACACTCGAACAATCTGTGTCAACTCTATCTGAAAGCAAGTCAACCTTAAAATTTTTTAAATTACAATAATGACTGTCTAAACATTTATCCTTACTGCGTGCTTGTGTACATACACTTTGTCTAGACGCCGTGTTCCAACAGAGCAGAAAAAAATAGCATTAGCTGGCAAGTGCAGTGCATAATATCGGTATCAGATAGCGTCATCTTCCCATAGAATGTAAAGCTGATTTCGAGGGCGATCAATTAGGGTTTGCGCTGGAGCAGAAAATAACTTATGACAGTGTTAAGCTTGAGGAATGTAAGAGGGAAAATAAAATTGACACAGTCGCGCTCTCACGGCGTAGGGTGTGTAATGCGGTTAAACCTGTCATTTGAAAATGTTGTAGAAATTCAGTTCGCGGGGGAATAAAACAATTGAAACGGTTTGGGGTGTAAAATCGAAATGTTAATGTCCAAGCAGCAGACACATTCACAGGGATATCTGTGATTGATTGTGTAATCAAATTCAAATTACAACTTTGGCTGAAATCAAATTTAATCTGAATATTAATAAATACAACATACTTTGCCATTGTGTTTTGTATTTAGCGGAAGAGATGTCAAAATAAGTCAACTGTGCAGGGACGCTCTTTGAGGTTCTCAAAAGAGCAAAATATCTTAATTTGACAAAAAAATGAAAAATATTTTTTATGAATGCTAGTGCGTTGAAACAGAAACATTCAATTTAAAACACGCCAGGATTTTCTATTTTTTCCGATTCCACTTACCATAACCTTTAAACACAGCTTTCATGGCATTTCCTGTAGAAAAGCTATATAGCTTGTAACAAAATAATAAATAAAAACGTGGCTATTAAACGCATGAAAGAAATACCACAAATCTCAACCCAATTTCCTACAGGCTTCATATGCTATGAGCACACTGCAGGCGGAGGAAACAGCAATGACGCGGATCCTTTTTTATGAACGACCAATGCCACTGGCTATAAACCGCTTTGGTCATTAGTAGACATGTCTCAACCTGAGAAAGGAAGCATCAATAAAGACAAAAACTTGTAGTTTTTATCTTGGTTTTATGTCTTTTTAAATGCTTTATAGCCAGAAGAGTTTTTTACTGTCTATGTAAGGCACTAATAGACACATACAGACTGCAACTTTCTACAAGTAAACACTTGCTCACTTACAGTCCAAAACAAACACATTTGCACACACACACAATCAGACAGATACAAGTCACACATCATCTTAATTGTACACGTGTGTGTCAAAGAAGAATCACCCCGAGCACAGATTGAAAGCCCTGACATGTTTGTTATTGGGCAGGTGTAGAGGCCTACAGGGTTGATGGGCAGGTTTAATCAGGTTTTGGGTTGTCAACCACAGGTGCTGCCTCAGGCCAGAACGTCCCTCTGGGCCGGAAGAATATTCTTCATCTAAAATGTGGCTCTTTGTTATGAGGTGTAGCAGAAAAATGAGAAATATGTGTAAGCTTGATGTTTCTATGTAATTAGAATATAACACATGTCAGATCTAAAAAAAAAACCCATCTTTTATTATTTTTTTACATTTTATTGACTGCGTAGTGTTGCTGTTGTACCAGGAGTTTAGAACTATATATGTAAATAATGTTTTTTCTAACATAGAAAGTTGTTAGAAAGTCTAACAAAGAAAGTTATTTTTTTAAATAAATAATGAATAGTAAACAAACACAAGGTTGACTAATCGTGGAAAATATCTGTGACTTGTTTCTTGTTTAAGGCAAATTATAATTAAACATCTAAAGGATGTTTAGATGAACTCTCGTATTCTTCTTTAGTGCTGTTGTTTCACTGACTGCAGATCAGGCATGCAGGGGTTGCTATTCATGGTCAGGTTCAGGCCATTGTGTCAAGTTCACCTCTGATAAGAAGCTTGAACAAAATGTATTTGTTTAACGCATGGTCAACAGATATCAGTGCTGTCCTTTAAAGCCTGACCAAGCCCAGTAACAGAGACCAGAGTGACTAGCCTTTGAATTTTGATTATGTTTTATGATTCTTAATTGGACCAGTGTGACCTGTCTCCGTTTCATTGGTTCAGAGGAGGGGTAGAGGGGTGTCCTCTCTCTCTGATTGCAGATGATTGGACGATCCCCCTGACCTCCACCTCTGAGGGACGGTGAAGACACCGTCTCAAGTTCATCCTGAACCTGGGTGGCACCAGGATCGGTTTACCTACACCTGTCCAGTGGACTAAGACTCCCTCTTCACCCGCCTCACCCCATAGCTTTTAATTCATACTACACAGACTACTTAACATATCTGTATACCCCCAAGATAGGTCTTCTTACCACTCTTAAACAAAGTTGCAACACTGTTATGGCAACATATGCGTTTCTATTGGTCTGGCTTGTAATGGTTATTGATCCAGATTCAGCTAACACAAAACAAACAATTCTTTTAGAAGAAACGGTACATTTTGACCAAAATTAACAATTTCAGAATCACAATTGTGGTGTGATTATCTTAGTTTAGCTTGAGAATGGTGTATGTAATCATTGATAACGTTGTTGTTAGTTTAGTGTCATACACACTGTAAAAAATTCTTTGCTGGCTCAACTTGACTTTACAAGTGATTTCAACTGGTTTTATTTGATTTCTACTTATTTCAAGTCATCAAATTTAACTTATTTTTATGTGTTTCAATAACTTAAAAGTTTGTTAAAATAATGTAAAAACAGTTAAATTAACTAAAAATTGTGAAGGGTTTTCTCTGTGGTTCCTATGGCAGCTTTTTTTCTATAGTTTATAATATGATATAATGTGATTTTGGTTTTATAATATGATTCTAGCTGCAGATTCCATACAATGTACAACAATTTATTAAAATGTATAGCCTGTATGATTCGTGGGCATATGGGGCATATGTGCTGCGCAAAAGAAACTGACCACCTCGAGTCTCCTTTGATGATGCAGTGAAAACAAATGACTGTAGTTCAACAACATATCGCTAGAACGACATCACTGGAAATTATGAGTACTGCAGGTGAGTGTGAAAACATACCTGTCAGCACTTTTACTGGCAAAGCAGTGATGATGACTTAACTTTTAAGATGAAAGCATACCCATGTGTGAACTGTAGGTCGCAGATGGTCTCCTACCATTGCCAGACTCCTATTGTCAGGTTCTGTTGTAAAATTACCGTGTGGACAGAAGAAACCATTTTTCTTTAGTCTATATAGGCTCCTTTACTTCTATAGACCATCTGTAGATGTGATTTGGTAATTGTATGCATTTATCCACTCCATTTACTGTATGTAGCCATTGAGATGCTAGTTTGATGTGGCATTACCTGTTGTTCTGACGTGCAGAGCTGCATCTTTCTGTATCTGTATAATAACCCTCCCTTAGGAGAGTGAAGGTTTAATGCAGTCTTATCGCTATGGGATGTCTGGCACAGAGTCAAGCTGAGGTCCACAGGTGAAATGAGTTTGGCAACCTCGACGGGCGTTGCGGGCTGGGAACACACAACCTAGTGCAGTAAGAGGGATAAAGAATGGGAAAATTGACTGCATAAGCAGGACAGATAGTGTTTCGCATCTCTTGCTCCTTCTCGAATGGGGGTTCTTAGCAGATTTCAAACGATTAATCGCCAGTTATTTCTCCAAAAACCCAAACGGAGATGGTTTTGAATGTCTCGCCATTAAAACCTTAGACATCCACTTCTTCCCCCATAATCTCTTGCTGTTATGCATCACGAGAGAGAAACCGGCTCTGAATTTAAGTGGGACCAGTGTGAAGTACCCCGCTCGGCGTCTAGACCGCCCTCATTCTCTGTTCCAGTCTCTTTTGGACAATCTATATTAATTAGGAGATCATTTTTCTTTTCAGCAAAGTTCAAAATAACATGGCACTTTGATCTTAATTGGACATATTGACTGTGATTGATACCTGATATCATAAGCGAGCCTCTCTTTTGCCTCATTAGATGCTCTGAAGTAGACTAAGAAAGCGCATACGCACACACAACGGCCAACGTTTCCGTGCGATGACTAATAACCACGTTGAGATGGCCGGGCATGTCTTGAAGCCTCTTCACCTCGTTTTTTTCCTCTTTCGCTTTCTCATTTTCTGAACCGCACTTTTTCTAACTGGCCTCATTAATAAGAGATGATGAGCATCGCTCTAGCCTCAATTAAAGAGTCAATCTCCCGCATTAGCCCGATCCTCTCCACGACCACACACGAGGGGTCCGCCGTGCAGAGCCTCCCCCCGGCCAACTGGCTTCTCCACTGGAGTCACTCAGGTGAGGAGAGGAGGGATGGACCCGGTATCACTGCTGAGTTTGAGTAAATGAGTGCTTCTCTACTTTCCCTGCCCACCTGGTGAAACTTAAACCTGGGCCTTGATAATGATTTCAGGATCAGAGAAGCGGGGGAGGCCGAGCATAATTATGTCCCTAACTTAAGTTAAGAGAGTGGTTTATTGAATGCTAAGTGTAAATAAGTGCAGAGTGATTGCTAAATCACCGACATGGTCAGGGGGAAAGATTTCTTCTAAAGTGAGGTAATAATGCACACCAGAAAGAAATCACAGGCCCGTATGGAGGCTTATAAGCACACAGAATTTTACAGATGAATATTCACTGAAACATTATCTTCTCAAGTGCAGTTGTATTCAGGTATTTTGTGGATATGTTTGTATTGCTGGTTAGCTTTAGAAACCTAATCGCATACGATTTTTCTCATGCCTGCTGTCTAATGCAAGGCAACATGCAGAATAACATACTTTAGAGCCTCTCTTTCCACGCTTTGAATGGTAAACATCATTAGGTGTGCTAAGTGCAACGTTTATCGACTTAGATTGCCGCAGCTATCAAAAGAGACAGAGCGCTAGCTGGGGTTGGCCAGGTCTCCGTTCGTCAGCGGCAGCGTTTTCAAAGAAAGGACAGGGACGTCATTAGAAAAAGGGATCCTTCAGAAAATAAATAAAAAATATGATAAACAGTGTGCCGACATGAAAGCCGACACGTTTAAAGAAACCTTCAAGAGTTGTCACAGCAGGATAAACTGCTTCCTAGGGGCCAGCGGTGGCACATCGTGGTTTTCTTCATTTAGTAGAGCTAAACGCGTGTTTATGTACGTGAGAGGAAGCTGGAGGAAGGGAGAACCGACGGAAATGAATGGCATATTGTGAAATCTTTACCTACAAAGCGGAGTCTTCCTCTATGCAAATGAGTCTTCTGCTCCCTCTTGATAAGGATCTGTTTGATGGGACACATGCAGAATGTGAGGCGACTAATTCCCTTATTAGTATTCAGCGCGGCTGATTGGCAAAAAACAGGGAGAGCCGGGCGCAGAGCGCTCGCTGCAAAACCCAATATTGATTTGTTTAATGGTGTCAGCGAGTGAAAAATCACAAATCTCCAGTCAATTGTTTATGAGGCTGTTAGCGGGGCAATGAATGCCCCTGGTTTAATTAATAACTCATTACAGAGATGTGATTATATGCTTGAGCTCCTAATGGACCCTGTCTGTTTCACAGATCCCGGGAAAGGTGTTTTGACAGAGCCAGGGGAAGAGAATGAGGCATCTGATGCACTCAAATCTCTGTTTGTCTTCCGTGACGTCTTTGTTTGTTTTGCCTCTTGACTGGTCTAGCGTCACATGCATCTCTAAATTTCACGCTTTACCAAACTCTCCAGCGCAGAGTTTCGGGCTCCGCTGCACTAGCTACAATGAGAACGGTTAGGAATATCTAACCAAGGTCAGCGAGAGTGTACAGCCCAAACAAAACTGCAGAACTAAGTTATTAAAGTAAGGAAACGACTTCTTAGTTAGAATGCGATAGACACGTTTTTTTGCACTAGAATCTCTTTCTATTCTGTCTTTTGCAGTAAACGCATCCAAAATTTCAGATTTGTCCTCGTGCCTTGTCTCCTTGCGTGAATATTACAGTTTCAGATATGTCTTACTGAGCTTGACAGAGGAGGTCTCTATTTAGAGGCAGGATAAGAGCAGTCATTACAGGCATATTTCAGTCCACTGTGAGCTGCTGCTCTGCCCCTGCTGTTATTGTTATTTTCTCTATTCCTTGATGGCCACTAAAGCGGAAAAATGGATCCGCACTTGGGCAGAAATATGAGGCTTCATGGAGTTAAACATTCAAATCCATGCTGCAGCTTACACACACACACACACACACACATCCTTCCATTTTATTCTCTCTGACAGGATTAGCTGGTTTGCGGTGTTAGAAATACATTAAGTGGACCTTTGCAGGCCACTTATTATGCTTGATTATGCAGCTGGAATGGGGAAGGTAGGCGTTGTTTGTAGTTAAATAATTTCTTAGATGCTTTTTCTTTTCTTTTTTCCCCTCCCTCCCCTTTTTAAAGTGACCGTCTTCAAAGCGTAAACGGGTCAGCAGCTCCGCCACAAGACTAAGATTGATTTCCACCCTCCCTGCCTTTGTTCTCGCAGTTTTAAAGCAGACAGGATCTGGTAAATTAGTTTGTCCATGTTATTAATGTAACAGCCAATAAAACTCCCATAAAACTGCAGTGAAGCAAAACAATGGTGCGGCGCAGCCTGCTGAAGCATCACGTGGGTAAATCCTGGGTAAAGACGTCACGTATGGGATGCTGGTGTGCTCAGTAGCATCTCGGCCTAACTTGACTACCATATATAATGTTCAGCCCCAGACTATCACCAAACCAGCATAAACCAGTGAGATTTATGCTGTTCTGAAGTGGTTTTGTCAGCAGGGGAGATACAAACCAAAAAGCAGAAGGCTGCAGTGTTTTGGGAGGGGCTAATGAAATGGTTAACTCGTGTTGGAGAACAGATAGGATTATGTTCCATCTGGGCTCAAGGCCAGCCCATAGGTATGATGTAAATTAACTTGAATTACAATGAATAGTCTCACCAGCTGTACATCTCCCACTGTGCGCTGCCTGATTAGAGTGTGCTGGGCTGTAATGCATTCTGGGATGTGTTGGGGTCAGGCAGAAATATAACACATCGTCATCAGATTGCCGTGCCCTCTCTTCAACCCCCTAAACTACCATCATCATCTCTGCCTCTCATGTTTGGACAGCTGGCACCAAACAAGCCCTGAGTGTTTCGACTTAAAACAAGTGGACAATTCAGCTGCTTTTCTCAAACTTTGCATAAAATCAAGTGTTTGACGGGTGAGTGAGAGTCAGGGAGACAAAAGCAGATAGACTTCTTGCCTTTATTTTAAGCAATACATTTATAGTTCACGAATCTTGAAGTATAATGGTATCACAAATATTGTTTTGCTTGAACAAGTTTTATTGGTTGCAAGTTGGTTGGTATTTTGTTATATAATGAGCTGTGTCTAAATACATTTTGTGGCCACTGAATAATTTTAAACATTGTATTTTAGGGTTTTTTACATTTAAAGATAATCTAGTATTGAAGGAATGTGCAAACTAGAGTTAAAAGGTGTCAATGTATCTCACCTTGCTTTTGACCAGTGTGTTCAGTAGAGCCCAGGCCTTGGGGTCAGAGAGATACAAGGGTCAGAAACCTGTGAACATCCAAACTTCAGACTTTTCACTGATTGACATCTCTCTGTCTTGGCACATCTGATCCCAAAGTCCAGGGAACAGTTTTCCACCCGATTAAAAATGCACCAGTGGTTAGCATTTAACACCTGTTCGCCCTTATTTCCATTCGGGGGGACGCAATGGATTTCAAATCATTTATCACTTCCTAAAGTGCTTCCACATGCGTGCTCAGCCCTCCCCTACTCACCGGGGCCCTTTCCCACCTCCGGCCAACCTTTTCCAAATGTATTAAAATTCATTTGGGCCCAAAGAAGTTCAGACACTGATGTTTCATTGTGGTGATGTCTGGTAATTATTAGACCAAATTACGGGTCCTGCTTGTGACTTGACAAGGTAGACTTCATGTTAAAGGGGGGTGAGGGGGGGTACGGTTTGTGTTTGGAGGGGTGGTCTGTGGGGCTTTGTGGACTTTAAATGGGCTCTCCTGTACTGGCATGTCAGTCACTGGTCGAACAGATCGCCACTGTTGAAACACGTTGGCAGTTTGGGACCGTGGGAGTCCCACGAGTGGTTGCTTTGGAAAGTTAATGTCAGATGTGTAGCAGTAAGAATCAGTGAGGCAATCTTGTGTAGTTTTTACAGCAGATGTATACAGTATTTTATTACAAATTCCATTATGCAATTATGGTAATAATTGAAATTTTATAGGGTTATTTATATTCACGGAAAGTGTTGTATGTATTTAAAACTGTAAATTTTCTTTTGAGTCCAAAATGATCTGAAATGCTTTAAAGCTGATATAACAAAGTGTGTGCCCACGTTTAACCAGACCTGATGTCATATTGTTACATAACTAATAGTATGCAAATGATCATATTGCATGTATATGACTTAGTTGTCTTGAAGGTTTTTAGCACTGTAGTCTGTACACAGAACTTTTCCCATTTTGTACATCGTTGTCATGTAAATGTACCTTAAATATCAAAAGAAGCAAACAGTTTTTCGGAGAACTGCTGGAAATGCTTAATAGAATGAGAGCGTGTTGAGGGAAATCACACTTTAACTTAATTAGAACACCAAACTGCTACATTTATTGTTTACCAAATAGGTTTTTAATAAATTTGCTCCATATTTGAAAGAAGAATTGTTAGAAAGCATACAGTAAGTGTTCTTAATTAGAGCTGGGCTGTAAAAATGTGCACTAATCAGATATGCTTAATAACAAAGTCCATGAAATTACTAATTAGAATTTCATTAAAAGGTACTGCTTTATCGTCAAAGAAAATCGTAACCTTTAAAATGCTTTCAGGAAGGCACACGCCTCTTCAAATGAGCAAAAAAGGAGGAAATTGATGGCTTTTGATGTAATATCTCATTTAGGATTCAAGCTAAATTGGGCTATTTAAACACGTCATTGTTTTGAACGTAATTTATCAGACTAATTAACACACGTTATTTCTTGGGTTGGGCAGCTGACAGCATGTTCTGCTACTGTAGCTACCCAAAATGTTGAACATTACCAAAAACTTTTTGCAATTATTCATTGCAATTGTTAGAGGATCCACAAAACAAGAACAGATGACTCGACCTAGGGAATATAATATCTTCAGAATATTCAGTGTCACATGCTGACCTGTTATTAACAAAATGCATTTAAAATGAGTTTAAAAACATTATAGTATGTGGTTTATGTAGAATTGGAATTAAATATGCATTTTTTGTAATTCTTGTTTAAACACAGAGATTTTATATACTGTACTTCATCCACTGTATGTTGAACTTAAGAACAAACCTAATATGCAATTATTTATTTGCAATAATATTGCTATAAAAATTAAATTTACTGTTTGTGTTCCAAATAATTTAACTTTTGCTACAATTACAAATGACAAATTTTAAAACATGCTATTTGATTAATTCATGTTTTTTTTCTATAAATTCAACTGCTTTTGTTCACGTAGCTGTTTATACCGAGTCAATGATTATAAAAGCACATGAGGAGGTGATTGTACTGTAGGACTGCAAAGACTCGATCAGTAACTAGTACAGTATGTTTTTTGGAAAGATGTTAATCAGTGAAATAAAGTGGCATTCAGTTCAGGAAATTTTTCTAAAGTTATGCGTCACTGCATTTTACTGATATTAGCATTTATTAAACTCATTCATTAGTTATTTGTTAGTATTTTGACAGTGTTAGGGAAGCTAACTACACTAAATATTTAGTGTCAATATCAGAGGCATATATTTTCTATATTTTTGACTAAAGTTAGCATTAAACATAAAAATTATATTTATACTATTTAGGCTACAACTAAAAGAACTGTACAATACCCTCTAGGTCAGTTTATAAATATAATGCATTATATATAAATATAATGCACAAATTAATGCAGCATTTATTAAAATAATCTGCACAAAAAAATTGAAAAATCAAAACTGATCTGCAAGGATTTGATCACATGACCAGAGTGCCACAGTCACGCCATTTAAAAAATATGCTTCCCACTGTTGTCTGACAGCAGCCTGCTATCAGATTCATTAATATTTGTCTTTAACAAGGCAGCAAGTGGTTGTTTAGGCCAGTGGGGGAGCATCAACACATGCCATGAATCAGCCGTCCACTATAATTAAAGGCCCCTATTAAGTTAATTACCAGTATCTCACGCAGCAGTGCATGCTGGGAAGGCAGCCATTTGATTTGCCCTGTGGGCATCTTATACAGTTTTCTCCGAAATTTTTCTAATTTTCCACCGTGTCTCATCAGTACCACAACAAAACTATTGCTAAATTGCCAGAAATTGTGCAGCAGGGGTATGAAATAGTGAAAGCAATGTGATTGTTTATCTTTTTATCTGTAAGTTAATTTAACATGTTAAAAATTTTAATTAAAAATAATAAATTATAGCACATTATTTAAAAGCCACCATATAATTCTAATGGTGGACTTTTTGTTGCATAGCAATTTTTAGACATTTGTAACAATTGCATAAATGCTTCTACATTTACAGTTTAAAGTGTTGGATTACCATGGTTTACAACTGTTGTAATCCCAGTTCACATAAACATATCAGATCTACACAATGATGTGGCCATTTGCAAGGGTTTAGCATCCAATTTGAGCCATTCATGTGATTTGCGACTGCCCTTCTTCTACACTGGCTGGAAACGTATTTGCACTCTGGCATTAGTGACACCTTCTGCTACTTCACAAGTGTGAAAACACCTGTAATCAGACAGATCACATCGACCCATCAAGTCAAGATGTCAAGACTTGGTAATTCTCCTCCTGTTTTAAAAATAAAGGTCAGACATGCTTCAGTTACTCTGGATTTATTCCCCTAACAGATCATTACTGTCCTGTTGCTAACACCAGGACCCGTGTCCCTCCTCACAACGGCTATGGGCACAATTACGGAGAATGGTAAATGCAGCTGGGGGATTAACAAAGAGCAGGACTTTACTGACAAATGTGTCATCAGATGGCTGGAGAGAATTGACAAACGGTTGTGTGCTCGCAAAGAACCGATCCCTAATAAGGCTACAGTTCTTTAGAGTTTGATTGGGCTATGAATGCCCAGTTAGAGGCTCATAAATGGACCTCAAAAAATGTGTTACCTCGAGAACAACCTCTTCATACCAGAAAAAGACTAATGAGGCTTTTTAATGAACTAGTTGTCTTACTGCTGTCTTTCAGAGGGGGGTAAAGGGTAGGGGGTCAAGACCATTACCAGCCTTTATGCAGACGTAAGACTGTTGGGTAATCTATTGACAGCTTCTAAGCAGTTCAAGTGCACTGAGAGTTAATTAGAATTACATGCTTCAGATTGACTCTGGGATCTGTGGACAAGTTTCTGTACTTCAGTTATAATGAAGTATTGTGAAATTGTCCCTGACACTGGCACAGGGCATGAAATTGTGTTGTGTCTCTAGAATCACCTCATATAGAGCCTTCAAGAAAATGCACAACTTTACAGAACATTGGTGATTTTGTTTTAGAGCTAATTATTTTGTAGGTGATCTGTATAGTTTTTGTTTAATGTTCCCTAAAATATGTAAACCCAACCATTGTTCAACCTTTGATGTGGGTTTTGGGTGGAGCTGTCTGTTTATCCAACCAATCACAGACAAAATACTATTTATTTTTGCAATTCAGTTTGGTTCTGCTTGTAGTGTAGAAATTACATGTTTCTTTTATTTTTTGTAATATGTAAATATACATTTGAAGTAAAAATACATTCCTATATAATAATAACTCATAATCATAATAGATAATCTTATACTCACACTTTCTAATTCCATCCTGATCTCAAGGGACTTTGTTTGAATTCATACAATGTGAATCATACAAAAATGCATGATTATTAGTAAAAAAAAAAAAAGGGCTGCACAAATGACATTGTACACATTTGTACAAATTAGCCACCTCTTGAAATATGTATTAATTCCTGTGAGATTGTGTTGACAAATTCCACGATTGCATGACATATAGCATAACTACTGTAAATTATGTATACGTACTATTATTATTTTATACTTAAACACACGTGTATCACTATGTTGGATGTTACAAAATGTAGCAATGTTCTTGTTTCTCAAAAATACTGTAAACAAATCTTGAACATCTACTAATAATACAAGAACAGTCAGGAGAGGTGTGGATGGGGGTTGAGCGAGGGAGAGATATGGAAAAAAAGAAAGCAGGAGACAGAGGAACTAAGAACGAAAAAAACATTAATTATTAGCCCCAGTGGGATCTTTTATACTCTGTCGAGCTTGGACAACACCAATTAATACAGCAATTATTATCCTGGCCTATAGCGAGGGGTTGACTAAGCTGCCTTGCCATCTGACGATCGCGTGAAGAGGGGAGTGCGCCGGGAGAGGCATGCTGGAACCAGATTACTCATCTCTCCAGAAGCCTCTTATTATGCATGGAGGATGGAGGGAGAGACGCAAACAGAGAGTAATTATTTAGTCTGTGAATTTCAACCCAACAATCACTAATACGCAGGCTTTCATGAGATAATAAGCAGTTTGGTTTCACCTTCTGGGGCTTGGAACGGAGCTAATGAGATAAATTAAGACTAAAGATCGTTGAAACGTACTGTTCTATAGAGCGGTACGATCGGAGCTATTCCATATTCTGTTTCCTTCATCACGTACTCTCTCACAGTCTCTTCTTACGACTCGCCTCTCAAATTATTCCCTTGGACACACTCATGTATCCAGTTTATCCACAGATACTTGCTCTGCTTACAGTGGTTCAGAGCCAATTTGTACTCTAATATAGCTTGTAAGATCATTAACAGGATCTGTTTCTTGTGACTGTGTAATGATGAGTATTTTTTGCTAGTATTTGATGTTTTTTGTTGGTCAGGTTTGGTGTTTAATTACTAGTGTATCACTGTTATTTAATTGTAGTTTTATGAAATGTACACAATTACTAACCTCAAATTTGGTTTACCAAACTATCCGTTCTCGGAGGCCTATCCAGGTTTCTTAAATGCCTTCTCTGTAGCTCTCACTTTCTCCCTTTTACTCTCACCCCCGTCTATTTCTTTCTGTCTTTTTGAGGTGCTATTTTAAGTCCCCTATCCCTGTCTGGGAAACATAGGCTGCGTTTCCTTAAGGCCACTGTAAAATCTCATCTGACAGCCAGTGAATGCCCACTAGATGCTTGCATGTTATCTTGACATGACCATGTTAAGCTGGCTTCACTGATGCTAAATGGATGTCATAAACCTTTTAAGAGACATGCTGCCTAATGTGTACTTGTGTAAAAGTGTTCAGCGCTGTAATACATTGATGTTCTATTTAGACCGAGGGGGAACTTATGGCATAACAATGGTTTAAGGGATCTTGTTAAACTTGTTAAACTGATCACGTAGGCTATGCTGCAATTTATTGAAACTCTTGTGCGGTGTGCACATATAGTGTAAATGTTAGTTGGATGTTTAGTAAATGTTTCAAACATTTTTCATAATTTACTGCATTTTAAATATATATGACATGAATTTACACCATGAGTTTATTCAACATCAATGTCTGCGCCAAAATAATCAAACATTCCTGGTTTAAATTTTCAGCCTATTGTTGCAGTGAAACAATACCAATATGATGTAATGCATTTCAAAGATTAACTGTATACTTTGGATTAGTAATGATGCACATGTATATTATGAGAATAAAATGCACAGACTTTATGAAAAGGCTATTCAGGTTGAAAGTTGTGTTAAGTTCAGGCTTGAAAAAAGTCACGTTATGATTTTATGACTGTTAAAAAAAAAGATTCTTTCTGCCTCAAGGTATAGTTGTTTACTTTATATTTACTTAGTGATAATAGGAATAATTTAAGAACAAAGATAATGTGTTTTATGGCTAGTTTTTGCACCAGGACCGATTAAAATGGCAAATGCACAATTTATCTAAATGGTTGGATGGGTAAAATTATCACCTGCCTTTTCGACTTGTCTAGTCAAGCTCTTTTCTCTTTTTTTTTCTACTTTAGAAGTTGTTTTGTTCCTTGGCTGGCCCTTCCTTCTGAAGAAGCTTCATTTATTTAAAACGGTGTTGTGTTGCACCCCGCGCCCCGTTACACAAAAGCAAAGACGAGCGCGGTACAGAGGTGCTGTCATTGTCACCAGCAGGTGTAGAATAACATCTCTTGAGCAGCTTGTAATTAGAGTGGCTGCTGTGTAATGAGGGTGCAAGATTCCTCCTCCTGTTGTTTGTGCCAGACTGGACCTGGCTGTAGATGCCCATCATGCAACAGCCAAAAACAACACAAACGAACACAAATTCCTCTCAATGTTGTTATTTTTTTAAACGAGAAATTGTCAGGAGATACCTATGGTAGAAATGGATGAAAGGAAAAGTAGGCATGCATAGAATTCAGATAAATTTCGTGAATGTAACATTGTTTATTTTAAAATGTTTGAAATGACTATTTATACTAGTCACATTTCAGCTCTGTTGTTAACTTTAAATTGTAAAAATCACATGCAGGCATCTATAATAATCCTTCCTCGCCTACAATGTTAGCGCTTGTATTCACATAATGTGTTATATGGTCTATCCCCTTAACTCTTTTTGCACTCCTGGCAAAATGAAAACT
Source organism: Beaufortia kweichowensis (assembly GCA_019155185.1). Lineage (NCBI taxonomy): Eukaryota > Metazoa > Chordata > Actinopteri > Cypriniformes > Gastromyzontidae > Beaufortia > Beaufortia kweichowensis. The sequence goes on along the minus strand of CM032801.1, from coordinate 12,163,610 downwards.
TCTGTCAGAGTCGGATTGAAATTTATATCAGTTTGTCAGGCACAAGCCAAAAACGATCTTACTCAACATTATTGTGATAAGTTTGGTGCCAGAGATAGAGAAAAAATGGAGGAAAGAGGGAGAGAAGTGCCTTACGCTTCGCTCACCAGATAAATCCAGAAGCCAAGATTCTCCACTCTCTCCTCCATCAGAAAGCTCCCCAACCTGACCCTTCAAACAAGAAAAAAAACCCTCTTTTGTTGGGTTACTGCCTCTTTGCATAATGTTCAGCCTGGAGCTACACTGTGGTTCCAACTGCACACAATTTTCTCAGGAAAATATAATCGATCCTCCTCAAAATAGGCTTGAACTGTCTGACAGTAGAGCCGTGCAGTGTTAAGCAATCTGGTGGTAATGCAGATCAAATGTAGGCGTGCTGGGAATGCCTTGCCCCTCTTTTTTGTTTTTCGCTTTTTTCCAGCAGCATGGAACACTTGAGCGGAGTTTGTAATTACAGAAACACAAACCGCCTTGTCATGAACAAAACCCCAACATTAGTAGTAGCTGATCTGGAGATATCATCTTACACATAATGATGCCTGAAACCCACATTGAATCCATATCATTTTTTATGACGATCCAGCAGCAGCGACTAATTAAGCCTAAATTAATTATTCAGTGTCATGATGCATGTGAACAATTGACAAACATTTTCACTTATTGTGTATTAATTGTCTCTGATGTCCCGGACATTATCCTATTACACACATAAAGGCATAAAAAATAAAATGTATTTCCTAGTAAGGTTGGAGATGTGTGAAATTATATATACATTTATATAAATGTTAGCTTATAAATGTTAGCTTATTATTAACACATACAGTAATTACTTTTTTCCTATAGATACCTGCAAAAAGAGTATAAAAAATATAGATAAATGTTTATTATTACACAGCTCTGGACTTCATTTTTTGTCTTGCATATATACATAATTTGTACTTAAGTCAATATTCCATGTTTACTTATTAATTTGTTTGGTATTGTAAGTAGTGTTACACAAGTAGTAATGTAAAATCAGCCTATTATTTTTCGAAATCTGCCCCTTTGAGATGAAAACCTGTCAGTTTTTTTATTATTTTGCGATAATGGCCGGCTGTGTGTAGACTCTATAAATGTTTCCATTATTTGACAGACTTCACATTCAAGAGAATCTCATTGTTGTAATTATTGTGAGATCATATTTTTCTATTCAAAGTGCTACCAAACTATAACAAAAGTATAGAACAACTAAAAACTTTCTGATTCAAACTTTTCTAGAAAAGCCCCGGGAGAGGTTCCTAAAACTTCGAGCTTTGCATAGAGACCCTGGATCCCCCCCATCCTCTTCTGCATGAGTATAATGTCACAGAGAAGTAAAGAATGCCTGGCTGAAATGTCGAGGGATTTATAAACACCTGGAAACCCTGAACGTGGATTTACAAATGGCAGCAGGACTTAAATATAAACAACAACATTATCTGTGCTGTCCTCATAAATGCACCACCATACAGATGTCGATTTAATTGACTTTCCTTCTTTCCTTGTTTTAATATAGATTTTTATATTCACACAAGGCTGAAATGCAAAGCATTACAAGCGCAGATGTGAAGTCACATACTGTTGGGCCAGCATCGCCTGTGTTTGTCCAGAGAAACAGTGCCAACTGTTGGTGACTTGCTATAAAAGTCAGATGAATAATCACCTTCAGTTCACTTTATATTTTGATGTACAGATAATGTCTTTACATCTTAATGCAAAGACAGTTCTACATGATATTTATCGGCCAGCATGGCACTTTGAAAGTACATTAAAGTTGAACAAGACGTATTGTGAAAAAAAATGTTAACAAAATTTTTACTTGGCTCAGTATTATTCTGTGGTAACCTGTAGCAATTGACCTTTGAGACCTGTGTTCATCTGACCTCTCCATAGCCTCTGTTGAAGGCCAGGGCTTTATGAAGGAAGGCGGATCTCTCTCTCTCCCTCTCTTCCTTCAGCAAGGTGCAGTCAAAACTCCGTCACTACCCACCTCCCTCATTGCTTGCACCTGCTAAAACATTTGAGGTATTTGCACGGCAGGGCAACACATTTGCTTTTCATTTAACCTGCCTGGCTAGATCTTTGAAGTGCAAAATGGCAGAGCTGCAAAGGTTTGTCTCTCTCTCTCTTTGTTGCTCTGTCTTACTCTCTCTCCCTCCTTAATCATTTACCTCGTCGAGGCGCATTCTCTGCAGCTAACCCATCAAGCGGAAAACGAGGTTGGCCCACTGTTTTTCCCTCCCTCCTGCTTGCTGCCTTTCATTCTGACATTCTCTTTGTGGGAGACTTCATACTTGATCACAAAGAGGGGTTAGAGAAAGAGAGAGAATGAGAGAGAGAGAGAGAGAGAGAGAGAGAGGGAGAGGGAGAAGAAACAGATCTCTGGTCTTGGCTGACTGTGAATGTTGATGCAGACAGGAGAATTTGAATGCCATTGATCAGGTTGGGATAATTATCTTATCCATCCATGCCGTCCGGGTACAATTGTGTTCTCCGTATACACAATTAACACCGTGTTCAGCCACATTAAGAGGTAGTTATGGCAGCCTATGGAAACTGGCCAAACAATAAACATAACGTGCTAATGATCCTAAGCAGTGATAGCATGCGCTTCATAAAACAGATTAGCTTTGGTGTGCGTTTTGGTGTGTGTGAGTGCATGAGGATGGATTGTAAATGAGCTTAATAAGACAGTCTTGTATTGTCATGATGAATTGCCATTCCTGTGTAGTAGAGCTTTAAACCACACCTATAAGAATGATGATTTATTTACTCCTGTATAGCTTACACAATGACTAAATCACTGTTGACCATTTATAGAAATGTATTTTGTATATAATACTACTGTATTTTATATTTTTACAAAACGGCACATATTTTAAATGTAGTATTTCTAAATATAGGTACCATAGACACATTTGACAAAAGACACATTTAATAAGTTCATAAAAATCCTCTTTTGTTCAAGATAAATCAAGTATGAGTTGGCAGCTCTATGAACTGTCTAAAGTTCAAGAAAAACTTGAACTAGGCTATGTAAGAACATTCATCAAATTACATAGAATGTAAAATAATATAGAGCCTATTATATGATTAGCAAGATCTGAAAACCGCCAACATGTGTATCACCAACACTATTAAATAGGGCACGATTATTTTTAATCAATTTCTGCTATTTCTACTAAATTAATATACTACAAGCTACAAAATATTTTATGCACTTTGATGTGACGCACACTTTACCTAAATCGTAACATGATACATTTGCATGCTTAATTTAATGTACTCATTACATAAGTAGATGGCGGTTGTACAGATTTATAGATCTTCCTCTCTCTGTGTCTTTGGTTTTAGATGAACACTCCTTGACCATGTTATGGATCCCCAGGGCATAAGTACAGGAGGAAATAGCAGGATTGAATCCCTCAGTGGAATCTATCCCCTACTGCTATTTATTTACTGCTGTTATTCTTCTCTCTCTCTCTCTCTCTCTCTCTCTCTCTCTCTGTAATGCGTTGCTTTATTCATGTCAAACATAACTGAAGTTGCCTGTTAACAAGGTCAAATTATGGTGTTATTTGAAACCTGAATAATGCAGTTTTCAACAGAATTGGTTCATCGCTGCTTATGTGTTTCTATTCTTTTTTTATTTTACCAATAAGTGCCTAATATTTTTTTTGTTATATTACCATATTTAAATTCATTCCATGTAATTCCCCAAAATTGTCCCCCTAAAATGAGTTCAGAAAATGACCATCTGGCCCCTTACAATACAGCAATGATCAGGTGAAAATTTGGCAATGGTGAAAATCAGCTAAAATAAAAGAGGGCTTAAAATCAAATAAATCACACCTGTTGGCTGGTGGAAACTGGCACAGCGTTTCTTATATTACACTCGAAATTACTCCATTTGTTCCTCTAGATATTTTAATCCGTCCTGACCTCAAACTTCCCGTGAACCAGCGCTTGAACAAAAGGCCGCCCACTGTCTTAGCAGTAAATCTGTTGTCTCCTTTCTGGGCCCAGGACTGGGGCTCATAGATCACCACTGCGCCACAGCTTGCTTCAATTTACTCAATTAACTCGGGTAAAGCACTTGTAAGTTCTGCAGATGTTGGTTTATTATCGAGGACTAAAATGTACAAGTGAGTTCAGGAGCCTGGGGTTATAGTAAGGTTGCCAGAGGGGGGGAAGGGTGACCTCCACTCCCAAACTCAGATGCTGCAGCTGAAAGGATGGGAAATAAAAAGATTTGCACACAGGTTCCCATTTCAGTCTTTTTGCCTCGTTCTAGATCTGAATTTGCTGACACTGAGGTTTCAAGTAGTAAAGGCAGAGAGAAAGAGCAGGTATTGGCATATTCACAGACTTCACAGAAAGCGTTGGTGATTATTAACCAAATTGAATTGCAATATCACCCTGACAAAGAGCTATGCAGAAGACACCAGCGGTCCAAGCTAATGATTTCCGCCATCACAGCTGTCTCTGTGGCCTGGTGTTAGTTTATGAAACGTGCCTCTGCAGATCTTCCACACATGAAATGGTTTAGTGCTTGAACCTGAATCACTCTCAGATGACAACCCGTCATTGATGTTCGTTAATCATTACTGTATCATCACGCCAATGCTTAAAGTTGACTTTGTGTGGCACATCGCTTGCCCTCAAAACAAACTGCATTGGGACAAAGCCAGCAACTGAAAAATCAATGACTTAATGTTTATGAGTATGAATAAGCCATCTTATCTGTGCTTGACCTCCCTTGGATAAATCAAAGTCAGAGTGACGCATGGAATGTAAAATATACTGTAAGGGGGGGTTGGCTAATATTAAGCAGGTGTTGCTAGTATCACTATAAAACATACAGGCTAGGGCTATCTGTGTGACTATATATTTTCTACATTTCAATTAAGAACGACAACACGTTCGGACATTCATGGAGCTTTAAAATAAGCTTTTGATAAATGATTTCTGTGCTACCTGCAGGTTAGCATGTTTGAATTGATGCGCTAATCTTTATAAGTGACAGGGAATAAGTGGGGTGCATTTCTGTTTATATTTTAACAATATAATGAAATTGTTGATTCTAATTGGTTGGGCAGAGCTACTTTACACATCTTTAATAAGGTTGGTGGTGCAGTATAGCAACAGATTCATTAGGCATGAGACTGTAGTGATTACATGGGATCATATCCATACTATCCATACATATCCAACTGCAATTAACAGCTTAGAAATGGGCAACAGTAGGAAATATGGGGAAACTTTATAATTCAGGCTTTAAAATGTCTAATAGGGATTTGCATTTCTAAAAGAAAATACTGGTGCTTACTAGGCAGTAGAAGAATATTGTTCTATAAGTTATAAATGAGTTTATTTGCTGTTTTGATTTTATGTGAACCGAGTCATAACACATACATCTTTGTGTACTGTTGTCTGTGTATGGAACACATTGACTCTCTCTTTTTTAAAAACTTTTATACTTAAGAAATGTAACATACCATTTGCCTTTGACTTAAACTGATAAAATGCTCATATTCTGATGGAAAGCAATGAAGTTACTGTGATATTTAGATACTTAATTGGTCTGATTTCTTCTGTTTGCATAGTGAATTATGATCAGTACAGTATTTTTCTAAATTTCTGTAGCCAGCCAGTGTCTCGTGGATGTAACTTACAAATTTATACCTGAAGCAGAGAATAAATAGATTCTGTCTAGAAGCGAAAATGATGCTCTCCATTGTGGCAAGAAAATCATATGAAAGTAATAAATATAAAATACTTTTTAGAGAAAGGTAAAGCCAAATCAATATCAATAATTAGCAGTTAACTCTGGTTAACTGCTAACAATTAACAGTTAACAATTAACTCTGCTAAGAGTATCCCCTTAAACGCATATTCTTATGAAAACAACTGCTTAATTTAGTTCGGAGGTGTGTATGACACTCAATTATGAAAAAAATTCAATTGTTCATCTATCTGCAACATGACAAACAGCATCTTGTTCATTATGCTCTGAGTCAGCTTGATCCAATTAGACTAGAACGGAGGCATTTGTAATCACTTCTCTTCCTACAAACCTCCACCCTCCTGTTCTTTCTCTTAGTCAGAGGAAAAATAAAAGTTGTGCTTCGGGAGAACTTAGGAATACAAATGTTTAAGCTGTACTGGATGAAAAAGGGTGACCTTTTGAGGAGGGGTCGAGGATGTGGGGGTAGGATAGTAGATGGCTCTCTCACCCTTGGGCCTCTGCTAATAGGTTTTGAAGAACTAGAGCGAGCTTTCTTGTTTCTTCAATGTCTTTGCTATCCGCTCCTAGGGGAGTGATGGGGAAGTGGAGAAATGTTTAATGAACTCGTTTGCCTTTTTCTCCTCCTTTAGCTGTCATTTAAATCATCAGCATGGCGTAGCATGCTGTTATAGTTCCACATCTAACACGCACTGCACATCTTTCAGCACCCACTCAGGTCAGTGTAAACAGACTAATTCACTTTATCACAGACATGAACTTTGACTAAGCTTCTGGTCTAGTTGGGATCTGTTGGCAACATCACATGAGACATGAGAGAACTTTGCACAAATAATTTTATGTCACCTGAATTAACCTATTCAATACATACAGGTGTTCCTGTGGATCAACAGGTAGAGCATGGATCTAACAACACCAAAGTCATGGGTTTGATTTCCAGGAAACGCACATACTGATAAAGTGTGTACCTTGAATGTATTGTAAATCGCTTTGGTCAAGCATCTGCTAAATGCATAAATATAAATTCTGACGCTTGCAGCCCCTTTGACTGCTCTATTAGATGGAAATTGCTTAGATCAGGAAGAGAGAAAGTTGACACATGGTCATAGCATGGACAAGCATGTGTGTTTCTGATTAGGAGTGCAGATCTTCATCAAGCGTCTTTGGCATCCTTTGCATTCTACAACGATTGATTGGAAACGCTCCATCACTTCTCCCCCTTTGTAATGATGTAATGGAATCAATTAGCCTCCATTAATTTAGCAAAAACAAATAAGCACCTCTGGCCTCTCGCTCAGGTTTCACATGGTTTCACAGGTGGCTCTGATTTTCAGTACTTTATCAGGGGCTGCCGTTGGGGGATAATCTAAAGGCTAAAGCGCCCTGGCCGCTAGAGGTCATGACCTCTTCCTCCCTCTCCTTGGACATTTGTCCTGAAGTCTGATGCTGACCTTGGGTCACCTACCCCTTAACATATCCTGTACACGCTCCATGGATGTAAGCCATATTGAAGTTTGAATATTGACATTTTGCATCTTGCCTAAGAATAATCAATGAGATTTCAGTACCAAATTCAGCCACTAGGATACATTGAGTTATTCTTATATGGCACAGCATCATTTATTTAAAATAATAATTTAGGGACATTGCATATATTTAACAGAACATGTGGAAAAATGGCTTAATTATGGCAACAACAGAAACTGAAACATCATCATTTTTGTCAAAGATCTTGCATTTTAGGATCTAGTGGCTGAATTTGGTACTGAAATCTCATAGGCGGCCTTGGACTACTTTATCTCATTCAAACAAGCCAGTAGCACAAAATGGATCCTAGACCATGGCTTCATACAGAAGAACAATGAGCGGAAAGCTGAAGTGGTCAGATTAGGGGAATGTGTAGTGACTGAATCACAAGGTATGGTTCACAACGCCCAGAAATCTACCCACCCTCTGTGTGGTGGCGTACTGATAAAGAGCCTAGCAATCATTCTGATTCTGGCGTACACTCAAAATACTAACCCAACAATCTTTACTCAAGATTTCGTCCCAATTGGCTGTTTAGTCAGATGACTCTCTGGACCTCAGTGCATGTTTGAAGTTTGTCTTTGTGATATAGAGTTTGCCTCGTTTTAACTGTATGAAAGTGCTTTTTTCTCATGTTTTAGTAAGAAAGGGTCCAGTGTAAATCATATAACCACTAGATTAAAAACTGGTAGATCTTTCCAAAGGTTTACTTGGGTCTATATCTTCAAAACATTGGACTAGTCAAGGAAAATATGTAACGCACAAAAGCTGCCCTCCTTGAGTATGGGTTTTATTTATGCATACATGAATTTTGTCACGTTCGTTTAAATCATCATATCCACCACGGAGGTATATGTAGATGGATAACACTGTGGCATTTATCCATCACCAAAGCTAAGAAGTAAAGAAGTGATTGTATTGATGGCCTGAAACATCAGTCATACAGCATTCACCATCAGGCCATGCTTACACACACAAACACAGACACACACAATCTCCTCTAGTTTCACAGAATAAAGATCAGTGGAAAAGTCAAGAGAGCCAGTGTGTGACTCTATAGCACTCTGATTGAAGTTGTTTATCACGACCGAGCCATCAGGAGAGGGCTCGACCAAGGAGTTTATCTGTAGCACGATTCAATTAAACAGCAATGATTTCACTCATGACAAAATCTTAATCTAAACTCCTGTGTTTTCTCGATAGGGGAGCATATGTTGGTTATATGATTGCTTTTCCTGCCTATCATATTTACTTTGGTCTGAGAGAACAGCAAATCTCTAACCCTCTGTCTCGCCTTTCTCACTCTCTGCTAGAAAGCAATTCTGGCTACAGAAGTCAAGCACCCTGAAGCGTGTTAATACTCACATATTGAAGTCTTACAGCGGGGTTTAGATGCACTTCCTGCAGACATGAGCACTGATAACAGTCTCACAACAGCAGTGTAAAGTTTCTCTGCCCAGCCAAAAAAAGTTCCTGAAAGAGTATGCATTTAAAAATATGCTTTAAATTTAGCATCATAATTTATGTAATTGAGTTGACAACAGTGTTTAACAGCAGCATTTTCTAAATATTTTACTACAACAAAATTTACAGAGATTTAAAAATGTGACACTTTGATTTGATCAGGTAATCATTTACAGAGACTGAATGAAAGATGTCATTCACTAAAATACTGCCCAGTTCAGGAGAGCACATTTGGTTTTCCCCTAAGCCTGCTCAGATGTTTTATTCATTAAAGTATGATTGGTCAATTCAGCTAAAAAAATAATAATGTGAAAATGACAGATATAATGACATCAGAACTCACAGCATGTGTAAAAGTATTTTGATGATGCAGATACTCGTTCAGAAATACTTTAATATTTTAAAGAAAATGCTTTGCAAAACGCATTGGTATACCTAGTGTGTCTTACAGCATTAGTGAATCTGCTTCAGTACATCAAAGTTTTAGAAACTATAGACCTTTTTTGTTTGAATGATGTCATTGGGTCAGTCTTGCTGTTTTTTACTAATGCTATACGAGTTGAATACCTACATTTGTACATTTTTATTCTATGAAACATATCTAATCCGTCTGCATAAAAGTTAAAAGTTGTAGTTAAAAGTTAAACGTTTGCTGTCTATACTAAATCTATACTAAATACAGCTTACCGATTGACCCCAGCTTGTTAAGGTGAGGATGATTGTATTACGTTATGTGATTGGCAGTAATTTTCATGTAGACTTTCATCTGCTCAGTAAAAATCAAAGAGCCGTTTATATTTCTGTAACACAAGGGCAAATTCATACCTCCACGCTCTTGCTTTTTTCCTGTGATCATGTGCTGACCTCTGGACAGATGGAGGTGCTGGAAGTGAAGGTTAGATGGGGTCAAACGCTGGTCCTCCTGATGCATTCCAGTGCAGGACGGCAATGTCACTCTTTGATTATTTATCATTCTACAAATGAAACGGCAGCCTAATGAAAATAACATTACTGTGCTGGAAAGTTACATTTGCATTTCTATCCATCGGTTCAATAGAAAATACACTAACTACTATTATAGCAAATCAAATAAGTTGGATACCTTAATGCTAAATGCTTATACACTGCCATGCAGGTTGGATATTTAGTTTTTTTATTCCAGCGTAAATCTGGACACTTGGTAAGTGTGTGTGTGTGTGTGCAAGCGTGTGTGTGTAAGCTGTGTGGATAAGGAAGGTGAAAATGTGGAAATAAATAATATGGATTAGGTGCTGTGGAAACCTCATGTTTGTCCACGGCCGAATGAGTTTTTATCCTCTCTCTCTCACTCTCGCTCTCTCTCTCTCTCTCTCTCTCTGAATGATAATACTTTTGTCAGGACTCATGACCTAGTTGGTACAAAGCAGCAAAAATTACATCATTTGCAAATATGCTTTCATTTTACGATAGTGTATAATTGTCTGAATGAAAGGAGATTACCTCTCTAGCCCTCGATAAACAGTAATACCACAGTAGAGGAGGAGGTGGGTAAGGGGTGTGAGGGGGGAGAGAGTGATAATTTGCCAAAAAACCCAGAGCATGGAAGCATGCATTCATCCCAGGGTCCAGGTTATTCTGAGGGAGCCAATCTTTGATCAGCCAAGCTGAAATGGCCAAGATAAGTAGGAGCTACAACTCACGACGGGACCCACACACCCATCTGTTATTGCTATTTCCTCTCTGGTTTCTCGAGAGCGGTAAATAGCTACTTCACTCCCCCCCACCTCTTCCTCACACCATTTTCTCCACCTTCACCGACCACCTTTCCTCACCGACCCCTCCCTTATCTGCTCCCCACTTTCTTCTAGAGATCTCTGTCACTTTAATCCGGCCAGTCTGTGACTGGTTAACAAGGAAATCCTGTGTCAATTATCACCAGGCACTTCCTGCTGGGAGAGCAATGGTGAATCAAAGTGGCCTGAGAGTCTTTCACACCAGAGAGAAGCAGCAGGCCTAATTAAATGGGCCCTGTGTCCTGCCAGCAGCCCGTAGCCTGAGCCACAGATAGCTCGCCCCCGATAACCCCCACCTCTAACCGAGCGATTGTTTTGATTGGGCAGAGCTCAGCATTCAGGTTTCCCCGCAGGCTTTTAAGGAGGGTGATACTAGACTTAGGGAAAGTGATGGATGAATATTTAGATGTGGAGGAGACATGTGTGAAAGGGAGATCAGGACAATTTGTCCACGGTGATATGGATGGTGGCAGAGAGGAGGGAGTGACATGCATGGCTTTTTCTCCCAATTTTTGGAGCATTATATTTGCTCACTTCCTATTTCCACTTTGATGGGAGACTGGTAGCGAAGTGCTTTGTTGTATTGATACGAACTGTCTCGAATCACAATTTCAGATGTTTTCTAGCATTGTTTCTACCTTTTCTTATGAATTCAATTTCTTATGAATACATTTATTTTATTTAATAAAAGCACATATGAAGTTCATATTCACAAATTAGGACCTTTTTATTGTATTGTGTTCAAAATTAAGTAAATTATATTAATTAGTACATTATATGGAAATTATACTTTACTGTTGCGCTCCTTACAGGAACATATTTTTGTAGCTTAATTGCGTTCTTAATTATGTTTGATATAAGCATCACCTAAGATGTTTGTCATAAAAATCTTTAGCACAAATAAAAATAGACAAATAATATTTGCTAAGAATAAAGCTATCAAATTAAACATGGTTAAAAAGATTTGGTATTGCAAGTTTGTATTGAAATCACAGACTTTTGACTTTTGCAGTTACTCTAATGAAGAAATATCTTAGAAAGAAGAGAGCAAAAGTCTCCATTTCCTCCTCATTTAAGAGTTTCTTTACTAGTCTTGTGTACAGTTTCTTTGAAGACTAAAAGTCCATTGAGTAATACAGTATCTGGATTTGCTGTATAAATAAGCCTCTGGCAGTGCAGCTCTCCGAAATGCAAAAAAAAAGATTTTATAGATATGTTTCAAGTAGCTGTTTATGAACCTTTCACTTTAGGTTCAAACCACTGTTTATCATTCTATCAGTCTGAAGGGTCATAATGTTGTCCACTGCCATACCAGCCACTTTACTGAAGACTGTCATTTACAGAGACGGCTGCATAATGTCAGATTATGCCGTGCCCCTCGTGTCATAGCTCGAAAAGCTCTATTTATGACTCCATGAATCTATTTATGAGCCCATCTGAAAGTTTAAACTGTTGAAATGAATCATTTAAATGGTGCCAACATCTTGCCCGATAGAAGCTGAAGCGCTCTGTATCTCCAATGCAGTTTAACCATTAGAAGTGCTGGAGTTGAAATTGAAAACTGTGAAAAAGCTTACATCCACATTCTTGCTCTGTATAACTTGTTCAGGACAAGAAGTTCCCAAGACACATTTTGAATCATATTCTGTCAGAAAGAGCAAGCACTAAAATTCCAGATATCCTAGCAACTTTTATGATCTAAATAGTGACAGTAAATCGAAAAAAGACCATTTATATATAACGTGTGTGTGTATATATATATTTATATACATAAAAAACTAGATTCGGAGTGGAATGCTTGAACGCTTCTCTCAGTATATCCATAATTCCATATTCTCTCATCTCTTTGCAGTCCACCTCATCCACCTTTTACATTTCCATATGGAGAGGCAGAGACAGGAGAGTGGGAAAAACCAATTTACCCACAGAGCGACATCATCTGCCGGCCCGTTTATCTCTGACACACCACCCCTCGGTCCACTGTTGACAGTACATGATATTCCATTAATCTGCCTAATGAAAATTTAACCAGTGTTATAAACAAATAATTGGCCATTATCCTCTCAAAGATCCCGAATAAATTACTTGGGCCTTTCTTTTTTCCCTGTCGCATAGCGGGTGGAGGAAAGAGAGAGAGAGAGAGAGAGAGAGAGTGAGACAGAGAGAGATTCAGACGGAGAGAGAGAGACTGCCTTCCTGATTGATGTCGGAATAAACGCGTAGGGTTCCCTCCGCCACTGCGAGTGGGCTTCGGCTAAGCCTGTGATTGACTTAATGAGAGTCTTTGGGGTGAGTAAATGTTCCAAATTGCTCAGTCATTAGCTTTTGCTCGGCTGTCTGAAGATACCCCCGATCTGCTGCGCTGGGTTGACTCTTCTTGTACCATTCCGCCTGCAATTACATTTTCATTTAAAGCAAACCTCTGAAGTCCGATAGCCAGGCCCCTTTTCATTATGCTAGCCTCCTTTTTCTTTTTTATCTAAATGGTGTGAAATGTCTCTTCATTTAGACCAATTAAAGTTGAAAAAGAAGGCACTGTAATGAATTATCATACAAATTATTTACTTAATGCTACAATCTCCCTCCCTCCCTCGCTTTTGCGTCTGCCCATCTCGTTCGCCACATCCCGTCAGGGATGCTGGACATGAATGGAGAGAGATTTTGATAAGAGAGGAGAGCAGTTGGACTGCTGAGACCACATTAACGTCTCGGCCTTTTACCAAATACTCTATACTCCGTATAGCAAATGTAGAAAGACTGTATTTTATTACAATGTCTAAAGTAAAGGGATGAATATTCTCTGCCATTAGAGAGGTGATGGGGATGAGGCATCTAGTGAGCTGGGGAATATGAGGACAGTAAAACTCATTTCAGGAATTTGATTTCAGTGCTCAACTAACCTCCTTTAATTAAACAGAAGCTTATGCTTTTAAATTAACTCCACTTGATTGATGGGGACAGACATTTGCTGTCGGAGGCACTGGAACAGGATATTCCTATATCTTTGAAAGCTGTTGGGTTATATAAACCACAGTGACAGTTTATGAATATTGCCGTCTTTACATCTGTCCTCTCTCTGTCTGTCCTGGCATACACTTGACACTCTGTTTGACCAACATCAGAAGACATCTTCTAGCTAGAATTCTTTATTTATCATAATTTATAATCTCCAACATATAGCAATCACCCCAAAAAACAGAAAAGAATAACAGATATATTATTTTTTATTTGTAGATCCAGTTTGATTCAAAGCTTGTTCACACCGGGCATCACTGATTGAGCTGAAGTGGCTTGTCACCATGGAGACAACGGCAGCTTCCGTGCCATGCCAAGCTTCCGTATACTGGCGGGTTTAGGGACGCCACCACCACCGTTTCCCTGTAAGCCCCTAAATACTCCCGTTCTACGGCTTAGAACTTTATTCCAAACAAACCGCCTGCCTCATTTCCAACACACTGACACACATAATTTGTGACTGCACTATCAGATTTGAAAAAATCACAATAAACTCAGGCGAGTGGCACATCACGAATTTTACACGAGGTGTCAAGCTGTTATTAGCCCTTCTGGGCAATAATGTTAAGTGCTGGGTGATTTGCACTAATCGCTATGAAATCAGCCGCAGTGCTAAAGTGCCACTTCCGCCACTGTTTCTGCACCGCCGCTGTTCAACATCAGCCAATATTCATTCTGACAGCTAATAATACCGATGCCAGATCACTCCTGCAGAGAACGCCCAACAGGGGAAACACTTCTGAGCTGGAAAAAGCACTTTATAGGTCACCTATGGGTCTCTCCTGAGCACATTTTTAAATATAAGGGATTGCTTTTAATGATGGAGATAAATCAGGATGGTCAGAAACATCATTTTTTAAAGGTTAATGTGTTTAAGATTGCACGATAGATTGCAAATGTCATGAGTGACTGCGTTTTACTTAAAAGGCATTAATTCTGAAATTATTGTTTGCATTATTTTTGCATTCCCTATTAAATGTAAATGTGTTGCCCAACTAGTGTAATCTACAAAAATACGCAATATTACATTTTATTTGATCCGTTAAACGGCACTTGATAATGTTTAAATGAATTTTGCCATTTACATCCAAACACGATTCTGTGCAGTTTCTGGTAATCAAGACTTAAGTCCCACCTAAACACCGGGTAATTAAAGTGTTGACATGCATAATTGCCTACCAATTAGAAGCCTGATGCACTTGATTCTGTTTTCTGGGTCACTTTGTAGGAAGGCTAACATCCAGTCAACCAGACGTGTGTTTGCGCAATACTGCACTGAGCCGTTTGTGAAGGGTCTAAATAGCAATGTACATAAAGCATGACTGCGTGCTGTCTGCGACAGATGTATGCTAATTGTTAGCCGAGTGTGGACAACTGATCCGACAGCAAACATCAGTCTCGCTGATAAACAAACACAATACTAGCGGTCTATGGAGCATGCTGAGATTGTCTTCACCTTTGTCTTTCACATTGAGGACTGGTTAGGCTGTGACTGCTTATATTAGAAGATCCTTATAGAAGAGGTTTTGCTAATGAGTAAAGTAGATTTCATAATGTCTAAATACCTCCCATACTAGCTTCCTAAGTAAATGTCATGATTTGCGTCAAGGAGAATTTAGGGTATATACAATGACATGCAATAGAGTTACATAATTTTGTTTTGGCAGATCACATCTGAATGAAAAGCTTTTGTAAACCTGTGTGATCAAATTACTCCCCTTCAATCCTAGAACAATGCTTTTGTTTTTCCCCGCGCTAATGAGCGAGCTCACCTCCGAAATCAATTTAAAAGTCTGCCGTACCCTTTGAATGAAGAAGAGTAGAACCATTAATTAAAAGTGGAACAGGTTCTTATTTTAGTAGAAAGTGGAAAAATCGTGAGCCTTTGTTGAGGAAAGCCCAGGAGCCAGGCTTTCATTAGCCTACATGCATGGCAGAAGCAATTCATCAACCGTAATTTTCTCTCAATGGGGAAAAAAGAAGGGGATGAACCTCAGTACGCTATTTATGGTGTTTTTACGGATACGGAAGTGGAAGAACAGTAATGTGATTAACAGTTATCTACAACATGTTTGAAATGGCCCCTCCTGCAAGTGTTTGGGTCTAGATTAAAAAATAGACTTCACCAAAAAGAGAGGGTGAGAGAGAGAGATGGGTTGATATATAAAAAACAGCTTTCCAGTGCACCAATGTGGCACATTGAAGGCGATTTTCTTTCTGCATCTTTTAGAAGAATTCTCCAGTACATTAAAAGAGGATTTTTTTGCCACCATCCACCCCCCCTTTAAATATCTGTATTTAAATGTGTCTGTCCCTCGATGAAGGCGTGACGAGTAGAGTGTCTGCCTTTGTCCCGCGCAAGAGTATCTCCGCGACATATGAACTGCTTTTAGGATTAGCTGAGCGCAGATTTATTTAATGCAACCTCGTGGAGCATTGTTGAAAATCTATTTTGGGAAACGCAGGGCTTGCCAAGCTCTAAGCCTGGTAATATATGCCTGCTACAGTTTAAGAGAGTAGGTTCAGGGACCCTCTTTATGTTGGGATCATATGGTTCATGCATACACAATCAATATGAAAATATCGCTGCAAGCTGATGGGGCGCTGTGCTAAATGCCCATCACCCCCAACAATCCTATTGGTCTCGTTCTGGTCACTTGTTTGTCTGGGCTGTTTAAATATTTGATATTCTGATAACGTTTGCGATATTCACTTGATACGATACTGTGCGTGCATATGTGTTGAGTGTTTAAAATACACGGCTGTGAAGCTGACAGTGAAGGCTGAGGGGCAATGCATTTTATTTGTTATATAAATGAGTTTCCCCACGACAGCGAGACTACTGAGAAAATTTGAAGCAAAATGTTAAATATTTGCTTTACGGCAATTTTTTTTCTTGCAGATATGTGTGGGTTAATATGATCAAGAATGATCAAATTTGCACAAAATTCCAAAATGTGACCCTGCCTGTGAAAATCCAGCTCAAAAAAATGGTGATTTATGGTTTTCTACATAAAATCATCCTAAGTAATGTTAATAACATTTTTATGTTTTTTTCTGTTAAAATATAACCTTGATATCCTTTATATTGACCAAGTAAGATTATGTCAAAGATTTAAACCATCATGAAATGGGTGGGTGAAATCAAACTTGGTTGCAGGTTTTCACAGACAGGGTCACAAATAAATATTTGTGATCAGTTTTTCCCATTATCAGTTTTTCTCACAGCAGGAGCATCGTCAAACAAAAAAAACCTAAAGAAAACCCCCAGAAAGCTATTTCCCTGACTACAACTCCCATGAAGCCTCAGGATAAGGCTTTTGGCCCATTCTCCACACAGTGTAATGTGGGCATGGTGACAAGCAACCGCACAATAGTGGAGAGCCGAGGGGAGCGCAGAGAAGAGAGAGAGACTGTCAGACAAAAGGGGGAGGACATAGGCTTTGCACGGAAGACACGCTAAACCCGACGGCTTTATCAGAAGTGTGAAAGACAGGGGCCAGACTTCAAACGTGATTTTCCTCAGCGTGACAAAGGCACTCTTCAAACATAGCCTACCTCTCTTACTGAGAGGCTATAGCTTGTGCAGAGTCTCTTTCTGTGCTACAACAAAAATGGATATATCGCTCTATAAATAAGCTTTTGTGATTAGCATTGAGCAAACTGGTGTAAAATAGTAAAGCGAGATATTCATATTTGGTATTTGCAGTTCACACATTGTCATTGAACTGTATTATTGTACAGTGTACTGCTCTATATTAACAATTAGTGTATGTACTATACACAGTAATGTTTACAGAGAAAGAGTAAATATTTAGCTATTTTTGTATATATTTATCAAATCTCTCTCTCATTATATATATATTTTTTGCAAAATGACAGACATGCAATAATTTTGCTTTACTATTGTTCATTTTAGTCTTACCCAAAGCCATATAACAGAATGTGTAGTTCTCAGGCTCTTGGGTAAAAATAGCTCAAATATTTCTTCTGCGCTACTCATTATTATATTAAACGAGGTATCAACAAGCAATTTCCATGATCATCAGGACCTCATCCTTAAATAACAAGTGCTCTAAGCATCTCTCATTATAGTAGCTTTAATTTTACAAACTTCAAGGAGAGCTCTGGGCTTGTCAAAATATCTACTCTTTGACTAGGAAGCACACAAAGTTCAATCAATTAGTCTGTGATTATTATTACTACTGCTGTTATTACTAGTCCCACTAGCCAGACTGTTATGGTAACCCCAGACACAGCTCATAATACTAATCCTCACCCTCTCAATGACCCTAACCTTTACACTTTTAATCAAATTCATATTTCGCAGAGAAGAGCAAAATATTGACGTGTTGTTTCTTGATGCATTCAACTGGAGGATCACGGGCAGTATTCTGGGAATGCAGTTGGTTTTTTCTCTCGCTTTCTTTCTTTTTTTTGTATCATTTTTCCTTACAATTTCTATTTTTGTGTGCGCACTGCTGCATCTAAACGTGTTCACAAGGCCATTAGGGTTGGAACAAATTAGAAGAACAAAGGCAGTGGTTATAGATGGCCTGTTTTGGGCGTGCAGCTCGATGTTTTATTGGAATCAGTCATGTATACAGCAGTCTATAAAGGGCTGTTTAGTAGGATGTGTTGTCTAGCTCTGAAACTTGTGGTATGAAATACAATATTACTCTTCAAGAGACACAAAAAGGACTGAGTTTAACCACAGCTGAAGCAGACAAAGCAATGAACTCTGTCATTCTTCTTTAATATTTGACCCATTTTTAGTGCAAAAACAGATCTGAGATCTGACGGTAAATAGAGACTGGACGCTGTGATAAATACAAAGGCGAGAGGCATTGAGGCGAAGGGAAACGCTGAAGGGAAGACAAAGATATTTCCTATGCAAAGCTCACACACAATGTTATGTGTGATAGCAACCGAGGTTGTCCAAGTCACATGTGGAGTGGGGGCCCGGGCAGCAGGGGGTGTGCTGAATCCAGGTCAGCTGGGCTGCATCTTGCGCCAATTTGAACTCTTCGCTTTGATTCCGCTGATCCGGGATCTCGGAGTATTCCGGGTGACACAAAGCGGAGCTTGGCTTCGGGGTAATCTCATTACAAAACTTACCAAGAGATGAATGAAAAAGAGAGGAAAGGAAAAAGCCATGCAACCGTCATCGTGCCAGAGCGGTGGCTTGCAGAGGCAGGTGTAATGTTACCAAATTAGCCTCTAAACGGTAAAAAGGAGATTATTGCGTATGCCCTAGCTAACCGGGGCTTGGAGCCCTCAGGGGCGGCCCAAATAAGAGGCGTTGAGGACCCCCGAGGCTCTGGGCCAGAGCAGGCACAATGACTGCAGGATGAATGGGAGACTGAGAGGATAGACTATGTTGATGGTTTTGTGTTAACTTCTCTTTCCACAGACAGACTCGCATCAATGTTTAGTATTAGATCGGGATGACTTTCTTGTATGTGGATATCTAAGCAGTTGTTTTAGTGTTGATTCTGATTTCACAATAAGCATCACTTGTGTATGTATCTTTGCAGATCAAAACATTGGCAAGTAAAAATACCCTTTTCTTCTTCCTGATATAAATTACGTTACCCTTGGGTTACGATCAAGGTATACATTTTCACATGTCAATAGTTCATTTAAATGTTCACAATAATTATAAAAATACATAAAAAATGATTTTAGTTGAGCATGTCACTGCTGAAAACTGTCAAACAACAGGATACCCAAGAGGATAGTCAAAACATAAACATGAACATTACTACATTTCTTGCTCTTTGTTAGTAAGATAAGTAAACGTGAGCTGGGAAATTTATGCGTGACATCACTAGCATTTTTATCTCAATTTAAACATCTATAACAGCGGTATGATAACAAAGCATATACCTAAACAACAACAATATTTTTTGTTATCATGAAAACAATGCAGACAAAAACCTTTATTTGGTCTTTTTTTGAGACTACTGCACAAGAGTGGCATTGATTTTTTTATTATTATTTTTTTTTAATCATTGCATCACATGACACGGATAGCCAATAGAATGACTTAACATAGAAGTAGATCATTGTGATAGCCTGCAGACATCTGCCGTCAAGAAAAAAGTTTCAGCATTTTACACTATTACAAAATTATACAGAGCAATTAATATGATTGACTGTTTGTTTATCAGTCCATTCCAATTACTTCATGCTACTGTCTAGTTTTTGTGGGATTCAGAACACTCATTCCATCTCAGATTACCAAATGAACTCCTCTGATAAAGTATCACAACTATAAAAGAGACAAACAAAGTTTTTAATACATATTTATTAATATATTTGGATAAGAAAACAAATAAATTTTGTAAAGTTGAACATTTTTTGTTTGTGACTGTAGTTTTTGTATCTGTAATATTTGTATATTAATCAGGATTAACAGTAGGGGTGTATTTAATTTCTGATCATTTGTATACATTTGTTTTCTTGCAAATATATGTGTATAGTATTATCACAAAAAGGCTTATCTATCTCTGGTGAGTTAAAGAATATCAGTAATACCCATTTATGTTTGAGAGATCAAGTTTTCTTTGTGTGCCTAAACTACAGCACCCTTTAAATCAACAGCCGTTGTTTCTCATAATGTTGGGTTAACTGCAGACTGAAGATGTCACGCTGGAGGTAGATTCACTGCCATTGGCAAATGACTCTGTCAGCTACCACTAAAGACCGCTGACTATGTTCTGCTCATAAAAAATGGTGCATAGGAGATGTGATGGAGTGTGCATGATCTAGGGAGCCCGAACCCAAAGTCGTCTAATCTCTGGTTGGATTAGTGTGGCAGATTGTTGCCATATGTGGCACGGCGCTCTGCTTCCACCATGACAAAGATCAACTGCGGTGAGCAGAGTTTTCGTCTCTTAGAGCGACTTAAGTGCTATTACTGCAGTTTAAAACCCTCCTAAAAGGGCTTCTATGAATAAAATGACTTCTGAGCTGTCTGGAAAATATGCCTTCCAATCATTTAACAGGGCACTGAAATTATCATATTCATCCAAACAGATAAACCAGAGACTACAAGTGAGAGGTTCAGGTCTAGATTAACATTAAAGAGTGTACAGATGCGTTCATTCATCGCTACCCCCCTTTTCCTCGCAGACGCACTGAGCCTTCAGCTCATTGTTACATAAAGTTGTGTAACAAATGAGCCGTGTTGCTTTGAACTGTTCGACCACACCAGGCTGGAGGAACCTCTCGGAGTGGGACCTCAACATGTGGCAGCAATAAGATGGCCCCCCTCCCTGCTCAAGACATGTGGGAGACAGAGCATTCCTGCCAAGCTCATTAAAGCCGAAAACACTCATCCCACAAACACTGTAGCGCATACACGGGGTGACGAGACATATGTCTTTATTTTCCCTCTAAGAGTATGATAGAGGGTCAGTTGAGGAAGATGTGCTCTGTGGAAAACGTTGCCAGGTAGCTTGTGAGATGGATTAAATCTGTTTCTTTTTACAATGTAAAGTTAAATAACTTTAAAGGATGTTCTTAAACTTTGTGTGGTTGTATTAGGCTTCATAAAACAGAAAGTGTCCAGTTTAAAAGTCTACTTGGTGCAGACCATTGTTTATGGTAGTTAAATGAACACCCTTCAATTATAAAGATGAAAAGTCATATTGTCCAGTAAAAGCCTTCAGTTAATTTAATAATGTGACAGAAGCAACAACGCCCCGTGAAATGAAAATGGTCCATGCTGTTAAAATTCTCACCCTGTAACTTATTTGTTTGTTGTTAATTCATCTGCCTGCTCTGTCATTTTTAAGCAGTTAAGCAGTGACAAGTACCGCTACAAACAGTAACAACGGATAAATCTGGTAATGTTGTAAAACTTGACGTCAAGACACTTAGAAGTGCCGTATTTGCATACGCAACATCTTGACATGAGATTTGCTATTCAGAAGGCCTGAACATGTTTTCACTTAAAAGTGATATAACAGAAAAAAATAAAAGCAAAATGGCCACAGGGGAGGCTCTTTTTCTGGATGCAGGGAGACATCTGGCATGATTATTTTTGAGCTCTTCTGCTAATCCGCTAGAAATGTAAACTGGTGACGGGACGTGCCAAATGGCTTTGGAGCAAGACTGCCTTTTGGACTTGTGGAAGATTCAAATGAGTTTTCATAGAAGCGTTTGCGGCATTATTGGAAAATGCAGTGAAACAATTGTAATTAGTTTTCATGCTGTCACATTTATCATCATTATCCTAGTTTTTAGACATGCCAAATTTACTCCACCATTTAATTCCGCTGCCATATGCATGCAAGCCTCAAAATATGCTGTAGCGTATCTGTTGTTTTTTTACCTCCTCCTTTTTTCCTTTCTTTTTTTTTGCAAACACTGAGCATTGTCAGATGTGTGATATGTGACACTGATGCTCGGCGATGCTCGGCGCCATGGCTGCAAGTCGTGTGGGTACCATTCAGAGGTGGCCTTGCCTCCGCTAATCCACTTGTCAGTGTTGACTGCCAAGCAAGTCGTCCCACACACTCTACAATGTGAGTTTATTCAGCGATCTGGGACATAGACTGCATCTGCCCACTGCGAAGGCCAGAAGAGCCATTGAAAAACACCCACGAGCCTAAAGTCACAGCCATCCACAGCTTGCTTACAAAACCATCATGTGAAACTAGTTAGCGTGAATTTGGTAGCTTCGTTTTGATTTTTTTCCATTCACTTTTTCTGTGTTGGCATGCTCATTAAAAATTTGTAAAAATATCTTTTTGTGTTGAACGTGTATTATGGTATAAGGTCTAACGTCCATACATTCTATATATTCATCCAGTGCTGAAATCTATCCCACCTTGTTATATATAAATACTTAATTTAAATCACAGTTATCGGGTAGATTAGTTAGATTAGGTACAGTAATCACGTGTGTAAAATATGGACAGATCCATACATGCATATGTAATAATTTTAGCTGTTTAGAAATTTTGGATAATATCAGCAGTTTTTAAAAACTGTGTGATTATTAAGAGTATTAAAGCCACTGTAATACACTGGGTTACAAAAACAATTAGGCTTGCCTTGACATATGGAGGAACATGTTCTGCATTACATAGTGGAAGATTAGATGGAGGTTTTTCATATCGAGAGAGAAAGAAGAGAGGGATGGGCTCAATTTACTGAAGTGTGCTGTCTACACTGATCTCTGAATCCCCTTTTGACTTCAAACAAACTTCCACAATTTACAGAGAGTGATGCATTTGATGGAGGTTATAACGGCAGAGTCACAACAACGCTGTAACAGCGCGGCGTGATAGATTGGGCTCCTGTAATCGCTCTCAGTTGCCGTTTCATAAATCTTCAATGGGCCGCTGACCTCAGTCCCAAACACTTCATAAATCAACATATTCAACATTGAAGCGATGGAAAGGGGAAAAGAGGGGAAATGCAGCAGGGAATATGTTTAATCTAACTTTGCAGCTATTTAAAGCATGCTTCAAGTTCACAAAGGCTAGGTCCACAGATGCACGGGGAACCACCTGTTGAACAATCATTTAGGAAGTAATAAATTGCGATGCTTGATAAAGCAGAACAGAGACGGACATCTGCTGCTGATTACAAACGCACAAATTAGGCACAAGGAGGAGGCGTTTGATGTCAAGAATTAAACAAGACTGCTTTCATTTGAGGTGTTCAGACTATGTGTGGCTCAGAATTTCACAAACCTTTCTTCAAACATGTTGTTACCAAGGAGCTTAATTACCTGAAAACAGTTTGTTTATTTGTGTGCGACATTTGTGTTTATGTCAGTGCGGTTGCTTGGTACCTGTGAGGAATTCCTATGGATGACTGCTTGTGAAGTACGCCCATCTGAACAAGATTGCCCGCTTAACAAAATTAATCAAATACCAAAACGTTTTGGAATGTCTACTTAAGAGCGGAAAATTTGTTGTTAAAGTAGCGTTTCTAATGTGCTGTCTGTAATGGAAAAGGTGAAAGGCCATAAAAATGTAACATTTAATTTTCTATGCTAGGATATAAGAGTTAAGCGTGGTTAATGTTTGAGTGCTGCAGGTGGGGTAATGCACACCATTTTTGTTTAAACTGCCAAATTCGGATTCCATGGCTAAAATACTAGCACCTGGAAAGAGGAATTCTCAGCATACTTTGACTTTTAAAACTCAAGTTCTACGCTGACCACATTAAAACTTGCAGTGGCTGAGGAAGGGTTGTAAAAACGATGTAGACTAATAACATTTATAGATTTGAGTTAATTAGCATGTTCAAAGATACAGTGCAGTAAAATATATATTTTAATGAGACTATTTCCTCTCCCTCAAGGCAGTAAGAGTTTGTGTGTAATTTAGCTTCTCACCAGCAGGGGTGCTACATATAAAACATTTCAAAAGAATATTTGAAGAAAAAATTTACTTATGCAACCCCATAAATATTTAAAAGATTACAAAATTTAAAAAAATGTTACATTTAAAAATTAAAAAGAAAATGTTAAAAGTATTGTATTATATTGTATTGTATTGTATTATATTATATTATAGTATAGTATAGTATAGTATAGTATAGTATAGTATAGTATAGTTATAGTATAGTATATTATAGTATATTATAGTATATTATAGTATATTAATTATAGTTGATATAGTAGGCCTATATCTATAATATATCTGTATAATATAGGTCACATCCGAAGTTCACGTCTTGTTGTGCAAAATATTTCTCACACAGAAATGAGTCTGTTATTCATCCCAGCTGTGCAATAGTCCAGCATCCCTTCACGTCAAATCTATGCAATATCCTTTGCACTCACCAGCCCCCATTAATCCTAATGTCTTGGTTCTTTCACCCTGGCAGTATATGTTCCATCTACAACTACATTAATAATCTCTGGGAGGGTGTAGTGAGGGGGGGACTGTCATATACAGCACAGTCTTAATCATTGCATCAGAGTGTTATTGCACAGCACAGCCCGTGAAGCGATCTTTCTAGGGTCTCCACGTCAGATGGACTATTAATATGATATATAAGCTGGTTGAAGTGATTAATATTTTAACCTGCTGTGATGCACAGCGGGTAGCAATACAGAAACATGGCTAATGTTCTGCAGACAATCACAAACCTGTGCTGTCAGTGAGAAAACTTGCATATCACAATGATGGCCATCTACCGTGACAGCTGTGACTTTGAGAAATTGTTTTGTATGCAGGAATCATTACTTCCAGCTGGCCTGAAAGTGTTTTTAAGCACTTGTTTAACTGTATTTGATAATATGATTATTACTTATATGAAAATATATTATAATATATAGAATATATGATTTTAAATGTATGTTTTGTAGTCAAAACGTGCAGACACCTTTGTACATTCAGAGAAATGTGATCAGAGCCTTTGTTGAAAGTTGTTAATATATAAAAATGGTAATAATGTTATTAATGTAAGTCATATGTGGCACCATGTTGGAAGTGTTGGGAGGGGGAATGCTCTGGCGATGAGCAGATTAAGTGAAATGACCACAGAGTAAATGAATGGGTGGAACTTCATAAAGACACACGATTTGAGTGACATGCTGGTCTTGGTCTGAGTCAATCCAGGGAGTCTCTGAAATGGAAAAAAACAAGATGAGAAGAACAAGGGGGGCATTGCCACCCAGGGCTTATTTACATAAATGAGTTTATATTAATTTTAAAAAATGTCATTAAATGTGACCGTAGGGACACAAATAACAAAAAAAAAAAAACGATTTGCTAGAGAATTTACCACTTTTTTTTACAATATATTACACTCTAAAAAATGTCTGGGTCAAAAATGAACAAAGCAAATTATTGGATTATAAATTCAAATTAAATTACTAAATTTAAATAACTTATGGTAAGTTGTTTTAGCCCAAAATGCTGGGTTGTTTGGTCAAATCTGGACATTTGGACAGGTAAATTTAACCCAATGGTTGTGTTTGTCCCTTTTTTACTAAACAATAGGTTATAATAACTTATAATAATTTTTAAAGTGTAATAAAAAAAAATGAGTAAAAATAAAGTGGAGAGTATACAGTTTCAGCGCAAATAAAACGCAACACAAAGCAGACCCCCTTTAATGTCCTCATCTATTTGTGTATGTGCATGTGTGTATTTTTGGCATTTGTGTAGAGTATGTTCACAGATTTAATAAACTATTTTCTTGCTTATTTAAAGGTCTGTATGTAGTGTACATTAAAAGAACCGTCAAAGGCTTTCTGAGCGCATGCAAAAACGTATTTAAAAGGATATGCGAGTTTGTATGCATATGCTTCCGTCTGTGTTTACTTGAGCTTGCAGATATGTGAATTTTACTGCTTGAATTCTTAAATCTTCTTAGGTGTAGGTGTGCATGTGTGAATGCATTTAAACTCTTTCACAGAGTCTCTGTAGTGCCATATGTAAACACGTATTTACTTTACTGCATACGGTTAAATCTCTTTGAATGCATGTATGTGATTATGATAATGTTTATCCACACAGCCATAGCCTAAGCACGATAAATCTATGCTGTTGTCTTACTCATCCTACGACCCAAATTAAATCCACGGAGCAGGTCAGGGGTGAGGTGTGTAGAGGTGCTGTGTGTGTATTCTTTCTTATACAGATGGAATATGTGTGTATGTGTGTGGGGGGTCAGTGTATCTGTGCTTGTGAAAAACGGGGCTGGAATTCGATAGCATGAGCTGAATCACATTCAATCTGTGTACAAAATTGATGGCGATGAAAATTGGAGAAGAGGGACACAAAAAAACACTTGTTTGCAGATTAATGTTCTGAATGGCGGTCTGTAAGGCTGCCCTTTATGGATGGCTTCACATGTGGACCTCCAGACCGAGTCTGAGGATTACCTGCGAGTCACTTTTGTTACACACCGCACACGCGTGCACACACATACACACACACGTACAGGCAGTTTCTAGCCAAAAATGAGTTGTGTCCATAACATTTGCAACAAAACAGAAAATCTTTTCTTGTTGTTGGCTACATGTCTTTGTTCCTTCACAGACAATTCCAGATTTCTTAAAATATAATTCAAGACCATTTTGATATAAAAGATAGCTTCTAATGGCAGAGGCTTGTCAAAATTGTCAGTTATGTGTAATTGATTGTAACTGACAGTTTGATCTTTGAGTTTCATCATAGATTTGTTTACTTTAACATTGTTGGCTATTGTTCAATCAAACTATTAGTATACAATACATTTAGTCTGTGAGAATTGGGATTGTTGTATTTTTAAAAAACTACAGATGTCCCAAATTGAGTGGTATAGGCAAAAAACTGTATTTTCAAACAATAGATTTATTTTATTTACTGCACTATTTAAAAAATAATGAATATGAATGAATATATCTGGAGGAGGCAAACAAATGTCTGTTGACTAACAGCAATAAATAATACCATAAATATTCAATATTTTTAATCTAGTTTAATATATCCTCCGTTTTATGCAAATTATGAGTCATTAGCATAATCACATTTGACTATATCCTTACAAACCAAGTGAAAGATTACAGCGCATTTTCAAATACATGTATTTTAAAGAAACACATTCAGATGGTAATGTAGACGTGATGTGGACTGTGAAGGAATTAGCACACAGTGAGTTGGGGCATTAGTACCTACAAATCACACAAATTCTAGGTCAGAATGTCCACAAAGAAGTTTCCAATATCCTAAATGTGTCATCAGATTGAGGAGATGTGTTTTATAGACCTCGCTCAGTGATTAAGAAACGGAATGTAAACTTTGTTTGACTTTGGGTCATTTTTTCTCTGCAAAATTCATTACTGGATAAAATGAGTGAAAAAAAACAGGTAAAGTAGAAAAATGGGGGAGAAAGACAGACAGAGAAAGGGACATTACCCACCAGCACTTAAGTTGACATGGGGCCTGTTAAAGCTTCAGCCAGATATCAGACTGGATAAAGATGCCAGAAAAGTCCATTATGTAGCCACGAGAGACTCTCTCTCTCTCTCTCTCTCTCTCTCTCTCTCTCTCTCTCTCTCTCTCTCTCTCTCTCTCTCTCTCTCTCTCTCTCTCTCTCTCTCTCTCTCTCTCTCTCTCTCTCTCTCTCTCTCTCTCTCTCTCTCTCTCTCTCTCTCTCCAACCTTGAACTTGTCAGGAGTGTCTGAGGGGCCCCTTGGATGCAAGTGAGCGAGAGGTCCCCTCAGATTTGTCCGAAATCTCAGCAGCCCGGCTTCATTTCACTACGTTGCCCATGTCTCTTCCTGCTCTCTCTCACACATACACCCAAATACAACAAACTGAGCTTTATCTTCAGCCGTAACACAACACTAACTACCGAAGAACTGCTAACACACTATCAGTCCGCCCCCAAAAGCCTGGATGGCTTTCCTCTCAAATAAGATCATTATTGCACTAGTAATCCCATTAAATAGATCATTTTGCAAAT
The DNA here is from genome assembly GCA_019155185.1 of Beaufortia kweichowensis. Lineage (NCBI taxonomy): Eukaryota > Metazoa > Chordata > Actinopteri > Cypriniformes > Gastromyzontidae > Beaufortia > Beaufortia kweichowensis. The sequence continues at coordinate 12,135,602 of CM032801.1, read as the reverse complement.
ATCTAAATCCAATTAATAATGTGTTTTCAAAGGAGGTGAGGAAAAACAGTATGCTATAGAGAGTTGACACGCTGTGACTCACAGGCCTTTGTTGCCTGCCTTAGCGTTAGCACTGCACGTAAAGCTGGAAAAGAGCAAACTTAAGCCCGAAGCGTCATGTTGGGAAAAACAGGATGATGAAAGCTACACTCATTACGAGAAAATAAGACATTCACTTTCCACAAGCTTTTTAATTAATGCGTCAGACTCCGAAAAGGCCTTTCCCCAGAATCCACGGTGCTTTAGAGAAGCAGAGCTTTTTGATATCCATGAACCCTTGAATTCACGAGTCAAGAAGCACTCGGGTTAAGTGAATTAGCATGTAATTAAATAAGTGAGCATCTGTTTTGTGGATTTTAGAGATATATATACCAGGGTTTTTTGTGTGTGTGTGCGTATGTATTTTCAGGAGCACAGTCATAGTACAAGCCAATTAAAGTCTGTACTGTATTCTAACCACTTGCTTACAGGAAATAATTTTAACAGCTCAGAAGAACAAAAGCGTGAACTACTACTACATACAGCCGATGTGACATATCACGACTGCTAGAAAATAACAGTAAAGATGCAGTTCATTTTAAAACAGTTATTATGTAAAAAATACACTTTAGATTGAATACATGAGACTTTATTGGATTGTTTGATGCATGTATTATTTGCAAAATAAAAATGTATTTATCTGTGCTGTAGGTTAATATGTATTATTAATAATTATTAATACTTATAATAATATTTTAGGACTGTTAAGGATTTACTGCATTTAATTTAAAAGAAACGGCATCATTTAATTGATAAAATCTAACCTTAACATTTCAATTTATAAAATTTCCTTATTGTCTGTGGAAATTAATAATGATTGAAGAGAACTGTAACACAACTGTGACAGAATAGTTTATTGTGAAAATGGCATAACCCACTGTATTAATTTATCTTGGATATAGTTTCATTACAACAATCACATAAAATAAATATTTAAAATAATATTTCTAAAAATAACTAATCAAAATAAATCATCTCTTGTTATCAAAAGAATTATAGTACAATGTAAAACAGTACTGTATGCTATAGTGTAGAATATATAGTACTGTGTGTATCCACGATTTGAAAATGGCTTTAACAATTGGGAAGTGTATTACATTATTGAAGAAGATAAATTTATAAAAATATGCTCATCTAGATTGCAGACATATACTTCATCCAAATATAACGGTGCATGTAGTGCATGCAGATCAGCATCATGATACAATAAGTTACACTTATTAGCAAACAGAAGCATTCATAGATGCCTAGTTTAGACAAAATGCTTTTTTGTCTTTAAAGATAAAAAAGGGAAGCTTCTAGAGTATAAAGTGCTCTGGTTTCTCATGGCTAAGCATGCAGATTGCCTCCTCTTGTTTGTTTTGATCGGTTAATGAGTGTGCCATTTAGATCTTTATCATGGATAAGCGTTTGAGGCTCACAGCTTTACTGTGCCTGAAGAGGTGTGTGTTACATTTGAGGATTTTGTGCACAGACACTCGGCACTTTGACATCTCTGTGATATTGATTGACCCGAAACATATACAGGAACCTTAAGTAGTAAAAGTGAAAAAATTATTTATTGTACTTTTGTGTATGGTGAAACACTTCAAATCACTAGATATTCAATGTGCTGATATTCAATGCAACAAATATCGGCACGTCGAATATCTAGTTACCCGTGACCAAATCACACTTGCGAGCCGATATTGCTTAAATGTAAACGCCAAGAAAGAAATTAGAGGGCAGTGAGAGAGAAGAAGACAGAGAGGGAGAAAGATTCAGGAATGGAAGCCGTGCCTGAGCAGAGGTCAAACTCTGGAGGTTAATACCTGCTGTTGAACACGCTGGAGAGCCCGCGCTGAGCTCATCTCACTAATGAAACAGAAACACATCCTCTCCTCAACCCAAACGCCAATCGCTGCCAGCTAAAAAAGCAGTCCATTCATGCCTCCTGGCAGTCTATGTTGAAGTATGTGTGTGTGTGTAAGTGTGTATGTGTGTATAAGGGGAATGTTACCTGCCCTGGCGGAGTTTGATTAATGAAGAGAACAATAGTGCTCTTGTGGATGGCTCAGTCAGCTCCACTTGGTTCTGGTCCAGTGAGTCAGACGGTGCTTCATACTCGGACCTTAAGCTCATCCACATCTATGCATCTGTCCATCCGTCTACCTATCTGCTTTCTCTCTTTTCATCTCTCGCGCATCCCCGTCTCTCTAATTATTCAGTTCGGCCCCCCTTCCTGCTCTTTCAGGATATACAGTATATCATGTGCTGTGCGTGTGCTGATAAGCATTTGAAACCCATGCAGAGTTTCAGTCCTAATGGACATTCTCTCTCAAATGAGCAGGAACATGCCATCACAACAGTCTGCAGGGTTTTTTTTTATGTTGAAACCATTTGCATTCACCAGCAAGCGTATGGGTAAAAAGAAAAATATTTCAATTGGACTTAAAGGATTAGTTTATCCATGAAAAGATCTGACATAGTAATGACAGAATTGTCCCTTAAAGGATTATACCTAAGGCCTTTTTGTGTAAACTTCTTTATTGTTTTGACTTATAATTTGTAAGAAAAAATTATGCATATTTCTGTGCCATGTGTTTGTTCTTATTTCATACAGGTATATGTATGTCTTTGCTCTTTCAATCTGTCATTTGACAGCCAGCAATTACTTCATTTGAAAGAGAATATAAGAATCAAAATTTTTTTACAGTCTGACAGCTTAATTCTTGCCATGTCAAAACCATTGGCTCACAATTAATTGCTCATATTTTCCCACTCTCACAGTCAGAGACGCCTTTTGAACCGTTCCTCCCTCTGTATCTGTTGCCTAATTGTATCAAAACACCCCTTCAAATCGAACCACCTGCGAGTAGTTTACAAGGCCGACTCTTGTGCTCATTTTACTTGCAAATCGAGAACATTTCGGAGAAAAACACTGGTGGAAAAAAGTGGGGTGATTGAGGGTCAGTGATATTCCAGCCAGCTTGGGCTTGATGGCTCATCACGCAGCTATGTGACACTTGCAAAACATTGGAGACTTTCCACCTTGTTTGCACTGTGGAAACGGAGCGCGAGAGACCCTAATGAGGACATATGGGCGAAAACGACCGCGTTGCTCCGCCGAATGACGCTGTGGGCCTGTTTTGAGAAGTACTGTGCGATTATCTGCCATGTTCTCGTGTTTATAAAATAAACCTTGGCATGTTTGCAAGCATGCCGCTAAGACGGGATTGTGAGAGCCTGAGGTTGTTGGCCGTGACTGGGAACTGAACGATCATTCTTCTTGTCAACACCACAATCATTTAGAAAGTTTGCCACAAAGGCTGAAAAATAAATAAAACATTGTGAGGCTCTATTGGCTCTCTTGATAATTGCAATGTCAGAAAATTAAAGGTGAAAGCTCTGCGCTTGCAGATCAGTCCTTCATTGCTAAAATTCTCAATATGATTGGCCATCACAGTGTATCATTATAGTTCTGGTAATCATATTACTTGTGCGTTTCCAGTCCAGTTCTAGTTTTGTTAAAATGGTTGAAATCGTCAGTGTTAAATTGTAACATACACCGCCACACAAAGGGAAGAGAAGGAGAAAAGGAAAATTAAAAAGACTAAAGAGAGAGTAAAAGACAAATGTGAGAACCCAGGGGTTGCTTTGATGTCATTCTTTAAAAGCTAAAGCAAATCTAGGTTGTTTAATTTTAGTATCAACTTTGTCACTTATGTTTCTCATAAAATTCCCTTGAAGGGATCGATATTTTTAAAAAAGAAGAAAAAAAACCTAGTTGAAATCAGGGACAGTAAGTGTAGACCTAGACCTGTTATAGTAGACCTATAATGTGAACATCATAACTTTGATCATTTGGTTTGGAAGAATGTGGTACAAAATATTTCTATTTATATCAATATCTGAGACCTTTGATTGCAGACTTTGGTATCTTTTATATTGGCAAATCTGAGCCCATTGTGAGACATTATTGAGATTTCTTCTAAAACTCAAGAGATACAGTATAGATTGAGATTACAGGCTGTTGTGAAGCAAGAGACTTAAGCAAAAGTCTCCACCTAATCGCACTGTTGTTAGGAATATTATCTAATTCGTGATTTTTCTTTCATCATTCATTTTAATTCTTCTAAATTATTATTAGAGGGGTAAATGATTGTCTATTTTAGATTGTTTTGATCTGCTCTGTGATGTGCCCATGGAGCTTTTTCTTTGTGAGCCGTGGAAAGCAATAGTGCATTTTTCTAGTCACTTATATTTTGTAGATTAGAGGATTGTAATTAATTGCCAATGGTTAATTGCCCTGTATCTAAATGAGAGACCACTGAGAGATGGTGATACCGAGTTACAGTACATACAGTATATTTCATGACTGAGACGCAACAGAATAGAAAAGATGAGTATATTCAAATCTCATTCATAACAATCTGGTAGGCTAAAGAATATCCAAACATAAAACATCCCTATTGAGGTTCAAAAAAGGAATAATAGGAATAAAATATTCCAGTATGGCCGGGAAATCATATCACCTGTTGTTAGCGGCTAGCAGAGAGGATTACAGTGAAATTACACTAAGTACCTTGACACCTCTAATGCAGGCAGAGAAATTAAAGTATTCACATGAGACTGACTGTTAAAGCTTTCTGAAGATTTCAGACGTAGTGAGATGTAGGAAAAGGAAAGTGACATTCACACTAAGAGAAGCTGGTTTGATTTTCGGCACCTGTAAAACGGAGGTGGCAGGTGTTAGAAGGACTGCACCATGATCTATCAAAACCTGATGGTACAAACCATTCATACATTATAATGTCTACAGCTTAACAAAGCAATATTCTCTGTCCCATCAAGAAAGATTATACAGCTTTGGATTGCGATGAAGAGAATGTTACTATCAAAAATACTAAAAATGATTTAATGTACTGGCATGAAAGAAGTAAAATGGGTTTAGGAATAAAAATGTTTCTGTATAGAGCAGAAAGGCTAGTAAGTGAATGAATAAAAATGGAAAATCACTTTCATGCAAACACAGTATTATTTTAAAGACAAACCCAGAAATCACATAGAAAATATTTTGCTTAAATAAAGTCTCAATGCTTAATCTGTCAAAATCATTATCACAATATTTTCTGTAGTATGTAAAATAAAAAAGAAGAATGAATGCCACTATAAACAGAGAAAACATTAACAATGTAATTGGTTGGAACACTGTTACAAAACATCTTAATTTCCTGCACTTTTTCCCTCTGTGCTCATCTGTTTTGATGGTTGATGTGAATGTTCTCTCTGAGCACTGACATGAGACTAGCAGGCCAGAAACCCAGAAGACATGACATCGTGTGCGCACACATCAGCCCAAATGTCACCAGATTAACAGTAGTCTGTATTAACAGAAACAAACCATTAAAGTCAGTGGCTCTGTTTATAATGACATCTTAAACTAAACTACCTAAACTACCACATTCTCACACTAGTCGTGTCAGTAAGGTGTCTGAACAATAAACATTTATGTCTATAAGGAAAACAGAGAGAAAGTGAGAGAGAGAGAGAAATAGGAAATAGAAAAGGACAAGCTGCAACTTGCCCCACATTTACAAAGTGGATTATCATGCTTTAGGATGGTGATTTGAGTCTCTGAGAGTTGACACATCACAGATGTTTCTTTTGAAGAGACCTGTTAAGGCATGGTGGGGAGTCTCTCAGCCTCTCCGCTTCCATCGCCTCCCTCCGCCCAGATCGCTGTGATTGTGGGCTGTGTTTAGATGTAAACACCATTACATTTTTGTCAGTTTGTGATATTATTTGTCTGGTTTGCAAAATGACAAGCTCCTACATGAAACGAAGAAAAAAAGGTGAAATAAATACGGCCACCCCTCTGACACATTAGAATTTACGACTTGGTAATTCCCGCTGGAGTAATTTGGCTGGTACGGGGTCCGGCGGTGCTCCGACTGGGACTTCCTGCTTTCAGGAAAAACAGGCAGACAACTGCCTGATTGACCGTATTACTCCATGTTTAGCAGCAGATTTGAAAGTAAAAGTGCTCAGGAGAGCCACAGAGAAACCTGCTCTCCAGCGGGCCTGAGGTATGGTCGAATCAGCTTCAACCAGAAAATCTGGTGCTGCCAGATGGGTAGACTGTGATGAAGCCTGTTTAATGAAACATTTGACACATCAGCATGTACAGTTCATCTATAAAAAACATTTTTAAAGTCATCGTCAAGCATTTCATCAAGTACATTGTTGGTTATTATTTGACAAAATGATATGATGACTTAAGGTTTCACTAAATCCTGGACAGCAATTTTTTAAACTTGATTAATTACTATTGAACACAGTGTTCTTACAGAGAACTACAGCTCTGGTCCTTTCACCTCCTCTGCTTTTAATTGTCCTGTACATGTGTCTGATTTCCTCTCATCCTGCACCTCAGAGTGTCATCTGGCTTTTGTTCACCTGATCCAGGACGCGTGGCACCGATCAGGCACACAATAGATCAGACAATAGGTCTGATGGAGGCCTCCTTATGCTGAGAGGCTCATTCGACACCTAGCTGAGCGCAGGTTTCCTCTATAAACCAAGCGCTTTCCGGATTAGCTTACAGTTCTCTCCTGAAGCGTCAGACCAGGGTGGAGCTCCCAGCGGAGGCTAACCTTGACACCTGGCTCACGTTAGGTCAGGTTCCAAGCTTGGGCCGTAAGGAGGAGCCACCGAGCACCTATGACTTTAATTCTCAAAATGGCTCATCCGTGTGTTAAATTTCACTTGTCAAACATCTTGTCACAGAAATTGCTTTCTTTGTGAGCGGACGCGTGCCGGGTGTCACTGATCACCACGCGATGACGCCCATCCATTTTTAACACGAGCACAGATGAACTGTGGGTGGCCTTTCGTCTACACGCGTGTCCCTGGCAAGGCGCGTGCTGTCCGGTCGGTACGAACCACTGCTGTCCATCCCGTTACGATCAAAAGCATATGCTATCACATATCATATAAAACCAGGCCCTGTGGGCTTTGGAGTCCAGCAAAAGGGACATGACACGTGCCACATCTACTAGACACGAGAAACAGTATCGTAGTGAATGTGTTAAAGTTATTGTTCCAATTAGAACAGATGAAAATGAGATGTAAACCAATGCCAGAACATTTACAGCGTTGGTCATTGATAATTCATGAAAAGTGAGCAAAAAAAGCTGCTGCTCATTTATTTTTTAAGGTTATGTGAAATATTGTGGGCCAATATCAAAATACAGTGCACGCTTTTGTTGAAAGCAGATCACATTTCTAATACCAAAGGGAAAGCATTATGATGTAATGAATGTAACTACTGGCTTTTAAATGTCCTTCAAAAGGATAATTAATGTATTACCAGATGAAATGATCCACACAGTTCACCTCATTAAACATTATACCTTCCACTCTCTGTGTGTAATGCTGTACAATCATTAACTTTAGTGAAACATTTACAACTGCTCTTGAAAGTATTTGGATATCTACGCTATACCTAAAATGTATAACTATATGTACATGAAAACATTTATAAAATGTAACATGTATTAGAAAACATTTAATTTATTTTTAAAAAGATGACTCAAGTGCTGTATGGCGATTGGTAGATGAGAAACTACAGATTTACTAAATAAAAATAAAATATGTAAAATATGATTGGAACAACCACTTTTGATCAGTCTGCTTTTGCACCTATGTAAACTCAATAAACAAATTTAACCTTACTGGAATAGTCAGTTTAATTCAACTTTAGTGACTTTTTACATTTGAAACCATCATTTTGCAGTTTTCAGATGACACCTGGTTTATTTTGGTTATGTTAAGTCAACTGACTTACTTAATCAACTTACTTGTAAATGAACTTACATTTTTTATGTTTATTGAACTTACAGTTTTTATGAATTATACCGCTGTATACTATCTATAAATCTCAAAAGTAAAGACTTTTTAAAATACTTTTAAGCCACAGATTGCAACAGAGACAGTGCTGAAAACCCACTGAGCAAAGTTCATTGTATTATTAAAATATATATATATATATAAAGAAAATTCTGTTAATCTGCATCTCACTGCGTGAGAACAAGCTTCATTTTCATCCAAGTGTTGCTGAGAGGGAGTTTCTCTGTGGAGGACTCGGGGCTGATTGTGAAGGGGCCGGTCTTTTGAATGAGAAGCAATGATACTGCTCCTCAGAAGGAGGAGATGGTAAACAGCTTGAGAGGTACTTGTTCATGCGGCGGTTCGCACACACTCCTGATAAACAAATGAGGTGAGAAGTTTAACAAGCTACCTTGTCGCTAAAGAGGTTATTTTATTTGTTTGGGTGGGCATGAGAATTTCCTTCCCATTGATATTCCTGAAAGACGACATCTGTAAGGTTTTCTAAAGATGCCGGAGATTGGCTAAAATCCCTCAGCTTGGGCAAGATAATTGGAAAGGCTAATGAATTTTAATATGGTTAATGTATTGATGTGGACATCAGCAGCTTACTAAAGTAGTAAAACTGAATAATGGCTGGTTTTGTGATGAGGAGCAATTGTGTATCGTTGTCAATTAATATTAGTTTGAGTTTTCCCAGCACTGAATTTGAATAGGAAAAGTGCTCATGTTGATCCACAAGCAACATGTTTTTATGCAGACGCAATCAAGGACACGTGTCAAAGTAGAGAAGATTTATTGAAAGAGGCTGTACCATCATTTTTATATGGTAGCCACAATGACAATACACTCAGCTCTCTCTTCTACACTCATTCATGCCGCATGCCAAGAATGCAAAGACAGACCTGTAACTTCTGGATGAATCATCAAGAACTACAGCTAGGCAAAATGTTGATTGTAACCAACCTACAAGAAAGTGTCTCAGTAACAAAATCTACTTTCAATATTTGTGATAACTACAGTATGATTTTCTAATACCGTAAGCAAAGTCTATGGGGAAAATTCAAGATTCTAGTGTTATTTACACACTTGGAAATTCAAGTTTTTTTTAAGAAGGAAGTGTCAGAGTAGAAACAAAAGTTTACATCAATGGACATGTATATGATTCAGAATACTTGAAGCTGGTACATGTGTATGAGATAATTGTAGCACCAGATATGAATTTATACATTAAAGAGATATGTTTAAATAATAATAATAAAATAATCTTATGTCTTATTCAGTGCTATTTATTTTTTTAGTTGAACTTCGTGGCTCTCTTATACAGTATTACGTTTCATGTTTAATTTTGTGTTGATACTAACTGTTATTAAAGATAATTATTGATTTAACAAGCATGTGAATCCAACAGAATGACCCTCAGAAAAATATTAGAAAAACAGTAGCAATACAAAAAGTATAACTACTGCAACACAAATCAAAAAGTTTTAAATCAAAGAACAATCAGAAAAAGAAATAAAAACATTTTACAGAAACCAAATATGTTTGTCTAATATTCAGAATATCTGAACCGTTATCACAGAATAAAATAAAATGTCAGTGTGTATTATACAGTATGGTTAAAAATTCAGCCTTTTACTACATTTATAAAAATAATACGTAATTGTAAGGAGAGGGCTGGTATCTAAAAATGTTTTCAAAATATTTTGCCTAGAACATTCAATTTAATTGAGGCATGTACTTTCTTGATAATCAACCAAAGTAAAACCATGATAATATGAAACAATGCACATTTCTGCCTTCCAATGTTAACACGAGAGCAAAAATAGCAAAAACAAAATTAAAGCAAAAATAAATAAATGCATTAACTTCATTTTAGTTGTATACTGTATATAAATTAGGTACCATTTTACAATACGGTTGTATTTGTTAACATTAGTTAATGGATTAGCTAACATCAACAAATTATGAAAAAAATTCTAAATATTTTTGTTAATTTTAGAATTTACTAATACATTTTTTAATCAAAAGGTTGACTAACATAAACAATTGTATTGGCATTACCTAACATACCTAACATAACAAATACAACCTTAGTGTAAAGTGTTACCAAAAAAGTAATAACAGAAGTGCTTATGATCTACACATGGTGATCAACACTGTGTTTGGGATTACAGATATTGCTGATTGATTAAAAATACATTCAGAGTACAGAAAAGAATTGCTCTATAAAGAGAGATGCATAGCAGTTCCAGTTCTATGAGACAAAACAGAAAGAAAAGTGCTCTGCTGAACATGATAAAACTATAATATCTAATGTTTATAATGTTGCTTGTATGTTGCAATGAGACATACAGCCAATCTGAACTCATTTTGAGCCATATTTGATCGCAAGCTTTTAAGCAAAATTAAACAACATACTGTACAATGCATAGGAATCCACACTTGATTTGAAACAAAAAAAGATTAAATGGACTATAGTGAGCTGATTGGCACACTGCAACTGTAGATTTACATGACTCAAATGAAAAACCAAGTTCAATGGATCATTTTTGGCCAGAGAAATAAATCTGTATATACAGTAAATAACAGTAATTGATCCTGACAACTGTTCTGTATTAATTGTAAATGAATGCTTTGAGGTCATATAAAAACCATATTCCATAAGTAAATCAAAATATGACCATGTAATCAGGATGATGTCACAGCCTTAAGAACTGTTTAACACTGAATGTTGGCACGGAATGATTTCAACAAAAATCTAAAATGTAAACCTCTCCAACAACATACTGTGCAAGTAAATAAAGCGTACATGAAACTAAATACCAATAATTTACATAATTATTAAAATACAATACTTCCTCATTTTGACCCAGTATTATAGAAAGAGATTTGCTTTTCGACAAGCACATTGTTTTTACCATGGTAATTTGACAAACTTTCATCCCGGAAGCTTTCCGCAGAGCTATATACATATCAGAAGGGGCATTATATATGTTTTGTGTACACATGAGGGCTGAAATAAATCGTAATACATTAGTATACTTAATCACCATAACAATCTTTTTCACAATCGATTTCTCTAATGTACAGATCTGATACAAGTTTGGGTGGGCATACAAGTACAGCATTTTACTGTACACATGCTCCAGTGTAACAGCCCAAGGTGCAAATACTATAGATGCTCAGTTCTCACCCGATGACAGAAATTGATTAAAATCACAGTGAACACTGTCAGTGTCTGGCACAGGCAAATCAAACGATCCAGATACCTACTATAAAGAAACTTGTAAACTATTTTCTGATATTTAAATTTCCTTTAAGCCAGTTTCTGTCTACCCTGCTTGTCATTTTGTTGCATGAAACATGCTACACATTGTAATGAAATGTTTTTGTAAAGAAGCATTTTGGATAAAACACTTCCACAGTGATTAAAGCAGGTATAATGTACCATAATAAATAACCATATACTTGCTGTGGTTTTAATTCAGCATGTTCTAAAATCTTGCTTTTCTCTAGTAAACCTGGCCATTTAATTTACAGTAAATTGTTATTAGAATAGGGGCTATGAAATACTTCTGTTTTGTGCTAAATGTCATTCAGAATAGTCTTTGACGACATGATGCTTATTTTTAAACTTCTGTCTGTGTAATACAAAGGCAGTTTCTTTGTTTACTGGACTTGAACAATGTTATGTACATATTTAGCTCAGAGTAATCAAATTATAAATAAATATTTAGTAGTGTAACTTCATACCAGTGTATCTTTTTATAAACTTATTCTTTGTAAAAGTACCAAGAGAGTACCCAAAAAAGTTTAAATACCAACATCTTGCAACTAACATTATCAATCGGGTAACTATAAATATCAATATTACCATTCATCTGATCATTCTTAATCTACAGCGTTAACACCCTTAACATCAGAAAATAAATACGACCCTGTCAAACCAAGCGTGGCCTTCCAGTAAACTGTAGACCTTCATTCAGTAAATATCCGTGTTTATGTCTTGTTGTCCCAGTAATCCATGCGTTATTTGCACATTTTCATGAGACATGTAACTACATACAGTTTTTGCAAAGTGTGAAGGGAGTCGCAGCAAACTAAAGGCCTCATATGGACACCTATAGTCACACCGCTGCAAAATAATACATGTAAAACACAGTATTACACAGTAGTGCTGAAATCTACTGACTGAATTCAAAGTAAAAGGCAACTTAAACAGTTATTTTCGGTACAGTCATAATATTGGTCTCATCACACAAGTAAGCCTTTCTTTAGTATGAATGGATGCTTGTGAATGTTTTCAACGCTTCTCTCACAAGCAGCAGTCAACAACAGGTCAAAAGATTCTCTAAAAAATAACCACACAAAAAATATTGATGCAAAAACTATGTTTGGCATCGCCACATTTAGTTACCGTCTAACTTCACAAGAAATTTGACCATTCTTGCAAACCCAAAACAACTTTGACATGAAGCGTGTGAGTGAGCTTTCTGTGACCACCCAAATTTCAATGTCCTTTTACAAGCAATAATTTAATTTGCAAGAACAATATACTAGGAATATTCTAGGAACTCACTCCAGACTCTGAAGAGCATCTTTTATTTCTTAGAGATCTTTCCAGCTTTCCTCTTGGGCTCATATGGGGTTCTTAAGATGCTTGGTGTCTCCTCCATGACCCTGACCAGCAGGTTATCAATGTAGTCCTCCAGCTCCCGAATATGAGCATCTTTCTTTTTCACCACCTCCTTCTGTTTGATGAGCTCCTGCACCACTTCTTCAAAGGAGAGGTTGCTGTAGGCCGCCATACTTGTCTGTAGATGTTGAGGCTCCTGTATGTGAAGAAACATATAGAAATTGTTAAATGATACATTTGAGAACCTAAAAAAGGATTTTTTTTTCCTCTTTTTTGCCGTCCAAAAATTGTGTATTTGCAAGATTTAACTAGCTAATTGCTTGTACGCAATTACATCTTATCACTGCCCCACAGCATTCTGGGAATGAAAATTTTTGGGCATGTTTACTTTGTGTATACAATCATGTGTTTATTTTTTATCATTGTATGCATCGCTTGGGCCCTATCTGCTTGGGCAACCTCCAACACTAAACATCAGGCCTTATCTCGTTCACTAATAAGTTATGTAGCCTATTTATGTGCACTGAAACAAAATTTCCACACATGTACAGTATGTTTTTTTATGTCAGTGAATCCAGTTACTGTTATTAGCATAATACGTTCCTTAAACATTTCCATATAAGGGCCATTCGTCACTCTCTGAACGACTTTACGCACAAACATGTTTACATGCACACTTGCTGAATAATGTTTTTACTTAAACAGCACACCTTGTTTAAGAATGGAAAAGTAACTGGTAAAAGTAAACAGTAGCTGCACCAACAACACAAGCACATAAAAGTACATTAACAAAAACATTGCAGTAGATGAAAGTGAAATAAACATGTTATTTGATGTTGACCTCAATAAAAGACTAACTTGATAAATGGGCCAATTAAAAGTGTTGTTGTAAAAGCGTCTCTTCTCTCATACAGAGTGATTATGTGTTGACATTAGGAATCTCAGCATCTGACTTCATGATAAAACATTTCCACATTCAAACGTCTGACAAATTCACACTTTAGGCTGTCAAGGTGAAAATAAGCACTAAATGTGGTCAATTGAAACATTTTCTCAGACAGTTTATCTATTGCAAAACACATATTTTAGGACCAATTTCATGCCTTTAAAGTTGAACTCTAAATCAAATACAATTAATACAGAATATTTGTCAAAGTTTAATAGCGCATACAAAACATTTCACTGAAGATTTAGACTAATGTTTGATGTTTATGCTGGGGTGGTAAAAAACATTTTTGACACTTCATAGTTGTCAAACAGTAGTGGAATGAGCATATTTAATGTGATAAACTACACCTGTGGTTACTTTGATAGTACTGTGTGAACTTAAGGGGAAGCAACTTCAAACAGCCACTAAAAATGACCTTGGGACCAGTTGGATAGCTGAGAAACACAATAGCTGAGAAAAGGGAAGTTACTTCCCTAGCATAACTTGTTTACAGATGCCACCTGGTCTGATATTTTGTTATCTGGTATCATAAGTGTCTACAAATACTTTTCATTTATCATGTACGTTGTATGCTAATTAAGTAAAGGGTTCTGCCCATGTTTTGTAACATGCTAATAGGTCAAAGGTAATATGATTTAGAAATAAAATCTATAATGGCCAAACAATGCAAGCTGAAAAACATCCTCCGGCGAATACAGACCATTAAAGACCGACTCACAGATTCAGAGAACCGAGATGCTGTATGAATTGTTAAACCACCAGGGCCGTGAGCTGAAGCTTGTGGGGGCAGGAAAGCAGCCCAGGAAATGACCATGAACTGGCAAGCTGCTGATGAGCAGATTTAGGCAATCAGGAGTGTGGGAGAGATAAGACTTCCACTTGGCATTCTTCAGTTGTCTCATTATGGGCACTAATGAGGGCCTTCGCGTTGAAAATCTAAAACTCCAAGTCCTTTGAAATGGCTCGGCCGGCTCCCCCCTCCCTTCCCCGTCCTTTAATTAAGGCTTTAGAGCGCCAGAGACACTATTTCACGGACGTGGTGCTAACATAACCTCAAAAAGGGTGAGGAAAGCCATTTTCAGCAATCCCGCTCTAGTTTCAACATCACTTCAACGGCAAGCAAACGTCGCTGAACGCGTTGACGGTCACATTCGGTGTAATTATGACAAAAGCGAGACGGGGCTCTTTTTCCACGTTTAACACTGACCACGGTTTGACCTGTGGTGTAAAATTAGACCAGTGACAAATTGCGTATTATTAATGATTAGATATCCAATTATTGAGTAAGAGAATGTACCGCCCAAGATCGCTTGCTAACGAAATGGAAGCGCAGTAATAACTTAACACTGCTTCAAATTACATGCAGATCACATACGATGACCACCCATTTCAGCTGTTAATTAGATAAATGGCTCTCTGAACAGAGCGCCACAAGTGATGCTCAGTCAGAGATCAGCATCATCAACTTTTATCTACAATAGTAGTGCAATAAATGACCAATTAAAAGTTTGGGAAAGTTTTGAAAACTTGTGAGAAATGTGGTCATATTCTGTTTAGACAGATTGGAGTAATGTCAATATGATAATAGCAATGAAGTAAACAACTAGTATACTTAGGCGCGGTTTCCCGGACAAGGTTTAGATTAATCCAGGACTAGGCCTTAGTTATATTAGGACATTTAAATAGTTAAAAAAACATGCCTTACAAAAAAATGGTGTTCACTGTTGATGGTGTTCAGTGATTCACTGGTGTGACTCTTGAGACAAAGCAATGGCACTGATGTATTTTAGCATATGTCAGTGCAAGCTGTTTTCAGTTAAGACAGCTCAAACCAGCATTTTAGTCTGGAAAAAGGTTTAAATCTTGTCCAGGAAACCGCCCCTTAGTGTTTAATTCAGCATTAAATATACAGTACGACAACTTGGTGTAAATTGTAAAAAAAAAAGTGTTGACCCTATACAGTATTTCTGTTGAATAAACTTACATGTTTTCTTGTATTTTTCATGCCAAACATCTTTCCAGGGGAGGTTTTGGATTTCTGAGTAAGGTCCTCATTACTGGTGGGTTTTTTCATGTTGTCACTGTTAACCGGGAAAAAAAAGAAACTGTGAAAATCCTACTTGCAGAAGCATCAGAAAATACATTAAATGTCCCTTCATACTGCGGATTTTACATTTTTGACCAATCAACATCACGTGAATGTGCAAAGCAACTTTGTGAGCTAACTTTTAGTGATGTGACAACAGACTATTGACTACAGATATTGTGTTGTCAGGAAATGGTTTCACACCCCCTCACACACATGCTGTAAGTCTTATTATTTCTCAACAATCGGTGAGGTCACTGACCACAACAAGGCCATTGCAGGCCTGGTCGTGAAGTGGGAAGTTTAGTCAGTACAATGATTTTATAAACCGCAACTGCTAAATACCACTGCAAATTGCAGTAAGCTAGCTTGGTGCTGTATGGGCTGACTGTTGCCAACAAGCAAGACTAATCCTTTAAAATAATTGGAAATGGGAAATGGGTGGGTTAGCATCCATTAACCTTAAACAGGTTGGGCAAAAGTCAGTTTATAATAATGGTGCAAAGAGCACATGCACACTTGACCATTACACAACATTAAGCTGATTTGTATTTTTGCCTAACCTATAACCCCTGGAAGGGTAAGATGTGAGACTATGAGCGACCTAGTAGGCCACAAGCAGATAATTTGTTAATTGAATGGTGTATCTCTCATTCAGATCTCATTACTGTGGCTTGGTCAGGCCCCTGTAGTCTGGATTGAGCCTAATGATATCGATAAGGTCTTTCTAATGACCGACTTTCTCTGATAAATATTAATTGCTGGAATGTCCCCACATAACTCTATAACTCTACAAAGAAGCAGATCTGAGATGAACAGAGGTTGAGAATGCACAGTCATCAAACAGTATAGCATCAGATGTGCAGATAAATGTTATTCAAGTGCAATCAATTTATTTAGGCGAGGGTGAAAAGAACCATATATTATCTATTGCAAAGAGATAGTTTACCCAGAATTTAAATTTATGTGATTCCAAACTCATATGCTTAAGTATCATTACAGAGATCCTGCCAAACCAGGCATATAAAATATGATGTTGTGTGATATTTTTTAAAAATGTCTGCTTTTTCTATCAGACAAGGAAATGACCTCATGCAGGTTTAAATAAACATGCAGTTGAGTAAATAATGACAGATTTTTATTTATGGATGAAAGAAGAGTGGAGTACCTGGATTTGTAGTGTGAGAGGAATGGGTTGGTTTCAGTTGTGGTTTCAGAAGTGAAGGGGTTTGGAGATCGCAGGTCTCCAGAGCTGCCAGTTCGTGTCCCAGTTTTCTTTCCTTCTTTCTTTCCAGTCACTCTGCCCAGAAGACCAACCTTCTCCTTCTTTTCCTTCTTCTCCGTTCCCCACGTCACCCCCTGATCTCCCTCGAAGGGATTGTGGTTACGTGGGAGAGTGGCAAATTTCTGGGGCATGTTGTCTCCGATGTCGGAAAAAGGATCGCATGTAATGTCGCTGGCTGGGCAGCCGTTTCCATCACTCTGAGAATGTCTGTGAGATGCAATGCCCTCTATGGATTAGAAAGATAAAACTTTCATTATAATATATTTCTTAGGAATCAAACCCATAACCCTGGCATTTCTAGCATCACCCACTACCAGTTGAGCTACAGGTTCAATAGTGGATAATTTCAACCCAACAAAAATGTATGTTCTCACCTTTCCCCTCGATAGAGTTCACAGAATCAAGTTTGGGCCTAAAATGGATTCCTATTAGATCAGACATGGAGTGAGCAGCAGAAAGTTTCTGCGTCCCGGTAAGCAGTGAGCGTTTTGGCTTGGGTTCACGTGGCACCTGAGGGTACTGTTGCTGATCCGGCAGAGAATCGGCGTCGCTCTGTGCCGAGCGTGGAAGGATCGCAGATGATGTGTCTGAAAAGATCCCGTCGTGCTTGCGACCCTTCATCTTCTCCTTGAGTTTGGAGAAAGGCGATCTGGGTTTGTCACGCATTGACAGATCGAACATGCTGGCGGTCATGTTGTTCCGCATGAACTGGATGCTGACTTGAATCTTTCCTCTGTCTTTCCTCTTCTTACCTGGCCGTGACTCTAGAGTGTACCAGCTGAGATGATAGAAACAAAGAATAGATTATTAGTAAAACTAAGGCAGCCAAATACATAAATATATTTTGTTGTGCTGTAGTTGGTTTAAAATGCGAGTCTCTTAAAAACATGTTCGATGAGGGTCAGATGAATCTTTATTAAACAGGGCTTTCATTCACGCAGCTTGGCACATCTCTAATATAACAGAGTTCGGTTGTCCTCTTAGGTGTTATTAAAAACAGACAGGATGGTGGTACACGCACCAGTAATTTGCAGATGTTTCATGTGCAGTGTACTTTCACAGCCTGATAACAAACAGAGAAAACCACACACTCTTTCACATCTCCTTTACTATAAAACCCCCCGATGGGAAGACTCTCTTTCAGGCTTTGCTCTGTATGTATAATTCATACAAAAACGACATGGGGGCAATGTGTTTGTCTGGCCATAAACCCAATTTCACTTCACACAAATCCACAGCATAGTCCATTTAGTCTATTTGAAAGCCTTCCCCCGTCCTGAGAACGCATATTATAGTAGGGATAAACATAATTCCCTGGTAACTGCAAAGGTTTGCACCACATAAAGAATGTGAAGTAATACCCCCCCACCTAGGCCATTCCCCGGCTTCTGTTTATTTAACCTCTTGCTCTTTTTTTCTGCTGGAAGTAATGTGATTGATGCTGTAACGCTGTGAAAAGGGGGTGGCATTTGCAAAAATCTGGCCTTTGTTCATTGATGCTCACACCAGTGTTTGGAGATTATGAAATGGACAATATTTCAGTAGAGCCGCATTCAGAAAGAGATGATGAATATTGTTTAACACCCTTCAAATTATTGTAAATATATAATTGAAGTGAACATTTAAAGCAATAGCTTATCCAAAAATTTTAATTCTGTCATCACTTACGTTACTTAATAAAAGAATTTTAAGATTTTGAAGAATGTATTGCCTGTTTTTCATACAATGAATGTCGATAGGGATCAAAATTTAATTTCATTATATAAAAAAGATTTTCAGAGAGGTGGTCTAACAGAGTTAAATTAGGCCATTGTGTACACGCTATTGTGCCGTTTTGTTACACAGCTGTATGAATCCATTTGCAATGACATCCATTAAAACAATTGCAATGAATGCTAATGGCTTGCATAAAGAGGGAATGTTTTGGGAATAATATATTGCACTGGCCCTCACACCTGCATTTCTTGGCCTGAGCACTTCAGAAATTAAACCTTTTACACTTCTGACCTAGACTGTGTTCTTTCACGCAAACACTACGGTAAACACTTCAGTATCACAGCATGGTTTCCTCTAGGGCCATCACAGGCTGCCATCTTGCTGAGTGCTCTTCTTCCATCATGGCACAGCTTGTGACTGGTGATTATATTTCTTTCCAAGACCATCCACACACTGGGGAGCTTGTAGATCCAGGGGAAGGGGGTTTACCTGGTCTCAGGCCCAGTGAGAAAGCTCTGATCTGGGCATGTGACGAGCCAGCCAGCCCGTGTTCTTCACATGGGATTCAGGGCCAAGATAAATCTTCCTCTGCCTAGAACCACAATACTCCCACTCTGCGAGGGCCGCTGGGAACCTCCGTACAATCAACAAACACAGGTGTGCGATAATTAGAGCCTGTCGACTCCAATGTCGAAACGGACTCTCGCACCCTTGCGTCAGTTAGAGGAAACCTTTGCATGCAGAAAGATTGTCAATAAGGATATCTAACCCTGGGAGTTGTTCCAGAGGAAGGGTCTGCCATTGATGCAAGCTTGGGAGAATGATTTGTCATCAATGATGTCAGCAATGAGTTACTGTGCAGTAAACCTCCCAGGGGTGCATTTTATTGGATTATTGAATAAATAATGCAAGGAACTGATTGTGACAACGCTCAATTAATCTAGAAAATGTATAGGTTGATTTAACCCATCGACTGGGTTTGTCCATATTTTACCCAACCATGCTGAAACAAACACTTGGAAGTATTCTAATAGGTTTTGTAAATGATGTCATTGCTGCAGGAATAGAAGACGCTAACACCTCCCCGTTTACTCTAACCAGCATTACTGGTCTTTCTCCTATTACACAAATAAGCTACACCCAGTATGTAAAAAAAGGATTATGGAGCCCACAAAATATGATTGAAATCTAGTTACAGTAGGAAGCCCATGTCACATCTCACAATCAGAGGAAGTGTGTGTATGTGTGGGAGGGGGTATGTAAAATGATGTGCTTGCTTTAGTGGAAATACACCTATTAGTCACCAGGGTCTGACAAACTGAATGTAGGATCATGCTCACTAGACCTGTTCATCAGCCTTGAGTTTGTGATTTAAACAGATCCACTGTAGTGAAAAGGAGTCAAAAGGCATCTTTATCTGAGTTTCTTACTAGAACAAAAGTGACCTGCATGAGATTACAGTGATGACGGTGATCTTTCTTTCTTTCTTTCTTAAAGACTGATAAGCCACATAGCTTTACACCTGAGATTCATGTCAAAACAAAAAAACAGCATGCCCTGAACTTCAGAAACTACAGCAGTTACAGGAATAGATTAGGTGAGGCAACCAGCTCATTCATTAGTGCATCTAGCTTAGCTTTAGATTTTAGTTTAATAACAAGCATTAAACACTATTCTTTATATAAGCTAACACCTGTGTGAAACTTTGTGGTCTGCTGTTGTGATAAAAACAGTGAGTATATTAAACAAGCCTAGATAACAGCCTAAACTGAAACTTACAAACTTGTGAATACCACAGCCATAATACTAAGAAAGACAACAATAATAAAATAATAAATAATAATAAAAAGTGTGATGCACAGATTCTCATGCAGTTATTGCACAATTAACTAATATAATATTAACTACAATCTTTTAATAACAACTCAATGTCACTGACTGTAATACCAAAGAGAGAAGACCTAAATTTCCTCTTTTAAGTTGCACTTCTTAAATTGTTATTTCTACAGTACAAGATGTGCTACATTCGCAATAGAAATGATAAGAAAAAGCTTTGCACAACAATGCAAGAAATATGTAGTATTATCTATTCTGTAGGTTAAGAATATACATTTAGCACTTACTCAGTTTTTCGTCGTTCCTTACTGTCAAATATCTCATTCAAGTTAATGGTTTTTTGGCCCAGAAATTTATCCAGCCCGACCAGGGATCTGTGCATTACAGTAAGACACAGCTCATAAACCTCTGGATTGCTCTCTATGAGAAGACCAGGGAGTTCAAACGAGGCCTCCTCCTTCCACACAGGGTTAAGGGTCTTCTCCATCACCGATGTGGAGTATTTCTCTTTGCCCAGCTGGATGATAGTGTAGGCATCGTTGGTGCCATTCTTGCCTTTTGGTTGTATGTCTGTTGCTTGGAGGATGGTGGCTTGGACATGAGTCGGAAACCACTTTTGTGACTGTTCGGCCAATGACATGATGATTTACGGTGTAGAAATATCGATTTTGCTGAATGTTTATGAGTGTGAATCTCATAAATAATTAGGAATGATAATGCTAATGATGATTAAAAATATAAAAAATTAATTTGGCTTTAGCATCTTCTTTAGTTTGGAAATAAGTGACCAGGTGGTGAAATTAAAACGCTAATATCAATAAATAAACTAAGCTTGTGTTTACAGTATGGGAGAGAGTATCAGAAATGTCGTTAAATATGTGCGCTGTGAGTCGCATCTATTTATAGAGATAAATAATGACGGGCGTCACCACCGCAGAAACACGTTCACACAAGTTCACCCTTCTCCAACTCATGTCATCTAAAACTAAAGCAAAATACAAAATATTATTAGGTAAAATATCACTTATTCATTCATACAATTACAATTTAACCTCATACTGCTGAGTGACATCAATGATACAACATTATTTCAACTACAGTTGTTTCATAAATAAAATCTTCGGAGCGAATGACTAGATTTTAATCAGACACGTTAAAGGGTCATTAAAGCATCACTAGTGCTTTTATTATACACACAGTTACAGCTCTGTCAGAATATAAAGACAGCACCAGGTAGTGGTATTTACCTCTCAATCATGTTTTCCCAGCGCGAGTTACGGCGACACTGGATGTGGAATCATCGGTTTAGTAAACCGGTATCAATTCTGTACATTTGTGGTGGATGCAGGTGAATAAACAGCCTTAGTCGACACTAATTCATCCTAAAGAAATGTGTGGTATTCCACATCAGCCCTTTTACTCGACTTCCTCATTCCTCACTTCCGCTGATGCGGTCACGGGTCGAAGTGCAAACTCCTCCTCTGTTACCGTGGAAACAAAGGATCTGTTCATGTGGATCAGCCCGCTGCTGCCGCCTTTCCCGTAAACTCGACAGTGTGATGCTCATGCACACACATACACTACTCACAAAAAGTTAGGGATATTCAACATTTATGGAAAAAGTTATATCATGAAAGTATCATGAGTAATCATGAATTACCATTGCATGCTTCTACTTAAATGCCCTACTTTCATGATATAATATCACTGTGGCATGAACTTTTTACATTTTCCATAAATTATTTATTTATTAACTTTTTGTGAGTAGTGTACTTTATTACTTTGTTGATAAATTAGTTAAAAGGAAATAAATACAGCCCTTTTTGAAAATGAAAAAAAATGTAAGTTGTTGTGAATTACAACAAAATATTAAAGTGAACAGTTATTACACAACAATTCTACAAAATAAATTGAGATAATGATGGGGTTTAAATTGCTAATCATGTATAGGCTGGTATGTAGTTTTATTATACCTCATATACAGATATCATTCGTTAAAGTTTTAATAACAGCATGTTATAAATGTGAAGTCGTTTTCGTGATTTACTGTGTTCTACATAAAATTATCTAGTCTTAATTTGAATAATAATTGTCTTTTTATTGTTTTATGTATATGAGTTTGTATTACTTTTGTCTTCAGAATAATTCTGGTTATGTGCATCAGATTTTCACAGATTAACTGAATGGCCATCAGTATTAAACTGTCAAAATAAATTATGGAAAGCAAACAGTATGTAGAGGGAAGATCGAGATCAGCTTTCCAAATCCCCGCTGGGTCCCGTTCAGACTCTCTGGGGTTTTTATAATGTCCACTCTTGTAGACAATAAAGTCAATAATGTCTATTGGAGGCTCTTGACAAAACTAAACCGCACAAACACGTTAACATGCCGTCTGCCATGTTTCATCAGTGGGAAGGTTGAGGTACTGATAAGAGATTCATTTAAATGAGTACAGACATGTATTTCACCCCACTTGACAGGTACATCTTAACCAAACACACCTGCTCTCTCTTGCTCTTTTTTCCCCTTCAGCCTGTCACATATGTAGAGTGTTGTGTACATACCAGAGACAGAGGCAAGTGTATGGCACATTCATCACACATAGATTATAACTCTTATCTGGAGTGTATCTCAAAATGAAAGTGGGTCTGGTGTGGTGAAATATTAGATCATATAAAATGCATTTAAGACTGAGGAGGGGCTCTTCCCTGCGCCATTTCTAGTTAAGCCTCATTGCAAACACCAGGAACCGTAGAGATCTCGTTGCAAGCTCTGAGGACGGTTGCATGATGCTTTCCTGGCCTAGTGTAACTAAGAACATGTGGATGAATGTTTAGTGTATGCATTTATCCGCACATATCAGATATTTTTATGCAAAGTGACATACAATGCATTCCGGTTACACATTGGTTTGTGTGCCTTCAGAATTAAATCCATGACTTTGGTGTTGCTAGCGCCATGATGTAGCAGATGAGCTGTAGAAACACAAAATAAAGGTGATTCATAAACTCTTATTACTTATTTTTATGAAGAGGTCATTTTGTCCTTTCTGTTGTGTAAATGTAGCTCTAAGTTCGCACCATAAAGGATCTCGTGGGGTTGAATGGGCTCATGGCTGTACATAGACACCACCAGAGGTCATGACACCAATCCTTAATTTGACAATTTGTTAGACACTTTCATGTATTACCTTCTAAGACCATAATACGCCTCTGTGCCTCTGGAGTGGGATAAAAACATGAAAGGCTCTACATTCCAGCCTCACCTGCTTCCTTTTATTGTTCTCCTCTGATAGAGTATATGAAGAAAAAAATCCATCAAGTCATAAATTAGCCCCAGAGTAACGTATGGCCTCAGTCCACTTTTCCAGAGGAATGATGTCGTAGCCCATAAACTGTCCAATATACAACAGGACCCTGTATTGCGTATCAGTAAGGCCCACATGTTGGCCTGTATTAGGCATCATCTTTATGGGCCAGAATCCTCTGTAAGGTCCCTCGCCACGGTCAGACAGCTGGTTCTGTTTTAGCCCCCTTTCTTCAACACTATATAGGTTGTATTACATTTATTAAACACTTTTAAGCATCCCTGCCTGCACGATTGCCCATCTGTTAGCGCAGGACAATATATGTGGAAGGAACGTAGGGAGGTGAGGAGATGCCATTGTAACATCAGTCCGCTTTATAATGCAGTTCAGGTTTACTTTGGGGTTGTGAGATTGATTTAAAAGGCTTTGCTTTTAGTCCAGAGGACATTCAGATTACAGATGAAAATTTAATAAAAAAAGCAGGAGAGCGGAGCACAAATCACTGCCGGCGCAGCACTCTGAGGAATGTTAGGGTGTGCAATGCGCAGTGATATATAGAGCTGCAGATGTGCATGTAGACCGCGACGGCTCAGGCAGAAAGTGTTGTCGAGCTATAGGGGGTGTGCGGATGTTCTGTTGTGTGGAACAATACTTCAGGAGTGTTTATTTGAATATCACTAAAGGCTATCACTTCCCACTGGCTCAAGCCAGGCCTGTCGCAAAAGTTACAAAGTAAAGAAAATGCACTTTAAGCTCAGAGAAATGAAAACCTCAGGGGCCATATCGTAAACGGTGATGGATCTGAAATAAGAAAAATTGTAACATTGTCAAAGGTAACATTAAAATGTTTTATGGCAGCACATTTTTCTTATCTTATCTTGTCAACACAAATGCTCTTTATGATGCAACCGTGCATCTGCGTCTATGTGCTGTGTGCCTGTAAAAGATGTTGAAGTAACCATATATTTTTATGACTATAATCAAGTTTTCAAAACAGTACATGAAACACAAGTAAATATATACACTGCTTCTTTTATGACGACATACATTGTGAATTGCCGAGCAAATCATTGCAACTAAAGTGCTAAATTCTGCATCCAAAAAACACACAGTTTATTTTACTATTTGGGCAATTTAAATGTCAACTTTACCGTAAAGTTTTTATCAAAGATTTTTATCATACTGATAGCTCAGATGTCATTATTTGGTGATTTAAATACCTACCTGTATGTCAGGTCCCTCTCAAAGTTTTAAAATCAGTTTTATTATATTTTTAAAGAATGATTTTTCATAGTCAGGTAAAGTGCTGTTTTCAAAATTGTCACATCCATAACAGTCCATATTGCTCTTAAATGGGCACGTGAAAATAAAAAAATAACTATTTTATGTTCTTTGAAGAGTCATCTCTTTTCCGTTTGTTGGGTATTATTGCTTCTGGTTTGTGCATTTTAAATTACAGAAATCCTACAAAGTATGTTGCCTTTAAAAAACATGTGTTCTTTTTTTGTCACATCCATAACACATGTATATTTTCATTTTTAAAATAGATAACTCGTGCATAGATTGATTGTTTGCGGTTGTCTGGACTCTATCAACAGGGCTTTAGTAAAATATAAACAGATGGTTCAATATATTGATAACAAATACATTCTGTGTGAATTTATATTTCAAGTTTTGCCCGAAAACATTACTTCCATAATGCTGGTATTACCCACTTATTGATATACCGGCATTACATGTAGCCATAATGCTAATTCATTGCTTTAAAAAAAAATTGATTTTATTTTGATAATCAACTGAGGGTTGAGATGAGGTGGTGGCGAATCTTCACCCCTAGTGCAAACTTAGCTATAAAATACACAGTACAGTTAAATGTACACAGATGTACTTCCCATCCACATGGAAATCCACAGCATGAATCCAGTGCTGCTTTTGAATGCTATTCTGTATGCATGGGAGGATGTGCAGACCAGGGATGTGACAAACAAATTAAACAAATGAGAGTGATTAAAACAGCTGGATCCACAAATGGCATGACCAATTCAGGGTATTATGGAGGCAAATGCATGCAATTATAGCAAATGAGATACACCCACTTTGCAGTACTCAGATGTTGCAGTAATTTGAATGGTCTGTTTCTGTGGTGCAATTTATATTACATTAAATTAGCAATAGAATCCCCTGTGTCCTTCTGCTGTAATTCAGCTGAAGTCTTTATAAGACTCTTCTTTCCAAAGCAAATCATTTGCAGTTGGATTGCTGCCTGTCAAAATGCTCAGTGGTATTTTTCTTAATAATATTGTGAAGAAATTGGGAAAGAATTCTTCAGCGAGGTTAATTTTGATGTTGTCATGTTATCTAAACTTTTTTCTTTCTAAGAAGTGATTTTGCAAACATTGTGAGTTTTTTGTATATTTGTTAAATTGACATCTGGAGTCCAGGCAAGCATGCACTTCCCATGCGTAGCTTTTGTAATTGTATTTGTTTACAGTAGCTTATGATTCTACAAGATGAAACATAAAGATACTTTCTTGTGTTGCCTATTCCCTTTTAAAACAGGAAGATGGGTGGGACATAAAGGAAGGCTATCTCCTTTAACCAATAGGCTTTAGTTACATCACAACTTTAAACAATGATTTGTTACCTGCTAGCAGGTAGTATTTTGGAGAAAGACATTAGTTTCCTGAAAGTATTTAATAGAGAAAAATCTGTGTAGTTCAAGATTCATTCATATTTTTCATTTTGTTTTTCTAAAACTATATTGTTGTCATATTGTCGTTGTGTACATGTACAGTAGCAAATACAGTAGATGGCATTAAAGCTGACAAACATTTTTGACTTAATAGGTCCTTTATAGCCATAAATGTCGAACCATAGCTCCTGGTTAGTCATTTCCAATTCATCTTATTGCAAAACCTCTTTTGATTCACAGACTGGTTTTATAATACTCTACAAAAGACTCTATTGACTTCTAAAGCATGTCTAAACATCTCAGGTTTAACCAAGTCATTCCATTCTGACTGAGTCAATGAATGGTTAGCTACTGCCATGTGTTAAACAGCCAGGATGCTGAGAGATTGACAGAGCTCATGTCTTCAGGGGGCGAGCGAACAGGTGTCCCTCCTGCTGGAGTTTAAAAGAAGTCCCCTGTGCCCCAGTCTGAAAGAGCGAGAAAGACCCACATGTGTGTGCCCCGCGGCCACTCTTTTCTCCTTGTGTGTATGTATACATTAGTGATGTTGAGGTATGCAGTGCCATAGTTCAGACACATGCTAATGTGCATGCACAAACCACAATCGATGCAATCTGAAAGACAAAAAGAAAGAATAAAGCCACACACAATATAGGTTTAATGGATAATATGGAAAATATATGTATATAATATATTTATGAAAATAAAAGCAACAGAAGTTCCAATGAGCGGTGAATAACTAATCTGATTATTCTATTGATCTGGCGCCTCGTACACAGAAATGTGCCAATTGTTGTTATTCACTTTATTAATTAATTGACTGCCGCAATCTGTTTAGACATCTGTGTTTGTGCTGAGATACATGTTATTAATAGACCTACGGCACTCGTCACAGTGACTCTATTTAACTTTTGTGCACAAACACATCTCGCTTCACACTTGAGGAGAGGAAACGTGTGTCAAGCCCTTATCAAAGATCTCAGCTGTTTACATATCCACACCATCTGTCCATAAACACAAGAGCCATGTGAGTTTATCTCTCAGTACGATCTTTCTGTCACTACTTGAAGGCTATAATGTGTCACTAATATTGATGTCTGATGACGGCCGATCGAGGATGAGCCATCCCCTTAGGGAAAATAACATGTCAGATTGTGTAAAGTCATAAATTTAGTTAGTAAAAAAATTTGCTTATTATGCATCATTTGTGTCTTTATAAGAAATGTTGTGTGGTCTGATGTGGGTGATGTGATAACAAATAAAAATGATATAGAAAACTTTATTGATAGATACATGTCTTTATGTACAGTAGAGTAATACACATTAGTTGTTTTGCTAATATTCACACACAGATGCACTATAACACATTTTTTGTTTTGAAGAACCATTTTAAATATGATAAAAATGTATTGTTCTACATTTTTGTCTTTTTTTATTTATTTACAAAATGAGCACACACACAGATCTGTCTTTTCAGGAAGGCACTCTCTTTTCGCTCTGAGAATTTAATTATTATTCCACCGTATTGCATATAGCCTGAAGTGTGAGAAATGTAGGAAAAGCTGCTGCGGCATTCCAGTTTTCCATGTAGGAGTATAAGAGCCTGTGTTATTTGCATACCGGGGACATATTTAAGCTGTATTACATGCAGCAGAAGTGTTATAGGGAAAGAGGCTATACATCTAAAGTAATGATGAGTTCAAAAAATGTGTGAGAAACAGCTTTACCCTGCATGGAAATACACACAGTGGGATCATTAAGTCTGTTCGGCTTCAAAGTGCTAAAGCAGCCTGGTGAAAAGCCTATTAGTAGTCACTGGAAAGCTCAACTCGGCACTAAACGTCGCGCTGTTTTCATGTCTACCCTCAGTGATAAAGCCTTATCTATTTAAGATGCTTGAAAATAGCTCATATTGAGCCGCATATTAGAATAAATTAAATAAACACATTGCATATATATGAATCAAACTCCATGTGGTTAATCACATACACAAAGACACCCACATTGAAAGCCCCGCAGAATAAGCAAAATCTATCTAAGCATGAGACGAGGCTTTGCTCAATCTGTTTAAACAAATCAATCAAATTCCTCAAGATATTTGTGAAATGTGCAAATATTCTTTATTGAATGTGTATAGTCAGGATTCTTTCAAAATCTTTATTAAATCTCTATAAATAATAACAAGCAGAAAAACACATGATGCTTTTATCGGTATGGGTCGGGTTAACTGTATTCACAACAGAGTAAAATCAACAACAAATATCAAAATTCCACAGATAAACAGTAATGTACTATGCTTAAATATGATATTCAAAATATTTGATATATTTTCCTCTTCAACACACTTTGTGCTGTGTATAAGCACTAAATAATGAATGAAGTGCTAGTGGCTGTTTATAATTGTTGGTCATTCATACGAATTTTAGCATTGCTTCATATCAAAAGTTCATATCAAGAGCAATAATAATTCTAAATAAACTGTCACAAATGAGCATAAATTTATGGTTGATGTCTCTATTAAAATATTCATTAAATATATTCAGTCTCACAGTTTTACAGACAGCGGTCATTTGGTGATCTTTACTCTCATGCAACATATATCTGGTTGTCGAATAGACTGATATTTATCCATCAAAACTTATCTGAACTGCTAATGTCAGCACACTGTTCTATTGTTGAATATGAGAGAAGGAGATACATCTCTTCTTATTGGTAACATTTAGCTAAGTTGATGCCCTTTATGTGCACCTGGTGCCAAAGGTTAGGATAGTGCTGAAGGTGTTCTCTCCCTCGCAGGGATGCGTTCAGCCGATAAAGGTTGTCTCGACCTGCCGTGCACATGAGAGATACCGTAACTGATATTGATGCTTTGTGAGTAGGGGTAGTTTCAACACAAAACTGAGTGGGCACGTTATCTCTCAAATATTGTTGATATAATTGTATAAATATCATTTATGTAATAGAATATAAATGAAAAACAAATAAATTAATTTTGTATTTCTTTTTTTATAGACATCTTCCTTATCTCTTTGTTACACTGCAAACATTAGATGTGAACTCACTAGTTTTACTTTCTTTAAAAACATACCAATCAAAATCAATATACTTTTAAAAAGCATATATTTATAAAATAAGTGTATTTTAGGATAGCAATAGCTATTTTTTTGTGTGTCAGATGTC
The DNA here is from genome assembly GCA_019155185.1 of Beaufortia kweichowensis. Lineage (NCBI taxonomy): Eukaryota > Metazoa > Chordata > Actinopteri > Cypriniformes > Gastromyzontidae > Beaufortia > Beaufortia kweichowensis. The sequence continues at coordinate 12,105,965 of CM032801.1, read as the reverse complement.
TATATCATTTTCAGTCAGCTAATGGCCTGAGTTAAAAGTTGACTTAATTGTTATCACACAACTTGAATTACTTTACAAATATTTTTAAGAAATATTAAGGAACAGTTACTTAGGAAAATATTAGTATCCTTAAGCAAATAAATTTTTTACTTGCATAGACAAATAGTTAAAAAATAAATAATAATATCAGTAATACTAATGCACAGACCAAATACCAAGATTTGACAAACACTAAATAAATTAACATTAACTTCAGCATTTTTAAATGTTCATTACCTTTGTTAGATGAAATGGTAAGAGTGGAGAACAATGCGGGCAGATTGTAATGTTGACTAGAAGTTCACAGACACACCAGGAAAACTTCCACTCCAGTATGAGCAACACACTCATGTAATCCCTGAGGCAGAAGTGAGCGCTGTACAAAACTACTGTACACATACATGCTCACACATCTTTCCTCTGCAGCTGCGATGAAGTCATCTCAGGGTCTTGACACGCTTTCCTCTAGCTTAGAAATCATTTTTGTAATGTTTAGGGACTGGTGTCTAAACTAGACAGTTACAAGGCTAGTACAAACTGAGCGGCAGAGTCGGATATATTTAAGGTTGCCTAATACCGCAAATGGAGTTGCAAGCACATGCAGAAGTCATGTACTCATAAATCAAACTCTGTTGATCCATCTGGTTCCTGCGTGTGATAAACAATGAGGAAAAATAAAATAAAAAATATTATTTGAGATTAGAAAACAGATTAAAAAAACCTTAAAAGTAAATAATGGAAAAAGGAAATTTTGTTAATGTGTTTGTTTATATTTTTATTACTATTTAAACCCTAAAATGTATTTTATTGGTGAAACCTTGTTTTTATTTTAAAAAAAAATTAATTCAGATGTTATGATACATGTTTGTACAGCGTAGTAAGTACTGTAAGTACATTTCTAAAGTGTTTTAAGTAATGTCTCGGATTAGACCGTAGCTGTCAGGAGCTTTGTGTAAAACTGCTCAGGTGTCCCAGGAGTGGTAGCACGGGACGGTCAGCGAGTCGCAGCCCGTTTTACTGTCATCATCACTCTTCATCCTGCACTACACAGGACGTGTTAGTGACCTTACCAAAAAAATCACTTCTATCTGACCAGAGCACTTAATGCACTATCCAGATGTTCTGCATTCGGCTTCTGCACGTTTGATGTTTTCATATATCTACTGCTTTGTCATGAATGTGTCCTGCACAATGTCTTTATGTCTTCTTTTTTTTTCCATAAAAGTCTGCAAAATCTGCACATCCAAACTGCATATTGACTTGACATGTAGGGGAAGTTTGCATGTGACAGTGATGAATATTTCAGAATGTCTCTTCCATATAATGTCTATTATTTGAATATTTGCTGGTGTCATGTCTAAACAAAGGGCATCTACTGTAGTATCAAAAAAATAATATCTTACTACTAAAGGTTACCAAGATGACATTATGCTCCTTAGACGTTTTGACTGGCATATTGAGGTCTATGACCTTCAGCGATCTCAAATGCCTCTGAATGCGAAGTTCAGACAACAGTACAATGTAAAAAGTGCTAACACGCAATTATTACACTTTTGAATCTTAAAAAAGTACCTTATTTATAATAGTAATAGTTAATAATACTTTTTTAAACTAAATTTAGATTATATTTATTTATTTATAGTACAATAATCAAAATGTTGCATTATTCAATAATTCAATAAAATTATTCATTTTTTATATTTTCAATAAGTAAAATGTACATAAATATACTAAATCAATATTTCAATTTTTAGGGGAAAATAATGAACATTAGGTCAGTTTCTCAAACACGACACACACATATGTACGCTTGTATGTAAATCAAAAGACTCTGATGAAAAGTCAATGGCTGCCAGGGTCATATGTTGACAGAGTTCATTTGAATTAGTTTCAAGCATTTGAAACCAAATGTCAAGCCAATTTAAGCATTTCAGGCTCGTATGACACTTCAAGGGGCTGCATTGATGCTCTGTGAATAAAAGGAAAGAGGCATTAAATATTTCTATATTTTGCTAATCATTTAATTATTCCACCCACTCTCAGAATGGATTAAAATGATTTTGAAAAAGAAGAACACAGTACCTAGCCACTTACCACTGTAAGAAAAAACCAGCATATACATTAAAGGAGCACTTGGCTGAGCTGCATTCGGGCCTGATACTGCCTTCTATCTAAATGCCTAATCCATGCGAGGTGTGGGTGGGGTGATTAACGCTCATACAACCACACGCACAAAAAATACATTCGCTTTGAAACTTTGAATACGGCATGAATATGCAACTATGAATAATTGGCAGAGAATAGGAGCTGGCTTGGATTAACAACTCAAAATGCAGTTTATGACTAATTGTGTTAAGTGAAAATAGACTGGAACTTTTGTTCCCGGGATAATTAGCTTTTTAATGTTTGCCGGAGTGATTGTGGAAGCTCTGCTCTGGCGCCTGTTCTGTTTTCAAGTGGGCCCTCTAGCTTTCCTGAGGGGAATGAGACCTGGTGTGTGTGTGTGTGTGTTTAGGAGTTTTATTAGTGACAAAAGTGGCTTTCTAGCTGTAAATAACTTTGTAGTGCAGCATATGCCACACAAATTTGTTTGTTTAGACTTTATTCATTTAATGCTGGAGGCTTTGTGCATAATTAAATTTCAATGGAATTTCATTAATAGGTTTGTTGCTTTTGAATAGCCCCTTTCAATTGCATTCATTGCTTCATTTCACTTCATGCTTAAACCACATTTACAGAGCTGCTCCGAAATTGCTTTGTGCTTTGAAAGTGCGAGTGCGTTTTGCAATATATCACAATAAATGCTGGATATTACTATGTCATTTTTTCTATATTGCGATGACCTCAGATGTTGGATATATATTGTGTAAATATTAACATGTGTTATACTACATGCCAAAGTCTGGTGTATATAAATAAGTTTGAAACAAATGTTATTTTATAACGAAGGCACATAGTGAAAGAAAGTTATGGTGCACTGTCCTTGCGTGCAGGCAAATAACATTACAAGTTATTTTTGGCAGAAATACGAACATGATACGTGTGCGATGACAGGTTCGGTTCTCCTTAATGTCATTGTTTTACTGCTTTGAAATGCAATATAAAAATCTAAAAATGTATTATTATGATAAGGTTGACAAAATAATAATAATAATAATAAAACATAATTTTTCAAAAAAAAAAAAAATCTCAGTTTGTATACATTTTAAATAAGCAATTATAAAGTTGAAAACAATTGTGTCATGTTAACCCCCTATAAGTTCAAGAGAAGAGTGATTTGTCTTAAACAAAACTCTTCAGCGATTGCGTTCAGTGGTCATACTTCCGCTGTGTGTACTCATGCACCATTGAGAACTAAAGAGAGACTTCAGGAGCCCTCTTTCACTTTAAACCCTGTACTTTTTCCCACTTTCCGAGTGCAGCTCGTTCTCGCGCCGCGTCTCCTCAGCGAGAGGGCCACGGGGTAATTGGAATCAGTTATTCAAAACATCTCTAAATGTGATTTAAATGGCGAGGATTTATTAACATAGAAGGAAACCATTAAAAGGGGGTTCGGAACGGGGAGAGGGGAATTCCGTTTTGGGAGAAGAGGAGTGGGGGTAGAAGGGACGGCGGAGTGAAGAAGGAAGGGGAAGGGCAGAAACGAGGGGAGAAGAGAAAGCAATTACTGGATGTAAAGGCCACGAACAGAGCTCCCGCCGTCACTGAGAAATCAAATCTGTCAGCAATTAGGAGGATCTGAGGGGGCCGTGCAGCACTCGCCGCTGGACAATAGGGGTGCTGGGACTCTGAAGAGGAGAAGGGGGCCAGAGCAATTATGAGAGCTGATAGAGTAGCTTTATTTATCTAAACAGCAGGTTAGTCTCTCTATTCTGGCTCTTTTGTCACTTGTTGCGGATGTGAAAGGGGCACCACTTCATTCGAACGCCGTTCGACCCGATCGACATTGTCCGGGCAGTTAGCGTCTGAAGTGGCCCTGCTTTTCACCAGCCTGCTGGGATAAACCAGTGCTTGATCTCATGCCCTAGCAATGCTAACCCTTCACCTTCAAGAGCAGATCTCCATAACTTACGTTTGAAGCTATTTATTAAGGCATTGCAAAAGGGGATGTGCTACTCCACAACCCCGGTCCTCAATATCAAAGGCCAATGGCTCAATGAATGGGTCAAAAGGCCCTTGTTTAGAACAGAGGCTCAGGAAAAGGATTAAAGGTGGGTAGTCTAATGTTAGTCTTCACTCGAGAAACAGAGAATTGCACTGACGCAATGTTGAGAACTAAATCTTCATTTGCCACCAACTCAAAGTCTGAAACAACTCAAAAACACATATGGCTAAAATATAGGAATGAAAAAAGATATAAGAATTTATACTGTAAATAAATCTTTTAGATTTTTAATTTAAAAAAGACACTATTGCTCAAAACAGGTGTCTTACAAATATATGTGCCGCTCTTGACTGAAGCCGTTTGTTGTTTTGTGAGAAAGTAATGGATTGAACAGCACTTAAAAATGAAAAGTTCATAACAGTTCTCCAGGCAGATTTTATCTTTATTTGATTATCTGAAGAGCTTTTTATTTAAAAAAGTTTTTAAACTAAAAAAAATCTAAAATATGAACAGAAACATTGTTTTGTTTTTTTCTAAATTATTACCCTTAAAAAAAGAAACAAATGCGTATATATATATATATTGTAAACCATTTATTCAAATATAAAACAACTGGTTGAGATTAATAAATGATTAGCAAAACAGACAGGAAATATAGAAATGTAAAATTTGTTGTATCAGTTTTTATGAAATGCGTTTTTGATATTTTCAGATTTACTCCTGTGCCCTTCTAATAAACATGAAGAAAAGTCTGATTTTATAACACAAAAATGCCATGTCATACTGGATTTCTAAAGGTTTAACTTCTGTATCAATGTGACTAAACAAAATTAAACAGTCAAATCATAATAAAATCAGAAAATCTAAATATTTGCAATCTGTGTATAACCACTAAATAGTGTTGAATGGCAACAACAAACAATCCTGGAAATTATTTTGACTCGCTAAAAATGATATAAACTTCAGATAATAGAAAAGCAATTCCTTCATAAATCTGAAAAGAAACTTCAGCTGACACAGAGTAAAGTTCTTTCTTACACAAACTCACATGTGCTCAAATCTTCATTAGAATACACAGAATGTCCACAGGGGTCACCATGTATCACACATCTCTCCTAATAAAGAGCAGATGTTGGAAAATGAAATCCTATAAATTATTTCAGGTTGATTATCAGCCCTCATCTCAGAGTTGAAAAATGCACCAGGACATCACTCACAGTCTAAGCAGACTATTTTCTGCAGATTAAAGGCCTGCATATTTTCCATATAGTGCCCGTTGTTATGTGGTTTTGCAGAATGGACCCACAGTAAAAAATGTAATAAGCTGAGAGATCTAAGGCTATGTGCTTTAAGTGGTTATAGAAGTATGTGTACATCTTACACACACATACCAACATGTGTTTTCTAGCCTATGTGTAATTCAGCGAATTTCAAAATATAATCTCATACCAACATAAAACAATACAGTTTGATGAATAGTGTGTGATAAATCTTTTGAAAAATATCTTTTAAGGTTATATTTAAAGTAATAGCAAAACTAGTTGTTTCAAAGAACAGGAATTATAATTTGGCATCGGTTGTACTTGATTAAGCATCCATAATTTGAAGGTTTTGATTTCAAAATTTTTATGAGATACACTGTGTAAGTTTTGTCAAAGTGCTTTTACAGCTTAAACAAATTTAATGAGGGAAGGTTTGATTGACGGGGCGAGCTCTCCCACAATGCTCTCTTTTTGCAGCAGCTGTGCAGATCGGCTGGTGGAGGAGCGTCTTAACCCAACCCAGCAAACCAACACTTGATCTCATACTGAAAACATTAGGAAAACATTCCTTATTCAAATATCACCACAATAATAAAATGTTTTACACTTGTTGCTGTTGTGATATATTGGTACTTATTTATCCAAACTGTTAGATTAGTTTTACATTTTCTGTATTAATGTTTGTCTGCATGTTGATGTTTTATATCAAAGAGGCAAGAAAGGAGATTACAAAGTAAAGAGGAGAGGAAAAATAAGGAGGGAGGGTATAAATGGTGGAGGTCTGTGCAGGTGCTTTTAAAGGCCTCAGGCCCAGTGGGGGTCTCCCCTGTTTCACTTTGTCCACAGGTGTTTATTAGCACATAGGAGCTGCCATATGTCCCAGCATGCAACACAGCCTTAGGGTGTACAATCAGCCCTCACACCCATAATCATCAGCAACCCTGCCTGCTCTCTCACTCTCTCCCTTACTCGCCCAATCTGTCTCATGAGAGATCATGTGGGGCAGCGAAGCATTTTGTTTCTTTGCTTTATAGGTCCCCAGTAGTTCAAATCAGCATTTCGACATCCCAAACAGACTCTGATATATTGATTTAACAGAATGGAGGAATATGCAACACAGTGTTTTTGTTTGTGTAAAACATGCACATAAATACCTCAATTTAAAGTTTAACATTATATTTTCATCTATTTGTTTCCATGCCTTCTGTCTTTACTTTATCAGGGATGGAAATGTTTTGCACCTGGTCAGTATGAGAGAAGGGCATTGTCATTTTAACAGCCCCCCCACTCAGACAGGCATGTGAATGATTGGGCAATGAATACATACCGGTGGGGGGGAAGTGTTGGGAAGCCAGTGTGCGGGGTCTGTTTGAAGTGGGCATATGGTTGCTGCATTTGCATTTAATGCCCTTCAGATTACCAGCGTTAACTTGTGCTAAACACCTCACTCGGTTAGGGCTAATTTGATGAGGTCATGGTGTGACCTCATGACCTCCATACCCCTATGTCCTGTAAGTGAAGGCAGCTGGGTGCGGATCAGGAGAGATTTGCACGTACACACACACACACACACACACATATACAACCTGTTCTCATCATGATTCTGGGCTCACTACATATAATGTGTCTGTCAAAGTATGCCAAAGTATGTTTGATCTTTTACTAAATGTACAGTAGTGCTAACAAACTAGAGAAAGAGTTATTATTGATCAATTCTTATTTAATTTTTTTTATTTTAGTAGCTTCTGATGAAACAGAGGAAAACAACCCAGTTCAATAGAGCATATTTGCTCTGTACAATATATCGTGGCACACCATATCGCTATGTGGTGGTTTCACAGACATGAGTTAGACATGAAGTGTTAAATTAGGACTTTTAAGTAGACAAAACAATAACACTGATATATTTTAAGATATGTCACTGCAAGTTGTTTTAGTTAAGACAGCTCAAATGTGCATTTTAGTCTGGGACTAGGCTTTGAAATCTTTGTAGTCTTAGAAATTGGGCTATGGGCTATGATGTCTGTTTAATCTTACTGATTGAACTGGATGGTGATCTAGGTCAACATTTGTAATATTTTATTGTTTTTTTTATTTAGATTTTGTCCTTTTACTACTTTATTAACATATCTCTTAGAACCTTTTCTTTATATAGAATGTTTTCAGTTCTATAAGTGTGTACAACAAAAAATAGATTTTTTTTTTTTAAATATTTTTATTTGAGGTATTTTTAGAATTATCATTGCCATTACCATTTTTTATTAATTGTTAATGTTTATTGCTATGAAAATTTGTCTTAGACCTTTAATCAATAAATCAATAAATAGTTTGTCATGATTAGAATAGAATTTAACTATGAAATATTAATGTGAATAGGGAAATAACATAGATGTTACTCCTGAGAAAGGGTGACAGTTAAGGGGTTAAAAAATCTTTTAGGGAAAAATTTGTGTTCAGTTTAATTTTTAAAAACAATTTTTAAAATATCATGCTACTATTGTTACGTAAACCCAGTATCTTATATTGTATCAAATATGAGCGGAGTGTATCATTACATTCCTAATAGCTACTCAAGTGGATTTGTAGTAAGAATTTGAATGTACGGCAAATATTTCAATTAATTAGTTGTTGAATTTGCATTCCGACATGCACAAACACACTATTACGACCACTAATACACACATATACGGAAGCACGTCGCACACAAATTGCTTTCATTGTGTTTTAGTAAAAGAGGGCGTCGATACACTGTGACTGAAGCTCTCCATTCAAACGGACCGCCGTAAAGAGGAGCACAGATCTCTGTTCAGCTTGTCTGAGTGGCTGGTTTTGCTAACCTCCAAGGCCACAACAGCAAGAGGGCCCCTGGAGAGCCTCTCTTATGTCAAAAGAGAGGAAAAGCCGCTCAGCTTTTAAGACATCGCTTGGCCTTTTGATCAGTTTACAAGTTACAGTTGGAAACTGAGGCCTTTTTGATGCAAATGGCCGCTCATCAAAAGCAGCACGGAGAAACATCTCTTTCTGTGAGACGTAATAGGTCTCGCTCTCGTTCTGGGAAATCCTACAGCCGAGGACTGTGTAAAGCGTCCACTCAGCGTGCTGAAAGCAGTCGGCTGCACAGGTGTGGACATTGTGCACGTCTTCTTGCTATAATATCTCAGTTACACACACTTGCAATTAAAGGATTAGGGTTGAAATTATTAAGAGCAGAATACTGGACAACACGCTGTTAATTTGTTTCCAGCCCTCTGTTTATGGATCAGTAAGTCACATCGTAATGAAGTTTAAATGTAATTTGAGTGTTAATACTATGCAGAACTGGTTAATTAAAAGGAGCTTTGCTACAAATGTGAGACATTGAGCAGCAGTTTGTTTTGTGGTAGAAGATATTTTATCTTAATGAAGATAATTACTCATCAACAGCTTGTGCTTTAGAAGAAAATTATGCAAAATATTAAATCACACAGTATTATCTGTACAATATGTTTTATGTCAGTCACTATAGAAGGTCAAGTTGGAAGAATTCATAAGCAGTTGTTTGTCTTTTATTGTAAAAGAACATGAAATAGGACACTTTACATACTTACGAAAGCCAAACCTCCTTGCCCACCATTGCTCAGTGTTATCCTGTTGTGGGATAGCCGGCTCTCCCAAAGCGTATCATTATGTGCGTTAAAGAATATGGTGACAGAGATTGTGGAAAGGACCAGGAGGGGCTAAACTATAAACTCCAGTCAAGGTCATGTTCTCCGACAATGGCGGCGCTAATCCTTTGCCCACTCTGACGCGATTCGACCCACACCCGCCGCTTTGAGGAAGAGTACAGGGGCTAAGTCTCCTCTTCCTCACCCCGTGTATTAGCCTTCCAAGAGCGGCCGGATAATCTACCAATTAGCAGCAATTGTGGCGGAGGGTTTTAATGTGGGGTTCTGTATTTTTTAAATACCGTTTAATTTTTCCTCTCTCTGGCACAATCGCGATTGTCAGCACTCTCTCTGGCTCCCCCATTTAAAGTAAAAGAGTCCGGAGCTTAATTTGGCATTAAAGAGCGTAGAATGTGCGCAGCCAGCGATGTGATTGTCGGTCAGAGACGGGGTGAGAGAAAGAGGGAAACTGAAGAGAGAAAATCATTTTAAAAAGGAGCTGGTGTGAAGGACTTATTTGAACAGGCCTAATGCCTGCCAGAGTATGAGTGGAAGAAGCCGTATTGTGCCCAGATAACATGCTGCCCCAATGTGTCACCCCCTGTGGTCCACTGAGTTGGTGTGTTTGGATTAGGACACCCCATTACATTAGTCTAATAATGGGATATGGCTAGCTGAGCGACATACCATACAAGATGCTAATACACTGAAAAAAAAATCATTATTAGATCAAGTAAATAATTATGGAAAACCTGAGATTTTTGTGGGGGGGGGTTGTATACTTGTTATTCAGACGTTCAGACAACTTACAAAATAATGTTCTTTTAAGCAGGTGATGTGGATGCATGACTTTTTAGATTTTTTAGAGACCTACACTGAAAATGTTTTTTTGAGATTCAGTCTTATTTGTCTACCTCCCAGCATGCACTGGGGCACAAAACATGAGGCATATTGTGATTAGATTTGTACTCGTTGTGCTGTATTTCATGTTGTATTTTGTCCTACAAATTTCTCATAGAATGAGATACACAATAGTGTACAATTTGCTGTTTAAACTCATGTAAATAAAGAGATTGCTTTGCATGTAATTTTATACTTACAGTTTTTACAGTTAAGCAAATTAAATAGGTAATTGTCACAGTGATGGCAAATCCAAACGAGTTCAGTCAAGATATTTACTTAAAATTATAAGCTGAATAAATTCAGCCGAAAAAAAACTAAGCAAACTGTTCCTATAATTGCTTTTAATTTTTTAGAACACATCATTTTTTTAGAACACATCATTAAAGTTTTTCCTATTCAGCTTTAATATGACTCAAAAATATGTATATCTTAAACAAAAGAGAGGGTGTGTCAAATGAACGGACACACACAAATACACAAACTCCATGTAATTTTGACTTTGGACAATTTCCACCTTCACTTATCTGTCCAAGCCCATGTATTTGCAGTCGGGCTGTACAACAGGTGGAGCACAATCTTCGTGAGAATTGTGTTAGTGCTAAAAGTTTCAAAAACAAGCCTCTGTTACTGTGGCTGTAAAACACACAGCTTTAACCAAACACTTGTGTGATTACAGTGTTGAAATGACAATCATTAGCTGACTATGTGGGTATTTCCATTGAAGGAAACTGAGCCAACATTGACTGCTGTTCTTTAATTTAGCGATAAATGCTAAGTTTGAACCTAGAAAACCTACTTTTTGTCTGCATGTAATTGTTCTGCACTGTCTTGTTTAGTGTCTTAAGGCTTCTCGTAAGCATTTTAATGCCCAGAGCACCTGTTTAAACTGTGCCATTGACAAATAAACTCAACTTGACTTAAATATTGATGAGTTTTAAAATAATAAAGCATGCTTTTTTATTTTTATGTAGTATTATTCTGCTAGCTCACTAACTAACATTCTTTTAGGTCTCTTATCTCAACTACTTTTGTGCAACAAGTAGACTTGCATCCAATGTAGATCCTTCCAAATCTTTTATGAATTTTGATGATGGATTATGATAGTTTATGAAAAAATTTATTAAATACAAAAGTTTTGCAAAATTGCAAACATTTTTTATTCTTGCCTTTTTTTTTACTTTTAGTACATAGCAGCATATCTGCATTTTTCTCAGGTGGGTCATAGGCAGCCAAAAGGCCAATAATTAGTTGTCATCTCTGTTGCTTTATAGTGCTAATTTGGGGTCAGGCTGTAGGGTATAAAGGTCATGGCCACAGCTGGCTCTCTCACTGCGTCCATGGCGGCTGTTTGTCTATTGCTGGAGCGAAAACAATCTGCTGGCTGTTCTCTCTGGTCGGCACAGTGACCTTGCCCTTGGCCGGGCTGCCGATGGCAGCTGGTATCAAACAGAAAGTTCCCGGGACCTTCATCCGCTACTTTACTCTCAGACTCCTACTGCAGGTGTGCAGAGATCGGTGGAGAACAGGGAGATGGGGTGGAGTGTTTCTTCAATAGACTTCTCAAGCCCTTGTGTGATTGTTGACCTCATAATCAAAACACTGAAAGCTATAGCTTATCTCTTCTTCAATCTTTTAAATCTGACCTTGGCTCTTCAAATAACAGTCTGATCCTTTTACTAATGGCTAACTCTTCCCTGGAGGGTTCATCTCCAGGTCCCCAAACAAAAACACAGTGGAGGTGAAGTGCATAACTCTACGAGGGCTTACTGACCAGCCTTTAAGGGCATTAGCTTCAAAGTTGGAGAACCTGAACTAAAGTTTAAGTTAAATTAGACTTGCTGTCGCTGAAGGGCAGGTTTATGCTGCACGTTCATCTAATTCAAATACATATGCAAGTTGAAGATGCTAAAATACAAGGCACAAATTTAGACAATTCGTGCATATCACACGCCACATGAGGTGAGAGAACACCCTAATCCTCAAAACTTCCCATGAGCACAGTTTGCTGCCTATTTCTTCATTTCCTTCATTTAGTTTGGGTAAACAGTGCCAGCAGCCTGGTGTCCACCTGCTTTGGGGCAGTTGAGAAATTGACGTTTCCTGAAAAGTTCCTTGAACTTTGACCTCTGGAGGGCAGGAAGAGGGGTGCGGTGTGGCAATGCCCTCCTGTGTGGCCAACTACCATTTAACCCCCTAATTGTTACAAGACAGCTCCTGGCGCTCTAATACTTGGTTTCCGGAAATGGCTCTTAAACAATCAAATAAACGCACATGCGTGGAATTCGTCATGCCTTGGGCCTGGGATAAACTGTGTGGGGAAGCCTGCAAAAGTCATCTGGTGGTGTTCAAGCTCAGAGGAAATGCTCCATCTAAACACATTTTTAGAAGTGAGGCATGTTATTAATAATCTGATTAAGAACTGAAATGGATCAAGTGACTTCTGAAATACAGTTGATTGCAGCTTTAAACAAGCACATGTCAAATGATTTCAGTGCTCAAATGTTGGCCAGACGGTCACGATAAGATACTTAAGCACAACTCATTAAAATGCAATTAAAGTAGTACTAAGATGGATAGTTGAAATGTTTTTTAGAAGCATTGGATCATGTATGATTTCATAGCAAAATATTAAGTTTAATTTTTATAATACAAAATTAAGAGTAATATTTTTTTTTCCTCTATCAGTTACTTTTACAAAGTTTCCACAAGCAGCTTTTTGTTAGAATGACTGTAAAGTAAAACGAAGAATAAATTGTCTGCTTGAAATTTTGCACAAGCTTTGCAAGAGACACTCCCTGACCAGTGTCTGCTACGCAAATACTCAAACACAATTTCCAAGATGTACTTTGTCAAAATCCTAGATACTCTCATTCTGTGCCAGTAAGTAATTTAAACACAATAAACATTTTAACTCATGTAGACACATCTAACTACTCTTCAAAATGTTTGACGTGTCAAAAAAGTAACAGTGGATAAACATGTTAGGACTTTAATTAGCAAATGATGACTAATGTGTATTAGTCACCGTTTATTAGAAATGTCACAGGAATTTGTAATGGTCTGAGAGGAAGCAGTATATCAGGAGCGGGAGATGGCCTGTCTGTCCAGATGATTTGCAGACACATTATTAGCATACAGTGCAAGTTCCTCTGGAGGACATCACACTTATTTTCTTTTTTCCTCTGTTTTCATTTTCTTTCTTTGCCTCTGTGTTAAAGGTTTATCAAAGAATAAGGTTTCCTGTGATATATCATTTCACCACCACAGATTATTGTACGAATACAGAGCACAAACACATCTAAGAGACTAATGCCCTAAATGTGTTTCACATAAGCGTGTTTATAATTGTTAAGTTTCCGCTTAATATATTGTGCTGTGAATATTTTGTGAAAATTAAACCTGCACACCATGTCAGCAAGAAATACGGTCATAAGAAATATTATACTGTGGAGTGTAAGCACAGAAAAATGTTCCAGTGACAAAAAAATGATGATTCATTACACCAAAAACCAAAAATATTATTAATATAATAATAATAATAACTGTTATCATTATGTGTTACTAAAAATAATCCAGCATATAAATACAACATCTTAGGCAGTTCATAAAATATTTATTAAATCTAGTTTGCCCCATTGCATCATGGGATATCTAAAACCCTGTATGGCTTTCCACACTTGAGTTTTTCCACTTTTAGCAGCAGACGCATGTGAGCTTAGTGTTCCTCGGTGCTGCTGAGATAGCGACCTGGGCCTGATTGCTTCTCCGGATCAGAGCGAAAAGAAGCAGCAGCCCACCTAACTTTTCTCAGCCCCGCTAAGCTAACCACACACACCGCCCGATCTGAGGTGTCTCCACCCGCCCTGGATTACACAGGAGGCCAAATTATATTTCCACACATCTAGTTTGTTTATTTCTTGCTCTTCTCTTTATCTGCCCTCTCCAACCTGCCACCTCCAATCCGATCCTCCTTTACCGTGCCACCGCTGCCCCAAAACTCAGGTGTTATTTTTCAAGAAGGGTCTCGGGAGACTCGAAGTTTAGTGATGTAATGAAACAACAGCCAGATTCCAGGCAAGCTTTTAGCACCGGCAAATTGGGTGGGGAGAAAGTTCTGAAGAGACTCCAAGGTCAATTGCTGTGGGAACCGACACTATTGCCAGAATGAAAAAGGAAACGGAGAAAGTATCAAAGGCTGCTACCTCCACGGAGGCTGGATTCGAGCTCTTGCTTTTACGTCTCTCAGCGGACACTATCATATGTCTGCTTTATGTTGATTGAGGCCGTGTAATGTATATGTGATATAACTGGGTTTTTAAAATGTATTTGCAAGTAACTTTTTATCCATTTGAATGAAAAATTGGAAACTTGTAACCAAAATACAAAATTAAAATTCAGCTTAAGTAACCGCATGAGTTGATGTAAATAAATAGTTGTGGTATTCTTGACGATCCACAGAATTTAAAGACACATTAACTGTGTTTCCTAAAAGAGTAAAAGACCATGAGATTGATAGAGGATGGAAATGTTAGGTATGTTTTGGTTGCTAAACCAATTGTTATAAATTGCTAGCAAATTTATTTGTAAGAGTAATTATTGATTTAGTTTTTTATAATGTAATATAATCTATACATTTTACCATATAGAAAACCTTGAAGAATATTTGATAATGGCTGTTACTGTAGATTCAAATCAAATAAAAATGCTAAAACAGGTACTTAATAAAAGCTACATTTTTAGGAGTATTTTTTTTAAACTGACCTTACATTAATCCTGTGTTATTTTATATTAATCTAAAACCTCATTTAGTTTTAAACCTCTCTCAGCATACTATTCCGCTCTAAGTCTGCTCTTACTTCACACACTTATGGTTTTAGTTTTTCTTATATTATAGTTTTATATTATAGTTTTAAGCTCTCCTCATTGATCTCTGCTATTTTATAGAGATATGCAGCTTCTGCAGCCGAGTATGCTTGGTATTTGATTGTTTTAAAGAAAATCAGTGCATTGCAATGCACAGCAAATACTGGAGGCTATTGACTAGATGATTTTAACAAGATCAGGACAACATTTTCTCAAGACTACCATGTGCCTACCATATTACTTTCTTTTATTACATATCTGTATGTTTGACCTCTACAAGATAAATGCATATGAATGTGTTTTTGCCTTAAATAGACATTTCGTATGTAAAAACAAAATTCTTAAAACATTAAAATAAAATAATCCTTTTTGCAGGACATTCTAAACAGGTATTTAAATTAAAAGGTTCCTTCTTACTTTTTCTTGATAAGCTTAAAATAAAAACATTTGAATAAATGTAATACTAAATAGTTTACTATTAGTAGTCTGCTGTAATATATTCATACATATATATATATATATATAAACTTGAATTATACAATTTATAATATATCATTCCATATATGATATCTTATAAATATATGATAAAGATATGTCACTTTAGAATAAAAAATAAATAATTAACTACAAAATTCTACAAATATTATCCACATTTTCTGCATTTTAAACATAAGAAAATAAAACACCTATTAGTCCTTTTGCCCTTTCGAAAGCAGTGATGCTGCAACGGCTCTCCATATCAGACAAAGAATGCAAACCGTAAATTATACCCATATTGCTCTGCAGTCAATGTATGTCATGTAAAATGTGAGCCGGCAGTCCATATCCCGCTTTCGCCGGCCCCTCTCCTCCAGCGGTTCCTGCCACCCCAGAGGTCAACGAGATTAGCCCAGGAACGTGAGAGGAAGCCGGGGAAAGCCTGGTGCGTAGCCTCCCCTCCCTCTACCTCCATCTCCTCTCCCCTGTGATTTAAATTCAATCGCTGAGAGCTTCAACCCGACACCGGCCGCCATTATAGCAGCGTGCTATTTACACATCATAAGCCAGTCTATTACATTGACATCCCAAGGAGTTTCGGCCCTGCGTGAACTCATCCTCGGCCTGCGCCGGGGTATGGTCTCTGTTTGTTCTGCGCTCCGGCATGCTGATTGGGCGATTTTGGAGTGATATGACATTCCACTACTGCAGGACGACGTGTTAGGTCACCTCTCTGAAGTAGTCAGGAGGCATTTATTATTTTGGGCGAGGGAGAAATTGAGAAGAAAGGTCAACTATGAGATGGGGATGGTGTAGGTGGATTTTAATAGAGAGCGGTCGAACAAGGTGCTGGTCGGTGAGCGTAACAATTGAGCAGGGAATTTATTCCCCCTGACGTATCCCACGCTTACAGGTATATCCGCACCATCTCATCCAAAAACAGTTTGTTTAAACTGCAGCATACAAATGTTTGGTTTTGTGTCCTTTATTCTGTATAACAGCACTGGCCAACTGATCAGTCTGAGATTTCTGCCTCTAGAGGGTCAGAACCGCCCGTCCAAACGTATTCTCTGTAACATTCTTCCACTCCTATCTACTCACTATACCACTAAAGGCAATAAAAATATTTGACCACTTACAATCAGATGGCTTGATCTGTGCATGTGCGTGTGTGTGTGTGAGTATATTTGTGTGTGACTGATGTTTATATACTGTGGGTGCCCTGAGGAGAGTGAACTCAAAGCGGCTTAACATTGTGGACTGAACCCTTGCTGAACTCAAGCAGACAGCAGAGCAGGTGGAGAAATATTCCTCATCTCTCCTGTACTCCTTGACTTTAGACAGGACCTGCTTTAAATTTACTAGCTTTAACTATTTTCCTGGTCATAGACTCGATGGGTAAATTTGATTATAAAAACACAATCTTGCAAATGATGTGTAAATTGTTTTTACCGTTGCACACCAGTGACACAATCGATTTAGATGTATTCTTAATGAAAAGTCAGGTCAAAATGGGATAAAGTATATAAATCTGCTGTATAAAATCTGCTACTTTAAGTATATTTATACACAATATACAGTATATACAAAAAATGTATAATATACAGGCTATATACAGTATACACTATATACAGGCTTTCTGTTTAAAGTCTTAGTCTTATTCATTCAATGCAATGTTTAATGCTTTTTAATGTATATATGATAAATAAATCACCTACAAATTCTGTTTATTAACTGAACTAAAAGATGCTTATTTGGAAATATAAAAATGCAGAAAGGTTTATGTGAGGGTTAGTTTTAAGGGTAGGTTGAGGGATAGAATATATTGTTTGTACAGTATAAAACTTATTATGTCAATGGAAAGTCCCCACAACATATAGAAACATGTGTGTGTTGTAATTTAAGAGCAGGCTATCACAGTAAAGTGTTGGAAAAATCTGATGTAGATTAATTCTGGTATTTTCACCTATTTGTCTAAAACAGAAAATAACAATACGGTCTCATATTTTTACATACATACTTTCATCAGGTTACATAGATAAAGCCCAAAGGAGCCATTATTACTCTGGAAAGATTTTAATATTCATGAAGGGTGGAATGTCCACCCACGGAGAGTGTTTTGCTTAGCTTCCATGCTGACATTTGGACTATCTTGGGAATTTATCAATTGAAACTGAAAACTTTATGTAAGTTGAATTTCTTCCGATCAAACATTCGTTTAATAGGCAATTTTAGTTTTTTAGTTTAACTGTTTCAGGTGTTTTAAAGAAACATGTCTGTCTACACACATTTTTAATCAGAATGCAGACTAAGAATTGTACAGCTCTGGTCCTATAATCTTTGTCTACTGCATTATTTTCTCAGTTACTGTCTTCACTACAGTCTTGATGATATTATAGACTTTAAATTATTAAATTATATAACGTTTATATTTGCATGGTATTACTGCAGAACTGCATATCATTCCATAAAAGATCATTCCATCATGTCAAACCACATGCCATCGCATTTCACAGACACAAATATAGACTTGTTATCATGTTGTTAATGTAAATTACAATTGACTTTTATTGGTCGACCCCAACCATGAAATTTCCCATCTGTAAAGACAACCATAAAAATTATTACAGTGTACTGTACACGCCACGTTTTCATTTGAGGAAAAAAAAAAACATAAATCACCAACTAGACCTGTAAATTAGTCTGTTATCAGATCTTGCTTCCCTTCTTTTTCTTGTCTGAAAAATAGCTTTATGAACTTTATACAGAGAGAGAGAATGTTTTATTATATTTTTTGTGTCCAATCAAATTCAGTGTTTTGGCACAAACTACTAAAAATTTTAAATCTTTTAGTTGGTAATATTAAAATATTTAGCTCAATCTTTGTTTTATGTTATATTAGTAAATCTGGAAAATGTTGATGCTTTTACAAATATTTTATTATTCAGTCATGCAAAAATAAAATAGCAAATTTTTGTGTTTTTAGAATTTGTGTACCACTAAGGATAATTGTTATTTTTTAACCCATAAATATTTGGTACTGTGTTGGGTCTCCACATGAAGCCCAGTGTATAATCTGGGTGTTCAAGTAAAAGCTGTTGGGATCCACTGCTGTAAATCTCTAGTATTTGAGTTTCTGGGAAATTTCTTTATGGTTATCATACCCCATCTAGTGGCTGGAGCAGGTTAGAGTGATTATCTATTGAACCAGCCATCACTTCTTTTCTCTACACACTAACTATGTCCTAATGCAAACAGGCAAAGCCAAAAATGCATTGCATACATCACTAATCAAAGTTAAAGATAAGAGTTAAAATAAATATGTGCAAGTAAAATGATATAGAAAAAACTGCATTAATAATTTTTTAAATTAGGAAAACCATATGTATAATTGTCAGATAACAGTCTATAAAAACTGTACAGCACACAGTATACAGTAAATGGAATAGTGTAGCTTTAGCTCGTTTAGCTCATTGAAACCTGTTGTGTGTCCTGCTGTGATTCTGATCGTCAAATATGGTTCTTGTTATGTACATATAAAGATGATAGAATGTGTGAAAGCGCTGGCCCGTGTTGCCCTCTCATTTCACAACATCATTATCCATCTGAAAACGTATCCCGACGAGCTTATTTTGCATTTTCCTCATAGAGAATAAGTGCACAAAATCGATCTCAGTTCTCGCAAGCAACGGCGCATCTTATGAGGTTACAGATGGCACCATTTAATTCACGTCTAGGGGCAATTCACACACACATGCAAGTGAAAGAGAATATCTCTTTCCCAGAGAACCTGTAGACCAGAAGTGCTCCACCTGTTTCTCTCTCTTCTCCCGTCATACTGTTTCCCTGCTTGAGATAAACATCTGTGTGTGTGACATGGCCTTCAAATTGACCGTGTTAACAATTCACTGCCATACAGTAAGCACGTCAGGTTGAAGGAGCTTTTATGCGGTAGATATCCTCATATGTTGTGACTCTGGCTGTCAGCGAAAGGGAACTTATGTTACAGTATCTGTCCTGTTCTTGTAAATTTTATCCTCTTCTACCATCTCAATCTATGTCTTCTACAACAAGTACATGAAAACGAGGAGGTCGGGTTACTGCGTCTATCTTACTGGACGTTTCATTCTCTTTCGGTGAAATTTGTTCATACTTGAAAGCAGAAACAGATGAGCAACAGGTTATATCACTGTCACTTACTATTTTTCCTCAGACCTACTCACAATGGAGAACATACGTGCAGTTGAAAGAAACAAAGACACATATGTACAGTATGTACTATATGTGGTCCAGAATCCACTCTCAGGTCAGACTGTATTCTGGGCACAGCATTGCGATCACACAATAAATTAGATGTATTATTTAACCTGTTAACTATCACTGTTTCACAGGTGGAAATCTTAGATTATTTCACTATTCGCTTTAATATTTCATAGTTAAATTCCAATCTAATCTTGACTATATAAACTATATATTAATAGAAAGGTTTAAGACTCAAGAATAATTTTGACATTTATTTTTATAACAATAAACTAAAAAAATGATAAAAATACCTAAAATTAATAAAAATAAAAAGATTTTAAAAAGTAGGAAAAATTTAAATATCTTAAATTAAAAAACATTAATTTTACACAGTAGTGCATTTTGTTATCAGGTTAAAAACAATAATTAAGATATTTAAATTTTAGATTGTATCTTCTTTGTATTTAATACAATACAATTTAATGTTCATCAGTACATATCATTAGTACATATAGTACATATCTCTTATATGTTATGATATACTATATAGAGTAGGTTCCAAAAGCAAAGTGGTGAAAAGGTAAAAGTGGTTCAAATTCTTTTGTTAAATAGCAATTTAAGTAAAATAACGTTAGGATTTTTTAGTATTTGGTATGTGTCTTTTTAATGACATCCTGCACTCAAGCTAGCATGATAAATCATGTTATTGCAACATGAATTGGGAATCTTGTGTGATTTATTGGAAGCAAGAAAGTTTGAACTTATTAACAAAAGAAGGTAATGTGGCCAATCACAATTAATTTTACATTAGATTGTTTCCTTATTTTAAACTCTTAAATTTAGCTTGATAAAAAGTTTAGCTTAGACTCTAAATCCCAATGTAATTTGTTAGATAAATACTATAATACTGAATAGATATTATTTAAAAAAAAATCCTTCCAAATGACATTGAGTACGTAAGCTTATCGCTTCTAAACTACACAATAACATGCATAAATCAGGTCAAATGATTATGATGTTAATGCGTTATCTCTCTCCCAATAAGGCAAAAGGCCACACATATATCACGAGTGCAATTGAAAAAGCTCAGCAGCTCCATTAATTCCAAGGGCCGTATCCTCACTCTCTTGAATAATTGATCCTTTATAAAACCAGCTATTAAAAAAGAGACTCGCCCATGAGAGAGGTCTGAGAGAGAACGAGAGCCGTTTCAGGAAATCTCGAAGAAACGTCAATGTAGGAACACCCTCCACTATGGATCGTTTTAATGTGACAGAAAGAAATTTGACTGGCGGGGTGGACAAGAACAGTGATGCAATCCCGAGGAGAAAGACACTATTCATTAGACCGCCCTAATGTGATTGAAAGCACTTGAGTAAATAAACAGGCAGTTTGAACTGATAGAGAGGAATCTCACAGAGTCTGTGTCTGTACCAGACAGTGACTAATTCATCTCGGCCCTTTTATCGCAGCAATCCCAGACAGCGACGTTGGCGGGTCCAAAAGAGGACTTATAAATTACATCTAATAGGCTTCAAATCAAGTACTAATTAAAACTGCATTACCCTTAATGAATCGGAAAAATGGAGACCCCAATTTATTGGAGATGTGTTTATACAAGCGAGCGCTTCAATAATACATGACACAATCCGGCTCTGTGGGATGAACTCTTCCTCCTAATGTAAACCTCCTGTGTGTACAGAGCACAGAGGAAGTGTGTGTGTCACTTTGGTAAGTTTGGGCACTCCTAATCATTACTGGCCTTGTTAGAGGTTAACTTAGCAACATTAAGGCATCTTTAGCATGGGGAAAACACAGATGGAGTGTGAGTGTGCCAATCAGCATCACAGGTGCTCATAATTGTCTCTCTAATTGCTTCATTATTTCTTGCGGGTCCCGGGCCCCTGTTTTTTCTCCTCCTCTTGTTGTGTGGCATCTGCGGTTCCATCACATCAGCGTTTGGCAGATCCCTCTCAAGTCTCCGTGAGATGCCTCTCTAGAGTTTCAACATGTATCTGCATGTTTCCTTGATTTCCCTGGAGAACGCCTTTTATTTATTCACTGATTCGCCCCTCAACCCGCTTTAATAGAAATTCCCGTGGTGGAGGGTATGATTGTGGTGTTTATGACAAATTGTTAAATATCTCATTAGAAAAACAGAGAAAGAGAAAGGGATATACGTGGAACAATAATCAGGAAATTCCCACATCAATTATGTCAGTCAAACTGCTGTTTTAGTGCATGGTTTAGTCTTGGCTAGATGGTGTGTAATTTTACAGGTGAAGTAGCTTCGATATAAACAGCTCTGACTAAGTCCCTGTGAAAGTGAATCATTCACAGGTTTTGGATTTTTCAGTAGTTTAACGGTTTACAAAGTAGTTAAGATGTGATAAACTTTTAAATTAGATGGATGATGGACGGATCAATCAAGATGACAGATAAATAAAAATAAATGTACGACAAATAAACAATAAACCAATTCTAAATCTGCTGGGTTCACTTGCTAACTCCAAATGCAATTACGAGGCCCATAGAGTACATGCACCACAGAGATTACTTTATACCGTCTCACAACATAGCTCAGTCTCCAGGGCCACACTGAAACTGACAGTACGGTCAAAACAGCTAAACCATCATAAAAAACCCTCGTCCCATTGGCTCAAACAGAAGTGACCCTGCGCCTATGGAGTTCAGTTCTGGGATACACTTTCTCCTCACTTTAGAAAAACTCAAATCACATGACATGAGATCCCCCAGAAGTCCTAACCACCTTCTGCCCACCCACGGAGCCAATGAGGCAGTCATGTATGCACGTTCATGCCTCTCAAGTCTGGACTTGTGCTGAGCGGGACTGGATCAATTATCTCCGCTCGACTGGGAATACCCACTGACTAAAGCTGCGACCCTTGAACCTGTGGAAGCGTTGGTCAAAAGACTCTGTTTATCTGATACATACAGAAAAATCCCTGTTATATATTACAATGTAAATCATCAAGGTTACTGGATTTCACTGAATTATTGAAATATTACATGATTGATTGATGTAATGTAAAAAAGACACTGATCATTTACTTTTCTTGAACACATATTTAAAGTGAAAAAACGTTAATACGAAAACGTAAAAACAGTCCATAAATGGAAAACCACATTTTTTTTGGTAGTATATGGATTGTAAGAAACGAGTCATTTAAATATAAAACAGCTATATTCTTGTAATCATGTTTATATTTTAACTTAAAATTTGATTTTATATATTGTAAATCTGTTGAATTTTAACCCTTTGGGTAATACAGTACAGTTGCTGTTTAAATCTAGTTACCATCTAAAATTTTCAATTTCAACTCTTAATTATTAATTTTGGCAACAGTCTGTTCCTTAAATGTACAGAACTTTAACTGAGCCAATTGAAAAATTTAGATGTAACTAGTCCTTAGAATTTTTTTTTTGCCTTGTTGAAAAAGATTTTTTGTGCAGACAGCGTTAAATTACAACGACAGCTGTTTTTGTTTTTCCTCTGCAGTACTTTGACATAGACGCACTGGCTGCTAAAGCAATGTTAACACATCTTTTCCAATCTCCCCCAGGACGCTTTGCGTCTCTCGATATCACCTGGGACTGGCTCATCATAATCAACCCCGCTCAAAGTCCACATAGCAACTTTCACATTGTCCAAACCCTGGCAACAACAGCAAACAACAACAGTAAGTGCCTTACTTCTGTTCTCACCCGCACAACATCCATCTGTGCAGAACAGCCTGTGGGGAGGAAAGAGTTAATTAAATTACAATCCATTTTTAAAAGCGCACTGTCTGCGTCTCCTGCCAGATGATGAGGGGCATGTCTGAGCCTGTTGTTCCCTCTGTCTGTCTCTCTGGAGCTCCTGCCTGTCACACACACTCAGGTGTGTTTTCAGAAATGCTCCTTTCACATGCACTCACTGGAGTGACATCCACACTTTCACAACAAGATGCAAGTCACCCACATTAATGAGCGTGGCAGCGTGGAGCTCATATAGGATTCAGTGAAATAATGATTTCTGACTTATAATGACGTGAGGCTGTGATGTTGATTCCATAAGTGCAATGTTACAGTTTAATTTACAGATGCTTTGCTATATCTGCGTTTCTAAGTCTTTAAATGTTAGTCATTATATTTGCCATTCCAGCTTTAACCCAGGACGGATTAGAGTCTGAGAGCCGAGGTTTTGTGAGAGCTAATCAAAATAAGTGTCGTCAGGATAGACATCTGGGGGGCCTTTAACAAGCCCTTCATTATATTTGTCCTGATTTACTTGACAAGGTCTTACAACAAACAAGTGCCGAGATATTTTATGTTCTGAACACTTGGCAACAAAAGGGAGTTGAGGAAGTGATTCCTTTTCTTCAAGCAATTAAATGGCTTCTTGATCAGTTTTCTAAAAAACGGAAAGAAGGTGGTAAACAATTTTAAAGAGCTATCAATGACTAAACCCTTTCTGCGAACTGGGGGAAAAATGACACATTTTTTCATAAAAACCCTTTGTGAGCACCATACAAAATGTAGAAAAACAATATTAAAAATGGCTATTTAATTTATGTGGAAGGCCAATTATTAATTTTGATTCATGTTCCCCACTTACTTTCACAGTTAAATTAATGAGGCTTGTTATCGTCCGCATTTAGAGGTAATGGACAATTGCTGAATTGTGAGTGTTTACTCTATTGGAGCTGAATCCTATCTTAGCCCTTTTGTAATGTATTGCCAGTGAGCAAGAGATTAACAGTGTTTGTCATTCTTCCAATGGATGTTTTATAATGCGAGAGAGAGAGAGAGAGAGAGAGAGAGAGAGAGAGAGAGAGAGAGAGAGAGAGAGAGAGAGAGAGAGAGAGAGAGAGAGAGAGAGAGAGAGAGAGAGAGAGAGAGAGAGAGAGAGAGAGAGAGAGAGAGAGAGAGAGAGAGAGAGAGAGAGAGAGAACATAGCCATTTGAAAAGAGCATGATCAGAGGAAAACGTCAAACTTCAGAAAGCTCATTAACAGGGTAATTTTTGATCTAATTAACAAAAAGTCGGACATGGTTTAAAAAACATCAGAGTAAGGAAGAAAACTACAAAATACCAGTAATATAAAAAGAATGCAATAAGGCTTGTGAGTGAAGAAACCACAATCTATATAATGAACTCTAATCAGCTTTAATGTACACAGCAGGTCCTTTAACAATCATGTAGTATATTACAGATGCTTCCTACATTTGAATATATATTTCATTTCAATGCAATGATCATTTCTGCAATTATGGTGGATTGTCAATCAGTTGAGAATAGCTAACAGAATTAGCATAATTTATACAAAGAGCTGTTGAAATAGAATGGAGAGCTTAACACACTTTAACAGCACATAATCATATTTTGACCTACTTAATTCTATTTCTTTCTCTGTTTATTCGACACAAGGAGGCTATTAAACTCAAGGATTTCATCAAGAATTGATTCGCTTGCTTTTAAACAACTGGACGGTGTGTTCAGAGAAAGAAAATCTGCTAATATTAAAGACACCTAATCTCATGACGTATATTTGTTATCTCTATTCAAGCATTTTATATCAGGTATCTCTTCTGGGATGTGGAGCAGATATTGTATCCAGCCCTTTCTTACTGTAAATGAAAATGAATGTAACGGATATCCCTGAAGGATAAGCCAAATCCAGCAACAGTGAGCTGTTGTTTTTCACGTCTTACATAAACAAAGACAATGCAATGATCTGATTTAGCATCCTACTTTCCTGTGATGAAACAAGCTCATTGACTATCAATTAAACGCATTTGTTTCTAGTCTTCTAGATGTTCTAAAATGGGCTCATTTTTATTTTCAAACAGGATTTGAGAGATTAGCATTTGGGAGTAATATTGTGCTTTGCTAATATACATTTTTCACGACTTTAATAACATGTATGTATGGTAAATTGTAATACAGAAGAATGATATAGATGTCATTATAACATTAAGAACGTTCTAGAAGAAAGAGAAAAGCACAGTGTCCACAGGAATGCTTTGGCCCCTGTTGTTTCCATTTGGTTTCATTTTCTATGGTAAAGGAAACTAATCCTCTTTTTGTCAGTTGTAAGGATTGCCAACAGGCCTAACTCAGGTACTCTAACTCTTAGATGTTTTCAAGGGCTTTTTCACGGCAGGCATAATGCTATTCAGTTTGAAGCGGATGACGTTTGGAAAATCAAACCACAATGAAGTTCTAAACAAAACCGTCTGGGTTTGTGATCTTCACACAGAGACGAGTTTGATCTGGTATGAGAACCAGGGTCCTAAATTAACACCCACCAAGCTTCAAATGCCAATAATAATCCGCATGTCTTGCCAGTTGGCCAGTAAACATACAGCATAAGGAGCTGCAATGTATAACACAGCTTATTGTAAGAATGATAGTCTGACTCTGATGTAAGTGTAGTGATTTAAATCAAACTGTCTACTAAAGAAAACATCTGTTTTGACTTCTGACAATGTTTTACTACAATAAATTAATCTATATTGTCTATTTTGTACTTAACCTGATAACTGTCACCGTTCCACAGGTGGAACACTTATTTCACTATAATATTTCACTTTAATATTTCACTGTCTAAGGGTAAATATTTGACACATTTTCATAACAATATACATAAACTAAAAAATCTATAGAAAATGTTAATAATATTATATTGAAAAACAATATAAGTAATTTTTATTAAAATAAAAGATAATAATATAAAACAACATTCATTTAAAATAATAACATTAAATATTATATATATTAAAATACCAAAATATATTAAAATGTCTAAAATGTCTAAAATGTAAATAATTGTAGTTTGGATAGTTTATTTTTATGTATGCTATATATATGCAGTGACAGTTATAAAGTAAAAAATTTTCTCCACATTTTTAGTCTAATAATAAAAAATCGTTTCCATCCATTTGTAGACTAAACCACGTCTTTTATTTGTTTTTATTACTTAATTATTATTATATGTTCTATGTTTTATACTCTATAAATTTTAAGAAATGTTACTTTATTGTATTTTTAATGTACAGCATGCATTATTATTGAGAATAGCACTTTGTGTAATCAGACCGTCCCGTCTGTTAAGGTCAAAGAAGCCTCAGCGTGCATAATAATGGGTGCGAGACACAAAGACATTGTTCTCCAACAAGGATAACAGCAGATATTAACCAAACACACAAGAGTTCCTATCAGGATCCAGCGCCTTGGATGACACAGGGTGGGCATCCATTTAGCCTACTTATCTAACGTCTCTAATTACTTGGGTTTATTTGATAAACAGAAGCAGCGGAATGCATAAATGGTTCAACTACATTCAATGGGGATTCATCTGAACTCCTTCAAGAGCGAGAGATATAGAGTGAGAAAGAGAGAGAGGGAGTGAGAATCCATCTTTTGTCGAATTCTTCATTTTGCTCTTTAATCATGCTTTAATTAGGAACAGTAGGGCACCAAGTTACACTTGGCATTTTAAGAGATTGGCTGTTCAAAGAAAAGACTGTGTTAGTCTGGTCTCCAGAGAAACATGTTGGAAAAACACATTGACAAAGGCATCTCATTCTGTTTGAAGGGCTTGGAACTGAGGGAATACTGAAGCTTTTGGAGGCGTTTGCTATTTTGTAATATTTTGTTGCGAAATGTGCCAGTAGTGTGCACATGAAATCAATTCATTCTGAGTTACATGTCACTTGTTGTTTTGGAAAAAATGTGTTTTTCAAATAAAATAATCGACGGCCTCTTCACGAGGCACACTTGTACTTCTGTTTTGAAGTCATTATGCGGCCCTCTTCCCTTCCACCTCCGCCCGCTTCTCTCCTCACCAGCTAAAATAAAGAGGGGGCTTCACAGGCAATCTCTGCCTTGTTTGTGTAAGGTAATTACTACTCGTCCTCCCTGCCCACCAGTTCTGATGATGCATGAAAAATAACCGTTCCCCTACTTCAATCAAAGCAGAGGAAAGAGACCAGAGAGAAAGAGGAGCTCAGGAAAGGTTGGGGGGAGGTTTGGACCAGGAGACAAGGAGAAAGAGGGGGAGTCTGGGAGCAATGCACACTGCTCCCTCCACGTTTCTGATTAATTAGTTGGAGTTGGTAATCAGTTTAATAAGGCTGAAGTTGCTGGTGAGAGGTCCCCTTTGGCTGGGACTCGCTAAGCTGAACGGGGGACCGGGCCCTGCCATTCTTCCATCAAGTAAACACACAAACCCTATTTACATAAACAGTTGTTTCTTTTCTTTTACTTTCTTTGGATGTGTGTGTGTGTTTGCGTGTATGTGTACGCCTGACCCTTCTTTGTCGGGACGACCCGCAATCCTCACACCACTGCCCAAGTCACTTCCAACGAGGGGGAAAGGCAAATTCATGAATTTTTCAGGGGATTTATGCACTAATTAAATCTGGGCTTTCCAAAAGAATAGCCGAGCAGAGCGCCGGTGACGGTTCCTGCATACACAACAGAGGCCTAATGCTGTTAAACCTCATGACGTCACGTGTTTAGCATTCAGTCCACTAGTTTGTTTGTGAACAAGCTTAGTTTACAGAAGCGAGAACTTTATTTAGTCCACTTTCTTCCTCTCAGTCAAAAGGGATTAATGCAGGCATGCATTATATAATTTAAACCGAAGCTTATGGAATAGGTACATTTTTTATGTCTACATTGGAAGTTTGTGTAAGCTGTAAATATCTACTCATTGTATTTAAGGACAACAAGACAAATGTCTAAAATCATGCCTGTTGATTTTTAGACTTGTTATGCAGCTTAATATGTTAAATATGTTATGCAGCTTTTCTTATATTTTTGTAATCTATAGATTTGTATGATGAATGGATGCCTTTTTAAAATATTCATCTTTAATCTGATAACTGTCACTGCACATATTGAGCAAAGAAATGAAAATGCAATTAACTATATTTGTTCAATGTTAGATTTAAAAATATATATTTTAAGTATTTTTATGAATAACAAAAATTAGTAATTAATAACTTTTATAAAATTAATAACTAAAATACTTTGTTGGTCAAATATTTAGACCTTGAGACCTTTTCATCAATATATAGTTTGTCATAAGAATTAAGCTATGAAGTATCTGTCATCAGTGGAACGGTGACAGTTATCAGGTTAAAAATAAATGAATGTCATGTATGATCAAATAAACATAGAGAAACATTTTCTTTGTCACAGTCAGATTAAATACTCATATGCTAACATACTTAAAAGACTTTTGAAATGAAAATGTCTTCAGAATTAAGCAGCCCCGCTTTTACAAATTATTGCAAATACTCAAAACAACAAAATAACTGCTCATTCCCTCAGGAGAATCCGCCTCCTTCACACCACGAAATGTGCGATTCGCCTTATTTGGTTTCTACCTCAGAGAGAAAACAGAAAGTTCAGCATAGTTTCTACCCAAACTTGTGGTGCGTAGCCTTTGATAAGGCACTACCTCATAAACTCTGCAGTTAATGATAGTGTGCCGTTACAACACATATCCAGTCAAGTAGCTGATAGTGCAAAGAAATAATTTAGGCTGTGTTAAGTGGCCTTATTGTCATTCAAATGATAAATTATGCTTGGCAGAGGTTTTAGAATAGCTTTTACAAAGCATTGCTATTGTTTGTGCTGGGACAAGGTTTTAGGCAGCCAGAAGTGAGAGAATTACTTTGGAGAGTTGTGCAAAGTTCCTAAGGGTTCACAGACAAATTGGTTCAGCACTCATCAGGTCTGTGCTGAAAGTAAGCACAACCCTCGACGTAAAAACACTGACACAGCTATAACACTGAGGAGCGCAGCTATAAAACACTGCCGTGGATTTACAGCTACTCCAACAAATTTAATGACCGGACTGATTATAATACATGCATGCTAAACTGTTTCACTTGCTCCCAAATGTTTGCGAAAGCTTGCGATGGATTGCTACACTCTTAAAACTTGTTTGATGGCATCTTTTTCCTCATTAAAGGCTATTTCAGGATGAGGTTCTCACAGGACCACGTCAAAACATCTTTTACAATATCATGACAGCAAGGCCCCATTAATGGGTTATTTCTAATCAAGGTAACCTTTGTAATTAGTAGCTAGGGAAGGGAATTCTTTTTGTTTTTTAAGTAGATACCGAATCCTGACAAAAATGGAAAAGGTTTCATTGAGGTCTCACAGTTTACCATATACCGGCTACAAAGACAAATCAAGCTAATGGTAATTACGTCACTTATGATGATTTGGGCAGATCCCCTGAAGGCTTTCGTGGACACTTAGTGTCCATTTGTAAGACGGGGGCATTTCTCTAGTTCGGTCAGTGGTGTCAGAGCCCTGAGGGTGAAGGTGAATCATTCACTGCAGGTGTGTTTACACAGCAGAGGTTTAACCACCGGTTAGATTGAGAGATTCTGTGCCCATTCTCACAGAGGAACTACACAGAGCTTGTTCTTGTACACAGAGCTGATTAGATTAAACTGTACAAATGACTGTGAATAAGCCACAAAGTTGAATATTTCTCTAAAAAAGTAAGACTTTGTGAAGAATGTTTTTTAAATTATGGGTCAACTATTATAAAAAAGGCTCTCTAGTTTTTATTAGATTATATTACGAATGTGTGCACTGACTAATTTTGCTAAAAAGAATATTTAATATTCATGAAGATTAATTTATAATTCATTCAGATAACATGCAATATGTCATTATTTTTTAATGATGAGAGAGCATTACGTCTGCGCATTCAGCATATTTGTTCTTGGGAACATTTATTTCATTTAAAGATACCACAATTTTAATTGGAAGTTCATTTGCATTTTGTTTCAAGAGTTATTTTTAGATGATAATAAGTGCATTTAAAGTGCTTTCAAAGGAAAATACGATTTTCTTTTTCATGTTTCAACATATCCATATCCAACCAAAGTACAGCTTATTTTTAATTATTCTGAAATTACATTGATGTTTTAGGTTTCTTTATCAGACTAATATATGGTATTCTTAACCTTGTTACTAGAGCATCCAGTAATCTTGATAGTTCTTGTAAAAACTTTTTGAAGCAATATTTAATTGCTAATTGATACACTGTGAATATTTTATATTTATTTAATGCATGCCGAATGTAGGAGTTTATCAAGCCTTCACCAATTTAAATAACTAAAATACATTTGCAGTAGTACAATGTATTTTTGTGATTTGATTTAAAGCCACAAGAGCGTGAGTTTCTGTAAAGGTCACTAAGTACACATACTCATTTATAGCCTAAGACAATGCAAGTCTTTAGTAAGACACACAACTGCTGCTTTTATGTTTGTATATTTTAACATGTATGCCCTCATCACCCAAATTGGTAGATAATGTCAGAAAATATCTTATTAATAGTGCATTTCAAACTGCCACTACAGTAACATAAACAGTCAAATTTCTCTAAGCTGGGAGGTTCATTTGGCTCTGTAATGAGTCTATTTTTTCTTCTCCGGACTGATTAAGAATCTTTTGTCTTGACACATATAATTATTTAATGAACGCTGCGACAGAATAAATGACATGTCTTTTGTGTTATTATTCTGAGCATCTTGACAAACAAGGCCCGCTGAGTGACCCGCTGGCCTCTCTCAAGAGCGATGATTACACTAATTAAAACTGCAAAACATCTGCGAGGGCCGCGGATACGCCGGAATTAAACAGGTCGTTAAATCAGCGGAGGAAAATGTCAACATCCTTAGACAGCTTCTCTTTTCCTGTCTCACAGTCCAAATGAATGTTAGCGTTGGTCTCGCACACACTGAACATCTTATTATTCTCCACCAAAATTTTATTCTTCTGCCAGATGGACTGGTTTTTTTTAAAAAAATGTTTAGAAAGGTTTACTTGAGAAAGCAGGTTAATTGTGCTGTTTAACATGCTGCTAACAGATTATCTTGACAATCTGTGCTATATGATACAACGCTCTGATATTCTCCTCCGGGTTCCACTTGTAGTCTCTCAGTTTACACGTTTCTTTCCTCAAGTGATGCTGGTTTACTGCTAGAGAGGGATTACCATGTCCGTACAGTATGTCCCCTTCACGGCAAAACCCGGATTTTAACGCTTTACGGCCACGTTCGAGCATTTAATAGGATTGGATGTCACAGATTTTGAATGTTATTCTTTAACTTACAATAACCATTTTCCCCCTTAAGTGTTTCAACATGTGCATCAACAGTTTTCCCTTTCCTTTCCTCCACAACAAATCAACACAGGTCAGGGTGCAAGCCTGGCCCGCAGTAAAGAAACACAGCGCGAGCGGCACAGCAACACTGAGAGATCGAAAAGCGGGTTGTGCTACAAACATGCAGCTCAAGGCTTTGTGCCACAAGAGATTCATACACTAAGATGCTTTTGATAGGAAACCGAGTCGTCAAGGAATCCGGTCTCTTTAATATTCCCTGATGTTAAAATGGTTTATGTATGCTGCCTGAGACGAGCGATGTTCCTTCTGGACAGCTGGCATCCTCTCCAGGATCCTGGAGGACATGGGATTTCTGTAAATGATGTACAGGCTAGTGTGGAGCAGGTTCTGCTCACATAAATCATTACTTGGGTTTTCACTGGAACAAATAATTTCATCTGCCATGTTTCGATATTCTCAACACTGGCTCTGAGAGGCACAGCACAACAGGATAGATGTTCCTGTCGTTTCATAAATGCTACTCGCTTTATCCCACTGCAGGACAACTTTGGTGGCCTTCAAAATGTGAAATTACACAGCCATTAAAAGCAATGCGTAGTGTGTTAGGTCTTAAATTTATTTGAACTTGAATCTATATATTTCAAAATGCAGGAAGAAGTGAGTCAGAGCGTAATTCGTATTTGCTTTAAACATAAATATCACTTACCATTCAGAAACACAAACTGATTGACACTGCATTTTTACGCCTAATAATTATAAACGCTTCTGGCAGTCTTCACAACTTCCAATGCGTGCTTGAAACTTTTTCCAGGCTGTTGTGCAACGGAAATATTTACCATGAGCCTTTGAGCGTATGCAGCCAATCACTCATATTGTAAAAGCGTGTGAATTTCAGGATGGTGATGGAATGGCGGGAAGGGGCTGTCTTTCAGCAGATGAAACATTTGGATAGAAGCTTTCGTAAAATGAGTGTAATTAGCACCTCATATGTGGTGACAAGTGAACTCCTTAAAGATAGAAGCACCCAGATGAGTAAAGGATGTGGTTTAGCATTGGACATGTTCTCGACACATTCAGAGATGTTTGTAACACATGCTGTGTGTAGACATGGCTTGCGAAATATGTAACAATCACGCTTTGACTTGCACCAAAGGCAAGACTGTTGCAGACTGTAACTACCAGACTAACTTTAAAAGGAAGGACATTTCGCTTTTTGTCTGTGAAGAATCTCATCCATTGCAGAAAATGTGTAGAAGCATGTGGCCTTTTACTCCATCTAAAACATGCACATTAATATTTATCAAGTTAATAACATTAATTGGACAAATATCATATTTAAAAAGTTGCTTGTCACTGTTTTATATTGTATTCTGTACCTGTAGTTCCACAATTTAAAGTCTGCAAAACTGTCCTTTGCTATGTGTTTAAACAGATAGGGTTAAGTGTCATGTAATAGACTTTAGTGATATTAATCAACAAATCTTGCAGGACTTCGTTTATAGCAACTATTATTTGACTGCTATATTAAAAATGATATTTACTACAGCAAGGTGATTTCCATTCAGTGAGAGGTCTCCGTGGTAACTGGCAGGGCTGTAACCACACCCATTCCCTTGAGGCAGTGCTGACAAGTTTGTGCTACAGTTGTCAGTTGGCTGTTGTCAGGGTGGGTATGTCAAAGCCCTAAAATTACAGATGTCTCTGCCTCAGGCCAGCAGAGCATAAATCAAGAGTGTGAGCTTCCACATTCCCGCTAATGACCTCATTCATACGAGACAAGAGAGTCGTGGAGGTGGGAGGGATGTTTAGACAGGAAAGGTGCTCATTCAGGTGTATTGAGAAATATAACAAAAACATTAAAACATTAAAGGAATAGTTCTGTCATGCAAAATATTTTTTTCACATGTCTTGTGAAATCCTTATGACTAACTTGTATGAATAATAAAGTAGTTATGTATAGAAGAATGTACAGTCTGTTATTAAATATACAAGGGAAGTGAATGGTGACCATGGCTGTTAGGAAAGATTTTTAAGCAAGATTTTAAAAAATATTTTTAATTTAATTTATGTTTTCCACACACAAAGCTATCATAAGTCTTCAGAAAAATTATAGCGTATGGACTATGAGCTTTTCGTTCTGGTCTCCATTCACTTTTACTGTATGGATGGAAATAATGTTCATCATTTTCAAACTTTTTTGCACAGAAGAAAGAAAATCAAACAGTCAAAGCAGTTTTCATGCATTGTCATTTTTGAGAAACTTAAACATGAAATATAATATTAGATGTTATTATACAATAATATATTAATGTTTATTTTAATTATTAAAACTATATATGGAATTAAAGAGGCATTTATCTGATAGACAGCTCATAAGAATGTGCAATCAGAAGCACTAACCATAGAAATCTTCTCAAAGATCCCACAGACCTGTTTCATACACATACTGCTTTCCATCTCAATCTCTCTCACACACATTCATCTTACACTCGAACCCGACTAAACTCATCGTTTATGACTGCTCAAACCTCCTTACAGCAGACAAATTTCATTTTGCCCGGGCAAATCCTATTGCATATTATCCTGTACATTGCATTAGGCCCCTAATCTCTCCTTTCTCTTCCCTCTCTCCATACCTCCGTGGAAGAAAGCGGTTTCTGATTAACCCACTTACAGCGGTAAATAAATGCTGTGCCAGATTTAATTATGAGAAAAAGAACCCAAATACACGCAATAATGTGAATGCCAATCTAACAATAGTGTGTTTAGTGTTTTTTATTTATTTAGCTATATTAGAAAGTGACCCACAAAACTGAACCAATGTCTAAAAAACATTCAGAGAGAAATACAATGTTAATGTCAGCTGAGAAAAATTTCTGTTAATTTTTTTTTGTAATAATTCAACAGCAGTTTGTCACATGTATCCCATGTTGCTTTTAGTTTCCCATCTTTTCTTTGCTTCAAACCTAAAAGTAAAAGAAAAGAAAAAACCAAGAATCAATAGAAGCAATAAACAATAAAATAAAAAACAATGAAACAGAACATGCATAACATGCAATAAAAAACAATGAAACAGACACTATAGTTATCTTTGTTCTGGCTTAAGAATGCAGAATCTAATTCGCAGAATTGTTTAAAAGTGACCAGGAGCTCTTACTCCTTGCTTACATTATTTAATGGTCATACATAGAGATCCTCCAAAGGGACTGACTGACCCATAAGATAAGAAACATCCACATACCCATTAGAAAGCTCTTGTGAATACGTATGAGTTAACACACAGGAGCACGTCCAGGAAAGACGGGACATTTAGCGTGAAATTTAGAATGACTTAATGAATCTGCAGGGTATCAGTGCCAGAGGAAGAGACTAAACTACAGATAGAAGAAATAAAAACACAACAAACCCCCAAGCGATTTGCTTCCTCCTCTTTTGGGCTGCACGGGAAGCCTCCGCATCCCGCTTGGTTCGGTCGAAGTCGCGGCAATCGGCGGCTTGTGCGATTTTCACACCCAGCTATTGAGAAGAAGACAGAGACGAGCTCCATTAGCTGGAGAAAATCAGTCTGCCTGGCAAACCTTACCAGAACTGCCAGTGCATCAACATGGTTCTCGGGGTTCACGGCGTATCCAACACAATGTTCAATGCAAGTGTGTGTGTTAATGCAAGTTTAAAAAAATTACAAAAATATCTCATGGTTCATAGAGAGAAGTAGGACACCCCACCCGGCGTCCCAGCGCTCGGCATGGATGTGCATAATTAATGTTATTATCTCATACAGTTAATCGTTTAATCTAAAGAGGACCTTTAATTCTGAAAATTGCAGTGCAGGCAGTTAGGATGGGAAAATGAATGGAGGGTGAGAGGCACATGTCGGCAGTATCAGTGAGGGGAAATGTGTGTGGTGTGGCTGAGATTAATTCCAATAGCCAGAGTGACACAGAGGGCTTGAGAAACAAAAGAAGAGTCCTGGCCTCTCCCATCACTCCTGGGATGGGTTTATTATTGGACCGCGAGAAACTCTGATAAACACTTGCCTAAATCACACAAGCCTTTTTTTAACTACCGTCTTTCTCTCTCCTCTCGCTCTCTCTCTCTGTGTTTTTTGGGAGGGTAATTCTGTAAAACAGTGAATGAACACAATTGGAAGAACAAAAAAAAAACCCTGTTGGTAATGAGGAAATGTGCGACCGTTTGTAGGCTTGAAAAAACCTGGAGAGAGCCGGAGAGAGAAAAAAATGTTTCAATTATAATTAAGTGGGATAAACTTTATTAGAAAGACTGAAACTAAAATATCTCCTAATGCATGCTGGGATTAGGCAGGTCAGAGCGAGCAGGAAGGAGAAATTAAACTCTAAAGGCTTTTTATCGCCATATTTCAGGAACCATGGGTGTAAAATGTTCTAATTTGGGATACATTAAAAGCCATAAAGGTCTTTCAAAAAGATTAATGGTACTTTGCTTGGATTTAAGATAAGGCCTTTAGCAGGCTGAGAGAGCGGGGTTCCGGCTGGGCCCTCGAGGCATTCATCTATACAGGCACTTGGAAGATTTGTAAAGGCGTCTGCATAACCTGAAGCTAACACACTATGACAGTTTTTTTAAATCCTTGCCATTTTTTTCGAGGTTTTAAGAGCCATAAATCATGTTTTCTAGCAAGACGGCGCAGAGAAGGGGACGTTATAATAGGCGATCATGCTCATGTTTAGCACAGATCTGCTAGCAGATAATTCACACCAGGGTATTTTTTGAGAGGCATGTTGAAGTGGAATAGGTGCTAAAGCTTTCGCTGTCTGTACGGCGTGCTGAGACGGCAAACGGCAGCTTTATTTAAACTGTTGACTAATTTTGGCACGGCTCTGGGTTTTATGTCTTATGAAAACATAATGTGGAGAAAAAGAGCAGTTTGATACATACAGCGAAAAACTAAACAAAACCGAAGCTTTAAATCTTGAGATTTATCTGTGACACAAGGATTACCCACATTAACCTGCACTCCTGTGGGGTTAAAACCCAAACCAGCTTTAACCAAATTTCTCGCCCTTCCACCTGCTCACTACCACAAACATAAAGACCCTGCACATTTTTTATCTGTGGCCCCTATTTCACACAGAGCTGAGACATTACTATATTCAAGGCATTAAAGGTCTTAATTTTTTTAATCAGTCCGGTTGACGATCCACGATTGTCTTTACTGGGGCTCAACATTAATGTCAACCAAGTTACCTAGGAGACGGAGCAGATCAAAGCGTCTAAAAAAGAAAAAAGCTCTTAAATGTCTGATTAATCAAGCCTAGCAAACAGCTTATTTCTTTTAGCCTGCATGCAAGTATGAAAATGAGATTCGGAGAGCAGTACATTGTGCAGATTTGTTCATTCTTATCAGAACAAAGCCGGCGGCAGCTTATTTCATGGATCACTGGCACAGTCATCAGAGTAGCGCAAAGCAGGTGACAGCACTTCTGTCTGCGGCAAGAGCAAAATTAGCAAAAAGTCGGCACAAATTAGCCTCTCATATTTTCCGTAATATGACATTATTTTTCATTTACTTTTTTGATCCACTTTTCATGATTTTTCCCTCATTTTTTATCTTTAACCCCCTCCCCGCTCGTGACTTAGTGCCAAATCCTTTCACATCAAATGCAGGCAGAGACTGTAAATGCAGGGCAGGAAAAAAGAAAGGAAAAAATCACAATCCAAAAGCAAAAAAGTGGGCTGGGGGGCTAACATACACAACACAAAGCTCTCGTGCTCTTTGTTCTAGGAAGTCATATTAAACCTTGCTGTATTTCTGTAAGAATTACATTCAGTGAATTTCTATTGGCATTTCTCTCCTCTTTAAAGGCATTGTGTGCCATTTCAGTGCTGGGTTATTTAGTATCATTACTGATGTGACCTTTTAAAGGTCTGTGAGGGATGAATTTATTCTGCTCAGCCCTGCAGCTCCACTGAGGAGCCACTAGGTGGGTTAAGTCAACAGTGATACACTCTCCACTTGTACCAAATGTATAGTAAATCAGGGTTTCTTGAACTTTATTGAACTGTGGACCATCATAACTATTTTAGACCTAAGCCAAATCTTCACAAACACATTTTTATATTGCATTGCAGTTTCTGATGTGACTCTGATAAAATTTAGCATTGATTTATATGTGGCATAAACCTAATGCTACACTGTCACCTAAACACAACACTTCACTGTAGACAAATAAAAAATCCTAAAGACAAATAATGGTATAAAGGAAAAACTGATTCAAATCATTTCACAAATTTCCCTTTCTGTAAAATATCATCAAAACAAAATGTAAGAAGTCAAGTCAAGTGAGCTTTATTGTCATTTTTCTACATGCGTGAACATGAGTGTTTCACATAGGGACATATAAAAATACAGCAGATAAGTCTTACAAACGTTACACATTTTTAATTACTGCTGTAAAGTGGATAAGAAAAGCTAGTATGGCTTTGGCCGGTTAGATCACATCTAAAAGCAGCATTCAGTGTGTAAACAATTAATGGCCAGCCTAATTCCCCTATCAAACATCTCAATGTCTAAATAATGTGACCTCTGTCAACAAGTCACAAAAACTAGTCCATATAAGACTTTAGTGGGTATCAGAATAAGGCCGTTTGTGGAGTCCTAAAGACCCGATAAAATCAGCCACAGGCTTTTTGGATTAAACATATTAAAGGAACAGTCAATAAGCATCTATTACATCATGACTGGCTACTTGTTTTATATGAACAGACAAAAATCTTTGGTCTCTTATTAAAGAAATCAGACAGATTTATTCTACTCCAAGGCCACTAACTTTGACTAAGCCCTATTTTTATGTTATCTGACACCTAGTTAAATGTTCTTAAATGATGACACCTGTTTATTCTGAAAACAGTGGCTCAATCCTGCGGAAAAAAACAATACCCAGGGAAATCACATCAACACTATTGCATTTCCCCAAAGAAACTAAACAGGCCACGCTCCTATGACAATACTCTGTGTCATCTAAACGAAAGCACAGAAGACAAAATCCTCTCAACAAAAGTGACATATTGAGAGTCCTACACTTGATATCCTTGTATACAGCGAAAGATCCAGTTAACATAGCTTATCAGTCTCAAGGGGGTGGTGGTGGGGAATAAGACAAGGAGTTTCTGTAATCTTGCCACCAACTTGACAAACAGCATTACAAGACACAGAGAGAAGCAGCCTCTCTGAGGGGGATCTAGTCGGAAAAGCTCCGCGTATAATGCGCTTCTCTGTGTTTTAGCCTCAATAATCTGATTTCAGATATATAAGACTGTCATCTTCAGGGAACAAGGGAGTGGAAAAAAGTCGGAAAGTTCGGCGTCTTTGTGCACATTTCATTATCTTCCCTCTTCTGAGCAGGCATGGCTTATTAGCAAGCTTTGAACTCACACTTACAATAATGTGCCATCAACAGTTTTATAAGCTAATTAGAAAAACAGTTTAATTAATGACTGACTGGCAATAAAATGGCAATCAGGAGAAAAAAAAGAAAACGAGGGTGCTAAGCTTCTACTACCACCAATTAAGGGCTAATTACAAACAAATTATATATGTGTTTTGCTGTGGGCTTTAATTTGAAAAAAAAAACCTGGCTTTAATTAAAAGAGAAAACATGCTAATTAATTAAACAGCACAAAAAAATCTACATTGAAAAGTATGCTTTGTCTATCAAGTAATTAATGAAATACAATAATCCAAATGAGATTCCCCAGCATTTGATAAAAGCTTAGTACCCATTTCAAAATTAATAGGCAAAAATTTAATGTGACTCATCTACAGATATAATAAAAGTTCATTCTGTGATAAATTGCTAATGCTGACAGAACAAGGAACAAAGAGAAGAGTTTGGCTTTGCAGTGTTGGTGTTGCCGGAGGGGCCCGCACAGAGCGACTCTTATGTTTCTCTACAAATTGGATGTCTGAAAATGTGAAAGGAAAGGACACCAAGGATAAAAAATACCTAATTATGCTATTTTTCAAATAATAAAATAACAACTATTAATAATAAATTGATATACATTGTTTAATGTCATAAGCTGTAACAGCCTGCACAAAAGCCAACTTGGACTCTTCACTGCCAAACAGCTGCTTTACTGGTGCAGTTTAATTGGATTAAGTTTGACCTAACTGCAATAATGGCACTTAAAGCCACATGACACCCTTGTAAAGAACACATGCAAACCGTCAGAGAACAGGTAACACCATGTGATTAGAGAAATCTTTGTGCTTAGTTACTGAGAACCGATGTATTTCAAACACATATTACGGGAAAAACCCAGCTGATTGGTGGAAAATTACCACACATGAAGAAAACGGCAATGCAACACTTTTAATGGGTGTACCAAGGCCAATTCTAATGCCTAATCTTAGATTGACGCAAAAGAAAAAGTATCTACTCACGTGGCTAACATGTTGTTTTTTATTTCTGAAACTCAAATATATCGAGTTTTTTTCTCCAACTTTTTTTTAGACAATGTTTCTCTCTTTTAATCATTTTCACATTGTCTGACTCCTGGAAATCGTGAAATGGACACAGTACCACCCACTGCTCGAGACAAGAAAGTCTGCGTTTTGAAGTGGAAATGCGAAGCTAATGTTTGTGATCAGGGCAGAGAGAAACTGTAGGAAATAATAAAGTGTGACAGTCTTTTGTTTTGCGCTACTCGCTTGCTTTCCCGCAGAGACTCAAAGTGCAGACCTGGTTATTAAATATGCTTATAAAGCTATATAAAACCACTTAAGTTAAAACTAGTTATTTATTCTATATAGACAAAAGCTCTTCAAAGTCAAAACATCTAAAAAACTTGAAACTGGATGTTATACAAACATTTCAGAATTGCTGAAGCTAAAAATTTTAAATTGTTAATAAATATAATGTGTAAATATAAATATAATAGATAAATATATATGTGCACCTTCAATTTTTTAATGTCAGTTTTTCAGTAGTGCTTTTTAAATTGGTACCAGCATGTTTTTTAGGCTATGCAGTGAAAACATTGTTAATATTAAGTTAAATGCTAATATTTTTGTAATATGTTAAAAAAATAACTCTTAGATAGCCCAAAAATTAAAAACACTTTTGATTCAAAAACAAAAAGAAGTTAAACCTTCTACAAAATATTAGAGAAACACTCTCTGAAAGGAAAATCTCAAAGAAACCTTTTCCTATCTTCATTTGTGCGTTTCAAACACTTACAGATGAAAGCTCATGTTTAACACACATTTAGTACAACATCAAAGAAGGTTTTAACAAATTGCTTGAATTTGCAGATTAAAAGGAAATTGTTATATTATCATTTGATTAACAAGCTAAGCATAAAAAGCAAGCAGTAATTCTTCTATATTTAAACGTTTTCAAAGGGGATGCTGTCATCTTTAACAGCACAACTTTTTGAGTCGAGAAAAAAAACGGCTAAAAAATTCAAAACAAGGGGTTGGAAAATTT
Organism: Beaufortia kweichowensis; assembly: GCA_019155185.1. Lineage (NCBI taxonomy): Eukaryota > Metazoa > Chordata > Actinopteri > Cypriniformes > Gastromyzontidae > Beaufortia > Beaufortia kweichowensis. The sequence continues at coordinate 12,064,791 of CM032801.1, read as the reverse complement.
CACAAGACCTTTTACTACATCACTGTCTCATTGACTTCTAAACACTTTAATTTAACGCCGAATTAGCACGTAAACATATTACAGAATGTATAATATTTCATATATCAGTAGACACAAATATTATTAGAACCTTGAAATTGAGGCTTGCCACAGCTGGGATTATTGACTGTTTAGTTGTTCGTAGCATTATTTCAAACAGCTGTGTCTACAACAACATTTATCCTGGGCAGAATGCTCTGTGACCGCACGGAGCACCGTGATAATGAATACTAGCCGGATTAGAAATTAGGGACTAACACGCTTTACTAATACCCAAATTGCCCTAAGGACCCTAGATACAGGGCAACATATTTCACTGTTTATCTAGAGTTACTGTCTAGGTGATGACATCCTTCTAATCTGAAGCAGAAAGAGCTGTGGCTTAGTGGGTAGGACAGAGAGTTTGTGGTGCTCAAACAGGGATGTAAGTTCGAGTCTGGCACGTGACATTTCCAGATCTTCCCTGTCGCCTATGAAGACTGTAATATACTGTATTTAGTGTTAGATGTATTAAGGTAAACTCTGTAATATACTGTCTTTAGTGAAACACAAATAGTAGTACAACAGTAAACAGTGGCATGATTGTGTTTGACTGCCAGTGTTTGTCAGACCTCAGCTGTCTGGCTGAGTGACAGATTCCAGTCTCTGCTAAGTCTACTTAAATCCACTGATGCTCTAAGAAGCTTTCTGTGACAACATGGTCCTGGTAAGTCAATCAAAGAGGAAAGCATATAGTTTAGTTGTTTTGTTTTTACCTGCGAGACGCACCAAACTAATGTCGTCTGCTGTAATTTCAAAGCCAATGTTATTTGATAAGAGAGATGCGAGTATTGAGAGAAAATATGACATCTATGAAATTCTTTAGCTGCTTTTTGAAGTCAAGATAAACTCGGTGTGGTGAAATGCTTCAATCTGTCACTCTCAACTAAACAAAAGAACAAAGGCAGGAGCTGATGTAGCCGTACGAAAACTTAATGATGCCCATGTAAAGATGAAACGTTTCTGAATATGGTTTCCAAAGACACCGTTATTATGTCTTTTTATTAAGAAACAGATAAATCCACAGAGATACTCTAGAGATAAGCATAAGTAGCATCTGTATGGATTACCTCTGCAAAGACTAAAGAAAATAGCCTAAACCAAGAGCCTGATGTTGGCATTACTGAGCTATTTAATGCTTGTTCCCATGATGCTGTGCTTGTTAGGAGAATGATTATCACCTTAACACTGAACCGATTTAAATCAACAATCAACATCCCAGTATGATTTCATTAGTGGGGAATAAATAGTGTCATTTTGACATTTACACCAGAAGAAACATAAACCGTAATTGATTATGAAAGAAATTGATATTTAAGGTTAACAAGATTAATACCGCTTCACCCAATTACATGTTCAAGCTGTTTGGATGGGAGTGATTTATTGAAGCATGACCCGAGAGCGTTTTATCCACAATAAAACTATAAAATTAATCTCAATAGAAAATTAATTATTGTAGGAAGTGTATTGCTGAATTTAAAATAAACAACCAAATAACCAAAGCCAGAGATTGAGTTATTTTTACAAAAAGGATTTACAGAATGAGTAGTCCTACAGTACAAATCAGTCAACAAACCTAAAAACCTAAATATCAAGTTATTAAAAGATGCTTCATGTTATATTTCCTAAAACAATTGCATGATAATGCTTGTGCTTTTGGTATGTCTGCTAACATCTATTAGCTAATACATTTTTTTACAATTTAAATAAAATTAAAGCATCATTTTATTTCAAAGTCCAGTACAGTTGATATTCCTCATAAGTGAATACATGAAAATTTATTTAAAAAAGTATTTAATGTTCTTAGAAGAGCTATCCCTTCTCCATTTGTTGGCTATTATTGCTTCTGGTTTGGGCATTTTAATTTATAGAAATCTTACAAAGCATGTTGCCTCCCATGTATATTTCCATTTTTTTAATATAGATAACTTGTGCGTAGGCTGATAGTTTTCTGATGTCTGGATCTATCAACAGGGCTTTAGTAAAATATATTATTGCCCATATATATTATTGCACACTTATACTGCCCATATAAGTGTATAGGTAAAGGGAACTACATGCTCAAACCTTTTCCATACTAAACTGTTTCAAGTTGACGGTGAACACCAATTCCATGCAGTAATGCTGGAATCAAAGACTAGCCGGGAGTTTAGCAGAATGCATTTCAGATTCCATTGAATCAAACTAGCTTGAAAATATTGCCCGCTATGATTGCCCCAACTTCAGAAAAGTTGAATGTCTTTTTACCTGCAATTACAGCTCTGCCAATGTTACATTTTCTGCCAAATTAGCTCCGAAGCGCTTGATCCTACGTACACCCCTAAAATGTGTCGTTTTAAAACTGCAGGCGCTGTATTTAGGTACGAGCTCACTTCAAAGGTGCAAACTACCACCTTGAAAATGTTTTAGCACACGGCTTGAAAGCATTGTAGCCTTCATTAAAAGGCAGAACGGAAAGTTCTATAGACACTGCCGCACTTCAAACTGGGGGAGGGCTTTTCATTAACTTTAGTGTAAAAGGGTTGCAAGACTTTCTACCCAAGTTGAATCTTGCATGAGCGTGTTTGTAGCCTCTGTGTCTTTGCAGGCAATATGGCCGCAGACCCATTAGCTCAATTTGTCACAGTTGGAGCGTCCCCCGAGATGGCTTATCTGGATGACATACCTCTCGAGTAGCGAGTCTGTCACTCAGTTCTTCCGCCTTCCCATAGTCCCCTTCAGCGATGGCACTTTCTATGCTCTTTTCCAGGCCTGACTGAAGATGAGAAGAGACAGGAATAAAATGAAGTGATTTCAACAAGAAATTGAAGGGGGGAAAAGAAATCAAAGAGTAACTCAAAACTCCCTTGGGCATTCTTTTTAATATGATTGCTATTACAACAAATATGTAGATTTCCTCTCATAAATGAAAATCGTTGGTTGATTAAATATTAGGCAAAAAAATCTTGCTACAGGAGGTTACCAAACATACATGTTGGTCTTTAATTAGATATTTCCATCAGAAGCAGCAGGACTGGTGGAGCAGATCTCTCCGCCTTGTTCCTCTGATCTTCACAAGGCAAATACCAAAACAAAGCCATGAACCCAACAGTAAATAAACCATGAAAAACACAAGTAAATGACCAGATCATGTCGCTGGTGATGTGCTGGATATTCATGAACAAACTGATGTTCTTTATTAATGTATATACCATACTGTGATTTTAAAAACAGTCATACATTTTAAGGTAAACATTTAAAAAGACAACCAAAGTATGGTCCTTATTTAAATGTATTTTCATGGCATATGCTCAGCTATTTAGTAATGTTTATCCAAAACAGACATATCCTTTGAAAGTCAAATAGAGCAACAACGCTGTATAAATTAACAAACTTCCAGATATATACTGTATATTAAACAGTATTAAAACTCAATAACCTAATATTTTACCTAACTAACTAATGCAAAATTAGTTGAGCTGCTTCAAAAGATATGGACAATTGAATTAGAAGCAGTTTCCTACTTAAAACAAATTACATTTGCCACCATTCTGCTTACATGACAATTTACAAATTAAAATAACTGCAAAAATGTTTTCAGTTAATGCAGCAAAATGATAAGCAATATGCATTAGTGCAAACATGGCTCAAAGTTAAGAATGAATTAGTTCCATTTACAAAGCTTTACACATGAGACTTGTTTATAGAAAGTTTAATCAGTAAATTATGAGCTATGTACAAAGTCAGCTTTCGCAAGTTTTCCCTTACATATTTGCCTTCCATCCCATAAAGATCAGGCTGAACACACAGAAATCTAATGCTAATTTAATTTAAGTTGTAAAGTTTTTAGTATAAACATGTAAGCAATATTGAAAATAAATTGCTTTACACTTCTTTAATTATTACCACATTCACAGTCTGTACTGTATACCTTGAAAGCAATGCAGATTGCTTGGAATGTAAGTGTCATCCAAATGCATCGTTATAGATGTAAATAAAAGTAGGGACCTTTCAAGAATTTTAGGCTCCTATGTGGAAGCAAAAGCAAGCTTAACAGCCCAAGCTGTTTAACACTGGCACCCAAATCCACCCATTATATGCAAACTGAAAGCATTTAGGGCAGAGATATAAATCTTAAATAAGGTACATTTTGGTGACGCATTCAATGCAAAAGCTCTTTAAATCAAACCGATCAATTATACTGTAAATAAAACATGAACATGAAAGAGGCTGATGATGCGTCTCAGCTTGAATGTGCACTTGAGTGGGTAACACTAAAAACTGTAAGCTTGTGAGTGGGAAAAATATAGCATATGTATATATAGCACAAAACAGCATATGTGTTACACAAGCTGTCCGGTGTATTTCATTTGCAAGCAATAGCCTCACTATCATTACATTACAACATTAGAAAGAGCTCCTTACTCTATTGTGCTATGGCTTTCACTACATTCTTCAATGGAGAAATCCACCTCATATAAAAAATATTAAACACCAGCCAGAACAGACAGTGCAACCACATCCTCATGTCAAGATTAAGGTAATCTCATCATTAAATATAATACCATCTATTCTGTTATGCTCAGTGTCATGCGGAAGAAAAGACGCCTCCTCGCGCTGTCTTTCACGTTTGATAGAGGAAACAATTATGAGTTACACATACAGTAGGCATGGAACAGAGAGAAGCACAGGGATAAAAATTCTGTGGAATTAGGACACCCACAGAGTGGCAGAAGATGATGGTGGAAATCATTGTTACCATGAGAGGAGGTCTGTTGCTTGGAGGAGGCTTGAACCTGTCGTTGATGCCAAAATACTGTGTGAGCTCCTTCCAGTTATCTTCCTGTTTCTCCTCTAACTTTCTGTGCAAAGACACAGAATGACAACTGATTATGATTATTATCATTCCATCAAGTAAACTTTGTGAATTTTATTAATTCTGTGCATGTGTAAAAAATTCGTAATTTTTACGATGTAAACAAATTAGTACTAGGGTGAGACATGATGTGACAAGGTGTAAGGTGATGTATTTCATTTGGAAATGCTTCAAAAGATTATAAAATGATTAGTTCCAGTCCTTAATTCTGATTGGTCAATATCTGTGTTTTATTCATGATAAAGCACAGCTATAAGTGCTTCAGCCTATGATTCTGTGTATCACTGCAGTAAGAGAATATTTTTTTCCAGCGAAAGAAAGACTTTTAGTAATTTACTTAATAAAACTTGCATTGATACATATTTTAACCTTTAATATTTGTATAGTGTGGTAATCGCACTTTATAAAAGTAATAAGGTACTTAAGGCTAGTGCTTTTTTCATGAATAAGTCACTGCTGATAGGGGTTGAAGGCACTCCCCTTCACGTCATGCCTACCAAAGCCCTTCATCTTATTCAACTTGTTCACGATAAAGCACAGACTCTCGTACATTATTGCTTACATATCACAAAGGCCTTGTTACTGGTCTATTTGCAAGTCACAACGGTCTCGCAGTGAACCTTAAATATCCACAATACCTTTTCTGCTCTGCATCATCGTTCTGTGTTGGAGTCCCACCTGGTGTAAAAAATGAATTACTTCTCAAACCTCAAAAAATGCATGTGAATCATAATTTGTGAATGTTTAACAGTAAAGCATATTGGACCCTAACAACCTAAACAAATGTACACCAATTAAATTCTTGGCTTGGTGTGCATGTGCTTGGCATGGCTGTGGGTACACATTTTAACACATTTTTCAAGATATTTCCAAATAGCACAGTTTAACACAGCTGTATTTACAGTGTTGTTTGCATGGAAGATATTCGCTGTTGACATATGTAGTATCTCTCTGTGATGTGAGTATCTATGAAGAGCCAGGAACAGTTAGAAAACAGTAAGAAAAGTCATGCTCACCTTTTTTATGCCGTCTTTTCCTTTCTCTTTTTATTTGTGGTTGCTTCACTCTCTCATCATCTTTTGCTCTTTGGAGATCTTTAAATCTCTGTAACAATAAAAATCCCTGTCATACAAACTAGCACTGACATTTTGATATTAAATGATCACATTTTAATAATGAATATAATGAAGCATTTTAACAGTCTGTTAAATACAACTACACTTTCAGCCATTCCTCTACCAACAATACATACTCACTAAATGTATCTGTCATATTCTGACAACATAGTGGTTTACATACATAGGTCTACATACTTGCCATTTATCCAGGGAAACTCCAGGAGGACAATCATCCCACAATGCATCAGTTTGCACTTCAGTAGATATGTCACTGTCTAGCTGCACACAAGATGAATGAGGTTCGGTGTCTGACTGACGAAGTTGCTTGATTGTTACCGTCACATCTTTACCATCCACATCGTCTTCTTCAGAACTCAGATCAGCCTCAGTGAGACCTGGCGGAAGAAGTCCACTATACATATTAAATTCGGCGAATCATCACAAACAACTCTAATTTAGGTAATTGATGTTCAAATCCAACATATCACTGAAATACGATATCCATATGCATCACTGATGTATTTTAAAAGCATTGTTTACGTTGCGTTCGGTATTTCCGCATTTTGAACAAAGAGCTTTATGATTGGAGGGGCTATTGCGCTACGTCAGTAACAGGATCACTGATTGGTCACTTTAGTCTTTCTGCATTGTAAACGCTTTTATTCTGGCTTATGAAAACTGGAGTAGTGTTTGATTACTTTTGATTATCTATCGCTGTATTTATAATATTTTTCGATATGCATGTTTTTGCCAACATCGAATTCGTGTGGACATTTTGGATCAATTGTATTATATGTGAAAATGGGAAGACCCCAACATCAGGCTGTTTAAACTGCATCATGCCTCTTAATGTGCCAAAAATGTTTTTCTCTGTAACCCACATGTAAAAAGTTTAGCCTACTATAGTAAACTGGTGGTAGTGTACTGTATTAAAATTGCTATAATGTATGTAGTATTCTGTAGTATTAACTATAGTTAATTGGTCAAATGTAGTTAATACTGTAGTATGTTATAGTGAAATAGCATATCTAAGCCCTATAGCATATCTAGAAATTTTACTACGGTTTACTATAGTAAATGGGTAGTTGACAAATGTCCCATGATGTGACATACAAAAAATCTAGACAAAATCTAACAATTAAAATAAATCTTTCTCATCCTATTTGCAACTTCAGCAATGAAAATCTCTCATGGTATTTGTATATTTTTATATATATTTTATATTTTATATTGTATATTACATTTGTGCTGTCACACCATAGGACACAGTCACATATTTATTTGTCAGCTGCCCAAATACTATAATATGCTGTACTATAGTATTTTTATGTGAGGAGATAAATAGTGAGTTAAGAAAAGTAAACTTATTCAAACATTGTTGCATGCCAGTTCAGTTATGAAAATCGCTATATTTCATTTCTCAGTTTGTTATAAATGGTGAAGTGAAACACAATTGCTCATGTTTTCCACCGTGATAAGAAGTCTCTTATGTGAGAATGTCTCCCAATTTATTCCGACAGCTGAGGGCATCATCACATTATCATCCAAACGATTAGCATGCTAATCTTGTTTAGCCTGTGGCACTGGCAGACGAAAAACACTGATGCTTAAATTGCTTATTTATATCAAATAACATCAGTTTTCTGTTTTGTTGCTAAATAGGGGTGGGCTTTGTGCCTAATTGCAAAACCACCTATTTACTTAAATGATTTATTTAGTGTGCACAGATTCTGGGGCAACAAGCTCATTTGTATTGTCATGATGTCAGAAATGTTCATCAATATAATTTCTGCCCGTGACGCCTCCAGCGGGGTGCCATGAGGTTTGAATGTGTCTAGCATTTTATCTCGCTCTGTCTCGCTCTCATTTGCACCCCCCACCCCATCCACACACATATTGTTGAAAGTAGCATGTGCTTACTTGACCTTCTTCAAGCATATTTTGATTATGTCTTTTAAAACATCAATTTCATCCTTAACATTGGAACTTAACATAAATATGAGGCCCTAAGTCACTAATATATATTAAAATATCACTCCTTGTAAACTGATATTGCCCACCCTGCAGTTAATTATCTATTTGACATCTTGATAGAAAGGACAACTTCTTAAGGTGATTTTTTGAGTTACTCATTATTCACATTTTTATTAAATTACAAATGTGATCCTGTTCTCGAAAATCTAATTGTCCTCATACAACGGCACTTTTCTTTGGTTAGGGCTCTAGTTTATTATTTCTGTCATTTCTTGGTAAGTTCTAGTGTGCTGTTTAAAACTTGAAGGCCCTTATTAAGTTTTTGCTACAGCGGATAAGGGGTGGTAAGTGCGATGAGATAAATGAATCATCTTAGAGCCTTAATTATTAGTATCTTACTGTGACAAGCTGTTTTTCTGCAAGCCAGCCAAGTTGAGCCTCAAATGAGCAAATGCATGTCTGATGAAATAGTAATAATTTTTAAGTCATCTGGATCAGGCTTGGGGTGGCAGAATTCATTAGAGCAGATTAGCTGAGCATGTACAAAGTAAATGGGATATCTAATAACCAGCGCGGAGGTCCAGAGATTCCTCATTTAGCTTAGAATATGAGAAACCATCTTAGGAGGCGATTAGGTACAGCTTGACTTTCGGACCGACTTACATGCTGGTGTAATGTGCGTTTGGCCAGATGCTGTACTCTCATATTAATGACCCTTGACTTTTACCCTCCACATGTACAGTATACAAACCAATACTAATAATGCCCAGCACTGCAGTGTAAGGGAGGTGGATCGCACAGATGAGATTATTCACTGTTAGCCTGACAGGGCAGCTGACGGAATTGTTTTTTTTAGAGAGAGAGAGAGAGAGAGAGAGAGAGAGAGAGAGAGAGAGAGAGAGAGAGAGAGAGAGAGAGAGAGAGAGAGAGAGAGAGAGAGAGAAGCGAGGAAAGCTAATTATGAGTTTAAGAAGAAGGTTGAAGGAAAAAAATAATAAGATTACAAAGAATAATTTGCAGATATAATTACACCAAAATTGGGTACACACAATCGTCAAATACATGTATTGCTTGACCTGGGTGAGCCAGTGAAATAAATCCTTCTTCTATAGCCTTTGTTAATTTGTTTTTATCATCTCCAAGTGGTGTTTGTGCAGGCAGTGCAATTTGCATGTGTAATTCCACTGTGCAAATTGACAACAAGTAGATAATTCTGGGAAATGGGTTAGTTGCAAGGCACCAGCTATCTTCCTGTGCCGATTCATTTTGAGGAACTGCTGAGGCATGAAACTCATACATCAACTATTTCCTGACAATGCTCAGACTTATTGTCCCCTAAAATGTCATTACAGCCATTATTTATGGAGTTAATTCATTTATTAAACCATATTTACTCTGACAGAATGTCACATTGTGTCCGTCGTCCAGACTGATGCCTTTAATGATGATTTGATAACATTTTCTCTTTTAAATTGTACAAAGAAAACAAAAACATACTTTCATGTCAAATACCTTTAACAGATGAAAAGAAAAAAAATGGTATATGCTACTTTTTTTACTATAAAATTGCCATATTAAAGCCAGTAGTACAAAACATGGTGAATTTACATACTTAACACAATATATTTGGATGTCCTGTTATGTTATTAGTAACAAGTGCTCAAAGATCAAAAAGAACCTTCCCGATTCCATCATAATCCCCAACGTGTAAAGATCTAGAAACTAGCAGATTTTCATACCGCATGCCTGTTGTTCTCCAGCTCAGATCATCCTGGTAAGAATGCTGAGTGGTTATATATCACAGAAATTTGGCTTAAATATGACAGTATTCCTAATGTGCAATTGTGCAGCGGGAGACATCTCCTGATGTGTCGTACGTTTTAATGGTACATATTCTCACTGGATAATTCCATCATGCCACTCTCATTTATTTCATTTTCTAGCTCCACCTGTCACCTCAAACTACTCATTATGGCATTAATATTGAGCTGTATTTGACCCATTAAGCTGTAATGATTCGCTTGCGTGACATTTTAATTCATATAAGAAGTTTGAAGAGGATGGCAATGTTATTGGGATTAGACAGTCGGTGCTAAAACAAACTCTTTTTTTTTTGACATGATAATACTTAAGAGACTTCATATGAGGTTTAAGTAAAAGGTTGAAGGGTGGAAGGGTTAAAAGAAAAAGTAATAACTGTAAACACTTTATATATATGAACCTTCAAGCCAGAACATCACAGAAATTGTGTAGATGGATTTGTTCTTTGTGATGCTTATATAGATGTATGTAGAATGGAGTGTTTTCTTACCTTACGTGATTTCTTTGGTTTTGAGTGTTTTTACCTGTGATTTCCTGCCATGAGGAACATAAGAGATTATAACAATCAAGGGTAAAGAGAGGAATGAAGATTAGAAATAGAGAGAAGTAACTGTGAATCACTCCATTGAACAGAAACAAGCTTTGTTGGCTTAGCCAGCCTAAACATATTAGGCAGATGATATTCATCATTTCTCTCATGTCAAAACCACACTGCCCTCAAGCTAATTCTGGAAACATGGAAACAAGTTTGCATGTGAAAAATCTTACCTCCTTTATGCAGTGGTTGCCTTTTGAACCAATCTCTTTTCCATTTACCAATAATAAGACTAAACAGACTGTGCCCTATAAACAGAACATCATTTTAAGATAGGAATGTATTTTGTACTGTATATCTTGATCATCTGTAGGTATGCAATATAAGTACAACATTCTTAATACATATTTTTGAGTTTGTTACACAACGTTTTAAGATACTTCATGAGACTATTGTAAAATGATTGCAAATTGTTACAGATGTTCAGTGAACAAAAAAACATGGTTTCGTGAGTTCATTGCAATCTGTTTAGTAAATGTGATGTATTTCATATACACGCTGTGACAAAGTCATGATTTTCAGACAAACCGAGTTTGCTGTCATTCATCTGTAATTCGTTTAAGCACAAAGCTGCACAACCGGACCATAACCAGATAAAATCATACATTTAAATTGAATCATTTATTCCCTTTTTTACAGCAGGACTTTCAGCACATTTCCCACATTTATCTGTTGTCTGTTTCTTTATTTTAATCACACTTTCTTGCCTTTTGGATAGCTTGACTGGCTTGTAGATTAGTGTGAAATATACCCCAGTTAGAATCTCATGCAAGCTCCAATCAGATGAGCACAGATTTAATCTAAGCGAATCGGCCATCCCACCCGTGAGGGGCTGCTCAGATGAAACACACCTCATATTCATAACTTCACTTACATGCCTGATTATGAAGCGGGAGATAGCAGGTAACTCTCATTCTTTGCCTTTTATTCCCAGCACAGTTTTGCCTCCAAACTTCAATTATTAATCGTAGCCCTTTTCTTCATCAGTCCAGAATCTAAATCTGAAAAGAAGGGGATATATATCATTAAAGATGAAAAAGAATTAAAAATTAATTTGGCCTTTTCGACCAGGAATATTATGTCAAATTTCAAAATTGTGCCTTCAAAAAGAGTCTTTTCCCTTTGCATTCATTTCCAGCCGCTCTAACTATCATTTTCTAAGAGAGAACGTTCACGTTCTGCTGCTAATTTGTGTGCTTGGCTCTGTAATCATGCCATTACTTTCTTTGACATAAAATAATGCCTTTGAATAATGGGAAATATTACCTGATGAATTAATTTAAGTGATATGATCTAGGGTAAGAAGCTTAAATGCCATCTTAAATTATATGCAGGCCTTGGAAAACTTTCAATAAGTCTCATTTGCATTAGCTTAGTGCTGGATTCACATCATGACTCACTGTGAGAAGCATGAACACACCTTAAAAATACTAATGGATGAAATATTATAAGCAATTAGCAAAGTATTTACACCAGAAATTGCTTTCCAGTGAGAAAACCTCTACTGTTTTTAGTTTAATCTGAAGTATGGTTTTCATGATTATACTTTATTCTCACAATTAGTCACTTTGTTAGATTACATTTTGCAGGTTGTCTGTTTGTTTAAATCTGAAAGTTAAATAATAGCAATCTTCCTGTGTCTGTGATTTCACAAGCGCCTATTTTACCATTTACATCTTATCAATACATTTATAATGTGGAAATCTATTGTGGAAATCAAACCCATGACCTTGGCATTGCTAGAAGCATGATCTACCAGTACAGCTGCAGCAAAAGATGCATAGGTTCTGTTTACTCGCAGTCTTACCACATCACTGCTGTCTAGAAAATTAGTTGTGTGACGTCTTTGTGTTCTGAATGCTTTGACCAGCTCTGATTTTATTTTGTTAAAACACTCAGCTTTTGCGTCTATTGTAATTTTCCAAAAAATCTGTCCTGTGGCATTATAGTGTAAGAGCTGTTTATATTGCTCTGTGTAAAAGGTTAACAGTGGACTTCAAGTTATAATGTCTGTAACCTCGACAGGAGGATTGAATAGCCTTTATAAGATTGTGTGCTATTTTGAGACAAAGACACAATGATCCAATCAGAACACCTGAAACTGTTATTGTTTTTTAGGTCAATAATATTGGTAGTGAATTACGGTGAATTACATTAACGTTTAATATATGTTGTGTACCCCATAAACATGACTTGTCAAGTAAATGCAATGTTGTTTAGTTATTAATAAATCTAAGCTCTATTATGTTTTTTCAAAAATAGTTGGAAATTTAATAATGTGCAAAATTTAATAATGTGCAACAAATTAATTATAAAATTCTGAAATCACTTACAATGATTTTTAATTCATATTACAGAACCTTTTTCCTATGTCGTAATAATATCCATAATTTATAATTCATTTTGGCTCATAACACAATTATTTTCTTTTATGGCAGCATAAGGGAATCAAGCTCTTAGCTCAGGTGGGGAGAGAAAAGACCCTTAAATTCTAGAAAATCTCCTGCGTAAAGATAGAGAGAGACCGGCTGAGAGAAAGAGAGGGAGAGAGAAGGATGCTTTGCTCATTACACTGCTGTCATTTACTCTTCATCCTTCGTACTCTTTAGTGGCATTAAGACGGGATGTAAATTTGACAGTTAACGCTATTAGAAAATGGCTAGTTCAAGAAGGGCAGGAATTAGAGATGGGCATTAGGCTCTGATAAGCTGCTTTCCTCCACTGCGGCAGCTGCTTAACATTCATGGGAAAGTCATCATCAAACAACGTTATCGCAGCTCTGTTGACGGCTGAGGAACATCATCACTATGATAATTTTTTTTATAGCTGTGAGCCAGAAAAGCCCCCTTTTATTTCAGCGGTGTGTTAATGAGATAGGGCCTTGTTGGTATGGGCAATGCAAACTTGCCACTCTCCATCGTTTGTTAAAGTCCCTCCAACGCCCCCCACCCACCTCTGTTTCCTCTTTCTCATTCTACCCGTCTGCTCAGGAGAGAGCATTTTATATGCTCAAATAAAATGTTCAATGAAATCTTCTAAAGAAGGACCTTTATGGAGGCATTTAAAGTCACACTGGTTCTGTTCACCCAGCACAGTTTACTCAAAACAGTGTCGGTTTAGTTATCAGTTATAAAACGCGGCTGTCAATCTTATTAATAACTACACTGTGTGCTGTATTTATCGCTCTTAAACAGGACTATCAACTGTATGGCATGTGAACAGGCCCCGTTTGTGTGTAAACAAGGATATCAGCACTCGTATGAACCTTCAGGAGTGCCAGAAACTATAGCTTATCAATCATACCTTCTCTTTTAGGCTTGCTGTGTTTTCCTGTTTGTATACTCGACGATTCTTTCCCGCATGATAATCACTATGCCAAACACAAAGCAATTATGAACCCCGTTATACTGTATATTATATATTCACAGTATTTGGCAATATTATAAGATCTCAGAAATCTTTGAAAAGCAACACTTGCTTCTCACTTTATGGTTTTGGCTTGAATTATTTTATGGTGAAAACAGTCCAGAATAGATCAAAAGCCTAAATGTGATTAGTGTGGCCACATAAAAATTGATCTAGTCTTTTGTTTGAAACGCTCTCAAAGGGCATGAGGACAGCCAAACAGATTCTTGGTTTCTTAGAATCAGACAGATGCTATAGCACTACGAGAGAGAGAGAGAGAGAGAGAGAGAGAGAGAGAGAGAGAGAGAGAGAGAGAGAGAGAGAGAGAGAGAGAGAGAGAGAGAGAGAGAGAGAGAGAGAGAGAGAGAGAGAGAGAGAGAGAGAGAGAGAGAGACATGCAAACACTCAGCACAATGAGTCTCTGTCTGTACTGGGGATACATGGGCTGCCTACTGCAGATACCAAAATCAGATTTAGGATTTATTACTCAGCTTTTGTTTGTTGAGTGGTTTGGGAGAGATTTAGGCACTCTTGATCTTCCAGAGATCTCTGTCGAGGGGAAACACAATGCATGTAGAATCTGAGCGGCTTTAATTAGTTTTTAAACTTTGAAAACTCCAGGGCTTTGTGCTTCTGACTGCAAACATTACTGATTTACGAAGAGTTTCCTACTCCTTTAGAGGTCTTTAAGGGGATCCCAGTGTCATATTGTGTGACTGCATTGTAGTTGTAACTAACTACACTTCTAACTTTACCAGCCTATGTTTCAACAGTGACAGTTTTAATACCTAGTTTGAATTGCTGTGACAGTTCATGAGAATAAACTTAACAAATGTGACTGGGTGTGGACAGCAGAGAGCTTCTTATCTAGTGGACAGGTAAGCAGTTCTAGATTTGCCGGTGTTCAAATATGTATGATGATTCAGATTAAATGTGTACAGGGTAGTGTTGTGTATTGTTACATTAAGCACAAAGCTTGCCTTAATTTGTCTCATGGGATTCAGTGACATGTCCCCCATTTTGTGGCCCCTCCCTTAGCTGTTCTTCCAGCCAATTGTTTTAAAGTAAATACTGATAAAGCGGTGCCGTGTCAGAATTTGAATATACACTGAAAAATATGTTTCTTGAAAGGTTTTATAACAATGAAATTTCTATCTTCTTCCTTCTAATGTCTTTTAGATGAACGCTTTTGTGCTGAAATGTTTTTTTATAGCACCACATAGAGTATCTTTATTTCACTTTTTAAGGCAAGATTCTTTATGGATCCTTATAAAATGGTTCTGAAAGAGATTCTTCTATTGTTATAAGCTGTTATAAGCTGTTATAAGTTATAAGAAGCCTTATTTGGTACTATATAGAACCATTTTAAGAGTGTATAGTGCAAATTGTTTACAATTTTTTACATTCAGAATGCAGAATGCCACACAAAATTTCTCCTATTAAATCCTAAACTAGTCATTTCTGTGACATTCAATGAAAAGTATGTCAAATGGGAGCCACAGATTTATTAGAACAGAGATAGAAAACTAAACTAATGGATATCCAACAGTATAAAAATGTTTTCTCAAATTATTTAAAAAATGGGATTTATGTGGTAACATCTACTGATAACAACTGTTTAATTGATCTTTTTACATAAAGGTGTAAACAACAGAATTCATTTTAGAGGTTAAGTCAAGTAGAATTATTAATAGGTAACATAACAGCACATAGGCAGTTTTTTATAACTAAGTCATTCCTAATATTGGCTTCCTAATAAGTCCACCAGAACAATATAAATGTGTAAACATATATATAATCAATATAAGATAATCCAACATTAAGGTACTTTCGTTCATTCAGCCACAGCCTAATTCATGTTTGATTCAAAGGCATATTCACAAGTGTATTCCATGCATGCACTTCTTTGTGTTTATATACCTTATTGAAAACAATACGCTAAGGGACGGTATTATTTATGATGTGTCGTATACATTACATTGCTCATGCTAATTTCCCCTCTGGAAACAAGTCTAATTAGCATGTGTGGCATATATCCAGATTAAAGGAAATGCCATTGTGATTGTAAAACTCAGGAGATGCTGATTCACGATCAACGTTGTAAACAGCTTCTCAAACACTAAATCATCATTCATTACTCCAATTATCATACCTCATGAGTCCCACATTTCATAATGGTGAAGATCTTACAGAATGCATGCAAAGCATTGACAGAAGCAGAGGAGAGGAATGCAAACAATTGTAAAAGCAGTTACTGCCTTTGATTTCTCTGGTGACTGAATAAATAATAGCCTGCTTAGAGCTGTTGTTTGTTTTCCGTCACTCAGAGCGAGCACCTGATTTTCTCATGGAACCATTTTTCTTTCAGGATTTGTTCTTTTCTTCAATTACAGCGGAGAACCCGGGCTGGAGAATGAGAGGCCTGTAGCTCTTTGTATTGGTTTTTCAAGCTACTTAAGGGGTTTGAACATGAAACGCACACCGCTCAGCTTTATAAATGAATTGAACTTTATTCCTCGCAGTTTCAGAGTTTATGAAAGAAACACCTGTGAGCTTGTAAGAAAAATACCATAATGATTTTTTTCGTTTTAGGATCCTAGAGAGACTTGCTGGAAAGATTAGAAATGAAAGTGAATAAACAAAATCTTACAGCTGTGGTTTTGCTTTAGGACCTAGATTTTGCAATATACATAAAACAGTGTCCCAATACAAATTTTGAGGTTTCATGCCCTCGGCGCTCAATAACCAAACAAAACACTGTGGTCGGTGCACACCATGTATGTATTTAATGTAATTTTATTACCAATGTTTTGTGTATGGTTTCCATTGATGACATAGTGACATGGTCACAGAGAACCTGTCCACCAGCCTAATTTGCCTAGCTAATAGTGACAAATAAAATGACATGGTGATAGGGTTACTTGCATTTTATTACATTTACAAATTTGGTCTTATCCAAAGCAACTTTACAGTGCATTCAAGCTATACATTTTAACAGCATGTGTGTCCCTAATCGAACCTATTATTATTATTATTGTTATTATTAGTATTGTTAATATTATTATTATTATTGTTGTTGTTGTTGTTATTAATATTAATATTAACCATTATTATTTGCATTTAGCAAAATTTTATTCCCTGCTGTCCATGACCCAACCAACACAGACCTATTCTGACCCACCAGTTGACAACAACTGCCTTACAAAAAAAAACTTTTTTGCAATTTAAAAGTTAAAGTAACATTAAAAGCCCTCAAATAAGGACACAGATTCTAGTTTGCAACCAGAAATAATATGTTATTGCTATTACAACATTGTTTCAGTCTAGCCGCATTCTCTGTGTCTGTGTAGCATCATTAAAACTGATCTACTGTACAAATCAACAGTTTCTAAATGGCAGTGCCCTTCTCAGCACACAAGAAAACTGTATTAGTACATGAGGCTTGATTTTTCTCAGTGCGCCCTTGTTAAGTTTCTTTAATAACCTTGTGTAAACCTAAACCCTCTGTACTCAGCGCTCATTAAGGCAAGCTGGGAGTAATGCCCTACTGATTGCTCTCCCTGCATCAGTGGCAGACGGGAGATTTTAACATGCGCGTGCCTCTCACATGGAAGCGAAACCAATAGGGGTCACTACTCCGCATTCCACAGAGCCATTACGGGGTGAAGCGGTTCCACCTGGGCCTTCGGACGACTCCTGGAGTCAGCGTGTGTGCATGCTTGGTAAGTTATCACAGCCGATGACAGAAGACTCTTTGTTGATGGAGGTGATGGGCACCAAATCAGTCCCTTATCTATTTCAGTGGTGGGCAAGGATGACTCATTCTGTAATGATTCTGATGTCTGAAAACGAAGTTGAGCTATTGACCTTCAATGAGGAAAAGAGTCGCTCTTAATGGAAATTCCCCCTTTTTTCAGCACTGTTCCCATAAGCTGTAAGGGCATTATTTCAAGCCCATTACTTCTTAATCACATTGGTAAAATCCTCACTCCTTTCATCCATCCCACCCTTCCTTTATTGTTTTTTCCCTCTCATCTCTGTGCTGGTGTTCGGATTCAGTAAGAAGTGTGAATGGATTACGCCAAAAAAGCTGTTACTCAAATTTGAGGTCAATTCCAAATCCAGCAGAAAGACGGCGTGAGAGGGAGAAAACAAATAATGTTGCATTATTTCTCAACCCATAGTGACCTGCTTTTCAACAGTTCTTCATCTCCGTGTTCTGAGCAGAGGCTTAGTTCCCATTGACAGAAGGTAATCTCCATCACAATTTCCCCGCTAATATATTTACGTTATTGTGTGGGCCTAAAAACATCCCTTTATGGCTTAAAGGGGTTTGGGTCATCCAGAAAATGTGCCCGCGGGATTCATCATAAACAGAAGAGGGTTATAATCACATACACAATGTCACACTTTTACGACCGACATTTTTAGAGGAAAATGCAAAATGTTACACTAGGCAACTCCTCAAAACCGGTCAATTAAACATGCAGGATTTGACCCAAACTCTGTGTACGTTCATTGTTCAGGAATGACAGTTAGTGTTCACCGATTCGGTCAGAGACGGTGATAAAGCCAGGCTCAGTTTGCTCGCAGCCATGGAAACTAGTTATAATCTGGAGAGGGAGGCAAACAGAGAGGCAAGCTGACCTCCTCGGTATCAGCAGGTTATCCTGCCCCGCAAATATTAAAGTAAGTATGTCTGCTCTGCCAAGAGGCCTGCACAATAGGCACATTTGTACAGAGAAACTGGATCTGTTGGACGGGAAACTATAAACTGACTTGGCAGACTTACACAACAACTGGATGTTATTGAGTCGGAGAGACCTCTGCCCGTTCTGGGGGGAACCGAGGGAATGCGTCAATGCTATCTGGGCTAGTAACTGTTTTGTTTTGTCTACGGTGGAGCACGGTGAAGCAAATGTTAAGGATTCCTGTGGTAATTATATGTTCATGTGGATAATTAAGAAGCCATACATAACACGTTTGTATACGAAAGTGTCTGTGTGTTTGAACATAGAGGAAACAATACACAAACGTGATAAACATGATTTTAACGTTTACGTAACCTTCTGTACGTGTGAAATTAACACTGTAGGAGAAATGGCTGATTCATGAAATGTATTACTGTGTATTTATAGAACAATCCCGCACATGCAAAGCGACGCAATGATTAAAAGCGGTTGCAAATTTTTTACAAATTACACACCTGCTCACTCTTAAATTTATAAAATCCCAATTAATAAATGTTTTAGTTAAATTTACTGATTATGTTTAATTAGTTATACAAATTTAAAAGAAACAAATTCTCTTATTCAACTAAATATGAATGTGAAACGTGGCCTCTTTAAAGAGAGGCAAAGTGCATTAAAGCTAACGAAGTGCATTACACACATATTAAAGTAATTTTCTCACCCCCTAACAGAATTGGCCCAAAAAGCAAAAAATCACTTTTAACTTCTCATTGTACTTCAAGGTATATAGGTTTTTCTCTGCTTAACTTTGAAGTACGCTGAAAAATGTGCAGGTAGAGGGAGGAAGACATCTAATCATCAGTAACTTCAAAAAGCATGCTGCCACTTAGCACTCCAAAAGCTAATGTCCCCAAGACATTCAGAATGTAAATTATTCAAACTCATTTAGTGTCGGCAAATTGGTCTAAGTTCAATCAGAATACAGGCTGACGTTGAACAAGTCGAGCCGCCTAATTGTACTTGTTTGTCAAATGAAAATTTCATTTGGGTGGAAATGGAGGCTCCTAGCAAATTCTTTTAAGGTGAGCTCCTGGTTGTATTATCAGCTAAACACAGTAAAATCCATAATCATATGGCGATAATGAAAATGGTGCCAATGTTAACATTCAGGCTTTTTTCGCCCTAGGCGAGTGGTGATAAAAATTAAGTACCATAGTCCTCTGGCAGGCACATTGACACCCAGGCTGGTCTTTAGCCTCTGCCATGCATTTTTGCATTTTAAAAACTTTATCAAAGCGCTTTTGCAATGTGGAAAATGTCAACGCGAAATGCTCTGAAGGCAAATTGGAATTTCATTAATTGTAAAATTATTGCTTTTGACTGATGTATTACTATGCTTGTTAAGAGCTGGTAGTGGAACGGACCTGTCCCTGTTTCTCTGACACACTCCCATCCCTCTCAGACACACTCACAGATGAAAGTTTGACATCTGCTTCCGTTTCGAATGACCGGTTTGACAATTATATCAGGTGGAAGCGAATCTTCCAGGTGATTTTGCAGAAATTATGTGTCTTTTGTATGTGATGGTATCTGCCTATAAGACAAGTCCTGAGACAGTGATCACAAATACGATGTAATGATAGCAAAATGCATGAAGTGGTTCAGAAAGACATATGTGTGAGTAATCCTAAATCTGGTTTGTGAATGATACGAAAAATCTGCTTATGTTTTGGGGGATATTTAAGCAATAAATGGCAGTAATCATACACATTTCTTAAAGCTGCAAGTCAGATATACAAACCCTGATAATACACTTCATTAATATTTTCATGGGATCAGTTATTTATGTTTATTATATTTAGCATTGCTAAAGTTTAAAATTGTCTTTTCATTTTTTATATATGAAGGGCAGTATTTTGCATAACCTGCCTCAGTTTGCTAGGGAATCTTCCTGTAATCCATTAGATTAATGATTTGTTTATATCTTATGCTATTCGTTTAATCATGCTATTCAATTAGATTTATAGTTTTTAATGTCTTTGTTATATAAAGTGAAGAGAGCACTTAAAAAGCCAATTATAAAATACTGTTTACCTACTCACCATCAATCAACCCAAGGAGAAAATAACAAAAAAATCATAGGTTAATAATCAATGAAAAGTGTTTATTCTGGCAGAACACGTCACAGTCCAAGCTGATATAACTCGGCAACCTGGCTAAATAATGTTTCTCTTATTTGAAAATAATTGAGCAATTTGTCATAGTGCTTATTTACAGTTATGAAATTATTTAGATTAGGATTTGTAATCATTTTTAAAACTTGCTGTAAATCTTGCCCTGTCCCTTTCCTCTGAAAAGCAGACTATTCTAACATGAACATGAAGTTCCAGGCTTAGAAAAATATGCAGAATTTCGCAGTCAACTTCTGTCCTCTAGTGGCTGTGTGACAGAATCACAAATTGTCACTGACTTGGATTTCAGAAGCAGCAAAATGTCAAAACAAAACATCATTTGATTTGCTATACAGATAATATTTATTGATGAAAGATACTTTCAGGCATTAATTTCACCTGATGATTTTGTTGCTTTCTTAACTGGATGCTTACGTACTTGATTTCTTAAATGTGGTACATACCATGTCGAGTGGTTAAACAGGCCCAACTGTTTAGTTTGTAATTTCCTTAATCTATCCATTCATCTGATGCTGTTTACAACATTAGAGAAGCATATCTCACTGTGTGTTCTGCTCTCACTGTTGCCTTTCTGTAAGAATAACCTGTGATAGGGTTAGTGTGAGATCCACACTCATTCCCGTGGCTGCTTTCTATCAGTAGTCTCTTTGTGCACCGGACAAGTTTTAAGCAGCGATCAGCCAGGCACGCGACCTCGGCTCTTGACCCGCTCTAATTAAATACTGGATTAAGCTGGAGGAAGAGGCCCGCATATATTTCAGGTTAATGTCCGTCTGTTCAAAGCCTTTTAAAATGAGCTAAGTGATGCGTTTAACTTTAAGGAAGCTTACCTCCTCCACGCTGGGTGTCATGTTAGTCTCCATACAAAGACTGTGTTTGTTAGGGATGTTGAGCAGTTGTTCTGCACACGGTACTTCTTCTGAGGCCGAAGAGATCTAGAACCTCACATTAATCTGTTCTTTCTGTAGAACATACCATACCTGAATAAGGACATTACTGTATCTATTCAATGTACAGCTATAATTACTGCTAGGTGCACCAGTCTTCATATAAGAAAAAAATAGTTGAAAATAAAATTCAAATTGAATTAAGGTGTATAAAAGGAAGCGTGTACTCAAATTCAAAATGTGTGTGTGTTTGTGAAATGCCTTTACTAACAGTACATGCATGTCAATAGACACTGATAGACTTATGTAAAATATGTAATTGACCGCAGGTGTTTCGTGTTTCATTTCTTTTGTAAAGCTCTTGTTACAATATAAAAGCAATATAATGCAACAATAAGCAAATAAATTCATGCAAATTATAAAAATAACACATTTGCTCCTGGACATTGTTGTCAACAGTGTACACAGTGTTGCCTTGCTTTTCAAAAGCATTCATTATTAAATCTTAAAATAGGAATAGAAAAGAATATTGTTGTATTCGACACACACATATTAGCTGAACGGTGAGTCATAAGCAAATTAAATGTATGCCATTTTGTCAACTCTTAAATAAAAGAACAAGTGTAGTTTTTATTTAGCAGCTGCTTTTTCATCCAAAGAGATTTATGGTTACGCTCAAATGAATTCCAGTAACTACAGTTTATGAATTGAACTTTTCAAGGGGTGAACCTGTGCCCTTTGGATTATTAGAGCAGGTCTTTAACCACTAAACTGCCACCGCCCTAATCTCACTGTTTATGGTGACGGGGCAGTTTAGCATTTTAAACAAGTTTAAACAAGTTTTTAAAAGTTTGCAATCTCAGCTTTCACGGCTAATATTCGTACTCCACATACCATCACGAACACAAATTACCGCTGCATATTTCTGCAGAGGAAGATTGGCAGTGCTAACAGCATTCATTTCTGGGATTCAATCTGGCCTGAAAGGGGCATTTAAGTATGAAAATGAGACCACCGTACCAACGTTCCATTCAGGATGAAACAATTACCTTTAGCCAGACCCACACACACGCACTCACACGCTTCAATAGATAAATAGGACTGATTAATATCCACTTTGCGATTACAGTGAAGCAAAAGCTGGTATTCCAAATTGAATGCTTATCGTGTTTAAGCTATTTCAGCAGAACACAGACAGTAGATGAAAGCAAAATGATCTTTAAATAGTGGTTTAAGATAGTGTTTCTGATAAGTTGTTTCACAACAGTTTTGATCAATGAAGCGTGTATTCAGTATATTGCCTATTTAGATTGTGGTGATAGCTTAACTGGACCTTTAATGCTTTTAAATAACGTGCACTGCGGTAATCTTTTTACAACTTTATTGTATTCATATTTCTAGCACAGGTGACTTGTAATGCATGTTTATTGTGAGACCTAGAGACCCACAGGATACTTTATTTCTCTGTTTTGACTAATAGTGTAAAATTCATATGTAATATTCATATTTTTAACACACACATATAAATAAAATAAAATTTAAGAAAGAAACAGAGAATGTTGTCTTGTTCACTTACATTTTTATGTACAATCACTCAAAATATAAATATAAACATATTAATGATTTAAGTTTTAATTAAACTAATTTAGTTATTATGTGACATAGAGTGGATCGTATTCGATAAAGTGGAAAGCCAGCAGTGTGAATATCTCCTTGTTCCTCCATCTTCCTACATTTGCCCAGCACTTGAGTGGTGTTTGTAAAGCCGATGGTGGAGTGTCACTCACACCTCTTGGTATTCTTGTCGACAGAGACCCTTATCAACGAAAGACAGTCTCAATGCTAATTTTCCTTTCACCACTCTGTCGCCTGTCCAAATAACGATTGAAATCTTTCACCACTGTTTGCACACCATTTCATATGAGCATTTTTCCAGGCCTAAACTCCATTTAAGTTTTTAATAATACTTTAAAACGGTCCCCGTTCAGGTAAACACAATCTGATTACTGTGAATGATTGAAAAAAGCCGCTGGGGAGCGATTGGTCTGATTCATTGTTTTCATTCTTTTTCCTTTTTTGTAAAAAAGTACAAATGGAAATTCTTTAAGAGGTTGTGAGACTATTGATGCCCATGATATAAAATCTGTTAAGGCAAATCTGTAGGAACAAAATAATATTTGAAAATATGTAACCCTGCCTGTTAAAGTCATTTTTTGTGATGTTTTTTTTTACATAAAATAGAGTACTTAAAAGTACAAAAATAATGTACTTAAAGTACATAAAATACTCATTCTACATCATATAAATAACATTATGAAAAAAATATAACCTTTATATCTTTAATATTGAGGAGTAATGACATTTCAAAGATTAAAATCAGTGTTTAGGAAGTTTAGGACCTCCAGTACTTTTGTGCAAAATAAGAAAACCTAGTGACAATAAAATCAGTGTATTAAATAAAAAATTGAGTACTGTATCTGAGAATATGTCATGTACAGCAATAAACACACATTATCTATTACTGTCATTTTGATGACTATGACTTTGATGCTACTAATCTCACAATTAGATTTTCAGACTTAGGCTCATATATTAATAATTAGTAGTGATCATGTGTTTCTAAAAAATATTCAGAAAATATCCGCACAAGATGAACAGAAAGATGGGGTTGTTTGAATACTTGACTCATTACCTCATTTTCCCAATAAATACATAAATAATGTCATGGCAGTTTGAATAGGTTCATGCAAAAACGTTCTTGCACAGAATGCTTCAGTACTCAGGAAGTATGTCTGGCAGAAAAATGTTAGCGTCCCGAACAGGTCTCTATAGTTCAGGGCCCAAAACTATTCTTTGATCGTTTTAGATTTCCCTCCATAAGCAACCCTTTGTGTTGACTGTGCTACTTTGGACAAGTGCTGGCCCACCGCTGCCTAAATGAGGTTATTCTGTTTCTCCCACTCACTGTAAATTTCAATAATTTGTTTGAGAGGCCACTCTCTCTGTCACTTTTTATCATATTATCAATGACCACTCAATTTTCCCCCGGCTGCTCATATAGCGTGGCTCACCCCGGCCCTATTACTGTTCTGTAATGAAGTGCAATGGAGTAGTAATTGGTTCACATTATACTAGATCAGGTAACATTAGCCCTATTTCCTTATCGCGGCGAGCCCTGCTGCTGCTTCTCAATGAGAAACTCAACACAGCTTCCCCTTGCTTTAATGCACGGGTATCATCCAAATAACATTTCAGTCCATCCAGCAACCCCCTGGTCCTGCTCCAGTTTTCTGTTTCAAGATTGCACTCTGCATTTAGCTAAGCGATTGCCGCTTGTCTGCCCGTTCCTTCTGCTTGAAAACTCCCCAAAAGGCGGCAGCCATTAGAGATGCAGATACAGGGGATAGCTTTTCCCGGCTCTGGGGGAAGTACAGTAAGTGAGAAGGTAACATAAGAGACGGACTGTAAGCTGAGTGCGGCTGTACAGTGCCCGGCTGGCACTGTTTTCATGGAAGCTGCTCAGACTTGTACGTGCATCCTTTGTTCTCCTACCTAAACTGAAAAGAACGGCCCGATGCGTAATAAAACCTAAATCATTTAACGTGGAAAGTGTACGCTGTAGTTTATCATATTCTGCTTAATATACGTCAATAATTATGTCATTGTTTGTAAACAATCTCACATTGCAAACTTAAAACTTCTCATGTTAAAAATTACAAGCATCATTCCTTAAAAAAAGAAACATCTCCTTCAAATGCTCTATGCGTTAGTTATTCTTCCATACATTGGGGTAAACCCAATAATACTAGTTTACAGCATAGTTTAGAAGGCAGGTTTCAAATATAGTTAGCCGAATAGGTGTCTGAAACAGTGTTTGATTACACCCAGACCTCTTATCTCTTTATTGATAGAATCCTTAAAGGTTTACCAAGCACTTAACCTCACCCAGTACAAGCACACACACTTTGTACATATTTAATGGTTAGTCCTCTGCCAAATATAAACAGGTGTCAAGTGCAGCACACCCACTTGTGTTGATGTTCACAGGTACAGTTTAAAGATAAAGCGACCTAACATGACATGTTTCGTGGTTGCCAAGGTTGCTTTTTTCAGATGCTCAAAATACAAACATCAGAATAGCTTGATATTTGGTTAAAAACAGCTAGATCATAATTGCACAACTCTTGAAATACATAGATAGTCCATACGTTTCCCAGGTAAAGAGCTGATTTATTTAAATATTAACATAAAATATAGGCTAATACTGGTTATGGCATCTATAACTACATTCCACTTTGATGCTTACATCTTAAATAAATATAAACGTAAAAATAAATAATGCCAACCAAATGTATTTCATAGATTTCCGATGTGGTTTATTGCCTATAAAAAATGAAAGACATTTTCTAAGCGGGCTTCAAACCAACCATCTTCTCTGTATTACAGCAGCCCATAGAATATACTCATAGGAATATGAAACAGGATATTGGATAACAAGGTTAAAATACAGGAGCAAATATTCTCTTATTAAGGTCCAGCAGCAGGGATTTAATTTGAGCTGCCTAATAGACAGCGATTTAAAGACAGACCACAGGGAAGGTAACGGGCGGGTCAAGATTTTGCTGTCTAATGGTGGTTATTGGAGAAATTAAGGATTTTTATTTCCACAGGAAATTCTGATGAAAGGTGGATTATGGATCACAGATGACTTTTTAATTCACCTCTTAAATTTAGTGATCAGGTTTGCATTACTCTGCTGTTATATACAGAAGACCAATAAAGATCACAGATGATATCACACTTTGTTTTCCTGCTGCAAAATACAGCCATAACAGACATTCTCATGGATTTAATGGTTATAATGGGGATTGTATTGGTTTTAATGGAAACTGTAATGGTCACTGTGGGTCTCAACTGGTCATGTGTTGTGTTCAGTATGGCGGATATGGGCCATCTGAACCATACTGAACCGTCTGTTTAGATTTTACTAAATATTGTAAAGACATCAAAAAAAATCAGTTTAAGCACTTTACCCAACTATGACAAGTCATGCTTTAAACATAAAAATATTGATATCTATCAGTATGGTTAAAACTTTTAGCAGGGTTGTGCATCAACAAAAAACTTTATAGAAAAAATTAGAAGAATGTTTTTTTCTGCAAAACTTGTTGCCATAATGTTTGTGATTGTTGCCAGGACATTGCTATGCAGTTGCTAGGGTGTTCTGTGTTGCTAGGTAGTCACTTACTGTTTATTGAGTTTAGACTCCCTCTGTTCTCCCATCGATACAGTATGCGTCCCTCTGTCATATCATTTTCAAATCATTGAGATTTCTGCGTTTAATTTTCTGTTAGATTAAAAACACAAAATTGCTAAAAGTAGTAGCTTCTTATATTCTACTTCGTAAAATGTGTATTTGTGAGTTTAAAAACGTCGTAAACAACGACGTCAGCCCAGTAAACGTCATTAATCCAGCAGCGGTTACGCCAGACGTTCAGTCCGTGGCATCTTTTATTGAACTAATAGACTGGAAAGAAGCCTGGTTATTACCTCACAAGTACTGCATTTCCAATAAAATAAAAGAAGTTCATTTCAAGATTCTTCATAAAATATATCCTGTAAACGGTGTTTTGGCAAAATATATGGATGTTGACAGTTTATGCTCATTTTGTGGGATTGAGGTTGAAACACTGATTCATTTATTTTTTCAATGTGTAAAGACTCAATACTTTTGGAATAGTTTATATTTGTATATAGGTAAGCTCCTTGATTCTTCCAGTTCTTTTCAGTTAAGAGATATAATTTGTTACTATAAAGGTAAATCTAGTTTATCAGTGAATTACATAGTTAATTTTTTTATTTTAGCTGGAAATTTTTTTTATTCATAAACAGAAATGCTTTAAATCGCAGCCCTTTTTTTCACATTTCTTAATTGAAATTGATGCTTTCCTTAAATCTCTTAGGTTGATTAAAAACAAGAAAAGTGATAGATTTTTGAAATACTATGAAGATTGTTTTGGTAATACCACTGATGCATAAAGTATTTACTTTGTATGTTTGTTTGTTTTTTTTATAAGTTTTACTCCTGTAGAAATTAGTTTGTTCTGTCTTTTATGTATCTGTTTAATGTTTGCATGTTAATAAAAAAATTTTTTAAAAGACGTTCAGTCCGTCACACGCATGCTCTGCTGCCATCGTGTGGATTGCTTTGTATTTTCTGTTGATAAAGTTACACAATACTGTTAGCTTTTAATTTTACCTCTTTATTTTTGTTCACTTTTATGCTCTTCTTTTCTTGTCACTGTGAAATTCAGGCTGTGTGCTACAGCATGAAAGCTCATTGACCTTCTCATGACTACTCCTCCCAGAATCCACCTTGTTTCACTGAAAATAACATTAATAGCCACATTTAAGTGCACACAGACTCTATTACAGAGCCTGATTGTTACGAATCCACATGGGAAAATGTCTCACTATTCTCTTTTTGTAAATACTCTCTCTTAAAATAGCTTGGAGAGGAGCTGGTATGAGATTGCAGTGTCACAGGTGGCAAGCACTGAAGTGACATATGCGTCATAGTGAAAAGTCAAGGTGAAGGCCATTCATCTGTGGCAGGACCCACCCATGTGATCTGTTTTCACTCTTGGTGAAGCATGAGCCCTTTAAAGTCTCTCTCTCTCTCTCTCTCTCTCTCTCTCTCTCTCTCTCTCTCTCTCCTCTCTCTCTCTCTCTGTCTGACTGACCACTCAGTTTGGGAAGTTGACCCGAAAGCACAGTGTAAGGTATGTTGTCACTTTTTATTTTTTGCAGTATTTCCATCATGGTAAAAATGTCCTTGCACCCTTATGTATCTTGGACCATGTGTTGTTTCTCTTCCCATGCAAGACATGCAGCAACAAAATTTCCAGGATCGTCTTACTAAGCAAAGGGAGGTGATCAAATATAGACTAAAGAAATTGAAAGGCAAGCAACACGAAATCAAAGTAAGTAAATTATTCCCAATTATAATAATATTTCAAAAAAAGAAATATTGTGTGTGGTTAATATATCATTTGTATGAATGGTTAAACAATATTTACCTTTGCATTTAGAATTTACCGGCATTTAGATTACCGTAACCGTTTTCTCATCTACCTCAGGCAAAATCTTCTGTAATGAGAGAAAACATACTGAAGAAGTATAAAGAGATGCAGAGAGTCCTGGAGGAGGATTCTAGAATCACTCTGTCTCTGCTGGAGATGGAGGAGACAGCTACAGTTCAAGCACTGGACGATCTCATTGATGCAAACTGTGTCCTCCTCAAAGACATTGAATTGCAGTTGAATGAAGGAATGAAGGATAACAGCATACAGCCTGGAGAAGGGGTGAGTCTACAGAAAATATAAGATCCACTGTTCTGAATTCTTTAAATCACATTGTCTTATTTTTACTTTTATACTTTTATTAAATCACTTCGTATAGCATAAATACAGCATAAATAGTCTATGTAGTAGTTACTTTTGCCTTTTTCTTTTTTATAGGTCACAATGTATGACAACAGGTATGTATATTTAGAATTCTCCCAATGGGACAGTGCAATGACATCTGGCAATTCTGAGGTTGTTTAGCCTCGTCAAACCCTTACGACTTCGTTTGTGGAACTTAAAAGTTATTTATAGCCAAGTTATTTATTTCCAAACTGCCTTTTTTATACATTGAAAGTGAACCTTTGACTGTGATTTCAAAGCAAGATTTTCAGTAAATGCTGTTAACTGTGACCGTTCCACTGGTTATTTTACGTTAATATTTCATAGCTGAATTCTGATCTAATCATGACAAACTATATATTGATGGAAAGGTCTAAGACTAAAATATTTGACAAATTTTCATAATATAACTTAAAACTATTTTTTTAACTAATTTTTTTTTTTATTCTAATTTTTTTTAAAAAAAAAAGATCAAATCAATAAATTAAATGAAAATGTTAAAAAGTTCAGTGCATTTTCATGCGTATGCTCAATATGTGCAATGACAGGTATCAAGTTAGATTACAGTAATATAATTTGTTAAATTAACACTTAATTTTTTTTTGGTAAACTCTGCCTTTAAGAGAGTTGTGTTTAATACCATGGGTCAGGCATGTTGCTTTTGACTGACAGCATGACATCTGACTCATCTGCAGAGACTTTAATTATGTAGTGATCATGTTGGCCAACAATTTAGGAAAGAATGTTTTAGGTTTTTTATATGCAGTTATAAACAACATTTTGCATGAGCTTCCTGGCTAACTATAGATTTGCTGGCTGGGATGGAGTCTCAGGCTAATTGTGAATAATATATAGCCTATTGGAGAAAAATGCACAGATTATATGTAGAACGTAAAGGTAATATCCTTTTAATATGTTGAGGCAGGTGTTATTTGCTATGCTGATCTCCACTTTATTGGCAGGGTACTGGAATTGCTAACAGCGACAGACCCGAGTCTCGTAAAACTTGATGAGGCAAAAGCAGATGAACTGCTGGGCCTAACTCACAATCTACTGCTGTTCATCCGTTCTCAGACGCCCTGTGCTAAGAGGTGGCTGAAGAGCTGTGAGTTGTTGCGCATGTTCAGTGTGACAGCACAGAGTTAAGCTCAGTTAAGTAAAAAGTGATTTTTTTCTCTCATCTTCATTTTTAGATTCAACTCAAGTGGTCTTGGATCCTTCCACTGCCCATCCAAAGCTGATTATTTCATCTGCAGGGGACTGTGCCACTTACACAGATGAATGGCAGGATGTCTCTGAGCACGACGGACGATTTGACACCACTCTTAATGTCCTCAGCCTTCAGCGCTGGGACTCCGGACGCCATTACTGGGAGGTTGATGTTAGTGAGAAGATCTACTGGGAGCTTGGTCTCACCTACCCCTCGATCCCAAGAAAAGGTCAAAAGGAGGACTGTTGGCTGGGTCGCCATGATGAATCCTGGTGTCTGGAGTATTTCGATGGAGATTACAATGCCTGGCATGGAGGTACAGCCCATCCTTTGCCCATTTCAACAGGCTTCCGACGGATAGGGATTCTCTGCAGCTTTTCTGGAGGTCTGGTGACATTTTTAGGAGTGGATAGCATGACACCACTGTACTCATTCTGTGCTGGCACATTTACAGACTCCCTACATCTGGCTCTGTGTCCGGGTCATGATCTTCAGGGGACAAACTCAAAACCTATTAAGATCTGTCACTAATAACATTGACTTTTCTGTGTAGTTTTTGCAAAATAATGATCTTTTTCTTTTTTAATAAAACTTAAACCTTAATCAGTTTAAACAGACATTTAAAAGGTAGCTGCCATAAAACACTGCACTGTAGATTGTTAACTGTAAATTTGCAGAATATGATCGTGCAAGCAGTTATTTATCTCCACGTTTGACAAAGATTAAACACACTAAAGAACATGTTTCTTAATGTTCACACAGAAAAAAGATTTTATTAAATCATCCCAGGTATAATCTCAATTGTTGCAATAAAAAGTTGAGCTTTGTGTGTTCGAAGAACCACTTGTAGATCTGTGTACATAACAACAGAATGCTGCAGACAGCTGTTTTCAGTAATGCTACATTTCAGCAATTTTTTGTTTGATCCAGTCCACATATTTAGTGATTCGGGTATAAACACCAGGCTTGCCCTCCTCTCCACAGCTGTCGCCCCAGCTCACTATACCATATATGTAATGTGTTTGATTCCTCTGACATGTGAGAGGTCCACCAGAGTCACCCTGTCAGAGAGAAACAGAGAGAATCAACTACAAAATATTGTTATTTAACGTTTTTCTTTCCCTGAATGCTTTTATATTGCTGTTCTTGTGACAGCATAACCAGCTTCTTTTACTTGACTTACATTATTAGCTGTTATTAACATTAAAGCAATTATTTATTTCATTATTATAAAATAAAATAATATAAAATAGTTAATCAATTATTTTTATTATTTATTCATCATTATTTAAGAACCCTCACGTTAATACCCAACAGAATAGAAATTTAGATTTTTGAGTAAACTTTAACTGCATGACACCCACCTGACAGGAGTCGACTCCTCCCTTTAGATGGCCAGCACAAAACATGCTATCATCTAACACAGCCTCATAAAATTTATTGGTGGAACAGGCCTCCTGAGAGATCAGCAGAACCTGTGCATCAAGCAAATGAGGGGAGCCATTTTCAGCTAGAGAAAGAATGGAAGAAAAAATGAATGTATTTAATTTCAGTGGTAGAGAAATCATTTTGTCGGAGTTAGAAAATAAATGAATAAATTAGCATTCAATAGGCAAACACAAATGTAGAGAAACATACATGACTCTGTGGCTCCCCATCCAGAGATGCTGCATTCTGATCCATCAGCGAAAGGTTCTGTGGGCAGACACGCTGCCTTCACCATCTGATTTTCCTTAGCACATTCTTCATTAGTTGCTTTCAGCTTTAACAGAGCTGCACCACAATAAAAAATGTCAGATTTTAAAAACTAAAACACATTTTTACAGTATTACAGTACTTGAAGTTATTTGTGGTGTTTTAATTTTTAGCGCTCTCTGTTCTTGTTAGGTCTATTTGACTTCCTATAAGGGGTGTAGTTCAAGAAGTTGCACTAATGCTTTAACACGAACTCGTAATTACAACTTCAGAAGTGGGAAGTAGGAAATATGCAAAAGCATGTGAAGGCAGCATTAAAATACACAAGAAACTGTAAACACCTGGAAACATTCAAGAAAATACAGATTAAACAAGAATGAGTAATCAGGTTCAACTTCAAAAAAAAGTAAAAAAGTCCTGAATAAAACGAAGGAAACCACTTTTAAATTAATTAAACATTTTACCAATATCATTGTAGACAACGCTCGATTCTTGCTTGTATTTCTCATGCACAACCATTTTCTCAACTTCCAAAGTCTGGTGTGGTGGATCGTTTAGTCCCAAATTTAATCCTCCCACCATAACACTGTACTGAAACTTCTTGTCACTGTACACAAAAAAACAAAACAAGACAAGGTTTAATACAGTTTTAATGTAAAACTAAAACTTGTATGGAGTTAGTAACAGTAAACCTTACTTACATGCAGTGGGCCGCAGTCATCACCCAGCAAGGCTTGATAAGAGTCCCACCACAGATGTGTCTATAGTAGAGACTCCCCTTAGGTTTGATCTGCACTGAGACTTGCCACGGATGTGCTCCAGGAATCGCTTTAAGACCCCCATAAATTCGGTTTATCTGTTTTTTGGGTTCAGGTTTACCACATCTTAGAAAATCCTTCGTAGTTGCAGGAGGAATGACACCTTTGGATGAAGTGACACTCTCTGGGACAGCTGACACATGAGGCTTAAAGGTAGGGGTCACTGTTACATCTGTGGCAGGTTGGATTTGTAAGAAAAGTGCACGATATGAGAAACTGTATGAAACGCTTGGGGTGAGTTAAACTGTTGAACATTATTTAAGGTTCAAAAAATAGTTCATGGTTCATGTTACTTTTATTAGGTGGTCCGGTTGACCTAGGAAGAGATTCTCTTGGTGTAGTATGCTGGTGGGGTGCATTTGTAGTAGTTTGAGGTTTAGAGGTGGTGGTGACCACATCTGTGGTGTTTTTTGCTGTGGAAAAGTGCAACATGTAAGTAGTAGCTACCTTTGTGGCAAGAATTTTGTTGCAAGACTCAAAGTGAATAAAAAGTCATTCTGTTATGGCTGTATTAGATCAAGTGAAACATCTGCTGGGTCAGACATGGGTCAAAGATGTGATTCTTAATTCATAAAAATGAATCTAAAGGCCTTCTAAAGGCCATAGAACATAGGACTTTGATTTTAATCAAGTATGATAAAACAACAGTTCCATCTTGTCATTAGTCTTACCAGGTTTGGGACATTTTCTGACATCACAATAATCCCATCTGAGTTTCTTGTTTTTTCTTATGAAGCACCATGGCTTCCGATCACCATCAGGGTTTCTGTGATACAGACGGAAAGACGTTGACTTTGCAAATGTACGAATTGTAAAAATTTGTGCAGTGGCAGAGAAATCATTATAACTGATTTAAGACATTTCTAGAAGATTGTGTGTGCGTGTGTGTGAGAGAGCATTGGCAGGAGTGTTTTTACCTGCAGTAGTTATGGGGTCCCAGGCCATCAGTAGCACCAAATGCAACAACAGGAAAAGATCCTTTATCCAGAACAAACTCAGAGTTCCAGTCAAGACATTCGTCTCCATCTTCTGTCTCTGAAACCTTGCCTTTATATGACTCTCCATCCCCGGTATAGCAATCATTTTGGTCTGAGGAACCAATCATAGCACACTTTGATTACATTTCTTCATTTTGTTCTCATGTGAACAGAAAACCATAGAAAACATAAAGCAGGAAATTACAACACTATTCTAGACCCTAACTACTGTGTCAAAGTCAGTAAATATTGATTTAGGTTGATTCAGGTCCAACGTGATGGTATCATTACTGAAAATTGTGAAAAACATTTGTAAGTTTTTTACCTTAAAAAATGACTTATGATAAAAAAAGATGTGTTCACTCAAATGCATTCAATGTGTATTTAATGAATTAATGTAAAATATGAAATCAAATCTTTACAGAAAAGTAAAAAAATTATAAAGTTTAAGTCACCAACAGGATAAAAACAGTGTGTTCTCTTTTTAAATGAAATACCTAACATTTTATAATATACAGTACATTTCTTTTGAATTTTTAGAAATGTAATTTACAGAAATTAACCTAAAGGGACTAATAAATATTGTGGTCGAGTAATAATGTTAGATTACTGTACTTGCTCACCAACTGTACAGTATTTTCCACTGAAGCCACCCTCACAGACACAGTCAAAATCTTCTTCATCCTGAACACATTTACCATTATTCTGACAAGGGTTTGGAGTACATGGAGATGCTATACAAAAAGACATCAATCATAAATAAAAAGCATATATAAAAAACAAAATTATATAGCAAGCCTACATGTCTTCCTTAATAAATATTAGCATTGATTCAGTTGATTTTAGATGTTATCACTGTGGGTCATGTTTACTCGTCGAGGCATTCTAAAACCAGATCTGTAATGCTTTTTAGTTGTGAAATGTTGGTGCAGCGTGAGTTTAATGCTGTAAGTCTTACGTGTTCTGCAGTTTGGTGGTGCAAATGGTGGAATACATTTGCACTTGTAGTAAGGAGGAGATGATGTCAGAAGACACAGTCCTATCCCACAGATTCCCCTTTTACAAACATTTTCTCCTGAAACAAACACCAATTCATTTTTCTGGTGCTTAGAAATGACCTTGGTGATCCGTATAAATTGTTTGAAGTGAGCTCTTACTCCTTTCGCATCTTCTGCCATGAAAATGTTTAGGGCATCTGCATTTAAATTTGTCTTTCTTTTGATCACAAACACCACCGTTCTGGCACGGGTTTGGAGAGCATCTTCCTGAAAAACAACAAGGAGAAAAAGTTTCTTGGATGGTGCATACCTTTCCTTTTTCTAAATGAACTCATTTTATTATCATCCACAATTAAAGGATACATTTTGATGTCATACCTCTAACATCTTGAAGTTCAAACAGCCAATCATTATGATCGTCATCATCATCTGAGTCAGAAGTATCGAACTCAGCAGTCAAGGCTATTGTGTAAAAAGACAATTGTGTTGATATGGTACATAGAAAAATACTTGGTACATAGGAAAATGCACCACTTACCCTTTAATCTTTCTCTGCCTTTTTTGCCATGTTTCCCATGATTCTTACCAGCACCATGTTTACCGTGTCCTTTTTCTTCATGCTTATGCCCACGCTTTTCTTTCTTTAACTATTAACAAAAGAGAAAACTGCTTAAAATGTAATCGCATTTAAAACGGATATGCAACAGTTTTGGTTCACAAATAAGACACTGTTGCTTCTTACATTAATTCTAAAGAGCTAATGTGGGTGTCAAGATTTTTAGTGAATCTAATATTTTTAAAAAGCTAATTTTTTAGTATGAAGTAGTTTACTTAAGTAGTTTAAGTTTTTCTTAATTTTTAACTCAAAATAATCTTGTAAAAAAATCTTGTACCTTACAATAACTATTGTGTTGTGTTCTTTAGAAGAATAAAAGTCATCACAGTCATTTAAAGCCATCACAGTCTATGACAGTCCAAGTATAGGACATTAATAAAATTTTTAGAATTATTAATTTTAACATTGGTCCACAGCAGTAATGAATAAATGTCAAGTCATGTATGTAAAGGATGCAATTTAAACACACCTGTGCAGGAACGATGACAGCACAGAGAAAGAGAAGCAGTAAGCACAACTTTAGATTCATGCTGAAAGTAGTTCTCCGGTGGAGAGACACAATGCAGAGCTACTCTGAGCCTTAATCAGTATATAAGGTCAATGCCTTGTGAGTGTGTGTGGGTGCGTGTGTTTAGTGTGTAAGGGGTTTAAAGGCTATATATGCCTGATATATGCATGTGTGAATCTGTGTGGGTTTTGAACATAGGACAAAAGTCAAACCACTTATTTAGGTATTTCAAAAGTCTTGTCTGCAGTTCACCTATACTTGAGTGTGATGCATAAAACCTGCTAGAATTATTTGGTCACCACACCACTTACATCAATAACTCAATAACTTCAATACTGCAAAGCAATTTAGTAATGCTACATAACGAAGTAACCTGTGATAATAAATTAATCTGCAATCGTATCACTTAATCAATCCTGCACAGAATGTTTTTGGATTAGCGGATAGACTGGAAGTTCACAGATCATATTGACAAAGCAGCAAACTGTTTGTTGATTGTGGACTTTGTCCTACAGTAGATACAGATTTTGAGAGGTCATATTTGCAGCATTGGAAAGATTTACGAATAGATACAGTATAAAGAGTATAAAGGCTTTTTTAGAAAAGTAAAAAGGAATGCTTTAAATATGCTAAGAATTCACTGGAATGAAACCATCCACATCTTTAACATTGGACAATTTAGTTTAACAGTTAGGAGCCCAAATGAAAATTCAATTTTAAAAAATAAAAATCAATTTATTTAGTTAATAGTTTACATGAGGAAAACAAAACTAAAATGATCAATGCATACATTTCCTGATTCTTACAATGTAATCACAATCAGAAATGCTCAAAAATCTCATCCCATATTTTGTCACATGTTAAGAATAATAAAAGACTGATAGCTGGCACCTAACACTTCACTTCTTTAGTCTTATTTTTATGAAAACAATTCCAATTATCTAAATGGCAATGTATTTCAAATGTATTAGTTCAAGTAAAAGTACAGTAGGTCTGTATTGCATCTTAGCTATCTGACCTCATGAGGGCGCTAGAATCTGTGTTGTAGTGAATTGATGTGCATTAAAGTTTATATGTTGAGTGTAGTTTCCCTTTTTATCAACAGATTTGGCAGTTGCATTGAATCCATTTAAAGACCAAAATTAATACTTTCTGATTTTATTGATAATAAACAGCCTTTTTACATTGCAACATGACAATGCCTTTGTACACAAAATGAAGTATATATAGAAATGATTTACTGAGCCGGGTATGTGTCAGACCCCATTTAACAACATCAGGAGAAAATCCGTGCAGCGTGTTCCAACATCTAGTGGAAAAACTTTCCAGGGGAAGAGATATATCTGTAAGGGAAGATTAATGCAGAATGTTTGGAAATTAAATGTTAAACATGCTTTTGAATCTGTTGTTCCTGGTTTTGACATGTAATTTACATCATCCGAGGGATGATGTGAACAAGGGACTTTGAGAGATTGCCTATTGCAGACAAGGTAGGCAACGGATAATGCAGACAATATCCAGGCCAACAAATAACTGAAGAGCCTTATGAGCAAATAAATCCACCAAACTATAAAGAGGGTGATTTCATTACAGCAATATCAGAAAAATAAATACAGCGACATGACATGTGCAGAGGAGAGTAAGAGAGATTGGACATTAGCAGAAAAAAGATTAGAAGCATTCTTGACTAAAGAGCAGGTCATCTGATTGAACATTCATTACACAGCCAGACTGATGACTCCATCCCTGACCTGCCTCCACGAGAGAGAGAGAGAGAGAGAGAGAGAGAGAGAGAGAGAGAGAGAGAGAGAGAGAGAGAGAGAGAGAGAGAGAGAGAGAGAGAGAGAGAGAGAGAGAGAGAGAGAGGGAGAGAGAGGGAGAGAGTCAGGACAGATGGTTGGCTATATTGCATAATCTGTTTCTATAAATCGTTTACAGAATGTGATATCACATGTTTTTCCTCATAGTCAGTGTTCCACACAACTCATTCAGGGGCTTTTGGCTGATGTACTCATTATTTGGTTTACACAAACCAAAACCATTTTGGCCAACAGTTAAAATGTCAGCTGTTGATAAATGGATGTGAAAATTTGTATTTGGATATTAATATAATTTTGTTCTTGATTTAAAAAACTAATAGACCATGTTTCAAATGAAACACTTACTGTATAACATTGCAGATTTCCATGCACTTATTATGTTTATTAAACAATATGTAATGATTTGGTCATGAAAATTCTGATACATTTTTTTTTTGTTTTCCTGTGGGTTCCACAAATAAATGTCAGTGAATATTTCTAAATAGCAACAAAACATCTAATTCTCTGGATGAAGCATTAGTGTAGCAGGAAACATCTGGCAGTGCCTCATCTACTGTTGGAAATGCCATTTTAGGACACTCAGTATTGGCAATTCCTGTAGCAGCTCTCTTCATGCGGTTGTTTCCCATGCCCTAAAATCAACCTCGATTAAGTCCCCTTCCACAGGGGCAGCCAGGTTACATAAAGTGGTACAGATCTGGCGAATACCAAATCTATTTCCTTACACAAACAAGGGATGGCACACATTCTGTTTCCATTGGTCAACAGAGTCAATCAAATTTTCCTGAGAGAAAAGGCAGGGTGAGATAATTTCATTTATTTCCCATGCACTGTGAGTAATCTGTGGATGCAGTGGGGAGCACTGAAAATACTTGAATGAGTAAGATGATTGTTGTTGTTGTTGTTGTCATGTCACCCAGATCACAAGTAATGTTTGTTTTTCAATACTTTACATAAACCTTGCAAAAGAGACCATTTACGATATATTCCCTGCCATAGGAAAATCACCTTTAGAATGATTTTTGAAAGGGTTCAACATGCACCATATTTACTGTACATGCTTGAAAATTTACACTATTTTTTACTTAACATATTCACATTTTGTCTTTATTTTGTATTCAGATTATGTAAATAGATTTGTAGTCTGAAAACAGACACATGGGATTGGTTCAGATGAACAATTTAAAGAAAAGATCATGTTGCTGAACAATGGCTGACAGTTTACAGGGCAGTACATTATATTTAATACAACTGTCAGAATACTTATTTTGATCATGTTTATTTAAATCGGACCTTATTTGGTGTAATTAATATGCCAGTAATGTACGTTAAATAAAGACTAGGCTATGTTTCAAAACAGTAATATAAGAAATATGAATAAGAAGAAAATTTATCATGAATCTCAACTGTCGTCTAATAAAATGCTATGTCCATATTACATAACCTTAGCCAATTCAGTGCTCTGACGTCACTATTTTCAAGATTCTGTATTACACAACGTACACAAACTGTTTCGCTCTAAAAAGACACTATCACTTTAAATCTAAGACAACTTGCCGTTTCCAATCGTACTATGACGAATGATTGGCTTCTGAATATTAATTAGGGCACGTGACTGACATCGACTTCACGCGGCGCTGCGCAGACGGCGTATGACATCACAGAATCACAAAAGCATTTCGAACGCACAGCTTTTATGCTTTTGAATCCCTTTGGCGGCGTTTTGTTGTTTTTCCACGATGCAGTCGAACACACCTACAGAAGGTTTCTAAGCGTCAGAGTAATCTCTTTATTATTCATAAGCCATTACTTCGCCATAGTAGGGTTCGTAATGTCTCTCTGTTCAGCATGAGCAGTGGGAGAACTGCACATTGTTGTGGATGTGAGTTGTACTGTCACTCGCTCCGAGCGCATCCCTGCGAGAGAAACAAAGACGAAACGACAAGAAAAGCTCGATCTGTGTCATTAGTGCGCTTTATTGTGAGGGAAGGAATACTCATTGAATCATGCGGTTATTATGTTGCGGTGGAGTTTACGAGCATAATTGCACATCTGTATCTCAAATTTTTGAGCAATCGGAATGATATTATCTCCACATTGTCGGAAGAACGTGCAAGCGTGGATATACAACCTCACGAACACGCGGGAGATTGGAGAAAGTTGCGTTACATATCGGAAAATAAATTGATGCGCTGTGACAGTAACAACAAACAGCACGTTGCAACAGTGACGCTTCAACTATGAGTAATAGTAGGTTACATCTCGGTTACTATTATTTTAAAACAGTTCATTTGAAATGATCACGAAAATGTGTTGGAGCATGATGGATTGTGACAGAAGAACTGGACGCTTCAGGACGTACCTGTTCACCTGTATTACATTGTACCTGTTAGCGTGCACTGAAGGATCCGTTACTAAAACATGTGCTCAAAAGTGCATCTTTGGACGGTGTATCAATGGAACTTGTGTTTGTGATCATGGATGGGTTGGAGATCAGTGTCAGCATTGCCAAGGAAGATTCAAGTAAGTTATGATTTTTCATCATGTATAACAGGTCCAATGTTTACACGATGTTGTTTGTGCTTTAGTAGAGTGACATTAAAAAGCGTTTCCCATCTTTCTTTATTTTAAGGAATACATTGTGCTCTTAGTAAAGGCATAATAATGTGGTAGGGCTAAAACTGAGTGTTTAAAGCGGCCTGTGCCTCTATTCAATGAAAAGGACATTACAGTATATTAACTGCAGTGTGAAAATAGGTACAGTTTTCTATTAGAAAACTAATTCTGTGCATCTAAAAAAAGACATTATGAACAGTGTCAGTCAAAGGCCCTCTGGGAAAGTTGGGTTTATCTAAGAGCTCAAGTGTTTGGCATTGTACTGCCCTTATCTTTGACAATCACTGCAGAAGTCTGTTTCATTGCTATATTCCCAGAAATGTACTAGGGTTGTGCTTGTTACCGATGTGTGTAGGTTTTTTTTAAACTATCTAAGGTTTAGGTGCTGGGACATTTCTGCAGGTATTTGCTTCCATTCAGCTATTAAGCCAGATTGGACATTCATGTTGCAAAGTAAGGGAGAGCTCTCAGATCACTGCTTTGATCAAATGTTCAGGCCTAATTCACGACAAACTGGCACTGCTTAAGTCAATTTCAATGAAGAGAATGTCTTTAATGTCTTATACCGTGGTGTTTAGATTTCCTACAGGCCTAGCATGAAACTTTGCCCATCAAACTTTTTGGTTGGCTCTGTGCCTTTGGGCAGTTAGTATGGTCCAGACATCTGCCAAACGCAGATTAATTGATCAAACTGGCAGATGGATTTAATGCACTAATGCTCTTAATGCATTTCCACAGCTCCAAAGTGCAATGGTAGCAAGGTTTACACCTGCCTAGCCAATGCTTGCCACATGGTCATCTTAGGTTATCAGTCTGTGTGCAGCTGGAGGTCCCCTGAAACCCATTTAAGAAAGTTTTCTACAAACAGCTCTTGTGCTCGCTTTGCCTTCATCGGCACTAAATGGTGGAGCTGTGTTGGCACACTGATAAATCGATGCATCACAAATCTATTTCTCAGGATTAATAACAATATCTTGGAAATAATGACACAGTTCTTGGGATTTTCACTGTATTAGTTTTTTTCATGTAATCCCTGACTGACTCAATGGTAAGATAACATCTTCTTTAGGACTCCTTGTTCATTCAAAATTTTTAATTGTTTTTTAAAGTTAATGGAAAAGAATGTTTTGAAATTGATATTGATATTTTCTACTGTCACACGAAAGCAAAACATTTACCTAAACATCTTAAAAAAAGTTTTTGTGTCTGGTGTTAAAATTATATAATACAGTGTATGTCATCTTGTAGTCTATGAAGGATCACATAGGAACTTGCTTTAAAATGGAAAAAAATGAACAAGCCTCCAGTTTTCAGTTGTTTTCTGAAGGAGTAGAAAATAGCAACATAAAGATTTTTCACAAAGATACTATTGATTGACTTTTCTATGGGTAGTACGTGCCAGCAGGAAAAATCAAGGTCTTATGGTAAGACTAAGATAAAAGAATGTAAAATTTTCTATTGAACTTTTTAGGCCCCATAGACGGTGGTGGATCATTTAGATACAGTTGTGTTTTCTTCTCACTAGTTTGGATATAAAGGTAATATTTTTCATCGTCATTGAGAGCAGAATGTATATGCGCAACGATAATCATGACAACATAATCATTGAAACATCAAAAACATGTATTGTCATTTACATAAAGATCCAGGGTGCAATGTGCTATTTTTCAGGGCTTGGCCTTTGACATGTATTATGTTTGCGTATTCATAGCTTGCTGTCGGTGTCTGACAGCTTTTGTCAAAATTCGTGCAGCAGTAGAGCAGTTTTGATATAGTAGTGTGATTAAAAGGTTTTCAGTACAACAACATTCATGTCTTGAGTGTAAGGTATAATTCACAGCTCTGTGGTGTCATCTCATATATGTGTCTAAGAGTGTGAATGTATGGCTGTGTACATGCTGTTTTATATGGATGTTAGTCAGAGTGCTTCAGTGTTAAAGACCTTTTATGTGAAACTGTGTCTTACACTGTCTCTGTGCTGATCTCGCGTGTGTGTGTGCGTGTGTGTGTGCGTGCGTGCGTGCGTGTGTGTGTGTGTGTGTGTGAGCGCTTTATATGACCATCTGTCCATTACAGGATAAATGAATCCAGCTGAAATCGTAAAGCTTAAACTGGACATTTTCCAACCATACCCCCCTCCCTTTCTCATACAAAAACTTATTACAAGAGTTATTAGTAATAGCAATCTGTGGTTTGGCTGGTTTATTTTTAATGCTTTTTTGGATAGCATTTTTACATTCATGAAAGATTGAGATAAAGTATTTTTGTAACAAAAAAATTCTAAAAAGGGCGAAATGTGAAATATGAAAAATACTTTTTCAGAATCAACTGAAGTTGAAGAAAGTGCAGATAACATCAGAAAAGAATGTGAATAATCATATGTCTAGTTTTGTGTTTTGTTTTTAAGTTGATTATTTAACAAATTGTCAAGTAGTGTCATTTTGACATGCAACTGCTACATTTATATCAGTTAGTTAAAACAGATAATGGTAATTAACCTGATAACTGTCACTGCACATGAAACACCATACACATGAAAATGCACAATCTGAAATAATTTTTTTTTATTTTAGATTTGTAGATTAGATTAGATTTAAAAATTAATTTTAATCATTAAGTATTTTTAGGTATAAGATATTAAGGTAAATAGTAAAATGACCTAAGTGTTCCTCCTGTGGAACGGTGACGGGGTAAATAAGGGTTTATTTAAATCTAAAAGAGTTTTCCAAGTTTAACTCGAATGTTATCTATGGAATATTATCATTGCTATAATTTGTTTAAAAAAAACAACTTTACAGTAATGCACAATAGAACATCTATGGGGTAAGGCATTAGACTCAAATGAATTTTCATTTCAAAGAAAGTATAGCCACAAGCATTAAGTTAGGCTGTTTTTTCTAGAATGCATACTAGTGTGCCCACACAGAGCTTAACAGCATTAAAGTAATAATGATAATAATAATAACACTCTACACCACTAACCAAGAGCGATTAATATTACATTCTCCTGGTTAAATAATATCTAATGGTAATGTGATGAAGGATTAAAGGGTATTAAGTGTAAGCTGTATTGACAGTGAGGTCACCTCAGAGGACTTCTGACCTGCGCTGTGTGCGGTGCTGGTGTATCTTCCAGTGCTCATGCTGGTCTTGTTTTGATTGTCTATCCTGGAGCACATCCATTCCACCCATCCTCCCCAGTCCCCTCTCTCTCAGCCACCAGAGGGAAAGTGAACGAGGTGGTTCACATAAAGTTCAACACAAAACCTGCATGTGAACTCTGCATATTATCATTCCTTATTCACTTACTCCCCTTTATCCTGTTTTCTGTTGAACTTGCACTTTTCCAGACTTACAGTTTTACCTGTACTCAGCATTTCAAAGCAATCCGTTAAAACACCAAACTAAATGCAATTAAATGAGAAAGGGGGAAAGGCCCATTCAGAAATGATAATATATATATATATATATATGTACTATCATTTCTGAATGGGCCTATATATATACATATACTGCCACATATATATATATATATATATATATATATATATAAAAAGGATAAAAGGGAGTAAGTTAATATATATATATATATATATATATATGGTATAATAATTTTGGACATGCCAC
Source organism: Beaufortia kweichowensis (assembly GCA_019155185.1). Taxonomy (NCBI): domain Eukaryota; kingdom Metazoa; phylum Chordata; class Actinopteri; order Cypriniformes; family Gastromyzontidae; genus Beaufortia; species Beaufortia kweichowensis. The sequence goes on along the minus strand of CM032801.1, from coordinate 12,020,824 downwards.
TTTTTGTTCAAATGTAAATAAAAGATAATAATAATTTTTTCCACAATGATGCCTCTTGTACATCGTCTTATTATCTTCTGGGAGATGCCAGTGTCATTTCTAATCAAGAAAAAACTTGCTGGTTGAATAAAAGTAACTGTAAGTCAAAATATGCCAGGGGTATGAATAATTTCAGGCTTGACTATATATCTATATATCTATATATCTATAGATATATATATATATATATATATATATAGATATATACACATACTGTTTCTTCTACTTTTGTTCTATACACAAACATGATGTTTGAGCTAAATACTAAGTAGTGAAAGCAGTTTGTGTTTCAAGTATCAATGCATGTTCATATCAGACATGCTAAATCTCTTTCACATGGCACAAGTATTTCACATGTCCAGCAAAAGTTATTTGCTTTTCAACCAGTACCAGTATACTTTGTAACCTTGTTTATCACTAAGTTGATATGTCCTTTGATTTTATCTATAATGCATCAGTATCCATATATGGATTAGCAATATACCACAAAAGCAACATGACTTTTCGACCTTCCGTGTGCAGTTTCAGTGAGCTGAATATTCCCTTTTACTCAGAAGTACAGCACAATACAGAAGTTGATTGTGACTTTAAACTCTAAGCAGGGCTTACGGTATCTGGAACAGGAAAGTGGAAACTCAACTCTGATTTTCTACCTGTTTTTTTCTTGTCTACAGCTTCTGATTGACCAATCATGACAGGGAAGTCATTATAATGTCCGTGGTTTAGTGTATCAGTATCACTATAAACAAAAGATGACGTGTGGTGTTAATCTGCAGTGCCTGCCAAAGGAAAGATTGAGGAACCAAAACAACATGCATATAGTGAAGAGTCAGACAATTGCAAAAGTCATACTTTTTAGATGTAAAAATGATCTGAAATTACATAAACAAGCTTATGATGTAACACCTACACCCTTGGATACAAACCTATGGTTTAGATACACACTGCCACAAAATCACAATACAGTCTTACCTGTGACACAGTCCATATTATTGTCACTGTTTTTTGTTTTGTGTCTTGTCTTTTCTCACACTTTCTCTCTGACTGTTGGTATCTCTCTCTTTCTTCCGGTTCTGCGTGTAGCCAGTGCGTGTATCTACTATATTTCCTGTATGGAACAGTGGAAATGACCACAGTCTGACACTCAGTCAGTCAGTTTCCCTGTGGGATTGTCCTCGGCTCTATGATATCACCTCGCAGGCATGACTCTGAAGGCTCTGTTCAGGGTGTGGTGCTCTGGACGCCACAGCGTGCTTTGATTATTTGACTTGAACTCTGGGTTCGCTCTTGGCTGACTGCTGAGAAGCATCAGCACACATGAACTCTAGTGTACACAAGCTGGATTCAGTTCCGCACGGCAGGCTCAGATGAGCAGGGCATACGGGTCGGGTCTGTTGTCTGTAGGGACGCGGGTCCTCTTCCATGTCTGATTTTTACAGTTTGGGAGGTGGCCAGTGTTTAGTGGCTCCCCAGTTAGTATATAAGAGTGTGAGAACAAACAGTAATCCTCAGGCAAATGGGTGTGTGTGTTTGAAAAGAGAGAAGATTCATGAAAGCTCTTAGGTGGTTGTTGCCTCTTTAATTTCTGGTATTTTTTGTTCTTACTTTGCTATTTCATGCATTCTGACTTATTCAAACTGTTAAAGAGTTAGATTCTCATGCTAAACATAGACAAAGTTTCAAAAACAAGTTGGATACAAAAATGAGTATTTCCGAACGCACTCCTTTAGAGTTCGTGTAAGTTTATATACGTTTAGGCACAGCTTCAGGAGCTCTGCTGTCTTGGAAGATATGACAATGCAATACTTCTCTATAGGTATTTAAGATTAAAGGGATAATTCACCCAAAAATAAAAATGATGTCATATTATTTTTACCCTTATGTCATTAAAACCCTGTATATGATTCTTTCTTTTGTGAAACACAAAAAAAGATATTTTGCAAAATGTTGGTTACCAGCACCCATTGACTTCTATTGTACCATGTGTCCATACTATGAAAGTGAATGGGTGCAGGTAACCAGCGTTTTCCAAAGTCATACAGGTTTGACATGACATGATGGTGAGTAAATAATAAAATACATTTTTTGGGGGTGAACTATCCCTTTAACATGCCATTGACAGAAACTGAGTGTAATTGCATTAAAATAAAAATATTTTTTAACAATATTTTAATCATGTTCATCATGCTGGTTGACCAATAGTGTGTCACTATCAACAAATGCTTTTCTGGTTCTGTTGTTTTGCTTGTAGGAAGGAAATGAGTATATATCCCAAACTACCTCATAGTTTATGAAACAAAACGCTTTCAGACTTTTCCATGTTGCTATGACATCCTTGTTGTCTGAGCCCACTGCGTGTTGGATTTTGTGCCAACACTGCCACATTGATCCAACAGAAGATCTCTCATCCTGCCAGCATAAGCCTCATTGAGTTTTTAATCCTGAGCTGTAATACAGCACAGTACTATCACATTGGCACTTACATTCATTAGGGAGAAGGAACAGCAGATTTCTGCAATGACATTTGTGATCTGTAATTGTGATCTTTTCCTCTTCAATACTCATGCATGTTCTGTTTCAAAATGCCATAGTTCCTGTCCTCCGTGATCCCTGGCTTGATTTACTTTTGTTGCCTGAAGATGACATCTGTGGCAGAAGAAAAAGAGGTTCAGAAACACATAAATAACCCCAAATCATACACTGTTGCTGTGCAGATGTCTTGGGCTTGTTGATGTTATGCACACATTGAAGCATCAAGCTCTGTTTTACCACTTAATGTACACTTTACCACAAAGGGCTTTAGAGAAAAACATGTAAATGTTCATTTACACTTAGACATAGCCTCAGTGTAAACCACTCTCAAAGACCTCACCCACTCATTACTGCTTGGTGTCAGACTGCTTGTACTGCCGTCTGGCTTTTATTTATAAGATGGGTAGGGTTGGATGACTTTTATGACCTGTATTTTTCTGTCTCTTGGACCCAGGATTGGATTTGACTTTAGCACCCTCAGACCAACTGTGAAAACTAAACTGTACCTGTACTATTTAGACTCTGTTTACACTAAAAATAGGTGTGTGACTAAAACAAACCACTTGGTTTAACAGTGGTTGAATCACAGGTGAGTAGTGTCTGGGATGCATCTAGACATTTAAACTATTATCGTGTTGAAGTGATTAGATCATGAAATGTTTTCTTTACTTATTTACACTTGCTTTAGTGCTGACTGTTGTGAATGGATCTTCCAAAATAGATCTTTGCTTAAAATCACTGTCCTAAAATTGACATGTCTGCATTACTGCTAAGCCCCGTCTCCGCTGCGTTTCTTTTTGGCTTTGGCTTTTAGTTTTATCCCACTGTTGGAAGTAAATCCATTTTGTCTCTGAAGTGGTTTGATGGGATAAATTTGGATTAGTATAGTGCTGTGAAGGCATTAATATTCAGTCGCTGATTTGGACTTTAATGTCAGATTTTATTGACATCAACTCAACATACTGTGCTGGTTCAAAGCGTTGTGTAGCAGGTGCCTCTGTGTGGGTTTGTGGACACTGAAACAACTATTGAGACCCTCTGTGGACTGTGTTTGTATGTGTTTAACAGGCTTTAATTCAGATCTGATTAAAATTCACTTCTCTCTTATATTAAACCTCAAGCTGTAGATGTTTCACTAATATACCAACGATAGACCAATAGATTAATTTACACATTTTCTGAATGATTCACTATTCATTATTACTTAAAAACTGATTTACCAGTTATCAGTTGATTGATTAGAAGCACATATAGATGTGGCTGAGCATGAAAACAATTTCAGGAAAACGAGAATTTGACTGTCCATGCCAGATAATTTCCAGTTTGAGTCAAGTTTGAGTTTCAGTTTGTGTGTTTGTGCTGTTAAACCTGTCCATGATCGAGGACAGCTTTCTAACGTGATTTATTCAGTCTGTTCTGTGCTCTAGCAACTCTTTCCTTCAGCAAGGAAGTGGATGTCAAATCCTGTAAACATACTGATTTACACTGTGCCCTCCCCACTCCATCTCTAGGTTTCTGAAAGATTAGCTGAAAGAAATATGACCACTTTATCTAGATTCAAATGTGACTTTAGTCCTAAGGGCCTCGTGCTCTTTGATCTTTTGTGTCCAGCTCTGAGGCGCTGTAGACAGGAAGTGACGGGCCGTTTAAAGGTTGCCCATTTTGGAGTTCTATTAACTTTTTCTTGACCTCATTGTGGCTGTAATGTAAAAGCTAGTGGGGTTTTCATCCCTGGCTCTGTAGATGAAGGAATGGATGGTGGGAAACCAATGAGCCATGACTATATGTCAGAGACGTACAAATATCAATCTTTTTCCTTGCAGCCCTCATTGACTCTGAGCATGGGTGATTTTTCATTTTTAATGACTGATGGGACAGTAGGTCAAGGTTATTTAAGAAAAATGACGTGCTGTTGTTCTGTGAGGTCGCCCATTGTTATTTCTCAAGTGGAGAATAATAAGGCTGTAGTTTACAAAATTCATATTTATATAAAATTGACCATTTTCCAAGGCCTTTTAAATAGATTATACCATAAAGGCCTTTGATCATAAGTTAAAATATGTCAAAGTAAATAGATTCATTTAGAAGAAAAATATTTGTGATGAAAGGAGTAAGTGATTTTTAGCAGATGGATCCCATACACATTTGTCTGTCACTAATAAAAACATTAATGATGTGGTACAGGGTATATCTGGCATTTATAAATCACAGAACATAAAAATGTTTTCAAGTATCTAATGTTCTGTGCAGACCAGACTCTATAAAGTAAACAAAGTCTAAGAATAGTCCTGTCACCTCCTGTAAGAGTGACATAATCTCTCTTGAGAATGGCAGTGCTGTTGAAGCATAACAGTAGTGCTTTTAGCTCAGATTTGGACTTCACATTGTCTTGAAGATGAGATCATCTCTGCTGACAGACATTCACTGGGTCTTTTGTCTTAATATTAATCCTATAGTACACATTTTGATGTGTGCGTGTTGATGTGTATGTATCTTGTTGTTGAGTATTACTCTATCATTATTGGATTGGTACTGTTGTTCTTTGAGAGACTGAGATGTCTATTAAAAAAATATTGCAGAACATTTGTATAGAGGCCTATGCAATTACATGGGATTAACAAAGCTGCCATATTTGGTGTTTGAATGATGCCAAATGTAATAAATGCAAATTATATGCATAAGATATTGATGGAGGGACAGTCTGGGTTTTAAAAATTCACTAAATGATTTGCAGATGTCAACTGTGACGTACAAAACTTGTAGTAGCTTTGTTCCTATTTTACTGGCGTCTGATTAAATGTGTACTGTACTTTATTCATATTCTGTTCAAAGCGCGTTCTGTCTGAACCAAACTTTTTTTATGGTTTCAACAAACACGTCACAGATGACTTATTTGCATTGTTGATGTTGCTGTGAAATTTCTTTAGTTGGTTTTGTGTTTTTCTGCTAGATGTGGTTTGGGTTTTGGGCACAGTGGGTTTTGGAACATTTTGCAAATGTTTGTGGGTTAACTGTGAATAAAGGAATGGGAAATAAAACACTGTTTTCTGATAGTCATGTATTCATTTGTGGCTAACTTTAGTCATTTGTGTGCTGTTCAAGGCGTATACAGACATGGATGTTGTGTGTTTAGAAAACTACTACAACTTTTTTAAGTGAGACTATAGGCTATTTATACTTGAACTGTAGGACCTAACAGTCTTCATGGCAGCAGCATTGTTAATATAATCTAAATCAGGTCCTCCATACTGCCTCCATGTCTACATTTTGACATGTTTATGATAAAATATTAAATCATTCATGTTTTACAATAAAAAGTTTAATTAGAGTTTAAGACACCTCTTAAATTGTTGTCAAGTAAAAACGAGTAAAACAAGCCTTTTCTTCATTTTTGTAGTGAAGTCTTTGTATTGTTCCAGCCTGAGGCTGTCCAGTCATCCATCTCAGTCCCTGTCCTCTTTCTGTCCTTGATTTAAGCTTCAGTGTCAAATACCAGCCAAGCAAGAAAATATTAAGTGAGATTACTCCACTAACACACGTGTATATTTTACTTCAGTCCGTTGGGATTATGACCATCATTTCTCTGTTGTGGAGGGAGGGATGGAAACAGAGAGGATGAATCAGGAACAGGTGGCTGTTCCAGCGTCACATGCATGACTTGATGGCACACGTGGATTTTGTTTTTGATGTCATGATGATGACATTGGGCAACAAAGCCCTAAAGTAACCAGATTTTATGCCAATTTTAATAATTTTAGTCATTCTGTACTTATTTGTAGATTTTAAAGCATTTATTAGACTTTCATCTTAAAATGATAGTTACAGATTCTTTACCTCTTGAATCTGTGATTTTCAATCTTCAGTCCCAGATTTAAAGATTCAATCCTTAATGTACTGATTTAACAGTCTAGAAGTATGTACTTTATTTATGTTTTGTACAGTACACAATTTTTGACACAGGGATGATGTTACTATACTGCAGTCACGGTCTCGAATGAAACGGAGTACATAATGTGAAATATTAAATTAGTAGTCCATAGAGTTTTCAATCATCTTCTGAATGTAGAGAGCACACTCCTATTCACACGAGTACCATATGCTATCTTGCCTCTGTTTCCTAAAGGCTACTTTGACATTTCAATTGTGTATTTTGTGCTTTTTTTGTCAGATTGACAGAATCATCAGGATCCCTCACTGATGGACCAATGAACTACAAGTACAAGACAAAGTGTACTTGGCTCATTGAAGGATAGTAAGTATTGCTTCATGTCAGTTGGTCTGTTTTTTCTCTTTTTCATTCTGTTGCATGTTTTTTGAAACATTTGCGATGGTTTTTTTTAAATATTGTTTGAATTGTTATATTTATTTAATTAATATTGTTACATAGCTCTCTGGAATAATCCATTCTGATTGGTCAAGCACAGCACATCCAGCATTCTGATATTCCTAAATAACCACAGCACATCAATGGATTAAGTGATATCAGACCAACTTCACTGGCGCTACCTAAATGTTTCATATAACAAAAAACGGATAAATATTTTATTAAAATATTTCATCTTCAATATCCCTTTAACGGTGTAAAAGTTTATTTTGCAGTAATGACCGGCTGACTGAACATTTACTCATATGTTGTGACTTGGATATATCTTTGCTACTTTTGAAATGTATTTCATTATTTTTCTAGCCCAAATGCTGTGCTCAGGTTAAGGTTCAACCATTTTGCCACAGAGTGCAGTTGGGATCACATGTATGTCTTTGATGGAGACTCGGTTTATGCACCTTTGGTAGCTGTTTTCAGGTAGGATCAATATAATATACAGAATGTGTTAATAAAATATATTCATTCATAATGTTTCCTTTTACTGTCATTACATATTAAAAGCAAACTTCCCTCTTCTTGTCATAGAACTCTATGCATTAGAATGCATTAGATAGAATGAAGTAAACTGGGAGTTTCTGAATTTCCTACATTTGTTCACTCTTTTATACCCACGGTGCACTCTGATTTTAAGTGTACATTAACTGACATAATAATAAATTGTAATAATAATTATTTTATTGTACTTATGTATTGTATTAAAGGACTCAAATTTAATATAGGGACTAGTGAAGGAGTGAAGGACTAATCACTCCAATCCCCCACAATCCATTGCACACATTACTCAATTAACCAAAGCTGGTGGAAAATGTAACGTGTTTACTAGAGGAAAAAACTTTAAGCCATGTGGACATCCAGTGATCACAACCTGTGACTTCTTCTTGGAGCTGTTTATGTTCTTGAAACTGTCTGTTTATGACTATGGAAACATAAATTTGCTGCCATCTTGAGTGTTTTCGCGTGTCTTGGCAGCAGGTGATACAAGTTGCGATACAGTTTACACGTGCTAGGTGATCTCTTCGAAGTCGTGGGTGCTGTTGCACCTTAACAAGACTGTTTTATTTTAGCGTTTAATGCTCTAGCCTAGAAACCCTAACACTACATGGGTATATTGACCTAATGGCGTTGTCAAACGTTACCGCTGGATTTTATCAACTAGCAGGCCAGGTATGTTTTTATATATTTTTAAGCTATTTAAAGTGCAATATAAAATGCTTTAAATATCCATGCGATTTCAACCGAATATTATTTTTTTTATTTTAAAATAGACTGCGTTCACTACTAGCAATTGTGTGTTTACGCATTGTATTTTCGATATAGTAAAATAAAGTTTTGTGTTTCAAAATGTTCTAGCACGTTCCATTGAGGTTATTTGTTTAGCTTGTGCGATTTCGAGCTGAGATGCTTCAGAAAATGTGATGCAAGAAAACATGGTGAGCATGGATGCACCTTTGTTTGCGTTAAGGGGACTGATAAGTGCCCTAACTAGTGAACTGCTGATTGAGACCCACGGAAATTGCGAGCGCTGCATTGAGTTCCCTGACCTGTTTGTCTGTATTGTCGAAGCAATAAACGATTAAAATAATCCCATTGTACCACATTTCTTGATTTCGTTACATTATTTATTCAGGCGAACTTGCAGTTGTGTACTGTAGACGGGAAAAATCATTTGAAATGTTATTAAAGTTTTAGCAGACAGAGTAAGCCAATGCTCATTACAAATTATGAACAAATAATCGTGTTAACAGATGCACAGAGGAGTTTTTCAGGCTCTCTTCTGGAGTATTACTTGAATAGGCTTTTGTGTAGTGATTCCTGCTGTTTGTGTACTTTACAGACAGCAGACACGCTGGTGCGCGTGCGCGCTCATCGCTTCTCTGTGTCCTGTGGTGTGTCTAAGAGGAAGAATATGAGCTTATTTTCTTATTGAAAAAATACAGGACTCCGTCAATGCTTCCTACTGAGCATGTTTTTAGAGGTAACTTTCTCAAGGATGAGGAAAGGATGAGAACTGTTTTGTTTGCTTAGCAACAGTTAGCGTAAGGCAGCAGTGTTTTGTGGTCACTGGAACATGTGCACTAGTGTGTTTCTGTATATGAATGCAAGCTTTTTTGTACAGCAAGTATTACATAGGTGTGTCTTTGCCATCTAAATTGTTCTTTAATTTTCCAGTGGCATGGTTGTACCAGAAGCAAAAGGAAATGAGACTATTCCAGAGGTGGCAACCACATCTGGTTACGCAATGTTGCACTTCTTTAGTGATGCTGCCTACAATCTTACAGGATTCAACATCTTTTATTCGTAAGTATTATTAGTAACATACAATTAGTTAGATATGGGTTCATTCTTTAATATTACTACTTTTCACATTTTTGAATGATAGTATGTTATGTGCCACTATAATAATTGTTCATATGCCCAAAAATCTAATTATAAAACCGTATACTTTTATACAGTGCCAGTCAAAAGTTTGGAATTACTTTTTTTCTCTACATTTTAGAACATCAAACTCATGAAATAACACAATTGTGACTGTGGAAATTATGTTTTGACTGAAAGTGTGTAAAATAAATGAACACTATATTATATTTTAGTATCTTCAAAAGTAGTCACCCTCTGTCACTCTTTCTCTTGGCATTTTATTATTAATTAATTTGTTATTTTATTATCCAGCTTCTTGATGTCTGATCCTGGGATGCTTTTTAAACAACACTGAAGGAATTTCTTTCTATGCTGGACTCTTATTGGCTGCTTTTTATTTTTATTGGTCCTAGCAATCCATTTTAAAAATGTTTTCTTACTAAAACGTTGGTTTTCTATTAAAAAAAATAAAGTTTTAGCACAATGTTTGTCATGTATATTTTTGTCTACAAAAGTAATTTTAAACATTGAAATATACACATTCTGAAGCATCAATTGTGTTTCAAGTTTTCACTGGTATTGTGTGTCTTTAGTATTATTGTGTATATTTAGTATCTTTAGATACTACTAAAGTAGATTACACCTCTGCACACTCTGAACATCATTTAAACACATTTTCTAACATTAATATTTCAAATAGTGTTGAAGGAGGTTTCTTATCCTAGCCTTATATTGTATGTTTGTCCTATAGGATATTATCACCAAAATGTAGTCTTTTAGTCTTTTGTGGTCAGACTTTAGTACTTTAGTCATGTGCTTAATAATATGTGGCCCAGTCTGTAAAAACCCAGCTTAATTTTTCTGTTTTCTACCTAAAATCATTCTACATAATGTAAAGAATGTTCTGTGATAGTTTAACATCAACCTGGTTTTCACAGACAGGGTCACATAAACTTAAACACATAAATCTAAAATGGTCATTATACCTCCAACTGATGTTATTTCCATTGAATTGTCTCTTTCCAGCAGTAATTCTCAGGAGTTAGTTGATTTGTTTTTTGTTTGTTTGTCCTTTATACACTTGATGTCTTAAGCACTCTCTCTCCTGTGCTGTTTAGGATAAACTCCTGTCCTAACAACTGTTCGGGTCACGGGAGGTGTACTACAAGCAACTCTATCTCAAGCAGTGTGTACTGTGAGTGTGAGCGATACTGGAAAGGTGAAGCCTGTGATATTCCCTACTGCTCAGCTGATTGTGGGAGCCCTGACCGTGGGTACTGTGACCTCACTGGAGAGAAGCTCTGTGTCTGCAATGACAGCTGGCAAGGTGAGGGGCCAGTGATTGTGCAGATGTTTTACTATGTTACTTTATAGAATATCTCCATTCTGTCTGCAAAATATTTAGCTAATATTTGAAAACCCAGTTAAAGTCATTTTTGTGATTTACTGTTTTTTTTTAACATCAAATCATCTAACATAAAGAACATATCTTTAATATTGACAAAGTATAATATCATGTCAAAGATTAAAATCATAGTAATATTTATAGGTGAAGTTAAATTTGGATGCTCATTATCTCTCTTTAGCCTGATTTTTACAGACACGGTCGCATATGTGAACACCTCATGAATTCAGACCTGTGCATTATACACAAGGCTATTTTTTATGTATTGCACTGTCATTATTGATGCATGTGTCATAGGGTTGTTTCAGATATCATATTCTTTATCAACAGTGCCACCTGCTGGTGATGCAGTAATTCTTTTCACGTATCTTGGCATATCCTGAGATATGTTTAATTTAACCACTAGCTGGCAGTGTTGGACAGGTTTTACAAACGTTTCCTTTACCTGCACTGTGTAGGTACTGATATAATCTGTATTAGCAATAAAAAAGAACTTATTAGAATTTTTTTGCCATTTTTATAAACATTTACATACTCATGGATATGGAGTCTGGCTCATTTTAATGTATCATTCCAAAAATGGGGGAATTTTGTTGAAAGATCAAATGTATAACCATTAATGTAAATCAAGTTTCCCCATTGTTTCTAGTCATAAACTTTTGTCAACACAATGAAATTAACATTATCACTTCAGATCCAGACATCTGATTCTGTCAACACATCAATCTTATCAATCAATCACTGTGAACATATACTTCTCCGTAGTTTAAGTCACAATATTTGTTTTTCTCTCTAATGTTTCTTTTCTCAGGTCCAGATTGTTCCCTTAAAGTCCCCTCTGCTGAGCCATACTGGTTTTTGCCCAATGTGAAGCCTGATGGGCAGTCACTAGGCCGGGCTTCCCATAAAGCAGTGGTTCATGAAAATCTGATGTGGGTGATTGGAGGTTTTACCTTTAACTACAGCTCCTTCCAAATGGTTATAAAGTAAGTTTTGCTGCCGAGTAACATTATATTTTCGTACTTCACCTTATACAGATTACTTGATTCAGAGAAATTTTACATCATGCACATTTATGTTTAATCTTGTCCCAACCTTTGATGGATAAAAGTCAAGTGTAGAGATCTGCAAATCTGTGGTGTTTTATATCTAAACCACTAGAGGGCGATTACATTTAACCATGACCTTAGTCATAGATATTTATGAACGTCCTCTTTATAATGAATGTCTTTATATCTTTCATAAATGTACATATACTATAATATTTTTTTCTTGTCATGTGTTTCTTTTAATTAGCTTTCTCTATATTTTGCAGCTATAACTTGGAGAGTAGCACATGGGATATAGTGCCGATCAACAGTGGTCCCCTGCAGCGCTATGGACACTCTCTGGCTCTCTATGAGGTAAACATTGACTGAGGCATGCGTATCGCCATGATTTACATGACAATGCTTCTGAATTGTTTGGCTGTTTGGATGTACGCAAGATGTTGTTGGGATCATTGGTTGATTTGCAGAAGAGGACATTTACTTTTGCCTTTATACTACAAAGTCAAATAATGTTGAGCTTTGTGTTGCATTTAGTTGAGTATGTTTTTGAATATTTTAATCATTTTCAAACAACAGTGCCCACTGCAGATCATAATACAAAAGTTGTTTGTTAAGGAATTTTTAGTCACACGTTTAGAGGAGCTTTTTGGTACCGTCTCTTCACTATTTTGCTTTTAAAATACTTTTCCTTTACATATCTAACAGGTACTTTATCTAAAAGTGTGATTTCTTTATAATCATAGTGGGAAATAAGATTTTAAGTAGGCTGGTGAGATCTATTGCAAGGTTCTGTTTCTAAAAGATGTAAGGAAAAGGACAAGTTGCATTGGCCGGGAATCGAACCCGGGCCTCCCGCGTGGCAGGCGAGAATTCTACCACTGAACCACCAATGCTTGTATGGAAGTGTATGGTGTGTGTGGGCTGGTGGTTCTGGGGTTCAGCCGGTGTGGAGTCTGAATCCAGTAGTGACTGAAACAACATCAACAACAACTGGAAGGAAATAAGAAAGAGTGTAAACATTTTGAGAAAGAGTAGAGAAAGACTTTGCTCTCAGTTCATTGTGTAAGTTGTTTTTTTACAGAGCTATGAAAGCATGTTTGATGGTAAGATCATTGCATAAATGGTGGAAGTGCAAGAAAAACTAAAAGGTCTGGGAGATGACTAGATTAAATTAATGTGGTAAAAGAATGTTGCAAGGAATGTGTGTGAGGAACCCCACAGGCCCCTCAGGAAAAATCTTACACAAGCATTGGTGGTTCAGTGGTAGAATTCTCGCCTGCCACGCGGAAAAACACGGAAGTGCGCCACAAACCGTCAGTGGACGAAAGTATATTGCATCCGTAGTGTTTTAGCACTACCATTGAAAATGAATGGGAATCGGTTTAGGGCCGTTTAGACGCGGAGGCCCGGGTTCGATTCCCGGCCAATGTAACAGGCTTTTTTACTTTTTCAAATTACAATATAAGTGAAACATCTGGCTGAAAAAATATAAGTGGAAAGTCATTTTTTGTGTGAGTGGATACCTAAAAATAGTAGACTGAACTATTTCTAGCATGAAGTTATAATCTCTCAAAGCAAGGCATCTCTTTGGCTAGCTCAGTTTTGTTTAGATAAAGAACCATTAGTGGGGTTTGCTATAGGCGAGACACATGATGTCCCACACAACAGGGCTGAATGTTTAATTTTAGTTATTACACACACAACTGTGAATCCCTAAATGACACATTCTTTATGATTAATTTTCCATTGCGTTGAGTGTTTGGTTTAACTTTCCCCACACACTTTCTCACCATGTATTGATCTCTGGCAAGTGTTGGATTGTGAAGAAGAATGCATATGGTTTGTGTGGGATGTGCACCACAGATCTTATCTGTTCTTCTGGCCTCATTCCTGCTGTTGTTGTTTCACTGTGGGGGAGAAGCCCTGGGACAGATGTAATCTGGTAATCTCCTCTTGAACTACAGGAGGTGGACAGTTTACATGTCTCACAACTGAGATCTGTTTGTGAATTTACATATAGGCATTTAGCAGATGCTTTTATTCAACATGACCTACAAGAGTAAGGAAAACAAAGAAGTGATATTTCTAATTCTTTCATTGCTGTATCTTCCAGTCCCAGACTTCATTCTGAGCAGGTTTCTGTGTGTCTTGCATATCATATAGCTTTGAAGGATTATTGATCACCAGTTATCCTTGACCTTTGGTCTTAAGGCTAACTATACACTGATACACATACTAAACAAACACTGAGTTGCTGTTTTGGTTAATTGTGTCATGATATTTGTGTGTCCTCTCCTTTCATGTTGTACTTTCAGTACTTTCATAGCATCACTGGAAGTAAAAATAATCCAAGACAGTAAGATCTCCCATGGGTGAAAATTGAGAGGCATTGTTGAATTATTTAGATGAAACAAATCATGTCATGGAGATTTGCTCATGTTACAATATGCATCTTTCTTTCTCTCTTTAAATGAATACATGAGCTAAATAGAGATGGTGATGACCATTGTAACTTACTGTATTGCATCCTTATGCTAACTCACTTTATTCTTTTCTGCACTTTGGATGAAAGCAACCGTTAAATGCTTGCATGTAATGGGTATTTGCATGTATTTGGTAAATACAGTAGCTAGCCACAGGTTTACATTCAGGTTAACCATTCTCTAAAAGCTTGATAGAAAAGTTAAGCTGCATTGGCCGGGAATCGAACCCGGGCCTCCCGCGTGGCAGGCGAGAATTCTACCACTGAACCACCAATGCTTCTGTGGGGGTATTTCCTGAGGGTCTCAGGTTTGAGGATTGGCTCATGCTACATTATGCATCACTGCTAATTCGTTAAATATTTATTTTGTGAGAGCAAGAGCCATGAAGACACAAAAAGATATAAACAATCTCTGAGGATATTGAAAAATGACCTGGAGTCTAGTGCATAACCTCACTGTCTAAGCTTGAGGTCTTCACCACAAAGCAGACACTTAGTTAGCCCTTAAATCAGTAGTTTTCACGCTGAAGGTCAGGTTATCAGGTATGTAAGAACTAAAGCGAGGGAATTTAAAGAAAGCAGCACGTTTAGCTAGAAGTTGTTGCTTGTGTTTGTGGTAGTTGCAGTATATTGATTGGCTGTTTACACTGGAGAATATGTGCTCCTGTAATGCAGGGTAATTGGTGTCCAACTTTTGCTTACCCTGAGGTGATAAAATGCTTTGAATGCTATCACAAAAAAACCCCTCTATTTCTAATGCAGCGTCAACATTTTGTGTACTTTTTGCAGGATGATATCTACATGTTTGGTGGAAAGCTGGACGCTGGCCCTGGGAACATAACTGATGACCTTTGGGTGTTTAATATACATGGCCGATCCTGGTCCCTCAAGACTCCCAGCTCTGTGATTCAGGTCCAACGTTTCGCAGTGGAGGGACATAGTGCACACATAGTGGACAGCAGATATGGAGAGCCCATCATGCTGGTGCTGTTTGGCTATTCACCCATTTATAGCTACCTGAGTCACGTCCAGGAGTATAACATTCGTAAGTACTAACATCATCATAGAGGTATGAAAATTATATTAAACACTGTATGTGTAGTTTGGAACAGAATCCATCTAGACTAGTGATGTTTTATTGCCATCTAACTGCCAACTGCAGACAGTTCCTCTGGCTTCCAGCAGAGGGCAGTGTGTTATAAAATGTAGTTGGTATAATGAGGTAGTCTAACACAATGAGTTGACATGGCTAGACTCATTAAAGTGAAGCTTTTCACTTTCTTTTCCATTTGTGGAATTTTCTACTCAGCTCATTTCACTCTGTCACAAACACACACCCACTAAAACACACTCATTAAGAAGTGGTGGTACCTGAAGCTCACTGTCTGGAATTGAACAGTGATTAATGTGTCTGGGTTCTGTTGAGACTCCACTTACATCCATCTCTTGAACTTGATCTCTTTTTCCTCTCTTTCTCTTTTAAAATGAATACATGAGCTTATTAGAGATGGTGATGACCATTGTAACCCACTGTACATGTGTGAATGAATTGCTAAACTTAGAGTAATGAAATAGTTGTATAAAAGACTTTGTAAATTCGAAGAGGCAACAGACAGTGATGTAACAAATTAGGTAGTCAATGAAAAGCATTTTTGAATCTTTGCATCATTTACTTCCATTTCTTTTTCTGACAATTGTTGAAATTGTCGTATCTTCTGATGTTATTGCATTCTTATGCTGAATAGCTTTATTATTTTCTACACTTTGGCTAAAAGTAATGCTCACAAGTAATGGGTAATCGTAGATGTTCCTACCAGAGAGTGGCTAGCCACGGGATTACATTCAGGTTAACTGTTCTCTAAATGCTTGAGTTGCATGGTAGAAAAGTTACATTGCATTGGCCGGGAATCGAACCCGGGCCTCCCGCGTGGCAGGCGAGAATTCTACCACTGAACCACCAATGCTTCTGTAGATGTTTTTCTGAGGGGCCTGTGGGGTGATCGCTGTCATGCTGTGTAGGACTTGTTTTCTGTTCCCCTCAGGTCCATTCTGTTTGTTTTGTGCTACAGTTTTTCAGCAAATGTTTCTGGACATTTTAAATTTGCTTTTGTTTAAGAATTAGGTTCTCAGTCCATGTAGCTGAACCCACACATGACCACAGGAGAGCACACACACACACACACACACACACACACATATATGGAAGGTCTTCATAAGCATTGGTGGTTCAGTGGTAGAATTCTCGCCTGCCACGCGGGAGGCCCGGGTTCGATTCCCGGCCAATGCAACTCATCCTTTTTCCATTGCTTTAGTTATAATCTCTTTGTGGTTTTCTTCTTTTATACTGTTTTGTTTCTGCTGAGATTCGCTAAACTTTAAAATAGGGTATTATTGCAGTGGAAAGTTGGTTACCTTATTCAGTACTACCATGGATTTATATCTTAGTACTATAATATCTACAGTCTAATACCATTACTAAAATACTACAGTTCTTTTTGTTCTTAATGAATTTCATCTTAATACTTAAGCAACTGTTACTTTCCTTTTCTTACCGTGCATTATGTTTGTATAGTCTGATTGAGTGATTTTGCACATGTTGGATCTATGTGCTTCTGAGAGTTGAATGCAACTCTTTGTCAGGCACTAACTCTTGGTCAGTGGCAGAGACGAATGGGGCGTTGGTGCAGGGAGGATATGGCCACAGCAGTGTCTTTGACAGCTCTTCACATTCCATATATGTCCATGGAGGATACAAAGCCCTTCCTGGCAACAAATACGGCCTAGTGGATCACTTGTACCGCTATCAGGTCCACACACACACCTGGTGAGTATTTACGCGAAGTACATTTTGTCATAAAAGCAGCATTTTGTCATCAGCAGAAATAACATCTTTAGTAAGATGATGACTGTGTTAAATTTACTTGTTAAATTAAAATATGACAGTATTTACAAATAAGATGGGGAAGCATTGGCATAGTGCAAGGTTACCTGTAGCTTTTAGGGTTAGTACAGTTTTCCCAGTTATGCCTTTGTGTTGTTTTCCAAACATTGTTGCTTCATTTTGCAATGCAGATGCTCTCTTTCCTTGTCACATTGTGTATGCATACAGTCAATCATAATGATAGAAACATTTCACTTTAATTTGAGATATAAAGTCACAATGGTTTTGGCCTGAAGTTGAACCCAGCCCTTCATCTACTCTTCAAGGTTTTATCTATAGTACCAGCATTGTTTTTAAACATTAAGCATGTTTAGGAACGCTCCGTGGAGCTGCAGATGTACACAAAGCATAAAGCAGGGGTAGAAGTCAATTGAGGTTTCTCAAAGCTAGTTCACTTAAAAGCTGTTGGCTTGCACAGAGAAAGCTTTTTCATCCGTTTCCCCTAAAATGATGCGTCTTCTCTGCTCACAGACGCTTGCTGAATGTTTTTTCTTCTTCTATTCTCTGCTTGGCCTAACAGTGAAACCTGTCTCTAAACGCTCTCTTACCCTTAAAGGATCTGACGCACATACACTGGGCTGGCTGTGCATTCTGTACTCTCTGGTTTTTAATTGGGAGAGCAAGTGAAAGAGCTGCGTGTTGAATCAAACAGAGCTCTGCTTACAGGGCTTGTGGTGTTTTATAGTGTGTAGAGAGGACTTCTGAGTGGACGTAAAGTGATACAGGTGCTGTTTTTTACACACCCAGTAAGGCTGAATCAGAGTTGACACATTCGTTTTTTTGAATGTTTGAAGAAAGGAATCAAGAGAGATTTCCTCTAATCCTACACCAAAAATGAACCAGAACAGGAACATTTTGGCATTTGGCAAGTTGTGAAGGTGGAATAGTCTTGGAATGTTGTTTATCAATTACTATTTTTTAGAAGTTATGTAAGATGTGCAGTGCAGGGGTCTCAACATGTTTGTGAAGGTTTGTCAACTTTATTTTGGCAAACGGTCTTTAACACAATGCTTGTGGCAGTGCAATATATGACAAAGCATCATTCATCAATGTCCTATAAACTTCTTCAAGTGATTTTTACTGTGCAAACTGTCTAAACGAACTATTTCTATTTACTTCTGTTTACTCTAGTGTGTGTATATATGTGTATGTGTGTTTTTGCGTTTTGTCTTGGCATTCATTGTGGACAATAAGGAAAGAATGTGTACATTAACGCTTTGAATCCTTGAATATATACATTTAATAACCAAAACAATTTTGTTGGTAAAGCATAAAAATACTTTTTAAAAAGAAAAAAGACATTGACTAATTAACAAAACAGATGTTGTGTAACTGGTGGCCAATTCCCAGTATTTCAGTGTGTGTATTGTGTGCGCATATGATGCATACATGTGTTTCTGTGTGTGGGTTGATATCTCCATGGTGCCGTAATACTGATGCCGTCCGTCTGCGTATCTGACCTGCCCTGTGGAGAATGACCTTCAGACCAACTGTTTCATCCCATAAGCTTTCATGCACACATACACACACTCACTGCATTACAGTAGTTAATGGATTGTGTGTTTGCCTCTGCAGGTTTATTCTGAAGGAAAGTGGCCTGGCGAGATACCTCCACACTGCTGTGCTGATCAGTGGAGTTCTGCTGGTGTTCGGTGGAAACACTCATAATGACACCTCGCTCAGTAACGGGGCCAAATGCTTCTCCTCAGACTTCCTCTCCTATGACATCGGTATGGACCACCTGTGACCTCACTTCTCTGGTTTCTTACACAAGTACTTTACTAAAGGTGAAGTGTGGAATTTCAAACAGAATTATTGAAGTCATTGTTAATAAAATATACTGACCCCACATTAAATAATTTTTTATCATTCATTTTCTTTCTTTCTTTACTTTATATTTTACTGTATTATCTATTTTTGGTCAGTAGAGCTCTAATAATAAAGTCTTGGCTTAGTGGTACAAAAATTACACACTTCACCTTTATTAACACGTATTGTAACAACAAAACAAAATGTGTTTACTATCTGCCACCATACTGTAGTTTCATCAAGCATATGTTGATATACCCACATAAGACGTGAGTTAAGACTCTTGAGTATAAATGAACCTGGTGTCATTTTCTGTAAAATCAAATGGCATGCACGCTCAGTGCTACCGTTACTGTAAATTGTTTCATTCAAACTGCTGCAGTGTGATATTACTGACAGTTCATTATAGAAAGCTGATAAGCCAGTGCACATCTTCTGGAATGCACAGTTGTGTCATAATAGAAGCTCGCAGAATATTGCAGACATAAGCGAGACGGGGACAGGATGCGATGAGTGCATGTGTGGTGTCTGTAATCAGATCTTTGGTTATACCCTCACGGAAGACCTCCCAGGGCAGGATACCTTAAATAGCCTGCATGCCACCGGCGCATCGTTCTCACTGTGTTCCAAAACCTGGAGAGTTGTCTGTGTAGACAAAATTTTAGGGCATCATAGACATACTAAAAGACTAAAAAAGTTTAATATACTTGTGGGACTGTTTACCTAATACCTTGTGTGTTCTAAATATTTTTTATGTTTCTGGGATTATCAGGTTTATATCTTAACAGCAGGGTACCATCAAAAGTTCAGTAAGCTAAAGACAGCTGCCTACATAGGTGTAATACACCATTGTGGCCCTTTAGGTTTTTAAGTCTGTGTCAAAATGTGTACTGCTCCAGTCCTCTAGTCATAAAGATGATATAAGCATAAACAGAAGTGAGGGGTGTAAACATAACTTTCCAAATACCCTCAGTATGACCTCTCTCAAGGCAAGACCTCTGATGGATTACTGTTGAAACCTTTGACCTCTGTTGGGGTGTAATGTGTGGCCGTAGGCATCTGTCTGTGGTGGTCTGTCGAGGGGGGTGGTAAAGGTGTTGATGATGGTATCTACATGGTACATGTTTCATTTCTTTACACGCTGGGTGGTGCTGTGCAGCAGTGCTTTTATAAAATGTTGGTGTGGTTGTTTTTTGCTTGTGGGCTTTTCAAGTTCACAACACTTTTTTTTCCCTGCAGACTTAGACACTGTAAACGATGATGACACTTTAAATAATAGTTCATAATGGGGCGATACAGCGAACGAAGAGTTTATGTCATGTTTTGCATTGCTGTTATCTTGAAATATTAAACACCAATTAACATGCACAGCATATTTCAGCCCTTCTTTGGAGACCAACGATGACTTTTACGGTTGTTGTTACGGCTCTGGTTTACATGGTCTCAGCGGATCGTGGAGCTCGCAGTAGGTTTACGGCGACCATCGGCAACTTTGCGGGATGTCTTTTCTTAATGTGAGTTTTGTGTAGGAGACTTTATGAGAGGTTCATCCCTGAGTGATTTAAAGCTTTTATTTCAGTGCTGACAGTAATATTTAGCCATCATTAAATCCTCATATAAAGCAGTCAAATGCCAGCGGGCCAGATGGTGTCTGCTCTTTTATGAATATCTGTTTTTGACTCTTTTACAGTACCTGAGGTGGAGAAAGGATGTAAAGCTAAAGAAGGGGAAATTAAGAAAGCAAAAAAGTCTTATTCACGAACCATCCACAATCTATTTAACCAGTGAAGTTTTCTCCATGATGGTTCATACTTTAGTAAGAGTTGACTGACAGCTACCATATTTTGTAGTGATTTTACACACTTGTTCTGGTTTTGTTCTGGTCTTGGCTCTGTGCACCCGAACCACTTTGTCTGATTGCATGGTGTAGACTCCAGTGGTTTGCTTGGACAGCTTTCCTTGTCTTTACATATACTGGCTGCAGGAGCCTGTCCACATATCCATCACAACCACTAAAGCACTGGCCCAAACTGACCCCTCTCATTTTATTCATTATTACAGAAATTTAGGCTGTTTGCTACTCACCAGCAGGATTTCTGTAAACGCTCTTGCTCATAACTGTTGGTCTGATATTCCTGATATTAAAGTCAGTTTGTCCTATAGTATGTTTGCAACATAATTAAATAATGAATAAACTCCTATACTGTGTTACAAGACATCCTTTCAAGTTGGTGTAAAATTGTCGTTTATGTGCAGTTTAATGGATACTCTTTACAAACAAAGAAATTGAAATGTTGTGAAAAGCCTGCTCGCTCTGTGCTAACTTCCTGTTCTTGCATCCCAGTTTGCATTCTATCCATGCTTATTAGTTTACAAGTTCAGTAGAAACACGCTCCAAATCATAGTATGTTGGAAATGATATGGGAGACGTGGCCAGATGGTAAATTATTTGTGGTGGATGAAACTATGCATCTGTGCATTATTTTTCAGCCAGTATTACCCACAGCCTGCTGTGCACCAGAAACTTTGCATCTCTCACTTCTTAAGTTGCAGAAAAGTGGTGAGAAATGCTAAAGCTACAGCCACAGCATTTTTAAAATGAATAATCTAAAACTAACAATGAAATGAAGGGAATGAGCAAAGGTTGAAGTAATGATGAGCTTAGTGATTATAAAGAAAAAGTAAGGATGTTACAGTTTGGTTTACCTGTTTGCTGTTGGAGCATCTGGAGATGTTTTAGTTGTTAATAAGTGGCTGTCGATTGAAGTACTCAATTTGGTTTATGCTTGTTAAGCTGTTGATTTTGAATGTTTTTTTTCTCAATGGCAGTGTATATATTCCCTCACACTAAGAGTCGCTGTCTCTCTATTAATAATTTCTCTTTTAGTCATAGCTTTGGAAAAATGTGCCATTATTATCTTTTTTTTGTGTTGTTTTTCTCACAATAAGGCATTTTTTTTGCGTTGCCTCTTGCCATAGTTTCCCCTGCTCCCATACCTCTAATTAGATTCAGGGAAAATAAACCCTAATTAAAAATTGTAGCGCACTCGCCGAGAGGCGCTGGCAAGCAGCATTTTGTGCCGTGCAGACCTTTTGTTTTTATTCAACCGACAGACTAGGTAGAGCAGATTGGCTCGGCAAAAAAAATATTTCATTAAGCTTGCAATTAAAATGGGTTTGATTTCCTTCCTTCTCGCATCAACCTCCTCTCTATCTATCTTCCAATGTTTTTACGCTCTGCCTCTTTGTCTCCTGTACATTAGCGATGGGAGTTGAGCCAATATCCTGTGAGGAAATGAAATGTAGGCAGAGCCAGTGATGACTATCAGGAGAGGTTTTACCATTTGAGCTGATCTGTGTCTTACTTTTACATCTGTAGTGTGTCAGAGGGCTGTGTTTGATGTAAACTCCTTCTTTCATGTCTTTTGGGCTTATTTTAAAATTCAAGCATTACTGTATTTGGCTGAAAGATATACACCTTTACATTTAACAAAAGTCTTAATACTTTTCTTTACACCTAGTGTTAACAGCGTTTCGTTTCAGGATAATAGCTTTATATTCATACCTGAGTGTATGTAGTATTATTTTACAGTTCACATTTGTGAAATTATTACATCATGCTTAATTTAATGCTTAATTTTTTTTTAACCAAACATTTATGACATTTATGAATTATGCATATGTTATGCATATGTTCCTGAATTTTTTTTTAGCTTTCAATCCCCTATAAAAACAGACAGTGAAATAGATGTGAGGATTTAGAGGAAAGTGTTCCAGTTCTCAAATCTGATTGGGTGTCAGATGTTCCGGAAGTGCTGAAATAGAACCGCACTGAAATGCTTTACTGTTTTGCATCTCTCTATACTTATTTACCCACTTTGTGTGTCTTTATGGATGTTTATCAGCATGCTGTGATTATCTGCAGCATTTCGATTGTGAACTTGTGTCTACAGCATAATACATTTGTGAATGTTTTCACAATTGAATCAAATCCTTTCAGTAAATTCCACTATGCCAACAACTACAATAGTAACAATACAGAGGAATGATATTTTTGGGATCTCTTTCAAAGCAATTGTGTTTTTCAGAAGATATAGAAACAACCAATTAAATCCATTTGAATTTAAAGAAAAATGTGAAACTGCAGCACACAAGCTTAGAAAAACGTTGTCTGGCTGTGTGAATGCTAATATTAGAATTGTTATAGTTATTTTTATAACAGTCCTTTCAAAAGTAAATTACTTGTCTAACTCCTAACTTTCCACTGTCTACCTTTGCAGAGTACTTATACTGTTGGCTTAAATGTTAGATTCTCTGAAATCTGTAGGTCGCTTTGGATAAAAGCATCTGCTAAATGAATAAGTATAAAGATATGATTGTGTAATGTGGCAGTCTGCTCTTTGTCGAACTGGTCTCTATTACTTAAAGATATTTTCCAGTTATCTAATTGTGGCTTAATGGGAATGTCCAATTTAACTCTGTTCCACACTGATTTACACCTTTTGTGAAGCAACTCTCACTGCAATTTACAGGTTGTTAAATGTCATAGTGCATGATAGGGTTAAAAAGCATGAGCATTCCCATTTATTAAGCTATTTAGACACATGGTGTGAAACAACACTTGCTTAAATTAAATGAACATATCTGACATTCTGAAACAAAGCTTCGTTAATCACATTTCCACATGCGTGCATTAGCATCTGCTGTAATACCGCTGCAAAGACTAACAATAGCCAGAGATTAGCCAAATCTCAATCTAATCCTCTTTGTGCAGCCATTTGGCCTTTTTTCTGAAATATTTTATATGCGTATGCTTGTGTGGTTTTAGTTAAACATCAGCTCAGTCAGTAGTACGCACAAGAGGGCTGTTTGCAACCTGCACGCACACTACCTCAGCTGTTCGCCTGGGAACGGGTAAATGCCAGATTTACATATGAATGTTGTGCCAGTCTGTGTTTGCTTAAAAAGTATGTGATGGCTTTTTAAGGAACCTTGTAAAACACACAAGACCATTCCATGCTCAGATTGAGTCTACAGGGAGCTGGATTCAGTTTTCCTTTGTGCACCTGATCTTATGTGATATGCATTAGTACACCAAAGTGGAAATAGTTTTTAAACTTAATCTATGCTGATTAGTTTGTATGATTCTTATCTTGTATATTTTACTGTTCCACAAAATGAAACTGAGGTAAAGTGTGAAAAAGGCAAGCAGTGTCTGTCAATCTCTCTTAAACGCTTAAGCATGACCCTGCAAAGGTATTCAGTTTTTCCCCTTTACAGTACTTTTAAAGCACTTAAAGTCATAAATACATGTATGGATAGAGAGAGCTGCTGATGTTAATGCTGTTGTTTATAGAGTTCCTAAGACTGCTACTTAAATGCATTACTTTTTTCCTGCTGGTGCGAATAAATCGTGTCTGACTGGTGCTTCTGGAAACTCGTTTAATTCTGTTTGATTATGCACAGTTTTTTGTTTTGTATGGCAAACACCAAATGCCAAACACTCCAAAAGTGAAATGAAATAGCACTGAATCTGCTGGAGTTCATGCACAAATGACCTGCCTGGGCCAGTGGATCCAATGGATGCTCACCTTTTCAATTTTACAGTTTCACTCTGTTACAAACTCTTATGAAAACTACCAATTGCTTGAACTAGTTTAAAATCATATTAAAATGCCCCAGGATTCTAAATTGCATTAATGAGAAAACAGGAAAAAACAGGACTTGACCATTACATAAGATTACCATAGATTTACTGTAAAAAACATAATTTAAGTAGTTCAATTAAGTAAATGGTACCACCATTTGTGTTTACTGAAAATGTAATTCTGGTAATTTTATGGTAATTTACCAAGATTGCTGTGTAAAATAGTGTATTGTGTAAATGTATATAGATTAGTGTATCTGCTAACAGCAAAGCCTACAAAGTTTTGGGTTCTTCTCGCTGCTGATAAAGTGCAGATAATTAAGGTAAAAAGCGTGTAACAGGCAGGAACCGTGTCTGATCAGGCAGCCCAGGAGGAACATATGCCACAGAGCTCATGTAACCTGGATAAACACATACAACTCAATACACACAGATGACCTTGTCAGTGTAAAGGTTTAGTTTACATGCAGCGAGGTATTTTCAACACTGCTGTGGCTGTCACTCCTGAGGAAGAAAATCTTTTAGATTAAAATATCAAATTACAACTAATCTAGTGGAAAATGGGTTGGATTAGGGTTATGGTAATATGTTTTTTAAAGATGTTATAATTACATCTAATGGTATGCAGTGTTATTTTGAACTAAGTTTATATGGAATATCATGTCTATGTGTATCTTTTGCAGCATGTGATGTATGGACAGTTATGCCAAAGCCAAATCTTCATCGTGATGTGAACCGTTTTGGACACACAGCAGTTGTCAGTAATGGGTAAGTCCTTGATGTGTTCTCATTCCATTCCTAGATATGAAACACATATCATATACTGTATCATATATATTTCCAGTGAATGCATATGTTCATAAAACGAATAGCTTGAATGTCTCAAGTAACTTTGGACAAGAACATCTACCAAGTGCAGATACATATGACATCCTGTCACACACAAATATGTATATTACTGTCTGCACTCTTCCTTCTTACATGTTCAGATTATTATCTTTCATAAATGTTCAGACTGGTTAGTTAAAAGTTTTAAAAACAAAATAAAAAGGCATAGAGGGCTGTTTTTTCCTCCCCCTAGCTCGATGTACGTGTTTGGTGGTTTCTCCGGTGTCATTCTGAACGATGTGCTGGTGTATAAGCCTGGCAGCTGTGAGGCCTTTCTGGAGGAGGATCTTTGTCAGAATGCCGGTCCAGGCATTCGCTGTGCGTGGGTTAATGAACGCTGTGTTTCCTGGGACTCCAGCCATGCTGATGGCAGTGTACCTGCATCCTTCTGCCCAGCACGGGGCAGTAAGTACCTGTCATTACAAATCACAGATTTCAAAACATTGCCATCGGATGAACTTTCTATAGTCAGTTATGACGGCATATGTTTTGAAAGCATGTGTTAACAATGAAGTAGTTCTTTTCATTCTTAGCCAAATAAGTCAGGAAATGTTGGTCTAGCATGAAAGGGATATTGTCAGACTGTCATTATCACTAAATAAACTCTGATGGGTGTTGATGTGATGTGGAAACTTTCACAATGACAACAGTTTCCCCTCAAGTGTTCAGTTAATCACTCCACCTCAGTTCCCTTCTGGGTTTTCAATTTACTTTATTTGATTTTATGTCTTTTATTAAACAACAAATCCTTGATTATACCTTTTGGCGAATATCATGCATTTTTTGCATGTGATACAAAAAAATCCCCTTCTCTGATGATAGGGTGTCAGAGCAATCTTGAATCATGTAGGCCTGGACTCAACGCAATGCAAAACAGACTGCTGGGATTACCTAGACATGATCAGGCTTTCCAAATAGCTCTGTAATAAAATAAAGTGCCTGAATATCATTTAGAAATCTTTACACTACCTTCTCATCTTGCTGTCTTGGAAACTTTTATTCTAAAGGGCCAAACAAGTGCGATTTATTGAATTGAAGTGTTGAACTGTTTGCTCAAACATACACCTGGAGAGTATTTTACCTTCCCATTAATCTTCCGTCAAGAGATTTGAGTTAATCCACACCTAATCCTATTTACACTTGATACATTGGGGGTTAATATGCAGAGCAAGTCGCATGTTCTGCTTTACCTTAATGGCGAATTGCCTGTTTTCCTTGGGCTAAATCCTTTCTGACTTTGGAAATGCCTGTTGATAATTGACTGAACAAAAGGTCAGCCAGCACATAATAATCTCATGCCGATGTAATTATGATTATGATGAAACCAAACTCCAGCGATTGTGGATACAGATGTTTTTGTCTGTGGGCAAAACTGGACTTGAGAGGATTACTGCAATTACTGCGTGGAGTTTGGAGTGGTATCAAAGGTGGATTGGACTTTAATTAAGTAATGGAATGACACACACATTCATGATGGATTATCCTGCGTAATCTTGCACTTTATCATTGTGCATAGGCGTGGTGTGGGTGGTTGTTCTCTGTGTGCTTCGTATACAGAAGTTTTTTTTAGAGGCATCTGGATTGTCATCATGTTACTATGTGGTTAAATTTTTATATATTTTTTAAAATTGTATATTTTTTACATTAAATTAATTGACAAAATTACACATTAAAAATGTAATTTACAATAATTAACATTTTTTACTTGTTTTTTGTTATGAACATCTGTAAAATATGTATTTTTGAGTCTTATACCTTTCCATCAATATATAGTTTGTCATGATTAGAGTTATTCTATGAAATATTAAAGTAAATGGAAAGTGTTCCTCCTGAGGAACAGTGACGGTTAACAGGTTAAGATTTCAGATATCATGAAAATGTTAAATTCTTTATACACAATTGCACAGTATGTGATAACACAGTATTAACAATGAGAGCAAGCATGAAGTCTTTGTGATTCATAATCCCCTTCTCTCATCATTCCCTGTGTGGATTTTTGTTCTTGATTTCTTTGCTTATTCTTTGATTCCATTCCAGACAAAAGCCAGTTCCTGTGTGACCTCTCTTTCCCAGAAATAATGATGAAAATAAACCAATAAATAAAAACACCTTCCCCAAAACAGAAAAGAATACAAACAACAGTGTTTGTGTATTAGGGTTATTTTTGTCTGAATGAAATAAACTTGCACATTAAACAGAAGTTTCTTCTTTGTCTTTCAGTTTTAATTTGCTGTGCCCTTCCCATGGCATTCACCTTCATAGTTCAACTTTAGTCTTTACCCATGTGTCATATCACACAGCCATTCATCACTACAGCCTTGAGAACACGTGTCGCATCTAATTTCTTTATTGTGCTAATCAGTTGATATTCTTCTCTAATGACTTATAATGTATAATGTTTTAAGTTGCAGCTGATAAGCAGTGTCACCAGTATTCTGACTGTACTTCCTGTACGGCCAACACTAATGACTGCCAATGGTGTGAAGATAAGAAATGCATCTCTTCTTTAAGAAACTGTACTGTGGTGAGTCCAAAACGAGAGAAAATGTTTTTGAGATTGCTCAAAAAGGGCAGGAGTTCGATTTACTGTGTATTTTAATACAGAAAGATTTCGCTTTGCTTTTTATTTCAGGTGACAGTTGAGCTTGCCCGCCACCCTCGAGGTCCTCTTTATCTCAATCCTCCCCCTGCCATGCTATCTGAGAACCAGCTTTCCATCTGGAGACCTGGTATACGCAAACACGTCCAGGTATGCAATAACACCTTGGGAACTAAAAACAGTAGCTGGTGCACTTAACACCGTCTCTTCTTGTTTTTCAGTCTGTGAAGAACTTCAGCAAATGCAGTGTTCGGACTGAACACGTGTGTAGCAGGCTGGTGAACTGCAGGAGTTGCTCTCTTAACATCAACTGCCAGTGGGAAGCACAGCAACAAGAATGTCATGTCCTGCCTGGTGAGCTAACGGATGAATGCCTGAACAGACTGACATATAACTGTAATACAGAAAAAGTAGACACTTATTCTGTTCAACTAGTTTTTAGAAGGTTGTCATTTATCCTATTACCATAACCTTATTTCCCATTGGTATGATGTTAGTCATTAATTTATGTATGAATTAAATGTCTTTTTTTAGGCAGTCACTCAAAAACTCACAGTAGTTGCACACTCCCAGATGTGCACACAGAAAACAAATCTGGAATAAAGGAAAAATAGGCCACGAATAATAACTTAATTAATTATGAACATAAGAGTTTAATTTCTTTGCAGAGTGCATTAAATAATCATACGTTGAGGATTTTCTCAACAAAACGACAGAAGGAAACTCACTGCTCAGCTGTCATAATAGTGACTGATAGCTTAACACCACCAGCTTTAAACTCAAGAGTGCAAACACGCATTCTCGCATCCTTAAACATCTTTATCTGAGATGCACATAAACAGCAAAAACAAATATATCCAGATTGTGCAGCTGGATAATACATCACATGAGTTGACCACGTGAAGTGCAGTAATTATTCAAGGGTGCTGAGCTGTTTATTTAGTTCTGGCTAAATAGGCTTTTCGAGTTTATTGTTCTTTTCTGTTTTCTTCATGTTCTGTTGTTTCTCTCGTCATCATATGGTAGCTTTTATTTTAGAGTAGAATGACGTGTAATAATCTCTTGTGTAGAATGAAGTAAATGTTATTTTTAACTTATTTTTAGTGCTTTGTGGTTTCTAAATTGTGATCTTTAAATTAGACCCTTGTTGATGTTTAAGAATTTGTGGGGAATTATGTGAATAATGTGGGTGTTTGTGGCAAACAGATGTCACTTAATTTCCCAGAGGGCAGCATGGCTTCTTCATTTAATCATTTCAATGATATAATTTGATTTATCCAGCTTGTTTTATAGTTGTATAATACATCTAAAACATCCATATCGGAATGGTCTGTTTGCATTTTTGAGTGATTCGAGCACATTACATCTTTATGTGTACGATTAAGGCCTGAGACTAGCCTATGTTTCTCTGTCTGTTTACAGCACATTTGTGTGAAGAGGGCTGGAACCAGATTGGAGATGCGTGTCTCAGGCTGAATTCCAGTAAGGACAGTTATGATAACGCTCAGCACAATTGTAAGAACCTGGATGGCAACATCGCTTCATTAACCTCGAGCAGACAGGTGGACTTCATACTGGAAGAGCTGCAGAAATATCAGCTTCAGGGAAGGGTGAGTCAATGTTTTTCTGTCTTAATGCACAGCTGACAGTTAGTAAAAGGATTTTAACTGTAATTTTAACTTTTAATTTGAATAAATTTTTAGCCAAGTAAATACTTTTTATTCTGTACCTGTAAAAAAAAATGTTGCATCACATATTCTTACACGTTTTTTTCAATATTGCAACCAATCATAGGTATGTAATGTCGATTGTTAGTGTAATTGGTTTGTGCTGCATTAAATACTATTTTAACCAGCCTCAAATGTGTCGACAGATATTTATGCCCAAAATTAACAAACATAAAAATGTACTTTGGCAAATTTTTTTGTGTCAAGTCCAAATGTGGTGCCAGATTTTTTCAATGTAGGTTTATTTCTAAATATCATGAAAGCTTAAACTTGAACTGAATGTCTGAGTGATCATGTCACTCATGTTAAAAACTCTTTCGGCCCAAAATCTGCTACATCCCTTGGTACAGGGCTGTAAATATTTCTCATGTTAATTAAAAGGAAAGGAATGACTCTCCTTAATCCAGAAGCCCTAGTGATTGAGGGGCTTTTGTCCTTTGAAGATTAACACAGTTTTCTAAAGACCCAAACTTTGATGTGATGTGATGTGCTAGTTTTTTCTCATCACTATTTTGTCTGTAAGCTGTCATTCAAACAGACATCAATACTCACTTTCTTTCCCTGCATTAAACTTACAGCAGATCTAAAACCTTTTAAAGCTGTTAATCAAAGCACACAAAACCCTTTCATACAGGGAAGTTGTTCATTTGAATCAAGAATCAAATTAAAGGTTGGGGTATTGCAAATGTTGTTTGGTTCGCCTTGAATTGATAATTAAATTGTGCATTGGCCTTTTGGCTCTTTGTCTAAGAAGACAGTAAGTAGGAAAAAAGGAATGGATGTGTATTTATAAGCCTGTAGCGTGTCTTACGCACTGAAGATCGGCTTATTAGCCATCAAAACGTCAAGGTGCTCTGGATAAATGTCCAGCTGGATGTCCATAATGTGGCAAGATCAAGTTCAAATCGAGTTCAAACTGAGTTTTATGAAGATGAACGCCTCTGTTCTCTTTCACTAAATTTACTGCAGACATGTCACCCTGTTTATCATTTGTACTCCAGACGTCTTTTCTTTACACTAATGTCCGTAATTAAAGTATTTATGAACGCAGAGTGATAACAAAACATTACACCTGCGGTTAAAAACAACATGAATTTAATTTAAACAAGCTTTATGTCAGATCTGTGCCTCAGTCACCTTGCAAAAGAAAACACAGGTGCACACACGGTGCATGAGAATGTTTTAACAGTGTACTCTGTCATGCAGAAGCTAACTCCATGGGTGGGTCTCAGGAAGATAAATGTTTCATACTGGGGGTGGGAGGACACGTCCCCCTTTACTGCCAGCACACTACAGTGGTTACCAGGAGAGCCAAGTGACTCGGGATTCTGTGCATACCTGGAAAGAGCTGAGGTAGCCGGTCTCAAAGCCAAACCCTGCACTGCCAGCACCGACGGACTGATCTGTGAGAAACCACTTGGTGAGTAAAATTATGGTTAGGGTTTTTTGCACATTTGTAGTCTGTCACCTGTGCTGGGTTTTTCATGGGCGGGTTTCCAGAAAACAGTTTTCTAAAAGAAACTTGTGTTTCTAAATCTACTATATAAAACTTTCTTTTTAAGTTGTGTAGAATTCTGAGCTATACAAACTTCTCAGTCTTTATACAAAATTACTCAAATTCTCTCAAAATCACAGTATTTAAAGGGATTTGTGACCATGTGCACGTATGTGTGATCCTTGCATCCACAATCATTTTTGGATTGTTATAGTTTCATAGGGTCACATCACATATAAAGGGAAAAAGTGACCAAGGACATCAGTCCCAAAATTTGTCCTTTAAGATTTATGAAAACATCCACCCAAAACAAACAGGACTGTAATTCTCTTAAAATTACATTAGAATCGTAAAAGATTTTTTGGCAAGCATTCTGAACGAATAACCTTGCTTTTCTTTGACATCTGTTGTTTTTAAACATGAGCAGTGCTCTCACATCACCTCTGTTGCCTGTGCTGCACTATGTTTATTGGACCTGTTTGAAACACCCTGGAATAGAGACTCGGAGGAAGTGCAAATGAGGCCTTGAATGAGTTTTGGCCACTCCCCCACAGACACATCCAAAGAGCATAATGAATGAATGTGAACTCCTCCGTCCCTCATCCGTGTTCATTTGGTTTGTTTTTATGTCTGATTTACATTATTTACCTCCTTGTGCTCATTTCATCCATTTCTTTTTTTCACAGGAGGTAGTGCACATAGACACTCATTATGAATAATCATGTTGTTAGTAGCATCATCATCAACTGTTGTTAAACGTTTTATATAGAGTTCATATAGAGTTTATACAGAGGTAAAGCTATATAGAGTTCATAGAAATAATTTAAGGAATAGTTCCTCCAAATGTGAAATTTCGAGCATAATATACATATGTAAATAGCTTCCTTTTTTCAGTTGAACACATTCTGTTCTTGTAGTTCACAGTTTTACAAGTCGGCTTGTTGTGAAGTTTAAATTTTAATAAAAAATTTAAATGTATAAAAAATATATACAGTAACTCAGGATATCAGACTTTTGAACCCCACTATATTATCCATAAAGTCTTTATTTTGTAATATTTCTGTGTATTTAACTCAATACTTCTGTTCTATTTTACATGATGCAATTTGCTTGAAATGCCTTAAAATACTGACCCTTGTCATACCCAGTGAGCCCAAACCTCAGCGTGCGCCCGTGTAGGATGCCCTGCGCCCTGCGGACCACCTGTGCCAACTGCACCAGTCAGGCCATGGAGTGCATGTGGTGCAGCAGCACCAGACGCTGTGTGGATTCAAATGCTTACGTCATCTCATTCCCCTACGGCCAGTGTCTGGAGTGGCAGACTGGAGACTGTGGCTGTGAGTGAACACTTATCGTACACACACACACACACAGATCTATAGAGAACACACACACCACATCTAACCTCCCTTCTGTTGTGAGCCTAAGGGAGATTGAGTTCTGTAAAAGCAGACGCTGTGAGCTTTCAGTCCCTTACACAGGCAGATATCAAGCTCACTATATACTCCTGTCATGCTCTGACTGGCCTCTACAAGAAAATCCATAAACTATTGACGTCTGTCCAGCCTCACACAAGAAAAAGACCCAAAAGTCATTTTGTTCTTTATTCAGGCTTTTGACTTGCAGCGTTATGTCTGGTCTTCATTGCTGTTTATTCTAGCCAAGAACTGTCAATTAGACAGAAAAAGACTGTTTGAGGGAGATTCAGAGTGACCAATTACAGCTTGTTTTGTTTTTCTTTGCCGTTTTCAGGTGGGGTTGTATGAAACATTATTATGCGACTACTTCTACTGTAACAGTGACGGTCTCTGTACAAAACACACTAAAAGAAAATGAATTATGGTCAAATTTTCAATATACAAAAGTATAGATCTTGTGCTATAAAGAAGTGCTGAACAAAAATATCAGTCCAGTATCTTGTTAAAACAACAAAAAAGTGTTTCCTCACTCTAGGATGTCACATAAAGCCAACCAATCAGATCATAAATGGACATTTCTGTTTTTTGTGTGTAGTATGTAGTATTAGAGATCAGTAAACAGACTCTGCGGTTTGTGGGCGTATATCTACTCAGCCAATTTATGTTTTAACAGCTCCTCTAGTTCCTTATAAGTAGATTTGCAGAACATATTCCTCTACACATGAGAGATATCATCTGGTCCAAACCAACAAAACCTCATGGCAGAATTTCTCAAATGACTGATGGTAATCGTCTCAGAGCAGCCTTAGGAGTAGCTGACGCTGGCTTACCTTGTATAGTCATCAGCAAGTTTGTAGAGGGATGAAATCATTCTTATCCGCTGTGGTAAGATGCACCGGAGCTGGCATTTTAATGCAGTGTAAATGAGTAGCGCTGCCTGCGTCAGGGACGAGGATGAAAAATAGATATGCCGTCCAACTGAGAGGCATAATGCTTAATAACCAACATATTTCTCCAGAAAAAAACACCACAACAGAAACCTGACAGGCTGAATTGCCTGTCTGCATCATCTCCAGAAGCCGAAAGTCTTTCTTGGCTTTAAAACTCTCTTTCTTCAGTTGTCGTTATAGAGTTACACCGATATTACGGTTCTTTCTCTGTGGATGTGCTGGTCATTGATTTTATTTGCACTGCAGAGACTAAAGGCCTCAAGTGCATTGTTAGCGTGGATGCTGATGGCCGTGTTTCATAAAGACGATCTGTCAAACTATAAACATCATTAAGGTCAGCGTATTGCTGGAGGAATGCTCGACCGTGGAGTCTGATCGGCTCATGGGCAAAGCGAATGTTTTGCTGGAGAATTCTTTTGCTGCGAAGCGCTTTATAGATATACCGGTTGTGATGGAGGATAATTTAATTAGAGTTTTTATATTTAAACAAAGCTCTAGACAGAGATAAAGAAACAGCCAGACAGTTTGATAATACACACCTAATCAAAATGGAAATGAGTGAGTTCACTGGCTCAGTATGCCTGTGTTTTCAATCCAGAAATTTAGACGAAAAGAAAATATCTTTGTACCGTGTGCTAGTATTCTGAGTGTGTTTGATGTTATTGTTAAGCATGATTTGCAGTTTAAGTTAGACTTTCTGACAAATGTGTGACTATTCCTGAGACAAAACAGTATGAAGCTGTGTGCCGAGTGTATGTTTTTGGTCAAACTTATCTTCATTTTAAAGTCTTTGTGGATAAGAGTTTGTGCTTTAAATGCGTTAAAGACCTTAAATTTATTTGCTTTTATTTACTAAAGTTAGTTATCTAAAGCATCTTACATTTAAAGCAACATCACAAACTATTTATCACAACATCCGACAGTAAACGTAGAGCATGCAATGTTTAGTGGGATTAGAGTTTAGAAGGATAATTACACAAGTGTCTGGATTGAAAATTTGTCCCTAGCTGTGATGTGACAACCCATATTGATTTAAATGATTCTTTCTTGGATGATCACATGCAGTATATGTAATCCCGTCCATGACACAGATGTCATTTTACCCATAAATCTTAGCAAAGATTTGTCTGAGTTCTGTTTGGGTCAAACATGCCAAGAACAGATTTTAATATAGATTTGAAATTTGTAAATGTTGTGTTAGTGATGAATGTTTTATTTAAAAGAATGATTTGAGGGTCCTGATAATAAGCCTGCATGTATTTGGCAAGTTATGAAAACACAGTAGGACGTTTGGGTTCTCATCACCTCTGGAGACTTCCAATGTGTCTGTATTTTAAAATAGCGGCTTGCTTCTGAATTTCATTTTAAATTTATAATGCTCATTTGTCAATTTGTGCAACTTTGCACAGAATTTGTATAAAGCCAACCGTGCAGTTATGAAATGTAGAGAAGTAATACTTTTTAGAAATGTTTTGAAAATGTTATGTATAGATTTGCATGTACAATAAGTGTGTAGGTGTCCTTAGCTAGAAGATCATTTTTCCATCGATTTGCCAAAACAAAACGGAACGAAGTGAGCAAAATGAAATGTCTGTCTGTAATTATGAGACGCCTTTGTAATTGTGCCGATTGATTTAAATGAATCATTGTACGGGGTGTGAATAATGCAGTAGGAGTAGAGAGTTCACCTAGAACATCTGTTATGGAAATCCAGATCAGTAATGTAAAAGAACATGCAAATCCCCAGAACTTTTTACAGGATATGTCAGAACTCTGTTTTTTTTGTTGCTATATTATTTTTACATACGATGTGCACATGCACCATATCATAATCAGGACACCTATAGATAATAGTGCATTGTGATAATAGTCTGTTGTGTCACTGACATTTCCAAATTTGAATGTCAATTAAAAAATGAAAAAAGTGTCCATTTGTACAAAACAGCAGCATTATTGAGAAGCAGTTATTAAGCAAATGCATGAAAAACTTAGTCTTTAAAACTTTTAATTTCTTACAATTTCACAGGAAATTTTTGTCGTCAGTTTTGTCATTTGACTTTATGAAGTCATTTGACTTCATCCCATCTAAAGAAAAGTATAGTAATTGGCAATGTTATTGTTATTATAATGTTTCAAACACAGATGTGATAGAGAGGCAAAAGTTATAGATTGCAGCTTTAATTACTTGATTTTGTGAAGAGTTTTTGTAGGTAAAGTTTATCTTAAAACTTCTGAGTATATAGAGATTTCTCCGTTTAGCACATATTTGAATATGATAACCAGGTGGGTCAAGCAGTGTGTCACTTCTAAAAGAGCTGTCTCTTTAAAACTGAATTTCCTTCTCTTATATTCACTTTTGAGTATCATACAGACTGTGATGGCATTCCCTCAGTGTTCCTCTGTCCTGTTTTTAATGACACTCCACCACTCTTTGAATCTGCCCTTGCTATTAACCCCGAGACACTTTTTGACCCCCACACTGTCTAAGGACCCATTAGATGGTGTCTAGTCTGGGGCATATTGATAGATTCTTCTGCCCCTCTCATCGCATACATTTTCCACTTCCATCTGCAGGAGAGGACATCGTTACTGAGAGGTTCAGGCAGCTTTGTTGTAGAAAGTAATATAATGCCAACCAAAGTGGTAAACCCCCAGTGGCAGCGGGAATGTAAATCATGTAGTCTTTTCCTGTGTGTCTTGAACACCCAACGCTCTGAATGTCAGGCACATTGTTTGAATACACATCCGTCTGCCGTCTAAATGTAATAGCACAGAACTCAATTTATTTTGAAATTAAAAGGTCAAGCAACAACACACAGGCAGCGCCGGCTGCTCGGGGAGCGCGCTTTAGCCATTGTAACAAAATTGATGTAGAGTGACTTTGAATGGGAGCACAATACAATAAGTCACATAAAGACAAAATGGGAGTCGTGGCAACTGGTGGTTGGGTGGTTCTGGTCCTCTTGAAAGTCTCCCGTTTGGGTCTGGTAGTATTGCAGGTTTAACAGACTGTGAAAATGACATTTGCGGACTCGAATTTAAAATTGTTTTGTTTGTCCATGGAGAGTTAGATAAAACTTGGCAAGAAGGTTGAGTTTATGGTGATGTCATTTGGAAAAACCAACATGACTCTGCCTATGTATCATTCTCTCACTGGACTTCTTGTTTACCTGTCAGTGATCAGTATAGCAGCTCCTGTGCTGCCAACTAAATAAATGTTTACATAACTATAAAAACATTCGTTTAAATGCTATATTTCATTTACATTTCAGTGGTAAGCGTTTCAGCTTGTTGTTTGCACAGTAGAAGACAGACCCTTAGGAAACAGGCCCATTTGTGGATTTATGACTTATTACGTTGAGTTGTAGTTTTGAGCATGTGAAATAAAAAGCATGATTTTATTTAATCATAAGTTGAAATAGAAAGATGTACATATGATGTACTTTTAAACTATTTACGCAAAACTGTTTACTTTTGGTTTTGCTCTGACTAATATTTTCTCACGAGTGTTCGCTTTCTGGATGACTCATGGAAAAAGTTTTTAATTTATGTTTTCTGTTTCTAGCTCAGAACTGCTCAGGTCATCGTACATGTGCTCAGTGCTTGGAACAGCCTGATTGTGGATGGTGTGGAGACCCCACAGACACGGGTCAGGGTCAGTGTATCGAGGGATCATATCGTGGACCAATGAGAAGCCTGAGCAGGCAGAGCCGAGAGAGGGTTTTGGACACGAGTCTCTGCTCAAGGGAAAGAGGCTATGACTGGTCATACATAACCTGTCCAGGTGAAAATAAAACTACACAAATGAACTCACGAACAGATTTTTTTTAGCTTGTTTCAGCTGTTATAATTACCCTGATTGTTAAAATTGTGTCGTGTGATTTCATACACATCATGTCTTCTCTGAATGTTTCAGCATGTCAGTGTAACGGGCACAGTACATGTGTTAATGTCAGCGTATGTGAGCAGTGTAAGAATCTCACAACTGGACTGCAATGCCAGACCTGTCTACATGGGTACTATGGAGATGCCACTAATGGAGGAAAATGTCAAGGTGAGATGCTTGATCTTAAATGTATGTGTACAAATATTTGTGTGTTAGTTTGTGAACATTTTCCCTGTCATGTCATTCAATACATGACAATATTTCCAAATGTGACCCTGTGTGTAAAATCCAGATTTAAGTCTTAAAATATAATTATGAAAAGCATCAAGGTGGTCAAAGCCATAAAAATGACAATAATAGGTAATGATTATAATTATACATTTCAAGATACTTTGCTTACATTTTCATTTATAATACTGTTTGATGACACAAAGTTTTATTATATTACATGAAACAGTACTTCCTACAGTCTTTTTTGGGTCTTGTTTAGTAAATATTATAGAAATTAAGGTTACATTTTTACACAATGTTCTTTATATTGTGTAGAATGACTTTATGTAAAAAAACCCCAGTAAATCACGATAAAATGATTGGGTTTTCACAGACAGGGTCACAAATATTTAGCAAAATATAAAATATTAATGGTTTTATGTTTGCTTTGTGTGAGCAATGGATCAAAATCCATTGATTGTTAATCATTAAAGTAAAATGAATTAAATGTGTTTAAAAAGAGAAGATGAGTGGATAATGATATACTTGTTCTTTGGCAGTCTGTCTCTTTAAGGCCACACATGTCATATCAAACAGTAATCGATTAGTGCTGTAGGAATTTCTCTAAACAGACTTCGACTGTTTGTCTGCATTGTTCTCAACACCCAGATGTACCCCAGGATATCCCAGTGTTCCCCATCTAATTTTGCTTTAATGCTTAGTGTTGACATATTTCATTACGAGTGCAGCATGTGGCCCGACGCAAATACTATTGATTTTATGTGGATTCCTCAAGTTAGTTCATCACTGTGGCTTTTCTCCTGGTTTCATATGGCTGAGTCTGTATACGAGCTTCATCGCTCTTAGAGATGAAACTGCAGAGAGAGGCTGAGAAAGAAGCGAAGAGACGCTAGGAAGGAGGTGTAATAACATCATTCTCTGTCGGACAGATGCACATTTTGTCCACATTCAGTGTGACATTAAATCACTCTTAATCATTTTCTTATTTCCTGGAGTCGACTGCTGTCCCACCTCCTCTGCTATACGAGCAGTCCAGTGCTCACCGTGGAGATATGATAGATGTGATTCTCTCTCTCTCTCTCTCTCTCTCTCTCTCTCTCTCTCTCTCTCTCTCTCTCTCTCTCTCTCTCTCTCTCTCTCTCTCTCTCTCTCTCTCTCTCTCTCTCTCTCTCTCTCTCTCTCTCTCTCTCTCTCTCTCTCTGTGATTAAGAGTGCTTTATTGACTGCTTGCGGGTGTAAATATGCATGTGTGTTTAATGCTTGTGATTGTGGTGGCTGCTAATCCCGCTGTGTCATTTTTCAGCGTTAACGGGCAGAGGAGATTTACCTCACCTTGTACACTAATGCGTTTAAGCCAGTGATCTGTGTTAGATTAGACAGCAAGAGATGTAGAGCGGCCCTGTGTAGAAAACGGGAAGGCTGGAGAGATATCTCTTACGGAGCGTGTGTGCGTTGTCTGAAGGAGAAAAGAGACAGGCCATCAAAGAAAGACCAGGGTAAAATATGACACATGGTCTGCTGCCCTTGAAGAGGATGGGACAGAGAGAAAACAGAGACTTTGGAAGATGGAGGACATTTGTCCACTGAAAATGCTTTCTTAGATGGAGAACAGAGATCAGATAGGGCCCTTTGGACCGTGTGTGTGTTTATTTACATGTTTGACTTTGCTTTTCCAGTAAGATTACAGTATAAAATATCTGTGTAGTTGCATTATTCTGTGGTATTGTGGTTTGAAGTGGGTCTTCACAAACACAAACTAATAGGCTGCGGCATTGAGGCAGTTTGATATGATTCGTCCTATTTAGAGTTGCTCACAGGAAGGATTGTTGGTATAGCAGAATAATTTTCAGTGTAATGGATCTGACAACTCCATATTTTCCGAAGGGAGTGAAAGCGAGATGCCCTGAAAAGGGCAAATAAAAGGTTTATTGCTTTTGGTGCAGTGTTGCTTTGGTCATTTCTAGCATCTCACAGTCCTCACCAAGGACTGTAATGTTATTTTTTCTTTCTTTTTTTTGCTGGGTACTTTGGAGGCCTACTTAAACTGTTTGAATACAGTATGTTTGTGTATATTCTCCAACTCTCATTTATTGTGCATGTGTATTTGTCTGTACTGGTACTGATCCTTGATATATTGTTATTTTTAATACTTAGTATGACAAACAAAGGCAAACATGACTAGTGGGCAGCGTCATGCACATGCATGTGTGCAGTGAGCATAAAGTGTGTGTGGAATCTAGTATAATTTGAACCAAACCTTGTGAATTTATTATAATTTATTACTCAATATTGGTTTAGAATCTTGTGGCTTTTAACTTGGCGTTTATCTGTGTACTTGTGTGTACTTTAAACTTTGTGTGTGTTTGTGTCTGCGGTGTGTGTTTGTACCCTGCAGCGGTACTATTCTTGGCCTCTGACTAGACACATACACAAATCCACATACACTTTCATTTTCCCTTTTTTGTATGACCTGTATAAGTCATTCATGGCTTTAGGTGTAAAACACACACCTGTTCAGTCACGCATCACAACAGCCGATGGTGGACTTGCAGTGTGAACACACATGTTCTTCTAAATATGGAGATTTAAATGCATCTTTTGGAAGAGCATTTTCTTTTCATTTCAATGCAAATAGATGAACTACACTTTTATTTACATTTTAGTCAAGCATTTGCAAAGTTTAGTTTGTCTTGTGTAGATTATAGTAGACTTGACACAGTCCTGCTATGTGTGTCTCAAGGCTGCAGATATAAAAACAGCTGTTTACTTGAGTTCTGTTTTTGGTCTCCACAACTTCTTTTCAATAGTTTGATTCTGAGTGGCAGTGAGTGGTCTCAAAATGTTTTTAGTGAAGCAAAATGTTTTAGTGAAGCACAATGTAAAGACATTGTGTTTGTGAAACCATGAATCCATTAATGCATTGCAGTGAACTGACATCAGTGAACAACAGAGCACTCACAAATGCACTTGATCTCTCTCTCTCTCTCTCTCTCTCTCTCTCTCTCTCTCTCTCTCTCTCTCTCTCTCTCTCTCTCTC
Source organism: Beaufortia kweichowensis (assembly GCA_019155185.1). Lineage (NCBI taxonomy): Eukaryota > Metazoa > Chordata > Actinopteri > Cypriniformes > Gastromyzontidae > Beaufortia > Beaufortia kweichowensis. Next base: position 11,979,947 of record CM032801.1, on the reverse strand, counting down.
TCTCTCTCTCTCTCTCTCTCTCTCTCTCTCTCTCTCTCTCTCTCTCTCTCTCTCTCTCTCTCTCTCTCTCTCTCTCTCTCTCTCTCTCATATGCTAGGTGTTCCAAAATGATTTTTGTGGTGCCAAATGCAAGTAAAAATTGGCTTTTGTGAATAAGATAAATGTGAATAAATAAAACTTTATTTAGACCTGCTGCATTGCAGGATTTAGTTAAATTATGAGAATGATAATCTGACCCCTGCCAGTGTAAATGATATTAGCAGTTAAAATTAACCACACAAATCGATGGATAAAAATAATAAAGAAAACATCTGAAATAGAGACTAATTCATCTCGTATATTATGCAGTGAGTGACACACTATCCTGGACTGTTGTCACAAATATGCAAAAGTATATTTGTTTCTTTATATATACAGAAATATAAAATGCAAAATCTCATGTATGAAATATTCACATTTATTAATTCACATAAATTCACATTTATGTGAATTTATTCACATTTAACCTTTCAAAACCTATTCAACAATTCAGAAACCAACATTTCAGATGTTTCGCTCATGATATTTTCTAATGAACCGATGAGCAGTTTTCTACACCTCATTTAAAGCAGAATGTTCATCTTCTCAACCATCAAGTAGAATTTTTTAATCATGTACTAATTTTATCCAGTTCTCGCATGCGTTCACACTCAAACGGCATCATGCTCTGTGAGTATGAGCACATGGTGGCAGTCGTATAAAGCAGACAGAGGAGGAAGCAGACACAGATGGAGCAGAGCACTCACATGCCGTACACCTCCTCTCTCCTAATCTCTTTAAGGATTTGTATGAGGTGACGGTTTGTGTTTGCACACAGCGAGGTCTCGCCGGCGTCTGTCCTCATGCTCCTCATCTGCAGCAAAACAACTGTGGCATATAATCATGTTTTGCCACATTCAGTTTATGTTCTACAAGCTTTTGTTGGATTTGGGGTGATTGGAGTGTATTGAAGAAAGGTCATACTTTGTAACATTCTCTATAAATAAAAGTAAAGGAGTGCTATGGGAACAGCAGGGGTGCCTGTAGCCAATGGTCCCTCTAATTTTTGTTATTTCTATGTGTTTCTATAATGCATGGCCTCTGTGGGCTTCCTTGAGCTTGTGCCATTCCTGTACGCTGTCTCCTCACAAATTAATCAACGCTGCATATTTATTTACAAAATTTTTCACAGCTTCACTTCCATACTGAAAATTAATGGTCATTCGGAAAAACTCTGCTCATCATTTATTTAATTCTAGTTTTAATAGTTCCAGCTTTCCCCACATATATATTTTAAGTCTGCTTTGCCTGCTGCACAGAACCTTTCCCTTTTTTTTTTGGAGAAGCATAAAATCAGAAGTAATCAGCTGTGCATATGCCCATCGTAAAAGGGAACAATACCCATAGCAAAACAAAAATAAGCATAGGATCATAAGGATCAAGTAAATGGGATGTTTAAATGGGATTTTGAGATTTGTCAGATTTCTTGCATTTGTTGATGTCACCATCTATAGTCAGCCTAGTAATTATAAATGCAGTTGAGAATCGAGAGCAGACTTTTATGCATTGCTTTACTTTTCCGTTTGTGATGTTAACATATTACATAGATTGACATGTGCACATAAACAAAACTATGCTAAAGCTATTTTTCCCTTTTATGTGCAATTTAAAATCGGGCTAATCAACCTCTGTTGATTGATTTTGCTTAAGCCATTTATAACCTTTCCTTGATTAAAGAAACACATTTTACGCGTTTACATGACCTGCCACGGAGTAAGCAGGTAAACTTGCTCAATAATACATTTTTTGTTGTGTTTTTGTATTATTTTTACTTTAAGGCTTTTTAAGTCTTCATGAGACATCAGTAGGAAAGAGTTTAAGTTGGACTTGAACCCATATCTCAACACTATTCTTCCATGTGTGGGGCTTGTATTCTACGGTTACAATATGGATCTGCAAATGGAGAATGCTATGTAATAGACTGTATAGAACAGCAGTACAGTATCTGTCCTCTAGCTTCTGATGTCCCTGTACAGTGACTCCAGTCTCAGAGATGTCTCCATGGAGTCGGCCGGCAGCATCTGCTGTATTTGGCTCAGAGTAGTAACACATCACAGTGAGCTGACAAAAGAGGGCACGAGGGCCAGAGCACCAGGTTCACCCTCCTTCCCATTAATTAAAACCTTCTGCCCTATAGAGGTGAGTGGAGAAACACTTCCCTGGAACCAATTTACTCAGAATGACTGCCTTCTGCTATTATAGACTGCATGTGTTGTATAAATAGGAACGGAAGAGCTTGAACTCTATTATGTCATTTTGCGTCAGAGATGGGGACGGTAAATTTGTTGTTAAAATGATTTTATATATTATTAAATATAATGGATGTTATTTCCCATACCTTTTTTATGTCTGTATCTATTTAGATAAGACTGCAGAAATGGTTTGGTGGTTAGCCTGCTAACATGCCTGGAATGAGTAACATTATTTAGGGTTCAGCACATCTAAATACACACATGAGTGATGTAGTCAAGGGAAATTGAAAAGAGTGAAGTGCGTTTTTTGTTTTGATTAAATTGATGTCAACTGCATTTTTTTTTAGTAAAGTGATGATGAGTATTAGTCATCTTTTGGGGATGACATCATTTTTTAAGAGGTGAGATTTCAGATAAATGTGCTGTTTATAGTGATATGGTAAAACATTTTTTTCTGTCTTTATATCTTTCTTTCTTTCTTTCTGCCTGTCGTCTGTCTGTGAGCAAAAGTTGTTGATCATATGCAAGACTAAGATGAGTGCTGAGATGAATGCTTATGAATAGCTTTCTGATTTTATAGACCTCACTGGGTTTCAGAGAACGAGAAAAATAAGAACTCCACTTAAGTAGATGGATGATATACAGACATCTGACACATTGAGAGAAAAATAAAGAAAAATCAAACATTTAAACAAACCATGTCAGCAGAAATAAAACTCAAATACCCACTTTGCTTTATCAGATTCGACTCTCAGCCAGTTGTAACATCAGAATAAATTGTGTCTGTGCCGTGTTCATTTCAAGACTGGTTTAACTTCCATCAGCTTTAATGTCATCTGTGTGTCTGTGTTTGTTTGTATACGTGCTTCTGTTTGTGAAAATTAGCTTTCGCTCCGGTTTTGTCACTTATGTTTTGCGGTCTGTTTGCAAACAAATATCACTTTATCTTCTGGCTCTCGCTTTAATGCCATATTCATTTCCTTTATTTCATTACGTTTTTGTGGATTATGGATCTAAATGAAGCACATCCGATGTATCATAATATTTGTGTGCGTTATGAAAAAGTTTGTTGGACATAGTTAGTTGACTGTGTTCATTGTTGAGTGGGTTTTTTTGTCATTCTCAGAACCTTGATGGCTTTTGGCAAAAATATTTATGAGCGAACGTACGTGTGCGTGCATGTGAGTGTGTGTTTGTGGTCTGTTGCTTTCAGAATAAGTGCTGAAACAGCAGCTTCAAGCAGTGCTGTTTCTCTGCTATAATGTGAGTACATTTTACACATCATAATTTAGCTATAAATCTTTTGACAGCGTGCATGAAGGAGCCACCAACGCTCTGCCACAGTCTATTCTCACATTCCTGTCAAAATGACACCTATTAACATGAGGCACATACACACATGATGTAAATGAGCACACGTGATCTCATGTGTCACTCCCTGGTGTTGACAAGTTGATTTGAAGCCATTTTATGTCTGTGTGTTTTACGATTTCTTGATAAATGTATTTTTTGTCTGTATGGGCTAGTGTATACATCATCAGACTCTGAGAGTCTATATTGTGTAAAACTGTGACTTCTTTTTATCCTTAATATAAAATTGCTTGGTCCACTATATACTTTACACAATTAGGACTGATGTAGATTTTTAACGTGGTCTACAGAATAGACTAGTTGTGCCTGGGTGGTTGCCAGGGCGTTGCTATGCATTTGCAAAGATGTGCTGAGTGCTTGGTGTTGATGGTGGCTTAGATGTCTCTAGAGAGGCAAAAAAATATTTCTCGATAGCCGGTATGAAAGAGCGATTGCAGTGCATGCTGGGGAATTTTAACAGTTTTGTAAAGAATGGGCCTGCAGATAAAAAGCCTGTATCACTTGAGTTTCAGTCTGTGTTTTCTACTTTTTCTCTATTTGTTTTATTTATAAAAAACTGTTGTACTGTTGTTTGTGACAGTCAGTAAATGAGAGCTGAGAAGCCCAACCTAAAGCTTTTACACATGTGAATGAGAGATGGTATGAAATGACACTTTAGGTGGAGAGTGTGTCATTTATGTGTGATCTGCTGACATCGGTGTAATGGATGTGAATGTGTGCAAATACTCTATTGCCGCACACCAGTAATTCACCCACAAAAAAGTGGTTAATTGATGTGTAGGGTAGATATGTGACCGGATCAAAATAAACACGTCACATCATCATAACATGCAATCACCTCGCTTTTCTCTCTCTGTGCTTGAAAGTGAATATACTGACAAACATGTGCATCTTAGCTGAAAAACTCTTGAACAGCTGTTAGAAATTCATTCAGTACAGGGTGAATCTATCAAGTCCTGAAACAATATTCCTTACCAGCCAATCATATTTTAGAGTTTGGTGTAGTAGAGTGTAAGTGTCTTGACCCTAACATGGGTCATTTTTATTCTTCTTGATAATTAATCTCTAATGGCTACGTAGTGTTTAGAGCTCTTTGGCATAGCTGTTCACTTTTGTCAGAGGGTTGTAAAGAATAGAATAGTCTTTTGTTGCTTGTTTGGAAACCACACCTCAGTGATGCTAATCTCCTTAATGAACTCTTGCTGTTGAGTAATGAACTCTCAGGTTTAGATTTCTGTGTGTGTGTGTTTTTATTTACTGACATTACTGTCTGATAACCTGTAATGAGAAAGAGGAATGCTGGCCCAAGAGATGTGGTTCGTTAAAAAAATTGTCCACCCAAAAGTGTGTATTATTTACTCACCCTAATGTTTTTTCCAAACCCATTTGACTTTCCATTAAACCATAAAGCATTTTCAAGAACGTCTTGTATTTTCTATAAAAGGAAAGTGAATGAATTATGCCGTAATGCCCTACTTTTGTAATGCTTTTTTACTGATTTGTCAACCTAGGCCATTAATATATGTTAATATTTCTTATCTCCTCTCCAGCCTGCAGATGTAACAACCATGCCACCATCTGTCACTCAAGCTCAGGGAAATGTTACTGTACCACTAAAGGGGTCAAAGGAGACCAGTGCCAGCTGTGAGTATGACTACATTACCCATCATCAGCATCCTCCCGTCAGACTGTCAGTCAAAACCTGATAGACATCAATCTCTCTAAACAGACATTTCCACATATTATCAATCTCTCATTAGCATCAAACCACATTTTATTCACATTTTTAATTTCTCTCTTAAGTTCTTTGTTACTAATTTCCTCCTAAAGTGCTCTTCTAATCCCAGGACATTCATTTTAATGGCAACCTCTGCTGTGCTGTGTCAGCGGGCCTGTTTTCTTAGTAGCAAAGGGAGGATTTCGGTGGTTTAAATAGCACTATTGGGGCCGACGCTGTGCCCTGTGTGAGTATGTAGAAAAACTCATAAAGACAGACTGCTGTGTGGATGTATTTATTACAGTCTGCATCACGGCCACGGCAATGATAATGTATTATGCAGTAATTAGTTCCTCAGGACTTAGTTTTTAAAAGTTTCTCTCTTTTTCATACACCCTCAGTCGTTTATTAAAATAACACTCAAATGACCCATGGGTGCAATAATAGTTGAGACACAGGCTAAATAACCGAAATTTGAACTTTGACTGAAAGACCATGTTGGTTGATATCAGCTATGTTTATGCATGGCTTTACTGGTCCAGCACCAAACCAGTATAAACTAGCACCACTTAAATTAATGACTAAAATCGCTAATCCATACCAGGCGGTCTTTGCATTTCCACATGTTGTTGTGAACAGTCACCAACAAAGTTAAATTGTTTATATGCCTGAAGTGGCTACCGCTCTCACATACTTTCACATCACCATGGGAACCACTGAAGTGATTAAAGACAGTGACTCACACAACCTGAGAAATGGCAAAATGTGTGTTTGAGAGCTGAATCACATGGCGTTAAGCATATAACAGATTTTTTTTATAATTGCAACATCTTTTCCATGACGATCATGTGATGACATCTCCATATGGTTTCATAATCTCAATATGAATTACTTTTTAATGATATAGCATGTTGTTGGTGTGATAAAAACATCATGTATTTGACAGACAGATGGATGTCTATGGTCGAGTGGCGGAACTAATTGACTGTTCTGTGCTGTCTGTTCTGTGTGCATGTTTGTGAATGAGTGTGAAAATGAGTTTACGCCTGTTCTGGGTTCTTCTGCGATCTTGACAATTACAGTTCTGGATCTGTTTGTTTATCCATGGCTCATTCTTTCCTTTTGTGTGTATGTGTGTTTCCTGGTATTCCTGCAGTGTGGGGACCAAATGTCCTCACAAAGATTGTAAGACCAGTATTTGTTTACCTTGTGGGGACATGATCCTTTATACACTGGCAAAACCATATGAACACCGCTTGTTATTAGAAGTTTGACTGTTTGAGCTACAACTTGTACAAACAGGTGCATCGAGTTAAGCATGCAAAGTACTATAGTGTTAGATGTACTTTTCCTTTTTTTTAGCATGACAATATCACAAAGCGAATAGCATAGCATGTGCACAAAGCAAATTCCATACAAAATTGATTTGCTTGAGTTTGATGTGAATAGCATGAAAGTCCAGATCTGAAGCACATGAAACATCTCTGGGATGTATTGGAATGTCATCTGCTGACCAGACTTCATCATCCAACATCAGTGACCTCACCCTTGATCTTATGCCTAAATAAGAGAAAATACTTACAGCCTTGTTCCAACATTGTGTGGTAAGACTTGAAAGAACAGAAGAGTTATAACAGCTCAGGCAACACCAGCTTCCTGTTAATTGTCTAAAATGTTTTTAGGGAAAAATAGACACAGATTGTTGATTAATACTTTAGATAATTTGATCTTGAAATGTTGGAGTTCATATTGACATCTCTGACAATTGATTGGTGTTCTTGATTATTGATTTGGTGTCTTGGCAAATCGTAGCACAGTGCGTGACACTGTAAACATATGAGATCTCTTTTGAATTCCTAGGTACATGTAATGTGAAGAATACTAGGGTCTTTGTCTTTGTTTAGGGAGAGCAACTGAAGTGATCTGATTTCCTGTGGGTCTTAGTGATATTTTTTCCCCCATTTATCTATAGAGTCTGAATATGGAGAATGAATATTTTCTGTGGTGTTTTGAAAGCAATCAGCTTGAAAAGGCAAAGAGTTCAACTGGTATTATAAATAGAGTGAATAAGAAACAAAGAGACCACTCCTAATCTTGTTAGACAAAAGATCCTGAAACAGACCTTGCTGTTTACTGTCTGTGTTGCTCTGCGTCTATGTGTGTTTGAATGCATCAGGATCACAGAGAGTCAGAAGGAGAATGTGAGTGTTTGTATGTGAGAAAATAAAAGAGAAGGACGGATGAAAAGAAGAGAGCTGGCAGGTGTCCTGTTGTAGTCCGTTTCCTATAATGAGCACAGCACAGCAGGAGGAGAGAGGAAGATGGAGGCGTTTAGAAGCCGGTAGAGGGTGGAAAGGTGGTGTTGGTGAAGCTGTCTGTAAAGATGCACTTCCTCTTAGCTGGATGCTGTTGCTCTAGAGGGATTTGAGAATGCGGGCAATCAAGGAAGAGAGAGAGAAACGCAGAAAGGGTTAATGGCGGAGTACATGGTGGAGTTACACAACACACAAATATTTTTGCATTTAAGTTTCAGTAGATGGAAATATATGGATATTTATAGATCACATTTTGCTTGCTTGCAATGCATTCTGGGATTGTCTTTTCACTTGTAATACATGTGCTACTTTACAAAACATAGATATCTTTGGAGACAAAGTAATTTTCCCTTCATAAATTGACCTACTAGGTTTCAGAACAGATATTCAAGTGATATTCAGTTAGCCTAAGTGATGTTCAGTGGTGCTGTAAAGCTAATTAAATGCATTATACAATTTTCATCATTCATATTATTGCCACCCCATCATATTTACAGTATAGCCTTGAGGAGCTCTATTATTTGTCTATTATTGCTTTCATGAATCGGTTGCTGCCTCATGAAAATATTTAGTACTCTATTGTTTATTAAAACATCATTTTAATTCATTCAATTCATTAAGGTTAATCTTTCTCTAATACTCTCTGACCTTTAATGACAACAAAACATTATAGGTGCTGTGTGAGAGAAACAGGTGTTGTCAATTGCCAAATGGGTTTATTTGGACCCTTATTTGGATCAGTTTTATGTTCTGGCCCTTCATGGCCACATATTGTGTGCGCACCTTTATCAATGTGATTTATTGAAATGTAATAATGTACAATCTTGAGAGCAAATCAGGTTGTGGAAATTGCTGGGATGTGATGAAACGGACACAATTATTATCATTATTAGAGTTTTTCTTTAACGCTCTCTTGGGTGGCTTGTTTTTCTTGGTTTTTGTTAAGGGTAATTTATAACATTTGTCTCGGAGGAAAATCATTTCAAGCAGACAGCTGCAGATAGTATTATTATTGAAATGACACTTTTGGCTTTCTATAGTGCCTGTTGGCAACATCTAACTTCTAAAAACATTTAATTTGAACTTTCTTTGAGCCAGAGTTTTTTTTTTACAATGGTAGGCGTATTTTGCACACATTTGTAGGCTGATTTCCCTGATGAGTGTTAAAAAGTGGCTATATGGTAACATCAAATCAGTTTGATACAGCAATGTGGGCACAGCCAATGGTGTGAGTTTAGGGCTGGACTATTTGTTACACCAACCAATGACAAACTTGGTCCAGATCTAGGACATTTACATTTATGCATTTGTCAGACAATGTTTTACAAAGCAACTTGCAGTAAATGACACTTTATCAGTACGTGTGTTTCCTCAAACCCACCTCGGTGCTGCAACACAATGCTCTACCAACTAAGCCACAGGAACAAGTATAATGAGATTTTGCAGTTGTGTAAGGGACACAAATTACACGGCTTTAATATTCCTTTATATAATTATGCTTATTGTGTAGTTTTGTGTTCATGTGCTTTTGGTCGATGAGAAAACCACTATTTAATTAGACGTGCCCTCTTGAGGAGTAAGCAGTCGAGAACGTTTTAACCCTGGGAGCACGTGTGTATGCATTTATGAGACAGATCTAGAACACGCAGTCAGAGCTGTCTCGCTGTGAAATGTGACACTCGGCGGATAATCTGCTAATTCAGTCTCCTGTGAGCCGGAGCCACACGCACTGTTTATTCAGTCAGAATGAGATCCTGTAACTCCTTCTCTGTTTTGCTGCAAAGAACGAGAGAAGACCGTTCGCTCACTTCTCTTCCCCCCTCACCTGTTTCTCTTATATCTTTCCTTTCAAACTTTATGCATCAGTACTGGACTGATGACCAGAGGACAGCCCCACTGACTGACACCTGCTGTTTTCATTTTCTCCCTCTCTTTGCTCATTCAGTTCCTGACGTATTTCTCTCTCTGTCTCATATTGTGTTGGATTGGGTGCAGTGGCTTTAATCTGGGATTCCTGACTGACTGCTGACACTCCACACGAGCATCTCATACTCATGCTGCCTCGCACGTTTAAAATTCAGGAGACGTTTATCGTCTGTAAGAAGTACACAACAGGGATGTGGTGGCAACAGACTTGAAAGCTGTGCGTTGTGTGGTGCAATGGCAAGAAGCGATGACACACAAGTTCTTAAGAGATAAATCTAACTCTCAACTGCTTGTATTAACTACAATGAAATATTTTGTTAAGTGAGGCACAGCATGTATGAAAGTCCCACTGCGAATGGTAAACAGTTTGTATTAAAAATGTTTCTTTCTAGAATATCGGGGCGGTCACACTGGACTTTTCCTTTCATTGACTTTTATTCATGTCAATGTGACAGACAGAAAACACAATCTAATGTGACAAAAATGTAATGCTATTTAGTGTTAAAGGTGAACATTCTGAAAGTCCTGTGTGACAGCCCTGAAATAGCATGTTATTAGATGGAATGACCGCCAATTTATCCAGAGCTGTTTTTTCTTTCTTTTGGATGCAGAACAGCCCTTTCTCAGGCCCTCAGTCCTGTCAAACTCTTCTCCACTTCAAAGGACAATCTAGTGATTAATCAGGCGTGTTTGCCCTGCTGGTCCATCCATCCGTCTGTATATTTGTTGAGCTCTGAATCTACACACATGACTTCTCTAGCATGAGGCGAATAATAAACACTGTGTTTATATGGCGGTAATGAGTGTTTTAAACTGAACCAGACATGCCACTGTGTTCTTCAAATACTCTCTCTCTGTATCTCTCGCTGTATCTCGGACACAGTACACCGGTCTCTTACGTATAGTGGTATTAACTGAATAGATGTGCAAAACTACATATTTTTTAAATCATCCAGTGGTAGGCTAGTTTGTCTGAATGGCTGATTGTTCTTAAGAAATACTCTGTGTAATTTGGTTGGTTTCAGGTTCACCTGAATCTGACCGGACACGTTGCTTACGTAAGATGTGTTTAAAAACAGTTAAATAGAGCATAACAGAGCGGAACAGAATGCAGTGGTTTCAAGACTTTTTTTGGAAAAGTTAAACTATTTTTACTTAACACGCCATCTTAAAAGTGCACCGTATGTGAAAGGACGCTCGGAAAACAATGCAAGTCACGCTACACCAGCCAAAGACGTCCTAAGTGTTTATGGCTGTGGCAGCAGTACTGTAAAATAGATGCAATTAAAGCATTGTCAATTGTCATCGTATTATTCTGTATATCTGTCATCGTAACCCATCCCTAATAAAGATTCGTGGCTTGTTCTGCATCCCTTCCACAGCAGAAATGCACTTCTTGGTCCATCTGTAGTGATTAGATTTAGACATACCAAACATCCAAGTTACTATTAGTTCATTTGTTGTAACTTCTCATCCATGCAATAAAAGCAGCTTTTGATTGCATGAAGACACAGAATCCAATTACTTTGGATATTATTTTATTCTCAGAACTCATAAGATGAAAATTGTGATGTGCTACAGTACGTTGTTATGTCCAAGACCATTAGACTTCATTAAGTTAAATAGATGTAGTCTTTCCTCTGTTGACCATGCACATAGTAAAACAAGCTTAGACTGTATTTTTGTTTCCTCTTATGCTGTGTTTCATGTGTCTGTCTGATCCTGAGAAAGTCAGGTGATGCATGCTTTTGGTGCAGCATAAAAGGTTTTTGTGTGGTTTGTCAGTTTGAATTGAGCAGAAGTGTGGTCTCATCATCTTTCTCAGGAATCACAAGAGAGAGGCATCTGACGGCCCGTCTACTATAATCATCTCCAAAAATGTAGCATATGAAAAAATCACCACAGAAATACAAACACACAACCCAGTAACACTTGCACTTGGCTGTGCAGTTTGAGGATTTGCACCCTTGTACTGTCTTTTGCAAGTGTAAAGTCATATGTTGCAACATATGTTGCAAATTAATGTGAAATAAATATGATCTGTATTCTTCTGACCTCCGTTTTTCCACGCCGACACTTTTTGGCATGTTTTTTGCGCATGACTTGCAAGTCTGTAAACTGCATGCTCGCAAAGAGACGAAAGAGACGAAAACGTAGATATCGGATTATTCAAGGAGAAAGTTATTCCCTGTGTATGCAACAAGTTATTTACACCTTTGCAACAGCTTTATTTTACACACAAAGACATATTCTTCAAGGTGAATCCGTTTGCAGTTTTAACACTACAGTTTTTCTTGCAAATCGCAGTTTACAGACTTGCAAGTCTTTGTGTGCATTTCAGTGTAAAAGATGTGCCAAAAGTGAAAGACAGTACAAGGGTGCAAATCCTGTTGTCTTGAGCATGCAACTTTACAAAAATTATTTTGTACTTTTTTATTGTGTACAACACTTTCACAAATTGTACCCTGCACATGCAAATCTTTTTCATAAATGTTTTTCTCTTTGTGTACTGCAGATGTGATTCTGAAAATCGCTACCTTGGAAACCCACTCAGAGGAACATGCTACTGTAAGTAACTATCTCTCTCTCTCCCTCTCTCCCTCCCTCTCTCTCTCCTCTCTCTCTCTCTCTCTCTCTCTCTCTCTCTCTCTCTCTCTCTCTCTCTCTCTCTCTCTCTCTCTCTCTCTCTCTCTCTCTCTCTCTCTCTCTCTCTCTCTCTCTCTCTCTCTCTCTCTCTCTCTCTCTCTCATTGAGTTTAATTCATTGATTAAGCATTTTTGTATATGATTTGGCTAAAGAAGAATATGTCATAATGTTGCTTCATTTTATATTGCCAGCAAACTCATACTGCAAGTATTTAACATGTCACCTTGTCCAACAAACGCTCACTCACACATATTACCTGTGTCAGTCCAAGATGTGACTCATATCACTCAGACTCCCTCTCTGATGTTCACCAGAGTAAACATTTGCAGCACATTCTGAATCCACTGTGAGCGGAGCAGATGGAAGCGCTTCTCTGTAACCCCTCATCAGGGTGCAATCACACAAGCATTCATCTCTACTGACGCTCAAGTGGGCAGTACAGCAGCAGAATGCTGCTCGTGCTGCTCATGTTGGCTTCTGTGTGTCTGGACACCTGCCTTAGAGAGTTTTATTTTTGTTTTATATAAAATACAATGTGATTTATTGTATTGCTGAGATTTATTTAGCCAGGTTGGATTGAGGTTGCCTATCCAGTTGTTTGTGTTTCGGTGTTTGCAGAGGTCATGATCTGTTGATGATCTTGGTGACAATTGCATTTCCATCAGTTAGATGATCCAAGCACTTATTTCAGGATCCTGCACATTTTTAGCAAAGTTAATCACACGTCAGTCTCACGTCTAGTTTTCCTTCCCAAAATTGTAAATAAGAAATCATTTGGAATACATTGCGGTGTAACTTGTGGCACGTGTAACACATTTTATTTACTCTAGGAACAAATACCACCTAGACTCTAGAATGTTAATTGCACTGGGCAAGCAGTCAGGTCTGATTCCCTTCACTAACACCTGCTGTTTAGAAATAACTTTAGCATGTTTTTTTGCACGTTTCCAAGTGGAAATGTGGGAATGTCACAGTTCACAGGAGCAGCTTTTTGTGTGATTAAAAGATTGACTTACGGCTTATGTTGGCCAAAACCGTGTTTTTACTAAATAAATATGCTGTCTCTTCTTACATTTACAACTTGAAGTTCAGATGCTTGTCCAAACCATGTCCTTTTTTAGGCAAGTCAAAAAAAAACCTCTGGTTTTAAATGCCATGGATTGTATTTAAAATCTGGAACTCTGAAAAGTTCACGAAGATGTGCCTTTATTAACGTTTCTGTTTAATAGAAACCTACTTTTTACTTATAAAAACATTTTTCCGTTATGTTGCATCAGTAAAAAGTAAAAAAACGGGTTTGGCACTTTTGGTAAACAGTATAGTTTGTAGTTTTTACTCTGCCCTGTGCCACAGCTCAGACATGCATCAGCTGTTACAGGAAAAATATTACAATAGTCCTTTCCAAACGTTTAAGCTGGGTCGACTCGGTGTGTCCGTGCGATATGAAGAGCTACAGCAACAGTGTATTTTAGTTTAGGTTCAGAGCACTAGATGGCAGCCTTACAGCTCTGTCAATGGGTTAGTCTGGTTACAGTGATTTTTCTCAGTATAGTGCGATCATAACTCAGATGACCACAAGAAAAATAAAATGGCCACAGAACACAGCTATCATCTTTAAGAGAAATAGGCTTATCCACACAAACCTCTTGAGACAGCAGGGAAATAAACTAAATCTATACTCAAGGAAAAATTAAAAAGCTCCTGCTAAACCATTACTGTTGTCAGTACCGTTTTCTATGATCTCAGAAATCTCATTTCAGACCAACCACATCTGGCTCATGCACCTAGTTTTCCAGTGTCAACACTGAGCTCCTGAGCTATACAGAAATCATTTGATAAGAGCTGGATATTCAGACAGGCTCTTTATTTGTTCAAATCGATGTAGATTCATCAGTAGGTGATCCATTCTGTTCTTATCTGCAGTGTGTGCCATTTGTGCAAACAGGCCGCTAAACACATCACTTTGCCATCTGGTTTACATCTGAAGGTTTTTTGTTATTTTAGCTGGTAGGACCTTAAAAAGGTGCTTGGATTGTTGTGGGAGAGAGTTTGATGTACTGGTGAACAGTAACACACAGCTAGCATGTTGCTGTAAAAGCACATGTGAGGCATTCACAAAGCCTTTATGACTCCTGTTCTCTGTATATGGGGGGATTCATTACCAATGCATTATTTATAACTGAAACCAATGATTGGACACTATGACCTCCCCTCCAGTCTCTGCAGCACAAAGCTCATATATCACTTTATGATTGATAGCACAGCGCAGACGATCTTCCTGTGGTCAACACATGCAGCATCTCGTCTCCTTTCATTTAAAATTATGATTCTGATTGGACGAGCTTTGTTTAAAGTTCAATCTTGGGCTGATTGTGAACAATTCCTCTGTCCGTGTTATTTTGTGGATCTGTGCCACATGTAATAACGTTCTTTTCTTCTGAAGCATTTTGCAGGCTGTTAGAAAATGTTAACTAATAGCCAAAGCTTCAGCCTTGTTTTCTCAATCTAGTAAAATCCCACCTTACATTTGTTTCTTGTTTATTATCCTGTTTTTGTTGTAAATCTGTCACATTAATGCAGTAAAATGGATTGCTAACAGGTTACATTTAAGGAGGATTCAGACACGCTTACTATGGCTTATTGTTTTATTCACCTATTTAAGAAGCACTAAGTTCGGGGTCAGGATGTACAAAGGTTGCCGCTAGACCATTCCTTTCAATGCTGAGCCAGATCTGAATTCGCAAACATTAATGACATCTGCTGTCAATCACAGAATAACCTTTGTGTGCACTGGCATCTTGGCTTTAAGCAACTGTCCTTCTCCATTTTATGCTCCTTGTATGGCAAAGCAACATCAGATTTATATTTCAGCTGGAGCACTATCTGTCCCGCACACAAACACACGTAAACAACCCGGTGACTACAAGCGGCACCTCTCGCTCTGACCGTCCAACTGTTATCTTGTGCAAACGCTGCTGACTTCAGTCTGTCAGTATGGCTTTCATCACAAGTGTGCAGTGATTCAGCTGTCCGGCTCTAAATGTGCGGGGAGGACACGCGCGCTAATTTGACCAATTAAAGCCATGACGAGAAGCTAGTGGCAGTGAGGCAAGTCTACTTCCCTCTGGGAACATCATGACATTTATTCAGTGAGTGGGATTGATGTTTATGCTTCGTCTCTGTAACAGGCTAATTCCAGCGGCCTTGAATGCGCTAATGTCTGTTATCACAAGGCTGAACTCGAGGACTATCAAGCATGGTAGTGCTAATCATGATGATAATGTGACTCACCATAACAGTTGATAATTAAATGTTTTTCCAATTAGATTTACTTGAATAACTGTTTATTAAACGCTGTATGACCTCCAGTGACATTAGGATCATATTGCTATAAATACTGTATATGGTTAAGATGATTAATATTATTATTATCAAAATTGAAAGTATGTCCTTGTCAGAAAGTTTTTAATATTTAACATATTATATTGTAGACTGTAAAATGTCTGCAGCCTCTCCTTCAGTGATGGGATTTGCTCGTTAGTTCGGGTTTCTTAACAGCGCACCTCATTTTACATGAACATCAACACAGAGTTTATTTAATGAGAGAGCTCTCGAGTTTATACCCGCTACACTGATATGGGCGAACTTTTACTTCTGCCCAAATCAAAGCCACCACTACTGTTTCAGACATATAAAATATCTGTATCGGTGTTCCACCAGACAGACACTACCAGACGTCTTCAGGCTCCTCATCAAGATCTAATCAGGCATTCGGCCTAGACGGCTAAATAGTTTTAGACAGGCGACTTTGTACTTGCACTTTATTTGGACATTTAAGATATTGCACATTTCTGAAAACATTTCTGTTGGATTTTGCCTCTAGATGTAGATATCTTTTGCTGTCAGGACATTGTGTCAGGACACGAGGATGAGTTGGGGTGTGTTGAACTTTCTTTTGTTGGGTGTCGGTCATGTTGCCGTTATGGAGAAGAAAGTCTCTAAATTGGTACTGGGATGATGTCATTTTATTATCTCTATATTATCTCGTATATTATCTCTGTCTAGTCTGGATGTACTTGTGCAAGTGTATAGTATTCTGAGTAGTAATGTTATAAATAGGATGTGTTACAAAATATTTAAAATTGCTTTTGAATGACACTAGAAATAGAAAGCACAAGGTCAAGCACAAGGCATTGTGGGTTAACACAATGTGTTCTGGCTGTATAATGTACATTTTAGCAAATGTACTGTAGCAGGTCATCTAATCCAAGAAAACAGAGAATGCATAAACTTTTATTTACAGCACATAGTCAAAGTAAACCATCTCCAAAAATCTTAATAGTAGTATACTAGGATTCATCCCTAATGTCTGCAAACCACATGAGCGTAATGTACAGTAGATTGTATTTTGCATGTTAAATATGGTTTAAAGTTTTCATCAGAACTAAACAAAAAGGTTTTAGCCACATCGCTGTTAAATTATCCTGTAGCATATTCAGCTGGCTTCCTATTATAAGATATGTTATGCTAAATCATATGCATTGCTCTTAGTGGATAATAGTTTTCTACCGTGCACAAACTCTGCAAAAAGACCAGATTCACTGATAATTTGGTGGCTGTCTTCAACTCATTGCATTCTGCGTCCCATGTGAATCTGCATATATTTAGCTTCAACATATTATTTAAAAGCAGCATGCTATTTTCTTTACTGCTTCTAAAAGAGATGACTCCAGATGTCCCTAACTCTCTGCTGTTCTCATTACCGCCAACAAGGTGTTCCAAAACTGAGGACGATAACGTTTATGGGAGGAGACATTAAATGAAACGCCTAGATCTCATTTACCAGGGATGGCTTTCAGTTATTGCTTCATTTCAGACCTCTGAACATGGAACTGAAATGTGTTCTGCAGATTGTTTAAAGGAAAATATTCTTTGGGTTGTCTGGACCGTTGTTTGGAACTAACATAATGGCTTTATTAGGTTATGTATTTTACCTAAATTTATGCAGTTTGTGAAAAGACTCATAGCATGTCATAGGACGATTTATTAGATGGCGGAAAACGTTCAAAAAACGTTTACACGCTCATATGATGCTGATTTAACTGAAGTATGTAATAAATAGAAAAGTAGCACATTTTTCAAACAAAAGTGCTGGATTAGGATAACACAAAATAACCACATTATAAGTGTTTGCTGATTTCTCTCAAGGGGTAATTTGATTTACTGCTTGAATTCATGCATTTAATTGGCTTGTTTTATACCAGAATGAAAGCAAACATGTTGGCATTTGTTTGTTTCTTTGTCATGTTTTATTATACTCGGTGAACTCTTAACAGACACACTTAAAAGAATTAAAATGATCACAACAGGAAGTCTGGAGTGTGAGCAGCACAAAGCTGTACATTTTCTCAGGCACCATATATATATAACCACACTTATCTGAAAGCCCAAAACTGCCTGTTGATCTCACTTTAGATTTTCTGCTCTTATTCGTCCCTCTCTGGGTGTGGAATAAACTCTCTGAAGTTTCCTGAAGACCCTTATGGGATAAACATAGCTTTGCTGTATACCTGTGGGACGAATTAGAAACCGAGAGTGAGAGAACCAGAAGTAACTCTCAGTTTCTGTGATGACAGGCTATAGAGAAGTCAGAGATAAGAATGAGACTGTAACTTTGATATGATCTTGAATAATTTTACAATCAATTTGTTGAACATAATATGCTTTAGTTTCGTTCAGTTTCAGTGAACAGCTCCAAATCTGCCATGACTTATGGCACGTGCATAAATAAACAGCAGCACTTACTGTATAAATAAGTGAACAGATTCACCAGAAATTAAACATTCATAATGTCAAACATTTTTTCTCTGTATATTCTGTTTTTTTTCTTCTTCAACAATATATCCTGTTTTAATTTAATTTTGAATTGATTATTAAGTGCTTGCTATTTATTTTAAAATGCTAAAATTTAAGATTCTGTCAAATTGTGAAATGTCATAAATAATAACTAGAGTCAAGCAAAATTCATGTAATCATGTCAATGACAGTACAGTATTTTCTTCTCATGACGTATGTTTTGACCCACTGGATAATCGAATCAGTCCTTCCGTCTTCTGTCTCTGTTGTTGTTTAATCTTCACTATTGAATCAGACACAGTGACCTTTGGTTGCTCGTGCAGATGTGAAATGTCAAATAGTAATTTATATCACTACCTGTTCTTTGTTGCCGAAAGTTTGACTTTGGAGAAAAGCATAGTCAGAATCATTGGCTTGACATGTGAATAAACCAGTTTTGCAGTAACAGTAGCCTAATGGGCACTTTCTCCATTTTTCATCTTAAACTCTTTGACACATGGTTTATTCTGAGTTGTAAATACAGTCTGTGGTTTTTGTAGATAATCTTCTGATAGACTACCAGTTCACCTTCAGTCTGCTTCAAGATGACGATCAGCACTACACAGCCATTAATTTCATGGCAACACCGGAAGAGGTCAGTCGGTTTACATCCACAAACTAAATGAAGTGTGTTCAAGATAAGTCTAATACAGCAAATTTAGGGAAGATAATGCATTCATTTAAAATAACTTAAGCACTTTTTTTGTCTTTTTGAAATGTTACGTCACCATGTTGCTTGTTTTTTCAGACCAACAAGAACCTGGATATGTCCATTAATGCATCCAACAACTTTAAACTCAACGTCACATGGTCTCTGGGCTCCACAGGTATTATGCTATCGTTTAAATGTCATGTTTTAGAAAAAAGGAAAGATGAAAAATGCTAATATAAATTATTAAATTGTTTTAGATGAACAAAATATAGAGCAGTAGTTAAAATCTCTTTGCTGGGTCATTGAAGAAATGTTTTTTGTGATTTTAATTAAGATAAACGTTTGCCTGTGGAGGGTGTATATTTTAACTAAATTGTGTAGCTTTTTGAATGAACCTCCAATCAGATGTGAAGAACAGTTCTAGATTGTGTTGTAGGCACAGATAAACCAGACTCTCTAGTGTTACGTGTGATTCTCCATTTAGTGTAGTACTGCAGGTAATATTTTACTGTCACAAGTCTGTGTAAATATTTAACATTTAGTTCAAGACTTTTACCAGGAGTGGTTAAGTGGTGTGGAGAAACACATTTTGCATTGTGATGTATAGTTGCTAGCAGTTTATCTTTCTATGGTGCATAATGGAATAGTCTCAGTATGGGTCATCTGGGAAACATAAATACAGACTGACTGATGTGCATTCTTATTTGTGGTTGGAGATGCTGTAGTGACAGACAATATATTCATTATAAACTCATAAATGTATTCATACCTTTGCATGACAGCGTGAAGTACTTAGATTTGTTATTGCTCTTCCGCTTATGGCCGACATAATTTTATTAACAAAAGTTGGGATGGAAAATCTGCTTTGCATAATTCAGATGTTACATAGTTAAAGTTTTGATCAAATTGTTCTGCCATATGAAATCTTTCACTGTCAATAGTATGCCATGTACAGGGTTTTGCATGCCAGCGTTGTTTGCAGACTCACATGCGATATGCTGATGCTGTGTTTTTCTGTATATAGCGGGTACAATCTCAGGAGAGGAATTCCCCATTGTGTTCAAGACTAACATCAGAGAGTACAGAGACAGCTTCTCTTGTGAGAAATTCTCCTTTCTTGCAAATCCAAACATCACGTTCCATGTCTACGTCAGCAACTTTTCATGGCCAATCAAAATACAGGTAAGATCAGCTGTGTGACTTCCTGTCGATTCATGTATATGTGTGACATAGTTCTTTTCTAAAACAACCTGTTCTCATTTCTCAGTCATACATGTGAAAAATTAGTCTGAGAGCTCGTAATTGTTAATCACAGGTCAGGTTAGGTGAGAGTATCAGCAGTGTGTACATGCAGAAGTTTTTATATTTTTAACATATTGCATATGCATGCATATAGAAATTGTTGTATTGCGTTCAATAAGGTTTTGTGTATCTGGATACAACATTTTTTATACAGACATGTTGCCAAAACCCAAACAGCTTTGAAATCACTTAGTTGAGCTAAAGATTTATCCTTTTTCCTTTTGTGTCTGTTAAGAATGTCTGGAAGCACATATATGACAAGTGGTTACAAGCCAATTGGTTGACTTTTTATTTATAGGAAAATGAAGGTGTTCTAATCATTTAGAAAGATTGATTTTGTGTTGCGATGAAAGGAAATAGGTATTGATCTACCGTGTATAATTTATTTATCTCATCCTTTGTTCTACACACAATTAGCGTACTGTCAGAAAATTACAGGCTTGGACATTTGTAGAGGAGATGATTTTTCACTCAATCTGGATACATGCTGGTGACTTATTTTAAAAGAGTGGCAGAGTTTATTCATTTGTTTGGTCGCTCACTCACCCACTCACTCATTTATTTATTTGTTTATTCACATACTCACTTACTTACTCACTCAATCAATGACTCACTTGGCTCACATACTCATTTATTTATTCAATTACTCACTCGCTTTTTTTTTAATATTTATTCACTCACTCATTCATTTTGCCCATTTCATCTTAGCATGTAAGAATACTTACACAGAACACAGAAAGCTTGAAAATCAAAGTTTTGACTTTGATCAAAGCAGCATCATCATCATCATCATCACCACCATCTTCAATGCCATCATCATAATGGACAACATCTAGAAGAAACTGTAAATATCTTCCTAGAAATGTGACTCTTAAAGCCATCATAGCTAAATAAGACACTAAGCATAAACCATTATGTGTTCTGCAGAAATATGATGTTTAATGATCCATATGTCTGCTTTGTTCTTATCAATTATTTCAAGTGCTTTTAAAATGTAGACAGCTGTACAAAATGTCCTCATTCTTTCAACATTCTCAGTTTTAAAGCTGAATTAGATGCGTTTTTAACTCTTGTAGAACGTAATATATTTTTGACTTACTGTATTCTTGTTGGTGTCTGTTTAGGTTCATGGAAAACCTGACAATATTGTAAGTCCAGGCCAGGAAATGTAATGACAGTTATTAAATGGTTATGGATATGAATATTCTTTAAAATATTTAATCGGCTGGAAGTTGCTCTTTATGAGTGGAAGCGCTAAAAAATGATGGTTGAAATCCAGTTATCGTGAACGACTGGAAAAGTCATGGAAAGGTATAGGTCAATAGTGTGGAAATCAGTTTTTTAGTCCCTGCTCTGCTTTTCATATTACGCTTTTGGATAAAGCAGCTGTTTCTGCTGGTAGCCCCTGAGTCAGCCAGCAGTCATCCCTCTTCCCAGCAACCCTCATTCCCATCCTGCTGCGCAACTGCTCTGTGGCCTGTTAGTATCAGCCACATATTGATTGTGGCTGTGAATCATTTCCATTAATGCAGTTTTCCCATACCCACATATAGATGAGATAGTAACATGAGCCTTTAATTGTTCTCATCAGGAACCCAGTACCAGTGCATCTATAGACTTCTGAGTAACCTGAGAAGAACTGCACCGCTGGACTTGACCTTGATCATGTCTGATAGAAATCTGGTCATTATCTCAAACTGTGCTTTAAAGCTTTCAAAACAAAGCAAATTTAATTTATTGCTTTATTTTGTGCATGGAGAGGAAATATTTCCTCTTGCCAACTACAGTGAGCGATGTTGCATCTTCTATGATGGATGAAATTTATTAAACTGACAACCCTATAAAAAACCCATAAAGCCACACAAACCATCTGACTTCTTGTGGCTTCACAAACAAAGTGTCTTAAGCTAAAAATAAAATAAAATCATTGAGTTTTTGATCAAGAAGCATATACAGAATTGGTATATTTCTTTTTTAATTTGTATCACAAAGTGTTGCAGAAAGATTGACATGATGACTAATCCTGCACATGTTTTCCACTATTCTCTCCATGTTTGGTCCATACCGGTCTGAGCCTGCTTTTTAACCTCTGCTCTCAAGACTGTCACTAAAGGTTATGTGTGGTTGCAAGCACATCTAATGCAACAGAGTATTTATATAGTGTCATTTATGCTGCCACACTTGAAAAGAGTCTTCTTTGTAAGGGTTAATAGTGTAGGTCAAAGCTGTCGTGTCCCATCCACAGGCTGTATGCAGAAACACACACACACACACAGGAGAAAGCGAGTGAGCGGGGATGAGAGTTGTGCCGCTGTCAGTCCTGTGGCTGGAGTGTGCTGTTGACAGAGGAGTGATTGCTATCACAGTTGGAGCTGTGTGCTGCATTCATCACCCTCAGACTTTACTTTCTCACTGGATACAGTCACTCTCTCCTTTTCATTCCTTTTATTTATGTCATGTCAGACATTGGCAGAGACTCTCCATGTATAGCTAATCTCACAGTTTGTTCACCATCTGTAGGAGTGCAGACATGTTTAAACAAATAAGCAGATGCATAAATACTTCCTATAACCTATACAAACATCATTCCTCAGGAGGAACACTTATTCTGTAAATTAGGTAATATCCTTATTTACTGTAATAGTTTAGAGTTGAATTTTTATCTGATCATGACAAACTGTATTTTGATGTCAGATTTTTATAAATACCTCAAATTTAAAAAAAAAAAAAAAATTTTTTTTTAAAACAAACATCTAAAATTAAATATAAAAGGAATCGAATGGAATTGTTATTGAATAGAATAGAATATAATTGTTATCTAATAGAATGGAATAGAATAGAATTGTTATTGAATAGAATGGAAATAGAATTGTTATTGTATAAATATATTAGAAATATTTCTTTAATTGCATATTTACATGTACATGTATGCATTTGGCAGGCACTTTTTATACAAAGTAGTGTCCAGTGCATTCAAATTGAGCTGCAGGAGCACTATACAGTACTGAAAATGTTCTTTATAATAAAAATATTAATTTAGAAAAGAAAGCAGTATAGAAACAGTTTCACTCCTGGTGTCAGACTTAAATACCTAATTTTATGTGTATTTACATTTGTGCAATATCTAATCCAACGTTGTCACACTGTTTGCACATATGTTTCTGCCTTATTTGTTTTGCATTATCCATATCTCTTCTTATTAATCATAAATCTGTGCCTGTGGTTCTAGCATTACCTGGCTATCAGGTTTAATCCGGATCAAGTAAGCACGCCTCATCACTCATAAATTAGTAACAGTAGGAGACTGAAGATAGTCATGTGTAATGCTGATCTGCTCTGGAATGGCTTCCCCAGCGATGAAAGCATTTCCTGCCCTCTCTCCCTCAGGGCCATCTCTCCAGTGTTAGAATGACATCAGCCCTGAGCTGAGGGCAGAGCAGGAGGGGGTTTGTCCATCCTTGTGGAACTGACTTATATTTAGTCTGTCACACCGCACCCCTCCAGTGGATCTCATCCACAGCGGGCTGCTCCCTTCACCTCTTTATGTGTGTGCGGATGGTTGCATGTTTTTCTAATGAGGAAATTGTACTTGCAAATGAGAATAGAGTTTGGTTTTCTGAATTTTGTGTTAAGATTGATATTTGGCTGTGTTGGTTTGGCGCACATTAATGAGTCAAATTTGGTGGCATTTATATAAGGGGAAGTAGTATTAGTTTGATTTTTGTGGTTTAATTGGATTATGACAGTATCTGTCACCATTCCACAGGTTATTTCACTATTCACCTTAATGTTTCATAGTTGAATTCTAATCTAATCATGACAAACTGTATATTAATGGAAAGGTGTAAGACTCAAGAATACGTTTGTAGAAATAAACTAAAAATAATAATAAAGGAAATGGTATTGATATTTTAAAAATATTCAAATATCTAAAATTCCTGAAGTTCTGATAGTTCGGCTAGGGTATTTTCATGTGTATGCTTAATATGTGCAGTGACAGTTATCAGGTTAAAATAGTTGGCCAGCTTTGGCAAAACAGCTCATTATAACAGTCTGGTTCCTTTAATCAAAACTTTCACCATTAATAGTATAAATCTCTGCAAACTGACCTGAGAAGAATGTATAAATCAAGCCAATCATATTAGAGTTTGCCACTTTCTGTGCAGTATGCATCAGGCAGTGAGGGAGCGGTTAGCCGGGTCTGATATCTTGATACCCTGTATTTATATACCATGACAAGAATTATGTCAAAAGGTAAATTAATTAAGTAAATCAGTTTAATGCAGTGTTTCAGTTTACACCCAGTGTTTATGATCTCCCACACTGGCAACGCTTTTTCTGTTCAACCCCACGCTAGTCAGGACCAGCGCTGCTGATTGGATGACTTTTCGTATCGCATGGCCTCAACAGCTGTCGTGGCCCTTGTGGAATATGGAAGGGAGGGATGATTTGATTTACTCTGAACACAGAAGTCACTTATTTTTCCCAGTGCAGTGGACATCATTAAATCGAATGCCTTTGGTAATCTCATTTCTGACAGACAGTGTGCGGTGTACCTCAGCCTCTGTCCATCTCAGACATCTGAACGAGGCTTTTTGGATAAAGGGAGAATTGAAATGGTTAGCCAGAAACACAGCGCTGCTATATCTGTTAATAGCTTTATCACAGCAGATTGCCTTTCATGAGGGTGAAACAGGATAGGTGAAGCTAAGTGCTCACAGCTCCAGAATACAAGAGGACTGTTACGGCATGGATTACTTTATATGGTGTGTCTGAAATCACTCACTTGTTTCTGTACTGACACGGTTTATTATATTAAAAAGTGAGTAAATTTGGCCAAGCTCAAGCATAAATAACTTAAAATTGCATTATAGTTTATTAAATATTTGTTTTTTCTTAGCTTTTCTTAGGTTTTATGGTTCTTTGCATAAGTTTTTTTGGTTGCAGGATTGCAGGTAAATAGCTTTATTATGTTTATAGTGACTAAAAATGAAAGTTGAAGATTACAGATTATAAAAGGTCAATAGGGTTCAACCCTTTTAAACAGGCGTACATTATTTTTTTATAATTTATTCATATTTTTTCATCATGTATCTATGAAATCGTTCCCATACGTAACTACTGTTTCCTCAGTAAATTAGTTAGTCAAGAAAGACGAATTGCTAAAAATCATTATTATTTATTAAGAATATGTGTAGTTTTGTCTTGCAGTATTTTCATTATGAAACAAAAATGAATAAAGGAAAAAGAAATACTACAGGACTTAAGGAAACTGCAAACAGCATTTATACCAGTTTAAACAGTTATACACTAGTGTCACTTAAATTATTCTTCTTATTCTTATTTAACTTACTAATATATAAAAAAATACTGAACAAGATTTGCATGTTTGAACGTACTATAAAACCATTTGGGATAAAACCTTTGATAAATTTAATGTACGTAAATGGATAGTATTTGTGAGTATTCAGTATTTATGATTAAACATTATATCATACAAATGTGCCATTAGTTTGCACCTCAGATAATAAAGGTGAGCCACTTCTCTGCATGTGGTGTTTCTGACTGATTGTAAATATGGTGCTCATTTAAATATTGTAGGTGTGCATAATATTCTACTAATATTTCACTGCAGTCATTAGGGTTAGTTATGAATATGATAACGCACCATCTGTAGAACAACCGATCTGCTCTCTCTCCCGCCTCACGTCATCTCTCTGCCTCACACGTCTAGTTCAAGAGGTCAGATATCACACCCGAGAGCATTTTAATGTTCTGCTAAGCTGCAGGAACATCTATTTTTACCCTTTCCCATGCACTCAAACACGCACAAACAAACAAACTTTTTGGTTGCAACAGCATGTTGACCACTTCTGAAGGTAGTGGTGTCCTCTCCTCACCCCCATCTCTTGATATTCTCATCAGAGGATTGTTCTAGCAGCTCTCTCTGCTTTTATCTCCAGACCTTTTAGACCTTCTGATTTACCTTGATTTTGTTGAGCCTTAACCTGAGGGTTTTTAGACCTCAAAGGTGGTATTGAACTTTAAAAAGCACAACCACTCAATAATCACTTAGCCTCTGATCTCTAACAATTACGGTCTAATGGTGGCCACTTTTAAACTATAATGCAAATTCTCACGAGCTCTTCGGCTTCAGGGCTTCATGCTTCTGAAGTTCAGCTTCACACTAGTTATAGTGTCCTTTGCATCCATGCTTACAGTAATTGATGTCAGAAGCAACCTCTTTTAGAGCTCCTTCTGCACCTTATCTCATCTCCAAAAGCTGTCAAAATTTGGACAAAGCCTCCAAGCAAGAAAGCAGAAATAAGCATCAGTCAGTGAAATTGCAAGATGAAAAAGCGTGGGAAATAAAAAAGTCTTTACTTGCCTCCAACATCCCAGATAATCCCTGCAGATCACATCTCTCCAACAACCGTCACATTCATCCTGTTTTCTTTGTTTGTGAATCAGTGGCAAATCCTCTATCCAGTTTGTTTGTTAATAGCAGTATTGCATTGCCATATGTGGGTGAGCAGAATTTCAGGGTGGCTTGTACGCTCTAGAAGGTGAATGCCCTTGTAATCGACGCACATAGTATGCAATTAGTTGTGTTAAGTATGAGCCATTACAAGTCTTTTAATATGCACAAGGCCTAGTGAGTGCAGCTCCATTCAAACATTAGCAAACAGATTTTTGACAGATTTAAGATTTTATAAAAGTGCGTTTGATTAGCAAGGAACTTTTCTTGAGTGTTTTGCCTGCCAAACTGTTTCTCAGGATTGCATTAGACCGCACCGAAATGTAAATGAGATGTTTAAAGAAAACATTTTAGAATAATTGGGTGCTAATGCAATATAAATCTATAGATTTAATATTAAAAATCCTGAAAATCTGACATCTCCAATTAGGAGAAATTTAAACGAATAGTGGTAATTTAATATCATAATGTTAATTTAACATGATATTAATTACCATCTTTACTGCATCTAGTTTGTTAAATAATGTAGATATTGTGACACCCCTACTTACTGTACCAGAAGCTGTTTTTTCAGCTTTTTTACCTTCATTCACACAAAGGTGCAACTTTA
The DNA here is from genome assembly GCA_019155185.1 of Beaufortia kweichowensis. NCBI lineage: Eukaryota > Metazoa > Chordata > Actinopteri > Cypriniformes > Gastromyzontidae > Beaufortia > Beaufortia kweichowensis. The sequence goes on along the minus strand of CM032801.1, from coordinate 11,952,765 downwards.
ATTCTTTTCAACTTCATTTTGATTAAGATGTGTTTATTGCTGGCTCTTAACAAAGACTGATGTTGTGATACTGTGAGAGAAGCTTACATGGCAATAGATGCTGTTTTATGTCCTGACATGCTTCAGTTTTGCTGGACTTTGAGTCTAAACTCCTGAGCCTGGCTTTCAATCACAAGCTTCAGGTCTTTAAATTCTGTCTGTAGATAACTACAAGGTCAGGGAAAAGGCGAGAGCTTGGAATCTGCTGGCTAGCATATACCCATAATGTTCTTTTATATCTTCAAAGAGCTCTTTAATGGAGGTGAGGAAGTCAAGAGTTATTAGCCTAAAGCTCGAGTGGAATGAAAAATGCTGACAATAGTTAAATACACCATAAGAAACTTTTTACTGTTTTTTATTTATTGTAATAATTGACAAAGAGATAGATCATCAAGTGTGTGGCTACAACTACCATTACTTCCACTGCCAGTTTAGATAAAAAAAAGTTAAGCTTAAAACTATTTTATGTTTTTTATATTGTATTTTATACTGTTTTATATTTTATACTATTTTATATTAACTAATATTTTTAGCTAATATTGATTTATTTTTTCTGGAAAACTTTATTTGCATTATAGATGATGGTGAGCCAATTAGCAGCTTTCCATTCCATTTTCCTTGTTTGTTATTAGTATTATTTGTATTATTCAATTGAATTGTATTGAAATTGTACTTTATTATTTTTAGTGCTGAATTTGGAGATGGGGGTGATACATTAGTAAAGGTTTCAGCTCCAGCCACTAGATCAGTCCGCTAATGTCCAGTCCCGTTGGCTGAAAAATCAGCTTTTCTCAACACTTTCTTTCTTTTAGTTTTTGATTGTCATGCACTTTCACTGTAAAAGCAAATGCCTGTAAATCACTTAAGGACTGGCCATCCCCCTGACTTCAAACTACACACACACACTCTTTCTTCCACTTACCTTAATCTAATGCTTTTTTTCTTCCTTCCAGAAATAAAAGCGCATTTACGACTATTTGAAGCATCTCATGAATGTATTAGTCACCTCTTATGTACATAAGCTTTGCCCGGGCACGCACATGAACATTTGTATTGCATGACACATGTGATACGTGCAGAATCACCTCTATATAGTCACATCTCTATATTTACAGGGTAAAAAACTAACTCTGAAACTCAAACTAAGTATCGCAGTGTGTCACGTGAACTTTTGAAACGCATCACTTCTTGGAAAATAAATCACACTGATAACATCTGACATTTATAAATCAATCATCAAATGACATTTTCTTTTATCAGACGGTCGATTTCGAGATGGTGATGGAGTGGAGTTTAGGGTTTAGTTAGAAGAATTATGTATTGGATTCTCATGAGGAATCGATGTGAGTGGCCTCAGATATTGAAAAGGCAAATCATTTGGTCATGTAGCTAAACTAATCAGATAATGGACAGGAACACATGAGTGTAATTCTGGGCCCGGCTGAGAAATCAAGTGCATTTTGTATAACTGATTGTTGTGATTATACACCTCATGCAAGGGAGGGTAGAGAGACATCTTAATCCTCTGAGCTATAGTGATTAATGTACAGTTATTTTAGCACAGGTTATGTAATGTTATGAATTGGCTATTTGTAACATTTATTTCCAGTGGCTTTTAGACTGTCATACATGATTCTGTAATGTGTTTGTAAACTTCAGATAACATGGAATTCATTTATTTAAGTTTATATACTTAAATGGGCCTTTTTGTTACCTTGGGTACATATATAGCTAAAGCATACAGCCATGGTGTGATCAATTGCTAACTGTTGTTTAATTTGTTTACTTTTATTACTTTATAATGCTAAATTCAGTGGTTTGATAATACATAATAATTTCAAGCTGCTGTCTTCGTGAAAGTACTTGTCTGTTATTGTGCCTTGAAGTCTTTTCGAATATTTTGAGAGTGAATATTTAATACTGTGAAATGAAGTGGAAATATTATGTTCGGGAAAATTCATGCTGCTTGCCAAGTTTTAGAAAGCCAATATGCTGTACTTTTTCATAAAAAATGACTTATGTCATGTAAAAATAATTTGATTAGAAGTATTTATTTAAGCTACAAAAGGTTTACACGGTACAGTCTAGAACAAATTCTAGTTAAATTAGATCAACAACTCACACACTTGATTAAATGTCAAATGGATTACATTCCATCTGTTTTTTTCTTGTTTTTTATCACGCTTTAAAACATTGTGTTTTTTGTCACCTAGCCCAGTACACTTAACCAATCTCCAAATTTCAGCCATGTGGTAATTGATTAAAACACTTATTGAATTAAGACAGAAAACTATACACTAGTCTGTTTTGTTTGGTAAACAAGATGGCTTTTTCTTAATATATTAACTATGACCAAGAAGATACTCAAACTTTGCTTGAAGGGACATTCATTCAACAATCTGAACAATTCTAATGTTATTCAGAACAAATCTTTTCAAACCTGTACTGTATGTTACAGATGATACTGATGAGTTTCTTCTTTTCTTACAGATATCCTTCTCTCAGCACAGCAGTATCATGGACCTGGTCCAGTTCTTTGTCACATTTTTCAGGTATGCACACTTTGTTCTTTAGAATGCTGTGTCTCTTAAAATACTCGTTGATTTTGGTGAAGTAGGATTGTTGAGGATGCTTACTATCAAGAATTCATTAATGAAGACTGACAGATGAATAAGCAGAACAGATATAATAGTGTTGTCACTCATTTAGTCTTCACAAATGAATTTACCATCACATACAACATAATCTTGCTTTTAAAAATCAACTTGATGGTTTTAACATACGTTTTCATTAAGTTTTTAAACAATTGCAAACTGTAACCAAAGGTTTTTAAAACTCTTCAATGCACAACACGTACTATATGACATGAGAAAAGCAGACATGCAGCCAAAACCGTCTGTCTTAATTAAAAATAGCACAGACTGAATGTAAGACTGTGTCCTGTGTCAGACTGTTTTGGCCCTCACCCAGGTTCATTTTCAAGTCTCCTGTTTTTCCAAAAAATAATTTGGTGTCAGCCTGCTTTTCCACAAGTCTTTAATTTTCTACCAAAACATACTGTATTTTGGTTTCTACCAAAAGCTCTTATATTTGCCAAACCCAAAGTCTCATTGTTTTAGGCATCTATCTGTTGATGTACTTTAACCTCAGTCAGATAATGATGTTATAGTAGCGGTATATTGTGTAGTACTGCTTTAATGAAAATGCCCTTTGGAAACTGTGTACCAAAGCCCATCTAATGTAAAATACAGTAATATTGCAAAATACAGAACATGGGTTTCCCAAGATCTAAATGAAGAATGCAGAATGCTGTAATAGGGTAATATGGAGCATATATTTTTAATAAAGAGCATATATTTTTCAATATATATGCCATGCCTTTGCCATTGCTGTTTGAGTTACAAAATGCACAATAACATTTTAACTTTGGCATTGTGTGTGTGTTCGTGTAGGAATGTGATCTTTACTGGACAGATTCTTGCCTACATTGAAACAATAGAGTATTATCCGGTATGCATACACAGGGTACTTTTTCCAATTGTGTGTGCATAGGAATGTGTTGATAGATATAAAAGTTGAAGGTAGAGGCTGCAGGGCATTTGTTGTTTTATGTGTTTTAGGTTCTCTGCGGGCGAGAGACGCAGATGATGGAATTTATCGTGGCATTTGAGAGAGATTGGCGTACATACTTCCTATCCCTCCCCTTAAATCTATTCCTCTCTTTTTCTCACTCCCCTCTCATGTCTCCAGGCTGTCCATTTACAGTTCTCAGTTGAGAGTGACTTCGTACATCAAGCCAAGTGTTTTTAAAGGTACAGCTTAGACTAAATTCCCAGTCATTTTACAATGACAAAAGTCCCCAAGAAATAGCCCCATTTGTAGAAAACATTATAATGTTGTTCATAAATTGTATACAGTTACACAACTAAGTCATTTTGTTTACTTGGATGACTAATTGTTTTTGTTTATGAATATTTTCTTAGCGGTAAACAGTATTTGAATGATGAACCATCCCGGGTGTTTTCTGATGGCCTCTGTACTCCTGTCTTCTGTTTCTGAAATGGCTGTTTTTACATAAACTCCATAAATCTTTAGCTTTGCTGGGAAAAATAAATGGAAAAGTTTTCTCTAATAGAACTGGATCAAGTGCCCGACCTACTTTATGAGGCTGTATTCAGCGTCATGCTAGGAAAGAGCATTTCCCCAAAAAGTTATCTTTTTAGTTTTTACTAGATCAGCCTGATCAGTTTATTGATGAAAACAAGCTACTTTGTTTTATAACAAAACAATTACTTTTTGATAAAACACAAATTACATAATAAAAATGACATTTTAATTGAGATTATGAATAATACTTTGAAACGTTTTGAAATAAACATCCACTATATTACCCTTTTAATGATGAATCATACACTCCTCATCCACACCACCATGATGTCAGCATCCAAATTATTACATTTTGTTTCAAAATATGAGGACAAACCTTTTTTGTTTAAAAAAAACAGGCACCAAAGAATAGTTTCCAGTAAGTGAGTCAGGAATCAGGAATGAGCAACAGGAAGTTAAATTGTGTTGCTTCACTTTTAACTTATAAGCATCAAATACATTTGAATTGTCAGAATACAAATAGTCCTGAGATTAATTTGATTTGATTTTTCTGAACATTTGTTGTTGTATGTTATTTGTAGTCAGTAGCATAAACAAAGTGCTTTGTGGGACCTTCCTGCAGGGTTGTTGCTTATTTAACAAAACACCTGAAACGGTGACTTGAAAATGACATGCAGGTGTGTTACAGCAGGGTTTAGACAAATCTCTGCAGGTGAGAAGATCACCTGGAGCTGACAGAGCAGTACTTATAAACAGTTTAGTGTCAGCTGATGAACACTGAGCCAAAATAAAGACTTCAGTCATCTAAATATCTGTGTATTTTACCCGTTTCACACCAAACACACACAAGTAGTGCATAAGCAGAGCATCACTGCATTTCTAATGTATAAAATATAGGCCTTTTAAGATCTGTTGTAGACTCATGTAATCATTCCATTCAAATTATTGAAATTAAATGACATATAATCAAACCCCACACTAGGGTAAAGCCAACTTTCTAAAGTCAGTTTTGAGGATTTATTGAGACAAGACAGACAGCGTTGTTTATTTTGTACTGTGGCCCTTTCAGTTTTTCCCCTTAGAAATAATTTTTGTCTAGATGTCACAGTAACTGTGTCACTCTGACTCTCTAACCTGATTGGCTGTCTGGATGATGGATACGCCACCATGCGCTAGACAGGCTGAGGAGGTAAACAGCTACTTCTCTGAGAAGTGCTCAAGCAAGCGGAATACAGTGAGCCTGTTAAAATACTTCTAGAGTTATAACCCCCCATACAGTATTTTATGTCATCATCATTTTGCATTTGCATTTTCTACTTCTGCTAGGGTTTTATGCTGCCATAAAACTTGTTATGGAGAAAGAATAAAAATTATTATAATACATTTGTGTTTTGCATCTGATTAGCATATCACTTCCAGCTCTTAACATAATCTTAATTAGAAGTGCAGTTTTTTAAGTCTTGCTAAAAAATCCACAACAGCCCTCATGAGAGACCGGGCTACAAGCCTGAAGCCAACAGAAAGATAATTCTCTCCTCTGATTCATCTCACTTTGATAAAGTTGATGAGCTTTTTAATCAGACTGTACTCTCGGCATTGTCTGTCTGTCACAGTAGACCCAGAGGCTTTATACTTTCCCAGGTGTTTTTGATCCATGCAGAGTTGTGTATCTTTACATATAAAGAGAGAGAAATTAATGGTGTTTACATAGATAAAGTAGAAAAAATCATATGAATTCCATTAAAAACACATGAGCAATGGAAAAAGTCCCACCTTTGACTTAAATTTGCCATGTTGATAGAGGCATCAACTGTTTGTTTACTCTGAAATAAACATTCACATTGGCTGGACCGACTTTATGACACCAGTGTTATTAGATTATGTTGCTTATTCCAAACATGTTATTAAAATAAAACACACTAGGAGATTTCTGTCTTCCCTAATTCAAAAAGATTGCAGCTGTACTTGTATTTTTACCTGGAGACATTACCAAGGTGATCGCCACTTGCCTCATCACTGTGATAGGCAAACCGTTGTGTGTGTATTTGAACGAACCGCCCCTTAATGCTATTATGAGTAAAATAACTAGTGTGTATTAGTGATAATTTTGGTCTAGTCCCTCATTAGCTTCAGAAGTCCTTTTGAATATATTTTCTTTGAAGAGTGTTTTTTTATGCTGTCTCTGCTCTCTTACTGCTCCTCTAAATGAGCAAGAAAAACGGTAACAATTAAAGAGCGTTTAAGCCTTTCACCCGCTCCTCCGGCTAATTGGTGACACCGCAATTCGGTTTAGCCCAATTACTCTCTCTTTCGCTCTCTCTTTCGCTCTCTCTCTCTCTCTCTCTCTCTCTCTCTCTCTCTCTCTCTCTCTCTCTCTCTCTCTCTCTCTCTCTCTCTCTCTCTCTCTCTCTCTCACTCACTCTCTCCCCGTCTCTCTCTCTCTCACTCACTCTCTCCCCGTCTCTCTCTCTCTCTCCTCTCTCCGTCTCTCTCTCTCCCGTCTCTCTCTCTCTCTCTCTCTCTCTCTCTCTCTCTCTCTCTCTCTTTCTCTCTCTCTCTCCCGTCTCTCTCTCTCTCTCTCCCCGTCTCTCTCTCTCTCTCTCCGTCTCTCTCTCTCTCTCTCTCCCGTCTCTCTCTCTCTCTCTCTCTCTCTCTCTCTCTCTCTCTCTCTCTCTCTCTCTCTGGTTTTCTTTAGGACAGCAACCATCCGCAGAGCTGAAACATTGACTGAAATTTATTTCAAGAAAAATTTTGAAAGCTTGTGCATGAGCAGGTGGTGACTAAAGGAATTCATTTGACTTCTGTAACTAAAGCTCTTTCTCCCATTTATGATTTGGATGTAATGGGTCTTTTGTCCTCCGTAACTATTAGAGCGATTGAAATAGAAGAGGCTCACCATTGTGACTGCAGGAAAGATGATTGTTTAACAGTTGCGTGTATGTATATATACTCACTTGACTGAGCTCAGGTTGTCTGTATTGATTGTGTAATCACTGTAGGCTGTGTGCTCTCTGGTGGCTTTGCTGGTTTGGCTCTCCTGCTCCATCCTTCCAACTGTTGCTGTTACCTGCACAAATCAATACTACAAGCAGATCACGCTTTCCAAATGTGCACTGACAAATACAGGCGAGCGCTGGATCCATGCTGGTGCAAATACTGTATACACATGAATACACACCAATTTGAGATAGAGAAAGAGCGATGAACCGTGACAGGCAGGGAAAGATAAAGCGATACCCGGGCACGGCAAACACGATTGCCCCGGGTCTAGTGTGAGAAAAGTTCAGGCTAGCTGACAGAACTGTGACTTGCCCAATTGGGCCAGTGGTGCATTTCCACTGTCAGTTTAATGTGTGTGTGTGTATGGTGTGTAGTAAATAAGAGGTGCAAAAGAGTGAAAGGGCAGACACACAAGAGGCATTTTAGCATAGGCCTTCGATATTGATACAAAAAATAATGTAAAATAATGTTAATGTTATCTATAACTTTTTTGTCTCTGTTGCCATCTCTTTTTGAAACATAAAATTAAAGCTTGCCTTTTGTTCTTCTGTTTATTTGGTTTGAAGTCAAATGATGTCAAACTGACATTTCTTGTGCAATTTGACTCAATAGCTCAAATTTGAAATCATTATTATAACATACGGTTGGGAAAAAGTAAGGAGACACTCATCTTTTACGTACTTTTTTATTTTTAACCAAAACAATTTGTGTTGCAACTTTAATTTATATTATAAATATTATGAATGTGTCAATTAAAATATTTTTATTAAATTAATTTTTTAAAATAAAGTTAATGTAATTTATTTTTATTTTTTATATTTTTATTTAATATATTTTATTTTTCATTTTTGCCTTAGGGACAGTGAAAATATAGAAAAATAAAATCATGAACCATTGAAACAGGAAAGACAAAACATTAATAACTTAACTTTAATCTTAACTGGATACATGGGTTGTAAATATTAGACACAACCCAAGACCGTATATGATCCATTGCACAATCAGCAAGTCTAAATCTTCAAAGCATCAAAATAAACATGGCGTCTAAGGTTCATTACATGTGCCCAGACCAGCCGTGAACTTCATTGAGAGCATTCGTCACACCACTTTCACAACTTTCCCATTGAAAGCATGCTGGCGTTATTACGCCTCATTCTCTGCCCATTAAAAGCATTATCCAGCTCATTAAGGATTAATTGCCCTCATCATTAATAGATTTAATAAGGGACCTCTGACTTGTTCTTATTGGGTTTTGAAATATGGCAGATGAAATGGTATGAAAGGTGCTTTCAGACGCTCGCTTTACCTTACTCTGATTAGTCTGATGCTAATTTTAGCCGCCAAACAGTTTCACATGTAATGAGACAAGCCCATTAATATATGAGAGACTAAAAGTTTATATATTACAATATTACAACTTTCCCCAAAAATCCCCTGCTGTGTACATGCAGTATAATCATAGATTTGATGAAATCTATGTGGAAGTGTGCCACCTTTGCTGGGCTTAAACTGTGGAGTGAATTCAGATTTTTTTCTCCCCACAAAGCCTTAGATTGTTGAATTTAAAATTGAACATTCTTCCCTCAGGCAATGTTTTTGTGGAGCTGATGGTAAGTATTTGTAATAATGCCAGCTCTGTTTTCAGTGTGAATGATGTGCTGATGGCATTGCCGCCACATGCCCCCCTGGTCCTTTGATCTTCCTGTTGATATATTAAATATACTGAGGCATAAAGGACAGAGATCTGTTAGAACACATAGAAATCTTAAGACAAAAGTGTAAAAATACATTATGCAAAACAGAAATGCCAAGCACACAGACATATTAACACTAGAAACTGAATAAGCTGGTGGCATCTTGACCAAGCTTTCTGAAACCAGTTCACCCATGCTTAGTCCCAGTTTGCAGAGCAGATGGTGCTGACCATGAATTATAAACAGAAAACAACATATATTAAACCATACATGACCAGCAAATACATTTTTACTTTAGCGCAATAGATTTCACCTTGTCACTTAACTGTGAAATGCAGTAAAAGAGGGAATTCTGCTTTTACTGTATGTGCACTAGTCTCAAGGCCAACTCACTTTAAAGGGATAGTAAAAAAATTCTTTATTATTTACTCACCCTCATGTCATGTCAAACCTGTATGAATTTCTTGCTTCAGCAAAACACATAAGAAGATATTTTGCAAAACGCTGGTTACCTGCACCCATTCACTTTCATAGTATGGACACAAGGTACAATGGATGTCAATGGGTGCCGGTAACCAGCGTTTTGCAAAACATCTTCTTCTGTGTTCCACAAAAAAAAGCATATACAGGGTTTAAATGACATAAGGGTAAAAAAATGATGACATAATTTTTCTTTTTGGGTGAATTATCCCTTTCACATCCTCTTAAAACAGCCCATGCCGCTGGAGAGGAAATCAAAGCCGCTGGAGTGTAAATCTGCTTGTTTTTCACTGCGGCAGACAGTATTAAGTAAATAATTGACGTAACAGTCAGTTCCACTTTGGATTGATTCTTTTGCACGAAATGAACTTGTTTATCATTGATTGCGTGATTGAAATATAAATATGTAGCAGCTGTCCTCTGTCCATACTAGAAGGTTATTGGAATGTTCTCCACGATTGCAATTATGAAGTCATGAATCTTGTTTGATTGACTGATGTATTGATTTTTCCATGTCTCTCATCTCCAGCTGTTTCCTGTCCCTGCTGCTGGTTGCCGCTGTGGTTTGGAAAGTCAAACAGACGTGCTGGGCGTCACGGAGGAGAGAGGTAACAGCTGCAAATTAGCACTTCCTGCGTTCATTGACGTGTTCACACTTGATATAGCCCGAGGTTTCTTTGTATTGTGCCCGTGATTCCAGGATTAATGACTTGAGCCTTTACACGTGTTTGCATGCATGTATTTGTATCTTAATGTCTCAGCTGGTGCGTTATTGCCTCCACCATCTGTGACCTCCCGTGATGCTCCTGGGGGTGGTTGAGCCTTGTAAAAACGTCTCATAACTTTAACCCCATTATAGTGTATGCTCCTTGTCATGCAACAGGACTGTTTTAGCAGTCAGTGGAACAACTCATGGTGTTCAATTGTTTCTTGCTGATACGCTGCAGTGAGCAGACGCCTCCTGCATCTGATGGGTGTGTAAATGTCATCCACACGCCGGCCTAACTGCCTTCTTTTAATGAGAGAGGTGCAATAATAAACACCATTTTCCTTCATTACCCATCTTCACAAACCAATTAACCCTGACAGAGGCCAGTGTAAAAGGGATGGATTAGTATACAGATCTCTCTAAAAGCCCTAACAGATGCGAGAAGACGGATTCTCTCTCCTCTCTTGCTCACTCTTTCTCTCTCATTCCGTCATTCATGCAATCTTTTACGGGGGACACGAATGCAAATGGGATTTCGCAAACGAGTTGTCATTAAGCTTTTTAAAATCAATACAATAAACAAGATCTCGAGCATGTCGCGAGCAGTAAGTGTTGGTTTATTGGAGTTAAATGCACGCTTTATTGTGCTCACACTTTGGCGATGATTGTCACAGTTGGTGCTTTTCTTCTCATCAAATATGTGCTTGTTGAACGCGCATTTGGATAATGGAAGTGTTTAAACTGAACAAAAGGCATGACGCGAACTTGAATCTTTTTACGAAAGCCATCTTGATCACAGAAACAGAAATAGAAATATTTGATCACCATTATTTAATTTGCTTGATAACATTTGATCAATTACAGTAGTTATGATAAATATAAACAGAAATGTCTGTGATAGCACAGCTGGATTGTGAGGGTTGAGTGAATAGTTTTTGCACTGAAATATTGAAGAATATTTTTTGAAGAAATTTTTGGTCATCTTGACATGAAATGTGTGTGTGTTTCCTGATAAACCCTACAGTGCGGGGACCAAATGTTTTCTTTAAAGATAGTAATACCAGTCATTTTCAACCTTCCCCATGAGAAAAACAGCTTATTAATCATACTAAATGATGTTAAATTAGAAATATAAAAATGCAGAAAGGTTTGTGTGAGGGTTAGGTTTAGGGATTGAGAGAGGGTTAGGAGATACAATATATAGTTTGTACCGTATAAAAATCATTATCTATAGAAAGTCCCCATAAAACAAAGAAACCGCGTGTGTGTGGTACATCTCCTGAATTTGATACATAAACGCGCACATATACACACATCTTGGTTAGCAGAGACTCCATTATTTATTCAGTCAGGCCTTTATGTAGTTCGTCTAAACCTCTTCATGTCTGTTTGTTAGCTCAGACACAAAGCTCAGGTGTCAGGCATCGATGATGTCACATCCCGCCAGATCTGTCCGACACATTTACCACACGTCTCGGTCACGTTCGGTCAGTGCATTGCTGGCCAGCTGTACCGTCTGTTAAAGATCTCATACTCCAGACTTTATCTCCGCCCTGTGTCTGGCTTTATGGTTATGTAAAGGCTGATAAGTTGGGATCTCACAGAAGTTTTATGGCGGGCTGCCGCTTAATTGTGTTGCCTCATTGTCAGAGCTCGTTGCTGACAGCGGCTAGCATTAGATTTGTGGCGCTGAATGCTTTAATCCTGCTACAGCGCTCCCTTCATCACTTTCGCTCTCTGCAGCCATCAAGTGGGAAATTAACAATGCAAATCAATGGGGCTGAATGGTGTATTTTTTATTATGCCCTCTCTCTGATGTATTTAGAGCATGAATGATTATTTCAGAGATAGATTACGGACGGACGGCGCCGCGAGCACTCAGGGAATCAGTCAATATCCTTAAATGGGCCTAATTCATTATTTCATCCCTCCTTCCTTTTAAAGTGCAGAACGTTGTGGAAGTGGGAGGATATTTTCATTTCATTCCACCAAATGTAACATAATTTCTCCACGGCTTTGATCAGTGGATATCGGCCATGCACTTCCCAAGTCTGTCGGCATGACAATTAAAAAAAAACCTCTTTTCTTTCCTCTACAGGTACTTATCTAGCACTGCAAAACATTGTAAATTTAGTAAGCACTTCTTAGTACTATCGTTGCCGCTTTTGATGTGTCGCTTCATTGTCTCCTAATATTTGTAAGTCGCTTTGGATAAAAGCGTCAGCTAAATGCCTAAATGTAAATGTTAAGGTAATATATGGATTAGCTGCACAGCCAAGTACTTTTCGTGTCTGTTAAATCCCAAAAAATATCCAAGCTCTGAACGAAATGCATTTTTTGCACTCCGACGTGTTCTAAAATCTATTAGCAAAGAATTCCCTGGTGGAGAAATTCCATGCGGATTTATTATCCGGAAAGGGAGAAATAATGGAATGTCTCCAATATAGTTAATTATGGATCATAACCAACATGACGGAAAACAAATTTAGAACTGGGTTTATGATAATAACTCTCCTAACAATAATTTCTGGATATGAGATCAAACAATCAAAACCACTTTGAAATTCTAATGATGATGCACAAGACGTCTTGTACAGATGTCTATGAATCTCCTAATAGGGTCTCCCCCAGCAGACAGGGATACAGACGGATTTTGACAACTAACCTCATTAAGTTTTGCTGTTGTCTTGCCATCGCTGTATAAATAATCAAAACAGACCATGGCTTTTACGTTTTCATGACTGCACAGTGTTCCTTTTCTTTATTATTCCTGTGTTATTTATTAAAAGCTGTCATTTCCCCTGTTAAACACAGCGATAAGGAATGCCAAATACTTTGATTACTAGCATTCTTTGTATAAGGTTACAGTTTCAGCTAGCAAGTTTAGGGATTCTCAGTTAAGTCTGGCTCATATTGAACATGTAGATGACCCCCTAAACATACTCTCAGCTGTATGCACCACGTCTCCTGTCAGACAGCATTTGACTGAAGCTTATTTCGTTTTGCCTGGCCAAGCCACTATCTGCCTGCACAGGGTGCTGTTATTTAATGCAAATGAATGTAATATCAGTTTTTCTTTCAGCTGTTCAACATCTCGATATGGAGTGAGTCTTAAAGTGGGTGTGTTTATTTGACCTTTCTGCCACAGTATGGTAATTAGTATAATTCCCTGTTACAGGAATTAATTATTTTGAGCAAGGTCCTGTTTACTTCAGAGACTTAGTTGCATATATTTTTGTTTTATTTTATTCACTGATATGGCAGTTATGATTTATTTTGTTAATATAGGACTTTGCTGCTCACATTGGTCTTTGACAATGGATGTTATCTGTGAGTCAAGGCTTTATCTGGCCTATTAGGCAACGCAAATATCACATATCCCATAATGCATTTCAGTTATATCAAAACATGACATTGAACTTCATTGTTTTTATAGTTTAGGTTTTTTTTTTCAAATAGAAATTTAAATCTTATTCAGAACAGACTCATAATCCAGCCCAAATACCAACCCCGTCATATCTCTATTAAACATCCATGGGAACGTGTACAAACACATTCAGGAAAACTTTGACTCTTTTAAAGTCTTATAAGATCTCTGGCAGCAAAAATGAGGATGTTAAATCTCCATTGCCATATAGAGGTTGCTGCTCTTTTTACAGTCTGGGCTGGCAGTGCTGTGCTATCAGCTCCGAGCAGATGACCATCTTTATCATCTGACGTGGGATTAGCCTGAAGGTCTTGTCTGCTTTTCAGAGGTATCCTAAACACCAACATCAATCTTCAAAGCAGCGAAATCTGTCTCACCTCCTGCTTCTAGCTCCCAGGGACAAGACAAGGACTCTTCTGAGAATTGCTCAAATGGTGTCAGAGATCTTTTAAGCACAGGTGTGGGTGCCTGTGTGGAATTTCACAGTGCTTTTATTGACTTTTTAAAAAAAAATACCAACAAGAGTGCCAACAGTCAAAATAGAGGAATAAAGATGTCATCTGTGCTGTCACTGTGATTGATAGCTTATGTTGTCTTGTGAGTTTGTGATCAGATAAACCTGCAATGTGTGTTAGTATCATCTCTATCAAACCCAGTAAAACACATAAACAATCTATAGGTAAATTGATGAAAAATATTAGTATTTCATTTTTTTACTGAATTTTCTTTGATTTATTATATTGATTTCAGGGCGGTTGAATGAGGCTATCTGCTAATATTTTCTCAGAAAGAAGTCAGAAAGAAACCAAAAACATCATTATTGAATGAATAATGATGTATATCACTATAAGAATATATTAGAGCAATTCCATGCAAATGTCAATTTGGCCATAAAAAAATTAAGTTTTTATAAAAAGGTTAACACCATCAGATGTGGATGTTCTTTAAAGAATTATTCGTCATTTGTTGGGTATTATTGGGCCTTTTAATTTGCATAAATCCTAAGTAATCCTAAAAACTAATAAGTATTTTCTTATAAGTTCTTATTGGTCACATCCATAATGTGTATATTTCCATTTTTTTTTAAATAGATTTTGAACTGAAAATGTAACATCCAAAACATTGGAATTGCCCATTAGTGTTGTGAGGATTTTGGAAAATTAAAAACATGCTTTGACAACTAGTGGTATGAAACTTGTATGTTTAAGCAAAAGATTAAAACAGAAACATTTTTGACCTTCCTCGCTTCCTCACCTTCCCATAATTGGCACATTTCATAACTTTCATCTCATTCCTGTCTTCCCAGCTTAGATTCAGTGATGATCAGACTGTGTCATCTAGAGAGAGGAACAGTGCCGTCTGCTCGATGACACGTTTGCTTAGTGAGCACCATGACAATGATCCTGTTCTCAGTCAGCATGAGGTGCTGTGAGTGAGACACACAAAAGAGCTGTCCATAAAATATTCAGATGATGCATTTGCCCCATTTCACAATAATCATGACAGTTTAAAGTATGAATGTGCTCTGTTGGTGGTTTAGGAATGATCTATAATAGATTAAGTGCTTCACACAAAGAATCACATCGTCAGCATCACAGCAGGTCATAGGAAGGAATGAGATAGCAGACCAATATCAGAACGTTTGGTGTTTATAATAATCTCATCTCTCTTTTTTAATTATTCACTGTAGTCAGTTGTTCTATGTTAAAATAATATACATGAAGCATAAACGGTTCTGCTTAGAGACATTAGTTACAAACCTTTGTGAGTATATGTGAAAGAAATTCAGATTTTTTGTTTAAATGAAATCATTTTATTAAGATTTTCTGTACTACATTGTCTCAAGGAAATTATTTTTATTTATTGTCTTATTATTTTTGTTTTAAGCATTAGCCAGAGACAGGACAAAAACTATTTCTCCAGTGTTGAGATATCAGAACACGATAGCAATCAGAACAGGATGATCCCGCCGGTGTGGGATAAATGGCTGAGCTCAGGTCGGCCTGATTCAGGAAATGAAAGCTGTGGTTTATATTATTAATATGTTCAGACGGAGAACAGGCTTTTAAGAGGGTATTGTTTTCTACCTCACTTTCAGCCCTGCTCCAAAGAACGCTCAACCCTTTTGAATAGCACCTTGTTGTGTTGATACATAAACAAGGGAAGATTTGATCTGGGCTTCTGGTCTCGGATAATCCTTTGTTATGCCTGTATGAAAGGTTTGTCTTTCTCTTCATCCCTGTCCTCAGCTCAGATTTAAAGAGGCATGGGTGATGTGTTCAGATATCAGGGAGAAACTTATACGTTATGCATAAGACAACCTGAGCTATTCCCTCTTCACATTCAGCCTGTAATATGACAGAATCTTTTCTCAGTCAGCCGGAAAAGATTTCAAGTTGACTTTTATTGTGAGGTTGTGTTAGGGTTGTTTGAGTGTTTGAGCAGGCTGCTTCTGCATGTGCCACTGTTGATTCAGGTGAACATATGAGATAAGGGAGAGATGTAGAGCGTGCAACAGCACCACTGATCTGTGGTTAGATACCACTACTGCTTTATTGCCTCGTGTCACACTGACCACATTGTTTACCTGCGGTATCATCACTAAAACCTCTCCAGGGTTCAACGAGGGTGTCCTGGTCACCACTTTTGAACATTTTGTAACACAGTTTCACTGTCACACATACCTGATTTAGGGTAGAACAAAACAATAAAGCATGTGAATCACAAATCAACCCACACAAGCTTAAATGTTATTGATGCCTAGAAACCAGCAGGAAATATTTAAGATGCCAGATGTTGGACTTGTTTATTTATTTATTTGTTTGCCAAGTGCACACTACAATACTAAATGTTGTTGTAATGTCCTGTCCTGTTGCACTTCACATGATGGACAGATATATTTTAACTGTTTGTGCTTTTAATGCTGTTTCATTTCAGGCATCCGCTGTGTGTTTGTATTTGTGTATGCATTAGCACGTATGTATTTACTCATTCGTGCTTGTGAAAAGCTCTGATTGTTCTTTGAAGGTTGCGTGGAGGAAATGCTGAGTTGTTTTGGAACGGGAATGATTTCACACTGTATTTTGATGGGATTGCCTGCAGCGTGATTATATGCTCAGGTGGATGCGAGATGGATGGAGAGATATTAGACCACAACAAAACCAAGTATGCCAAAGACTTGTTTATCCAATTTGCTTCTGCAGTCCACTTTCTTCATTCATACCAATTGTTTCTTCATTCTATATACTGAGAGAATAAAATTATTATATAAAGGTAAATTACAGGGCATTTATAGATTTTAATTCAAAGAAAATTATTAGAAAAAGTGTTGTTTTTTTTAATGCACATCTATGCAAACACCAAAGCTTTGTGGCTAGACACAGCCTCAAAAATATGATGCACAAAGTGTTTTTTTACACACACCCTCAGGACCAGCTTGAGGGCTAAATTACAATTCCAAAGATTTGACTATTAAATGCCTTTGAATCGAGCAGCGCTACAGGCCTGGATATTAATGCTTTTGTGCGATACGGAGCGCTGAAACTAATTGCACATGAATGCGGGCCTTAACCAGATTAACCGCGGCTTGTTCAAGCATGTGAATCGTGTTCTGTTCATCTTGTTCCCCCGTGTTTGAGCGTTGAGATGCATCAAAGTTTTACCATGGTTATCAGAGGATTTATCGCGCTCTTTTACTCCAGCATTACGACATATCTACCCCGTTGGGTTCTCCTACTGTCATCTGCTTTTTCAATGCTACTCATGCGGAAACATTTGCTGAATATTTGACAATAAACATCGTCTTTGTCATCTCAGCCTGTTTGCTGTTGATTTCATTTTGCGCTCTATAGAGGTTTTTAAGCAAATATGTCATTTCTTTGATATGAATGTTTCTTCTACACTACTCGAGGTTTATTCAATTAGAATTTGCATTACCTGACAGGATTTCTCTGTTTGGTTGGGAATTGAATCCGGACGTCTTGCATGGCAAGTGAGAACTTTAAACCAACAATGCTTGATGTCTGAAAATAAGTAAATGAAGTATGCTGTTTTGTACTTGAATGGTGTTTTAATGCTAATTTACTTAACAGTGAGGGAGAAGAAGGAAGAAGACAGGGTTAAAATAATGTACTCATTCACTTTCTCCATCTCTTATCCTCTTTCTGAGCTGTGCCCTGTGGCTCTAAGCCTCCCTGTGATTCTCTCTTTGAGTGCTGAGTGTGGCGTTGTCGAGAACCCCTGCTTCTCTCGCTCACACCACGCTTCCACTTATTCACCCGCCAAGTGGTGACAGCTGCTGTGGAAACGGCTGCCGTGGTAACCCCCCCCATGCCAGGAAGAGACAATTAGAAGAACTAATGACTGAGCCCCTGTGATCAGAGACACTTCCTCTCTCCCGCGCCGCTCTCCTCCCTTCATTCAGCCGCTAGCGAGAGAGAGAGAGACAGCAGACGCATAGAGTCTTTTACATTTCATAGAAAGTCATAGACTTTCTACCTACAGTTTCAGCTCTGTACCGGGTTTCTATCTTTAAGGTTTGACTCGTGTGGGCTTTTTGTTGTGTATAGCATCATACTCTATCCATCTCTGTGTGCATATTTTCTCTGTCTGTGTGTGTATATATGTTTGAATTTGTTGTATATAGAAACGGTGACGTTTGGCTGTAGTAGTGCTAATGTGTTAAAAGGTTTTTGCTTTTAAGAAGCATGAAAAATTTGTTAAGGGAATAGTTCACCCAAATATGAAAATTCTCACATTTCTCTATATGGGCTCAAATTGTCACATCCATCATTAAAGTAGGTTAATAAATGTCTGAAGCAATACATTTTTGACAGAAAACAACATGTATATTGAACTTATTTAGTAAGTAGTTTGTCATGTGTCAATATAAACAAACAGGAAAGCGCTAGATTCAAATATGGCAGCATTTCAGAATCTCATTGGTTCTTATGTCCCCTGATGTCTATGACAACTAGTCACGAGATGCCTGAAAAATAATGAGATTTAAAGAAGATAAGATAACATTGTGGTATTTTTACATAAATGTATTTGTTTGTGTTCATCTTAAGATCATCTTTGGAATGAGGGAGAATAAGTTAAAATATTATTTTCATATTTAGGTGAACTATTCCTTTAACTTGCCAATTAGTTTGTAAATGTTTTCCCACCAATGAAAATACTCCAAAAGAAGCCAAAGCATCAATCTTTGTGTTGCCTAAAAACATGGTGTGAATGGAGTTAAATGGCAGTAATTCACCTTTCTGCTCAAAGCGTCCCTGAATCTCACTCCTGCTTGTCTCCTCTCTGGTCATAGAAATCCAGTTTAACCTGCAGTGTGTGAATGGTGTACAGCAGAACCCATGTGATTTTTGCCTGGAGCGAGAAACGTTAGTGTTTTGTCCCGCTTCAGGCAAAACCACTCAGCTTCTGCTCTACACCACTCACATACTCTGTGGAGTGATATAAACAGAAAAACATCCCGTAATGTAAGCTACTGTACATGTAGACTGTTGTTATACTTTAGCTGTGTAAGAACGGAGAATGACCCAAAAGAGAAATTGGACGCTTTGTTGCTGTGTTGTTAAATGAGCTTGATAGTGTTAAGAGAAGGGTTTATTATATACGCTCTGTATGTCTCTCTTTATCCTCTGACATTACTATGACCCTTGGTACAGTGAGTACTTTACTATGACTGTTTATATGGAATTTCACACCCATTTTGACCCCTGAGATGTTGAAGGAGAGAAGAGGAAACGATAAGCTGTTGTTGAGGTTAGAGAAGAGGTTATGTTTCATGACACTTTTGATTAATTGAATTGGTTTACTTTGTCAGACTGAGATGCTGGCTCTTGAAATGATACTGTACATTTATTCGTTTGTCAGACGCATTTGTCCAAATGAAAAGGAATTAGACATTTTGCCAGTAAGTTCACAATAATTGCAATATACAAAACTATGTTTGCATGTAGGACTAGTGTTAAAGCAAGGGATGGATGAGCAAAGGGCCTTTTTAAAGTTAGCCAGTGGATGAGAAAGAACAGTTAGAGGTTAATCGAGTGAATACACAATGGGTGTGTTTTTATTGTCTTACAATTGGCACATTTAGAGTTGCATATACTGTAGAGCAGTACATATAAATACTTTATACTTTATAAATGTATGAATAATAAATATAAATAAATATATTCCAAAAAAGATTGTGCCTGCAAGACGTTATGTTAAATCTGTGCTTTTCCTTGTTCTGCAAGGTCAACATGTTTCACGCATTACCCTGCAAATATTAAAGTGTTATTTTGATTGAACCTTCCTGTAAAGTTCCAGATTCTCCAGTTATATTATTTTATTTGGTGGACAGTTGGACATTAATTAGAAACGGAACAACCGCTGATCACTTGTCCATCAAAGATGCAGCAGACAGTAATGAATTTTCGCACCCTTCTCCTCAGGTGCCTTTCTGTTTTTATACACAGAGAACAGAATGTTCAGATTACCTACATGCATAAAGTAAATTAAATAAATAAATGACAGCATTAAACAACTGTAATTGCATACGTTAACATGATAAATTGGTAAATTGCTGAATTTATACATGGCCTAAATGTGGAATGCAGTCTTTCCACATTTTAAAGGGCAATTTTATTGACTTGGGGAGAAACTGAAGCAGAGGGTCTTAATCGTTTATGGGATCCGGGTTTGTTGTTTATGTGGACCTCAGTCCTCAAACAAGAAGAGAAACATTTAGCAACTCAAAGGCTTGGTGATAGGGTTGCATACAATGTGTATGCTCGCGTAACAATAAGAATACAATTCAATGATAGAGGTGGAAGTTTGAAAAGAAAGAGCAGCCAGTAGTGCAGTATGTGCATACTGTATATATCGATTAGAAGAAGCAGGCAGTAAATATTCAGAGGTAATGAATGCAGTTATTGGCCACAAACTCACTTCATCTATCATCATCTGACGCCAGCTGGATGTTTGATGACTCTTCTCATATTCTCATGTCTCTGGTTTACGCCTTTATCCTCCTATCTGAGACAGTCTAATTAGAGCTGCTCCTCTATGACCCAGTGGGATTCTGGGATTGTGCCATTAAGAATCTATTACTTTATCCGCTTTTATAGATCTGTATTTTCCTGCATTAGGTTATAAATGCAAACGTAGCGCTCTTTTCTCGCATGTGACTGTAAACTTTCATGGTCTGTTTTTTGCACCTTCATGTGGTATAAATCTTTTTTATCGTAATGAATAAGAGATGTGTTTGAAAAGGAAACATTTTAAACTTGCCCTGTCCCTAGCTTCCAACTACACCGGTTATAGGAGCGATGAATCAGGACCAATGGCCCCATTTTATTGTAGCGGCATACTGTTAAATGAACCAGTCCTTCAGGGTATGGGAGGCCAGAGATTGAACACATTATCGTCACACAGTTTTGAGAGTTCGCATAGTCGGGATGCAGAGCTGCTCTTCATTAGTCACACCACAAGACAGATTGAGCAGTTAATCAGAAGAAAATTCTACAGCCAAAAATGCATTTGTCTATGATTGAAAAGGTTTGATGGCTTCGAAAAGTGAATTACTGCCAGATAGTTTGCCAAACTTGACATCCTTTGAGTAGTTTGTGTGCTTATTAGGTGTTTTTCATACAGTTGCTGCAATTCCTTTAGCTTAATTGGTAGAGAGTGGCACTTGCAGAGCCAAAGTTGTGGGTTCGAATGCGCTGCAAGTTTCTTTGAAAACGACTTACTAAATGTATAAAAATGTGAAATAACAACTTACTAAGTGTGAAATTAAATGAAAAATAAAATAATGTTGTATGTAGTTATCAGTATAGTTTTTTTGTGATCAGGCCTTAACCCCATAAATATAGATCTATTCAATAAACACGGGCTGAAACTTGTCACGTTTGACCACGTGTTACAGCACATTTGCTTAAAAACATTATTCCACCGGTCTAAAAGGCAGTAAATGTTTAGTCGCAGCTTGCATCGACACAACTTGACTGGTTGGTTTATGTCTCGGCCTGTAATGGAAGCTGTGTTCTTTTTCCTATTAGTGTTAGTGAATTACACAGAGCTCTTTCTGCTAATAGAAATGTATATTTACAGTCATCCACTTAATAAATTAATCCTGCTGTGTAAACCACTTTGGTCGGCTTCCTGTTTTTTTCTTTGTGCTCAGATGATCGTTTGTTACTCAGTCACTCGCTAATTCTGCCCAACCCACCCCCAACATATTTTCATGATCAGGTCCAGAGAACCGTCAGGTCAATACTTGATATAATCAATCACCACCAGTAGTCTGGCTGAGGAAGCACTGCGATCTCTAATCCTCAGACCAGTGACAATGAACTGTTTGTCCTGATGGATCTCAGTTAGAATGAACTTTTTTTGTACATATTGTGCAGAATATTGTTTTCCAAATGCAAAAGTAGGAAGTCTCACAATAGAGAATAGGTGAATTAAAGAAGTTTGACTTGAAAACAATGTGTGTGCATATGTGTTTGCGTCACTTCTTGATTGAATAGCCTCCCATTCTCCTGTTATGTTCCTGCTCTTTGCTAAATTAGCTCTGTCTCTATTGAGAAAACAATAAAAAGGCACGCTTTCTTTCATCAAACGCTTATGTTTTCTGTTGTTTTTGTAATTACGGCAGGACTAATGAAGCAGATAGATTAGCTTTTTCAAATTCCTCTATTAGGATCCAGGCTGTCTGTTAGATACTTTTGTTTGGAAAAAGTGGAGGCTTATTATTGTCCCCTATCATTTTTGTAGAGTACTGAATTGAAAGAATTTCAGGCACTTTTCTTGCTTTTAAACGTATACAGACGCACAAGAAATATACAGCAACTTGTCAAAAGAAAATAACAGCATAAAGTTAAAATGACTAAGTCTAACGGTCTTGATGCAATATAAGTGCTGCCCTCATCTTGTATGACTTGTATGACAACCCACTGTTGTCAAATTGACCTTTTTCTCCATCACACCATTTTTACACAGCTTTTATTTCAGTAACAATGCTGTTTTTTTAACGTCCTATTGTCTCCTATGATCTCAAGAAGACTATGATCTCAAGACTTTCATTTGTTTTGGAGAACTAATAACCAATAACCAATGAGCAGAGAGACTTTGATTATAACAGCATAAATGAACAAAGCAAAATAAGATTTTTGAAATCATATGACTAGTCATGTGCCCAACCCTCCTCTTCTGTCTTTGTCTAATTATGCTTTAAAGCTCTAAATGAGGCCTGAGACACCTTTCCACCCACCAAGCTCACGTTCAACCAATGTCTCCACCTCCTTTAGACAAATCAATCAGCGTGTCATCAGCCCGGCGTCTGGCGTGATGAGATGGCCTATAGCTGCCATCCTCGTGATGAGCTCAGATGAGTCCTCCTCTCCCACACCCACTTACCACAATGACCTTGTGAAAATGAAACAAGCAATCAAGCGATTTTAATTTAAGGAAGGCCTGAAGAACCTGTCTGAGAAATGGTCAGGGTCAATAGCTAACAGGGAGTGGATGAGATTCTCTTCTCTGATGGTTATTTAGGTATTTGTTATGATAATTATGGTCCGTAACTGCTTTGGTCTGCAGTGACATTTGGCACTGGTTAGAAGATGGGAGATGGTGGGTGTTGACAGAGGCCAGGTTGGTGGCTATATCAGGCTGTTTTATTGACCTTTGAGAAGATCAGCAGGTGACATAATGAACGTGGAGTCAGAAAGGGCTTCTGTAGACACTATTAAGTGGATAAATATAAGAGAGTATGTAAGAATTTGTATATGAGCATATGTAACTATCCTGCATGTAAACATGAAGTGTTTGTTTTTTCTTCTATGATGTTTTAAAGAAGTTCTTCCACATCAACTTTCAGTATAATTAAGTGTTCGAGTTCTTTAATTCTCCTTAAAAACAACTGTATCTTAGATGTGTAAAGAAAACACATACAGCTTAGCCTGGTTTTACTTTATCAGCCTGTGAATAATTATAGATAACATTTTCTTTTATTCAATCTTAAAATCATTTACCATTGCAAGTTTTTCTTTTATTTTTTTGAAGTGCATAAAGAAATTCTTATCTGCCATAAGAGTGTTTAATGCCATCTAGACTGGTGAGCTTTAACGTAATGTACTGTATCCATTTACATACCCAGACCTGTTGGAACTCCAAAGCTTGCTTTTGGGAGAAATTAAAATTTAGAAACACTCTTTCCAAACAAATTACACAGATTTTCGTACTTGCATCTTTATGCAGTGTTCCTAATGAGAATGAGTATATAAGGCCTCTGTGAGAGAGAGACATTCAGTATTGAGAGAGAGAGAGAGAGAGAGAGAGTCTCTGCCTCTTAAAGAGCAGGAAAGAACAAACAGCTGTGATCTCAAGCAGCAAGATTCTTATTCTCCCATAAGGCTTATTTTAGTTTCCTCTCACCACAACCATCTGCCACGCACTGGATGGGCAGCATCCAGAATGAAGCCCCGGGAAAGAAAAGTGTTTTTAATCACAATGAAGATCTGGGTCAGACATACTGGATGTGAGTCTGATATGAAGGTAGATGATGGCTTTCTGTAAAACGGGCTTATGGGAAATACCTAGTGCTTGTGGACATGCATGTCACTGGTTTGTTCAATAAAGAGTTGAGCTGTATCTGCAGCAGAGGCTTTATTGGATGAGTTATTAAAAGGAAGGGCAGTAGTGCAGTGGGACTTGTTTTCTGCTGGATCCACATGCTTGCTCCAGAGGAGGACCTTTTATTGATCTGTTCCTGGTAGTTTGTTCTTCAAGGTCAATAGTGTTGTGGTGTCTAAGGGCTTGGAGGAATGTGTGTTAACAGTGTAATGGTGTTGTTGCTTTAAGAAATGGGTTGATGATAACTTTCATATCATTCAATATCATTCAGCCTTAAATATTTGTGATCATTTTTATTTTAGCAACTTTTTAGCGTATTATTTGATTTCGATGTGGTGTAACATTATTTAGAGGCTTGGTACAGAATCCAGCCACACTATTAGATGACATGAAGGCCAATCATATTTCTTTTTGGTACATTGTTTTATTCCATCCTAGTGGAAAGTTTGATCTCAGGTAAAATAAATTTGGTGAAAAATGTTTGATTTCTTATAGAAACTTTCAATAACATTAACTGTTGATGGCGCACTTAGCCAATCTGATTTCAGCTTGTGAGATTGTTGAGATCTCTTCTCTAAACTTCAATAGAGACATTTGTGAGGTTCAGGGGTGTATTTTATTTTCTGAAAAAAAATTCTGAAAAAAGTTTCATTTGCTCCCATTATAATATCATTGATGTCTAGGAGTCATCTGGGATGCTTTGGCAGAATATTAAAACCAGGGATTTTACACAACCTAGAGATTTCTAAAATCACCCAAATAATCAGTTCATTGTGTTTTAGTTTATGACACAAAGACCTTCAACACTGGGCAGCCGTAGCAGTAAATGAGTAAAAGAAAACACAGAACATGCTTTGGAGGTTTGTAATCTGACTGAGGGAAAGTCTTGATCATTAATTACCCGTGCTCAATCTTCTCAGCCGGACAGTTGCCTGGAGCATTGTCTAATGATCCCCACCACAGAGCACAGCCAGTTCACCCAACAGTCCTTCCTCTGTTTCTCTATTAGGTTACCCCTCATCGGCACAGGCCTCCACAGCCAGGTGGGCCATAGCAGGAAGCAGAAAAGTGTGAGAGAGTGTGCTTATACACACTGCCAAACTGAATGAAGTGGGTCCTTAAAGCAGATCGAGCAGGACAGATGTCCTCTGAACAGCACATCCCTGATCGCTGAAGTGAATCACAGCTCTTAGCCAGACTGCACATTCTTGCATACTGATGCTGGAGACGGGCTGTGTTAATCTGTTCGGGGGACCCGTGTTGGGTGTCTGGCCAGCTGGATCAAGGAGAACGTGAGATAGTGGAGGGCAGAGCGGGGAGGTTGTCTGACCATCACGGTTTTTGTTCGGGATGTCTGGGCCGTGGTTTATCCCCTCGCTCTATATCTCACTCACTCGGCTGAGAGAGTCGGGCAGTGGCCGTGACAAGCATTTGGCACGGACAAGCCCTGAGAGAGTGACAGAGACAAGTACACAGCAAACTAAAGAATCATTCATTTTAAATAAGAGGATAAAAGACTGTCCTGTCTGTGTCTGACCCTGTCACTTCATTTTAACATGATACTTGTGTTTGTGACTGTGGGCTCAACAATAAGGATTGTTTACCAGCTTTTTGCTAATATTTTCTCAGACACTCCAAAAAGAAAATTCTTTTTCATTTGTTAACAATGAAAATATGTAAAGGTATGTGTAAAATATAAATAGGGTCTATTACAGCATTATGGATTTGACATTTTCAGTCAAAACTTACAGAATGTATTTAGTACCAATATGTTTATATTTTAGTCAAGACATCAAAAAAATATCATGCACAAGTTGTTTTTTGAAAAACGTACTTTTTTGAGAGGCAACATATTTTGTAGGATTTTTGTTAATTAAAATGCACAAAAAGCAGTAATACCCAACAGATAAGGGGGTGACTCTTCAAGAACATTAAATATTTATATTTTAATTTTCATGTTCAGATTTATGCATCATTATGGATGTGACAATTCTGAATAGGGGTGGGAGAAAAAATCGATGCATCGGGATTCTTTCTCTACCGATTCTGAATCGATTCTCAAAGATTCAGAATCGATTCTATGTCAGAACTTAATCCTGAATATAACTTTGTTAAAATAAAAGCAATAAAATTAAACTTCAAGATGGGAATACTGTCAAAGAGATTCTAACTGTAAACAAAAAGCATAAAAACTCTTTATTTATTTAAAATGCAAATTTATCATATTTGCAAAAATTATATGAAGAATCGTTTTGGAATCGGATCGTGAGTCCCAGAATCGGAATCGGATCGCGTAGTACCTAAAGATTCCCACCCCTAATTCTGAACACTGCATTTTACCTCCAAACCACCAAATATTGACATCTAGATTGACATCTATCAGTATGGTGAAAGACTTGACTAAGGTTGACAGGTATGAAATTGGCCTTATTTATAAATAATTACATACTTCTATTATGATAAAACATACTTTATATATGTGTATTTGTTAAATGTAATAATTCTTTACAAAATATTTTTATTATTAAGTTTTATTAATGTGATTATCTGCTGACACGGTGCTTCCTATATGATGAATTGCTTTTGGTTGATCTATTACGCTGTTCAAATATATAAAAAACAATATATACAGTAAATACATAGCTGTATAATTTTATGGTTTGCATGTAGCCTTTTTTGTCAGACCTGCAACCCGTTTTCAGGTCATGACCCATCACATATATTTTACAGATCTTGTTTTGATTAGAAGATGCAGAATTCGTTACAGCGCTGCATGATCTGATGCTGGTCATTGCGGAGAGAAAGAGACAGAAAGCAAGAGAGAAGGAGTCAGACATGGCTAGCACTGAGCACTAATTACCTCCAGCTCACCGCCACTCAAGTGCCAACATCTGCTGCAATCAGGCCAGTTCTGCTCTCAGCCGAGGAGCTGTTGAAAAGAAAGCTGCTCTCTAGAGTCAACAAGCAGTCAAACAGGACCAGCTCTACATTTATCGTTCTCTTTTTCTCTCTCTTTCCTTTTACTTTAAACATTGCAGGGACAGACGGTTTAAAGCACAGAAAGAGTTTTTGGAAAGCGTGTATGTGTGCTGCATTATGAGTCAGCTTGTAAGAGAGAGAGGGAAATTGTTAGATTTTTTTCTCATGAGTTTGTAATCTCCTCCAGGCATGTAGATATTGTTACATTTACCAGATGATTTATTCTTGTTAAGGGCTCATGTTATTGACGAAAGGAAATCTATAAGTCAGCCATATGTTAACTTGCATGGTAATTGTTCAGGGTTGTCTGATTTGACCTGGAACATGTATGCTGTTTTAGTTGTTAAAGTTTTATTTTAAAGTCTTGCATTGCTTACGAATGCACAACGCTTTACTTTTTGCCGAATTCTTTTCTGCAGAATTCAGTCGAGATGTCTGTTTGAAATGCAGTCCATATTTAAATTTAGATCTGAATTTTTCTTCTTTTTTGGCTCATGTTTAAAGAATTCAACCAGCTCAGCACTTATCCCACTGTGACAAACAGACGAGGTGTGAGAAGGCAAAGAACACATGGACGTTTTTAGTGCCTTTGTTTGAAATGTTTTAACCTGAGATCTCTCACAGCGGGCTTGACCTACATTAGCTCATAATATACCCACCTTTCAGTTTGGTTAGCATCTTGACTTTTAAATACCAAAATGACATTTTAGAAACATCAGTCTTTTGTTCCAAGTTATTACTATAGGTAAAATTATTTTTTCCGTTTTGTTTTTAGTTTCTTCTTTTCATTTTTGTCGAGTTTAAATGATTCCAAAATGGCTTTTATATTGTTGCTGTTTTTTGGAGAACAGTTTTTATTTCGTTTATTTTATTTTTATACAATTTTTATACCACAAAAAGCAAAGCAAAGGCATACCGCCACACTTGCAAATGGCATGCAAATGCAATAAATGTGACATTGTTAAGAAAGTTAGTGACATAATTTTTTTATATGTAATATATTCAAATATAATCAAGAAGTTTGTCGTTTAGCTCAACTAATTGTTTTACGGATCCAGCTGTGCTATTATTCCCCATAACCACTCTGCTGCATGCTGCTCTATTCTTTTGCTGTTGTCAGTTTAAGATTTACCTTCTCTTAAATGTCACATATAAAAGATGGTTGGTTGTTTGAGATGTTGAAATCTGCAGTCTCAATGGGCACCAAGGCGTGAACTGAACTAAATTTTAACAATGCACTACAAATCAAGACTTAATTAGTTCGTAATTAAATCTATCCAGCAATGATTGAAAGTTCCTACTGTAGTATCAGTTGTAAGCGGTGTAATACTTCAGATTTACTTGCTGTTACATGTTCGACATGAATTCTTTTTGCAGTACAACAATGACATACTGTAATTTCCAGTATATTAAATTTGGGCCATAATTTCCTCTGAATTAAATAGAAAAGCTGATGGTAAATAATAAACTAACATGAGCCTGCTGCTACGAATAGCATAATCACAGAAACCCAAGTTTACCAACATCCCAATTCTGAAGGCCTTATTCAGGTGATAATACTCTAAAGCTTCTCCATATTACCATCTCATCTTGTCTGAAGGGCATTAGGCTGTCCTATACGGCTCTGTTTGTATGCTTTATTATCCAGAAGCAAAGCTCCATGGGGATGCGGCTGTATTCTGCCTCACAGCCATTGCTGGAGATTAGTATTGATCAGAGATTGATTGGGCGAACTCCTCGTTTAAGGGGATGTTGGGATGGAGCTGTAAATCTGCTGAATCATATTTCAGAGGATGACTTGCATTGATGCGGTTCACTAGAAGGCTCTTTAATTGTTTGAGGTCTGAAGCTTTTTTGGCACCGCATTGTTAAGCCAAGCAGGATTAGCGGGTTCCCTCGCTCTTAGGAAAAGCTGAGGGTTACAGCAGGCTTAGATTGAGATAGCTGACGTCACTCCAGAGATATTACAGTAAAGAGAAGCAAAACTCAAAAACAACATACTGTAATTGAAGTAAAAATGACCCTAGAGACAAGAAATTGCTTTGCTTCTAAACACTAATATTGCAGGAATTGAATTAAGGTTATTTCAAGGATTATGCTCTTGAAGGTCACTGTGTTTTAGCTTTTGATTTACTCTTTCTTTCGGGAGACGCACTGTGACGGACATTAAATGAAGGGTAAAAGGAGAACTACTGTTGCTGTCACAAGCAGCGGATGTGTCTGCACGCTTGTCCTGTTCTCTGTTTGACATGACTCGTTTCACCTTGAAGGCAGGAGGCAGGTGCTTGACAAATGTTAATGAAATAAAGACATGCTATTGGTGTACTTTGAATGTGGTGGTGGTGAATTTGAACTAAGATGTTTTGACCACCCTGTAGCGTAATGGGCCATTACGGCCAGATTGTGTAATCAGCATGAGACACTAGTGTAAATGGTGCGCTAGTCATCAAGCGGAGTAAATCATTAGCATCTCTCATCTGGTACATCTACGCGGATTTTAAAGGTGAAGTGTGTCATTTCTGTGCTTCTAGCAAATGAAATTGTGAATTTAGACAGGTTTTTTTACTCCATCTTCCATTGGTCTTATAAACAGATAGTCCCGCCACAAACTCATGTCATTGGTTGAGCCAGTATTGTGTTTTTTTTTTAATGTATTATTATATTATTTCTAAATGTGTCATTGTAACTATATATCACTTAACCTTTGGTATGAATTAGCCATATACATTACTATAGACACAACAAATGTTGTCCAGAAATTTTGCAGTTACAGGAATTTTCACAGTTTTACAGTAATAATGTTATCTATACTAATTAGTATTTTACATTTTAGAACAACATTCATTAAAAGTTTTATGGTCCATTTTGTAAAAACGCTTGATTTGATGTAATTCTCAAATTTAGCCCAAAGTTTAATGTCAGTGTTTATTATTTTTTCATTTATCTGATGAAATGCAGTAAATTCCCGAATTCCACATTTTACCCCGACACACCCCCAACACACAGCAGTGAATGGAAATGAATGAGAGGTGTCAGAGAGCACTGATAATGAGGGCGAATGTGATGTGATATAAGTGATGATGAACACTAAATTGTTGTACGCTTCCTCTTCTCACCACAATATGAAATGTCAACAGAGGATGATTTACTCTTAGTCAACACCGTGCTTGGCACCCCCTCCATCCTACTCGCACACTGTCTAGGGACAAAAGCCAAGTGAAGAAGAGAGAGTGCCATTGCTCTTAGTTTGTCCATTAATACCTGACTACATCCATCTCTATTCTCGCTGTCGTTCTTGACTCAGTCACTCCCCAACACTCCCTTTCCAATCAGTTTTCAGTCCTGTCTCTGCCTCATTTTCTCTGCAGACTTGGTCATGGTCCAGGACTAAAAGGATTTGGCCCATTTATTAAACGGTTCTATGAGTACAGAGATGGATCAGACCATCACTTACATTCTGCTCAGCTCAGCACAGTTACATAACCTCCCCAGTAAGCCTGCTGTTTGTATGGGCCCTATAAAACGCAAGGTGAATCCTATTTTGTTTTTACTGTGACGACACGTCTGCTGCACTTGCTGTGTACTTTGTGCGTAAAGTTTGGATGTTACTTAAATACCCTTTTTGAAATCGCTAAAGACCAGGCCAGAGTTTGCTCAAAATGTTTCCGTTGCTCCCGCTGTAGGTTTGACACATCAGACACAGTAACTCAATAGCAAACCGCTGTGATAGACAGTCATTCAACAGTCTATAGATGATCTCAGCTTTGCTCTGTGCTAGATCAATAAGATCACGATCAAAACCAGAGTCAATTAAAGTACTTTTTTTTCTCAGGCTTATCACAGATCTCTACATTGATGTTTGTCTCACCTTCACTCGCGGTAACAATGTCACTCCATTTCTAATTATCACTCATCCATTTAGTCTGAGATAGATAACATGCTTAGATTACAAACAATCTTTTCCGCAGGCCTGAATGGTGCTGCTTTAGGAGAAGTTTTTCCCAACCCTCTGGCATATAATGTGCTATAATGTCATATATCAGAGATTTCAACATATTGTAATTGCTTTTTTCATATTCTGTTTTGTTTCAATCTGACGATCTTGAATGCTTGGCAGATGTAAAAACGTCCTCAGAGCAAAGTTTCGATGGTGTACAAGTAAACACTGGTGTAGTGTTTGGTTTATTAGAACAGAACTTACTTTTCTGAACTTCTACCTGCCTGCTGAAGGACAAACAGCCCATAATTACGCCTGCTAGGGAGCAATGACAAGAGTTAGATTTTCTTATTTTCCCCTGCAAGGATTTTGGCAGTGGTCCTTTGTGTTATTAAATAAAAAATAAGTGTACTGTAAGACACCTTGTTTTGGTATGGTGACAAAAGAGCTTTGTTTTCTGTGCTTGGAAAGTAAACGGGCTTCTCTGTTAAAATCATTCCCGGAACTAGCCGGAAATTACACTCTTATCCGCCAAAGTTATTGTGCACCAGGCATTGAAAAGGCATTGTGGATGTTTAGAGCGGCCCATGATAGACCTGTGCTTTGGTGCTGTTGTCCTAAAACTGTTTTTTTTTTTCATAATACACGCTTTTGTCCCGTCTTACATTTGTGGTCAGGCCATGGATAACATTGGCCACGTTATTATCATATTATCCTATTGCAAGCTACACTGTGAAAGAAACGTGAGTCAGAAATCCCATTGTTGAAATAAAGATTAACACACATTATAATAGATTATGGAAACCTGAACAGAAGTTTGAAAAAGTACCGAAGATGAAGATGATTTTTGCTTGTATGCATTTGTGTGTTTTCAAAATAAAACTGTAGCTTACAGCTCAGAGAGAGATTATAATGCTAAATGGGTTTTCTGGAAAGGTTACATTTACTGAATGAATTATGTATACTGTATATACAACACCAAGCTGCATTTATGATTTTATTTTTGTTTTAATTTTTAGTTGGAGTTGGATTTTGAGCATCTCTGTGTTGGTGTTGAACAATATATTGGTGTTGTGATATTCTGTGTCCCTAATGAATACAAGCACATTTACATGTTGTGGTGTCAGTCTTGTACTGTGTAAAGTACAGAAACACCACACATTTAAATGAGGCAATCCTTATACCGTCACCAAAATTGAGGCTGTATTTCAAATAGTAGTAATTAGTAGTAAAAGTTGTTTTAAACAGTGAAAATGTTTATATGTTTGGGTAGTGACTGTATCACATCCAGATAGTATAAAAGCAGTGAGATTGCATGTTTGCATTATTGGTTAATTGGTTGATTAAAGGTTTGAGTTATTGCATGGGTCTCAGTTTACTGATGAAGACATAAATCAGGATGAACTCAGGGGAGGTGCTATTGATTCAGTAAGCCACTCCGGAGGCACTGAAGATTAAGCAATAACATATATCCTTAAAGTGGTATATTTGTGAATAATGATTTAAGTGATTACTGGAAAATTAGGATGTTTGTCATGCCGTTGTCTCTTATGTTCTTTAGGGATTTAAATCTGTCTTTTGGCTTTGAACATGTGCATCACATGATGTCCAAAAAAGATGTTGTATTCTAAATGGCAGGTTCTATATGTTGTATATCTGTTATGGCTATATTTTCAAAATTGATTGTTTTAACATTCAAACACTTGTACTAATGAGCAGTGTTTTTAAAAAGCCATTCTCTGCCTAGCATTGTTTACTGCATATGTGGAGGTTAATTATGCATTTTATGGGCCATTTACAGGCCCAGGCGTGAGATGCCACAATGTCCTTCTCACCTCCTGAAGGACTAGTCAGGGAACATAAACCATCCATGCTCTACCAGTGAGTTTCTCTGTCTCTCGACCGTGACGCTCATCCACACATACCGGGGCTTGTTTTAACAATCATCACCGTGTCTGTCCTATGAATCAACTCTCTGCACACTGTCACCCTTCACCTTGACTGTCTCTCGTAGTCTCCTGTGTCCGTCCTTCTGCCACAGACATTATGTCAGACGTTGTAAACCTCCACAGGCGCTTGTCATTTCTTTGTGCCAATTAGCTTCGATGCACCAGCGATTTGAGATTGCAGAAAATGTTTTCTAAGCAGATAAGTTTATTGATAAAAAACATTTATTTATTGGAAGTTCTTGCATTCCTGTGGCTCAGACAGCGTGGGCTAACAGTCTGCATACTGATGACTGAATTAAAAGAATGATGGTCTCTGTTGTGTTACGTGCAGGTGTCTACCCTCAAGACACCCAGTAAAACAGACATAATGGCTAGTCAAAAGTCACGATTCTGCACTGATCATGTTTGAATCTTTACTTTTAGTAGAAATTATGGCATTAGTCACAAATTTAATTAAAAAAACCTTCTTTTAATTAAAAAAACATCTTCTTTTTCCTTCTACAGCAGCTTATGCGAGAGCGTCAGCAGATGGCCAGCCGCCCGTTCGCCTCTGTTGCTGTGGCACTGGAGACTCCGGAGGAAGAGGAGGAGCTTTTGCAAGACCAGATGGAGGTGGGTACCTGACATCTTTTTCCTTTATTAATGCTTCATTAGCAAAATAAGGAAATACAATTCTAGGAGATGTTTATTTTTTCCACTTTTATTTGTACAAACGACTGTACATCTGTATGTGCTCGCCTGGTGCCAGTAGATGGAACGCATTTCTCATTTCATAGATTGCAGGTTTCTATTCGTTGTTTGTGTATTGCTTGTTTATAAAACGGTTAGTTCCAGTGCTTAATTCTGATTGGTCAATAGTTTTGTTTTATTCATAATAAAGTACAGCTCTTTACAGCCCTTATGGCTTACTTAAAAATTGTTGAGGTATTGAATTTTTTTATGTATTCCAAATACTGTATGATAGTGTCAGCAATCAAGTTTATGTGTATTTTAGATAGTCTTTCCATTTTAAGGAACAGGGTGAAAGCATGGAGAATTGCAGTAATTTCCACATTCAGAGGTTAATTAAACAGCATCTGGTATAACAGTGTAAACTCTATTTAGCATAATAGTATAATATATGGAGGAATATTCTCAGTGGTTAAGCAGCAAGGCCAGAGAGCACGGCTATCATCACATTTCATGCCTAAGTTGGTTGTGCAGGCTCTGGATGGATGCGTTCATTGGTCTCTAGCATTAGGGCTAACATTTCTCTCACATGAGTTTAACTAACCTTCAGATGATTTGTTGTGATATCAATTTTGTTAATGCACACATAGCTTATCTTATACCCATCACCAGTTTTCATGCTTGGTGCTTTTTAACTTTTTTTTAAAGAGGCACACTTTTTAAAAACAGCATTTAAAATGCCATCTGCAATAATTGACCTCTTAGAAAAGTCAAAGAAATGTTTGTCAGTCTGTTATTTATTTGCAGGGCTCCATTATCTTGTGGCACACACATCTGCATTAAGCTGTTGTGTAGGAGTTTGTTGGATAAAGGCAATGGGAGCATATGTATGGAAATCTGTGTGTGCTTTCAAAACACTCCTATGACTCGTAAACTTTACGAAATAATAACTAGAACTCGTATCAGATCATTGGTAATTAATAGAATAACATGCTAACTGCAAAGAGCACGCTAGATCTGCTGGATTCAATATTTGGGTGTGGAGTGATTTGGTGAGTTGTCCTCACCATTACCTCCACAAACACATCTGCAGCACCACAACAACAATCCTTCAGATGATTTTTTTTACTTTGAGATTCTCTCGTGAACATTGCTCTTTATACCTCCAACTTTTTCATTGTTCTATAACTTCACATACTCATCTTTGTGTTGATCTATGATGTTAAGATGGGTTGTTGTCAGGTCATCATCTGGGCTTGTGTGTTATTTTTCTTCAGAGTGTAGTCATTTTTTTTTGCCATTTGCTAGATTTGCCATTGTGCCTCTGATGATTGCAGTAGCTTCTGTGACCTTGTTGCATTAAAGCAAGAGGTGAGACGTTATATATCAGTATCTATATTTATAACGTTCATGGAACATTTCAAAGCTTAAAGCTCTCTCTCTCTCTCTCTCTCTCTCTCTCTCTCTCTCTCTCTCTCTCTCTCTCTCTCTCTCTCTCTCTCTCTCTCTCTCTCTCTCTCTCTCTCTCTCTCTCTCTCTCTCTCTCTCTCTCTCTCTCTCTCTCTCTCTCTCTCTCTCTCTCTCTCTCTCTCTCTCTCTCTCTCTCTCTCTCTCTCTCTCTCTCTCTCTGTCTCTCTCTCTCTCTCTCTCTCTCTCTCTCTCTCTCTCTCTCTCTCTCTCTCTCTCTCTCTCTCTCTCTCTCTGCTGTGCTTATATTTTTTCCAACTCAATATTTATGTTAAGAAGCTGAGAGTGGTCAGGGAGATGACTGTAGTCCACAGAGCATGGTATATGTTCTGTGAGATGTCTGTCTCATGACAGTCTATAAACAGCTGTTCAAATACACAGTGGCAGTGATGACAACTCCCATGAGCATTAAATGATCCTCTTGTTCCTTTATTTTCTTTTTCTCTGTCTTTCTGTCAGGTCTTACTCATCAGGGACAGCAGTGTTTGACATTTAAGGGCTTTAAATGCTGTATTCTTCCACCTTGCAGATAGATCTTGGTATCTGGTTAACTTTGAATATGCAGCAATATTTTATTGCTTTCTTAATGACAACCACACATGCTTTTATTATATTTTTAAAAATATGTGTATTTTTTACAGTAAAAGCATCAGTAATATGAACATAGATGCAATTATTTTATTTTAAATAATATATTATTTCTAATTTCTGCAGTAGCACATATATTATGTTTCACTTTGAACAGGCACGTAGTAACAGACACTATGATGTTAACAGACACAGGCAGATTCATCTCTTGGCTTTTTCCATGTCATCTTTCACAGGTTTTGGACACTTTAATCAAAGCTAATCCTACGCAGTGCTTTGAGCAAGCTCGACATAATACTTAGCTGTGGTCTTTTAATGTGTCATGTCAGGCTGCTGATTCCTGTCACATCTCATCTCCGTCCAAAACACCTCCCAGATCGATGACCCATGAAGGGTTTTTATGAGATGCTCGTAAATCCCACAGCTGCCCCAGAGCTCAGCTGTGCTCTGAGCGGTGCTGAGCTTTAGTTCATGGTGCGTTTACAAGTAGCGATTGTCACTGTTCCGGAGTCTGTGGGAAATTGGGCATTGCAATATTTAACAGCGTGAATTGTTCCAGGGAAAATACAAATAGCCTGTGCAGACTGGCAGCAGTCTTCTGCGTGGAGTTAAAGGAGGGAGAATGTAAGGGAAAAGAAAAAAACATTTTTATCTGAGTGATTTGATTTGCTTTCAAGGGATAAATCAGTTTCTTAATAGACTTAACCAAAACTGAACCTTGATCCTAGTCCTTTATATTGGGTTGATGTGACCTTGGAGAACATTTATCCTTCTTCTTCATCTACTGTATCCCAATATTGATGTCAGAAGTTGGTGTACAGAACGGTGTATACACAGATCAGTCTGTGATCCATATTAATAGCCTTTTATCTTTATTCTTCTCTCCTCAGCAGTTTTGCATTTCTAGGAAATATTTGACTGTCTCATGTTTAGCTGATCTTGCATGTTAATGTAAAACATGCATTTCTCTGCTGCTTGAGTTTGAGAGATCAGATGGATCAGGATTAGATGTTTCCTGGCCTGCAAAGGACTGACAGGAGAAACCGAATAGTCTCGCAGTCTGTTGGCTATCTGGTGCTGTAGGTTGACAAGTCAACATTTGATTGTACAAGGTGACAGAAGATTGTATTTCACATTAATGACAAAACAGAGGATGTTGAACTATCGATGGATTATTTATGTATGGAACCTAAACTATTTTGTATTTGCCTCGCATGAAAGATTGTTAAAGAGGTTTTGACTTTTCCAACTGATTGGACTTTATATATGTCACATACAGGCAAAAATTCCCATCGGTGTTGCATTTTGTTTACTGACAGTCTTTCCCCATCAGTGCATTCATCGCAATCTGAGTTTTATGGGCTGTTCAGCCAATATTAGTTAAAGAGAGTCTGGGAAAAACCATTAGCCGATGGGTCTGGTTCAATAGTCCTGTAGTCCAGGGGTCATAAACCTGTTATCAATCAATCCATTAGCAGTCTAATATCACTCCGGGTTTTGACTGTACCTGAGCTCTCTTTGCCCAGAACAGATAAGAGCGGATATCATAACCCTCTTACACAAAACACTCAAAAGGCCTGATGGCAGTGGATGAGGTCAGTGTGTGTAATTACTGTGTATGCACACATACGCTTGATGGACGGGATGTAAAATATGTTGATTCAGGCGAGATATGAGTGAAAGCTGTTGTTTTTCATCTTTGAAAGGTAAAATAGGAGTTCAGTAAGTTTGTACAGTTTACTTACGACAATATTTATTGTACGTCTATCAAAGTAAAACTGCCCTGAAAAACATTGACTAAAGTAAGATTTCCAGCCTTATAGGTTTTTCATGGATTTTATACAAAAATAGAGGTATTATATGTTATATTTAAGAACTTAATCTATGTGATTTTCATTAAGACACTTTATCTCCGAGTAAATATACTGTGTAATGCTTTTTCACCCTTTTTATGAAGCTGACCTGAATTAATGCCACCTTCATTTTTCAATGACGTACCGCTGTTGGAAGAGGCTGTGATTTCTGTCTATCCTAGAGATTAGTAACGCTTAAGAGTTAAACCCTCGTTTGTCGAGGAGATTCAGAGTCTTAGGTCAAAACCCTTGAGGGGGCCTGTCAGGAGAAATTCTTTCATCCAGAATGCCGCGGCTCATCAAGAATCTCTCTGCAAATCCTGATTGCTTCTCACTTCGCACTCTACCATCAAAAGGTTTTATAAAGAGGGAGAAATCATAGATTCTTTCAAATTCTTGGAAATTTGTCGAATTCTTGTGGAACACTGCTGCCATTTATAGAAAGGGTCACCAGTTGGCAGATCATGATCCAGATCCAAACCTCAAATGCCTTGACTGGCATTCTGTTACAAAATGAAATTTATTTCTACTTATTTATTTCTTTTCTCAGTTATTTAGATTTAAACCAGTGAATGCTTAAATAAGAATAATTGCCTTGTAATTTATTTTCCTAAAATGCATGTTGCTTATTTTACATAACCATAAAATATCATATAGTAGGTTATGATTATTTCGATTTTAAACAAGGGACCTCTTAATAACCTTCATTTACATGTTTTTTGTGTTAACAAATGTGAGAGAAAAAAGAATAACTGTGAAGAAAAGGAGGTTGAGAGAAATAGGATATGGGAAAAAAAGATTAATGACAATAAAGAGGCAGTGTGTTATATGCTTGTGTGATAAAGGCTCTGCTCGACAGGCTTTAATATGCCTGCAAATGTGTTGTTTTGCGAAGCTTTATTTCTGTCTAGACTGTAAGTAATTATGTTGTTCATAAACAACAGATGCCTCTATGTTAGACAACATGGCCCTGAGTTGAATTTGCATTATCTTCCTTAACTTGCACAGGGCATTCATATGTTGAAGCAGATTTTGCCTTATGATGCAGTTGGTTTCACACGTATAACTTTCTGCATCGGTGAATTTAATTTCTTTAGGTACCTCCTTAAACTACCTCCGCCTCTCCATTAAGAGTTTCTCTTATTTCTTAATGATGGTCGTGTTCTTTTTCTCCCCTCACGTTTTTAATCAATAGCTTCATTCTCACGGAGAACAAAAAAAATCAATACTGGATTTGAAGCAAACAGTTTGTGAAATGATGTGCTGTGTAATGTTTCATGCTTGTTTTTTCCGCCCATGTCTGAGAAAATACATTCATCTTCACTTTTAATAGCGGGAGAGGAGGTGAAGTATATACTCCACCTTTTGTGTTGAGGGTAGCCGATGTGGCTTTTGCCGAGCATTAGGGACATGATTAATCTGTTGTTCGTGTAGGCTGTAGACGGCTCTCTCTGCCCCAGAGCGGTTATAGGATTGTACGCTTTCTCCTTCTGTTTCTCCGCCTGCAATTAAAATGGAAATTTGGCAATGGGCCTCTGTGGTAGGATAGTCTTTTTTATATCTAGGAACTGGCTAATGAATCTGTCTGTGGAGCTCTACATAACCAACACAATGAGCTCCCCTAAGACCCGCTGCTCTACACAACTAGAAGCCTGGAGCATGCTGGGAGAAATGTTGGAGGACAAATGTGACTGAAGTGAAGTCTGGCTGGTTGAGGGGAAACTCCCTGTAGTTCTATAGGTTTTTCAAAAACGAATACATGTGCTGGTAGACTTTGGGCTCGGTTTCAAAATCTGCTGTGCTGCCTCCTTTGGCATCACATGCGTTTTAGACATTGAGATTTTTTTAAATGTAATAAATTTATGCTGCCCACTAAGATGCTCAGTTATGGACAAAACTTTATAAGTATACTTTACTTTCAATTGTATTCAATAATGGAACGTATGTATAATGTGGAACGTTGATAAAGTAGTTTAATAATAAAAAATTGACAATTTTAGCTCAGATATGTGTGTGCTATGTATATTTATGCCTGGTAAAGTATGTGTTGTTGTGTTGTTCCTCTAGCTGCTTATGTAGGCAGTCAGCGATGAGTCAGCTCACTAGATATCACAACAGAACCCACAGAGCTCTTTATTGTCTCCTTTACTGCCAGGTTCAGACTACACCTCCACCAACACCTCTGCTATCGTTTACCAGTATTTACCTTTTTCTCTTTTTTTATGGTAAAGACAGGAGTATTGTTGTGCAGGTTCACAAACCTTTCTTCCATTCCAGAATTTCATTTAGCCAATGCCATCGTCTCTGTTATTTTGCATTGTTTGAAAGCCGAACGGAAGAGCTTCTGTGCTCTATTGGTCAAGGTCACAGATGTGATGACAGAAGTCATGGGGGACTGAGAAAAGGAGCATGTTGAGATGACATGAAGTGTCGTAGGCGTAGTGCCAGATGTCATCTGCTATGACACACTATATGAGATAAAATGATTAAGTCTTGCATCCTGACATCTATTTTCATTTTTTTTTAAAAAACATGTTTAAATTGTGTAGTTTGAACCCAGTGTAAGATCACACAGTAGTAGAATACTATCAGTCATCATTTTTGATTGGTAATAATTATAACCATAATCTATCATCGAAGTGACTCTTTTAGATTTTGGTTAGTGCTATATAAGATCTAACAGCAAGGTCTAACTTTTTCTTTATTCTTCTATTATTCTTTTAAAAAAAAATCATTTTATCACATAGCTTGTGTTGGCACGATTAGTCCCAGATTCAAAACTGATTGCAGTCCTTTAAATGTTTACACTTCAAATCTGATTCAGTGAAGTTCTCCGAAGTCCCCTGAAACCAAATTAGAGTTTCTGGGTACTCCCCACATCAGAAGTGTGAACATGAGACTGATTTTGAGTTTATTACAGGCTGGATGCACTTAGAAGCACCTGCCTCTGTGCTGAAGCATCACTACACAACAGTGCAGAAGAGCACAGCCACAGGCACGTGTAACACCACAACAGCAAATCTGTCTGCAGCTCGCACGCTGAACATAAAAGACACATGGCAAGAGTGTTTCTGACATGCTGCGGATAACCTGCCAGCCACCCTGCCTGTCTCATCTAATCTTCTGCTTTTTCTCTCTCTCTCTCTCTCTCTCTCTCTCTCTCTCTCTCTCTCTCTCTCTCTCTCTCTCTCTCTCTCTCTCTCTCTCTCTCTCTCTCTCTCTCTCTCTCTCTCTCTCTCTCTCTCTCTCTCTCTCTCTCTCTCTCTCTCTCTCTCTCTCTCTCTCTCTCTCTCTCTCTCTCTCTCTTTCTCTACCAGCAGATGGCCTGTTTGCCTTTTCGTTTCCCCTTCAGCTCCAATCATTTTCAGCATTTTTGCTCTCTGTCAGGCCACGAACAGACACATACACTCACGCTAATGTGTTTCCTGTGGTACTGACAGGTGTGTGAGTAAGTGTGCCTGGCGCCGCACAGCAAACATGACGGGCTGGTGAGTAGTCTGCTCGGGTTTATAGCATAACATACTAAAACACAGACATGAAGCAGAGGAGCGGACACTTTTGTTGTGTACTTCACATACTTCTTTTTCAGCGGCAGGTTGTTTCTTCTGCATTCCCAACAGTTGGGATCTGTGACTATTCTGATATCATGACTTCATATGTCGGCACAAAGCGGGCACAGTTATTTTCAAATATTAATAATTCAGATATAGGAAAGCAGGGCCAATTGTGTGACCCTGACAAGTTCTTGTTAAGCTCTTTAAACCGTGTCCTTTTTCTTATAGCTTGTCTAATTGTGTGTCATTTAGCAGGCAGTTACATGTCATTTAGCAGGAGTTTATTAT
The DNA here is from genome assembly GCA_019155185.1 of Beaufortia kweichowensis. NCBI lineage: Eukaryota > Metazoa > Chordata > Actinopteri > Cypriniformes > Gastromyzontidae > Beaufortia > Beaufortia kweichowensis. The sequence goes on along the minus strand of CM032801.1, from coordinate 11,911,393 downwards.
CCAAAGCAACTTACAGTACACTAATTACAGAGTCACACCGTTACAGCAAGGGGTTAAGTGCTTTGCTCGAGGGCAAGTATGGAACAATGTTGATAGAGCCGAATGTTGTGATCAATGTTGCGATTTCTCTTATTCTCTTTTACAGGGACCCATAGTTGGATTCTGCAACCTTTAGATTTTAATTTAGATTCTCCCAAGACACTTTTATGCCGACGTGTCTCACACAGAAGTGCATTTTTTGTGTATTTGAAGATTATTACTGTAGATGCTGCTAATAATTCAATAGAGCAGCTCATAAATGACAAGGCTTATTGCCACTATCGTACAGTACAGACGTTTGGTATTCACTGAAGAGAGTTGTTTGTATTATATACAAAGCATTCAAATCGGCTTCATAAATATTTTCCATAACGCAGTTTGCTTTAAAAGTGATTTCCTAAACCTTCTTTCTTTTCCAAGAAGTCAAAAATGTCAACAATTTAACACCACATTACAATTAGAAACATAATGTACTAAGTACAACAACTAACACTTGAGAACAGCACATTAACTTGTTCCCCACAGATTTAAGTGAGCAGTCATTATTTTTGCCTACTTCAAGTGCATGTAAAATAAATGATTTTAGTTTTTATGTGGTAATATTTTTAGACTTTTAGATTTCACTTACTCAAATATTAAGTTTGTTTGCCTGTAGGCTTAGCACCACATGTTTTGGGATAACTTCATCAGAGCTCCTCTCTGTTAAACACATCTGTTAAACTCCTCTCGCGAGTTAAACATATTACAAAAGACTCGTCTCTGACTTCAACATTAGTTACCTAAAGCATTTTTACCTGTTTGTAATAATACTAGGTGTTAAAACCGCAGCCCATTATTGTCTACACCAGTATTTTTAATGCGAGCCAAAAGAAAAACATTTGAATTTTTAGTAGTGATGTTCAGAAAATGTAAAATGTCTCCAGCAAATGCTCGTGGCAGTGCTATAACTGCTCCAAACAAATCTGTTATCAATTATGTTATATAAGAAATAGCTGTCTTTAACCATAAACTGCACCGTTTTTCCCAGAATGCATTGTTTTGCCAGCCTTGCTCATCATGTTTTATTTCTTATATATAGATCCCTCTCTTTAAATGGCAGACATCTGTGTTGGTTGAACTGCATAGCAAAACACATGGAATATATTTAGATAAACAACTGAATAGTTTTTCATTTTAAATTCATTAGCATCTTCTCTCTCACCATTCCCTTTGCTCTCTCCCTTTCTGCCTTTCAGTGTTTATTGTCCCTCACCCTCTTATTCTTCAAAGAGCTTCCTGACGTTATCTCTTAATGGCCACCTACAACTAACTAACGGTGGCCTTGTTTTACAGTCCATCTTTCAGAGTGAAGCATGGGCTGATGGGAACGTGTATGAGCGCTAGATACTGTGTAACATAAGACAGATGAGGGTGCATAATGTTTGGAGGCATTGCATTCAAAATTCAGGAAGTACCTCCTACCTCAACATCCCACAGAGCCGACAGAGCCTTCAGGGGATCTCTGGAGTGGAAAGATTGAGAGGAAAATGGGAAAATGTTTTTAAAGCAAATAATGTTTTAGATGGGAGATCACAAATGTAACTTTTTACAAAGACTACTTTTGTTTTTTTTAAATGTCAAATATTGAAAAGACTTCGCCTGGTTGTGAAATTTCCAATACTATAAATGTCACTTATAAGTTCCCATTTCTTTCTTTTAAAGGAGCAGTTAGCGATTGGTTCTCCGCAGGGTCATAAGGAACTGGACCATCTTGGTCCTGATTTATATGCACTCGTACTTAGCCTGATTAATCTGGATCACTTCAGCACTCTTTCTGAACAGTCAATCTCCTCTTTCACACCCTGAACCAATCTGTCATGAGGAGTCCATCACTTCACTGTTAATGTCCTTCTTCTTGAAGGTGTCATTTTAATAAAATAGCTATTAACGAGGATTAAAATTAAATGTACAAATATCCTGCCCAGCTCTTGTGGATGAACAGGCTGCTTCAGCGAGAGGGGGGTGAATAAATCTAATGAAGGCTTTTAAGGAGATTAATGCTTCACCCAATAGAAGCAAAGTCCTCTCTCTCTCTCTCTCTCTCTCTCTCTCTCTCTCTCTCTCTCTCACTCACTTTCTTTTCCAGTTTCACAGGCCAGTGCAACAGGTTGAAATTGTATTTATTTGTGAAGTGGTATTTATTTATTTCAGACATTTAGCACACAATGTCTTTTTAAGCAAAACATTTCTCAAAACAATTAGGCTTTATATACTGTACAAATTTTTATGATTAAATGACTGGACATTGTGAACTGTCAAAGCATGTCTGTAGTTACTGTATTAAGATAAAAATGACCTTTGAGAACAGTTGCAAAAATGTTTAGAGAAGTAAAAATGGAAGAGCATGTCAGGCATTTTTAGTTTGCAGATGTCTCCTGGGTTAATTTTTTGGTATTAATTCTAGTGCAAAGACGTGTATTCATTGAAATATTATTAACTGCAAATTTATTGTCAAAGTTGTTTTTTCATGGCTATCACACATGTTGTTTTACCCATAGACAAAACTATTTTAAATATCAGCATTAATTTAATCTAATATCATCTTTATTTCTACATTACATGCAAGTCCCATTGCAATTTTGTACTGTTGTTGCAAAAGGGAAATATGTGTAAAACTCATTATTTGCATGTTTACGGATGAACGTGTTGTGTGGCTTCATAATTTAGATAAGTGTGAAAGTGAGATTAATATAAGTTATATGAATATGACTACTTTACATTGTCTAGATGAACGTTTTATTTAGCGCCTGCCATACAAAGTCTGTAATAGCCCAACGATTGCAGTATGCAAATATATTTATCTAATATATAGTTTAATATGAGTGGCAGAATGCCATTTATAACAAACATAATTTACATAGAAAGGAGTGTTTGTGATGACTTAATTTAAATAGTGTTACTTCAGCACATTTAACGCCTGTTGAATTACATGTGGTTTGTGAATAGGACACTGCTACTGGATGTAAAACAAATCTTTTTCTTTTTATTTCTTTGTAAGAAAGTAAAATGCTGATTCCAAAGCTAATGGGCATTGTATTTCAACATCTGTTCCCAAGGAGCTGCTGTGTGGCAGGTTCATTTGGAAGCTGATGTTTGAACGGTTAAAGGATTAAATGGGACCCATTTCCTCCGAGCTGATGAATTCATCATCTCTTGTCGTTCTGAAACCAAACACAAACATAGGTGGCACAACCTATAATTAGTCTGTACGCTTCAGCACTTAAACCTATTAGCCACATCTGTCAGAGGAAAAGAGACGGTGAAAGGGAGTTTGAGCTACATAGTCAAATTATATGAGAACCATCATAGTCTTGAAGGGAACGGAAAGCAAAGGAAGGGAACTCTTTTAATTGTGCACTACCTCTACAGTATGAAGAGACATTGATTATAGAGTTCATAGGTTAAAAGCTTTGGCTGGCAACTGCTGAATTGAAGCATCTCTTTCATTGAATACTTAAGACAAGATGTAAGTAAACATTGTACTCCTCTTTGACCCCTGTGGTCACTGTGCACTTCCCCGTAGTCAGAGTCTGTATGGTCAGAGGCGTTCGATATAACAGCACACCCTCGGCCGTGACCTTCAGACCCATTAGAGAAAGGTACAATGATTATAAAGCTCTCGTAGTATATACAGTACGCTTTCTTTTTCCATTTGTCTTAAATTCGTTTGTATCTATAAAACTGTCAGATACAGGGAGCAGCAAGTCCAGATAGGAAAACATAAAGAATTAATGTGATTTGGGACCCTGTGGCATAGGAAATGTTTTTTTATTTAGATTAGTTTAGTTGTAAATATACTGTTAGGTGGTATGAAGTAAAAACTAAAAATGTTGTGTAGTATGTATCTTTCAAACACGCTTTTCATGTGTGTAACGTTAGCTTCTATAATAACAAACATCCACCAGTGTGCCAACTGTATGCATTAATTTTTAAAGCTCTGCCCATTTTGTTTATGCACTATAAACAGCCCTTAAAATGCAAATGAGAGAGAAATCCACTTTCACCACCTGCTGGCGTTTCTCTGTGTAGATTAGAGATTGAACTGCCCACTCAATCAGTCATAATCTCTTATTTAACTATCAAATTTATGTCGCCTGCATAGATAATAAGGGCCTGACGTGGTTTTGTTGCAGATTTAACTAAATGAACCTTGCTATGTTGTATACTGAAAGGAAAAAATCCCATGTTGTTTAAGATTGTCAACAAATCTTGTGGGAATCAAAATGAATGAGAACGTAATGTTTGTGTGCATTAGTGGCTCAGCTCAAACATGTATATTTATCTTGTTTGACAGGAAAATGGATTATATTGAGTGATTATGGGTGGTTTAATATACGTCTGGGAATCTCTAAATGTGACTGTGGGATGCAGGAGCCACTTTATGGGGGTTTTTGATTAAACTTGTGTGAAATAAGATGCAGTGAGGGTATCATACATCTTGGATAACATACATCTAAAAAATACGTGAACATTTCTATGTATAAAATTCAATGCATTACCTAAAAATACTAAGGCAAAATATATATTCTGAGAAATATGAGGACCCATCTACTGCTTTAACAAGTGAATTATCCATATGATGTTAATAAGAACCGCTCGTTATAATTATTCAGCTGTCATATTTAGGAACGCTGCAGAATTTAATTTCAGATCACGTTTTGGCCACCAGGTTTTGCCTCACACTATTACTGATAACCATTTCATTCAAGCATTCAGTGGCATTTTATTCAGGTCTTCTGAAGTACGGACTCTCGTCCGGTTTATTGGCCGTCTACATAGAAATCATACTGTGAGAGGGTGAAATGAGCAGAGCCATTTACCACCACTACTTTACCTGTTTAATCTGAAAGCTTTTAGGAGCTGGGAAACCTGTGGTGTCTCTTTGAATTAAAGGTTTTTGCCTTTTAGAAGAAAGTACTTGAAGGCTAAAGTGTTGCAGAAATAGTGTTAAACACAGACATTAACTCTCTTAAAGTGAATCTTTTTAAGGGGATGCACAAAAATGTTTCAAATACAACCTTGTCTATGTTATTATATTCTGTCTAAATTGTTACTGTAAATGCTTCTGTGTACTATTCTGTTTCCTAATTTTGTGTAAGCACTGTACATAATTTAACAAGACATTACCATTTATTTTACTATTGTAAGGAATCCTTTTAATTCCATAGTTCCTGTTTTTCATCACAAAGATTTCTGTTAAGCTTAAACACATACTGAAAAGTCTGAAAGTGAAAAGTGTGTGCTGCTTAAGAAACATTTCCTAACAAATGTCTTCAAATGTTGTTTAACCTGTATATTACTATGACCATTATGATAAGGGCTGTTCCCGTCATGTAGTTATGTGCTGTACTGATAACATTTAAAATGTGAAAACAATTGGAACAGATGTCATTAGCAATGGATAAGAAATGCAGATCCAAACAGCGTAAGTCTGCCAAGTTAATCTCTGTGGCATGGGAGTGTTGTTCTGTGCCTGTCTGGCAGATGCCCAATACATTTCATTAGCTCAGTCATGGTTTTCTGATACTGACTTCAGACGTTTGATGTTTGATTTATTAAACTGAAGTAAACAAATGTATGTCTGGGTATATTGTCATCATGGAGAATGAACTTTTTTGACAAGTTTCTTGTATTGTATCTGTGATATACAGTATATGCAATATGGCTTAAAGGCAACAATTTATGGCATTTTGATTTGGAATGTTTAGTTTTGTGATCATCTGCAATAAAATGTTAAAACAAGACCAGATTGCAGCATTTATACATCTGATGCATTTATATATGTGATAGTGTGACAGTGGCTTGATGATTCAGATTGCTGTGATATATAATTTACACCTGATTTTCTTTCAGGCTGGTGCTATAGCCGTTGAACCATGTGCAGGCAGTTGTGCTGCTGTTCAGACGCTGCTGATGAGTCTTCCACGAGGATCTTCAGGAAGGCCTCCGCCTGGCCAATGTGGTATGAATTCATCTTTACACTTTCTTTTACCATCTCTCAGATATATGCTCATTTGATGAGTTTTATTCAGATTTTGAATTTCAGATTTTCACATGTGGTCTCTTACTGGATATATTTTTAACTAAGAAACAGTGAAAAATCACTGCAGGAGTGTGGGTCTTAGGGCATGGCAGGTGGGAATTGTACCTGTGAAACGGAGGTCAAGCAAAATGTGCGAAATTTAATAATGTATAATGATTTAAATGATTTAAAAATATACGGAATGAATTATTAGTAAGTGTAACGTATTCTTATTCTGACTTTCGTTTGTCTCATCTGTCTGTAAACTGCTCATATTTTTCTCCCATCTCTCTCTCACTTTTATATTCCCTCATCCAATTTGAAATTTATCTTGTTTGGACCTCACAGAAGACAGTCTCTTTGTCTCTTGTTTTGTCTCTGTGGTGTGCTTGTGTTCATCATGTAACTGTGATGAACGAGCTAAGAACAGCGAGCAGCTGTAAGTGGTACCGCAGCAGGAAGTAGAGCTTTAGAGACGACACACGTGCGGCACTCTGCTGGCCGCCAGCATCCCCGACTGCAGTACTGTATGACACTGATACCACTGCACCTCACGGACAAGACAAGATAAAAGGGAGGGGTGGGAAAAGAGGAATAAAGGATGAAGACGAGGTAAAAACGAGAGATGCAGTGCATGCTGGGAATACGGTCCGATAGTGTCCGATAGTGCTGACTGATCAGTAAAATGTTGAAGAAGTAGAATGCTTTGCTTAAAACAACAGGACTAACACTGTTTTAATGAACAGTAACACATCTGAATCTGGGCTTGTGCACTGCTTACTGTGATAAAGAGTAAATGGCGTACAGTAATTGGCCACTGAGATTTTTGGAGATGATCGTGAAGAGATGCTGAATGCTTCTGTATTTCACAGCCAGAGGTTAAATTATAAAATATTGAACAACATTTCACCTTGAATTATACTGAAGTTGAGACTGAATCAGCCTGCAACATGACACTTGTAGATAATGTAAGAACAAGTAAACAAACCCTTAGATCAAAATAATGTTCAGGTACATTTTTCATCAGTGTTAAGGCAAAATTGCAGTTTTCTATTAAGTATTATTTCCTGAATTGTGATATGTGGAGTTTTTATGCCATTAATGACCTCTGGCTGCCATACAGGAAGTGCCCAAACTCACGCCATTGGTCCCACTTCAGTTTTCAGTTGCGTTCCATGGCACAGACATTTCACACAACATCTTCAGCATCAAAAACAAGTGCCAGCAAGATTAAATACTAAGATTTCTCCATCAAACCTGCTGTGTGCAGACAGAATGATTGCAGTTGATCATTCTAACAGCTTTTACATCAGATCCTGGGATAGATCACTATACATGCTAACTGTGCCTAGACATTGGTTCAATACAAAATCAATATTTCGAGATTTAGCCTCCGGTATAGGTTGTAGACACATAGTGGCAATTTCCTGGCAGCTCCACAGCTCTCATGTGTGATATTTACTAAAAGTTGCCAATGAAGAGTGAAGCAAGGAGAGAAAATGCCAATATATAAATGGCATTTGGTGTAAATTGTTGTCTTGGTTTATTCTTCTTTCATCTGAGAATCACTGAAGGTTAGAGCAGGAAAAGGTCACAATGAATCAAACTCTGTAGAGCACAAAAAGGACAATAGAAATACAAGTCTGCATGACTGTTTTTGTTTGTTTTTGCAGATGTTTTTTACGTATATGAGCAGTGTCAGTGTTTTTCTCTTGCTAACTGGAAAAAAACGCAACAGCGTAGTTAAATGTACAGCTGTTATATTTTTCAGTATTTACATCAATAATAATTTTTATACATTGTCCTGTGTATTTGTGCACAATGCATTAAAACATTTTTTTACATAAGACCACTTAAATGCCCTCAGTCCCTTTTTAATTTGGTACGTTTTCAACATTTTGATTTTGGTTGTTATACTGATCACACAGTTTATGACTTTTTTCAAAAATATTTGGTCCCTGTGTATGAGAAATGTGTATCTGTATCCTTCCTGACAAATCCCCACACTTCTAAACTCTCTCTCTTCCTCCCTTACCTCTCCCTCTCTCTTCCTCTCTCTTTTATATAATTGATTCTAATGGGAGGAATTTAGCTTTCATGATTCTAAATGATTGTGTGTGTGTGTGTGTGTGTGCGTGTGTGTGTGTGTGTGTGTGTGTGTTTAAAGTTTATGTGCGATATATTAAAAGGCAAAAAAAAAAATGGGGATTCAGTTTTCTTTATTTTTCTTCTCTGCTCTTACTCGTTCTCTCCAAGGGCAGTACCTCAGACAAGGGCAATACCTCAGACAATAGGTCTGCAAAGGAGAATAGCCAAAATGTTCTCAGTCTACTCGTGTAGTGATGTGAGAGCCGGTCATCTCAGGGTCGTATTGCTCTTGAGCTGTGAACTGATAGTGATATCACTCTCTGGCAATTTTTTTTTTTTTTCATTTTTGCACTGTCAGCATCTCCTCACAGGTCACTTTAACTAAGGTATTTAATCAACTGTGCTCATATGACAAACATTTTTGAGTGACTGAATGTAAAATCATAGTTTTTAGAGCGTATATTTGTACTAGTCACACAGCATTCTTGTAGTTGCTGGATTACGACAAACAATTGTGAACTGCCATTTGAATCTCATAAATGTCTGTTTTTGTTAAATTGAATCTTTGTGTGCTTACAAAACAGCAGTGATAATGCATTATTGTGTTGCATTTGTTTTGTTCATGACACATTCCTTATCAGTTCCGGTTACAACCACATGCTGACCGTGTACAGCCTCCCTGTAACTCGTGATATAACTGAATCTCAAAGAACACACACACACACACACACACACACAGAGCCGAGTGTTGCAGGTGTCACACTGAGAGTCAGGTGGATACAGCAGAGCAGAACATCTGTTTATAAGATAACAGATTCCTCCTGCCTCTCAGACAGCACAGATCAGCCTGTACAACCCATTTCCATCTCGCTCATCTGCTTGTCTACATGTAGAGTTGACTTGTACCAGCGGTGAGCGCGACACAGGTAACAGTGAGTGGTGCTGAAAAAAGTCATTCCACTCCCTTCACAACTCATTTTTACAGCTAACATTTCTGTGTCAAACATAGTTCAATTAAGCCCAACAGGGTGAGCAGGACCCCTGTGAAAAACATTCTGCTGTTTTTTTTTTTTTTTGCAATAATGAACGGCATCTACATTTTCCTGCTTATTAGATGTTAACCAATTAATTACTGTAAATGAAACATTGATTTGTGTTGAAATATTTTATTATGTGAGAAGGAGAGAGTCGAGACACTTTCACTAGACATGATTTTAGCAGAATTATCGAACATCTGTTAATATATTATACACAATTATTGGACCTGCAGAATCCAGCTATTGACCAATCAGAATAAAGTATTCCAGGAAGTTGTGTAAAAATGCCTCACATATTCAAATGACTTTTAACTTCTGAGTTTCCTTTTTCACGTAAAGATATAACTTGATTATGATAATGGAGTCTAAATCATTGGCTGGTGGTATAGATTATCCTCAGAACATCTATTTTTTGGTGTTTATGAGAAAGCCTTTAGTGTCTTCATATTACTTGTTTACCCTTTTAAAATGTCCATTTAGTGGATTTTAAACATAGTCAGCATTTTCGAGAGCATGCATACTGCAGGGTGTGAATGAGAGTGCAGTCTTTAGATAGTTTTATAAGTGAGCAACAAAGCTAAATTGATTTTATTGTGACCTGCTTTATCTGCAGCTTCAATCTGTTGTGGCAAATTGACTTATTTATAACGCTTTCAAGCAATTTTGGAGTAATTTATAAATGTTCTGCTTTGTGCAAGAATAATGCTCATCATAAACACAGTCAAATGTTAAAATAAAGTAGAAGCCCACACTGTAGATTTTTGATTGTACATGCACTAAAATATTTTTATATTATTTAACATCAGTGTTCATGCAGCCCATCGAGCAGGGGTATGTACCGTATGCGATCATCCTGCTGTAAACATGTTATTAGCAATTACACAGTGCAATTAGTGGCATGGCAGGTGTTGGGCTGTGCACATTTGAGTGCTCCAAAATTGCTCTCAAGGTTACGTTGCATACAAGTACACACTCTCGTTTTCTCTCGCTTTTATTTTTTCAAGCATGTTGTTTTTCATAAGATACAAAACAGCTAATTGTGAAGCTTGTTAGCAAGGGTATGTAGGCGCAGATCTGTCTAGATCTATTTGTTCTTTGTGTTGCGTTTCCTCTCTCTCTCAGGCTTTTGTGCTGAGAGAAACACATTTGACCTTATCATGTCAGGTAAGTCAGCTGTGGCCAGTCAGACACTGACAGTGATAGCAGGACAAAGAAGAGGGGGGGCATGCTTGACCCTGAAGAGGACATTGACACTCAAACATACGCTCTCGGGGACATTGTAAGATCACAGCAGGTCTTTGTAATTACATAAACAGGGCTGAATTAGCTTTGTAAAACCACCGGCATTGAAATGGCTTAGTCAAACTTTATTTATTTTATTCACGGCTGCTGGGCCTTTTATGGGATTTTACAGTTTTATGGGATTTTTTTGAAACAGTGGTACTTGTTATTTGAAGTAGTTGGACAAGAAATAGCATGCCACGCTAAAACTAACTAAATTGAAGCTGTCTGATGTCACACATGGCGTGCTCGAGTCCTAACGGTCAAAAGGCAAACCACACATACACTCGTGGTGTGCTGTAAAACTACCAAAAAACATAATCCTAACCTTTATCTCCATAACAAAATTTCAGACGGCCAGACAGTGATTCATTTTTTTGTGAATTATTAAAATATTGCTATCAGAGCTTTTGTGACATAAAAATTTAGCTTATATGTGTGATATGAATGAATCGCTGTATAAATGGTATTCCTATTTATTTCATATGTAAATCTGTATTTCTTGAGAAGCGGATTGAAGCAAGCTTATCGGCTTTTTTTCTAATAGAAGTCAAGAGGGTATCTTTTTATGTTTAAGTATAATAGTACCATTTTATACAATATCTGGCACAAAAACAATAGAGAACCTTACATAAAATGTATAAATGTAGGCATTTAGTAAAACTAATTTATTGTAATTTACAGTTAACAACACAAGGTGCTTTCATTATCTCGTATACCAATGACAGAAGTAACATTGTGGAAAATGGTGCTGTTGACCCCCGCGCCACACCAGATCCCATATCCCGACAATAGCTTGTGTATGATGGGCGAGTCATTACGACTCAAGGAAAGACAATCAGGTTAAGTATGTATTTCCTCTCAGAGTAACCTTGGCATCACACCGAGGCTGGAGAGCGGGCGATTGCTTTCTGAAGACACTCATCAGTTGAAGGAGTGACCTTGGCGTGGCATAATAACACTTTGTGAAGTGGCAGAGGACTCGCTACAGACAGATGCTCCATAGACTCCTGCTGACACATTCTTCTGATTATCTCTTTCAGCATCACTCCAGCAAGACAAGACGCGAAGGCATTTAAGTTTCACCTGGACAAGACAACAGCAATTTTCAATAACGAGAAGCTGTAAAGTGTCCATTTACAGTGATCTGTGTCTTAGGTCAACAGAGCCTTTCTGATTACTTTTAATGGAGTTCTCAGATTCACACATCCTGTCTCAAAGTGCAGAATTCATCAGGGTTAATCATGCAGGAGGCTCACCTGCCAAAGCATCACAATAATGAGCTGGATTTTTCCATTAGTCGAGAGCACTTTAGCATTCTCCTCATGCGTACCTGATTTGATTCAGCCTTGCAATTAACTCTTTTGAGATGGACATCTCTCCTCAGCAGAAAATATTGTGTGTCTTAAAAAGATGTTGACTCTTGTGCTGTAAATAAATGTGCAGTTTGCACTTGAAATAAATCGGTCAGTTTATAAGTAAGTTGCAAGACTTGCTACTGATCATGTTTTGGTGAAGCAGAATTTTGTATTTTAATGAGATAAAAAAACACTTTTGTGTTTGTCAAACTATAAGCAGTTGCAGATGTTTCTCTCATTGCAAGTTTGCGCGCATACACTTGAAATGAGTGTTGTTGAATTCTGCACTTAACATCTTACCATGATCTTGTACTGTAAATGCTGTTATTGATTTGATTTCAAAGTACTCTATTGGCATGATTGTTATGAAAACATAATATGAAATCAAATTAAAGTTAAAATACAGCTGATTAAAATAAACAGAGTAATTTACTAGACATTAAACATTAACAAAACTGTACAGACAGAACTTGAATGTGGTGATTAAAGCAGCGACTGCTTTCTGAGGGGGTGCATCTCAGACTTGAATTGTGCTGCAACAGCTGTTTGACTCTATTGATGTACCGGCACTTGCGTTTGCTCTTTATCTGCTAAACTGTAAACATGATGGGATGGGATTGCGGGTGAAGTTTGTTTGGCAGGTGTCAGTATTCTTATTGAGTTTTCTTCTTTGAAGCTCATACCCGTCTCTGCTTCCTCCCACAGGCATTACCATAGCCAGCGCTCTTGTTGATACCTCTCAGCAGAGGGCCGGAGACTTCAAAGACAAGGGAACGGGTCTAAAGAGCCGCAAACAGCAGCACACGATGCACCAGGGAACCTGCGTTTGAACCGGCCGACCGAACTCACCTGAACGCCCAGGTGATTTATTCTCACCATCCTCTTCTCTTTCTCTCGCTCTTCTGGAAGGAGATGAGGTTGAAACTCTTGAAGTGTAAATCACAGCGGAGGGTTGTGACATTAGTAGTCTGTATGTGTGGGTGTTCCTGAATTCATGCTTCATAGTGGAGCACGTGTTCCCTCTGTATTGCTTGAACCTCTGTAGAGGACACCTGCGTTTTCATCACGCCCACAGGCTTTCTGTGCGTTGATCAAACCCAGATCAAACATAGGAACAGGATCCAGGCCAGAATGACTTGTGGTAACTGATCACTTATGTAGGGACATTCATAAACATCCTGCTTTTACTTTGAAGCATTCCGTATCAAATTTTGCTAAAAATGCCTGCTATTGTTAACGACTTTTGATATACTAATTATCATTAGCCAAACACTATTTGTGATGCATATGGTGTTTTGTACCAAGTAGGGTATGAAGTGAGGTATTTTGTACCGACATTTGTGTATTCTGTGATCTTTAAGTATTTACTAACATCAGATATGCAAAAAATACATTTCATTTACCTCAATATTAGCTCCATTTGTCATCGGAAAACAGCAATGCTCCAAACTCACACTATTGGTTAAACCACAAACAAATGAAACCAAACAAAGCAGATTATTTTTATTCTAAACCAGTGTTTATTCTTTCTCAAACTGTACACACATCTTTACGTAATGCATGAGCACCAGAGCGTTTTAGGCACCGTTTGATTGGTTATAGATCTCCTCTGGTTGTTTCTATGGAGCTGCATCTGCCATAAAATAATGCTGCTGTTTTTTAAAACTAAATCATTATACTGCAACATGATCAACAGATGTGCTCCAGCAGAGGTCTGCGTGTGCGCCTCAACTGAAGTATACTTTAATTATCATTGTGCTTCTATCAGCAAAATCATGTATTTCTGTTTCAATTTATCGGTGTTTTTTTTATAAAAGTCAGAATTAAACTGTAATGTAATTTATTATATCTGTACATATCTTTAGAGTACGTACTGGTTAATATGTCAATAAAGCCAAGGAACAAAACTATTTGATGTCTTATGCAAATTAATCAATAGGATCTTAACATTAAAAAGGCCCCAAGGGTCACATCTGTATTTTGTGAAGGTGTTTTTGTTGTATTTTTCTGTCTTTCTTCACAAGAAAAATCTGTGATTCCTCTGTATTTTTTTCTGTACTGTCTCTTTAGCCTGTCCAGAGATTCACTGACCATTTGAGTTTTCATTCAAATGTGTAGTGGATGACGTGTGTCAACATCTCAACAACAGAGCATACCTTATAATTTTTGTCAATGATTTTGGTTTAATATAAAACTTATGTATTTATTGATCATTGGGATGTTTAACTTGTTTGCACTGCGGAAACCGAACTGCGGAAACAATATCTTTATGTTGTCTTGTATGTCTCATTTATGTTTTTATTTATTTCTTATTTGCATACTTATTTGAGAAGGTGACATCAGATGTGTATGTGAATTGTCTAAATGTTAAGAAGCTTCTTAGTCTGACTGAATTATTAAATATTGTACCTTATACGAAATCAAAAAGCAGCCAAAGAAAGTTTCTTCATACTTATGTACAAATAAACATTTTGATAAATCTGTATCCTGTAGTTATCTTCTTGAAACTTCTTTCTCAAAGATTTAAGGAAGTTTTCAACTGCCTGTGAAGTGCAAGTCTGTATAAAGAGATTAAGTGAACGTTCATCTGGGTCTTTCTGGACAAACCATATGGCAGAAATAGTTTGTAGATTGTTACTACTTGATATGCTGACAGATCATCTATTAAATCGATTCATAATCTATATTCATATCTATTTAATCGCCAGTTCAAAGTCAAATATGTTTCCAAAATCCAAATAGGATTCAAAAGCTGTATTAATATTATCTGTCCAAGCACATGATGGTTTAACACCTAAAACACGTTGCTATATTGATTTTTCACTTTAAAAAAAGAAAGCACATATGTTTGTAATTAACTGCCGTTGCCACAGGTGTTAAACGCAATCGTGTTTCAGATTCATACATCACCGATTCCAATGACTTTCTCAGTTCGTTCACAGTATGATTGCTGGCAGCTGTTTAAATGTTCTACTAACTAAAGCTCTTATTGGATCATTTGTCACTTTGGCTCAAACCCCAAAAAGTTGCACATCAAAGAAAATCTTCAATTTTACCTTATTGCTGGTCTTGCAGCCATCTGCTGTACATTGGTCTGTGTTATGTATCAGTTAAATACAAATGTCGAACAAATATCTGATCTGTGGTTTTACAGTTTTTTACTCCTACTGCTCAGCTGCAATAAATAAAAAGATTGTTCTTACTAACAGAGAAACTTAAATAAAAGATATGAGTGTAATCTAAATTATAGTAATTATATAGTAAATGAAGGAACTATGAGGTGTTCATTACAAATTTGCTTACCACATCACATTCATGTACAGATCCCATTGAGTTGTGACTCATTCTCTACTAAAAGTCATGTTTTGTTGTGTCACATGACCACAGCAGTACATGACACTTAATCATCACCTCTTCTCTGTCCGCTGCGTTTAAACGCCAGCGGTGATGACTCCTCCTCCGTAAAGACTGATGTCTCTGCAGACCTTAATCTTTACTCCATTAGGCTCCACTTACGTCTTGTAATTGTTGTCGTCTGATGGTAAATGATCAATCATGGTGCAGTGGGACTACAAAGCCTGCAGTTGTTGTAGGGTCACACGCACCCACATTGTGAGAAGAATGACTTTTGTGTTGGGCTGAACACTCGCACTCTTCTCCTTTCAGTGTCTCAGCCCACATCATGACTAACAAAGACCGTTTTCAAGTCCAGAATCACAGTACGTTATGTTGGTAATGGACTTTTGTATTGTTGATGATGTCATCAGTCAAAGTCATCAGGTTGCTAATATGAGTCATGATGATCCGTTTGGTTTTTTAGTGCAGAGATGATTAGAAAAAGATGACACAGCTACTTAGGATGACTATCACGCATGTGCATTGAAAATGAAGTCGAAATAACAAGCTAGTCTCCTGTAACCGTTCTGGCATTCAGTTAATTAGTCTTTATGCCTGTGTGTATATGCTACCCACAAATTGTTGTGAGCAAGAAAAATAAGTTTCTCTGAAAACTAAAACACTTGGCAGTTGACTTCCAGATGTGCATCAGTGAGCAAATCTGGACAATCTGTTGCACCAATTTCCATGAATTTCTTTTTTCATATTATTTTAGCAGGCAGTGAACATATGTATCTGAACTCAAACAAAATAAAAAAGAAACATACAGATTTGGACTTTATGTATAAATTAGCCAATAAATGCTTCCTTTAACAGTATCCTGTTGAAAAATACAACACAAGTTGGTTTGCTAGACCTAGCTAGTTTGCTAGTAAGCTGGTTTAGCTAAGCTCCCAAAATAACCCTTTTTAAAATCAGCAAATCAAACCAAAATAACTAGTAATCTGGACAAGAGACGGCCTTAACCACTGTATGCTGGTTTAAACTGTCTTTTGTATTAAAATCTTTTCCTTTAGAGCCTTCACCAGAACAGTTACTCGTCTCAATCTTCAGCACTGCGTGTTAAAACCTGACACCTGTACACACGACACCTCATATATCAAGGAAAATCAACATTCTCCCATAAATATTGTCCCTCATATTTCCAGACATAGGCACTGCCTGAAGACACTGATCAGACTTGCATGAGGTGGATGTTTATTATTGGAAGGTTTGTGGCTGCGGTATGAATGCTGCTGTGATTCAGATAGCTGTTCTCCCCTGCTGATGTGTGTTAGGATCCCTCGTGCCCGAGGCATCTGAGCCAGACCCCGTAAGAGCCATACTGCCATATCTCTCAAAGCTAATGTTATAGATTTATTTCATACTTATTACACTCCCTAAAGCTGTGCATATGGAACAGCCTTTGTAAATATTATAGGTTACGTGCATGTCTGTGAGGGCATCTTTATTTATTAGATATTCAAGTTTAATTGTATTAAAATATGACATCAGTCTTAATAAATGTGGAAAAATCCACTGGAAGTTTTTTTTAAATACATTAAATATCTTTCATTTTTAATTATTCTAATATTTTTATGTATATATAGTTAATGTAACTTTCTTCATTAAAAAATGTCTGAGTTGCTGTCTTGCATAAAATAAAAGTAAATGAGGACCAGGGAGCGTCAGTCTCCCAAAACTAAAAGTGCAAAATAAAAGTACTGTTAAAGTTGACCGATATACTGTATTTTAACTCGCCGGCAGTCATATGATAAAACAGACTGCAATAATAATGTGATTCACTGAAACTCATTGTACAGTATATCATTGAATGCAAAAGATCAGCTTGATGATTCTATCAGTCTACTATCTTTGAAATATGTTGCATTATCATATCCACAATAAATTTGATCTATATAAATATAAACTATTTTGTTTGAAAATGCCATAGTTCAAATAATGTTGGAAGTTTACAAAGTGGCCTGGCAGGCCTTTCAGTTTTGTAAATGTTTCAGGTGCAAACGACATTTTTAAATTCATCCATTTGCCTTTCTGTATGAAACTTTTTATCATTTAATTGAACCGCATTTAATGCTTTCTGTAGCATGTGCAGGAGATGTTCATATGTAATGTAGACTCAAGCACATCAATACAGTATATGTTTTCTCTTACTGTAATTATGTGCTTGTTTATGTCCAGATCTTTCTGTAACAATTAGCATTTCAAATGTCTTTTATAACACTGTGTTATATGGGTTGTGTGTCAAAATGTGCAGAATACAGCATTTTCTATTTCATTAAATTTGTAGATAATTATAAAATATGTCTACATACCCAATCTATGGCTAGAGAGAAAAGTATTAAAGCCTTGATAACGTCTTTGTTTGACAACTAGCCCTGATCTTCACAATACTTGTTTGAGTTAAAAACATTACCAGACCATAGCTATTGTGGTAAGATTCATGTATTACTTTCCTGACCATGGCATTTTCTTCCCGGGTCATATCCTCTTTATCTGTGTTTGAACTTGATTTTGGAGGTGACAGATTTGAGTTTACTCATGCTGGTTCAGTCAATGAACTGTCTGATGCCAGAACCTGTTTAATATTAAATATTTAGTCAATAATGAAACAGCACAGAGTTTTTTAACATGTTTATTGCAGTAGTTTCTGATGTCACAATGTAGTACAACAGCACTGTTAATTCTGCTCTTGTTTGGTATGAAAGGTTACATGCTGCTTCTCTTCTATCTGTGCAGCCCCTGCAATTGTATAGGTAAGATTGTGCCAGTTTATGTAATTACCGAGTTTATATTTAATCTTTTCCTCCATGTAGTTCTTAATCAGACGGGGTGTTAACACTTTCTTATAGACGTGAACATCTGAGATGAAACCTGTGAAAATCTCACTTTCACTGAAGGTTTTATTGTATGATGTCTGATGCTGGCCAAGCATTATTTTAGGCTCTCCTTTAAAAGCTTCTTTACGGCCCAGTGTCTTTTTAATGCTGGGCACGTCATTGACAAACATCTGCCCGAGACCACTGTTGGCCTCCCAGGTTGCGCACACTGAGTTCCACTGGTTTAGCTTGTATGTCAGCCCTTTAAAGTCAACATAGGCACCATGAACGTTCAGGTGGTATACGTTTCCAGGTGAACAAGATATAGTAAAGTCTTTAGAGTTGGATGGTGTGGCCAGAGAAAACGGACTTTGACGTCTGCTCAATTCATCAGTGTAGAATCGCAGACACACTGTGATTTCAGGGAAATCCATGGTTTCATTTGGGTGAAGCTGCACATAGTTTTTGGTGGTCCGCTCTGGGAAAATGATGACCTTCTCTCTTAAACATTTTTTGTCAGTTCTCAGCTCTGTTAATGAATAGATGAGACATGTTTTAAAGACATGTTTTTAAGCATAGATGAAGAAAAAGGCATTGATTTCAGTTATTAGCTCGTCTTCCCTTATAAAACAAGTTTAATTAGGTGTGCTAATTACTTTTAAACAAAAACATAAAAAGTTTTCATTCTCCTTACAGTATGTACTTCTCAGAAAACTTTGCTTAGGTATACTTAGCAAAAAAAACCTTTCTTGTCTACTTGACTTTTTAGTATTTTTAAGCTGGACTACTTTAATAATAATATATTTAGTACTCACGAGACCATGCCAGTGCAAAGAAAAGAATAAAAAAAAATAATGATGGAAGTTTCTCCATGGTCTGATTTTGTTTGCTTGTCAGATATGAGGCAGATGAACCTGAGCATTGAACCTTTTAATGATGTACTACTGTCATGATGACGCAACATATTATTGCTAAATCAGCAGTTTACTCGCATACATACCATTGACCTCCTTCTGTAAACCGAAAATTGACCTAAATGACACACAATGGCATAATACATATACATAAGGACATATAAAAAGCTGTTATATGGCTATTATTATTGCATAAGAAGTTCAAATAAAAATATAGCAATGGTTTGTTTATCTGGCGATTATGAACACTTTTATGTCTGTTATTTACTGTTTATTATTTAACTGAAAAGATATGAAAGGGAGAAACAATTTACTGACTAAATCAGACTTATCTGAAGATAAGGCAATATGATTTATATATAGATCCTTCTGTAACATAATGAAATATTTGCACAAGAAGAGACAACAGAAGATAACCGTGAGTCAACATTTTTAATCGTTTTCATAGAATACTTTTTACATTTTCACAAGCTAAGAAGAAATGTGACAGTTTGTAGAGTCGTCTTGTGTTTGCATTGAGAATAATAAATGCTCTGGCTCAATGTGATGTGAATGTAGACAAATATATATTTTGACAGTATGGGATTCCTACTGTTCCAGCTCAAGCACTTTCACATCGATTTTATTTTGCATCCTAAATCTCAATGCCATGAGCAAATACAGCAGGGCACTGTACCACTGTGAAGGATCCTCATGTACAATCCATCACACGCTTTATCTAAATAGCCTTTATTGCATTTATCACTCATGCTTGGTTTTTTAATGTTTATACTTTTAAAGTTACCATACTGCTTACTAGCAGAGACAACATTACAATAAATAAACCCATAATGCAAAAGATACAAAAATAAGATCATTTTTTCTTTTTGGCTTACCATAAAACAATAAACATCCTGTTATTAGGTAAATAAATGGCTGTTGTACAATTCCTTCATATGGGATAAAGAATAGCAAGTCTTTAATGTGTACTGTAACCTATCTAAACAAAAAAAATATACTGTATATATAGTTACTGTAAAAAGCGATAAATCTTCATCCAATATGATAACACATTGTACAACCAGATCCCAATTCAAATATAGCAGGCTCTATAAACGTATATATTTCATACTGTGTGTGTTTGAAGCATTTAAAATGTGCCGTAAATAACGTGAAATAAAACAGTACGTTAATGTTTTGTTCAAAATGCCACATGAACCAAAGCAGCATGTCACAGATTATTTAATGTGCATCGCTGATTGGTTAAATGCACATGCCTCATATTTAAGTGTTATGTAAGTCTTTTGGGTACTTTTCAAAAAACTTTGAAAGGTTAATGTGATGCATTCGGATCATTGATACTGATCCTATTAGTAACTTCTGTATAGACATACGGTACAAAAACGGCTATATAATACATATGACTTAATAGCATGTTTCATTTGGGCTGAAGTATGAAAATCTCTGTCCAAGCAACATCATGAAGGCAAATATGAATATACACTCAATAGATACATGGATGCCAATTGGTTTCGCTTGGTGATGTGTAATTTACAGAGGTTTAGACGAAACATTGTCTGATTATGTAAAAACCAATGCTGTTTTCTAGCTCCAGTTTGCACTTTAAACTGTGGCATCATGGTCATAAACCCCCACTTCTATTGACATATTCATGGCCATATCCATCCCGCCACATTCAAACTAACAGGGATACACAATCGCACCATGACAAACAGGAGCAAAACAGGCTCACACACACTTTCAGATACGCTACGGTCCTGTAGGCCTTTATCCAGACTGAAAACAGTAAACTTCTCTCTAAACCCTCTTGTCACTTTCAATAAACATTTTGGGGTTTTTGAAATGTCATGAAAATGATTTTTTGATATGCCTGACCTACGGACAGGTCATTGAACACCACATTTGAGAAGCACAGTCAGTGAGAATCTAATTTTTTTTACTAAAACTTTAACCAAAAAAATACAAGATAGCGTACTGTATGAAAATAAACAATGAACACATCTCAAAAATGACAAATGTTGAATAATATTTTGGTCTCACCCTTTGTGTCATCTGTGCGACAATGAGCAATGGATGGTGCACATTGTATCGTGAAACACACACATATGCATACACAGACAAGATGCGTCTCTATGCTGAGATACGAGTCCTTATGAGCTCTGACCCTCAAAACACCAGAGCCTGTAAAGACGCCACAACATCACATGGGAATGTTGCAATGATTTCTAGCATTTCTTTCTCATCTTCCGACGCAAAACCAAGGGCGACGAGACAGAAACTTACACCAAGATCACTTTGTTTTGTTGCATCGATACACCAACTAAAGCTCTCAAAAACCAGAACCAATAAAACAGCGAGAAACAGAGAGAGAGAGATTACTGAGTACAATAGATTGACCAGGAACAGCGATCAACTTTATACAAATTCTGACTGTCCATGTTTTGTGTTTGTAGGTGGCTACAACATCTCTCCCGAGCAAATACAGAGCAAAGAGATAACCAGCAGGAGCAGCAGAGAGCCTGACGGAGACGCCTGCAGGATGGACGAGTTCCTGGAGATGGTGTTGGAGGAGCTGGGGTCATCGATCTGAGGGTCCTTGAAGAAACAGCAGTGAACAGGCGAGAGAGAGAGAGAGAGAGAGAGAGAGAGAGAGAGAGAGAGTGAGAGAGAGGATGAGCTTTTATTCTTACCAGCCAGGGAAACAGTAAGATGAGTCAGAGAGTTCAACTACTTGATTTTTTTCTAAACTGACACATTTGTGGAGAGAGCGTTTCATCGTGATTTACCTTGAACTTTGAAACGTTTAAGCTTCTCAGAGACATTTAAGCGCAGTAATGCCTTTAGAGAACTGTACTTTGTTTCACCTTGCAAACACACTTACTAATGCCCTGAACCACTACAAAAGTAAACGGAAAACACATTTTCAATTCAGATCAAAAATAAAAATGCAGTTCTTTCAGTGTTCTACCTAAAATGTCTTTAAATGTCTAAGAGATGAAAAAGCTCTTTGACTGTGAAGCGAAATGGTACAGTATGCTGAAAAGAGCTCTTCATTTCCGTCCTCATTGCTGTTTGGACCCGACGCTGCAACACTAAATGTCATTCTAGCATATAATGCTGTTTTTATTATGTACAATGACATTTAGTGAACTTTAAAAGGCAAAAGATAAGCAACATTCACATTTAAGCATTGCCCAACGGAAAGATCATGTGCATACTGGTCATCAAGGGCTGGGTCAAAGGTCAACTAGGACTTTCCAAAAGGGTCATGAGATAATTACTGCTCTGAATCTATTTATTTGCGTATGCATTTATTTTAATGAGCCATTATTTCGATTCTGCACATTTCTCTGCATTGTCTATGTAATTTTAACTTGAAAAGGATTTTAGCATACTTACCACACATAACACATCTATTGTGTTGTTTGTCTTCAGTTTCTGAGCCTAGAACAAAGAAATAATAAAAGGTGTTTAAATCAAGTGGAACAGCTGAAAGCACATTTAAAATGCAGGTTAACAATAATGGAAA
Source organism: Beaufortia kweichowensis (assembly GCA_019155185.1). Lineage (NCBI taxonomy): Eukaryota > Metazoa > Chordata > Actinopteri > Cypriniformes > Gastromyzontidae > Beaufortia > Beaufortia kweichowensis. The sequence continues at coordinate 11,888,871 of CM032801.1, read as the reverse complement.
ATCTCTGCCAGAGATTTCTGCTGTTGTGTTTAGGCACCTGATTCCCAAAGCTTAAATCCTCTTCAAACAGCATTTTATGTCTGCACACTCTCACAACGCAATGATTTACGCAACATAATCTATGCCAGAATACTCATAATGCTGTTTTTACAGCAAATTTTATAGGCGTTAATTGAATTATATGAAAGTGTGCTTTATAATGCAGTTCATGAATATTGCAATGCAGCAATCAGATGGAGTGCCAGTATACACACTTGGATTATAAATGAACCCATGGTTGGGTTAAAAAGGGACAAAGTTAACAGTTTGGTTATAAATAAACCTGTGCTGGGTTGTTTTAGCTCAAAATGCTGGGTTGTTTCCGTACATGGTTAGGTCAAATATGGACATTTTGTCAAATAATTTAACCCAACGGTTGGGTTTGTCCCTTTTTCACCCAACCATGGGTTAAAAATAAACCAGCATTTTAACGGTGCTCTTGGCCAGTTGCAACATTCCTAGTTAGCATTCCTAGTTCCCCGATAACAACCGTTCAAAACTAATAACACAGGCTCATTTGGGTACCGCGAGCCAACTTGACCTTGAAAATAATTGACAGTCGTGTCCAAAGCCACTAGAAAACGTTTTTTCCTGTCAGAAGGATCAAATTTGTTACAAATACGCTAATGAAAACATTTCAAATCAATATTTTGTGTCCAATAATTTACTCATGTGGCAAGCTGTGTGATGATTTACAGCCAGACAGTTATTTAATAATAATATGTCATTTAATTTCACGTTTCTCATAAAAAGTAATATTTTGGCATTTAAAATGCAACCCACCAATATCGTACGATTTTATACGGATTTAAGTATGAATGTATGTAATATTTCCTTGTGTGTGTATATGTGTGTAGTCGTACTGTATATGTGTGTATAATAAAATGAGAAATAGTGGTGAAATAAGAGTCCTGTTGACAGTATAATAAATGACTTCCCATGTGTGTTGGCAGTTTGGTGGCCTTCTGATGTTAGGCAGCTTAAAATGAGCCAGAGCCCAGCATGATAAAGCAATGCCTTGGCCAGCACAGAACATTATAAACAACCAGCAAAGAGCAGATTTGAGGTTTAATATCAATGATTAATTTCTCCCTTAGTGGTCCTACCGCCCTCGCTCTCTAAATATGTCCAAAACTGAAGAAAATAAACCGATGAAAAACAAGAATTATTCTCAGAACTAGTCGGATAATTATTCTCTGTACATATCAAGTGCTGTTTTAATTACGCCGAAACAAAAAAGCTCTCAAAGTGCAAGATATGGCATTAACAGAGAAAAGAACGAGGAAAAGTAAAAACGAGAAAAAAACCTTTATCTCACTGCATCACTTGACAGCACATTAAGCAAAAATTTTTAGGCTCATAGATCTCTCTTGTAAAGATTGTACAATGCTTCTAATAATTTAGCAAAGATACCCTAATAATTGCATGATGGCATAAGAAGTATCATCATGTGTTTGTTTGAAGAGTAGTATCACACATCTTCATTGCCATTTGTGCAAAGTCAAAGCAAAACCCCTACTATATCCATTATAACCAGAGGCAGATGCATGTAGTGCTGTTGGCACAAAACATGTGACTTCTGAATGAGAGTGACATGACATGTGCAACAGACAAGGGCATTAATGGAGCTTTAATAGGTGTTTGTATGCTAAAGTGGTCTCGCTAGCTTTTCTGGAGGTCAATCTGTGCGCCGGGATTATTTGTAAGCGATGAAGAAAGACTGACAGATATATCCCACGAGTCTCTCTGTTCACTTTCGCTCTCTTTTCTTCTCATTTTCACATCAGCAGCTGCTCCCTCTCAGTGGACAACATTTAGCTGCGAGTCTAATACAGAAACATGTACACTCATTAAAACGTTACCTCTCCTGAAAAAGTCACTGCTCCATGGCTATATAGTGTGTGGATGAGTATGGAGGTGTGCAGGGACCAAACAAAACAATTTTGGAAATAAAAACTCACACTATCAGTCAGTGGTTAGTAAATAAAACATTTTAAACTGTACTATTAGGACAAGTATATTCAGGTATAATCTATTCATTGTGATTTATGTAGGCAAAATACATTGTTTCTTTAGTGCTTTACCTCTTGTATTTTTAATAAACCGTTTAGTGCTTTATAACTGATTTCCTTTTTAATGTAACTGTTCCAACTTTTCCCACTGTAACAAATAAATGAACCACTGTATACCTTTTTAATGGGCAACAATAGTGGAAATGTTCAATAGCATTTTTGCACCCAAGTCTTTAAAGTATGTGCCTATATACAGAAACTGACTTGAATCAATTCTCAGAAATATTCACTGAAGTAAAGTGTGACAACCTGTCCTGATCTCCCCTGTTATGTATATAAGATCTCTTAAAGCTCTGAAATGTAAATTAGGCTCACATGACAGAAATATTGCCTTCTTAAAGGCACAACTTAAAAATCTATTTCTTAAAAGGTTACACTGACCTGAAGGCTTCCACAGAAGTGGTAGAGGGAGTTATCGCCAGGGTTGATGTGGTTGATGTTAGTCGCCGGCTCTATGGCATTGGGTGACCTGTCTCGATCTCTGGCCCTCTGGGATGGTGTTGTCATAGAGGTGGTTGTTTGTACTGGAGGCATCGGATGCCAAACGCTCACATCTGTACCGTTGCCAAATGCTTGTATGGCATTACCTGCAGTACACCGAGACAGCAGAGATCATTTATACATCAGAGAGATGCAATGAATGATACAAAATAAAACTCTGGCTGTTGTGTTGGCTGCCTTCAACTACATTACTGTAGCTAGACTGAGAAGCATGACTGTTTATTTAGTGTTAGCATGTAAACGTATATAAAGATATAGTTGTGAAAAAGCATAATAAAAACATTCAATAAAAAAAATGCACAAAATGATTAAAGAACATGTACTGACCATGAGGCCATGTCTCTATCTGAAATTAAATGTCAAATAAGTAAGAGGAGTTGAAAAAAGACTCAAGGTGATCAAATCTTTAATCATTGTCACACATGAAAACCATCAAATTGAGTAAATATTACACTGTCCTTGTTTTCATTTCTCTGAGATTTATAATCACTAAATGAGGCAATGCACACTAGAAGACCAGTCGTGTGTATATATGACTAAGTGCCTGCAATGACGGTTATCAGTAACTGGTAAACTTACATTATCAAAAGCAAAGGTAACAAATAATGTGATGTTTGTTTTGGCAGCCCAGTGCCTGTGTTTACAGCCCAACATATGAAAGACTGGAAATGCCATTTAAACTTTCCTCACCCCTTCATACGAACTATTCCCAGAAGTGTCACCTGATTATATCGAGCTCTGGCAGACTCCTATTTAGCACACAAGCACACGGTCATTTCTACTGTACATCTGTGGTTGGTTTAGTGTTTAAGCTCTTTTACAGAGGTCACTTCTCTTTCAATCTTTTTTTCTTTGGTTGCTCAAACTCTTAATGTGACCTTCAGTAATCTCTGATTCGAACATCTCTGCTATAATTAACAGCTCTTCTATCTTCCTTCAAGGCTCTTTGCATTATTAGTTTTAGAAATTGTTGGTCTGTAATGTACCTTTAAATATCTGATTCATTCTAGCTCATTCCTCTTGTGATTTTTCCTCAAGCACTCCATAGTTTATCCCTTTAATTTTATAATATTACAACTGAAATTGTTAAACAAACACTTGATGAATGTTGCCTGCTATTTTTAGACTCTCTCCAGGAAATAGTGGAAAAGACCCACATGGCTCTGAACGCTTTGATCATTATTGCGAGTTCTCTGAAGCCTGACACATTTTCTTTCCACAGATGATTCGTGTAGTTTCCCCGTATGTGCATGTCTTACGATGAATCATGTTCTCAGAATCCACACTTCACTCCAGCTGATGTCTGGAGACCTTCATATTAACAAGGTTTTAGGTTGAAAAAAAGGAAACTGAACTGAGATTTCTGAGATCTACTGTTTGCAGTAACATGGTGATTATGATGAAATACAAACATGTTTTCTGATGAAAATAACATGTTTGCACTTTGGTTTTTGCAGCAACACACATCTGTACTTTTACCTAGATAGGTGTTTCTTCAACTAAATGGGCACTTGTAAATACGTTTCTTCCTTTTTTTCATTTTTTAAAATACATTCATGTATACAGTAGACATTCATATTAACAACAATTTCTAAGAATTTTAAGAAATATCAATTTTTTTACTAACGTGTTTGAAGAAATAAATATATTTATATTTATATTTAGATTTAGATTTAGATTTAGATTCAGTACATTTCTGTAAGTAAATCTTCTATAAATCTACCTTTTAGATAAGGACACTATTTTTTTGGGAACTATACTTTTTACTCTTCCAATGCTGAAAAACAGCGTATTGGCACCAAACCTCAAGAAACAAGGGTATGAAAGGTGAACATTCAAAAAAAGTTTTAAACTTAATATTGTTAATACTTAATAACGTTTAGACAAACTCTCTGTACTCTGTAATATCTCTTCTAAACAGCTCTGCTGTTGTATCTACGCTCTGTTCTACGCGAGTCCGCTCTGAGGACGATGTGTTCCAAGGGCAGACAGACGCATAGTGCTTAAGGGCTAGTGTGCAGGGTGTGAAGGCCAAAGCGCTTCGTCATAGCCTCCAAAACACCCAGATACTGACGCCGCTGAGAACAAACCCCCCGAACTGTCAGGATGCCTTAACACTGAAATCCCCTAATGAGACACGAGAGAATGAGGGAATGAGAAAGAGAGAGATCGTGTTCGAGAGAGAAAGAAAGAAAGATAGGACAATACAGAAGCAGTTTAGCAGTTTAACCTCCTGAAGAGTCTCCTTCTACATCCTCACAGAGCCCTCGGCACAAAAAGAAAAAATCTGATATGTCAGAGCACAGATACGGTCTGCTCACAGTGAATCAAACCTACTGTAATAGTATAGTATTTGCCTAGAAATATTACAGAAACTATGAAAACCATATGCTGTTTTTTTCTCACGTGGTTTAGAAGAGGGATGTTAAACCTGCCTGCAATATATTTCCAATTCTAATTGAACGCACTATATGTTTATTATACCAACTAATCACAGTCTTAGAGTTCATATTGTGGGCTGGATTGTTGTTCTCCCTAATAGTCACAGATCCCTAATTCTAAATTAAAGGGATAATTCACCCAAAATAAAAATTGTGTCATAATTTATTCACCCACTTGTCATTCCAAACCTGTAGGATTTTCTTCTGCAGAACACAAAAGAAGTTACTTTGAAAAATGTTTGTATCCAAACAACATTGACCCCCATTGACTTCCATTGTATGGACACAAAACCACTAAGACATTTCCAATAATATCTTCTTTTGTGTTTCACAGGTTTTTAATTTTTGGGTGAACTATCCATATGAAGACATTTTTGCTATACAAAGAAGAAAATACATTGTGATAGATAAATATTAGACAACCAAAAATAAAAGTCAAAGGCTCTAGTGGTCATGTGCTGAGAGCTCTAGTGTATCATTATCTTTGGCACTGTCAAGCTGTGCAGCATGAGGCTTTGGAGAGGCCCTTGACGTCCAGGAGCAGTGACCACACTGACTCCAACTATACATCAACCATACTTCAACCATAATCCAGTTTAGTGTATACTGTAAGAGGCCATGAGATATACTTTACAGCAGGTGTGACTCCACAGGACCTGCCAGATTTAGATTTAGATTTGCCTCTAAATTTCAAACACTCTCTTTACAATAATCTGTCCCCAGACTAAACCGTGCACGAACCTCTTTTCAAACAACCCACTTACTAGAAAGCGCTATCCATTTCTTGCACTTCCAAGACTTTCAAAAACTCACACATCACTGCTATTACCACCTTGTCTATTTTCACGACATACTCTGAGATGCCTGTAACAAAAGAAAATGTACGGTGCAGTCAGGGCACTGTAGCAAGCGAGAGGTATATGGGTGAAAGAATAAAGAGAGAAGTGTACATAATAGGGAGATGGAAGAGGCTTTTTAGAAGCACGGGGAAACATGGGTTGACAGCTAAAAGCCTTGGACAACAACTTGCTGGAGTATGAAGAGATGGACAGAACAAACTAGATCAGAAGAACAACACAAATGGATAGTTAGAGACAGTTTAGATAAAAGCACAGGGTCAAACTGTAAGAAAAATCTCAAGACTATCAGTGTGCACCTTTAGAGTTTCAAAACTGAACTAGGTCTATATTGCATTTTGTGCACATAATCACAGGTTTAATTAAAATATTAAGATGTGTTGTTTGTTAGCTTTTTCCCAGTACTTATAGAGTCAAATGCACACAGAAACGTGAAGTAAATGAAAAGTAGACATACGTAGGCAGGCGTTATCAGTGAAGAACTCTGTGAATCTGTCACATTCTTCTTTGCTGTTTCCACTGCTGCTGCAGTCACAGAATGGAGACACGCTGATTTTAGGGGAACGCAGATAATTTGGGGTCATCACTGTACCTGAAAAATAAAAAGACATGTTTGTACTTGAAAATTTAAAATATCAGATTAGCACAGAAGAAGAGTCCATTCTAAAATAACTGTAAAACTTATCATCTTAAATGAGGGGCTATCACGCTCTCATTGAGCTTTTTAAAAAGAAGCCTCGTAAAAACACTTGTGTCAGGCTGTGGCAGTGTTAGCCTACAGAGAAACACAATCCCCCACTGACAGAACAACAACAGCAGCTAATCACAGATTAATAGCTGCACTGCTGTATTCCCCAGTGACCAGCTGCTGTTCCTACATCATAGCAAGCAGAAGAACTAAAGAAACAAACATGTATATATATATCAGATATATTTATCTATAAGTACTTTAGCCAGTAGGATAAGCAGACAGTGCAACTTTTTCAGTCTTCTGAAGTATTTTACCAATTATTCTCTAAATTCTCTAAAATCTTTTAAGAGTTCTAATGCAATGCTGTGAGTTGAATCAGTATCTCACATTATTATTATTATTATTATTATTATTATTATTATTATTATTATTATTATATTAACAACAGCAACAATCATATTTTTATTAATAACAACAATAATATTATTATTAATATTAACAATAGTGATGTAACAACAACATCAACAACAACAACAACAACAACAACAACAAATAATAATAATAATAATAATAACAATCATTCTTCTTATTGTTATTATTATTATGAATAACAGTAATAATAATAATAACAATACATTTTGAAACATTTGGTAAGATTATATATATTTTTCTGAGAAAAAAATGAAACTATGCACTTTTTAAACAATACATGTGCAGAATATGTGAAGAAAAATATCCAAGACTGCTCATTTACCTGCAGTACTAGAACTGTTCTGTGGCAAAAATATATAAAAAACTACTCAATAAAATATTGAGATTGTTGAAAATATAAAACGTCGTAGTTCACAATGTCTTCTTCCCTGGTCATTAGTCATTATGCAAAACTTTTGTATAAATTTGTTTCTTCAGGACAGTTACAGGACAGACTTACCAATGAGACCAGAGTATGACAGCAGGCAGTCAGCGTAGTTCTCCTTCAGACATCCAGACAAAGATCTTGGTTCTGACTGACAGTTGGTGAAAAAATCAGCCAGACGAGACCTAAAATACCACATACACATATACACATTATATTATGTAATTTTCCACCCTTTCCTGACTACCAGCATCGCTTACTAATTGTTTAATATGACATAAACAAAACATATGTTGAACAATCTGTGTTTAAGGCAAACTGCATGTGTGTACACAGTTTTTGGCTGTTAAAAGTGCTGGATGATTTTCAGCAGTCTGTTGCAGTGTTAAGAACAGAGAAGGAAAGTGTAAATGAATGTGCCGTGTCGTTTCTCCAGACACATGGTGTGGGATTAGCGTGGGATCTGTACGCAAATACACTAAAGTCCTAAGGCACAACACACAACTAGCAGCATGTCCCAACCAGACGACGTGATAAGCGTTAAAGGCTTTCTTCTATGTTAATCAGAGTTTTTGTGCCGCGGCGAAATACGACATATTTCAATGCTTGCAATGGTTCCACAAGTAAAACTATTAAAAGGATGCAGCCTGCTGAAGCATTGCAGAAGTCTTTGAATATAAGGCATGTGTTTTTATTTTCACACTGATTAGCTGTGCTGTATGTTGCAAGCAGAGAGAACTCAGAGCTCCTCCTCTAGGGAAGCATCCAAGGTTATATAAAGAAATGTGTAATGCTGCTGGATCTGTGCAAATGTGTAAAATACTTGTGAGGACCTGGAGCACATGTGCAAATATATTCCAGTTATTTGTATGGCTGTCTAAAGTGCGCCCTCAGAATGCCGAGCGGCTCCTGTTCTGATTGAGCAGGGTCATTAGCCGTGGCTCTCTCTCAGCCTAAAGATGTTTACATGCCAAACTACATCCACGTTGTGCTAATGAATCCTTAACAAGCCATTTAAAGCACTCTGGGGTTGCCTCCCTCCTGTACAAACCAGATTTAGGCCTGCGGTTTTTATTGCTAGACTTCAATAACCAGCACGATTGTCATGGCGATGTGTTCTCCTGCCTCACTGTAATAAATGCTTTATTTCCCAGTAGATATAGTTTAGCTGCACACAGGCCAGCGTGTCCCTAGTGGTGATAATTTGTTAATACACACAAGATAAGTGTTGCCTTGAAGTGTGAGAGAGTACCAACTGTTCTTAACTTGCTGGATTTCCTCCTAGTACACAGCAGGTCTGAGAAACAAAATGCTTGTGTTTTGCATTTCTATACTGTAATTTACTACAACAGTGTGATCTGAATGAAAATGTTAAGGTTTAGACCTGCAGATGTAGTTGGTCTTGCAGGAGGCTTGCAGTGCCAGGCAGTTGGGCTTCTCTTTGTCCTCGTACGAACAGGCCGGCACGATGGTCTGGCGTCTGCGCTCGGAGCAGGCCGACTGATCTCCCGGAGGACAGGAGCAGTAGAGCATGCCGTAGCTGTGCTTGGGTGGCACCTTGTCGAAGAACTGCCGCAGGGCCTTGTGGCATTTGCGCTTGTTGCAGACTTCGGCTGTCGAGACGCGGCTGGTGCAGGGGCTTATGTAAGCCGAGCGGTATTTCTTGCAGGTGTCGTTTAGGTTACAGGCTTTCGCCGCGTTCAGGCAGTTGTTCTCTTTTGCTAGAGCTGGCTCACCTGCAAAGAGAAAGATAGATTGTGTGACGCATAATATAATGGTAATACTCGACAATGCATTAGCTAACACAATGAACAATAACTCAAAAAGCTGTAACTATTAACCTAAATTAATGCACAATAACACAACTATTGTATTGGCATTAACTAACATTATCAAAGCTTAATAAATGTTGAAAGAATATTGTTCATTGTTAGTTCATGTTAGGTAATGCATTTACTAATATTAACAAATACAGCCAAAGAAAAACAAGAATCCCATCCACACAGCTCTGAAACCCTTGCTCCACAAAGAAAACTTTCATTTGAATACCCCACAGCACTGACAGACATGTGAATTAATCATCCCTTTTTCTGCTGGTCTGCCAAAATACAGTGTCTGTTTTTAAAGGACCTGTTTTTTTATTTTGTTTGTTTTGTTTTTTTCAGTCCTGTTAAACGAAACAGTGCTCATCCTTTTGGATCCCGGCAGTCTAAACAAACAGTCATCTTGACCGAACAGCAGAGTCATCAAAGCGGCCGGCGCTGCTCGGCTCTCGCCTGTCAGATGCGGCTCTAATTGCCGGTTTTCTTACACATCCCACTATTAACTAACATTTCTGGATAAGCAGAGCTACAGTAGCAGTTTGGGTCCTAATGAGAGCCAATTAAAAACAAGAGATGGGTTGTATTAGAGCAAGAATGGAGCGTACATGTGCATGTGTTTTCTGTGTGTGGATCTGTAAGGACTTTACTAATAAGGTGCTTGTCTTTAAGGGTGAATATGGAACAGACTGCAACCTCAGATGCTCTAATGGTGGAAGTTGAGGACTGCAGAGCTTTTAAAATAATGTTCATGGCTTAAATCAGAAAAAAAGGTTATATTTAAATATGTTTCTTTTGGTTGCAGATTTTTTTTATCTAAGCAAATCTGAGTGCAGTTTGTTATGTTGTCCTATACATACTGTGTCTTCTCAGAGGAAAAATCTGAGGAGGAGAATTAAGACATAAAGTTTTAGTCAACGGTACATCAAAATACAGAAATATTATTAATTGTTCAGTGTTAACTTGTTAAAGTACATTTGTGTGTGACTCAGTGTTACCAACAGCCCCTCACGCACAATTTCTACCTAATAAAATATTTCAGTGTGACATAAGTAGAAAGATGTATATTCATTATAAAAATTGTTTAGTCATATTTTGAATGATTTTAAGTCATCTTGAGCCCCTCTTGGAGGTTTGTTGCACCCTAGTTGGCCCCAGCTCTCTAATTGAGAAACACTGATTTAATCAGACATTTAGGTTAGTCACCAGCTCGAACGACTAATAATGATAAAGATTAAAATGCAGAAAATGTGTCTTAGCAAGTAAATGTTAATGACAGAGCAGCCAATAGCAGATCAGATACTGTGTGAGATGCACTATGACCTTTTTATGACCTTATGACCTTTTTCTGCAGAATGATGTAAAACTACACCATCCAACTCCATCTGCTCAGTGTCTGGACTGTAATTCAACACACATACACAGAACCATGTACACACACATTTAAAAGTCAATCTGCCCAGACAACATCTTCCCATTCAAGCACAGAAAAGTCACTCTCTAACTGTGTGCTTCTGCAAATCAGTATTTGTGCGTGTGTGCTGGACAATATGAAACGCAATCTTGACTATACATAAACAGTGTGATTTTCTCAGTCAGAACATCAGTGCATACATATAAAAAGCAATCAAAGTAAAAAGTAGCTGAGATAGATTGCACTACTGTCAGATGTCTTATTTAAACAAAGACATGGTCTCGGTGTATGCAGGGTCTGAGGATGTGATGTGCCCTCCTGATCCAGTGCCCTCTGTCTGACAGGAATAAAATATCTATTCTGTACTTCGACACAAAGGACTGCAGGTTGAAATGTTCGTCTGCAGCTGTCTGCATCCTTCACCCTTGTATGAACCTGTAGTCTAAGACTAAAGAGACCATGCTACACATTCACACACATACACACCATCCACATACAGTAACCTAAACTAGAGGATCATTTTGGCATACTATAACTCACATCTGTACATACATTTACTTATTTCTCTAAATGAGGATATTCCATAGACGTCTATTATTTTTATACACAGTTAGTTATTAATACTATAACCTATACTGAACCCACACTCCGACTGTAACACAAAACTTTCTGCAATTTAGGAAAAAAAAAGATTTAATATATTTTATTTTTATGTTTTTACAAATAAGGATGGCCCAGTGGAGGTTTTTGCTCATTTTGGGTACAAATGTGTCCACAATATAGTTAAGTGGGTACACACACACACACACACACACACACACACACACACACACACACACACACACAGTGGCCATCTGGCCTGTTTTGGTAGAACAGAAAGCCCTGCAGTGCCTTTAGTCTCTCATACAGCCACAAATTGATTAGTGTCTCCTATTTCCTTCTCTCATTGGCTCTAATTTTTAATTAGCAGGAGAATCAGTCTGAATAATGACCTTGCATGCCATCGGGACAGACCTGGGATATGTTTACGTATGTGCACATTTTGTTTGGACATTTGTTCTCCATCTGTAATTTCCTTCGGCTAGTATGGCTTTGATCCAGCTGTGAAACCTCAATTAACCTCAGGTCTGATCGAAAAAGCTGCATAATATTTTAAACCAGAAACTACTTCTTAAACATACACAGTTAAATATTCAATGCTGGGTTCAAAGTCAGTTTTTGTTTTTTTAAGAATGTTGGTTAAGCACTAGCAATTCCATGGTAATGGGTTTTAATTCAAGGAATACACATACTGATATAATGTATACCTGGAGTTCACTGTACAGGTATGTTACTTTAAATAAAGCATCTGCTTAGTGAACTAATGTAAATGTTTCAAACGGGTTTACCTAGTTAATGCAAAAAAAGTTATCAAAATATTATATTAAACATTTAGTTTTTAGTATTTAGAAATGCAAAGAATGTAAAAGTTCCAGTTTACTAAAACAGAGTACTTCATGGTACAGTAGTCACTCATTTTCTCTGGCTTTCTCTCTTTTCTTTTAACACACTTTCTCTCTAGGATCGGACAACAGAGGCCTGATTAAATCCTAATAAAAGCTTCACCTGAGGGTTAATGGGAACTGTACATTGAAGCGAGCAGGGGAGGTCAGCACACTCCTCTCAGACTTTATCTGGAACTGTAATGTCACCAGAGATTAGCGGAGAGGTCGAGGATATGATTAAAACCGCACTGTGATTAGAACCTGATGTCCTCTTGAGCAGCTGTGTATGTGTGTGACTCTCTCTCAGGTGATTGTTTGCAGTCACTGAACGGTAGAAAAAAGTGAATGAAGAAATAATTATAGAAACAGAGACTAAATGGATGGGAACAATTCACAAATACATCAAGCCAATGACTGCTGGTGTGTGTCCATGATTTAGATTCCTGTTTCTTTATACCCTTCACTGTATTATTTCATGATCAAACATGACTTCTTGTGTTGTGGCACTTAAGATTAAGGGTTGACAGAACAAAGCAGATGTTCAGTAACACTAAATGGAACTGAAATCCATGAAAATCAGTTTGTTTTAGTGGATGGGGGACTGGTATAATGACTCATACATAAATCTCATACGATCGCAAAACGGCCTTTGTATCTGATAAAATGTAAATACATATACTGTGTGATAAATATAAATACACACTTGCTCCTGATGAGATGAATATAGCTGTAATAAGAGAAGAATTACTGTGAATGTCTGCAATGTACATTAAGTACTTTCAGTGACATTTATTCAGAAAGCACTAATAACCTCTTATTGCAATATATGTATATGGGTGTATTTCACCTACTGTATTATCATGGCTCATTAAAGCCCATTCGTAAAGGTGGATATTTGGTCCACAGAGAGCTCACTTTCTCTCCTAATACATTTACAGTGAGAGAAGCAAAGAGGCCAAATGAATGAAAGAAAATGCCCTTTTCCTGTCATTTCTCTTTGTAGTGCTTAATAAACTCTTTTTCCACAAACAATCTTCCCATGTAATACCAGCAAATGCGGTTCTATAACTCAAGACCTGTGTAATTGATCCCTCAAGCTCTGTCTCTCTTTTCTTTCTGCTCTCTATTAAGATGGCACGGAGAAGGACGTTCCTCTGAGATATATTGCATTAGGATGCATTGGATTTCTGCAGGGATTGCAGCTTCTAAGCCAAAATGTTGCAGAGAGAATATTATACAGCAGGGGTGGGAATCAGCAGGGATTCTTGGCATAGATAGTCGGTATGATATTGTAAGGTAAAATATTGCAACACTTTAAAATACAACTACAGACTTCTTGGGTTTCTTGTGTTGTAGCCAGAAGTACCCATGAGCAGGAACCATTTAATTTACAGTCAGGTTACACGCACACATGCACGCACATTCAGCATTAGCATCAACATCCTGCCAGAGCTGCAGACACGTGAGGATTCATGGCCCAGACTGCGGCCCTGTACACAGACATGATCTGTGAGGCATTAATATGCAAAGCCCCTCAGTATGTCACAGAGATATACTGTCCCGGGCCTGGAGCACCGACGCTCTGAGAGACATCCGTTTCACAAGAGAAACTTATACTAGAGAGAATCATTACACCTGCTGGTGTATTTGCATGAATGCAAGCGATAGGACAGCTATGATCAATTTCCCTTGATTGGATGAGATGAACTAGACCGTGCAAAAAGAGAACGCTACTGAATCATTGCTGAGCTGTTCTTATGTGAGCAAACAAGCAGCCTACGATAACGGTACCACCGAAAACAGGGCTGTCAATCAATACAAAAATGTATACGGTGGATTATATATGTGGTGCACTAATTAAAATGCAACCATGGGATAACTGCATACAACAATATTTCTGGCTGTAAGATATATATTGGTGTACATATTTTGCAGTTAAGACTCTCCCAAGTACTTTTTAACGACAAGAGCTTGTCCTGTACAATATGATTGTACTTTTTGCATTATGTGCTGCTCGCTTCAGGTAAATGTGATTTAAGGAAGCGTGTCGCTTGCTATAACATCTGAAGTTCAGCTGACTGCGGGCATGTGGGTGGTACTTTAAGTTTGTATTGCTGTGATGTATGAAATTGTATGTACTTATCAGAAACATATCAGAAAAAGTTTTCATTTTATGTGTTAGTGTTATAATTAATGGCATTAAATGAATGCATCAAATTTAACCTGTCCTCCAACTCTATGGCAAATAGATCATTTTTCACTCCTTTAAATATGACCAGTAGGACCGATTACCAGCCACAGAAACGTTTACTTGATGAAAATGGACAAAACCAAAACAGACTGAATAGCGTGCGATACATCAGTTCATCAGGTCCGACAACACAGCTTATAACACTGAATTTTTCCATTTCATTTAGAATCAATCAAATAGGACAGAATGGCCCTGCCCGATAAAATTTTTTGGTAAAAGTGCATCTATTGCCTGAGGCTTAAAGAGGCTTTAAACCTCAACAATGCAATCAGCCAAAAGCAGCGGCGCTTGCCTCTGATTGGGCCGCACGCTTTACATCAAAACTGGCAGCACTGATAGAAGCCATCTGCTCTTGAGCTCAGAGGTTTGTGCTGGCTTACCAAACGCCAATATTATGACAGATAAAACTACTATTGAAACTTGTGTGAGGCATCTGATGTCACAACCATCGCAAATGCCCATCAGCGCATATTTAGCACTCCGCCCACTGGCTTTGAGTCAAAGGTCACGTGAAGCTCAGAGACTTCACATCAGTCATATCTACTCGTGGGTTAATCTTCAGAGACAGTGGAAATGATGTGGGAGGAAAAATACTTAAACGACAGGCATGTTCAGAAGGCACCCACTGAGTGAATTGCTCAAAAAGGCACAGAAGAGTGAGGGATTGCTCCGAGTGAAACCCACTGGGAATTAGTACAACTATTTAAACTGCCAGTGATCTAAACTTTAAAATCATACAAATGCTTATTTTTATATGTTTCCATATAAAAACTAAATGCAGAAGGCTGTTAAGCATATCCAGGTGCTTCAGGAGACCAAAGCATATCTGTCAGATGCAAACAAAAGCACAAGCTGTTGTTAAACTTCAACATTCTCTGTCTCTTCTCTTTCTTCTTCACACATAGATATAACTCCTCTTAAATGTTATTGGTGAATGAATACTAAATTGGTGATGAAAACAAATCTAACAAAGGAAATTTTCTTTTCATTCACAAGGACAAATTACATACTGTACAGCAAACAAACTATACATTAAATTGACTAAATCCATCTATCAAATAAAAAAATGTAAATTTTCTGTAGCAAAAGAACATTAATGTGGTTTTTATATAAATCCTAATAAACTCAAATGAAACATAATAACATAAATCAGCATTCTCCCTCTTAAAATAACTCCTCGAGACACAGCAGTAGTCTAAGGTGCAGAGCAGAAGTCATCAGAGAATATAATCTTGCATATTCTCTTCTCAGAGTCTGTGCTCTATTATTATCTCACTGATATGTTATTTCTTTCTCTCATCCCTATCATCACTCAAAATGTCAGCTGCCAATCAAACCACTATGAGAAAATGAACAGTCTGCTCTAAACGCTGAAAACTACAGCTTTTAATCATAATTCATACTGTAGATATGCAGAGATTTTTAGTCACCTAAACTAAAAACCTCTCACGGCTGAAACTATATAAACTCATCTGTGTGGAATTAAAGTAACATCTAAAGTAAGTTTTCACCTACAATGTATTTTAATGACAAATTTAAGGAAAATATGAAGCATCAGCTCAGGTAACATTTTAATGGTCCTGAAAAAACATTTCAGGTCAATAATTAAACATCCAACTGAGTCTTATTACATCAGATCTGTTCAGGTAATTTGGACCAGTAGGTGTTAATAATTAAAAACACAATGTAACAACAAATTAAGAAACATTTGTGACCCTGTCTGTGAAACCCAGGCTAAAGTCTAAAAATCGAATTCTGAGATAACGAGCTTCAAAGTTTGATTTCGTCTATTAATTTCACTATGATTTCAGTCTTTGACAAAATATTACTCAGTTAATATTAAAGTATTATTAAAGTATTATTAAAATATTATGTAGAAAACAGTAAATCACTTAAGCTGGGTTTTCACAGGCAGGGTCACATTGTATCTACACAGTTGCTAGTTTAAATTAAACTTCAAAACATTTAAAAAAGTAAAAAAGTTTATATTTTGCTGAAAAATAAACACTGTTCCCTTTATAATTGGGCTGTAGTGATGCTGAATTCACAAAGCATTGTAGACTCAGTCTTGATTGATGATGCTCATTTTCTAAGCGCTGTCTTCAACACTTAAAGTGCATATGACCCAGTTCTCTCGCCTATACGTTTTTAATTTAACATTTACAGTGCCAAAATATGCCCTGAAGATAGATGACTACTGTTCTCCCAATCCTGGCAGGTAAAGTTGAGGACCACGCAGCAAAAACAGTTACGTTTGGCAGGGATGTGGAGAGAGAAAGAGAGAGACTATATATAGAGAAACTATATAGACTTTACAGACAGAACATCTGTGATTGACCAAACAAGAGGAAATTAAAAAAATGGAAAAAGGAACGAAAAAGAAAGAAAGAAAGAAAGGCTTGGAGAGGGTGTTTCAGTGTTCTCTGATCTAATTGGAGGAGATGTAGGGTCCCTGGAGAATGTGTCTCTCTACCCTCAAAGAAACGGCAAACAACGCTGCTGAGATTTTTCACATCAGACACGCCAACATCTTCTCTCCCGCATTTTGTTGCTTCTTTGAAAGCTAAAAACTGCTGCTGTTTTATTCAGCATCATTGTTGTTGGACTTTGAATATTTTATATCTAACTTTTCAAACTAAAGTAATAAATACAATGGATGGGGGGAGGGAACTGAAAACATGCAGACACGTAGGCCATCCTGACATGTTTTCCCCAAACTGCTCTCTTTAATGTACTTACACTAACTGGGAGGTAAAGGGACCTATCCGATGAGGTCATTATTATATAATGACATTACCTAATGACTTCACAGGGGTTCCAGAGCCAATAACTGCCAGATAACTTCCCCTGTAATTATTTGGAAACACCAGTTTTGTGCTTCCTCGACATTAAGCCGGCATTTTAATCACATTGTCTGGGTGATTTGCAGAGCACAACAGAGCTGTTTTTGTTGAGAACTGTCTTTGATTAGATGGATTAGTGATGGTCCTGAATTAAACCACAAAACCATTATGTGTACCATTACATGCTACAGCACCACAGCCTTTGCTGTTTTATGCTTTCAATACTAAAAAAACCAAAGCATACGGATGAGGTCATGACAATGTTTTAATTTTGCTTCTGATTGGAGGATAAATTATGTTGGTTCAGATTCTGACATTTGATCAATAACAGGAAAAAACGTGAACACAGTACTATACGTGTATGTAAGTATTTACTTATTTACTCACTTTTAAAGTAACATGTATAGGTGCACAGAAGAAATAATCAACTACACAGTAACATTTCCCAAAATGAACCTTTATATTGATTCAGTTTAATAATCATCTCGGAATGCATGGCACAGTAATAATGAATCTGTAAGGAGAGACAGGGAATGTGACTGTAAAACAGTCTTTTGTCAGGGCTCTGGCAGCGTTCTTTACTGTGGTCAGATGAGATATAGTTTATGACCCCTCATTAATAGCCATTACAATGGAGGTCAGTCAGGACATGCTGGTGGGTTATCTGTTTGACTATAAACCACAACACAATGAAAATGGCTACATCCATCACTCATCCTGCTATATGACTGAGCTAGAAGGAGAGGAAGAGATGGGGTGGAGATGGGAGTGGGGGACACAGAGCAGGAAAAGGAAACAGAATATTCATAATAAACACAGAGAAGAATCAATAATGGGGTGATGATGAAATCTTTCATTGTGAGCGTCAATGATGAAACCCAGACACTCATAAATAAAGTATTTACAGTCAATACCCGTTAAATCACATGTGTCCATATATTACAAGTGAGAAAATTAACAATTGAACAACATTAAAGGGGGAATTAATTATGCTATCTGTGTTATTTCAGCATCCGATTCACTAAGGGAATTATGCAAAAAAAATATTTGCATGGCACTATTCTCTCCATTTTAAGGGAATTGTAGTAATTGTTAAGTGAATGTATACAAGCTGTTGTTTTCTTTTGCCTTTGATGGAAGATATGGATCTATAGGGTGATTACTGTTGATTGACGTTCTGTATGTTTAAACATAAAGCTATTGATTTTTTCTTATTGCCACACCATATGACTCAATGCAAAGCATATTTATGTAATAATCTGTAATAGCAATACGAGAAAATTGAACCCAAGAACTATCCAGCTCAAGAAAACTGACTGTAGTGCTCTACTAAACGATGAAAGGAAACAAAAGGATCACTGCACATACAGTGGTTCAGTTTCAGTTAGTGTGCCCTTTTCGTTTGCCTGTATTTTAACATCTTAATGAACCCTCATGGAAACTAAATAAACACAACGTCCTTTGAAGATGTGTTAAAGAGGCTACTGCATTATCTCCATATACAGTATCTTATCAGTCTCTCTACATTATACTGTAATTGGCTGATTATTCTGTTAATGAGTATGGCCGTCGATGATGTTTGCAACAGATCTAAAACGTACTATTATACATTTATACTTCCATATTTCTATTTATATATATATATATATATATATATATAATATTTTTATTCAGAGTTGGTCGCTTGGTGATAGAGTAATGGGGTTTATGGTGTTCCATATGCATTCGATCCAGTAACTGTGTAAACAGCAAATGGAACTGGAACATGAAATTACATTAGACTGAAAAAACTCAAATAGAGAAAGGAAACTTTTCTACCACCTTTCCCCACAGGAAAACCTAGTATGTGTGTATGTCCTTAAACGGTATAAAGAGGAAAATCAGATGTTTAAAATGAGCTTGTCCCTTGTCGTGCTTTTGACAAGAGAAGCATCGTTCTTAAGGAGCCTATACAGAAAAGATTAAAGTCAGAGCCAAGACTCAATGCCCTGTTTTAAGTGCCAGTAAGAGTCCCCGAGTGAACCTCAACAAAAGAATAAGACAAGTGTCAGGACTTTTATCCTTACTTAGAGTAAAGTGGCAGAACCCTGTGATGTATATTTAAAGACCAGGTCAGTACTTAGCGTAGAAAGGGTGGAAAACTTTGTAAAGACTGAAGTTAGGGGGGTTCAGTGTGTGAATAGGGTGGTGTAGGGTGTTTGTGAGCATACACGCTGGTGATTTTGCTTTAGCGCAGAGCACTGACCCACCGTAATGGACTTTGTGATGGACGAAATGTCTAGTTCAGCAATTGCTTTGAGGCAGAGCGCGAGGAATTGACTCATACGCCGATCGATATTCTGGTAGCGTTCTGCTAAATGCACATACCACAGGACACGTTCAAAGATTTGTGTTCATCAGAGAACAAGTCGATTTCTGCTATTTTATGTAATAATTTCTCTCTGGATGGAGCTCAGAAATATTACGCACAGCTTAACATGTCACCCAACAACTCGCTGTCCAACTGACATTGAAAAGACCAACGCGGCGCTGTGAGCCACTCGCAGAGTTTCCAGCAATAATTGATTCCAGAGCGCCATTGAGCATGGATGCTCATCTCATCCCCACAGGGGTTTCATCTCCTGCGGGGTTTTGTTGCAGATGTGTTGTACACCTTTTTTTTGACTAATTAGAAGTACACAGGGTTTCTTAAATACCACAGTTTGGGTATCTTTAGTAACATAATAAGACTAAAACTCATGCAAGAAAGTGCTTCCAAAATGCTGTGAGAGGGCAGAAGTGATTGTATTTGGCCTGACAGGAAATGTACAAAACCATAACCAGGCCCAGATGGTATTTTGTGGGCTTTATTTGTGGTGACTCTGTGGGAAAAAGTGTAATGAATATAAACATAAATAAAAAACAAAGCTAAAAATACTGCACTCTTATTGGTAGCTGTAAACATTAGTAAATAAGCTTAAAATAAAAGGTTGTGGGTTTGAATCCAATGTAATAGACAGTGATAAAAATTTTTTACCTTGAATACACTGTAAGTCACTTTGGATAAATGTGTCTGCGTGAGTTTTGGTAATAATGGACAATCCAATTCTGTGGTAATATGCAGAGTCACAAGTCTTAAAGGTACAGTAGCACAAAATAGCCGTAGAACCCTCTGGTTAACGAAATTATGACTGCAAGAAACCAGACAAGAGACCAAAATTATGAAATTGTTTGACGCCTCTAAGAATGATGAACATATGTTATATAAACACTCATAACAGCTGACTGATGCTTCTTGAGTTTTTGGGAGGAAAGGGAAAGTGCCCGTGTTAAAGATCACTGACATCACAACAGGTGTTTAAAACTCTCTTGTAGTGACTTTGTATGTGTTTGACTAGACCCGTTCCCAGCAGTGCCAGGCTATAATTTCTGCAGCTGTGGCTGTAATTAATGGCTTTATTCTGGTGTGTGGAATGATGAGGAAACAGCCTGGTAAACATCAATACGACGCTTTGAGTTTAACTTTGACCTTGTGTGATGGCAGAGTGTATTGCTTAGGAACAGAGGTCAAACAAACTCTCTCCCATCATGCTTTACCTCCCACAGTCATAATTGAGCTTATGAATTAAACTGTTCTTTGTGTTGTTAATAAGGGGAATTAACAGCTGAAAAATGTATTGTGCACTTGCAAAATCCATTTGCCAGGCTGTAGCTATAAGCCCTGAATTTATCTTAGGAATTAATCAATCCATATTTACAAAGGAAGCTGAATTCTTTGTAGACTTGTAAAAACCAATTCAGTTCTGGGTCTTTTACTGTGTATATTTTGATATTGAGGGCTATAGGGAGAGACAGACATATTTGATTAGAGCTTATTCTGGTATGGACAGATGTGTGAGGACAGTATGCACATACACTGCTGGAAAAACAAAGACCACCTGCTTCTGTTCTGATCCCATGAGCCCAATCAGTGCTTGGCTGACATTTCAAGAACGCATCAAATAGAACAACCCTCCCATCTCTCTATATCATACCGATGCTATAAGATCTCATCTAAATTTATTGCCAGTTGTGCACTGCATTGTAACACTTTTGTTAACATTAGTTTGCATGAACTAACAATGAACCCCATATAAAATTAACTATGATTTTGCTACGGATAAAAATAGTTACCAAACTACAGTAACCAAACACTGTAAGAAAATTGCTGTCTAAAATTTCAAGCACAGTCAAATTGCCTTTACAAGTCATTTCATCTATTGTAACTTATGTCAACATGTTTTTTACTACATTTTAATCTTCAATAAATTAAACAATTTCAACTTAATTTTATAAGTTACAGCAACCCAGCACTTGTCAAAACTGGTCAAAATTTAAAATAGTAAGTTAAAATGACTTGTAAAGCCAATTTGTGTATACTTTAAGATTTAAGGTGTGACCAGTACACATGTATTTAACCTGTTAATAGTCACCATTCCTCAGGAGGAACCTCTCTGTTATTTCCCTATTATCTTTAATATTTCATAGTTGAATCTTAATCTCATCATGACAAACTAAAAATTGATGGAAAGATATAAGACTCAACATGAAATATATAAAAATGAAAAATAAAACTGTAGTGCTTTTTCATGTGTACACTCAATTTCTGTTGTGACATTTATCAGGTTAAATATACAAGCATACAGCTTATGCACTTATAGAGTATGATATGATGTTTGGTGTTTGATTTGATAAAACAATTTAGACAGAACTTTTTTTGAGTCTTTCTCTCTCTTTCGACATCAGTCACAGGGTTGTGGAGATTAGAGTCTCAGAGGTTGTGTCTGCATTTCTTCAGACAGCTCTTTTGTTGAAAGCTTTTTGGTTAGCAGTATTGTTGATGCAGAAATGCTGAAGTATTACTGCTGACACTGTGCAGATGTGTAAAGTGTTTGAAATGTGGAGCACTAGTGATGGAGCATTCGCAGGCTGGGAATAGCTCTGTCTATCTCATCTTTTAGCGCAGTACTCCTGACACTGTGTTTGGAAAGAAGAGCGTACCGGCAGTTTTACCAGGTCAAAAAGCCAAAGAAAACGATCCTCCAGTGACCTATGGATGATGGAAAGGGTGGTAAAATGCAGGGTTATCTAAACCTTGTAGATTCTTTAGGGATGTTTTTTGTAAAGACGTAGATTAGATTAGACTAGATTTGATGACATCTTGTCAAACATGTTCATAGTTGTGCAGTATAAACTGAAGTCAAATATGATGATATAATAGATCACTACATGAAGGACTGAACACACATGACCACATGACATGTGGCATTATGCGATCTACCTTAAGCAAAATGGACAACCTTAAAGCTATGAGCTTTAATGAGGTAAAAATGGAAACAAATAGAGTGTGTGTTCCCATTACTCTTGAGTGTATCCAGAGTCGAGAGAGAGAGACTCTACTCTAGTGAATTAAACGCCTCTTAATCTATTTGTGTTCCACCTGAGCTCAGAAGCATCAGCTCCAACAAACGTGGTGGAAAATCTAACAAAAGGGAGGACAGTGTTTGCATGAATCACGTGTTTCCTAAGCTTAGCGGTGGAGTGTAATGAATGAGAAATTATCTTGACACATCAGTGGCATTACTGATCTTAAGAGCATTAAATAAATTAATTAATGTGCCAGAAATCGGCCAACAATAAATGTACATTAAATATACATACACGGTACACTCAATACATAAACATGCATTGGGATTTGATGTAATATATTTTGCATTACTTTTAATTGCAAAACTTCAATGTAGATTTATTGGGCTTGGATGACTGTGTTTTTGCTTCACGGAATAAATGTTTAACTTTATTTACAGGTTTGCTGGCCTGTGTTTTTGGATAATAAGAGGTTGAACTACACCATTGGAAGAACATTTAAGTTATACAGGACTGTTTTAGAAAAGCTGTATCCTGAATGGGAATTGTTTAAAGTCACAAACACAGATTGAAATATTTACCCTAAACAATGGGATGAGGTTTCGAGGGAAAGTTGCATAATGAATCAAGATTTATAAGAATATGCGGTTTTTGTTGCCATAGTAACCAGCAATAAAGGTATTCTAAAATACCGTATTCATTTAGAAAATTCACCAAACATCTCCAAGGCAAGTGATTATACTACATTATAAATCTAATACCCCCTGCCTTCACAAAATCATTTTTAAAAATGCATTACATGAATCAACAAGCACAATATTAAAATATCTCAAAGCAAAACTACTAGAGAAATTATATACCAATGCTTCATTATGGCATCTGTTGGAAAGGCATGAAAGTAATGAGGAAAACTTTATATTGCTATTGGAAACCTATTGAGATATTATATATTTATGTTACTCCAGGTTTGTCAACTTGTTGCAATAAATCTATTACAGTCATCTGTCCAGCTGACTTTATTAGCATAAACACACGCAAAGTCAAATCCCTACTCCACTAATCACCAACATAACTCCACATCAGCATCTAGCACATGTTATTTATCTGCTCTCTGGGCTCAGAGAAACTACGAAATATAATAATCTTTACTATTTGCAAATTCAGTATATTATTTACAGCTGAGAAGCAAATGGCAATAAACTAAACTTATTGTTAAATGTATACTTCAATAAATGTATTAAGTTTAACATAAAGTTAAACAACCGTCCTTGCATATCAATCATTGTAATTATCATAATAACACGTCAATCTGAATTATTTCAATTCATGATTTAAAACAGAACGCAGGGAAAATAGGACTCTTCAGAACCTGTATTTCATTATCATTCTCTCCAGCCAAAGCTAAAACAATAGCACTGTTTAAAGCAAAGCTCTCATTGTCACTTTAATAATAATATGATAGACAGAAAGAACAACAATAAATGGATTGACTTTTAACTGCTTCTGATGTACTGTCCACAATGACTTGATGTGCATAAACCCACCACAAAACCCACAAAAATGAATTGTTTCATTGGCCTACACAATTAATGAAGAGTTTGTGTAGCGCTGTGTTTAAACCTGATGCCAGATTTCCACCTTATCTGTCCTTTGTTGTTTAAACTGTTTAAATTGTTTAAACGTTTTTGTTTTGCTATCTTTTTGGTTATGCCAAATTATGCAAGACAAGATTTGGACCTGAACATCTGTACTTCACATAGATACAAGCTTCCCTGTACTCAAAGAGACAGTTTTTCATTATTAACTCACCCTTACGTCACTCCAAACCTGTATGACTATCCCTTTAATTCGTATAAGTTCAGGATAAAAAGAAAAAAAAAGATTATAAAACACTGGTTTTGGATGATTAGGTCCTGTCTAGGAAAACGTAATTAATCCCTAATGTACCCCCACCCTCCAAAGTACCATCTCTCTTTGTTCCAAACTCCCCACAGATTTTCTAATAACACAGTCTGCTCTAAGAGACACACAATTGTTCCCCTAAACCATGTATGAAAAGCATTAGGTATATTTATGTTTATTGTAATTCTAATAATAAACTCTAAATGCAGCCCTTCAGTTAACAATTGCCCACCAGCAACAAACCATTTATTGTTACATCAAAAAACTTTTTAAGCTTTGTCTTAATAATTGCACATCTTAGCAGGGGATTATTTTTCCTAGCTTCATAAAATATATTGCATAGGTAATTCTGTTCTCAAGGCAATATAATGCCCTCATATGGCGCTCTAATAGTTTACAATACATGTCATTCAACAAGAATGATTCAGAGGACTCGTACACTATATATACACCCTGTCCTTCTAAGTATAAACAATCCTTGACTCGCTGCAACAGAGCAGGTCTGTAAATTAACATCACTTGATGTGGCTGCAAATTATACACAGAACAATACTCACTGTTTGTTAAATGTACGCGAAAACAAGGTAGATTGACATTGACATGGCAGTCTAGACTAATTTTGTCAATCACACTGCAGGATGCTATTCAATGAAGCATTTCAGTCCCATTTGACAATCACCACAGCTAAAAAAAAGTGTGCAGTGGTGAAAGACACGGGCCCTTGGGGTGTTTACAGTCTGGCCTCTGAACATGCCATGATAGAGACTTCAATTGGGGGAAAAGTTAGTTGTTGCGGGGAAAGCAAAAGGCTGGAGAGGAAAGCCATAAAAAATAAAAATCATTAAGCAAAAAAGGAGAAAATAGAAATTAATGAGTAACTAGACTACACTACTAGTGTAGAAGGAAAAATAAAATATGAGATTAAGTACGTCCGTCACAAAGATGCATATATACCCTGTCTTTCTGTTAAGCTGATAACAGCATTGGCGTGTGTATTTTAAATTCATAGTGCTTAATGTTACGAGGCCTCTTAATCCGCAGAAAATCAATGCCTAATAACCTATGAAAATGTACATTTGCTCTTTTACCATCGCCAGAGGCCCAGTCAAGCACCCCGGGGCCGTCTTTCAATTCCCCGCATTAGCAGTAAAAACCATAAACCACCATTAACGACTGAGGATTTGTGCCACTGAGGCCATGAAGCGATTGGTCTGTGCTGATGCCATATGGGACAGAGATCAGCTCCAAGAATGATTTTTGCATGAAAGAAGCAGACGGGAGAGTCTTACTTAGATCTCTAAGATCAAGATTAGAGTTTACTGGGTTAGAAGAAAACGGCATTATCACATTTTCTGATGCGATACTCATTCAACGACTTTGTACATATCGACGCACTATGATACCATAACAGCATGTTGCTTAGTCTGTATTAAAATGAGTGTTTACCAAATTGCAAGCGCAGACTTATGTGTCTGTGTGTGTTTGAGACTGTAAACGTGTGAGCTTGTGTAATTGTGTTGTCTCCGACTGTCAATTCCACTAAGCCCCAATCCCCCACCCACCGCACCCCACGCCTGACCTGTTTCCATATAAACACAGGAGGCTGCAGGCAAAGCTAAAGCTTAACCATCCCGAGGATGGACGCCTTCGAGGCTTAGGGTCCCTCATCTCCCAGCGACAGAGCTACCAAACCCAGCCGGTCGCTCTCCCTGCCACCAGACTATAATTACCCCACAGAAATGCACGTACGTGCTCACCGCCTGCAGGGCTGATCTCCAGCTGCCGTGATATTAACTCCATCAGGTTCTTCTGCTGAACAGAGCTTTATCCCTCGACACTCAGGAGAAGCCCGGCACGGCCTTCCCCTTAATAACATACATAACTTCTCTCGAGCACAACTTCTTCTCCATGTCGCTGACAACTGAAATAATGCTCACAGGGTGAAAAAAAATCAATGTCCCTATCTTCTGCTGTCTGTGTGTAAAGGCATGGAGAGGTTATGTGTGGATAAAGAAGAGAAAATATGAGAGGAGAAATGGGAGGAGAAGGAGACAGAAAGAGATTTTGTCCACAATTCAGTGTAAAAAAACAAAATTTTTGTTAATAAAAATTAATAAAATTATATATAGCCAAGATAAAGCGAGAGCACAATGCAGCTATAGGGTACATACTTGTGATCTTGATAAGATTTTAAAATGAAAAATGTCCCCATTCATTTATTATTTATGTTCCTGGTCTTGGTAAAAACTGTGCCACTAGAATCATGTATTAAAAAGACACAACTGTACAATGTGATTATTTTTATGTTGCAATTTAATTAAACATAAAAATTTTATTATTTTCTCATTTGACATGAAGTTAATATAAATATAATAATATAATATATATAATATAATGAAGTTAATATAAAGCTGAAGCTTTTGGATAAAAGCGTCAGCTAAATGCCTAAATGTAAAAATGATTGTCTTCCTAGATGTCACATCTGTCTGATAAGCACATAGACACCTGCAAAAAATATACCATCAGATAAATGTGACTGAGCCGCCAATATAACATCTCTGATGACTGAGCGCTCTGTAAAGAGTTCTGTTTCTAGTCAGTGATGTAATACATCTTCCCCACAGCCTAACAGATATCACATGATTATTAGCAGACACCGTAGCTCTCATGAAGTGCTAAATAAACTGCCAAAAATTTACATAGGAAGTTCATGAGTACATATGTGTGAACGATGCTTACACTGAAAAATCAGGCTATTTTCTGATTGTTTATAACACAAACAATTTCTGGAATTAAAATATATACGTATATCGTTAATTTGTCTCTCTTTATTCTCTCTTAAAAGTAAATGTGTTATAAATGGTTCCTGGCAGCAGTGCTATAGAAAAATCATTTCTGATCGTCCATTCGCTGGTTGTGTTTTTTCAATGTTGTTTTCAGTACCCCTCTATAGTCTGTATAACCTTTTTCTACTACAAATAATTTCTTTTTTAAAACCATAATCATACAAAGCACCTGTTATGTTCAAGTAATTTTATGTAATGTTAATAAGAAAAATTGTAGGGCTTATATTATTACATATTCTCACATTTTAAGAGCAAGACTACTGTAGATTGATACAATATAAACACTAATTTGGAGTTAATCTGCGAGTTCCAAATTAAGATTGTAAGATTAAGATAAGATTATGTGTAAGATTATGTGAATAAGTTGAACAATCATTGCTACAAACACCTCAAAAGTATGTCTACTGTACCTAAATATATGCGAATAAATGCAAAATAAATATGTAAAAATATATAATTGAGGGTATCCACATGTGCACATGTATTACTTTCAGTATGTATGTTAATAGGAGAACTGTTCTTTGCATGATCGAAGCTGGGGAATAATTCTGTATCTGTTGCTTGTGTAAAGCTCTCATTAAAGCAATGCCTGCTGGGAGATCAATCTTTTTTGCCCTATTGATCAACATCTAGATGCCATAGAGCTGAAGTGCAGTAAAGGATTTCTGTGTGACTTGTAACGTGTGAGAAGAGAGAGCAGATAGAAAAAAAGACTTAAAAGACAGGAAAACAAAACAGCAGGACAAAATGTAAAGAGTCTGGTTTGTATGATGCACGTTCCCCTGAAAAGATTACACACCAGCGCTTTAGTTACCTAAATTGACGGGCTAAACACCCACAGTTAAAGTCATTCTCACAACAACTCATCTCATTCTAATTTCAGAGTAACAACAAAGCTCTCAGCAGACTGTTGGTTATCAGTCCCTGCAGCTCAGTTTCACATTAAGTCTCATCTCTAAACTGATTTTTCTCTCTCGTTCGCAATCTCTCATCTGCTAATGGGCTCTCGACGTCCATCTCACCACCTAACACGACGAGGGGAAGCGGCTTACATGACTTTGTCCCTGTCAGTTAAAACGATTCACAATAGCCCTGAATTGTTCATCTAATTAGCAGGTGGTCTCATCGTGTGGAATATTGAAGTGTTATGTTGTGTTCAGTTGCAGTCGCATACAAAACAGGCCGTAACTATCATGAGTCAAAGTAAAGCACAGAGACAGAGTTATATTTGATGAGATATTACTGCTGTTGTGTTATAATGTCAGGTAAAATTCTGGACTAATGTTAACCGGCTGATAAAAAAGTCTGGTCCGAAACCCTCAAAGCCTTATTCTGGCTGTCCGCTTGGACAGGAAACGTCAGTATGGCTGACATGAAAAACAGCCAATCAGAGTTTGTTTAGAGGCGGGTTTATCTGAAATGGTTAATGTCACAATATTAGATCGATTAGATCGACATCCTGCAAGTTGCATAGCGCCAGCCAATCAGATTGAAACTGGTTATTTTATTCAGCTCTTGCTACTTTTGTAAAAAAAAAATCAGACGGACAGTAAACAGTGGGTGGTCGGTGCGCGTACCATCTGAGACTGCTCTGGTGTACAAAATTAAATATGACCGCCCCCTTCGAATATTTGCAGAAAGCAGACATTTTATTAAATTACTTTGTGGCCATGGCACAACATTTGTGATTGTACAGTAAATGTTTACTATGGGACCTGGCCGCCAGTGTTTTTGCGAGTTAAGCCCACAGCAGATGGTGAATGGACACATGACCCCCCCTCCTCATTCAACCAGAGCCGGTTCAGAGGAGAGAACAGGTGCGACGCCTGATACGGTCTCCCCTGAAACTTAAGCCCATACTTTCATTCCCCCCTTACGCTGTCTGCTGCCGTGCTCCACCACAGAATTTTTCAATTACTCTCATCCATGTAACCCTCGCTGGTGTCAAATGAGACAGCATATGGACCACTGTTCCCATAAAACTCAATCTGACATGAGACACTGCATTTAATCAAATCCAACTTTGTGGCAAAATCATTTAAGCCCTGTGTATATAACCAGCGATACGGGCAGAGTATAAAATGCATTATTCAATTAGATACTAATTTTAAAAGTAAATCCAGGTATTTCTCATTTCTCTGGAACAAGAGTTGTGTGTTTATGCTTGTTAATAGCATTTTCAATGGAAAAAGTTTGTAAGACTAAACACACACATTTAAACATACGCTTATACACACAACCAACATGGACCTTCACCATGGAAATTGTACAGGTTTAATATTTTTCATTTTTCAAACTGTAGCAAGGCAAGTGGTGTGATTTATGACTGTATTCTTCATAAGGTCACAAGGGAAGGCCAAGATAAAAAGGCTTACAAATCTATGAAAAATATCCAGACATTACACAGCTTACACTAGCATTTACATTCACGTTCACTGTACAAAGACCTACACCTGCTTCAGACACTTGCAATACTTCACATGAGAGAACCAGATGCTATTCAGATGCTAAAGCTCTATTCCATAACCTAGTGTGCTGACTACCTAGACTGGATTTCAAGGCATCATAGGTATGTTATGGTTATCATCACACAAAGATTGCTCCCAAAGGTGGCGGACAATTTAAGCTGCATTTTTGTACAATTTGAATATTGTCTAGATTATCTAACCTGTTACACATACAATATAGATTTATAAGTTTTAAAAACTTTAAAAGCAATTAGGTCTACCAAGCAAAAAAACAACAACAGAGTTGTCATAAAAGGAAGTGAGGGGTAAAATCAGTAATAACAACAGAGTTATTAAGCCACCAGGCTGGAATTTGCCATTATGAATATTAAACTGTGCCGCCGCTGTGCTTAACCTGCTGGGGCATTTCTAAGTCATCACTACATTTCAGACCCCGCTGTTTCCTGCGCAACATGTAAATCTGAAACTCAAGCACAGAGTGTTGTGTGATTCTTTCATAAGCAGCCGGTAAATCCCTCCTCATCTCACTGTGGGGATTTGGTAACACCGCTCGCATGATTCACCTACCCCAGGAAAAGAAAGAGAATTAGAGGAGGAAACCAAGCAAAACTGGCCTTCAGTTTTTTCTTTTCACATCCCGCCTCTGCACCGTTGATGGGTCAACAGTGAGTGTTTGAATGGTCAAAAGTGTGTGCACACGTATGGGGCCATTGCTTCAGTGCACCTACAGTACTGGGATTGCGGCTAAAAGCCAAAAGCTCCTGGCTGGCGGCATTCATTGCCCACGGGGAGCCGTTTGAGGGAAATTGCTCTGCTCGTCATTCAGTCAGCAGAGCGGCAAGCATGCAGTCTATTGAACACCCGCGTATGTGTGGCCATAAATGATTTAAATGAACCGGCCCCTGTGTTCTGAACTATAGAACATACAGGCAGCAGAATGGGCAGCTTAAGCACTTTAGGACCCACAACATAAGCAAGAGCATCAAGCCTGATGGAGACACAAAGGGACAGTTCAGCCAAAAATGTAAAATTATTTATTCATTCTCATGCCGTATGCAATTCCTTCATTGTGTGGAACATAAAAGAAGACTCTAATAGAATGTCCAAGCTGTTTTTGTTGTGTTATAAATATTTACTATCTGTCATTTTGACAGACCGCATTTAACATTTCTGTCATGCTTCTATTACATCCTCCTGTAAAATATTACAATGCTTTCGCAATGTCTAACTGACAACAGATATTGTGGTTTCGCAATCCGACGGCATACACTGATGTACAATATCCAGTGTAATATTTCTCCAGCCAACTATCAGAATGTATTGCTTTTCACTCCAAATTCTTCCTCATGTCGTTTCTTTGGCTTGTTGTTGTGGGAACACCATTTTACTCTTCTAATCTTTCTACAGAGGGCACACCAAATGGACCTTATTATTAATAGATCTTATTTATTTTTGTTTTTGTCCAAATTCTAATGGGAAACAGCATATTGAATTATCAGACAATGTTTCTGAAATACGAACTGAATAAAAAAACATTTTGTCTCGTGTCAGACAGTTTCCCCAGCTGAGCTGTGTTTTCCTCCCAAGGGTTCGTTCTCATATTCTTAAAGTTTTTGCACTTTCCACTATTGTTTTTGGCTTGCTTACTGGGGGATGTGAGACGCTGCTTTATGTATTCTCTTTTTAATTTTTATTCATCTCTTTTGTTCTGTTTAGCTGTTTTGGAACAATGTGTATTAAAAAACTGCTTCACAACTAAATACCAAAATGTTATACAATTAAAGTGAATGGTCACTGCAGCTGGCTCCCATCCACTTTCATTGTATGGAAAAGCTTGAACATTCTGCCTAACATGAAAAAAAGTCATACGGGTTTTGAAACAACATGAGGGTGAATTTTCATTTTTTGGCAAACTATGTATTTAAGCCTTATTGTATGTTTGGGAAAAAAGTGAACACGAATTCATGCACTACACAGATGTGTTCTGTTAGCTTATAGTTGTCACATCTCTCTGCACTCACACAACAACAGACTTTCTAAATTCTGCTTACCTGAAAAACACAGACAAACACATGTATAAATGGACTTCAGACAGGTCCTATTACCACCCACATCCTGTATACACACACTCCCTCACTCTCCGTTGTTCTTTTGCTACTGTACCTCTTTCTCATACGCCTGACTTCTCAGGTTTCTGTGAATCAGACTTGGTGAATAATGTATAAGGTACAAGCTGTGAAAACCTGGACAGCGCTGTGTGCAGCAGGCACTGATTCTAAATGAAAGTTTAGAACATACAGACGGAGTGTATTCACTAGTGCCGTACCATACCCACCCACAGACTGCACAATCTTCATCACACTTCTGCAAAAACCTTCAACAGTTTGCTATGTTTGAAGCAGGCCTGTCAAAAATGACATTTAAAAGTGAAATTTATTGCTAAGTGCCTGAGAAACGATTCCATTACAGGCAACAGAACACCTCTAAAGAAACCATTTGAGGGAAAAAAAGAGTGTTGGCGAATTGGCAGACAGCATTACACTGTGCTAAAAGTGAAGAAAGATTACAAATAACTAGTTAGAATCCTGGAAAAAGAGAAACATTATGGTTAAACATTATGATTTACTTTAGATTTGTACAATGAAAGGATGGAAATGAGCAAAACACAACTAAAAGCTTTTGTAAAAACTTTCAAATTTTGTAAAATTTAAAAAACTGTTTGTATGTCAGAGATAATCAGTGTGTTTGCCTCGTTTTATAACGAAAATATTTGAACATTCTTAAAACAAATTGACAAAGCAAAATTAAATTAAACATACATTCATTTTAATTAAGTTTATTTCATTCCATTATTAGACTGCTTTTTCTGCTTTTTTTGTAAATCTAACAGATCTTTGTAAGGTTTGCATACTTACAATTCTGGCATTGTTTTAAGCATGTTTAGATGTTTTAACTGAAAAACAAGACAAAAAGCACTTCTTGAGAAAATGATTTTGTTTGTTGTGCAATATTTGTTATCAGAATCACAAGTGAACAAAGAGGACTAAAATTCAGTCCTTTTTCTCTGTCACTTCTGACATATAAACTCTATCCAGACAGCCCTCATTTTCAGAGTAATGGCTTTTATCCAGCTCAGCAGGCCTGCAGGGCAAACACAGTCATTTAATTTAAAAGCAAAGACACGATCAATTTTATCACCGTTGTGACAATTGACAACTGCCATCCAGAGAAAGAATGGGAATTATAGTAGGCTGGTAATTTGTTGGCACTTCTAAATGATGCCGACGAGAGCTCTCTCCAATGCTCGCTACATACTTTCATTACTCCTCTTCTGTTCCCCTGTAGGCCAGCTGCTGTGCCAGCTTGGATCCTGTTAAAGCTCTAAAACTGGAATGTAATTTCAAGGTCTCCAGGAATAGCCTGCTTTTTTTACCTGTATTTATTTTATCCGGAGTCACCTGTCGAGTGGCTGTGATTATGCATGCATGACTGGGCCTGGCCCATGCAAATCCGCAGGGCTTTTTCACAGAGCGCTCGCTGACCTGCTTCGCGCTTTCATCCCGCCTCTAAGTACCGATCGCAAACGGCCAGGAACTAAATCAACAGCACATGAAAGGCGGCGAGCGTGGAGGAGAGAGGCCACATGGCCAAACAATCCCCTCCCCGGCCCCGTCGTAAACAGCTTGGAATGTTCACGGAGAGCTGAACACATTCACTAATGTCTGAACAGCACTGTCTGTTATGCAAATAAGCTGGATTTAATTTCTACTCCACTGTTCTCAATAAAAACATTAATATTATCCAGCTCGGCCTGAGTGTTTACTTGGCCCCTGTCTGGAGGCTCTGAATGCTAATATGTTTCTGTAAGTTTTAAAAATTGATAACAGTGTACAGCTCTGTGAAAATCACTGATCCGGTGAGAAACCGCCTCCGATCATCATGCATTCAAACTCTGAAACCAGAAGGTATAACAGAGGGTTTAACAAATGAATAGAGGCGGGAAAGACTTCCACTTTGAAGCAAACGTACGCTGTGTTTTTATTGCATTATAGTACATTGTAGAGTGTAAAGTATTTTGCATCTCATCATGTGAATAATCCAAATATTAAAAAAATTTGATAGTCTATTTTCAATTTTTCAAGTCTAGTGGTTTTAAGTATTTAACTTCATAATACTTATTTCTCAGATGAAAGTTCATACAGCACACTTTCACCGACTTGAATGACAGAATGAAACAGGACTTACATGCTAAACCTGCACACTGTTTAAAAAAACTCAATGTTCTTGCCTGATACAAGATGCTTACAGAACAGCAAATCACTGCAAATGCCCAGAGACATCTGACTGCATGTGTATGGCTTTGCAAGATGTTTTTTATAGTGCAAACTTTCTACACATCACGCACCTATTGAAGTCACACACAAAAACACTAACCGTTGCTGGAAGAATAGTCAATCATCGTGACCCATACCATCACTCAGTAACACTAAAAAAGGATTATCTGCACTATTTCCCTGTGTGAGCATATGAGGGAAGGTTAATCTATGTGTATTTGTGTCCCTGAGCTGCTGCATATCACTTACTGATACAAGATTTCTATTCATATTCATCATTGTAAAGAAAATGTTGTTATTCCACATATGATCTGAATAACACCTCCACATTCAAGTCCTCTAGTCGCTTTCACTTTGGCTTAATAACAAACTCCACCGACTTTCAGCGTAACATTTCCATATTTTGTTTTCATAACCTTTATAGTATACAGCTTGCCAATAGCACACCCACCTCTCTTGCTTTGCAAACAGATCGTATAATTTAAATCAGGGCTTGAGTTTTCCATTGATTTAGAGTCAACAGGTAAAAGACATTCAGAGCTTCTGAAGTTAACACTTATCTGTCATATTTCTACAAATGTTGACAGTTCGGAAATAAATCAGTCAGCTGTGGTATTCACAAGGCAACATCTGAGGCCTAGGGAATGAGGACCACTTGTTCAGCAGTGCAAGAGGGAAAATGCAGCACACACAATATAGCAGCTGCTTAAATTATTCATCATGTACGAATGCAGAGCCAAAACTCCAGCCTCTTAATCTGTACTTTATATTCCGTTTTATATTTTACAGCTTTGTTTACTCCAAAACTGAGATAAAGAGCTTTTCCTCCCAAAGCATAGAGGTCTAGCCTTTACTAACTAAAATATCTAAAAAATATCTAAATAATATCTAAATATCTAATAATATTAATATCTAAAAAAACTTTTTTTTTAGATATCATTGTATGTAACAGTTTCTGTGGATATTATTATAGTCATAATACAAATGTATTTCTTACAAAAATTATAAATTACAGTGGGTTTGCATGACTACTTTTTCTTAGTAGTCCTGAAAAGTAGATGACTACTTTACTTTAAGTGCGGCATTCTGGAGAGAATAACCACAGCTAGAGAAACCAAAGCATGCATATCTTCATTGTCAATATCACATAGCTTGTTTTGCTATGAACGATGCAGAAAGATATTTACATAATGTATTTACCCAGAACAGCCCAGTTTGGGTGTGCCCTCTTGTTTCTGATGGGGTCTTGTGGTTTAAATGGTCTTGACCCGCTCTCGGGCCCTTTCTGTGAGGCCACGGTGATGGGACTGCTCCAGGGGCTGTCACTATTTCCTCCTTCTGCAAAAAGACTCACTTTACTTAGTAGCTTTCAATTAGGCTGATCAAAGTTATTTTAAAGACAATTTTTGATGCCAACCACAATTATAAAGACCATGTCATGGACCATTTTTATGGTCTCTTATGGTCTATGACTACGACTATGTTGTAATGTAATGGGATCTTTTTTGCTAACTGAAGGAAATCTTGGTGTTTAAAGACATACCAAGACATGACATGGCATTGGGTGGATGGAGGAAGAAAAAAACAGATTAAAACTGTAAAATACCAAATTGAGATAAAACTGGCAAATAGAAACAAACTACAGGACCAACAGAAATGTAAGAAAACATTAAATGTGCCTTTACAGGCACATAAAAGAGATGGGAAGATGAGGTTAAAACAGAGGGCATTAGTATGAAGAATGTAAATGTGAGAAAAAAGAATTATGGGAGTATAGTTCCAAATAAAACAAGAACAAGCATGATAAATCTAAAATAGTATACTGTACAAAAAAGTTAAAAACAACAGAAAAATAATGCCTGATATTTTTCCCTAAAAAGAACATTTCTCTCCAGGATAAATGGGTTGCATTAAAATGTGAAAAACTTAATAAAAGCACTTAAAAAAAATCCTATAATGGATTTTTTTCAAATGGCATGTTTACTCTAAAATACTCTGAAATAATACATGGACATGGATGTTTTGTTGATATTTGGTGAAAGGATATCGGGAGTTTCATACTTTGATTTTGTTTTGTGGTGACACCCCAAACATTGAAACTGGACCAATTTGCCAAACAATAACAATGCAATTTTTTAGGATGAGTGAGTCATATCAGCTAATTCAGTGAGCCGTCTGACCGATTCCGTCCACGCTGTAATTCTCCAAACAAGCAATTCACAAACATATAGCACAGCACAATAAGTGATCACAACGCAACAACATTGCAATACTACACTAAAATAGATATTTTCTGTCATAGTGTGCAGATTCAGCAACAACGCAGCTCTCAAATACTGACACAGAAACAGTGTATGTGACCGTTGGAGGTCCTTGTCATTTAGATGAAAATGACTTGTATAAAAAAGGAGTAAAATAGATTTGAATGGGGAAGATTTGATGATGCATAGGACTGGAAAACAGCCAGGAACAGCTGGATAACAGGGTAGATGCTTTTTCCAGAATAATCGTGGGGAGCAGCTGTGATTAGACGAACAGAGAAAATAAAATAGCAAGATGTTGTGAGATGAAGCGCACTACACAAGTGTCTAGTCCAATTGGAGGTCATGAAACAGAGGCGTGATTAGACGAGTCAGAGGCATGCTGAGATGAAAATCATGTACTTGTGTCTCTCTGCTTTTTACCCTTCATTCATTTCCAACTTTTCTTTCTCTCATTCTTTCATGCCCTGCCAGCCTCTCTTTTCATTTCCCACCAAGCATTTGCCAAATCCTCAGTGTAACTGAGGTCTTAGTGGGATTGTGTAAGCAGATTCTTCAAATTGAGAAACTTTACACTGTGAATGACTCTAAATTCAGAGATTTCCAGATGAGATCAGATTGGGAATGAGATTGATTGGTTAAGCATTGTGTTAGTAGCGCAAATGTTACAGGTTTGATTCCTAGGAATCACACTTACTGATGAAAAATTTATATCTTGAATGCACTGCAAGTTGCTTTGGATAAAAGCATCTGCCAAATGCATAAATGTATATTTCTACACCTATAGTACAAACAAATCTGAAAAAAATACATTTGTCTCATAAGGCTTTGGTTAAACACAAAATTAAACACAAATTATAAGCTAGTCAGTCTTCTGACAGTCTTCTGTTTACATCCCTCCCACCTGTTTAAAAACAGAGGAATTATTTGGTAGGTCCATCTACCACCTCCTGACTGGCACTTGTTGCTGTGGTAATTGTGTAAATTTGCATGCATCTGTGGCGACTGGCTAAGGCAAGAACTGGCACAGACATCACCCCTACCGATTCCAGCTGTCAGGGATGTCTATTAACAATGATGAATCACTCTCCCACTTCTCAGTCCAATCATAGAGACCACAGCAGGACCTAGATCTGGTCACCTTTGTCCAAATGATTTTTGGACAGCGTGGGGTGGCATGCCAGCGCTTGGGGAGCGTGCCCGGCCGATGCTTTATGTTGGATTACGCTATTAGTCTGCAGTCAGGAAAATCAGCTTCAGAGCTTTTTGTAGCCTAGTCTGCCTTTCTAATAGGAATAAATGTTATTCATTGCATCCATATACACGCAGACATGCACAGACATATTTCAGTGACAATAACATTACAACAAAAACATCTACAATTAAGTGTTATTTGTTTCTCACATTGTAATCAGCGAGAGTGTTTGATTTCCCTGCATTGTGCTATAAAACACTGCCAAACAGCAGCATGAATAAATGATGAGTACATAGCCATAACACTAAAAACTTCAACCAACTGCAAATCTGCAACAACTTTTTCACTAGTGCGTACTTTGGAATGCACTAGCACAGCTATAACGGTTGAAGTTTAAAAACAGAATATGAGAGATATGGGATAGTTTTTATAATCCAGAAAGCATAATCACAACTAAAAAAATAGTCCACAGCACTAGGGATCTTTGATACAACACTTGATAAGCTATCTACACATCATCTCTTGTTTCATCTGTGTGGCCCTGCGAGGTTAAGGGTCAAGGTCAGCTGGTATCAATCACTTTGCTCAGCCCTCAGCTTTTCTCTCACCATCTCTCCACAGCTTGTGAAGAATGTTTGACATCTAGAAAGCAGAAAGACAGATGGTAGACTGGATATGATGGGGCTATCTGATGAGTTCCATGCCATATTAAATTTTGTTTACACTATGCTGTGCTGTTAGTCTGCTAACATTCAGAGTTTGAAAAATCCTCCACCCAATCCCTAAATGTTCTCTGCACTTCCTTCACTTCATCAAGGGCATTTCTTCAATCAATAACAAGTGCTATTCATAATTGAGGTGATATTTTAATGTGGCTCTGTGGAATACTTGATTATGATTGGTCAGTTGCAGCATTTATCAGTCAATCATTTCTGACAAATGTTCATTGCGACAACACTTACAATCTATGTTTTTCCAACATACTGTAGCTGTCCTTTACTTATACTGTATGTTAAAATACATACTATGTTCTACTGTTTTACAATTTTTGATACCCTTTTTTCTTTTTTTCACATTTTGGAAATTCTTGTATGTAAGTGTTTGGCTAATAAATCTGAATTTAGATCATGTACCTCATGTGCTCGCCATGACAGATAATCCTCTGATCTATCTCAAAGGAAAATCTGACTTAAGAAAAAAAAGGAAGAAACAAAGAAATCAATGCTTTCTTGTACTCACAGCTTCAAGTTTCTATTTTAACATGGCTTGCTATTGATTAGCTTTCATAGCGGATGCTTCTCTGAGCCGCAGCTAGATCCATGAGGACAGAAGAGAGTTTAGCCGAACAAAACCCCCTAAAAATAGAGAAAGGGGAGCTGGGAAACGGTAGTCTGATGGTCTTCTTTCTTGGCCTGCCTGATTTATGCTAACACTGCAATAACAGTTTCTTCTTTAGCACGGCCAAAGTACGGCAGCCAGAATGAAAGGCTTTTGTATTTGGATGATGGACCTTCCCAGAACATCCCCGTGGCGCACCAGGATTTTATTGTGGGCAATGGATTCTGACATCGCAGGGTGAGCGGTTTAACGAGAGCCTGCCAAGTGCTGCCAAGTTCTTCCACTTTGGTTGAGGTGAAAGTGGTTCCGGCGTTTTGTGTTGAGAGAGGCGTCAAATACTGTAAATGCACATCTGAGAGCATTGCAGGCTAGGTGCTGTTTGGAAAGACCAAAAAAAATAAGTGGCATGAGTGTAGATGCTAAGTACTTGTTAATTAACAACACAGGGAACACTACACTTTACATGTTTGATTGCAGGAACAGTGCTATAATCTTACATAAACTGTGTCTGTGTTCGGTGTTTGCTGCCAGCATACTGATGTAGTAATGTTCTCTGTCTGGAGCCGATTAACCAAATGCTGCTCTCACAACAGCTGGATAAAGGTGTTGACAGCTTCACACAATCATGTCAGTTTGGGATTTTCAGAGGGTTGCACAGCTAACCTGGAAGGTCATACAACTCACACTGCCTAAAGCGTGGGACACCAACCAAACCAAACTGACGTTTGGGTTATATAAGAGTTATAGAAGAATTAGAGGGAATGTATATATATATATATCGACAAAAATGTTTCTTATGATTTTAAAATAATCTGAAGGTGTATATTTCAATTGTTTGAAATTACGTTTAAAGACAATTTTGTTTAATTAAAATTATAAATTACAAATTAAAAGTTTTTAATTTAATTTTTTAATTTAATTTAATTTATAAATATTAATTTTTAATAGATTACTTGGAGCAAATAATGAATAAAAAACAGTCAATAAGAGTCCAGCATAAAAAAATACTTCAGTGCTGTTTGAAAAACCTCCCAGGTTGAGACCTCAAGAAGCTGGATGATAAAATGCCAAGTATGATTTTACCAATTCTAGACAAATGGTGATTACTTTTGATGATCCTAAAATATAACATGTTATGACATTTATTTTAAATGCTTTAAGTCACAACATAATTTCCACCGGTACAATTGTGTTATTTTGTGTGCTTGATTTTGTGTGTTTCATTCCAAAATGTACCAATTCACAATTCACAATTCACAACAATGCATACACATTACATTATTTAACCAAATGTTCAGGATGGTATTGTGATCTGTTGCTTATTCTGACAACACTGGACCTCTAAACTGCTGTTTCTGATGTTTTAAACTACACATATGAAAGTGATCCCATCACCATCTTGACTACCACAGTAATGCTCGAAAACGGGATAAGTATGTTCAGAACGACCAGGAACTTGCACTGCTTTGGCCAAGCATTTAAAGTCTGCAAATAAGTTTCAGGCCTTACTTGTATCTGTAAAATGCACAGTGTACTGAGAAGGCAAAGCTTGATAAGACATCTGCATAAAGGGTGCAATATGCATGTCATGCAAGCATTGACATTTTGCAACACCACAGAACCAAATTTCCTTCACATCTCCAAAATGACAGACGAACGGTTGCTACCATAAAAAACCACTGTGGAGAGCCTGAAAAGCTACAAATTTATATGACAACTCATACTTATTCATAGCTGTGCTCTCCCAAATTGTTTGAAGTCCTTTACTTTTTTCATGGCTACCCCATCATTTAGGCAATTTCAGTTCAGCCATCTCAGGCGGCATAGCAGACTGGCTATTACACTTTGTGTCACATTCTTTCCCCAGCCCCATTTGTTTCACAGGGCCACTGAGCACTAAATGACAATTGGCTGATATAACCAAGGACTTTATCAACAAACTTCATGATTTTTACACCATGTATCTTCATGACAATAACAAGCTCTTGTTTTTTTCCATCTTGTGCAATTTTTTATGTTTCCTCAACTAGATTGAGTTACGACTGTTGAGGCCTTTTTTTGATTTTTAGATGCTCTAGTTTAGACGCTCTGCAGCAGTATACAGGTGAAATGGATACAGACCGACAGAGAGATGTCTGGTATAAGAGAGTAAACTGTGTTCCGGTGCTTAGACTCTCTCGGGTCTCTTCCTGCATAAAGCCTAATGATGTGGAGGTAATGTAAAGTCAACTTGGATCAGTGAAAGAGTGTGCCAAATAAATGAGAATAAACTAGCTGTGGAAAGTGGAGGTTTTCTCAATGCTTTAAGGTATATACAGTGCATTGATGGTTAGAAAATTCCACTGCCTTGTGGCCCTCACATAATATGCATTTGCGTATCTAACTCTTACTTACATGGGCAAAATAAGTTTCTAACAATATCTTTATAAAATATATATTTATCTATCTGTTCTTCTGTCCTCACCAGGTTTGTTTACATTTCAGCCCATTCAGAACCAAGACGTACATCTACACCAAACAGAAGAGACCTGCTAATCCATTCCATCTGCAGCAGTTCATGTAGTAACAAATTACAGAACCTTTGACCCAGGCATCACTCTGACTTTGTATCTGTTTTATTGGCACAAATGTAAATCAGAGGCGGCAGACCTGAAAGAGGAAGCCTTTAGGCATTCAGTAAGCCATTTAATTGAGTGGAGAACAGACATCAATACAGGTAAAAGCCAACAGGATTCTCAGAAAGGGAAAACACACGGTTTTACACAGGGAACATACACCTTAACACCATAATCGATCACTTTTGTTTTTAAATAAAGTCCTGCAGTGATGTCATAAAAATATGCACTTTAACGTCTTTAAAATGTATGTGATTACAAAAACAAAAGTCTGTTTTCACTTTTTAGTGATATAATGATATAGTGTTATGAAAATGGATTTTGGGTGATAAGAGCAGTCAGGAAACAGTTGTGATGAAACTGATTAATGGCAGGAAATGTGTCTGTCTAACATAATGAAACTGTGTAATATTAAAACTCAAACTTGGTTTCAGCTGTGAAACACAACACAAAATTCTGAATGGATTTATTATTTAGGATAGCAAGTATTACAATGTTAACTAAATGGTTTTCTAACGTCCATTATTGCACAAGACAAATTCAAGATGGAGTTAGTTATACAAAAGGTTTAAGGCTGGTAACATCTATTATGCTTACAAAGATAAACACAACCATAAAATCAAGTACACTGACTCTAAATAAAAAAAATACCAATTCATTTTTAATTAAATTAATTCTAAATTAGTGCAAACAAACATGCCAATTAAAGCCAAGTAAAAATCATTTTTGCATTTACTGTAACCGTGACCTGCTCTTTCCAGACACTCAGCCTGCCTCTGTGTCATAAATCATCATGTAGGTGGTGAACTGATTCCCTGCTTGGCCTGTTTCTTAGCCATGGAACTCAGCCGTCAATCAATGTAAAGAGCTTTCCAATGGGGAATAAAGAGCCCCCTTAGATTTAGAGCACTCTGCCATAACTCTCTGTTATCACAGCCATGAAGAGAGAACGTGTGGGGAAAGTAGTGAAGTACATGCTATTTTAATTACTGTGGTGTTTTTACCCCCTTAGTCTGGATCCCCTGGGAAACCTCTAACCATGTTTTCTGGTTCTTCGCTTTCATTATTTTGATTGACATGACATACAAGTGACACTGAATTTGGAAGGTTTAAGTTTCCTTTCTTGTAGTAACTCGAGCATTATCATCCTCCACATCTGTAAAAGCACAAAGTGAGACACAATTTCACACCGCATAACCAACAGTTCTTTCACTGTTTATCTTTTAAAAATGTTTCACACTAAACGTTTCACACATCTTATCATACAAATGGCAAACTACAGTATATTCTAAGTATGCAACAGTTTTAGACTTCATTTACTCTAAACATAAAGCATATAAAGAATATAAATTGTTTGTTTATCAATTTATTATGTGACCACTGTACAAAAACAAATAATCTATAAAGGCTAGTAATATATCCACCCATAATGTATATTTCAGAAGCACAACGTATGTATGCTTTTTACTGTTACAGTAGCTATACACAGTGTAAGATTATGTGACAGTGAGTCAAACCACACAGGGTAAATATTTGTTTAAGTACAATAGGAAGCATTATGAATACACCTAAAACATACAGAAGCAAAGTTTACTTTCCGATTCATTCCCAGTGTAACAGTGATTAAATTTAGAGTTCTCTTCCCTTTCCCCTCTCTCACTCTCCAAGAAAATCAGTCTCTTCAGAAACACTAAAACTTTCATTTAGACTTCATCTGCTGCTGTTAAACCTTTGCCGTCACCATCTGCTGTGAACACCGTTCAAAGTGCATCTTTACTCTTGTCACTGGGTCTCTCTCTATAGTGAAGTAGGGAACAACATTGCCACCTAGAGCCTGATCCAAGTCAACATCCAGCCTCTCAAGCCAGATTCACATCACCCCCCTCCTACCCTCATGAACGTTTTCACTCAGTAACCCAAGGGGCATTTATAAAGCAATTTCATTGCAGCCCCCACATATAAACTTAAAACGCTACTGTCACATAAGCAACACCTTCAATCAGCTTCATACACAGATCAAGCTATTGCATTGCCCTAAATTGTGCAATCTTTTAATGGCTCGCTGAGCGCAAACCATGAACATTCAGAACTATATCTCCCAAATGAAAGATCCAGAAGATCAGAGATTTAAAGATCACATGCAATCAAAAGGGAATAAAGAGGAAAAACGAGGAGAAAAACAAGTTGGACATAGAGGAAAATACAGTCTCTGTATACCAACACTGATGGTTGAACATCTTAATAAAGTTAATAATTTTCACATGCACAGTGCATTTATACAAACAGCCTCTTCCCACTAAAATGAAAGCTGATTAAAAACTGCACATCCTACCTGAATAGATGGGGGCAAGTCGAAATATATCTGAGAGTCGGCTGTTTACAGGCTCATATGGAGAATCTTCA
Organism: Beaufortia kweichowensis; assembly: GCA_019155185.1. Lineage (NCBI taxonomy): Eukaryota > Metazoa > Chordata > Actinopteri > Cypriniformes > Gastromyzontidae > Beaufortia > Beaufortia kweichowensis. The sequence continues at coordinate 11,844,855 of CM032801.1, read as the reverse complement.
AGTAAATCATTCCCTGTAAAACAAATAAATAAAATGTCAGGAAATAAAAACACAAAATGCAATACTGTGCATTTATTTTGCAATATAATTGTACGAAATTAAATTCTTATTTAAATTCATTTTGTAATTATATGTGTACTTTAAACTACAATATCTATTTGTAGGATATAGCTATCTGGGTCATTGATTCTTGGGACTAGTTTACATTTCCGGAGTCAATTTCTGGTTGATTGGGTATACTGGTCAGTTGTGCAGTGAGAGGTCCCAGCCCCAGCATACACTTACACATATATACACTAACATAAAGCTTCACAGGCAGAATATAAGAAGACCTCACACTCCATAAACTTTAACGGACACACTTCAGAGAGGGATTTTGAGGACTTCCCATTGACCCTATGTGATAACAGAAGTTAGGGAAGCAATTTCCTAGCTCTAACAGTGCACTGAAACTGGACGGAGCTCAGTATTATTGGAACTCTATGTGCAAAGCATGCTTAGTATTTAAAATGAACGATGTGTTAAATGTTTACAGTGTCTCTGTGAAGACGAGGTCTGCGCACCTTGTAAATGTTGATAGATTCCCCAGTAGATGCGCAGGCAGTTCTTCTCTTTCTTCATGCCTCTTTTACAGCGGCAGTTGTACAGGGGACTTTGCTTTAGTGCGTCCAAAGCAAGACGACATTCATCCTTCGCTTCCACTCCAGTCACCATACTGAAGTTGCCCTCCCTCCCAGCTAGGCACTGCCTCATAGTCCGATACTTTGTGCTGCATCCCGGTTCTTTCAAACACAGCTCGTTCGCTTTGACACAGTCCAGTCGGTTTCCACTAGCAAAGAAAGACTCCTCGGCAGATAACACCACATCTGCGTAGGACGACAACAGAAATAATAGACTATTATGGAAAGAATCGTAGTTTATATAAATGTTTGTTAAGGCACGCGCACGCACGTCTTTATTGACATACAAGTCATCAGTTCTTTATTCTTTGTTCTTAATCATGATTATAATAGCTGTTATTCGTTATAATAATATTAATATTCAAATTAATAATAATGATTGTAATTAAAATTACAATTTCCTTTCAACATCCATTCGAATATAAAGATTTAACAAATTCAAGCTGTTTAGAGATTAAAATACCAGCAGGTTTAAGTAAACTGCTATTAATATTGATTGTGAAATGTAACATACAAAGTATAAGGAATGCAACAAACAGCACTGCTCTTTATATCCTCTAAGTGATAATTGAAACCTATGACGGGATCACAGTCTTAGGAACTCTTTAGGATCAAATTGTAATGTTAAGCACGAATACTGCGGTCTATCTATCAATCTAGGTATGCTTTATAATTTGTAATCAATCACTATAATCATGCAAAACAGCATTGCAACTCACCCAATAGAGGTAAAATGATGTAAATCACTGCGATAATCATTGCGTTTTTATCCGTGGGTAACAAGCGCTAAGTTTGTTCAAACAAGCAATTTATTGTTTTGAAAACCAAAATAATCCTTCTTCATTCAGGTCCATTGAAACATCGCTGGTCAAAATGCACATCCAGAGTATATGAAAATGTCCCGTAAACTGGTCCAAAACTGAAAAGATCTGGAATGGTTTCTTGGATTAAGTCATGAACAATTGAGCAAACAAGCAGAAAACGAGTGGCGAGGCAGCAGGATAAAACTCCGGCTCTCAGGATACACGCGTGCGACTGAGCGCGCGACAGCACTGTGGCATTCACTTGCGCTGTAACCCAAACCAAAAAGCACACGCGACTCAGTGCCCTCTCAGCGCTTCTGCGTGAAACATGGCTACAGTACAAACTGTTTTCTCAGCCCAAACTGAGATCTCGTGTTTTCAGAATATCCATATCTGTTTTCTACTACTATGATGCTGAACAGTAATGCGCTGTTTTTCTCTTCAGCTGGTGGGTTGCTGATGGAGAAATCGCGTTTATGATCGATAATTTGTCATCCAAAGAATTTAATATAAAGCGAATTATTGGCCGATAATAGAACTTTTGTGCTTAATATATAATCAGACAAGTTTTTTCCTGAGTATGATCTCTTGGGACATTTTGGGGAAACGCTCGATGCAATATTCTGGACGTAAATGTTACTTTAAGGATCCAGAAAACACGGCGTGTAAAGTTTTACATAGTGTATTTTGTTACCCATGACAAGGTCACGTGTTCAACATCAAATTAAGGTTAGTCCTACTCTTCGCAGTAATTTATAATTGTGTAATTTAACACCGTACTTCTCCTTCCACACACATGCTAACTCAAAAAGGATGTTTTCACTAAATATAATATATATATATTCTGGGAAATTATTTCTGCTATATTGATGCAATATTAAAGTTAATGATTTACCAAAATCTATTTTTCTTTTAGACATTATAGTATGCGATCAAAACCATTATTTTGAGTTTTATTTCGGCACTTCTTGTGCATAAATGTGCTTAATAAAATACAGTTTTAGTGGGATGGTTCACCATGCTTACCTTGCATAAAGACTGGTGAAGGTCGCCATCTGTTGGTGTATGCACTTTACTAATGAAAATACTATTCTGAGAACGCAGGTTTGTGGTTAATCTAGTTATTCTTCTCATTCGATTTACAATTTAATGACTTTATTGACGTTTATCCTTACAGGATCCTGATCTATAGTTTGAAGACCAATTACTTTACATAAACCAACTGACTTTAAACCAGTTGGAATTAAAAAAAGTCATGCTGTTGCCCGTCTCTGTCGATCTGACCTAATTTTATTTTAATCTAATAAACACAAGTGGAGCACTGGGTTTCAATAGATAACACCGGTGTCATGGTTCAATATAATTCTCGTCGCGTGTTGAATCTCAATAGGAATTGTAGAATACAATTTTCATTGTAATAGAAATTGTTTCGTACTGTATCATAATGTGATAAATCAACCAATCTTATTTAAGCTATGTTGGAAAACACTGAACAGAAACAAATAAAACCTCCTTTTAATCGTATATGGTAATGTAATTTGATACGAGGTAGAAGTTGAAGGTGTGCTGCAATAGCCTACATGGTAAGCTCCAATCAATACAGGCTATTAATATTGAAAATGAATGTCAAAATGATATAGTCCAGCAGCAGCTCATATAAACTAGAGGCGTTCACACTTTAATGCGCTCCATGGCATCAGATCAAAACCATTTTTTCCCAGCAGTGTCGGGGAAAGTGGAGAAAGTAAAGAATGACGTGACAAACACTGAAGTGGCACCGAATTACAGTTATCGATTACTTACTGTAGTTACACACGTCAAACAATACGGAGGCTGACAGTTCAGACTGCGCTTTGAAGTGGGCCAGTGATGAATAAGAGCGTGAGTTAAGGCAAAACTACAGCCTGTGAGCCATCCTATGCGCTTACCCATTTCTCACTTCTGTATGCGATATGTTTACTGTAGGTACATCCCTCCCAGTGGATCATCGGTGCGTAAGGGGAAACTATCCATCACCCACGGTGTGTATCCACATGTTGGCTCTTGCAGGGTAATGACGATCCAACTCGATATACTGTACCAGGAACTAGATTAAAGTAAAACAATCAAGGCCACCACCCTAACGTTGACAAATAAGCGTAAAAATCAGAAGAAAAAACTCAATAATCACGTTTGTGTTGTAATCTTAGGGTTGAAATTTGTGACGTCTAGACATGAAGTAATATTTAATCATAACTTATAATTAAACATACGACTTTTTACCTAATTTATGTGATATTAAGATATATATACAATGGGGTAGAATCAATGTATACTGGCATACTAGCAAATGACACTTACAACATAAACTAAATAAACTGTATTTTGGATCAGCTCTAAAACACATCAATCACACACAGCGCTGTTGGTCGAGCGCCTGCGCACTGCGCAGTAAAATGGCGCGAGCTTTGGGTACAATATTGCGCATGCGCATATTCTGTGAGTGGGTCTACTAGTCAAGTAGTAGCAACTTTTCCTCAGAGAAACTACACGTTTTTAAAACATTAATTTTTCTTGTCTGCAGCTAAATAGATTTATTGTTTAGCCGATTGTCATTGTTATAATCAAACCATGAGCCTCAACTCTCTTTTCGAACACATTTTATTGACAGAGCAGCAGGTGTCAGAGAATATCAGGCAGCTTCATGAAGGTAACGCTGGCCATTAGAAATGTAAACATGAGATAGCGACAGGTGTGACAGGTCGTGAAGTTACCTCAGTGCACTGAAATCTATTGTTGTAGTTGTTTTGCAAGGTTATTAAACGTTAAGTTAGTTGGAGTTTAAAGACACTTGTAGTATTTACTGTTTTATGACGGCAAATGGTCGATACGTTCGTATATTGTCTTATTCAGTTAACTCGGCCATCAAAAGTGCGCTGGACAAAATAAACTCTTCAAATGAAACGCTGGAAAAAGCACAACGGGAACTGGACGAGAAGGTATACTCAATTATTGCTAAATGAATCATGTACTTGGCTTTTCATTTCTCTTAAGCGTTATTGATGTATTAATGTAAGTCTACAGTACTATACTACTGACTGTTCGAAATATTGCACACATATTTAAGGATGTTCACTGTCTGTCACTTAACTGAAAGTTTATCTGTAAAGAGAGCTGACATGCACTATTAATATCCTTTTGCACTGTGGAAAAAGGCATTTCTGTTTCATGATTAAAACACTTCATCTAATGGACAGGATACATTAAGATGGAGTGGATCAATTCTAAGCGGTACAGCAAAATCAATCTAATTTCTTACAGATTACATTAGTATTACTGTTGAAAACCTTTAAAAATACAATTAACCTGGAAAACATATGACATATGTTTGTTTGATACCAATGTCAGATGTAGCAAGCCATTGAATATTGGAGTAAATTGATTAAAAAGGTCAATCATTTTGTGAAGATCGAGGTCAATATACAGGACAGGCGGTCTATAGGCTTTGGAATAATAATATATTTCTTTATCAGTTGCCTTTGCAGCAAGTTTAGAAAATTTTAATGCAGACTGCTTAAATGACCTTAGTCATCCACCTGACACAGCCAATGTCAAAAAGGTTTTGTGCCTAATTTCCTGTGTAATCCGTTTGGTTAGACCAGCACGTCTTGTGTAATTATGAGACATAATTTGCTTGCATTCTTTGAAGCCAGAGAGTAATTACCTGAAGGATGCTTGATGTCTTTCACACTTGACTGACCCGGTAAAAGGAGAGACGCGGAGACCTGCATTCGAAAAGCAAAGCTTTTCCAATTACAGAATGACCTACAAACAGAATGACATAAGCTCTCCTCAACAAACGTACTGAAAACCAGCGATCCATCAGATGAGCAACATGCTGTGCTGATATGATTGCTTTGTGCCGACTGTTAGAAAAGTTCATTGTCCTGGAAACAAAGTTCTTATGATCTCACAGCGCAAGAGCATTTGATAGCAGAGGATCTAAATATGACACTGATAAAATTCCTGATTACTTTGTGACCGTAGGCTCAGCTCCTGTGTGAAACCAAGCTGCAACTTGATTTAATAACAAAGCGGCAAGAGCAACTAGGAAGACAGAGAGACGAGCTCCTGGGACTGCAGAGAGATCTTAGAGAGAATCTGGTACTGTATATACAACCACATTAGAGACAGATGTTACAATACAATTTTGTACCATATAGTTGTGAACACCCCATTTAAAAAATATCTACTCATCACTGGGACTTATATTCACTGATCTTAAAATCTGAAGTACATGCTGAAATGTTTTGGGCTGTGTTTTCCCATTGTTTTGTAATTCAGGAAAGATCGAAAAGGGAATCACAGGAGGAGCGTGAGAAATTCTTAAAAGAAATGATAACCTTCAACAATGAATTTAATCTAATGAGAAACAGAAATAATTTTTCCACCCAAACCCAGTCTAAGATCCAGAGTCTGGAGCAGGAAGCCGAGACTCTAAACAAAGGTTAGCTGCTGTTTGATATAAAAGTATCTCATTTGCTGCACCTTAAGTTAAGGTTGTTTGAGACGAGATTACTGTTGATAAGGACTGAATGATTACAATGATTTATTCCACAATTAAATTGAAAACTTAAAAAGTCATTCTTAGGCCTGTAACATTCAGCTTGCTGAAACTGCACTGTGGAGGCACAAAATATTATCATATTATTAATATTATATAAAGTTATCATTGTAGTGCTGGTCAGTTCCAGTCATTGATTCTGATTTAGTGATTTTACTTAATGAACGTTGCATTGATACATTTGTATATATTTGTGTATATACATATTGGATATTTGTACTGTGTGGTTACAGCATCACAATACAACACAGCCTTTTGTACCTTATTGCTCATATTGAATGGTTTGTTGTAGTGCTTGCAAGCATTGAGCAGGTCTCTTTGTCTGTTTCTCAGAGATAAAATTGCTGAGACAAAATAACCCTTGGCTGAGCTCCATGGAGGCAGAAAAGAGATCACTAGAAAATGAGCTTCAGGATTTACAGTTACAGCTTACAGGTTCTAAAACAACTGTTGAGTTCTAGTTAGGATTTAGTTTAAATTACTTTTCAATTTATAAAAACTTTTAACCCATTTGTTTTCTGTTCATGGGCAGAGATAGATAAGGATCTGAAGGAAGCAGTGACTCTGACAGAGCTTTTGAAGACAGAGAGGCTTATGGTCCGTGAGAAACCCTTGACAGACACTACCTGTATCCGGTAAGAAGTTTATGACCCATCGTAATGTCATAAGCACGTGTGTACATCCGCCAGACAAGTGATGTATTTCAGCAATTTCCTTAATAGAATGAGTTTGCTCAAATCAGTGTGTTTCTGTGAAGATGCGGAAGTTGCTGTCGGTGCGGATAAATCAAAGTCATCCGTTTACACAATTATCAAGCTGTAGCTGAATTGTTTTCCCCTTTACCCATCTCTCAATCTTATATCTCCTGCCACCCCATCTCATTTAAAATAATGCAGCATTAGGTCCCATTCTAATTAATTAAGTCTTTGATATGTTGCTTATATCCGATCCAGGGTTAGATAAATGGATAAAACCCTGTCAGAACAACGCCCAACTAGTAGATGATGATGGAAAGGGGATCAATAGTTGGCCTGTCTCGGGGAGAAAGCTCCTCTGCTTGGGTGTGTAAATCATATATTGGGTTAGTGTGTTGAGCATAGACCAAGCTCACACAAATCCTTCTCATTAATAGCAGAGACTGGATAAGCCCACAGGATGTGCTGAGGATGAGGCTTTAGGGACTGTGATGAAGAGCTCAGCATATATTCATTCTTCTCCTGTGTAGTCGTGAATCACTCTCTTAAACACATAGCCCCACCCTGCAGAGGGCAGTTTTCCATCGTGTTCATCATCTGGCATTGATCAGATGTCAGTTGAAGTGAACAGTGTCTATCCTGCAAAAATAAAACATTTTGTTAGAATTGACGTGCTTTAATCGTTTACACTCTGAAAACCTATTTAGCTTGAACACAAATAGGTTTTCTGGAAACATTTCTTTCAGCTCCTCAAAGTTAATACTGTATGTAAAATTGACTTTTCTATTGGTTATTCGCAGTGCTTGGAAGTAGTATTTCAGAATAATAATGCCTAATTTAATTATGTCATTATTAGCAAAGTCATGCATTATTATGTTTAATTTTAGTGAGTCGTCTGCAAGATTTCTGTTCAGTCAAGATTGAAGGATTTTGCAGACTTTTGTTGTGTGAAGCGATTCATTTGAGCATTAGACCGTAGTTTATTTTGTCCTACAGTCATTAAGGATAAAGTTATAGTTATATTTTTTCCATGTCGTCCAGGCTTTGTTTCTCATCACGTGCGATTTACACTGTGATCGCTAGATTCGAACATACTGTAGCTTCAGATTAGATATATCTTTTGACAAAGATGAATTAGTTCACAGTTTACCTTTTGTATGTGTGTGTGCTCATGTGTGGCATTCAGACTCAAGAAAGAACTGGAGTTATATAAAGAAGATGAACTTTTGCTTCAACGAGATGCCCTCAGTTCTGAGATTCAGTCCCTGCGACTGGTATTGTAACATTTTAAATCTTTAAACACAGTGAACCCAAAATGACTATATAGGTCTAACTATAGGTCTGTCTCAGTTTCACTACTATAATTTCTTGTAGCACAGTTATATTCATAGCTAACAGATGAGACAGATCTCCTGTGTTTAGCTGTATAGGCACAAGCTAATATAAATGTCTTAGAATAGGGATATTGCAGAAAATTTAAAACCCAAGTTATTTTTGTTTGTTCTTTTCAGAAATTATCACAGAATGGCGTTTTATGTTAAGACTGTGTTTCAGTCAGTCTTCCAGATGTGCAGAGGATTACCCCACTATATTTGTTAAACTGAAATGCTTTTTGCTGTGTAGTTAATTAAACGGTGTATGTAGCTTTAGCATTGTTTTTTAATCTACAGAAGAACTAATCTTACTCTGCATAGAGTAGGAAATAAACAGTTATTTGGTAATACACTTAATTAGTTAATGTTACTGCTAATATTTATATAACAAACATACAGTATGTTTAGTTGTCTACAATGCTCGTTTTTCAGAGCCAGTTGTTTAAAATACTGTCAACATTGCCATCTAGTGGTGTTATTGTAACAATACATGCTAAATAAATCATTGGAACGAGGTTGCTAGGAGAAGGGCTTTATTGTTTTATACATATGAAAGAGAATGTTTTCGGATCATTACATCAAAAGTACTACTTTCTGCCTAGTTCATTATAGACAAATACAGTATTTTTTGTTTGTAAAGATTATCATACCTGAATAGCTTCTCAGCAAGCCTTTACTATCCTACATACAACAGTCCATTTACTTGCATTGGCATTAACCTCTGATTGATGTTTGATTAATGACTGGTGCACATCTTCCAGTAAGCTTACTGTATCTTTGTGATTCTCATCTGCAGTTTACAGATAGATTATTCCACTGTTGCATAAACACTCTAAAAACCCCTTACAGTATTTGGTGCCTGCTTGTCCATTGTCTTAGGGTGATTAATTGCATGAAGTTGCATAAAGATGCATAAATAATTCCTGAAGGATTTTAACTCCCTGGCCCACCAATTAAAGATAAACAAACTGAGGTGTTACTATAGCGTATTGTAACTGGACTTTCATTATGAAGATACTTTATTGTGCTATAGCAGTTGCATTCTTAAATTAAGCTGTTTAAATTATTGCGGTTGCCTCTTTGTTGTAGTAGTGTTGCTGTTTTCTGAATTGTTTACCACACTGTTAATGTGTTTAAGCACATCATTTACAATCTAATATTTATTCCTGTTTGCCTATTATCATTAAGTGTTAATTCCCTTAAGTACTATTATTTCCACAGTTTACCTTTTGAAGAGGTATTTGCACTTTTATTAAGCCAAATGCAGTTTTGTAAAAACAAATGGTTTACATTTACAATGTTCAGCACATCATGAAAATGTGAAATACTTTTTGGATCTGCTGGTTGCTTCTAGTTCTTGTTCTGGCCACAGAGAAGGGCGGATGATTTAAGGGATGTAACGCCTGCCTTAATAAGCTCTGAGTGAAAGATGTTTGTGATATTCCCAATTAGTTGTTCATCACTCTTTATCTTGTGACAGTCCATGCCCTCAGGGAAAAATGCAGACTGAGCTCCTGCCACTGAAATCTGGGACTCTGTGGAGAGTATAAAAATGTAAAACATTCCATTGTTGTTCTCATTTTCACATGTTGTGCATTGTCTCTGTAAATTTTTCTCTCTTGTTTGAGTGATAGAATAAGACCTCAGGGACTCCACAGCAGTCCACATCATATTTTTAAAAAAGTTTAATGAGGTTATGGCTCTGATTATAGGGAACATCAGTAACAGAGTATAACAGAGTTTATTGGTTAATGTCATCTTGGAAATTTTTATAGCAAACGAATGTGAACTTATATATTAATTCTTTATAAAGTTTAGCAACAAACTAAATTGGATTTGCATTTAGAACTCACTAGTACAGTCAGCCAGTCTGTTGCCACCTATGTATTGCGTTGTCCATTTGTATTTTGTGGCAGCACTGCATTCCTCATACAGCCTTGATCTTCTCATGAGGTGAAAATCATAACCCTGTTTGTGTGAAACAGACCGAATTTTAAAGAAAAACCAGGATGGTGAAAGAAATAGTTTCTGTATTTTGAAGCTTTGAGTTACTATCTTAGTTTGTCCACTAGGAGGTGCTGATGAATCAGTGGGCTTTATAATTCCTAATATCTTTTAAGCAGTGGATCTGAAAGTTTTTGATCCTTTGCCCCTATTGTACAGAGCTTGGCATAACTGGAAAGATGTATATGTTGTACTAATGACTGACCACTATAGGAAATTTCTTGGGTTTCAGTTAAGTATTTTTTAATGCTTGCTTTGAATACTTTAAAATCATTTTTAGCGTCCTAAGGCCCCGTCTGGCCCGGCCTCCTGGTTGAGAAACTGATAAATGGCGTAATGTTTTCTGAATATGCAGTAAGTTGCATGACATTGTCTACTAAAAATATGCACTTTGGTTGTAATATACCTAAAAACTGGTGAAGGGCAGAATTTGCATGCTTTGCTACTTTCTTAGAATTGTTTTGTGCAGTGTATGCACAATAAGACCAAAGCACATCTTACCGCATTGCACATTGGTTTACAGTAGGTTTTATTCTCAGCAGACACACACATCAGGCCTCCATCCCTGGGCACTGCTGGAACAGAACAGTTTGCTGGCAGTAAACTCAGTAACTCTGCAAAGAAAGAACAATTGTTCAGTACTAATATAGACATATATACAAACTCTGTTATATATTGTACAAGCTAAAAAATAACATTGTTGTCTTTATAAAAGTAATAAAGCCCATCTTGTACACTTCTATAGTTAGATGCCGAACCGTATTTGCCAGGCATAATGGTGGTGGCTGTTTACCAGTGTTTTGTTGTGTCTGGATGATGTCAGTCAATATGCGTAGCTGGTTGAAAAAATCTGCGTTTTGGTATGTTGTCCACTGTTTAGATTTGACTTCCAAACAATCTTTTATATTCTGGATATACAGCAGAAACATTCGCATAAAACCTTAGCTTGTAACAATCATAATAAATATGCATGTAAACATCTTTAAAAGTACCAACTATAATCATTTGTGGTTTGTTTTTACCTCAAGTTGTTTATGAAGCTTTTTAAAGGAATATTCAGAGGAGGAGCAAGAGGATTTTTCCTGGCCATGTGCCTCAGTTGAGAGAAATGCTGTAAAAGAGTCCCAAATACATCTCAAACAAAGATCCTTCATAGAGAGCTCATAGTCATATTAATAAAGATTTAGCATGTGTGCGGTAAAGAAACAGCCTACCAAAGACCAAGAAAAGCTGCTTCCATGGTTTTTTCATTGTTGTAGCTTTCATGTTGTTAGTGATCCATGTGATATTTTACTTTTAATCTTCCTTTTATGGGAAATTTTTTGTTGCGTCATAGGTAAATGTACTTTCAGCGTGTTGACCAAAGTACAACACATCAGTCTTGAGTAAACTTTTATGGTGCTAGTGTTTTAAAGCCATGTAGTATATCAAATGTTTTTCTTTGTCATGGGAATTTGTTCATTATGTGATTAAAGTATTTAACAATGGCAGTTACTGACAGTAATATTTGTAATGTCCGATCCTTATAAGGGCGACTCGGCCAAACAAAAATTTTAAAGGGGTTTGTTCACCCAAAACATTCATTCATTTATTCATTCATCATTTATTTGCCCTCATGCCTTTTAAAACCAGTACCACTTACCACTACTTACTAATACATGTATGAACATCAGGAGTTTTATTCATTTCATATTTATATCAATTCTATTAAATCATTAATTTACTGTATAGATCTTATGAGTGCATTTGTTTATCTCATCTGCATTAATCTTTATTGAGAATGAATTATGTTTATTAGCATGATGTTGGCAGTAAAAGCATGAAACACTTGTCAAACAATTCACTAGAGGGAGCACTGCTTTTAGACTAATAAATATTCACTCTGCAATTCTACCTAGACACTAAATCATGCCTCATAGGACTGCTTGCTCAAACAAATTAAATCATCATAATGACTTTCTTCTGTAATTGCTCATTTGTTTAATGTGAGGATTAATTACTGCAGTACACAGAGATGACAAATGCTTTAACTAAACTCATTCCACTTGATTGTAGAGTCTTTTAGTTCAGGGTGTCTTTAAGTGAGAATGTTGTTTTAATGACAGGGCTCTTGTAGACATTCAGAAAGGGAAGGTTGTGTGATCACGATGTCCTAGCTTGTTCTTCATTTATTTATATACAAAAGTGGCTTAAACACAGCTTTGAATAATTAAACATTTAATGCCAAGCCAGTGCCAATCCCCACTGTTAATTTCTTTGTTAAAGCCACTTATTATGCTGATGTCTCGCAAAAAAGTTGGGCTGATTTGGCAATTCATTTGCAACCTTGAAGTGAAAATTTGAGAAATTTAAAAGTTGTTACTTAAATTAAAAAATTGGGAAATGTTTCCCTGATTTTAATTACTGTGCCTAATTCACTTTTTTTAGTCTGAGACAATTAATTATGTGTGCCTGGCACTGTGATAAATGTGAATTTATTTTAGTTGTTGTGTTAGGACAGCTGCTGCTTAAACCGGTTTACACACGCACCACCAGATAATGTTTCCAAAACAGTGTGACAGAAATATGGTTAGTTTTGTTGCTAAGTCATGTTACAAAGAAGTTTTGGAAAAAATAGGAAATGATTTTAAAACTTGCTGTGAGAAAGATGATAAAGGGATTTTTAGATGTTGTCTGGCTGTGTTCAGACGCTTGGTAGTGGTACAACATGTTCTCTGTTTGAGTGTCTGAATGTGGAGGCCTGGGGCTTCTGCCAACTCACTTGTCACATCTGAAACCATGTACTGCCTAATATCTTAGAGAGCGTGATGATACTAATGGGTGTCCAAAGAACATTTAGAGAGAAATATTTTAAAAGTTTATGATGATGCTAAGGTTTCTGACACCACAACCAATCCCAACATGGGAAATGAACATAATCCTTTCTTGTATAATTTTTTAAAGTGTTTACCTTTAAAATATTTAAAATAATTGGAGTGTTACAGTAAGCCTTCTAAAAGTTCAAGACAATTCCTAATAGCTTAATGTGTTCTTAAATATTATATTTTTTATGGTGTATTTTAGGTTTTGAAGTACAACCAGAATATAGTTTGTGAACCTTTGACCATAACTGTGTATTTCCATAAGCCATTCTGCTTCATGTGATGCTGTGTCTGTCATGAGTTATAGTTTTAATTTTAATTTTTACACAGCTGTAAATGGAGCTATTTTAATAAACCATAGCACCTCATAAAAGTGCCAGAACACAGCAGAATCCCTAAAATTGAGATTTGTCTCGTATTTATGTAAGAAGTAAACTCTCAAGTGATCTGTTGTGACGGAGCATTAATATATACTGCTGTGTTTATACAGTACCTTTTATTGAAACAATACAAATATCTGTACACTACCATCATTCCCTTTGTGCACAGTATATATACCGTCATATGTCCTTTTAAGTTACAAGTATTTCGGATGTTGCTTAAGTTAAACAAATATTAAGTTAATGTTGTCACTAGCATCATACAGTACTTTCTTTTTTTTTTACTTTGCTGTAATCATTGCACTAAATATTTCACGTGTCTCTGGGTACTTATACATCAGTAATAGTGCAGTCTAAAGTGATTACTCAACTCCTGCTTACTGTAATACCAGAATATACTCTTGACAATGTAGCTGCTTCACAAAAAGCCATATAGGTAATTAAAATGTATAAAGACAATATTTACTTGTGCCTTCCTACAAAAAAGTCAAATCCTGTTTACCACATTGTGACCAGTTTAGAATAGTATATTGGGGTTGTTTTTGTTGTGATACTTGATGTTAATGCTGTGGGTACTTGGACTGCATTAGTTAAGTAAATAAATATTTTATATAAATATTTTATGTTGAACTTTGTTTTATTAAATGTATTGCGGGCACGTTTCTGTGTCAGTCCAGTCAAATCAAAGTGTTTAATGCTTCAGATATAAAGGAATGGGGTCAATTTGTCATGTGAGGTTTTCTGTGTGCAGAGCCTGGATTAAACCTGAGGGTTTATAGAGCGATGAAGATAAAAGATGGATTGGTGAGTTGTCAAACTGGGAGACGCTGCTTTAAAGTATTGCAAGAAAGTGAAGAGATTGTGCACAATTGTTGCCTTTGCTATGTGGGGGTAGACATAATAAACCGTTTTATGTTCACGTATATGTGTGCTAGAAAGGTCTAGAAGAATTAAAGTAGAGACTTGAAAGGGAGGGTTTGGCTAATAGCTCGCATTAAGAAGTATACTCAGTGGAGAAGTTGTTGTGCTGGGAATTTGACATGGGCAGAGCATTGGCCAATCATTTGTTATGAAGGGTCCCGGACAGTAATCTGTCCAATAGTCCCCACAGCGGGAAACCCTCTCTGATGTATGCTCTGATAGAGGAGCTCAAGGGCATATTTTGATCCAATTGCTCCACAAGGGCCATGGTATTTATAGACTTGGCATGGAAAATAGGTTTGAAGGTTTTGTAATGCCTCAATAAGGACATCTTACTCATGGGTGTGGAAAGAGATAGACACAGAGAAAGTTTCATATGCATTTTTTCTACAATCTAACATTGTTATAGCGCAACAGTTTTGTAACATCTTGGAAACCAAAACTGAGTTGAACCAGTGGTATAACATTTTTGCACTTAGTCCAATGATATCTGCAAGAGTAGTAGGAAATATAAAAAACAAATATATTATGGTATCATTTATTGACATAGTCGTCCGAATAATTAATATATAAATAAATAATACGAGGGCTCATAAGTCAAATCCACCCTTTTTTGGCATGTCACAGCCGGTTTGCCTCAAAGTAGAGACTTTGAAGGAAAAGGAAATCTCTGGCAGGAAAAATGCTGGCATTTCAACACCAGAACACCTTAGCTGACGCTTGGTTAAGCATCCTCCTCCAGTGCTTTCCTAATTTTAAATGTCAGCAGTGTCCTTGATGCTTTTGCACCCTTTCCATCAGAAATGCCATTGCTTTGGGTTATGGCTTCATTGGCTTCTTATTCCTTGTCTCATAAGCGTAAGCTTCTCATTTTTAGAGTTTCTGGATTGGTGCATTATAAAATATAATTGGCTTGATCAACATCTATTATCTCACATGCATGAGTTGCTGAAGGTGTTGCCAGAATGTCTCTGACTTTTCCGCCTGCCTGTTGTTTAATCTCTGGTCTCATTAAAAATCACTTTTAAAGATGCAACATGCACATCACAAAGCAGAATTTGAACTGTCAGATAATGAGCATAATAAGGTTTTATTGGAAATATTAGCATGAAGAATGCCAACAGATTGGAAATGACTGCCTGTACACATCATCTTGTGTTTTGTTTTCATTCTGAAGCAATTTTTTTGATGATAACAAAACAACAGGACTGTCCCCTGATCTAGAGCTCCTGTAAACTTGAGTTATCCTCAAACCATGCAGCTAAAGTGAAATGTGTATTCTTTAACAGGTATTCACTGAAAACTGAAGTGCTGTGATTTTGGAAACCATAACTTTATTTAACAGCACGGTTCAGATTTATGCACTCATATTTTTCTGGATAGAAATACAGGTATATGAAACTAGTATAAGCAAGATGTATAGCATGCAGTCATTTTTAATGCCACAGTGGATATCTGGATTTGTATGGGTTTGTTTTTATGTTTACCATGCTAATATCTGTTATGTTCTCCACTGTGACAAATAACTTTTTGTACTTTAATTATAAGCTTGACACTTACAATTCTTCAAAAACATTGTTTGCTACAGTCTGCTTATTAACATGTAAAACAGCATGAATGCAATTCCACCTTTACAAGAAAAGTGAAAACAAACCTCTATGAATTCAGTGAAAAGGTGGCGAGTGCTGAATCACAGTAAAGCGTTGAACACGTTTAGTCTCAGACTGGAGTGGACATAATTTATGCAGTTAGATTAAAAATTACTACTGTACATGAATTGGTGGTACTCTCCTCCTAGAGACCACATTTGTTCAGCTATCTCACTCCATTGAGTAATGGACGAGTTATTGAACTGACACTCTCATTAGGACAGGTACATTCAGTCTCCGGATCAACCGGTAATTAAAAAGCTATCTGACAAACTCAGTAGACGATCAGTTTAAAAGGCATGGCTTTATTAATTAGAGAGCTGAGGAGTGTGCCCTATATTCACTTTGTGGCACGTGTAATTCCTCAACCCTTAAGCAGCGCTACACACATACTGTAGTGTGGTGAGGATCTGCAAGGCCCACTACAGTGCCCGAAGAACTCTGGGTAATGAAGCATGCTTAGTCACTCGGTCCAATTTGCCCGAAGAGTATTTCTTCAGCTTGTTACCTAGTCATTTATTCTTTCCAAAGCTTTTATATCCTCTGAAATTATTTATGTGAAGTAAAAAAGCTGTGATTTTTCTCTCCTGTGGTGCAGGGCAGGTTCAATAATCATATAATCTCCCTCGACTTTAAGAAGAATGCTAATGCCAGAAAGTTACTTTTCCAGAGTCAGAATCTGTCGAAAGATATTAGGTTGTAGGAATTTGCCATTGTGGTTGCGCACCAACTGTCTAGTTAATTTATTATTTTTGTACCTTTTGTGGTTTTGCTGTATTAAGCAGCGGATTTTCACTATTTTGAGACTTTGATTTTTCATTTTACAATTTTGCCACTGTAATTGCGCAGTCATGCACATCTAGACAGACCGTAGTTTATACCTTTATACCTCGCACTGCATTTTTAAAGACCGCATGTGAAAACTTTGCAAAACATCTTGAGACTTCTGCATCCTTTTCAATTATGTTTCACTGCATGGTCATTTACTGAACACCAGACCATATCTTACCTATATGTAAATGCTGTTTACATATGTTTTTATTGAGTTTACATAATGAAATGTCTTTCTTTTTATTACCGTCTACCCTGATCTCTATCAAAATGACGTTCACCAACATCCTCATCTCCCCAGCAAATATATAAGCACTGGTGATTTGATTGGCTTGTTTTTGTTTAGTAGCAAATGTCCTGTTTTATGCCCTTTGCCATTATCATCTTGGATAATTGCTTTTGTGCTCTTATTAGAAGCTCACCAGGCCTTACTCAAGAAGTACATCCATTGTTACTTCTGTCCATCTGGTGTGTTATGGGTGAATCTTACAGTAAATCTCTTATGTGCAATCTGGCCGGGTGTGAAGCCAATTTTATATTAACCAAGGCCAAAGCTTTAAGGTTTAGGATCATTTGCAATGCATTGGGGAAGAGAATGTTGTGCATGTGTGATGGATAAGTTTTTAATGGAGAAACGTGTGTGCTTCTGTATGACATGAATGCTGTGCTTTATAGATCAGACCTTATAGAAATCTAACTTCCTCTGAACCCATTACATTACAGGTTGGCTTTTATAGTGTTTTATAGTGATTGAAAGCCATATTGTAAGTCTATTCAGCATATTTAACTTTTTACTTTTTACGAGAACCCGTCTTTCGTGAGGTTTTCTCTGATGTGATGATAACATTTGTAGGCTTGTGGCACGCTTCACTATTTTCTTTAATTGGATTCTTCATTAGAGCGAGGAGCAGAGAGGAAATGAGAGGATGATAGGACATTTGACAGCTGTGAGATGAGCTTTGTCAGTGTAAGTCTAACTCGAGTATTACTCTTGTAAATCTTTGAGGCATTGTTTCTTCAAGTATGTTCACTTTAGTAAAGGAAATATGTGGAGAACAAAACTGAGAGGATTTTAAGTAGAAAGTGGATCTGGATAACCAGGGGTTGAGCACAGATGGTGTTACTGCATCTACTGTAACTCCATTTTTACCTCCTGGTGTAAACGCCTCCTTGGGGATTCTTACTTTTTTAAGATGCACTAAAGTTCTTTGTGACCAAGTTTTACATGCACTTAAGGGGGTTTTGCAGAAAGCTGAAGCATCATGCAAACAAGCAGGAGTACAGTTGTGCTGATTCTCAGCATAGATATATGATTATATGATATGATTCACCTCCAATCTTTTGCCTGTGGCTAAATCACAGCCATGCTGATATTGAGCACAACAGGATTCTTGCTTATAATTTATAATATTGCTTTTTTATATAACATGCATTACACCCTTAAACATTAATCAATTTACTGGTAACAACATACCCGGCTGGCGTAATGACTGTAGCATGGCATTTCCCAATATTGATTTTCTAAACACAGACATAACCTGGAAGTGTGTGTGTCTTTATGTATGCAAGTCATTCATAATTTCACAATGTGTATGTCATGTTCAGGGTCAGAGAGATAAGAAAGAAGACAGATAAAATAGACAGGAAGACCGCATACTGTGTGGGAACAGGTTTCCCATGAATGGAGAAGCATGTGTCGATTTTAACTCTGCAGGAGTCCGTAAGCACAACATTTTAATGATCTTGTGAGAACAAAGCAGCTTTTCTTAGTGTGACTAAAATCTAAATGTTATTGATAGCATTTCACTTTGATATTGGAAATTGTATAGCATTATACAAGGGTAATTAACTTATAAGTGTGATTACTATGTATTTTAACCCTGTTGCTTATAGAAATGTTCTTCTGTTAAGGGTTGGAGATTTAAGTGCAGTGGAAATAGCAGGGGAGAGACATAGAAACATACATGCATAAGGCAAAGCTGTCATTATCACTGTAGAAATAGGATTTTTTTGCAGTTGAAATGAAATGTCTATATGTATGCTATTTACACATATATGATGAAAGAAATATAGTCATTAACTAAACAGTTAGGTAGGTAATGTAAAGATGTGTTTAAACCACATAAAAACGAACTCATAGTTAAGAAACCAAATTCTAAATTACTACAGTTTGATCTAATTACAGTCTGATTATAATCAGCAACCTATCAAAGCAATCTATGTTTGTTTATTAAAATAAAAACATGAGTTCATCTGTCAGTTACACAGCTGCAAAACTGACTAAACATTCTGGGAACTTTTGTTGCAGCACCTTACAAGATCATTAAAATGAATTAGGACACAATGCATGATGAGTGTGTTATGATAGAAACTTGTGATTTTGTGTAACTGGTTTAAAGATTTTGTAGAGCAGCAGTTGTGATGGTGCACAAGGGACTGTAATGTAACAGTTTCTTGCTCTATGCTATGCAGAGCATTTCTTCCCATCGGCCTCAACAATGTATGCACATTGCTCCATATAAGCACAGATCTAGCTGAGATATTGGAGACATGCTTTTGGATACAATTACTTATTGTTATATGCATCTCTCTCTCTCGCTCTCTCTCTCTCTCTCTCTCGCCTCTCTCTCTCGCTCTCTCTCTCTCTCTCTCTCTCTCTCTCTCGCTCTCTCTCTCTCTCTCTCTCTCTCTCTCTCTCTCTCTCTCTCTCGCTCTCTCTCTCTCTCTCTCTCTCTCTCTCTCTCTCTCTCTCTCTCTCTCTCTCTCTCTCTCTCTCTCTCTCTCTCTCTCTCTCTCTCTCTCTCTCTCTCTCTCTCTCTCTCTCTCTCTCTCTCTCTCTCTCTCTCTCTCTCTCTCTCTCTCTCTCTCTCTCTCTCTCTCTCTCTCGCACTCTCTCTCCCTATTCAGCCAGCATTTTAATCAAAAGTGATGCTGGTGAAGTCTGAACTTTTGTGTCCACAGAGGGCAGAACTAGCATTCATCAAGCTGCCACTTCAAAACCACATGCTCTTCAACAACGGTTACCTTCACTTCCACCACTTCGGCCCTATTTAAATTAAACTTTTATTACTAAATTGCAGTCACTCTTATTTGCTTTGACGATGAGCTGTATGTTTTCACCTCACTGTCAAATCTTTTTTGAATCCCACTTAGATTCCATGAGTTCGCTTAAGGGGATAGATTTATGATTTCATCAAAACATTTATATTGTATATTGATCCATCACAATGCCCACCTCTGCTTTTATTTCTACTTGGACACGAAAACCATTCAATCTCACATTCAAGCATCCTTAAAAAGATGCTAGGCCACTTCCGAATGGATCAGATCTGGTAAAAATACATTCCCAACATCTGTTTCTTTAGCTTAACAATTACATTTGATAAGATTAGCTTGGGCAGGGTGATGTGGAAAGGTGATGAAAATTGGAAGTGAGAAGCAAAAAAAGAAGTTTTTTTTCTTTTGCATCTAGAGTGACATGTACTATAAAAAAGCAGTAGCACTCAATAATTAAATATGAGCGTGCACTACCTAATGTACATGTTGTATTAAACGTTTTTGTAAAACATTTTAAATACATGTAAAACAGCATCTACATCAATAGAAGTAAGCTTTTAGATGGACCTCTGTTTACCCTCTTGCATATCCTGTCATTCTCTGTTTTTGTGATTAAAAGCTTCAAATCACTGTAATCAATGAATCAACAGGCTGAAAGTCATTGCTTCGAATTATAGGTATCCCGGAAACTCTGGGAATGAGCTGACACAATCATGTAAGCAGCCTTCATTATAGCCTATTGACTAAACTGTCGAGAGTTAAGCTGGCGAAAAACTCTCTAGACAAACACACAGCTTAAACCCATTGCTCTACACTGGGCAAGAATAAAAGGGAAAGAAAGCAATAGGGAGAGAGAGTTGTGATTTAGGGCAAAATATATCCTCAGTTAATAGGATCAGAGGAACAAACAGCATGCTATAAAAAGACGGACGCTGGAAGAAACCATAAAACCAAAGTTGAAGCATTCTGTTTTCTCTTATCTTTCCACAACTAAAGCAGAAAAAAATGATAAAGGTTTTTCCAAAAAGTAGCTTTCTCTCAAAATCTGAGAGAATCTTGATAAAATCTTATGATGACTTTAGATGCCTCCTGCACTTCTCAGACTGTTCTCCAGGTGGCAGTGTGGTACAGCGCTTGATGGTTTATCTCGTCCACATGGTGTACGTAAGCTCACTGCCACCCCCAAACACACATCTCCACTTGTTTACCCATCACATCAAAGATCTTAGAGAAACTAATCATTGAAATGCATTATAAAACCCATGATTGGCCAAAATGGCTTATCAAGTCGATTTTCTTGTAGTCGTATGCTGTGCTATTCCTGCAAACACCAGAAGCTCTGATGCATAGGTCCCAGCATCCTCTCCTGAGTCCAAAAATCTCGTACGCCCTCCTCGCTCACAATACAATGCAGTGTTTGTACTCAGAATGGGCTTTTTGGAAGGAACGTGGGCCAGATATTTTCTCACTTCCTGTCTCCATCCGTTTCTCTCACACACAGACTCATTTACCCACACACATGTAAAGCAGGTCATTAGTATGCTTGTCGGTCACCTCTCTTCATCAGCAGCGCAACCAAGCTTTATTGAAAAACAAGCCAATCGGTAAGCGTGTTGTCATTCAGAATTAGTTATTTTCGGACTGTCTGCCAGCTCATATTCCCATTCGCTTGCGTAACGTCTCTCGTGGACACACACGCTTACACAAGACTATCATTACACGAAAGGCAGAGATGAGAAGCCTGATCAGAGCGTGTGGCATACAAGCCTTGTGTAACAAAGTGTGTCGTATTTGACAACGCAGATTAACCATGCTGTCTTATTAGTGGTGGTTGCTAAAACAAGCATCACTTTTAGTATAACTCGTATCTCAGGTCAGGGATCTGAATTAATAAACTTACTAAAGTATTAAACGTACAGAGTTTGGGTTACAGACATGAATGATGGTCTAAATTGTGAAGCTTGTTTTTAAGAGGTGTGCTGTAACTTTTCTCACGATCGAACTGGCAGATGATGAAATGGGCCCAAAATCCCATAGACGTAGATTAAAGGTGGGATCCCAGCCATATCCAGAGACCAGAATGTCATTGAGGCTTAGGGAAGGGCTATTTTGACTTTGGCAGCCATCCAGAGCAACCACACACTGTTCCTGTGTTCTTAAAGACACTTTGATAACCGTAGCGGCTGCACAGTGGTGTCTTGGCGAGAACTTTCTAAGATGTTTTGTTGATGTCTGGATAAGGTAATACTGTATCACAGAACATTTTGTCCGTTTTACTGCTACATCATTCATAACATGTATAAATAACAGAGATGTACTTTATAAAACTCTCTTTATAAAGCTTTTCATGTCAGTAGTGTTTATTTTCAAATTGTTTTCCAGAGTATTGTAGCGTTTGATGACATTTAATCACTGCAGAATATAAACTCGACTCATTTTGTCATAAAAAAGCTTTTTTTTATGTTGATATTAATATTTTTCCAGAGGAGCATGTTGACATCGGGGTCCTGATCACCGACTGACTATATATTATTGCTTACTAACTGCAGGATGTTTAGGGTTGCCAAACAACTTGATGCATTAACATGAAATCCAGTTGACTTGCGGTCACACATATGCACACATTTGTATATGAGTGGTATTGAATGCGGCTCATTCAGTCGGTGTCATTTTATCCATTTTCTATCCATTTTATCAGCTACATTTTACATTAATATTCTCTCTATGGCTGTTTGCTGCAATATTTTCCCACATTTGGATAATTTGCTCTACAAATCTTTGTAACAAATGGGAAACACCCCTATGCTCATCAATATCGATGGCCCTAATGAGGATAGATCTCTCACCATCCACACCAGAGTTCTTCTGTGTGTGTGGAATCTGTGCTTTGTGTGTAAGCGTTTTCATCTCTCACAAGTCGACTTGCACGGTTACACACAATGGCGTTCCAGAATGACAGAACCCATTCTACCATCCATTTCTTTCATTAGGAACTATAACCAGATACACCCTTTGTGGTGTGTTACAAGACTCTTACGCCTCACACTTTCCCTCATGTCTTCTCACCCCTCCCTCCTCATTCATATCACGTATTCAATTACGTGTGACTTTATTACATACTCATATGTGATTTTAAAGAGCAAACAGACCCTTATTACAAAAAGGAAATCTATTTTAATCTATTTTTACTGGTATTGCGGCAGACATTCTGGGATTACTTTGTTTATTTGTTTTGAGTTGTTTTGCTTTGCAGTGACCTAATAGGTCCAGATAAACGGCACCCAATGTTTTTCAATAAGCTGTTTTATTTTCTATAAGCTGTTTATGGAAATACTCATTATATTGACTTATTTAAAGAGATAATATGCGAAGGCCTTGCATGTGACATAACATACTGGATGTCCACATGGTAAACACAATTAACCAACTACACAGTAAGATGGAAAGTATCATAATACAGTCTAATGTAAAATGATGGTTCAGTTTTGAAAATGAAAATTCTCTCAGTTAACCCACCCTCATACCTTCCTATATGTAAATGACTTGATTTATTTATTTTTAACATTTCTGTATGTGACTACTAGCTATTATTATGATTAACTATCACCTTTCATTATAGTACAGGCATATAACATAGTACCGTTTAACGTAGCATGTTCCCATCCAGACAGTTTCTGTACCACGTAGTCCTTCATTAAAGGTATTTCATTTCTGGTTGAATTCATCAGAGCGAGATGGGAATGAATAGTGACTAAGTGCAGCATGACTCTCCTCCTCTTCATTAATTGAAGAGGCAGTGCTGTGGTGCGTTGGTGGTGTGGTACGAGAGAGAGTTGGCCACACAGGGTGAGTCGTCACGCACAACGCGTGCTCATAGTGCAAAAGTCTGTCTGAGTCACGCCGGCTATGCAAGACACTTTATAGATTATCCTAATGCTTATGATCTCTCTCTATCCTTCTCTCTCTCTAATTGAATATATTTCTTTAGATGTGGCATCTTGAGGCTCTGTAGCTGTAGTGAGATGTCTGGCATTTGTATAGATGTTCTCAGCAGTGGAGTGAGTCTGTCAGTCAGTTTACACTACAGTATTCTGATGTGAAATCTGTTTTGCCGTTCTTAAACTTGTTGCCTTCTCATTGAGGTTTTAATGCATGTCATTAATGTAAAGGGGGTAAATGTAGATGATAAAAACAATGTCCACTGTGATGGCTGATAATGTGATAATTCCTTCCTGTCATTTCCAGAATGGATCAAACTGTGCTGAACAGCTCAGCTTATCTTTTATAAATTCTCCCCCTTATTTTGTCGAACAGAGATTTATTTTTTTGGAAAGGCAGTGCTCCGCTTGTTTCCATCGCTTGCATCTGTCGGAGGTAATAAGAATGCATTGAAAAAATAAAAACTCTGCAATTGCTTTGTGAATACGTCAACACAGTAATAGATGTCAAAAGGACTAAGAAGTAGGTGCCTGAGTTGTCGCACAGTTATGCTGTTTTTGCACACTGAGATTTCATCTGCATCCTAATTAGACTGTAGCTGCTTTCCTCATTGGTTATCCTGAATCCTCGGGTGTATCATGAGGCCTTCAGTAAATTTCTGATTTTAAATGATCATCAGGGCAGGAATTATGGCATCCTGCAGCTTTTCTAAAGTTCAGTTCCATCTCTCCTCTTCCTCTTCTCTGCTCATTGTCTTTTTGTTCACCCTCCATTACAATTGCCACACATCTGTTCTTCACAAACACTGTTGTCTTCATCACACTGATGTGCTTTCAGTTGAGAAGTAGTTTCAATTGTTTTGTTCTCCCACCTTCTGTTTCTAATTTTCTCAATTTCTTTCTTACTTAGTTTCCATTATCTCCTAATCCTGCACTGAATCTTTCAATCCTTGTCATAAATTCTCTCTTTTCTTCAGATTTTGATTACCCTAGATCAGGGGTCTTCAACTAAAATTGCTTGAGGTCCAGTAAATGAGCTCTCCTCACCAGCCGAGGTCCGGACAATTATGTACTGCACGTAAAAACATAAATTGACGGCTTTCGCCAGACTAAAGAAATTAGTGTAAATTATCGCTCATACTGGGCTTTTAGTTCATTTATTTTTCGCACCCTTACCTCGGACTGCTGAGGGTAAGTTTCTTCAAAGTGTCTATGTTTAGTTTCGTAATGGCGTTTAATGTTCCCACTTTTGACAACCGCCACAGACTCCGAGCAAATGAGGCACACAGGCCTCGTACATTTCGATGAAGGAAGAATAAATGCGTATTTTTCCACCCATTCATCTCGAAAAACTCGTTTTTCAGTGTCAACTTTCAAATTTTTGAGAATGCCATTGTTTTTCAGTCATCGGTGTGCGCCGCTCTCTGCTCTCTTCACTGCACGTCTGTCTGTGACTGTTTGTCAATGTAGGACCCAAATAGTGCTACTGAGCTGACTTTATGTGCCTGATATGAATTGGATTTTATAATAACGTTAAATAGCGTTTGCCATTTATTTATTTAATTGTGTCAAAAGGCTTTGCGGTCCGGATGGACGCATCTCGCGGTCCGGATTCGGACCAGGGTCCGCCTATTGGCGACCCCTGCCCTAGTTCATATAGTTCTCAGACTTTAGGTCACATCCCAAGTGACATACTTCTGATGGATTCCCTTTCATCCCTGTTGTTTATAAAAAGTTTAATGTTTGGTACAGTCTACTTTTAATGCTTAAGCTTACTTAAAACCTGAAATTTATGGAGTAACTTCATAATCACAAAGCTTTCCTTAGGTGCAATTGGATGTTTATTGCACAGTTGTAAGTAGATGTTGATGGACTGTTTCATCCAAAACATGGCAGATTGTCCAGTGAGGAGAGCTGCAGCACACCTATCTGTGTAGAGAACAGTTGGTTTTTCAGATGAAATTCATGGCCAACAATGCTGTTGTTGCATGAAATGTGGATAGAGTAATTTTGATATATTTATTAAATTTGCTTAATTTATGGACTATATTTGGAAGAAGATTTAATACTCTAGAATGCTCTGATTTACTAAAGTGTAAATGAACATCTGAACATCTGAAAGGGATTGTGTTGCGGTCACTCTTATAACCCACACAACATATAAAATTGTTGTTTTGACAACATTTTTATACTATTTTTGTAGTAAAAGTGTACACCAATATTGATGGTTCATGTTCTTGTAAAATTGTAAAACATAAAATTGCACTGATACTGAGAATGGATTGGACAGAATCATTCTAAACTTTCACTTTACAAAATATTATAGGCTTTAGTATTGCCAAGTACCAGAAAGAAAATATTGGTACTTGTACTCCGCCAGAAATATTATCAGTGCATCTCTTATTTCATTTTAATCTAATCTTGTTTTGGAATTCGTGTTGTTTGACTGTTTAATTTCTTTTAATTGCACTAGAGTTCATTTCACTTTCTGTCAACCTGGTTCATAATATTATAGGGCATGGCCATCCCAACCAACATTTTCAGTCCCTCTTTCAGTTTGTTTCTTTTCTGTGTAGTTAAAACTTCCAGTCGCCTTATTGGTAAAGGCACCGCCTGATCACACAGCTGGACCTTTACTTGCATGCCTATTACCTAGAAAATAGCTGCCCGGGGCTTTGCCAAGATGGCTGCGGAGTGGACTGACTTTTCTTCAAGGGGCTGTGGCTGTAGTTGAGACTGCAGTTTGCTCTTCGCATGGCACACATGAGCGGCTGCTAATGAAGTTGTCATGCTGTTATGGAGCTCATGCAATAGAATGTGCTCCTTTAATGTCACTTACTTTTTTTTGCTAGCTTCATATGTGTGTGTGTTAGTTGTCACGTGTGGATCGATATGTGCATGTGTGCGAGAGAGAGCAAAGCGTGTTGCGCTGTATGTGTTATGTGTGTATGTGCGCTGTATGAGTTCTTGCAGCTTAGCAGTAAGACAGCTAGACCGCTGCACACCATGTACTGTGTCTGCACGCAGCCAGGCTTTCCTTGCGTTGATCAGACCTAATATTATTATATTATAAAATAGGAGTGAGATCACAGCGAACACAAATTGAATGTCCATTGATTTTGCTGTCTCGAACCTATGTTTTAACCCGCAGTGTTCTCTACATCTCCAAATGTGAATATCAAAGAGTGTCTTGCATGTGGATCCTGCATTGTTATATACAAAATGTATCTTCCGTATTTGTTGTCGCTATGATTTAGAGAAAAATCACACGAGTTTAGTTAAGCGAGAGGACAGAACGCTAACCCCTGTTTTGACATCCTTGATATGGGCATCATTGTAGAGTAGAAAGACTTTGAAAGATACTGACGAAATAAACCCTCACCCTCTTCATTACAGTTGTTACACACACGGCTTTCTTTTCATCACCACGATTTTCTTTCTCCTCTTTAGTTCAATCAGACTGCTGTTTCTCTGTCTGACCTCAGCTGCCTCGCTCGCTGTGGGATGTCGTTTGCTGGGCACGGGGGATGCTGTATGAAAGAGGCTGATGTCATTTCTCTCTTGACCCCTAATTTAGAGGATGCTTGAGGTCTTGTCCCAGAGGAGACGCTTGGTCGACCTCAAAGCTTTGCCGCTCTGTGAAATGTACGTGCGAGGATTTAAAACAATACGCTGTGTTATCGGTTTCGCCAACAAGGTTTGTTCTAACTTTTGAAACGGCCGGACCCCCCGCCCTGCACAAAGCAGGCGGCAGATTTCACGATTTGTCCCTAAATGATCCCCTCTGCTTTCTGTAATTGTATCCTCTTATCTTCAAAGCAGACTTTTGACTGCCCTTCAGTTTGGGTGGGATCCAAAAGTCCACTTATAGCAAACCTGAGTGCTTTCTCTCACTTCAAGAAAACATTTAGACCCCACTATGTGTCAGTCTGAAATAAATGTGAATTTCTGATTTTAATTTGCTTGAACAAGAAGCAGTTAAAAGAGAGAAATCACTTGATTAGAGAGGTACAGCAGTTTTGTAGGAGTGAAACTTATTTAGACTTCATTTAAAGTCTTTGTGATCAAAAGGAGTTTTCAGATAGATTGCATTTGCTCATGATGAAAAAACGATGAAACATTTTTTATGAACAGCAGAGCAGATATTTTTTAGACTTAATATTATAATATTATTATATTATGCGATCATGGTTTTTAGAACAAAACTAATTATATTGTATATCACACATTGTCAGCCACGTCCCTTTTTTCTGTCTTTGATAGACGGCTTACCAATTTTTTTACAGATTGTGTTAAAAAAAACTGTAAAATAAATGTTTTTGATGGGCAGATAAATGCACACCCATGATGTTATTTAAAACCAGCAATATAATTAAATCTGTATGAAAATTTTGTATAAGGAACAGTGAAAGATTTTTTTTCTGATTTCATTTGCTCTGACACTAACGCAAAAGTTACACTATGATGCCAAATGCCAATACCTTTTTGATGTCTCCTGACTGATAACAAAAGTTATATTTAAAAAGTATATTTTTTAATTACACACAAAATTCTGTTAGAGTTTTGTCTTTTTTTGTTTTTGGATTTCATTTGGATTATCTTTTATATTATTATATACATACTATATTATTAATGTATCTACTATTTAGCATTTTTTACTGTTGTTAATGCAGTAGTTTATTCTAACTACCATTAGTAAGTGACTTGTTTATAATACAGTAGCAGCACTTACAGTTTACAGTATTTATTGAGTGACATTTGTATGTTGTCTAACTAAGAATGTGATGGGGTATTTTAGGCATGTGAATATTTAGCATGCCCATATATTGGGTAAAATCTCAATTTTATATTAGATGCAGGTGATTTGATTTTTATAAAAAATCATTAATGTGCTGCCTACTGTAACAGGATTTTTGTCGCGAGCATCACAATGCTGCCAAAGTAGACATCATGCTAGTGTTTGGAACAGAGCTAAAATGTTGATTCTTATAGGAGCACACTGGAAGCATGTGGAAACATTAATGAGCTGATCCTGTTATCTACTGCTCATGCTTCAAGGTCCCTCAGTTCTCTAACAAGGCAAAGTCTCAGTTTTTACTCCTGTGTGATGCAGTGGGGGATTATGGGATTGTTTCCAACTAATAAACTTTGATTTCTTGACTATAACATTTGGAATATACTAAGAGAGAATAGCAGAAATAATAAGAGATAGAAGCTAAAAAGGATGGAATGGAGAGAAAGACGGATTGTTTTGTGGACTAATCTTGGCACTCTTTATCTTGTAAACTGATTGCACTGGTCCTAACTGGTAACACACAGAATTGAAACCATTAGCCTTATGACTCATGGGACACTGCAGTGTAATTAGCTGGAAAGACTGTGATTTCAGTCACATGCTAGAAATTCATAGAAATGACACGGAGAGGTTTATGATGGAGGAAAATAAGCAGAAAACATGTTTTTTGAGATTTTCTGCTTGTCCCTCAGGGCAGAACCGAGAAAAAGGTCAGAATACAGATTTTGATGTCTGTTTTAATTGTCAGCATCTGTGGCATATTTTTATGTCTCTTCCTCATTTATCTTTCTGGCTTTTATGTTAGTGCAGTAATTTTTGATTTGTATTTTAGTGGTTTCCTGGTGGTATGCACCACATCATGACCAAAAAAGAATGTATTTAGAATGTAGGACACACCTGGGAAGCCTAGGGGACAATACATGATTTTATTTCATATAAAAGCCACTATAAAACACACCAAAAGGTTAAATAACCAAGTTCTGACTATTGTAGTTGAATGTTTTGATTTGATCTGGTTCTTGGCCTGAAAAGTTTGAGATCCACTGGTTTATTATTTAATCTTTGAGTGCTGAGAGACTAATGTCTGTTTGCAGCAGCGAAACGGGAATGTTCTGAATTAAATCCTGTGATGAAGTTCCTGGAAAGATTGAGTGTTGATGTGAAAATCACCACTTAGACAACATCAGAGAATGCAGTGAATATGGAAACCAGATGAAATCATTTCCTCTCAATTTCCCTGATTATCTTTCAGGCCTTGCACTCGACGATCCATTCTCCACCAATCTCTGATCAGCCTTACCGGTTTACCCAGTAATGTAGTGTTTTACAGCTGTTCATACAATCTATCATTATGCAGGAAACAGACCAATGATTGGGAATGATTGCCGTTAAATGCCTTAAACCTGTACTTATTGCAGATTGATCAAGGCATGAATTATGTCTTTAGAATTTAGAAATGAGAAGAAGGTCAAAGGCAGGGCAGGATATTCAATGGTGCGCTACAGTAACTCTTAAGTTGCTCTAAGAGAAAATAATAGCATTTTCCTTCTTAAACTGTTTATACATGCTCATATGACTACATTTATCTTCACGGTGTAAGCATCTGTGTGGGCGACTAAATTGAAGTTTATCAATTCACACTTGATGAAATACACTAGAGCATATGGTAGCGGTAGATATTTGTATGCTAATGTTGTGTGTCATATATTCACCTAGTTTCTGGAGGTGAGATGACTGCTATTCATCTTTGAAACAGATGTGAGAATTAAAAATGATCTGATGATATATCAAAGCAATCTGTGCAACTCTGGTCATACCTAGTAAAACATTATACTGTACTTACAGTAAATTACATGACAGTTGTAATTGTAAGAGGAATAAGATGATAAAAGGAAATTCAGAAACTTTTTAATCTGAAATAAACTGGGATCAATCCCTTTTAAATTCACAATTCAAGCCAGGTTAAAACGAGAGCTTTTCAGAAGCAATAAAGTGAATGCCTTACAATTTCCCTGGCCAACCTATAGCATTTATTGCCATAATAGATGCTTCTATCTGGTAACAAATGTACACATTAAATGCAAACAGCATAATTCAGCTTTTATTTCAGTGTGCATGTTGGTGTTTCAACTATGGACACTTTGTACTTTTAGAAAAATCAAATCTTAAAAACACTCATTTATTTAAATCAGTCTACTAACAATTTCCAGCACTCGGTATACATACTGTATAAACGTTTTTGGAATATTATTGCAGACTCCAGTATTTTGCATAATTTTACAAAATTACAGCTTGATTGGAAATATTTTTCATCACAAGCATGCTCTTAACTGAGCGTTTTTTCTCTCCTTGATAGCCGTGTACACAACATTTTGAAAAACACTTATTAGTGGGAAAAAAATCAAAATGGTCTATTTTGATAAAAGTCAACTTCTGGTACATAAAAGTGACCATATTAAAACAAGACCCATGCATGTTTGTGTGAGTGTTAATGGATTTGCTTTTGTCATGCTGGCATCCGTCCCTACTCCTGAATCGCAAAGTAATGTCGAATGAATGAGCAATGCCTCTCCTCACACCTCCCATTTCTTTCTCTCCCTTCCTCATTTCTCACT
Source organism: Beaufortia kweichowensis (assembly GCA_019155185.1). Taxonomy (NCBI): domain Eukaryota; kingdom Metazoa; phylum Chordata; class Actinopteri; order Cypriniformes; family Gastromyzontidae; genus Beaufortia; species Beaufortia kweichowensis. The sequence continues at coordinate 11,813,650 of CM032801.1, read as the reverse complement.
TCTTGTCTGCCAGGCACGTCCCAGCTCTGCAATAATCCCTCAACTGTCTCTGTACACCACCAAAAATAACCTGAAAAAACACAAAGAATAAGACTTATAGTGGGAGGATGCACAAAGCAACAGAGACAGAAACTTCTTCAAATTGTGAAGGAAGACTGTAAACACGGGGGTCAGTGTGCTCCAGATTCCCTTTATGTGTTTGTGTGTGTGTTCATTTTCTTTGTGCTTTGTCATATTTATCACCATGCCTGCAGCTTGTCAGCACAACACACCTCCATATTGCCATTAGGAAGATTAAACTGTACCGCTTTTACATAATTACTGTTTCAACAATGTCAGCTCTTTCCATACAGTACTCTGTCTAGTGCGTCACTGGCAGTGATGATCTGGTGTTACACACTGGACTTGATCATAGAGTTGTCATGTCTTGTGTCTGTTAGATCGCTCAGTGGTCACATTGCACCTTTGGCCCCCTCAGATGCTCTGGGAGGAGACTGTAAAGACTGATCTGCAGTCAGTGGTCCGTATCCACGGTGTAGTCTTAAAACACAATAGGCAGGGGTCATAAATCAGCATCGGAACAGATCATCTATCTTATCATTTGGTCTTGGTCTCTGCTGTTTATTGTTTTTATTGGGCATATAGGACTACCGCACACGCTTTTGTGCCATCAGTTGGGCTGGTAAAAATATTGAATATTTACGCGGTGTTTGAGATGATTTTGCAGTATAGAATATTAAAAAGCATTTTGAATACAAGCATTTCTGGATTTCACATTAGTTCCCAAGACTTGTCAGGATTGGAGTGTTAAAAATGTTACTAGAACCTGCATTAAAATGTCTTTTATTTAAGCTTTTGAATATGATTATAGCTGAAAAATATATAATAAAGAAAAAAATACCCCATAATGTATTCACCCTGATGCCATCCTGATCCTAGGTGTATATGCCTTCCTTTCTTCAGCTGAACACAATCAAAGTTATATTAATATTTTTCCTACAGCCATTGAATTGTGTCTGCGCTTTTCAAGCTTTTAAAAGCACATCCAATGGGCTAATACATGTTTTCTGAAGCAAAATGATTTGTTTGTGAGTGCTTATTCTGTGATTGATATGTCATGTTTAAATGTAGACATAAAGTGGACCTTAAATAATGCCAGCTCCATGTTCATAACTTGACATTTTATTGGTTCTTGTGTGTCTTGAGAATATGTGTTTTGTCACAGGCACATATGACAGCTAGTCATGAGTTGGGGAGGTGGGTGAATAAATTATGGGGTAATTTTCATTTTTTGGTGACTTATTGATTATTTTTTTATTTAGACATATACTTTTAGCTGTATTGTCCTGCCTAGAGTAAAATGTATTTCTCCACTGTTTTAATGCATGCTGTTGCATGACAAATGGAAATAAACATTTTCAAGCGACAAACACTTTCAGTATCATGAGAGTTTGTTAATCAGCATGAAATTGGAAAAAGACCATAATGCGATAGACCAGTGTTTCTGAACTGCAGGGGGTCTGTAAAATCATTATAAAAATGTGTAAAATATCAAAGTGGTATTTGCGCCTTATTCTGACTAAATCAAATTTTAATGATATAAAAAATGTATTCTGTGATAAAACTAACAGGTGTAGACATTGTATTTGTTTGGATGATTTTTGCAAAGCACTTGTTAAATTGACAGCACCACTTGTATTGTGACTGGTTGAACGCATTTGTCAATTTCTCATATCAAACAAGCACTTATAAAACGTTAAGAACCTCTTATGTAGACCAACTGGACAGAAATGTCCAAATATTTCCCATGGGTTGTCATTACTTCTCCGAGATCCATCTCCTAATGTGTCTCTCCACATTTCAAATAGCCTCATATGTTCCACAATGCATGTATTTATTGAACAACCTGGTTCCTGATAACTGCACATGCACTCGTACACAAACAACCATGCAGTTAGATAGCAAGCTGTCAAGCAAAACGTCTGTCATTATCACACCATCAGCTCTTCTCCCCTTGTCAAACAAGTCTGAACCTCAGTGTGTTTGATTACGGCTCTCATCACACTCCAATGACTACAGTACTCGCCTGAGTAATGCTGCTGCTGCTCTTATCAGTTTCTCACTTTTTATTATTGACAGGAGCCTTCTGCTTCCTTATTAATACTCCACTAGTTGAATACAACTTTGTGGCCGGTTTAAAGGGAAGCTTTGTGGGTTATCGTCTGCCTGTGCTTTCTCAAAGTTCCGCTTGACAGACAGTGGAGTTCTTCCCCCAAGATGCAGAGACACTTCCCTGGGGAGAAGAGCGGATTGAACAGGTGTTTCTGTCTACTGATGTTTCTCCCCAGAGATGAAAAAGACCCTGGCACTTCTGCTCGCACCCTGTCAGTACAGATCTGTGTCCAGCGGTGGCAGGAAGGCCGGTTGGGGCGCAGATGGTGCTGCTGGCTTTAGTGTCAAAACCTAAAAAGGTGACAGACACTCTGTCGCCTAAGCATCACCTGGGCTATCGGAGACAGGAAGATCAGTGCCGTATCCAGGATTCCAGATGCTGACTTCAACAAACCATGGGAATTTAATTTTCCGCTTGCGGCTGAGCAGCATGTTAAAGGTGCTGTGAGTTATATTTTTATGAAATAGGACACAGGAATATCCCTCGTACCTGACAGACGTCACTGAAATGGTGTCTTGAAATATCACTGTTGTCTCTGTGACGGCCCCAGACAGTGAAATGCAATCAAAAATATGTCCGCAGGCCGCGGTCGAGCTCTTTGTGTAGCCGATCGGAGCGTTATGAGGCTCTTTTACTTTTCAATCATTTTGTGGGTTTACAGGGCAGGGCATAAATGCTTAGCAGAAATCTGACAGTTTGTCATTTGTTAGTGTGTCGTATGAGAATGATACTGTGAGGTTCAGTCACCCTGAATAAAAGACACAAGCAAAGCTATTGTGCTGATTCCCTGTAACTACAAGCTTACTGAATGATTCTGTACATAAAATCGTTGGGTAAAGCGCTTACAGCTGTGTTTTATCATATCAGATAATCATTTTATCGAATAAGGAGTGGAACTCAAAGCACTGAAAAGCATGCATTTGAACTATAAAGTCAAAACATTGACTGTTGATACAGGATTTGACTGCCATAATACGTTATAAAGCAGTTCAAGTTTTGAAAGAGTATATTTTTGTAAAACTTTTTTAATAAGCCAAATAAAATTGCAATTGTATATCAGTGGATAAATATTTGGGTCTGTTCCGCCCTTGAGAATGCAGTCGTGCTATGCCATCATCTGCATGCTAGGATCCGCTATTTCATATCAGTTATAATCGAGACTAGTCCTTAATAACATTTAAGCCCTCGAGGTGCCCAAAAATATTGTTTGTGATACAATATATGACTCTATAAAGATTTTAGACTTGACTATTGGAAAATTAAAGCATACTTTTTTCCATAATGATAAATTTAGCAGCTTTTGATATCACACTATTACTATATTACATGTTTTCTCCTTTGAACTTTGTATACTGACAGTAATACTGACTTAATATAGTTAGTAAGGGTTCAGAATGTTTATTCATTTGACATTTAGCAGACAGTTTTCAAGGTCACTTAGAAAGCATGAAATTATATGTAAGAAAGTGATAAATCATTTGAAGTAAACGATATAAGCGGTGACGCAGAGCACGAAATTAAAAGCAGTGTAGGTGCAAAGCTGTAAAGAAGGAAATGGCTTTATTAAATGATAGCAGATAGTAGCTTTCAAATAGATATAAAACAACGCTGGCTGAAACACAGCTCTTCTGTAAACAAGACTAATTGGTAAACTGTACCTTAGTTTGAAGCAAATGGTAGAAGCAATTATCATTTTAAATGGCCACATCTATAAGTCTAGTGTATATAAAAGTTAAACATTATGACCTGGTTTCACAGACAAGATGCCTGGTCTAAGACTAAAATGCACGTTTAAGCTGTTATTCCATTCCATTGCAAAATCATCCTTATTTATTTAAATATTGCGGGTGGAAACGAATATCACATGAGACACATTTCCCTTATTCTACAGTCAATCATACTCCATTCTTTCTGCTTGTTTTACTCCTGCTTTGACCTTTCTTGTCTACTGAAATCTCCATAATTGATTGTGTGTGTCTGTTTGTTTTCCTAGCATTGGTAGGTGGTGTTTTTCTCCAGTTCCCTCACGGTTTGGCCCTTAATGAGTGCATTCTTTGTGTCACATTTGCGTGGGTTTTCACTGTTGTCAGAAAGTCCCCTTGAGGTGAGATCAAACTAGGCAGAAAAACACAGTGGCCTTCAAAAGTTAATGCTTGGCAATTTACTCAGCCATGAAAGAAGAGCACAAGGGTTATTAGTGAGAGACTCTTTTTCTCTCAATCTCTCTCTTTTCTCTATAAACACTTTTAGTCTTTGTTCTCTTTCTTCCCACATCTTGGTCTTCTCCCAGTCCCTGTACGAGTTTTGTCTGTGCCACTCCGGGAAGCCATATTTAAGAAAGTCTGGCGATGGGAATGTGCCAGCTGCTGCAACAGTATTATAATTTCTCACTTTCCCTGTCGATTCAAAGACAGCACTAATAATTCTGCCAAGTGTCCCTGCAGTGGCGTACGGCTGTCCCCAGCAGGATGCGTATGGGCGGGTATGTTAAGACATTACGCTCTCTATTCATCAACACCTGATGAATCTGCCAGAGAAACACACCCCCAATGACACACTTTACCTTACTATTTCTCTGTAGCTCTTTCTCTCGCTGACTTGGCTTTCTCTATCAAATCCCCCTCCCTTTCCTGGACGATGAATTGTGAAACATTCATGCAATTAATGACACAGGAACTTTACCGTACAAAGCCAAACAGACATTGCTTGCCAGTGCGGTCCATTAAGAAGCTCTCACAGATGCGTGTCTTTTATGGTGACGAATAGAGATCGCTTTTATTTTGTGTTGCTTGTTCAAATTAAGCAACACATCATTTACACGGCTGAGATACAAACATTTTTAGAAGTTAGGAACCATTTTTTGAAAGAGATTTGGACAATAATAGCTACCAACATTAAATGATCTTGTTGTTGCATTATAGCTGGCCAATAATAATAAATATTACATGGCTTACCCCACATGGCTAAATCATTGAAATTATTGATTTATATACATAAATGTATACTATACCCAATTTGTTATGCAGTTGCAAATCACCTGCACAGAATGACAGTTTGTCATAAACACGGACACTTTACACTCTTATCTGTTACCGAGCCGGGTCGCTGCAGGATAAAACTCCAGATGAAGGTACGGAGGAGTTATTTGGGTCGGTCTTTAATATTGAGTGGAGTAGCCTGAGCTTACACTGCATGACCTCTCTGCACACCCATCTTTAATTTGTCCCCCATTCTGATCCACAGGGACCCTGCGGTCTTCCGCTTCTCCTGAACTCATAAAGGACTTAATTGAATCCATCATTGGCTTAATTGCTTAAATGAAGTGCTTTATCTATCCTCGGCCTATGATGGGATTCTTTGCAGCAGACACATTTGAGTTCAGGGTAAATATGCTCAGACAGAAGCTCTCTCATCAAGCTGAGGATGAAGTCATTATTGTTGTTGGGTTATTCAGAGTGCAAAAATCATATCACTTTCTTTCCTCTGTGTTGCCGCTGGTTGCCGAGTGGCACTGAGCACCACGCTGCGGAAACTGCCCCCCCCTCGAGCAACTGACTGCTATTAAAAATGCATCATTGCCATTTTGGTGCCACTTAGGTTATACATGCAGGGCTGAGCTGCTCATTGCTTAGTGATTCTTAGAAGGTTGAATCTGTTTTTAGATTCAGCTGTCATCTGATAAGCAAAACAAATTAAGTTTTAAAATAACTTACCAAGTGAACTTGCAAGGCAACTGTGGCCTTTTTTTTGGATACTTTTGTGTGCAATTATAATTGTTTTCCATGCAAATTTTACTTGATAACTAAGTTTGAACATTTTAAGGGTTGTTTTGTAACTAACTAAATAAACATGTAATCACAAATTGTATTGCGTTGGGCTATGAATCTGTAGCAGGTGCAAAGTAATTACTTGCCACATGGTTGAGAATATTGTGAAATAATTAAGCACAAATACTGTCCAGGCATTCTTTCTTTGAAATGCCAGTATATTTAATGGCAACCTCAGAAGTCTAACAGGTCTTATTTATTTATTCTCTCTCTCTCTCTCTCTCTCCCTCCCTCACCTGCTATTCACTTTGAGTGAAATACTGTAGCATTTGTTACACAGATGTGACCAATATGGAAATTCAGCATCAATTAGAGTTGCAGGCGAGCATGCCAAATTGACTGACAACACTGCTAAAGCAATTTGGAGGCCAACTGAATGCATCTTCGAGTTCTCAAAGGCAGTTTGCTTTGGCGGGTATTCATTCTGGGCCCAAGATAGATTCTGACATTATTAGGTCTGCCTTTTGATTTCCAGCAGGTTGCGCTAGGTAGGATAAATATTAAGATTTGGCTGCTACAGCTGTGGAGTGTCGGCTGAATTGGTAGCAGGTATAAATAAAACTTTAATTTAGATTGTTTGTTTGATGGTCAAGTGTGTTTCTTCAACTTTCAGTAGTCTTCTGAAAATAGAGACAATACACATAGTGAAAACAAAGTTGTTAACATTTAAACTTATCTTTCATTATTCGTAGTCCTTATTCATCTCATTTTAAACCTGTATATGACTCTTATTTGTGGAACACAAACGAAGAATGTTGTTTGGTTCCAAAGCTCTTAAAAATATCTTCTTTTGTGTTCTGCACAAAAAGAAAGTCATATAGTTTGAGAATAGCATGAGGATTAGTAAATGATGAAAGAATTTTCCTTTCTGTGGAAATTATATTATATCTTAAAATTGTCTCTTTCAGCTTATAATGAGGGGATAATTCATGTTCATACCTTAATGTAATTTGACTATAGATCTTTTTTTAATGGTTATGAAGATAAGAAAGAGATAGAGAAAGATCTGAATACAACCAAAGCCAGATTTAAACTGTGCTAAAAACAAGCTAGGTCAGATCTCTGTATAGTTATAGCATTGTCTGTATATACATTTCTCCACAACATTTCCACAACTTAAATTTTAATTGCACTTTTTAATTTAATTGCACAAATTTGTTCTGTTCCTTTCAAAGCCTCCCACCTGGTGTATATTTATATTTAGCATTAAAGGCGTGGCGGTCTGTCTGTGTAGTGTCTCCTGCTTTGAAGGGCAGTCGTGTGTCAAAGGGTCTCTATGGGGTCAGCAGGAGCTTTTCATCCCTCAGAAGATGAATATCATGCTTAATTCAGCATTTTACATCTTTGTCAGCGCTTCAGCATCCATCTTCTCTCAGCCCTGGCTCTTTAAATCAGTTACATCAAATTACCTGATGAATTCTGGCTGTGATTTTATGTTCTCCAAATTGGTTTTGTCTTCATGACATATGTGACAGTTCATGTCAAGACTACAAGCGCCTCACCTATTGGTTTAATAAACCAATTGATCAAACAAAAAGGTTTTAATATCTCTAACACAGTCTGCATTGTTTGTGTGTAGCGTTTTAATTAAGCAATATGTGAAGAACATACTTTTTATACTCAGAAATGACTGCAGTGTCAGTATGTGTGATGCAGAAGGCAGATATATTGCTCTGGCCACTCAGTGTTGTGCTTATGGGATGATGGGTGACAGCTCAGGGAAGATTTTTGTTGAGGAGTAATTGCTCTCAGTCTCGCTGCTGCGCTGTAGAAGATCCATATTCAAATAAATCATGTCGGGATTAACCGGCTCCTCCTCGGCACAGTGGGAAAGCGGAAGACGAGGGGATGAGACTCGTAGTAGGTAGCATGTACTGCTGTTTGTGCAGGTGGGACTTTGTTTGTACGTACTTGTGCGACTTTCACTCAGGCTTTGGTTTCACTGGGGGCCGAGTGCTAAACGTGACCTGTCATTTTTAGGAAGTGTGAGTGACAAGCCTTCATCTTTAGATTGCCTGTAAGTGGTCTGCCTGCAGAGAAAACACCAAAACACTGTGTACCCACAACTGAGTTAAAGCCATTTAAAATGGCACCAATGCCCACACACATGCATAACATGACACATATATGTACACGTGCACATATCTACACGTAGGAAGGGGTGTGCTGGGACTAATGGGAAATGCATTGTGCCTTTTGGAAAATTGGACTGCCTGAAAACATCAAACATCTCCACAACCCCAAGCTCATTATCTCCAGCCCCGGCACGGCTAAAACTCTCTAAAACGAAAGAAAATCCTTCTTAAAAACATAACCTTGAGAGAGACACATTTCCTTGCAGAGCTACCAACATGACGGATACAACACCAACATGACCGTGTTGACCCACACAGCACGTTTCAGGCAAGAGCGAGAGCTAATAGTGATGTTTTTTGGGGGAACTTTCCGCACAGAGCCTTCAGTACTCGGAGGCTACAGTACAATCCCAATTTACTCTAATGGTTCCAAATTGTCCCCTCTTGTGAACTGACGGTGCACATCGGCAGCAGACATTGGGGAAGGATTTGTGAATTGTGACCGGGGCTAGTTGTCACAGGTTTTAGTAAGTTAGTATAAAACAAAACAAGAAATGCATGACGACTAATTTTACACAAACCTGATATTTATTAAAAAGACAATTGTCCTGAGAACACTGTTTAGCCTATTGTTAAAATCCTAGTTGGTGTGATTTTGTGTTCACTTGTGTGCCAACATTGTATAGCAAAAATATAATATTACCGCAAATTTATTTTTAATGCTATTTGAGGAGTTAATGTTATTTACAAAACCACTTCTACTGAAACACATTTGTGTAACTGAACTTCTGACTCTTTGTATTTACCGAGATATTGGGCTCATGACAACCGCATATGACAGTTAGTCATGGTCTTCCCTGTGTGTCAGCAGTATTTCCCTGTTCACCAAGAACAATGTCACCCTTATCAAATATCACAATAAATTTGGTGACAATAGAGATGGTTGGAACGTTTTTACGTTTAACATCATCTCATTGTGATCATATTTTGCCTGTTTACTGAAGAATAAACACTTTACAAACAGCAGGCGCCGCACAGATGCAGCCTGAATTTGTCTTTCATATTCTTAAAACAGCTGAAATGTAGTTTTTCCATGAATAATGCAATGACATTCTTCTCCTGTGGACGGTTATAAAAAAATGCATGAGGCATCTCTCTGGATGAGTCGAAAAGCTTTTGTTTAAATCTCATTGTTTGGAGGTTAAATCTCCTCCATCTCACAGCCCAAATGGATAGCAGCATGATGGGTTTGGTGAGAGCCAGCTCGAGGTCTGCTCTCATTACTGTTCATATGCTATCTCGTACAGACGCACAGAGAAGACCCCCACTTTCCTGTCCCCTACAGTGAGCGGCATGATTTGGATCAGAGCATATTCAATTACTATGAAAATCTTTGATTTGAGACGTAATGCGCAAGAAAATTGCTTCTCCTTGGTTGCTAGATGGAGAAGCCTTGCTTTCTGAGACGGTCGCATGCAGATAAACACAACGTCGCAAAGCCACCCCCGTATTCTGTTTTTACAGATAGTCAAACCTTACACGAACATGTGTACGTGACATAGATTCATTTTGTTTTAACTCTGGCACATACAAAATCAATATAAAGAAAGTGTGCGCACACTTGCATGTACCTAACCCCGCAGATATAGCAATAGACTTTGTCATTTGGAAATCCCTGGGGCGCAAACCATGATAATAAGTTTGTCTCTGTCTCAGCCTTGGTGTTCATTATTGTTTACATTTGGCTAACATGCCGTTTGCGGGCAGAGAGTATTTCTCTTATGTAATTTAGCTCATTAGTTGGTGATGGGAGAGGAGAGACGCTTCAGACTTTCAGAATTAAATGCTAAGCAGGACTGAGAAGAAAGAATCAGTGATGCTTAAAGCAACAAGGCTGACACAAAAACCAGGGCAACCAGATAGGTGAGATGCTCTGCTTGTTTTCTGCTATGCACTGTGAACTATACATACATTTTTTTCGTTGAGCATTCTGCAAATGAGCTAATGAGATGAAATAGGTGTCTTAGATTGAGAACCACTGGTCTGCGCCGCATTGTTTGAAGGTTTTTCAGTTAAATACATACACTTCTTACAAATACATACAATTGTTAGCTGTATGATGAAATAAATGAGGGAGTATTTGTGAAGATCCTCAACATTTACAGTCAGGCGTGGCAGATATGATGTATATTTAATTATGCTTGCATATATACAAATTTGATTAATACTGTTGAATTTGCTTCTTTGTTGCAAGCTTGTTGGTAAATTATCGTAACATTCGTTTTAGGGATTTGAAGGCATCCCATGCCAGGAACCAGCATCCTGATAGTATTTTCGGGTGACCAGCACTGCATTTTTTAAGCAGGGTAAGCAGATAAGGGGCCAAGACACATCATGGGTTGGACTGAAACCTGTTTGGATCATGTGCACCATTTACTGTGGCATCACTCCAACTTACTTGTTGATGTAGCACTGGAGTATGGAAATATAACAGTTATGCCTTTTTTGGAAGTGTGATTAGTTGATTTGGCCTGACTACTCTAGATATCTTGATTTGCCAGGGTGGTGAGGTGTGGGTCTAACCTTGCACTTAAGCTCTCCAAACTGGCTGGAAGAGGAAAGTGTGCCCTAGTTAAAATTTTCCATTAGGAAATGTGTGAAAGAGAAGCAAGGAAGCGCTGTGTATGAGAGAATAATATATCTTTGCATTACCATGACCTCTGTCACCTGCAACAAGTGTCAATTCAATATAAAGCTTTCTTTATGGCTGTGCATGAGGCCATTGAAAAAGAAAAGTGGTTTCCTGGAAACGACATATTCATCCTTACATGCATATATCTGTAAACACGCTACCCACCCACATATGTCTTTAGTGGATCAATGTGATTTTTTTCAAGTCTCCGGGTGGGATTAGTTACAGATAATGGGTTTCTCATCACTGCGATAGATACCTATACATTCATGTTGGTTGTGACACAGCTCACTAATAATGTGTGGGTTGCAATAAAGGCTCTGGATCTATCCATCTTCTCCCATTGAGTTTTTTCACAAACAAAGCTGATGTTTCTAAAGCCTCTGTGTTTTTCTTCTCTCTGATCCTATAGATGTATGTGTGCATGCTCCATAATGGTGTAGTTATGACATCTCCCACTGGACCCGTGATAAGCAACCAAACCTTGACCCCTTTACTTCTTTCTCTTCTTTCCTCTTACACTTTCATCTTCCCAACACCATGCAATACCTGTTTAGAGTGCATAAATGTGTTACATCCATTCAGTTGGTGTCCTTTGCTTGTGTTCCCAGAGAAAGGTACAGTCTTACATCCATTATGTATGAGGACATATACCTATGTAAAGTTGCATAAATCGTTTCATTCATTACATGTGAGCATTTTTATGTATGTAAAGGTGCATGACATCCATTATGTATGAGAGTAATTATAAAGGTTAATGGACAGCCTTACATCCATTAAATATTCAAATATTTGCCTATTGCTTATGAATCTACGTTCATATGAATTGTGTTTACATAGTGTACATTTTTAATTTATTATTTAAAGATCGACAGGTAATTACTGTTTGTGTGTACTGTACAGTATGTATGATCAATATTTGTGGCGATAGTTTTGATTGTGATTCTTAGCTGCATTATGCAGTGCATCATAAAATTAAAATTATTTTTGCTCAAATATATGTAGAGAGATAATGCTGCGTTCACCAATTATGAAATGAATATGAAACGCTTTATTTTGTTCTCTTGTCATGTAGTATTTACATGTCTAAAACCGTTTGAATGTTTGGTGTTAATACTCACTCACGCATTGATGGTATCTGTGGCTTTCTGAGCTAACTGCGTATAGCCTTTTCTATTTTTAGACACCCCCTCGTAATCAAAATTGGCTTCTCTGTTGTGGAGATGACAAAGACCCTAGAGCCCATGAGTTTACCTACAGCCGCACAGATAGGAGCAGTAATCAATAAAGTCCTCAGGTTCATCTTGCAATTTGTTGGTGATAGTATCATCGAGGTAGTTAATAGTTATGGCACTCTCGGTCAAATAAAACATTATTCTCTGGCTATAACATGTCATCTTGCACATGATGCTGCAGTAAATAATTCACATGATGTTTGACCTAGAGTTGACCTTAACTGGCCAATTAAAAATTCATTGGTGAGTTTCATTCATTTGTCATTGACTTCATCGATAACTTCATTTGCTTTTCTAGACCTTTGAATACATCAATAACTAACTTCTGCTTTAATAGCATTGATTACCCCACGGATGCGCTAATTAAATTATCTGTGATCTTAATAACATTAGATTATGTATGTTGGAAGTATGTAACCATTTACTGTGTCGTGGGATCTCTTTCTCTGTCTTGCTCTCACTCACACTCTTGTTCTCTCTCTCTCTCTCATTAAGTCAGTGGCCCTCAACCGCTGGGTCTGAACAGGTCGGTTCTTACAGCATGGGAAAAGGCCATCCTAAAACCAAATAATAAAGTGTAACTAACCATATAATTGGCTTTAGATAGAATAGCAAAATAAATAGGCTTATCAACTTTTAAAGGGGGGGAGAAACACTTCATATATCAGAACATCAACGGCTTATACTGTTCTTTGAAATAGCCAAAGAGCTTTAGTAATGTCACAGCCATCAGTCATGATATGCTGCTTGTTATTCAGTGGCAGGTGGTAGTAGGAGGAAAGACATTCTCATTCTTGACAGAATATAGTACGTCTCTTAAAAATGAATTTTGTCTGGATTTAAAAACACTAGCATATAGCTCATTATAATGCTCTTTCATTTATCATCTTTATCATTTCTGAAGACACGGTCATGCTTTTTCTGACCATCATTCCTCATGTGGCCTCTTACGGTGTATGTAAAGGCTTGGCTTCACCTCATTTACCTGGCGAGTAAAAAAAAAAAACCCTGAAGAGTTAATGACTTGAAATATATGCTGGGGTAACATTGGATCAGTGCCTTCACAGTATGAGCCGCTTCAGCTGCCGCCATCTGATTTTCTTATCAGATTTACCCAGTTAATCAATTCCCACAACAAAAATACTTCTCAAGCAGGAAGTGAGTAATAGCGCGGAACGATCCCTTCGGTGTGATGTAACCATGAACCTCTCAGCGCTCCCCTGGGACAGAAGTGACCTTGAGAGTCTGCCATTGAGTGTTTGGTAAATGGAGATGAAAGGAGAGAGAGACTGAGAGAGCGAATGCAGCAGTGTGGACAGAAGCCTATTGTTTCCTTTATTAGTATCATATAAGAAAAAAAGGATGAAAATAGAAGTTGTGTTTAAGATCTCAGAGAGCATAACATTGACCTGAAATGTGTTGTGATCTGATCACTCAAAACCTTTTCTGACCTCATTGCATTTGTAGTGTAATGCCTCACGGACAGCAATAAAGGATTGCCTGCTCACCTGTTAATCATCTGTGCTAAAGCAAGAGTTGTGGTCAATACATATACAAGCTTCACACATTATCTTCAAATGTGTCTCCTGTGACCTGTTTGAATTGTAAGGGGTTTTATGACCACATACAAACAGAGTTTTCCGATGATTCTTTCATTTGGATTAAGTCAAAGTCACCCTCATGTCTACAGTGCTTCATACAATACAACTTGTTTCAAAGCAGCTTTGCAGTAGAAAATAACTGCATGTTTTATAGTATTAATAGTGATAAATGTTGACCACTTTATGCACTCAATGACCACCACTTTTCAGAGATAACAGACAATAATGCCAGTTCAAATGTTTATTCAATTCTGTTCAACCGTATCAATGATGAAACAAGTCAATTATATCGATTATAAAGCAGCTTTGGACAGAACTGTGGTGTAATCATCCAGTTCAATTCAGTTCAGGTTTTGCTGTGATCCAATAATGTCTGCGGAGTTAACGAAATATAATTTAATAAATAATAACTGCAATTTTTAGCAGAATTATCTTTGAATGTGAATGATTTACATGCGTCACTGGTGCATGAATTATGTTGTTTGGATTTTTTAAAATTGTCTTAAAGCTACACATAACCTGCAAAGGTTTTTTTTTTCCATCATAGTTCACTGACAGCTGAGTAGGCAGTCCAACAGATACAAATATCTGTTTTGGACATTATTCGCACCTGAATTTAGTCCTTTCAATCAGATTACCTATTACAGATCTCCAGATGTGCATGAGACTATTGCTACTCTCCCTGTATTCCAATGTCTACCTCCCAACCCCTCATTCTGAATGTGTAATCTTACTATGCTAAATTCACCAAACTTACTGCAGGCAGGGTCACTGTCCATTGGCGTAGCAGCGATCAACGCACCGTAATATCTCTACTTGACCGAGCACATTATGGCCCGGAGCGGCGGTTTGTAGCATTAACAGCTTCTGATTTTTGTTGGAGCAACACTCTGGAACATTGCCCTTACAGTGAATGAAGATTTCTTGCTGCTGTTCTGTCCGATTTTCTTATCAAAAAATAGACCCGGGGCAGGAGAGGAGTGATAGTGTAGAATGATGCTGCAGGGCTGATGTAACTCTGAACCTCGTAATGTTCCCCTAGAGCAGCGCTGACCTTGAGAGTCCTTTCTGACTCGATATTCATCCATAAGCCACGAACAGCAGGAGGGAAAGAGAATAAAACCGAGGGAGAGAAATATGTGTCTTTCAAGCAGCCTGTTGTTTGTATATTTACGGTGCGTTTACACGACAATGATGTACTTAAGGTGTAAAACTTGTTGCTTTTGAAAGGTTTTATACAGTTTTTTTCATACAGATTCTTTACATATTTAACTTTTAAGGGAGCTAAATAGAGTCCTATGTCTAAGTCTAAAATATAAGCTGTTAATATAAATATAAGGAGTAACTTGCTATTGTGCATCTAAAATATAAACTTTCATATAATATGATCAATAATTATAGTCCTCAATACATTGATACTAAAGACTAAATTTGTAAGTGTACGAGAAATGTAAAAGGATTGAGGAAAAGAGAGAGAGAGTTCACATACACTAAAAAGTATCTTTAGTTTGTTTTGTTGTCTTTGTGTTGTCTTTCTTAACACTTTAAGCCCCTCAGATGATTTAAGTGTTTTTCCTTCCATCACATGATGATATAAGGTGAACAGACAGTAAATAAGTTGATTTAGACAGGAAATAGACTTGTGCTTTATGGTGTTATCTGTAAAATACATCAGTAAAACCAGCTATTAAAACACACACAACAACACACAAAACAGAAAAAAACCTGGCGTTTTACTGGTATCTTTCTGTAATCCTACTTTTGGTGTATATCAGTTTAAGAGGAAAGATAGACAGGATGTTAAGCACAGCTCAGACGTCATAATGTCTAAAATAGTGTCTCTTTTTTCTGTGTTTCCATTTTTGTGGTTGTGTATAGATTACACAAACACACTTCTTCTATTGACATTACCTCCATGGTAACAGAAAAGCCTTTTATTTTTATCTCTTAATGTCTGTTTAATTCGTTGTGTTGAGCCTGCTGTAGGCAGGGTCATTGTACCAAGTTAAATGTAATCACAGTGCCAAACAGATGCAACTTTCTCTCCGCAGGGAACTGCCTTACCGTACGTCTTTACTGATAAGACTCTCTAGAGAGAGACTTTTGCTTGGGCAACAGTGTCTGTCCTGCCAAATAACAAATCAACATACACTTAACAGTGTAGCTGAGAAGTCGTGCCCATGTTTTCAGCAGTACAGGTTTGAGATGAAAGGGTGTCTGGGTTTGCTTGATGCAGGTTTTTTTGTTGTCACAAAAATGTAATATATGCGTTTTTGACCCAAACTCGTTGATTCTATCACAACATGAAATGATTACAACCTGGTGAATTTCCAGTGTTTCTATGTCAAAATTAAAACGTACCCCAGGTAAAATGTTAATGAAAAGAATTGGAGAGATCAATTTAAAATGCATGAATGCTGCATATGAAAACCTTTTGATATGAGATTGAATGGAGGCTTGTGAGGAATTTTACAGCCTTGATAATGTAATTTATGAAAAGTGAAGATTGAAAAGTGAAGTTGGCTGGTACATGGAATGTAACATAGGAATATAATCAAATCATAGCAGATTACACACACACACACACACACACACACACACAAACACAAACATATGTGTTTTTATTTTCTTCTTGAGGAGAACCTATGGTGCCATTAAAAAAGGTTGCTATGGTAATTCTTCCCTTTAATGGACTTCTGGAGTGTGGAGGATGAGGCCGTGACATACTTGACTTTTTATGAGTAACTGATTGTGACCGTACTAGCTGTAGAAATTGATAATGCATCACTTCTAAGCATGTTGTAGACATCTGTACATGCAGTGTATGTGTGCACTATTACCATAGCATTGCTGTACGGCTTGTTCACAGGAGCCAATAGTTTTTTCCACCTTTGAGCACTTGTTAACACCCGCGCTTTGTGTTTATTTTCAGCCTTGTCGTCTTTCACAGGTTGCTCCTTGACAACTGTGTTTTTTTCAACACTTTTTTTAAGACATACATTGTGCTAAGAAGAAAGAGTGAGAGGTAGTTTATTTAAAAACTGTATCCAAAGTGATGTAGACCTTAATTTAGTTTCCTGCTGATATTTATAGTACATGTTTTTAAAGCTATAGTTTTACATTTAAAATCAAACCAAAAAGCAGTTGGACAGGCACGTAGGATGTAATTAAATTCTCAATTTGGCACTGATAAACTCTCACAGTCAGGTTCACAGGTTAAAATCACAGGTTGAAAGTTAGTTCTTGGAAAATGCCAGATAGAATAAATCAAAATTTATTGGCAAGTACCTTGATTTTCTGTAAGTTCCCAAGGTTACCAAGTAACCTTGAATGTTGTAAAAAAGATTTTGTGGATTGATGCAAAATAAACACAATTGTATTAATATATAAAATCTATTTTGTATTTAAAAAAAAACATAGTGTTTCTAAGCTTGGGTCATTTGTACTACAGTATATAATTATATTATCTTTGGTATATGTTGTTACTTATTTTCAAAAGAATGTCAAGAAATGCAATACAAGAAATTTTCACAGTAGTTTCATGCGAGTCTGTATCTGTTTTAACATGTTGTTTAGTGTTAATGTGGATTTCTGCTCAGAGGAAAGAACTGTTTCTGTGTCATGATTTTTGTTGTGATGGCTCTGCTGTGTTTCTCAGAAGGTAGCAGCTGAAAAATATGGCTAGCAGGGTGTGAGGCATCGCTGTCAGCCCGCTTCCTAGATCAGGTGAAAATGTTCTCGGCTGAGTACACCATGCTCTGGAGTCTGCCTACTTCACAAGCTGTGGGCCGACCCATACTGTACCAGACAGTTATGGATGAGGTGAGGCGATGTATTGAAGGTGAAGGTCTCAAAGTAAAA
Source organism: Beaufortia kweichowensis (assembly GCA_019155185.1). NCBI lineage: Eukaryota > Metazoa > Chordata > Actinopteri > Cypriniformes > Gastromyzontidae > Beaufortia > Beaufortia kweichowensis. Next base: position 11,796,186 of record CM032801.1, on the reverse strand, counting down.
AGAAAGGAAATTGTCTCATTTCTGAGCTACTGGCATAGCCAAAAGGAATTACAATAATTACATTAATTTATTTTGTTGGATTGATAGTTAGTCATGACACAAACTTACACCGTTGGTTGAGACAATGTTACAGTCTGGGATTGGTTAGGATATGTAGATGAATAGAGCAATGGATTAATAGCACCATATTTATAGTCACAGTTTGTATAATTTTCAGGGTTAATTACTGGAATAAGAGCTTTTTACTCTCGAAAATTGACACGCTTTAGCTTTAACTCACACCTGCTGGATTGTATAAGTGAGAAAAGTAAAAAGGCACTTCATCTTAAACATTAACACTGCAAGATCATTGAAAATGGTCAACTTCAGACCCTTCAAACTCAACGAAAGTATTTTAGTTAAAAAATAATATAACCTAAACACGTAAATACTTATACAAACAAGTATGTACCCAATAGTACGTCTGTGTGTAGGAGTTGCTTCAGTCCTACCCTGAACGATTCTGTGTCTCTGCATTGCCATAGAGGTTGATTATAACTGTCGCTCAGACGTGTGGGAGAGGTTCTCTTAAAAGAATGGTGTTCAAGGCCTGTGGTTGTGAATATAGACCTACAATATGCTTGATTCACTATTTTTTTTCGACCAAAGCTTTGTAAAGTCACCAAACAAACTTTAAAATTGTGGAAATCAAAACATCTTGATAATGTAAGAAGAGACGGAAATGCTGGCATCCTGCAGATGTCTATAACCATTTCTATTTCTTAATACATTTTATTTAGGACACATTTGGATGCTTCCATTAGGATTATCATACAGTATATATGCACATATCTGGTAAAATAAACAAGTTACAATAAATATGAGTCATATGCCCATATGTGTGACTCAATGTCATAAGGAACATGGTTCCTGCATTCCCAGACAAACCAGGGATCTTTAGTTTAATGTAGATTTTCTGCTGCTTGCTTTTTTGAAATCATGGTGTTTTCATGTCTCTGTGTATTTATAGCAACTTCATTGATGGACATCATTACAGTCATACTAGAGTACAGCAAAGGGTTGGGGAATGTACATGATTTGGTTTTATTTACTGTTAGTCTCTTGTGAATTCCTGACCATCCAGCTACAAACCTCAGGATTGAGTCAAATCAGACAAATTGAATCAATACAAATAGGCTGATTCTCTGTAAGAAATATGCACACTAAATCAATTCCCACTATCCCATTTTCCAGATACTCAATTTGCCTTTTGAAGTGCTTTGTGCTGTACATGGACTGTTTTGTCCCCTATGGTCAGTATAAGTGCAGTATCAAAAGGGTTCAAAATAGACCCTTTGTAGTGACGTCTTTGAATTCACATACAAGGAAATCGTTAATATTGGATAGGTGAGTGTTTATCTAGGGATTAAGCTGAGTAGTTTATGCCAACTTCATGCTGCTGGAAATAGAAATTTATTAGTGGTAACACACTGCATAATAAATCACTTAGGAGGGAGGGAAAATAATTATATGCATCACATACACACAGAGTTTGCTTGTAAAATGAATCTTCTGTAGGTTTTTCTTAATCATACTGTATAGTACTTATTCAAAGCAAAACTAGTCTGTATTATTTTCTATGTGTGGTTAACTAAGTGCACATTAATGCTGTCGAAATGAACTAACAACACATACAAAACTTTTTAGTATTACCATCTGACAAATGTACAATGAGATCTAGCATTTAACATGCTCTTTTTTTTTTTTACTGAATTCTGTGTAAGTGGTCTTTGGTGGAAGTAAAAACTGTAAACAATTTGCTTGAAAACATTTTAACACACATCATGTAACAGGACATCATCTAAGCTTGTTTAACAAGCATTTCTCAGACAAGTGCTTGTGACATCGTGTTAATTTGTTTTTCATCATAAATGATATATTCATGCTTGTGTCTGTTTGATATATTCATGCTTGTGTCTGTTTAAGAAATCGATTAGCCAATTAAAAACAACAAAAACACAGTAATTGCAACATACTTAATAGATTTATTTTATTATTTTATAGTCTAGCACAGATCTTGGCAGTTGTTTTTCAGCCTTCATGCAGGAGGTATGTGGAGGAAATTGTTTATTTTAGGGAACATCTGCCTGTTGGCTCAGTGTAGTCTCAAAACAGCTTCTGCTCATCTGCATGGTGCCGATGCTTACCAGTCATTCATTTAAACCGTGCTCGCATGCCTCTTGCTGGCAGGAGATAGAACAATCCCTAGAGTAAAAACTGATAGATAGGACATTGTTTTTTACCCTGACAGCAATATTTGTGTTTTGACAAGTTTTATGTAAGATTTGCCCCACTGAGACTTTAAAGTCAGAATTGCATTTTTTACAGGTGTGTTTGTGTAGCCTCGATATGAAGGATAGTTTATTTTCTCACTAAGAAGTTTTAGGTGACCTTGTGCTCTGTTCTACTTAGTCCTCCACTTTAGTTGTTTTATTTGTGAGTTTAGATGTATTTCTTGTGTGTGTATTCTCTTAAATCTATGAGAAAGACTGACAGAAAGCCTCTAGGTGTAAAAATGTATTAGGTTTTGTTCCAGACTTTGACAAATTGTATATATTTTTTGGGAATCAAATAAATGATTCATATGTGAAATGGTCATACTGTATGCACAAAACCCCAAAATTCATGATCAAACTGGAAGTCACAAAGCTGTCATTTTTATATAACGTACCATACAAACTTTTTATAGTATCGCTGTCAGCAGTGTACTGTATGATCCAGGAAAAGCATTAATTTCAGAGTTTGCAGTCTGAGATATGCTGTGAAAGTGAATAATGGGCAGCCATGGTGTGCTGAAGTGCTCGCTGACATAATTGCAAGGTTGGAGAAATGCTATAAGGCTGGTTTTAATGTACAGTATGGTTATGTAAGTGAAGCAATGTGGTTGCTGAACATTACCTTTACACTATAAAGTGTTTTGTCAGGTAACACGTAAGGTAAGATGAGTTTTATGTGGCAACAGTTTAATTAACTCGTCCGTTTCTTATTTTTGAAACATGACTGAATCGGCCTTACAACATTAAGACATGGCAACAAAAGTAGCCTTTAAGGCTTAAATAAGGTCAAAAATATACATTTTTATTACTGTAGACATTTATTGTGACACTGGTGCTAAAAATAAAATGTTTTTCTGTTTTTGATGTTTCACAGCAGTTCTGTCGCTTTGTCAGCTGAAGGTCTCGCCTCGCATCAAAATGCATCAATAAATAGTGACATTTATTCCCACTTAGTGTTTTTCAAAAAAATACTAGATTGAAATGATCTTTCAAATGGCCTAATGTAATAGGAAATGCTGTTTGAGAATGACTAAATTAATAAAATTCTCAATCTTTTATCGACTTTCATCAAGGTGCTCACAAAATGTTATGCCTTGTCCTTGGCGATAGCTTTTGAAAACAAATATTGTACCTGCTTTATACGGCCAGTTGTGAAATGCAAAATAAAAGGCCAGTTTAGCTGTTCCCACGAGTGCATTCACAAATGAAGAAACTTTTCTGCTTTCATAAGGCTGTTGATGTAGACAGTTTAGAGAAGATTGTTGTTGAAGATTATGCTGTTTCATGTCTGTTGATCAGCTGTTTTTCCTCTTGTTTTTCATGTTGAATGTGTTGGGTTGTTTGTTTGTGTATATCAGGGGTTTATCTGTACAGTGGCTTGTGCATTGTTTCAGCTCTTATTGTGTAGCAGATAGGTACTGTAATAATACTGTGATATTAATGTCACCTAAATATTTATATGAAGAGGTAGGAATTGTATTATATGTGATCACTTTCATAACATGTGACTTTGGGGTTTGAGAATCAGTGTCTGTAATAGTGTTAGTATAATTGGTGCCTTCAGATCATGCAGTTAAATGGTCTTTAACAACTAAAGTTAATTCAGTCTAATGGAAAAGTTTTGTTGTAGTTTTGCTGTAACTGACTGGTTTAAGTAAATTTCCTTATGCAATTTTAAGAAAACTTAAGTAACATGCAAAAGTATCGTTCTCTACCCTCATGGACACTGTTTGACCTTTGTTTGAGCTAATGGGTCTTCTTTATTTCAAGAGTGGGTGCTTTTCCAAAGAGGATTAACCCTGTATGTTGCCTTTGATAATAAGAATTAAGTCACATTCAAAGATCAGCATTTTCCATGTCTCTGCTGTTTCTGACTGTGATGGAGAACAGCTGGTGTATGGCATAAACCCTCACTGCTGGATGGACCAGCATGAATGTCTCAGAATCTCCTGCCAGAAAGCAGTGGGACATGCTGAGCAATGCTGCCTCATGCACTGAATCCATGTCAACTGTTGGACAGTTGGACGGTAGAGACTGTGTCTTAACTCCATAGAGACAAAAAAGGTAGATCTTTGCTTCCTGAAATCACTTTAGGTTCGACAATGTGCCTGTTAATAACCATAGGGTTATCGAACTGGCTATGGTTGTAGAGGTCTTTAGATTTTTGTATTGGTTTTTGGGCTCTAAAGCTCTAGTACATTAAATTAAGCCACAAGAGGCTGTGCATTACCTGCTGTAAAGGGATGTTGTTAGACATAATGTAAAGCAGAAAACCATTAACCTTTAATACCCCAAACTGTAGTAAAATCATTATAATGGACTGCCTTGAATGGCATATTGCTTTTGTTAAAGTAACAGCAAAAGACATCTGTGTTCAGTAACACATGAACCTTAGTTAATCTAGACAAGTAGACATGATATTTTATTTAAAAGACATTAATAGCTGTGATGAATTAAACGTACAGTCTGTTCAATGGGTTATAATGATTTTTGGCTTTTTCTGTCCATCATTATATTTATTTCCCAAAAGTTCCTGGTGACAAATTTCAGACTATGTAAGGATTTACCATCTCTTTGTCCTCTTTAAATCTCTGTCTGTGATTATGGCTCTAGAGAGGCAGTCTGGCCCTCATACTGAATGAACTTAGTTAAATTACATGCTCCTGGTGTGAGCCCTCATATCAATGTGCTTCCAGATAAATCTAACTGATTGATGCCGTATCCCAACCATTAGTATAACATTTTAGATCAATAGCTTAAGAGTTTAAGACAAAGATTTTCTTCGATTGTACTATGAAAGAAGTTCTAATTGTGATATTTGGAGATTGAGTCCTGCTTGAGAAAATAGCTGGGTAAAAAGCTTCTTGCTGTAACACATTTGGTGTGCGTGTATGCACTGTAAGTGTGAGGAACTGAATGTAGGTGTTAGAGTACTGCGAGAGTCTATAGCACCTGCCAACTGAACACATGTAATATAGGTCACATTTACATGAACAAAAACAGGCCAAATCCATAATTATGATGCACTGACACATGCATGATTTTTTTGGCAGGAGTTATATAATGAAAAAAAAAATCCATGTACAGAACCAAAACCAGTGCTGTTTAGACTGTCATTTTGTTGTTGTTTTGTCTGTCATGATTCAGACATATAATTTTTTTTTTAATACGATCAATTATAAGAAATTATTGCTCAAAACAGTAATGCAGCTATCCACGTCTCATGCTTGAATAGTGGAATAGGTGATTTATTTTTTTACAGGGTCCATCTGCTAGTACAGAATAAGCCTTGCCAAATCACATTTACAGGTGTTTTATTACATTCTGTGTGAACATGATCTACCTCATACAGATTGACATTCCAACACAATCTCTAAGGAATTCGTGCATATTTTACAAGGTGGCTATCCTGGCTAATTCATACAAATTTGTACATTTAAAACAATTTACCTTCTCCCCATTGACACAAGGGTTTGGACTTTATTGTGTGTTTTTAATAATCCCATGTTTTTACATTATTCAGTACAATTATGGTATACATTTATGTTTGAAGAAATGAGATATTGAATCAAACAATATATTTTTCTCCAAAGCCAATTTTTGTGATATCTGTAAATTCCTTCATCTGTCAAATTTCTAAATTATCTTTATCCGGCATCTTTAATTAGCAGATATTTATTAAATGTGATCATTTGAAATCCAACAATCAAGTGATAATGACTGTATTACCATGGAACCAAAGTTCTCCTTCCCGATTCATGGTGAAAGACCAGATCAGGCTGTTCAGGTTGTGCATTCAAGAGAAATGAAAGAAAACTAGCTTCATAAATGTCAAGGGAAATAACAACAGCTATAGTCCTACATCTCTATAGGGAAGGGTGTGTTTACTATGGACCGTAAATAAGAAGAAAAAAGTAAGGAAGACCCAGTCACAATAACATAACTGTCATCTTTTCTGCATAGTAAATCAGTGAAAACATACTGTATGAGACTAAATCCCTGAGAACATACCAGTGGAAACATCGGGAGGATGTTTGGAAATAAAGTCTCATCCAGACATATTTCAGAAAGAAATGAAAACAGAACTGACGGTCGGGACTTGTTAACCATGCAAGAATATCTGCTCTGGCGTTCTTCCAATCTGCAGTATCATTTATTAGGCCATAAATACAGTGCAAATGTGTGCATCAATGCATGTGTGTCAACAGGACGTCATGGTAATATATGGTCACTAATAGGCAGTAAATAGGCAGTGACTCTTATATGAAAGGTCTCTTCCCATGCTGCCACTAGCTTTGATTTAATTATCGAGAAACTCATCGGTTTAAATATGCTCTTGTGTCTGAAGTCTCCCTTCCAACACTTTCACATTTATATTGTTTACCCAGAAATAAATAAACCTTTCCACAGCCACACACACAAATACTCACTGTTATCGATCTGCAGGCGCATGATAGTATTGTAAGGGACCGTCACTCTCATTGTGAGTCAACAAGTCCAGCCTCTTGTACTGGTCTTAAATCGTGGTGTGAGCGGTCTGAATGTGTCTGAGGGCAGAATTCTGTCAATATAACTATAATTTCCAGAAATGGCAATAATGTACAAGCATCTCATACTGAATAAAAAGTTTCCTCTTCCTGGAAATTCCCTTCTGTTTTCTATTGTAACATTTCATAGCTTTTTACACTTTATATCATGCATTTGGTGCTACATTGTAATGGTTTGCAATAACTGAATCACTTTAATACTTCAAAAAGTTATGTATAGTCAAAGTTTTAGGTTGATGCCAATAGCAGAGGGAACGTCATGTGAATGTTGGTCAGAAAGAACATTAGCATTTTTCAGTTTTTAAATATATTGTAATACAGTTCAAATTGATTTTACAAACTCAAAGTATTGTTGTATATTGCGTTGTTTAGCTCGTCACAGGTAGATTATTGCATTTTTCAATATTGGACACCCGTACTACATCCAGTTGTCTAGATTATAATAGATTTGTGTATGAATGCGCTAAATAGTCAGGCGGTGGTTGTTGCTTTTTATAGATGGTTATTTCTGACTTTACTGTGCGTTTTCTGTGCATTAAACCATGCAAACCAAGGTTTAAGGTCATTGTAATTAGTATTGGAAGGGTAATATGATCCATTGATCATACAGTGAATAGCAGCACAATAAACATTACAGAATGGTTGATCTATGGTTAATCAGGGCAAGTGCACAGCATGGGCCTGGATTCTTCTGGAAGAAAAATTATAGACTGGGCCAATGGAGCCCGAAGCCGTTTAGAGGCGTGCTGTAGGACATCTGCATTTCTTCCAGGTATAGATAGATAAATGGTGCTTGAACGTGTGCCCGCACTATAATAAAATGCAATAATTGATCGATTATCAATCAAAGATGCATACAAATGACACAATTAAGTAAGAAGAAAATCAATGTCATTAATGACTGCTTCGTTTAGGTTGAAGGGTATGATTAACACATTGACTGCGAGGCATCCCATGTTCAATTCCTGGAAAAGCATGTTGTGCATTTTTATTAAACTAGCAATTAGCAAGCAGGCATTTGGTTCCATTTTATCTGGTGCTTTGACTGACGTGATTAACTTGACCTGTACAGTGCAATGCTATTTAAATAAAATCTATTCCTTAAACACCATTGGCCTCCGGTTGGTGAAAAAAATTGTTTATAGACAGACAGATAGCAGCAGATGCAGGGTGGGCCGGACCAACAGCGGAGAAGGAATTATAGCACAGGGAGAAAAACATACTCGCTGCAATTTATTTTCACTGGAAGGGGCAGATGGAATGGAAAGCGGCACAATCCCATAAACCGCCCCAAATGTGTGACCTGGAGTGCGTGTCACCTCTGCCAGGAATCCAGCACTGTGATAACAATTTAGGACATCACGCTGCAGATCAATATCAATTCGTTTTTATCACTTTGACGAGCAGCATTAGCAAAATATAAAGTTGGAGTTATGAGAAGGAATTTTGGAAGTTAGTCACAATTATGACATATAACATTCTGAACATGAGGCCACAGGGGCTGTTATTGGGACTAGCACGTATTTGTACTGACCATGGGCGTGTATGTCAAGGCATTTAGGTCACAAGCTTTTTTATTCTTTTAAATGGGCAACATCCAGATTCAGAACACGTTAAAGGTGAAGTCGGGTTTAAAGACTGAATATGGTCATAATGTCTTCTGGGTTGTTCTCTCTGTACATTTTTTTTAAACCCCAAACAAAACATAATAGTCACTATTGACATTAGTTGACTTTTTAGTAAATGTTGTCATATTGACTGTATTTGACAAGGCACTCAAACACAAAGGGGACACAGGAGCAAGTAGAAGACTTACTGAACAGAACACGACGTGAATAAACTGAACTTCAATAAATCACGGGCTAATAAACAATGACATTATAAACAATAAGGAGACCGCAGGTCTGCAGCCACAAATCTGAGCCTTTCAACTGCAATGCCAATAGAATATCCTGCTGTAAACGGAAGTATTGTTGCCTTAAATATCAATGTTTAGTCATTCTATACAAGGACATTTAAATGTAAGAGGTTTTTAGTTTGCACGCTCATGTCTTTCCAAGTGTAGCATGGAGATAAAGTAATATCTTTAGCAGTCTCTCGTTGCCCATTCGGGAGACAATAAGCGGAGAGCTATTCTAAAAAATGAAATGCAATAAATACAGAGGAATGGAGAGGTCACACACATTGCTTTGTGCAGAACAATACAATGTGTGTATACACGGTCCAAACTAGTGCAAAAGCACCCAGCGTCTCACTTGTTTTAATTCTCTGTACTGTATAATGGGCGGTGAATGACTTTGCATTCAAATGCAGATTGTTTGTATGAGACACAATGCATTTATAATTTGTGTTCCAGACATGGTTTGACAAAAGCTAGGCAGTCTGTGCATTCTTAATGTGGGTTCTGGTACTCGCATTCACTGGATGCAAATCTTCCCCATTAGTCTTTAGCCGAAGAACAAGTTAATTACATTGAAGGTGCACTGTCAAGTGGATGGCGTTCAAACGATGAAACAATTTGTCTTTTTTGTGTAACGGAAACAGCTTAGGAAAAAGCAAAGGATTTTCAATGAACTTCTATAGCAGTTTGTCATATATTTTTTCGTAACATTCAGCCGCTGCGTTTTTATGTTTTCTAAATACTTATGCATTTTAAGTAACTGAAACTCTCTTCATATATTCCTCACTTGCTGACAAAATATGCCATTAAGTTTATTTCTATGTATGTAAGTTTTATTTATTCTTCTGCTCTTAATCTTCTTAAGTTAATAAGGAATTTCCATAAATTAGGATTAAGGTTTTCTCCATAGTGAGTTTATTTTGTTTTCGTGCCATCATCAGTCGACCATGAGCAAACTATAAATCAGAACGCTGTAGTCAAACAGCCTTCAGGTTTCTTTAGGTAAACCATTACTCACTTTATCATGGGCGGTTCCTGGTGGGCATCCTGCCGATAAGGGTACAGCGTGTAGCTCTCAATTGTTATTCGCTCTGTGGTCACTGCAAGACCACTGGCAATTTTTTGGGCTGCGGGTGGTCGGAAAAGTTAGGAGCAGAAGTAAATGAACTCGGGATACGGTGTGGGTTGACGATTTGGTATTGATGATGTGATTTGGAGGTAAAATCAGCAAGTGGCAAATAGGTAAGCAAGCATGTAGCATGTGATCGAGACCAGGGGGGTTATTAAAATGATAAGAAGTTGAGAAAAAATGAATGTTGAGCAAAAGCAATGAGCAATGAATCCCAAGGCGAGTTAAACCAGCTTGAGCGTGTTATCTGCAACCAATGCTGAGACCTGAAAGTGCTACTGATTATTTTGCAATTACTGCTCACCTTGAGCCAAACAATGCACACGTCGCGTTGGATTGGTCCTTCTGTAACATCCAATCATCTCGTTTTACTTTCCCTTTCCCTGCAGTGTCTGTTTACCAGTAAACATCTTCTCTAAGTCACATCTCCTGCTTATCCTCAAAAGCTCTTTGCCAACTGTGGCAGATCCACAAGCTGTGTTTTATGCAATAAACTCCAACACATGTGATGATGTGATGTATCTGATGCAGCAGGGAAAGGATGTGATAGGTAAATAAAACTAAAATGATTTTCAGAGTGCTGCGGGGAGAGAACGAAGCTGCCGTAAACAGTCTTAGTAATTCTGCTCTGATACGAAAACTGTGTTGAAGTTTCTGGCAAATCTTTCGTTTTGAACTCTTGTGTTTCCAGTGTTGTTACAGCATAGATTGTTTCATCAGCTCACAGTGTACACCAGAAACAAAAAAGCATGACTAGGAGGAACTTAATACTAAGACGTTTTTATGTCAACATCTTTTAGGGCCTAAACTAAACCAAGAAAACCGAGATGTAAGAATCTGCTGCGAGCAGCGAGAATCAGAACAACTAGAGATCCAGTGAGCTATTGTTTTATAAATAACTGTTCTCATTCTTGCCAGACATGCTCATTTTAGTTGATAATAATTTGGATACACTGTGTATATTATGGTTGGTTTCAAGGTCTATGAGAAACAGTTTTGCCATAAATGTGAAAGAGTCATAACATCTAGTTCATTTTAGGGTCTGCGAGTGGTTCGCATGAATTTTGACAACATGTGAAAACTCAAAAAAATCAAACTGATGGCTATTATGTGTTTTGAGGATGATTAGCTTTAAGCCTTGTGTTGTATTTATTTGTATTTAGTAAAGAAAAAAACTAAATAAATACAACACTGTTGCATATAAAGTACTAAAGCTGTCAGCAGATTAAAAATCATAATTTAATTCATGGTTTTTAGCACAGTTTATTCAAATTTGCGTTTAAATGTGTGTTGTCATGTGTGTTCAGTTGAAAATCATTTCTGTTGGAAGGTTGATATTTGACCTTGTGTCTACTGTATAGCCTTTAAGAGAAGGTATACACTATTCTTATCTGGTTGTAGATGTATCCAGTAAGATCAATGAGAGAAAGATCCTGTATTGTATAGAATTGAGTCAGGCCTGAATCCAGTCCTCCGCAGAGAGCCGTATCATACAATGGTTGTTGTCACCAGCTCTCCAGAGGAGACGTCTCAAGATTTCTTTAAAGATGGCTGCCCGGTGGGGAGTAGGAGCTATACGTGAGGACTCCGATTAATTATAATGATTGGTGTGGGTGAATAATGCATGACAATGGGAGCCCTGCGGTCTCTGTCGGCTCATGGTAAGCTGGTTAATTGTGATGATGTGAAACACCCACATAAACATGCACACAGGGGCATGTTACTCTTTAACACAGACATCCTTTCTTTCTACCCTTGGGATTCCATCACACTCGGTGGATCATTGTGGATCAGATTGCATATACTCGCCAGAAGCTTTTTCTGAGTATATTACTTTCATTGTCTTTGGAACTTTTCCCATTTTCTTTCTTCCCTCACTTCCTCTTCAGTCTTTCCATGGTCATGTTCTAAGCATTAAAAGCATTGGTGACAGCTTTTAGCGGAAAGGGTTATTTTACACTTGGGAATTTTAAAGGCCACAGAGTTTATGCAGTGTCAGTTTGAGCCATTGCCTCCACCTTTTTCCTCTCATTTCCTGTCTTTCTTCCTGCTAAACGTGTTTCTTGGCCCATCCCTAAGGTTTTCCATATGTAATGATTCCTTTCCTCCTCCTGACTCTCTCTGGATTTCACAGACTGAAGACGATGCTCAGATCTAGTTAGGCTGAGAGACAACCTGACAGACAGGCTTTAAGATGATTGTTGTAACAGAGCTTCCTGCCTCCGTGGACCACTTAAGCACTTTTGGCTTTGACCTACCTGCAAGGAAAGTTATGATTCGTGATGTAACGCAAGTTATCACAAATCACGACCGATTACCATTCTATTCAGTCGTAGTCTTGTGCATCTGGACATGTGAGCGTAATGAAACATCAGGGTAAAGCCTGAGAAACTCTCAGTTAGTTTTCTTGAGCACCTTAACCAAACATTTAAATAAATAAAGGAGCATAACAATGTGAAGAAAAACAAGTGGGAAAAATTGTATTGGGAGGGGGATCAGACAGTCTTAAATTGTTTTCTACAAGCCTTTAAATTTTTATGGAAGCATTTATGAGGCAGATTCTTCTGACTGTGATGCAGTGCCTGGAAAAAATAGAGGGAGCTTGGGGAGAGAAAGTTTGTTGTTGTGTCCCGTCTGTTTGTATAATGTTTGTTCTCAGCATGAGTTTATGTGTGTGTGTGTGTGTGGTCTCACTCAGGTTCTGTCAGGGAGGGCAGCTTTTGTGACATTGGAAAATTTGAGCATCTCCTGGGGCTGCGTACAGAGAATTGAAAATGTCAGAGTCATTCTCTCTCTGCCTTGATAAGCCTCTATTAAAAATTGTTCCTGAAATCACCAGCAACCCGAAAAAGCCGACCCGTAGATTGAAGGAGGCCGTGCGAGTGAAGGCCCTGAGAGTGTAAGTAGCAATTTCCCTGTCAGAGCGGGGTGAGAGTTATTTGATTTTGAGGCCAACAATAAAGGATTCATGTATACAGATTGAGTCGGTGTTCTTGAGCTGCGTTGAAGGTTACCTGCAGAAAATTTTTCTGATTTACGCTGTGGAGTCTCTACTGCTAGCCACAGTCTGGGACCCTCCCTTCTGCATGTCTGACGCTGTGTTGAGAGAGAGAGAGAGAGAGAGAGAGAGAGAGAGAGAGAGAGAGAGAGAGAGAGAGAGAGAGAGAGAGAGAGAGAGAGAGAGGCGGGTATGAGCGCAGTGCCGGTGTGTTGTGAGTTCATTAGCATTAGTCTCAGGTCCAGCAGGTGTCTCTGTACAGATGGACTTGAGTCTGCCGTCACCACTGCTAACCGCTCCTCAGTAAATCTGTCCAGAGGCCTTCTGACCTCTGATTGCACCTGTGAATCCCACCCTTCATTTGAATGTGAATCCTGTTTTATGTTTGTGTACTGTGTCAGGCCCTGTATGAGCTTTAATATTATGGTATGACTTCATAATAAATATGGTTGGAGAAAGGATTGACATGTCCTCTAATTATTGCATAAATACCTTTATACCATTTAAAGCATATAGTGGCACATGAGACAGAGGTGCTATATACTGTGTGTGTATATGTATATATATATATATATAATGCACACTGTGGTATTGTATGCATTAATACATTTTTAGGTTAAAACTAGGGCTGCACAATTGATTGAAATTATTACAATATTGCAAATGTGCATATTGCAAAGGTTTGAATAACTATTTGTTGGAATGTCAGGATATACTGGTATTGACAATAACATCGTAATAAAAACCGCAATATTTCAGTATCATGTTTATTTATTTCTAATAATATTATAAGTAATTCTGGACCTTATTTAAAATATTGTCTTAAGAGCCACAATGGTTCAACTCACAACTTACTTTCTCCACCTCCCTGTGACTGTATTTTGAGTCTAATTCATTGTCCATATAGAGAAATACAAAATAAAATTAAAGATGAATTTGACTGATAGCATTATTGATTTATGAAAATAGTGATTATATAGTTATTGTGTATTCTTTTGGCTATGATAGTTGTGTAGTGACAATCTGATATTCCTAACTGAATGATGTTAATGCTTCAGAAAGTATCAGAGGTTTAGGTTGATGTAGATAACAGAGACTGGCACACGAATGTTAGTGCATGTGTGGAAGATGAGTGATCAGAAAGAATTTGATTTTAAAAACTTAAAGCATTATCATATATCACATCTATCTTTTTATTGCATTATGTAGCAAGTTATCATATATCACATTTTTCTCACTCATGCAGCCTTAGACAAAAGTTTGATATAGCATGTAGGTATGGGAATTATGATGCAACCATAAATGTTCAAATAAGTATATGTCATGTTTGAGCGACTTCAAAGTAGGCGCACTTTGATCATAGATTACAGCTCTGCACACTCTGGGCATTCATTCAACCGGCTTCATGAGATATCCAGCTGAGATGCTTTTTAAACCTTGAAGAAAGTTCCCATATACTCATAATGTTGAATTGTTTAGTTAATTAAGATGATTATGTGATCATAGAGACTCGTATTCAAATCTTGCATAATTAAACTTACATTTTAAATAAACTAGCTATTGGGGATGCATTATATTGCATTTATCCTCCACTGTGGCTCATATAGAGTTTATTGCATAATCTTAGTATTTTTCTTCCCTTTAAAATCCTACTATCCAAATGTCCTGGTTCTTTATATGGCAAATCTATTCCCTAACTTAGCCTAGTAAAGATCAAAGTTTCTTTTCTTGGTGTGTCCTTTCTCACCTTGTCTCACCAGACAAAGATGTTTCTCCACTAATCTGCCTCTCCTCCAGTATGGACTGTTCACCGAGAGAAAAGGCTAAATGCCAGCCAGGCCCTAAAGGGTATCCCTCTGTCTAACACAGACTGTCTGGACTGCAGAATAAATCAGGACCATAATTACCACATCATCATACTGCAAATTAACAGCTGTCATTTGTTAACTTTCCTGCCAACAATGAAACACCAGCTAGCGTGTGAACGTTTCACCTTTCTGGTTTGCGCAGGAGCCTTAGGAAGATAGTTTGAGACTCGAGGCTAAGTTGTTTTAGTACAAACAGAAACAGAACATGAACTTCAATCAACTACAACAATAACAGACAACAACACTTGTATGTGTAAAAAGCAATAGTGGATGTGAAAATGTGATTCCCAAGTCGATTCATAGCGCACAGCTGGAACTGGTTTGGTAATGTCAAATTGTTAGAAAGATTTTTATACATTGACGCGGTGTCTCTTTTAACAATATTATAGTTATATAACCAAGACGTATAACTATATAAATACAAACCTTACTCTTGAATGCATTTCTTATTTTACTATAACTTGCAATACATATGTTCTCGAATATCACACTTTCCAGTATGATTCAAGTAGGGAGGAAGCTTGTGTTGTCGTGTCTGAGAAATGGCGAGGCTGTCTTGGCTCATTACCTCATTTTGATACGACCATAAACACTTTGTTGAGACTGAAGATGAAGAATTAGAAGAAATAAAGAATAAATCATTAAATCAATGCATGAGATGAAAATCCAATAATAATATAATTTTATTAAATAAACAAAACAACAAAATTCACACTCATGGCACATGGCAGATTTAATGTCTTTGACACAACATTATGAAAATAACAAATGTATTTTGTCCTCATGTGATTTTGTTGTTTATTTTACTTTATGTGATATTAATGAGGAAAAACAACTGTGTTAAAAAGTAATATGCACAAGAAACACAAACAATAAAATAACACCAACAATATAGATCAGTCTATCTATCTCAGACAGATTTGGTTATTGGATATATTTTTTAAAGTTAGTAAGGTGATAAAATTGGTTTAGTGACAGATATCACTAAAAAGGGGACACTGTTTGGTTAAAATAAAGTCAATGTTAATCATATGTATTAATTCTATATATTAGGCCATTTTTAATCAGTTTTCCCATCCATACCGCAGGGAATGGTACCGTACCTAACGATATCCAGTATAAGTGTATAATTTTATAGGCAATTAAGATAGACATGACACATCGCTGGGTGTGTTGACTGCTCGTCTACGTCTTCTGTCATTATACTTAATGGAGAGCAGAACTCACACTTAATTATACTTACAGGTTTTATGATGTGGGAGCAGATAGTTTTTACATTTGGACACCTATAAAGTATAAAAGTCTAGCTATTTAACACAGTGTCCAGTTCATTCTATTCAGCATTTCATAATTAACCATGAAACAGTCATTTCTTGCCAAGTCTGTTTCACTTTTGCATACCGAATATCATTTCCCTAAGCTCTTTTTGGTCCTATTAAATTAGGTTGATGTGATTGCCAAAAAGCCATTGAATTATCCATTAAATTAACTCCTGCATCCCTGTTTTATAAATTAAAGACATTTTCATTTGAGTGTTTATAATAAAGCTCATAGGTTGAAGTTATTTTTAAAAATCTCTACTATTTATTGTATAGATTTTATTTTTTATTAATAGCACTGATTTCTATCAATTGATAAAAAGGTTGTCTATACTGGTGGAGTCTAAAAAAACAAACAAACCCATTCAGGACACTGCCAGAGAGACAAACTGTGTTTGAAGAGAAGAGATGGATTAGAACTGTTCTTTGGTGCCAGCTGCAGCATTTTAGATCTAAAAGAGTAAAATGACAGATTGTTGACATCAGCGCTACATCTTTAATCAATTAACACAAAACGGCAAGATGAAGCGTCTCTGACTCTTATGCTGACTTGAATGAGGCTAGAGGCGAACAGGAACAGACCCAACCACAGCTGCAGAGATTAACATTTAATTAATGCTTTATTTTCACGTTCCACAGGGTCTTAGCATTGCACGGGCATCGGGAACATGGTATGGTTATCTTCAAATTGGGACAAAACTAAATGCAAACCAATTTGTGTTCTAACTTTGCACTTAAAATGTGTTAATGTACTTAAAAAACACCAACAAAGCCACATACAAGCCTCATACCCAGACTTATAGAAGCTTAAAGCAACAAAAAGCATTTGCCGAATTCTACATCAAAGCTAACAAAGTTCCCAAGGCGTAATAAGTGGGCGTCAGGACACAGTATCATTTGACACCAGAAGCTATTCAAAGTCATATTGATTTTAAAAGAGCAGGACTCTTTAAAATTAACACATCATTTGCATTACAAACTATATTACATTAAAGGTCAGTTTAAGTTTTTATAGTTTGTTTATGGGTAGTTTAGGTTCAAACCAGGAATTTTAGCTGTTAAACATGTATTTGAAGATTAAGTTAGATATAATACAATTATGTATTACAAAGAAGCATTGATTTGCATCCTCAGAGACGACAGTAAATTTGTCCTCAAATGTTTAGAAGTGATATTTCCCAGTTTCCCAATAGAGGAAATAAATAGATTCTTCATTTTGGAAAGTGACTGTTTCCCTGTCTGGTATTATCTTGCAGCGTGTGTGGTAAGTAGCATTAGTGTGCTGGAGCAGTATGGGAGTTTAGGCAAAGTAACGGCTTCATCAAGAGATCCTCTCTAATACATTCCTGTTGCATCCTATTATTGTCCGAAAATGTGCTAAAAAAGCTCATGAGAGTTCCCCAGCAGTCTGGTGCTATATTACTTTGAGAAATGATACAATTCTCAAAGTTCAGTGGTAATTGAGAAGATAAGTTTAATACTTCTCTCCCCAGACACACGGTGCAGCCAAAAGATGAAAAGGCCTAAAAATATTAATGAGAGAAGAGAGGGTGAGCTCTGGCTCGCCAGCGCTTTAATGTCCTTATCTGTTTAGCGCAGGGGCCGCTCTTTTCAAGCAGGCCTTCCCAAGTATGCAAATGTCTTTCCAATTGGACAGGCTGTGAATTGGGCTAACACTAATTTCAATCCCTCAACGTGCGCTGCTTAATGTATATTATTAGAGTGTGTGCTGGGGAGATGGGACACAACACAGCTCTAATTGATGACATGGTAGATGGAGACTTTATATGAATGCCAAAGTGTTGATAAAGTAGCAGGTGCGAGTAGATAAGCTCTTTTTTTTCTGATGGCGTGTCATCGCGTCCTGGCAAGGTGTGATGCCATAAAGACACGTGTGATAAAACCTCTTTGTCCTAACCTTTATGGTTTTTCTAAGTAACCCTGACATCCGTGAAGTCTCATTAGTTCCTTGTTACTATTCATGACACATGATATACACTGTTTGGTCACATATACTATATGGAGTGCTAATAATGAACCGACTTCCTGTTAATGCCTTTAGGTTTACAACGAAATGCTATGGAATGCAAGAAAGGGTTTCTGGAAAGTCTTGGATATTTCTTAAAAGCCACCCCAACTGTGACGCATGCCAGTCGGAGTGAAAGCCAATGGCATTGTGTATCCCGTGCGTGTTGCTCAAACCAGTACTGGAATTTTGTGTTTTGTACACCATGTTCCTGAACAAGCATTTACTGTTAGATGGTGACATTGTGCTGTGATGGCATGAGCCACATCAAATGCTGCTTTCTGAGAAACAGAGCATTCTTTTCCTGTCAGAATCATGCAGTGTAAATTTCAAATATATTTACCCATATATAAATCCAAACCCATGTCTTATTTTGTTCATTCAAGCTACAGAAACACAATCTATTGTATGCACCCTAAAATTATTAATTATGAATGCTAAAAAAAGGCTTTTTTCCTATAAGAACATAGCTTGCTTAAGTAAGTTTTGATCTATGATTGTCTGTGGATGTGTGTTTGGGGGGAAATGGGGGTCTCTGCAGTGATCAGAATAAGCTGGAAGAAGCTTGAACACCATCAGGCAGAAACAGAGGTGTGAAATGAGCGACACTGAGATAAGATGTGTGTGTCTTTATGGGACAATAGAAAGAGGTTGCCGTAGTGCTCTCACCCACATCATGCTCGCTAGACTAATCCTTTTGTCTGGGGGAAATGGGTTGTATTTGTATTTCAGGGCACAAGAGAGAACTTTAATACTACCTTCACTGTTTTGCCAGGTGCTTGATTCCAAATATGATTATTTTGTTTTTCACGGAAAGCTGGTACTAATAAATGATATATCAGCAGGGGAGAAATTGCAAGGAAATTGATGCTTCATGATGGGACTTTAGTTAGGAAAGAATAAATACTTTTTAGAGAAATGAAACAGGAAATGTTTACATTTGCAGAGCATCTCTGTTGTCTCTTCTGTAGGGGGTGTCTCGATCTACGTCAGGAAATGTGACTGTCCGTGTCTCACAGCTGATTGTTAGTAATGGCCAGAGATGAGTCGTTCCCTTCAGGTCCAGATCACTGCAGCATGACCGTGGGCTTTGACTGGAAAAGTGAATCATTGCATGCGTGGAAACAAATTACAGGCACAAAAGTAAAACAAAAACACACCCCCTCTTGCACTTAAGTCTTGCAGGTTGCTTGAGGTATTTATCACCTCTAACATCATATTCTGCACCCTTTTTGATGTGTTTTAAATTGGTCATATTATACATTTTTCTATTATTTAATGATAATATCTATTGACAATTGGCATTTGTATGGTATTTTATTTTATTATGCGAGTGCACAAAGTACTCGAGGGGTTTTGGGTTCTGAATGTTAAAATATTTTTTTCACATAATGCAATAAAATGCACCATGATATGACATCTTTAAGCACAATTGCCCAGAGACTCAAGCGTGGATCACACCAAAACAGTTTCTCTGATTAAAAACACATCTGCAATGCCTTTAGGTTCTACACACATCTCTGCATTATTATGAAAACCAAACTCTGGTGCTGAAGTACAGTTACTAAACTTACTAAATCCTCCGGCATTGCTAACAACAGCATCTTTATATCCCTGACTTCTTTGTGTTTCTGAGCTTAGTAATAACTTGAATGAGTTTAATGGACTAAACATATTTCTTGCTATGATCTCTTTGCATAATCAGTGTTCAGTGGACTTTTGAAATGTGAGGGTAATGTCCCGTTCTCGACTTTAATGTTAATGCTCAATAATGAATGTTTCAGTTTCATTTGATGTTTACTCAGTTTCTGGGTTCAAGATATATTAAACGCTGTTACGCTTCCAGCTTTCAACAATCTATCAATGCTATAATATTAACAGTATAATTTATATTAGCATACTAAATATAACATGTTGCCAAGTCACATCACGCATAGTTTTTTGTATTGCTTAAAATAATAACTACACTTTTGCAGTAACAAGTATTTTTCTTGCATATTTCATTTGTTATGACTAACGGGTTTAGCTGTTGTTATTATTATAAGTCACCTTCGATTAGTTAACGAAGGTGTTCTGAGGTATATTTGTAATTTATCCAAGCTGAGTGGTTAATAAAAAACATAACACAATTTATTTAACCTGATAACTGTCACTGCACATATAATTTTTTTTTAATTATAGGTATTTTCATAAATAAAATTTTTAATTTATGTTTGTTGTTATCAAAATTAGTCACATATATATTAATTCTTGTATCTTAGACCTTTTCATCAATACATAGTTGTCATGTCATGATTAGAATAAAATTCAGCTATAAGTGAATAGTGAAAAAACCTATATGTGTTCCTCCTGTGAAACGGTGACAGTTAACAGGATAAGGTATATTTTGATTTAAGTATGAGTGAATATGGTGATGTCTAAATGGGTGCGTTGTCTATAGTTATGTTTATAATTCATTCATCAGTTTTTAGCCTGCTCTTGTGTGACTTTTCAACACTATTTATCCTCAATACACTTTGTGGCCTCCGTCAGACCGCAACACTAAAGCTTCTCTCTGAAACTTTATCTTCCGGTGTCACTGTTAGACATTGTTACACTATGTCATTTTATATTTTGTAATGTTTCTTGTATTTCTGTGGAACAGCAACTGTATTTGTCTCCGCAACCCTTTCTCTGTTTGTCTCCGGGCTGCAGTTATAGTACAGGATTGATATGGTCAGATTTAAGTGGAAGCAATTGACTCTTTGTTGTTTTATATGTGCTGAAATGGGAAAACATCACTTGTATGCTGAAAACTGTCAGATCGATGTAGCAGACTTTAGGTTGAAATTGTTCACATGGACAGAGAGCGGAGCTTTGTAGAAGTCCGGGATCCGTGTGTGTGTTTGCGTACAGCTTTTCCAACGGGACATCTGTTTGAATGTGAGTGGAAGAGCAGAAAATGTTCTGCAGAGAGGTCTTTTATTTACGCTCTTGTTGAGCTCTTTGTTTGTACAGACAGAAAGCTATCCAACCCTCTGATAGCGTTTTTCTGTCTACACTGCCAGCGCTAGTGTTTGGCTGCGGTATATTGGGCGTTATATTACATCACACAGAGTTGATGGAGGTATAATCATGTTCATGTATTATGGCTTCATGGAATCAATCTATTGTTTCATGTTGCTGTAAGATTAATTTGTTTTCTGCCTGCTATGGACGGCATGTTTCAGAAAAGCACATGAAGAACATAAGCAGCTCTTCTGTGTTTTGTCAAATCTGATGTGGCCTGGGTTGGTATTTATATCACTATTGTTATTGTTGTCATGATCACATTATGATGAATATTGCAGTCTTATCGGGCATAGAGATGTTACACAACCATCCCGGTATTACATTTATCTGCTATCAATACTATTTTAGTTCACAGATTTGTTAATTACTTGAATTTTAGCTAGACTCTGAATATTGTAATGAGAAGGAAAAACAGACATTTTTCTTTTCAGTTTGGTGATCCATGTGCAGCTATAGCACTGCCTCTTAGTGCTAACAGGGACCATCTGAAGTGAGAGTCTGCAAGAGCTGTTTTTCTTCTTCTGTAAATTTGGATTTTAGATATGTAGGGAAGCATAACTGTAAATGTCAAAACATTTATTATTTCGATTATTTGGAGACTACCATATACAGTGTATAATATTGTTGTCTATAGAATATCTATTCAGACATTAGGAATCAGTGTTTTTCAAGTACAGTAAACCTTTATACTGTGCTTTCTTCAGAACTTCCCATATTTGCTGATCTAGGGCATTTATCATAGACCTCATATCACCTCTGAAACCAACTAAATTCATTCATTCAGAATACTCTTTTCCATATAGTTTGCTGTCTAATCTTTCTATTTGCACATATTACTCTTTTTTCCATATAGTGGAAGTGTAGAATGTGACACTTTGAACCTCAGAGTTTCTTCTTTTCTCTCTTGTGTTTTGAAGCTTCTGTTTAATGATTCTACCAACTGAGCAACAGTGAGGGATCTGTCTCTCAAAGACACTCTCTTGTTGTTTTGAATCTGGGCTGTCCACTTCTCTCTCTGTTCTGCTAAGACCTAGATTGCTTTCTTTTTTCAAGACAATAGTACATGGAATAGCATTCATCTCTCAGAACAACAGACTGATAATCAAAAACTAAAATGTTTGCAAAAGTTTGTTACACACACGCTGTTACGGGTCAAGGTAAGAGACAGAGTCACAGGGAGATTAAGTTGAACACAGGTTTACTTCAAAAAGGGGTATCAAACTTAAATAGTTCATCCAACAGAAAGCAGTTATCCAAAAACAGGTAAAGATATCCAAACGGGAACAGATTCATAAATCCAAACAGGAACAGGTTATATATCCAAACAGGCACAGGGTATATATCCAAACAGGCACAGGTTATATATCCAAACAGGCACAGGTTATATATCCAAACAGGCACAGGGTATATATCCAAACAGGCACAGGTTATATATCCAAACAGGCACAGGTTATATATCCAAACAGGCACAGGTTATATATCCAAACAGGCACAGGTTATATATCCAAACAGGCACAGGGTATATATCCAAAGAGGCACAGGTTATATATCCAAACAGGAACACTCGACGTATAACATACAGGCAGGAACAACAGGCATGAAACAACAATACTGGACCAATACTGGACCAAGACAGACTGCAAACACATGGTATAAATAATAGTCCTTGATGAGATGTGACAGGTGACGGTGATCAAACATGGCGGCTGGTGATGAGGAATAGGTGCGTGGAGTGCAAGGCATTATGGGCAATGGAGTCCGTGGGGAGGTGCAAGGTGAAACCGTGACACACGCACGTTGGGTTTCCATTTTTGTTTTATTTTATCATAGTTAACTTTTTACTGTACATACTGTGTATTGTATCTCCTAACCCTCACCACACACCTAAACGTTCTTAGCAGCTAGCTATAGTACAGTACAGCTTTGCGTGTAGTTATGTAGATCACAATACTTCGGCCTGTTGCAGAAAATTATTGGCTTTGTATTTCTTGCTGACATCTTATGTTTGCTGTAGTTAAGCTCCTTGGCCAGTTTCATTAGGAGTTTGAAAACGGAGCTGTGTCCCTTGAGTGGACATACTGATGTATTTAATATCCTGCTTGGCAGTGGTCCAGAATAGCTGTTTGGATCAACAAACACACACACACACATGCACACACACAGCTCTATGACTGTACTAATTACCTGAAATGTTTTTGTCGCTCATTTTTTCTTCATATTGTGTACTTCTTACTACTGTGATATTTTAATTAGCATTTTTTCTTGGATTATACAAAGTGTATAAGAATATTAATTAATGTATTTCACATTCATCTGTTCTAGGTTATGTAGGTCATATTGTCTTACCGTACTATTTAATCTACTGAATATGTAAAGTAAAAATACTGTATTTTTTAAAAATGCGGTATAAACAAATTGTCAGTGAAAAGATGAGCTTAACCTTTAAAAATATTGTTTGTCATCTTCAGGAGGTGGAACTCAATTGAATATGAGCTGTTTTATTGTTTTATGGGGTTTTCAATTTCAGCAACCCAATTTAGAACTAATAACAGTTATTTGTAATTTTTGCATATTTTACCTAAAATATTTGATGGTGGTTTTATATTGGATAATGGTTTTATATGGTTACTTTTCTACTTGTATGAGAATGAATACTGCATACTGTATTTACATTTTCCCCAGTAAGTCCATAGTATACCACCCCTCTTTTTGCAGCAAGCATATTTTTAGAAATTTCAGAAAACATTTTTTTATGATTTAAACTTTTTTTATTCCCGTACAGTGTGCTTGGTAATATATTTTTTTGTATAGCTTTTCACCATGCATCATATTTATAATGCTAAAGAGAGTATATGTATCTATGTAAAGCTATGTAAACCCTATTCAATGCTGTATATTTAGAGTTTTAAAGTCCATTAAAGTAAGTTTAATAAAGTAATCCCGAAAGACAATGTTTAGTATGTCACTTTCCATCACAAATCTTTTCATAATATTTTGTAGTCGAATGAAAATGAATCTTTACCTGTGCATCAACCAGTATGATACAGAACGTTAGTGCACACTGCCTTATTTAAGTGCGTTTTCCTCTTGTGTATAGTGCTAACAGTGAATCACCTCGTGCTGGTTTTAACGGAAGAAAGCTGCTGCTGAAGTCATTAATAAATGCTGTGGAAACAAAGGAGGTGAAAGTATGTTCTCCACAAAGCTCTGCAGGGAAGCAGAATGAGTATGTAGGAGCGATCTTCGTCTCAGACGAGATGACTAATGAAGCGGCATCTTCTATGTGTGTGTCGTGCATGCTATGAAATATATACGTTTACACAGATTGTGTATATGGCAGAAGGTGGCAGATACATCTTATGTTTCTTTCTGATCTTTCAGTTGTATTGCATGTCTGCTTTTCTTCATTTCTTGATGATATCTGTTGTCTGTAAGTGTGTACTGTATGTGTTTATATGCTAATTAATTCCTCTCTTAACTTCAAAGAACATCAGACAGGGCTGGTTGTCCATGGGGATTTCCAAAACAGAGTTGTTTGAGGAGGTCAGAGTACTACACAAACACACAATTATACACAGTAAACACATATACTGTAAACCTCAACAGCACTGTATTTAACCGTGAGCGTTCGGTTTATCTTATATCTCAAAATGCATCTCAAGCCTTTTTACAGCATTTCATCTGAAATGGCTTACTGACATGAAAATCCATCAAAATCAGTTTACTTTTCCTTTACATCCCACTTGTGTTTAAGAGGACAGGGCGTGTTATGTTCTTAAGCGGTGCATCAGATTTCCGTCTCGTCTCATCTGGTCTGAGCACATAATTCAATATCCTGTTGTCTAATCTGTCTCATTCTTTTCTTCATCAAGACACAGTTAGCTCGACTGGCATTTCTTCAGCTCAACTGGTAGAGGCTTTCCTAGACCCTATTGAAGAAGGATTTATCTCAGCCCTATAAAACCTGTGATGATGTGATCGCCCTTTATATTTGCTGATAACAGTGGTTGCAGTAAGCAATCAGAGGTTATTTTACTCCAGATCATCCCCTTCAGAGTCATTAAAAAGGTCAAAGTTAGTTACACTAAATATTATCGTTCCCACTAGTCATGGCAGACTCAGTTATAGGCGTGCCATAGAGCTGCAGCGTTTGGCACGAAACACTGTCGCACACATTACTGTTTTCCTCTGAGTCACATTAGCTCATCACTTCCCCCTTGAATCTCCCCTGGTGCTAGTAATACCAAAATCAGAGGTTTGAATCCCCGGGAATACATAAGTGCTTTGGATAAAAAGCATCTGGTAAATGTGTAAACATGTAGGCCATAACAAAGCTCTGAACAATATGACTCACATACTTCCATTGATAAAATAGCTAGCAGAATATCTTCAGCTATTTGTACAGTACAGTAGAAGTTTTCAATGGCTTTTTGATGCCTGTGAATAAAAAGGGATTCTTTTGTGTTCAGATGGTGTACTTGCAGTACGTCATTTGCAAGTAGAGCCGAAGGAGGCGTCTGTGCTAACCAGACATTGATTGCACTTCAGCGACAAATTGATTTAGTGTGGTTAACAGCAGAAGTCTTCTATAGTATTATTAACAAATCCCCAGTCTTCAAAATTTGTAGTGAAAGTCTCTCTGCTGTAATGAGGAACGAGAAGTAAAGGAATCCATTCATTAGAGTGCAGCCAAGTGAAAAGCCAAAGTGAACATTAAAATAAAACAGTAGTAGAACAGATCTTTACTATGATTGGCAAAGCTGGAAATTTTCTTTTTAATGATTTATCACTGTTCTGTCTCTTTTCCTCTATGTGTGTAACTTAAAATCTTATGCAGAAGATGAGAATGGAGATGTAAGCCATGTGTCAATATAGAAGACAATGTTCAGCCATTGCAAAACGGAGGCATAAGAAAAGATAAACACATATGAGGGAGATTGAATGAGAGTAAATGATTTTTAGTGAACTTGTTAGACCCTCTTTTGGAAGCCCACAGGAACTCCTGCAGGTGCTCCAGGTAAAAGAAAACGGTACATTTCTTGATTTTCTCTGTGTTTTTATGCTTCAATTCAGTCTAATTCAAGCAGTCGGGGTAGGGTAAGGGGAAATAATCCTATGAGATTGAATATAGTTACTGTTCATTTTACTGGTAATAATTTATGCAAATGAAAGTCTGCGGCAGACATCTTCAGGTGTACAGTATGATTACACAAGTGTTATCATCTTAGTATTGACTGCAGTCTCACATATTTTCCCTGCTTTTTCCAGATTACTGATGCACACAAGTCTTTTGGTGTGTGTGCGTGTGTGTTCTTCATTTGGTAATTTGCTTTTACATATTGAATATTTGTTATTTCCGTTAGGGTTAGCAGGGTTAGTCTTAAAATGTACATAAATAACATAGGCTTACATTTATTTGCAGGAAACTTTATCATATACAGAGATATTTGTATATGCTCCTTTTTGAATCTTGTTTGCCATAGCTCTAAAATATATGATTTGTATATATGGATATATGACCTCCATTGCTGACACAAAGCCGTTTCATCCCACAAATACTTTAGCATTTGGCTTGACAGCATATTGTCTGCTGTACACCTTGAAAACTTTCAGGCTAAAGTGGAATCCTGTACATCTTCCTGTACTTTTTCGCCTTGTCTGCCAAAAAGTTCCTTGTTTAAATAACCAATAACCATTTGTCTAATACTCAGTTTGGAGATATTTTATATCATGCTGTTATTGGATTTGCTATTAATATGCTATACAGATCCCATCACTGTGACTTGTATTCTACCATACCGGATCCTCTTGCCATATTAAACACAAGTTCACTGACTTACATTGATCTACTGAACATTGCTTAAACTGACATCAGCAACATGAAGTTTCTTTATTGACTGATGTGGTAACATACCAAAGCCATTTGGTTGTTTTTGTTCCTTTTCGCTTGAGATTTTCTCCTCATACATCCATAAATTAAAATTCTTGGATTTAACCTCAGTTTTTTCTTTTTTGCATTGTTTGTTGACAGTGTTGGCATATGGTTCTGCCTTGACTCGAATATAAATTATAGTTAACAATAATATATTTATGCCATAAGCTGTAAACAACAAAATATAAAACAAAATGTAATTAATAATAGTAATATAAATGATACTAGTGAACAAATGTATAAAATAAACAGGCCTACTGTATGTCTTCTGCTTTTGGTGGAGCATTTCAAATCTCTGAATTTTAGAAATTCTCAAGACTGCTTTTCCTTACGGCAAAGTCACCAATAAGGTCATCGTAAGATTACTGCTGTGCCAATTCTGTGCTCATGTTAATAACAGCCACTTGTTTTTGTTTGCTATGGATGAGCCCAGGTAGTTTTAAACTCAACTTTGATGTGGTAAGTTACTTCAATGTACAGAGCAATCTAAAGACAACGTAACCCTGCCCTAGACATCACAAGGTAGAAATTTAGATTTTTGAACATTTCAGCATCAGAACATACTGTGTCAACGTATAAACCATTGGCACCCGTGAACCAGAGAATAAAAACTGACTTTTATTTTTAAAACACATATTCCGAGTTTCTCTCTATAACGACTTGCTTGGTTAAATCAAGGTTAAATAAATGATATTCTCTTGCTTGCTTTTCCACCGTACTCTGCCTCTGACACTAATTGAGATCAATGTTTCCTTACACATTCACTGTACAAGGTGTACCTTTATTCTTTCATGACATTATTAAATTCTGTGACTATTGGTGGAGCCAAATTTTTGCCTGTGTCTCTTCTGTGTTCCTATTGAAATTCCAAGTATGTGTGTTTGCTGCAGGTTGTCTTTATCTCTAGGGGCCACCGTTTGAAATGGAAATTTTCTTGGGAAATCAAAATATGCCACACACACACATAGTGGATATCTCTGCTCCATTTCTAAGCTTCGCTTGTCATGGCTTCGTGGCAGCCCGGTGTGTGCCTATGGCTGCTGACACCTGCATTAGAAACAGACCCCCAGAACAGATGTAGCACACAGGACTCCTTTAGATAATTATGCTGCATGTCTCTCTAGTATTCAGCATGCGATACAGCTGTAGGGTTGTAAGTTATCTTCATTACCGTTATTTACAATAAAATCTCTTCCATTTTGTTCTGAATGAAATTATACTGATCCCAAGAATGCATGCGATGAATATGTAGCTGGAAGTTTAGACAGTGCTTTCTGTAAACATTTTAAACATCTTTACCTACTTGAAATTCACACTGACTCGAGCAAGAAATGTTTTGGTTTTCTATTAGCTTTGGTGTTTAGGAATGAGTTCCATTTGATTTCTGCAGGCATACTTTATATTGATAATGGCAACAATAATCATTATAGTTAGAATAATAATAAATATGATCGTTCGTAATCACCATGAATGTTAAGGTGAAAATAAATCCTCCTTTTCTCCAAAACCCAGAACCTGCCAAACCTCTCTTTATTATCTGCCAACACAAGCCTCCTGCTTTTCTGAGATAGGATTTAGCACTTCTGTTTCCCACAGAGCTGATATTAACTGAACTGAGCGACTATCCTGTACCATCCATATCCATGAGCTTTCTCAGGTCTTGAGGGGCCGTTCTTACATTTGGATGTGGTGGGTACTTTACAGTCTGAGAGCGGAGTTTAAACTCCCGACTGACTTACGGGGAAAGTTCTGACAGGGGGTGGGGGGGTCCCTTGACAAGTGCAAAGCCCTTGTCCCCAGAGGTACCATATGGAGGCAGTTGCCTGTCTTAACTGCACTCCCTGTGCCGGCCGTGTCACTGTAAATGCCATGCTCATTTTGATAGGGGCTCAAATGCTCTTCATGCTCAGTAATTCAGCATCTTTGAAAGCCATTGCTTCTGGACAAGTGGTTTTTCTGCTATCCATTTAGGAATATGTTGGTGTGTGTGGGGGGGAGGTAGTTACGCGCCTGGATACTTCTGCCTGCGTCATCCTCGTATGCATGTGTCAGTGCGTGTCTCTTTATGAAACACTGATCCACACCGTGCAATGAATGTGTCACTTTTAAGTGCTGAAAATAATAAAGGGGGACTAGGCTGCTGTTTTACAGCCGTGATTTGCAACAGGCTGATTTTTAGGCTTTTGCAACCTTCCCTTCCACTGAAAGAGAAAAAAAGGGAAATTACGCAACACCAAAAAACCACTAACAAATAATGTATTTGTATGTGTAAATAATGTATTATTCTGCATGTGTAAACTCAGCTAAAGTTATTTTTTTTGTGATTTACTGTTTTCAACATATAATTATTCTACATAATGTAAAGAACACTCAATAATGAAAATATTGATAAAAATATAACCTAAGACCATGTCAAAGATTGAAATTAAAGAGAAAGTAATGATTAAAATCAAACTTTGGGGCTTTTAATTTCAAAATTTTGAGACTTCAGCATGGTTTTCACAGAACGAGTAACATGTAAAATAAAATTGTTATTGGCTTCCATCCTACACTAAGGTTTTTTGGTTGACCTGCTATTCAGGTAAAATTATCTGTAGAATTTCAATACTGGTTTATCCTTCAGTAGGATATACTGTACTCAGAGTTTTTGTTTATTTGAACATACCACACACTCAGAGAGAACTGAATGACTAGAGAGCTGAGACATAAAATCGTCTGTGCATATGAAATGAGCTCTGTCTCTCATGTTGTTTTGCTAAGGCTTGCATCTATTCTTCTGGCTTGCATTATCCATGAGCTTGTGCCTGCTTATATCTTTTAAAGGCTGTGTTTTATGCGGGGATAGATTATAAAATTCTTTTTGAAATGTTGGAGCGTCTTACAAATATTAAGCTACTTTAGTGGAAAGTCAGATGACAGTCACACAGCCCCCCACAGTGAAATCTTGTGAATTGTAACTAAAGATCAGAAAAACATTTTCATGTATTATAATTGAATCAACTAAATTTGCGTCTCCTGAAGGAAAAACACAGTGTGTGCCAGTTAGGAAAGAATGCTGTAAGTTTAAGGTAAAATAATAAATTCATATACAGAAAAGCAAAAAGAGAGGGTGAGTGACATATATGATACATGTAAAGATAATAATAACACATAATATTAAACAAAGGTATTATACATATTTATTATATTTGTTTTGGTATGCAGGTTCTAATATCAAAAAGTTTGTGGTGTTTCTAGTGTTTTGACCCTGAATCCTTCTGATTCTGGTAAGATGTGTTTGTGGCTGTTGTAAAATCACTATAATTTCTAACCTGGCATAGCACATTCATGTCAGGGAATCTAGTGTAACAAACCACTCTATACTGACTATAGGAATAATCAAGTGTTTTTTTTACTCTATTAAGTTCTGAAAATAGATCAGATATGACCTAAAGACAAGAGGTGAAAGGATGGTTTACTTTCATGTCATTTAAATTCTTGTCATTCTTTCTACTGTAAAACACAAAAGAAGGTATTTGGAGGAATGTCTCAAAAGTCAGTGTTGTTTGAACCTTCAAACTATCTTTGTTCGGCAGAAGAAAGAAAGCCATACAGGTTTGGAATTACATGAGCCTAAATAAATGATAAAGGAATTTTCATGCTTTTCTGAACTATCCCTTTAAGTCCTTTGGTATATTTGCAAATTTTTGCCGTATGACTTATTTTCACACAGAGCGAGTTTTTCTTCTTTTGGCGAATAAAACGTTTTGTATGTCACAGTTTTCACATGTCATTTCCATATCTTAGTCTAAGCACTGGAGCGAACAAGAAGTTTAGAAGTAAACAAAAGGCAAGTAAGTAGCAGAGCTGCTGTTTCTTCAGCCCAGTGGAATAATCGGCCTCACGCAGACCCCTCTTATCACAGCTGCTTTGAAACGGGCTGAATCTGAGAACAGCCTGCCTGCCATTCCAACAACTCTGTTTGTTTGGGAAGATGGCCTGCTGCTGAAAAGTCATGCCACATACATCGTGTTTTATCTTCGATTTTGAGCCGCAGTACACTTAAAAAATGGTGCTTCAGTGGTTCTTTGCTCGTAATCATAGGGGAACCACATTTAGTGCTATATTTTAGTGCTATGATTACGATAAAGAACCACTTTTAGTGCTATATAGCACCTTTTTTTTGTGTAGCAGTTTTTATTTTTTGTGAACCTCATTGTCTTTCTGTCGGGTTTTTAGCAAATTTATCTCAAATGAACAGATCTCATTTTAACATGTGAATCCATCAACAGATGACAGCTGGAAATGTGAACGTGTGAGAATGCGTGATCAGGGTGACGGAGAGAGCATCTGTGATCTATGAGGAAACAGTTGCATGGCTCTGTCAGTCTCTGAACATCTCACTCCACCCTCTGCTTGTTATGTGCGTGTGTGTGTGTGTGTGTGTGTGTGTGTGTGTGTGTGTGAAAGCAGATGCCTGTGTGTTTGTGCAGTTTGGTGTGTGGGTGGGTGGGTGAGTGCTTAAAGTTTTTCTTCTACCTTAACCAAGATGCCTGCTACCTAGGATGTCATTGGTGCATGTGTGTGTTTATGAATAAGCATGGGTGTTGGAGGTTGGCGTGTTGCTCTCACCCACTGGAGGTTACCAGTGAGCAGATATCAGTGATGTCATACTTTCCTGCCTCCTTTTTTTCTTTTTTTCTTTAAGCATTTTCACACTGTAAGACACATTACCTGGAGTTTTAGTGCTGGGCATGGGCATTTTGCCATGCATTGCTTGTGCAATTTAGTCTTTTATAAATCATCTAAAAATAGAGCTTTCACTCTTTCTTCTACAGAAATAATAATAATAAAATCTTTGCTGAGATTGATACCATCATTTCAAGTAAAATTAGTGTTATTATAAAAAATCAAACCAGAGGTTGTTGCTAGTGTTAAATAATGGTTGTTTCTTGTTGCTCAGAAACAAATCTATAGTATAATGCACTGTAAATCGCTTTGGATAAAAGTGTCGGCCAAATATGTAGATATGTAGATATTCTAGACAATCACAGGGAAGCAGGTTTAAACATGGTAGCTTTAAACACAGGAGAACCACATAATATATACATCATTTTATAGCTTATGAAGACTGCACTGTGGAGGTCCATGTGATGCTTCTAAAGAGGAAGAGAGAGAAAGACAGAGAAGAAAAGGGTAGAGGTAAAGGAGTTTGTCTTTATCATCTTCACTGGGCTTTTCTCACTCAGGCGGTGAGGGACAGAGAGGTTACTAGCCCTGTAAATGTCTGCAGAGAGAGCGAGAAGCAGGGTGAATAGAGAGGACACCGGAGGCTCCCCTGTGTACCGGTGCTAAGAGCAAGTCTTTGAGGGATTTCGGAACAAATGGTCTTTTAAATCTACTTTGAAATTGGTTCTGTAGATTTTGCCATAAAAATTTTGATTTTTCGTGAAGGACGGGAACGGTCTTAGACAGGATGAGCAGATATTAGCTGGAGATCTTGTGGAGGTGCAGGAGTATGTTGCTATGCTACACCAATATCTAAGTCTTATATGTAGATCATGCGTGGCTGGATAATACTGTCACTTAACTGCAAAGGTAAATTGTCATTTTAGAGATAAGAAAACTTTTAAATCTAGTCTTGATTCCTTAAGCAGGAAATATACCCTATTTTGATCATCCTGTACTAGTCCTTATGCTTAATGTACACTTATACACTGGCCAAACAGTGATGAAATGTAAGTTCTCAATCGCCCAAAAGCACATTTTAAAGTTTCAAAAATGCTGTTGTGTATCATTATTCAGTAGCTCAATCATTATTTCCCCCAGTAGAGCTGAGAATAGCATTCAACTACAGGCCAGTCTAGCACATCACTGCCTCACCTGTCTTAATCATTGAAAAAGCTTCGAAAGAGAGTTTGTGTAGCATGTCCAATGAGTAAAAGAGAAACGGAGAGCAAGAAAGTGAGAGAAAAATGAATAGCCTACCAGGAGAGACAAGATAACATGTTTAACATTATGTCATAATCTTCCTGTGATGTCCTAATAAATTGTGAATGTTTAACCTAATCTAAATATTTTATCATGCGAGTCGTAGTTATATTCAGCTTTTTTGTTAAATTTGAGTTGGTATGTGCACAGTGTCTTCCTCCGTTGAAGTTTATTTTGTGTTTCTTCAGTGTCACTGCTGTCCAAAAGTTTTGAAGGTACAGTTGAGGGATATCATCATTTTTCTGCCCAGGAATGGCTGTTGACAAGCAGAGATCTCCTGCAGGGACATCTCAGTGATGTCCTTGTCCTAACTGGACTCAGAAAATGGCAAATTAAAGTTTGGTGAGGAGGGTTTGCTATAAATAATTTATACTCGTGTACTATGATCAGTAAAGATTAGGATTCACTTGCAGATTCCCGAATCAGTGTTTGAATAAACACTGTCTGCTTTGAAACAGTGCTACATTGTTAAAGCGCTATACAGATAAACTTGAACTTGAGTAAGGGATACACACACAACAAGAGACAGACAAAGATATGAGAGAAAGAGAAATGTAAACTCCCTGAGGAGCAGTGCTAGTTTGGATCAGAAGAGAAACACTCTTTCACTCACAGCTCCATTGGTAGATTTAGATGCAAACTGTGTCTCCTGTCTTCAAATCAATCGGAGAGGAACTGCTGTTGGGTCAAACAGCCAAAGAACCCTGGTGAGATCAGATCAGTCTACAGTGATTCTGAACCATCTCTCAAGCATCTAAAATTAAACAGACGTGGCAGTTTTGGATCTGTCAACATTATCAGACATTTTCCACCTCTAAATTATAGTTGTTGGCCAGTTGTTTTTCCTTTACTACGTTGGATCCTTAAGTTTATAGTTAAAGGAACATTTCAGTAACGAATGAAAATCAAATTATTATTTATTTACCTGTACCTTCGTCTTTGTTTTATTTTTTGAACAAAGGAGGATTTTTTACAGAATGCATACAGTACAATGCAGTACAAAGGAAACATGCTGTGACCAAAAACTCCAAAACTTTTTTGTACTCAAAAAGTAAAAAACATAGAAATACCCCAAAAGTAATATATAAAACTAAAATGTGCTATTTTAAAGACTTAGAATGGGAACTAAATGTCTTTTTTCAGTAGCCACATGCATTTTATCAGCCATAAAGACCTCCGTTTGCATTTATTTTGTCCCTGACCATGAAAGTAGACTCGCATCTCTTATTGATCTATTTCAGTCACCATTTATTTACTTTACAGTAACTATATTTTTTGGAACTCAGTTTAGGCTGGCCCTGAATTGTCTTTCTTGCAGCGCTTACCTACAAAAAAAGTAGTTTCTATAAGACACGGCACAATACAACTACAACACTGTGTGCATAAGAAGCATTGTTTATATCAGAGGCTGAAGTAATGATGATGACTACAGAGATGGCAGCAATAACACCTGTGCCATGACGTTAGGCTTCAGATGTTTGTATTGTAAAGTAAAAAGCCACAAATATGTGGAAATGCTAACTATCAAAATAAAGTGAACATGGAGTGATGTATTATGTAATGTTGGATTTACACTATTCAGATGTAAAGTGAACCTTACTCAGGCCATCTTTAGAAATGGTACAAGGTCAACATCTCATGCATGTCTGTGTATTATAAACAGCACTCTTGAGCACCAGAGCATCACTAAATACTGTATGTAAGTGTGCAGCATCTTGCCAGCTTCATTTTAGCTGTTCTTCAAGATATACTCAAATGTCAAAGGCCAATATAAGACATTTTACACGTCACCCACCACAGTGGCTGATAGATTAAGCAGCAGCACCCTCCACTGCACAGAAACACCCGTGTTCGGCTGGTGGTGGATGTTCATAATTTACCACCCTGAGTGAAACATTTGCATTCACATGCATGTGGTGCTGGCAGCCTAATAGGTGAGAATCTGGTCTGCTAATGTAAGGTTGAGAGTTCAATCCCAAGCAAAGTTCACCTGGAAACAAGAGCTTTCACTTGATTTACTGCTATACTAACAGTTGTGTGTGAGTGAGAGATTTCATGTAAAGTCATATTAAAATTACATGTAAATACGTACATTACATATATACCAATATAAATGTTCTTTGTTTTAACCGTCTTTACTGGATACTTTGCACATCTGTATTAAGAGTAAGGATATTGTCCTTTTTCCACAGTGACTGACTGTGTGCGTTTGTGTGCTGGTTTTTATACATTGTGGGATCCTAATGATAGTATAACCACCTACATTATGAATCTAATTGATAATTAATACTAAATTATGTTTGTTTTGGAAATATGGATGATTTAGGGGGAAGGGTGGGAGTTAGGGGATATAATGTACAGTATAAAAGTCATTGTCTTTGAATAAACCCACAATGTATAGAAACCTAATTTGCGCGTCGTGCGTGTGTGCGTGCAAGTGTCGCTCTAATGAGCAGATCTCCAGGTGTCTTGCAGCATCAGCATGATGCTTAGCTGGGGACAACAATAGTGAGGACATGTGGGAGTTTCATTTTCACCAGCTACCATGTGGATCCAGGAGTAAAGAATCAAATGATATGTGATGGCAAAATTCATATTTGAATTTCATTCATATTTGCACAGCTTTACAGATTGAGGTATACTTTGCTTTTTGCTGATTTGTGCTATTCTAAAATGTTCTAGAACAAACGAACAAAACTAAACATCAGTCTGTCTGTCTCTATGTCTTGATCTTGCCATGATTCACATATTTCCCTGACTTCTTGCTTGACAGAGAAAGACCATTGCAAACCCCATTGCAAATACAGATGAAGCTGATTTATGTCTTGCCAGCCTTGAGATATTCAGGCATTCATTCTGTCATTCCTTTGTATATGCGAAACACGTCATTCACCTTGTGCAAAAACACTTCTGTGTCCTTTATTCTCAATGCTGATGAAAGCATACATTACAGAAACCTTACAAATCTTTAAATGAAGCAAATTCTTAGTTCTCTATGCAGACTTTTATGAGAACATTTTTTCACAGCCCTGTAATCAAGTAAGGAAAAGCAAACTCACAGATAAATAGATGAAATAAAACTAGATGAAATGAAACTTGTTTTCATAGTGACCTGAACCATGTTCTTAATTATTTATTTACTGATAACTTTCCCTATAGTGAGTTCACGAATGACACACTGAGTCACTGAATTAACATGAGAACTGGATCGGTCCATTTTGTGTATCACATCAAGCAATTTGCATTGAATTAAAAATGTTCATGAATTAGACTGACCCAGTTTTCAAGTTTCCAGCCTGGAAGGGAACTTTTATCAGTGAATATATGACAACATTTTGCTTCAGAAGGCTTATAGATATAATGCACACATGGTATGGTTGGTTAATTTCAGTTTTTCAGTTACTTTTTGAAACGTGAACTATGGATAAACTGTTTTTGCATGGAAAAAGACTTGTGGTCTACTGTATCAAACAACAGCATACAAATATTTTTACTTATACATACAGATACTAAACGTTTAACATTTACATTAACTGATGTGAACGGAAACCAAATACATTGTTTACAGACTGCTCAAAAGAGACCAAAGATCAAAGTTCTGCCACATCCCTCACCTCCTTTAAGAAACAGCTAAAAACACACCTCTTCCACGAACACCTGACATCATAAAAAAACTCTTTTCTTTCCTCTACAGGTATTTATCTAGCACTGCAAAACATTGTAAACTTAGGAAAGCACCTCTTAGTACTATTGTTGCCGCTTTTGATGTGTCGCTTCATTGTCTCCTAATATTCGCTTTGGATAAAAGCGTCAGGTAAATGTAAATGCAAATGCAAATGCAAAAGATCAAAGCAAAGCTTTACATCATACACTGAGGTCGCCTCTATGTGGCACTTTACAGCCCTTTAAGAAATGACATAGTAAGAAAGTAAGAAATGACATATGGAGAGGATGTGTTTTGAAAGAGAGAAAAAAGGAAAAAGGTAGAACATACTGCCACATACAGTAATGGAGAGGCTTTTGTGATTGTAATGTTTTGATAATAGTCTCATAATATGCCTTATTAATTAATACAATTATATGATATTTTTGGAATGAAGTCAGAATTACAAGAAAGAAGTCATAGCATTATTAGATATGGCACTAAAACACTGTGATATAGAATACTGTTTCTGAAACAATAGCTTTACAAGAATATATAATTACGCACAATAAGTGAGAGAGAGGTGTAAGTGTTTGTAGAAAGTCTCTGTGACAGAGCTGTAAATTGTTCAACACTGAAGAGTTATACAGTATAACTGGAATTGGAAAAGGGATAGATTTAGGGATACAGTACAGTTTGAACAGTGTAAGCGTTGTTACATAGAAAGTCCCCACAACGTATAGAAACATAGTATAGCCAATCAAACAATCAAAAATTTGTTAAGGGCTTACACATTTATAATGTAAAAACTGCATAGTGAATGAACGATATTGTCTGTAGGTGAGGATGCTAATATACAGTGTTGTTACATTTATCTTTAAGGTTATTATTATTCTCATTGTAAACTGGCTTTAACATTATTTCAGCTATAACGTCAAATCACAATAAGCACAGAAAAACTGCCTCTTTTTTGCTGTTATATTCTCCTCTAGATTCCCTCAATTCTTACTTTGTGTACTATGCTTATTGTTGGCTCTTAGGACAAAATGTTGAATGCTGAGTTATTTGTAAGTAACTCTGGACAAAAGCATCTTTTATTTTCTTTATGCTTGATTCATATGGATTATCAGTAGGCTTGAATGTGACTTTTTGAAATAACTTGCGTAGAAATACTTTATTATAATTAGTTCTGCATAGAGGATATATATATATATATATATATACAGAGAATTATACTGAGGAGCTTCAATTAAAATCAGACAAGATCTGTTATTGCTTCTACATCTGAGGAATTTACTTAGATAGAAAGTTTTATGTCTGAGAACATATGGACCAAACAGACTTATCTGTGTTAGACATCCTAAATTTAAATTACATCCCTGTTGGTTGATGGACTTTGGGTCTAAAATAGCATATGCTCAGAGACTGCGAAATGCTCAGCTAAAATGCTGTGAATTCCCAGAATTATTCTTTTGTATTGTGTCATGCTTAAACATCAGTAGAGTGAATTGAGGCAAATAGGCACTTCATGCACTTTTTGGCAGTTACAGTATCTCAAATGCCAAAGTGACTCATGTTGCCTGAATTCACTCTGTTTTTTCTTTCCTGCACAAATACAAATAGCTACATACAATTATTTTAACATAGAAAAATATACAAATATCTTGAATTTTATTAGTCTGGTGATTACACAGATATATTCATATTTTTATTAAAGCAGGGTACTAGCATGCTACTATAAATAACTTGCCAACACTTCTTTACATCCGCATCTGCTTTTTGTTCACTCGCATCACAGGAGAATTCAGTGTGTGTATGTGTGATGATATGCGGGTATAAAACTGCTTATGCTTGACAATGTTGTCTCTCCCAGTGGGGATGAAAGAACATTGAGTTGTCTCCTCTGTGATCATGTAAAGTCTGTTGCTTTGGACAGTATGTCTTAGAAGATTGATGCAGGAATTTTTCTGAGGGCTCATTGATGTACCGTTTATGTCAATGCACAGCTAAGGTAAAACAAGGTCACAGAAATGCACAAACCAGCCGGAACACTTTCTCTAATACCCTCCCCTCATAAAATAAATAAAAAAATGAAAGTATAGTCATTCTATTAATTAATTCTGAATTATGCAGTGAGTGCAGTTCAAGGAAAGAGAAAAAACTAAAGAATTTGCAAGTCATGAATACTGTGTGTAGTTGGCCGAGAGAAGTGGATAATTGTCAATAGCTTACGTCAGTACATCCAGTGATTCAATTAATTTAACCAAAATAATTAAATTAATCATTATATTTCATTGTGGTGTAAAGAATATAAACTTGCACTTACGGCTCAATGCTGCCTTTATAAGTTGCGGCATACTTTTACCACACTTTTACTAAGGTCATCTTTAGTCATGTAATATGACTGTCATTTACATTACATTTAGTACATTTTAGCTCTGTTTTAAAAACGTAATGGAAAAATGTTGTTAGTTTACCACGTTTCCAGATGGAGAGGAGTGTTTGTGTGAGCCAAAATCCAAGCCTTGTCCAACAAATATTGTGTTTGCTTGATAGCAATGACACAGTTTACTCCTGACCTGGGTTGAGAAGAATCTGCTTTCATTAGGCCTGTACGAATTTCTCAGTCACAGTGTTAACCTGCTAACCTCAACTCGTTGTACTGTCATTTTTAACAAAATCACAAATCTTCTGTATTAATTTCCCTGACCGGTGCCCATCTCGGACTTGTCCACCTTTGTAATGTTTTGTCATTCTCTTGCAGAAAATGTCACAGCATTGGATGGATGACCTTTTCAAAGCTGTGTCGACTCGCTCTAATCCTTCATCTTCACCGTGTGATCTTTCATCTGTGACCTCTTCACATTCATTCCCGGCCTAATCACCTTCACCATAACACACACCCTTACTCATCTGAACAGCCTTGTGTCTCTTAATCTCTGCTTTGGCTCGCAATGTATGAATATCTGCGTTGATCTCTGTTGGGCCAATCGTATACAGATTTGTGATCTGTTGGACAGCGATATCAGCTTATCCCTGTGTGTATGCTTACTTCCTCTGAGGAGACTTCAGTGATCTGTAATGAGCTTTTAGTCCAGGCATCAGGATGCAGCATAGAACATGGCTGATACAAATCTTTAACAACAGCATTATGGGTACAGGAGAATGTTGAGAAGGTTTTTATCTACTGTACATTCAGATACGAGTAGAGAAGTGATTTCAACCGACCTTTGAACTGGCCGATTTCTGTGCCCGAATTTGTACCTATTTTGTATTGTTTTTGCTTGAATGTCACACAGATGTGCTGCAATTGTTTTCTCTGGTTTCCTTATGACAGAAAGACCCCAGCTTTAACATGCTTTCAGGAGTACCTGACAGACAAAGTGCTTTCTGCTTGTTCAGCCTCAGGACCAGAATGTGACGGTGTACAGCTTCAGAATGTAGAACAGTGTGGACAGGTGAAATGTGTATATGGATTATATAAAAGACAGATCGCAAATAGAATTTTTAGGCTTAATTATTAGGTAATACTAAATATTTAATTAAATATTAAATATAAAAAAATTGGTGCATTCTTACATTACCTGAAATCCAGTTCTCATCGTTTGTTTAGATGTGTTTGTGTGTATGTGAGTGTATTTGTAGACATATACATTGGGATGCATGCAGCACTCAGCATGAGTGGTCTAATTGTTGGGTTGATACAGACTGGCAGGCTGATGCATCCCAAGTTAGACAGGTAGAAACACATACAGCTCTGTCTGTCGTTAATGAGCAGCATTAGCTTAGATACATGCCTGATGAGAAAACATTCACTCCGAGCTGAGTTTACCAGTCAAGCATGCACTAGCAAACACTGAGCAGAAATAAAGCCATTAGCAGAATAATCTGCAGAGAATATAGTATTCCTGAGCATGCCTGCATAAATACACTTTAAAGTTAGTCGAATAAGAAATAGTTTTTTGAGTGATTTTGTAAAATGATTACTAAAAAGAGTCATATGGGTTTGGAACAACAGGAAGGTAAGGCTGTATTTTTGATAAGTTCATAAAAGATACAGTCGGATTGACATGAGGGTGACTAAATAATGGCAAAATTTAGATTTTAGAACTATTCCAGAACCATAGCAGTTCATTTTTAAGATTATTTGCAGAGAAAAGTTTCAAACTATCAGTTTGTGTCTCATATTGGTCATGTTGATTGCTGCTATAATACGAATCCAGTTTCATGTAAAAAGTTCCTCTCTACCTCTCTAGATTTTGAAGATATTTTAGAAAACGAACAAACATATTTCTTCTAACTTGTCAGTTAAATGAAATAATTGGTTTATGAGTAACATTAGAGTAGCAGCAGGCTGGCTGTACTAGGTAGAACATCACCCTTTATACACAAGGGGGGATGGGGAAGCAGAATACAATTTAAAAGTATGGTTTAGTTAAAGAGTAAAACTGTTTTGTAAATGCAAAGCATATTTGTAAAGCACAAACCACAGTTTAAAGTCTGTGCTCTTTATTTTGAATCTATAATACATATTTTCTATACATATAATATTGCTATATTTTCAAAAAGAGGGTGTTGTGGCTTGTTGCTTTGCATATGCTATAGTGTTCTAGGTATTCACTTAGGAGTTGCTAGGCAGATACTATGGTGTTCTCAGTGGTTGCTAAGACGTTACAAGACAGTTTGTTGGGTGTTCTTGGTGGCTGCCAGGGTGTTCCTTGTGTTTGCTTGGGCATTGCTAGATGTTTGCTTGGTTGTTTTGGGCGTTGCTATTGTGATAATAAATAGTCGCTTTTATGTTTTGTTTTTGATTTCTTAAAGGAATAGTAATAGTAATTTAATAGTAAAAGAATAGTAATTTAAAAAATTATCTTATAACATACAATGGCAGATGTATAGAACTTCCTTTCTTTGATTAAAACAACCAAATAATTTTATATCAAAATGCTGTCATGCTTTTTAGGGGGTTAAAAATGTAATCCAAATGACTGCAAGGGGTAAATAAAATCTTCTGAAATAAAAACAATAATTTTGAACGTTTGCCTATTACTAATATTTTAAGCTGATTTAGCTATTGGCACATCATCACCAACAAACTGATCAGTGCAGTAAATTCCATGTTGGCATATCGATATCTTTGCATCTCATTGGTTTTTGTGTGTCTGTTATGGAGTCATTTGGATTACTATAATTATGGGAATATGTTTTTTGGAGCTTCAAAATTTCGCAACCCATATAAGAAAATAACATGACGACATTGTTTATGTTCACCTGTAGAATGGAAGTTATATATAGCTGGGATTGCATGAGGCAGAGTAAATTATAAATTGTAATATTTGAGAAATCTATTCCTTTCCATCTCTTTCTTAAGTATAAATAAAATTTAATCCAATTTAATACATTTTATCCAATTTAATCCAATCCCATTATTATAATTTAAAACAATACCACCCCTTAGACATTGTACATGTCTTCTTATTTATTTTATTCAGTAATTTAACCTCCCACCCTTTTAAATCCACTTCTTTCTTGTCTCGAGCAGGAGCTGATTGTGTGACTGACAGTCCTGAAAGGTAGATGCTGAAATGCACTTTGTTTACAGCAGTCAGTAATCTCTCTTCCTGCTAATACCGCAGAGCACTGACATGGATCTCTTCATTTCTTTCTCGTATCTCTCTCTCTCTCTCTCTCTCTCTCTCTCTCTCTCTCTCTCTCTCTCTCGCCCTTTGCTGCTCTCTATTTCTATCTCATCCTGCTGTGAATGCTTCCTCAACTCTTATACTTATCTCTCCTCATTTCTCCCCACCCTTTTTTATGTCTGATGGATCTCTCCCTCTCTCTCTCTCTCTCTCTCTCTCTCTCTCTCTCTCTCTCTAAAGGGGTGGGGATTGTTCTTCTGAAGAGAGAGCAGGTGCAGTGCCTCTATCTCTGTCTCTCTGTCTCTCTCTCTCTCTCTTTTCTCTCTTTCCCGGCATCAGCAGTAGGGAAGAGCAGAGAGCTGTCTATGTATGTGTGCGTGTGTATGTGTCTGGCTGCAGTGTCGTAGGCACAGGAAGGCTGGAGCCGTGGCAAAATCCCACAGGAGATTAGAGCTGGAACACACGCTAGTCCGGACTCTTTACAAATGGCAGCTCTAGGAGAAAGCATCAGACAGGCAAAACAAACAAAAAACAGCTCGAGCCAGAATAAGGAAGGGATGAAATTTGTCTCGTGGAAGAACTGCACGCTGTAATTTTTTTTTACCATCTTCTTTTTCTCTCTCTGTTTGTCTTCGACAGGCTCACTCCTCCCTTCATCTCTCTGCTCCCCTCTCTCTCTCTCTCTCTCTCTCTCTCTCTCATTCTCTCTTGCGCTCTCGCAGTGGTGGAATGTAGATGGGGCTGAGCGTACGCTCGCTGCTTTGCACGATATTAACGGCTTGCTGTACTGCAACGGGTTTATCAGCCGCAAGAAAGGATTTACGCCACTAACGGATTTGACAATGATACTATCCACCGCCATCCTTCTGGATCTTGCATTCCTTGGAAAACTCTGATACCTACTACTGTTTCCTGGGTCTTAGCTGGAGTATCTGAGACAGAGCTTGTGCGTACTCTGTTCGTTCCGCAGATTCTTACTCCCATAAGGATGCTATAAATCTACAGAAGCTTCTGTCATAAAAGGGGACATATTGCATCATGGTCAATGCTTTTCTTTAAGGGGACCAGCTTTTTGGGATGTGTATAGCTGAGTCAGCGTTGCAAATACAAAAACGCTAGTCCGATCGAGATCTTGAAAAGGAAATACCAAGATCGAAGGAGGCAGAGGGAAAAATATGAGCCACTGTTTAATGGGGTAACTTTTACTCGTGTCCTTATTAAAGTATATTACTAATCTCAATGAAAGTAGCTATGACATTGGAGAATTATTCTAATCGTGGTGTCATCGGCAAGGAAAGGATTTGATGATCTCACCGCGACGATTGCTGTTTAAAATTAACATGCAGATGTTTTCTCTCCTCACTTTACTTTCACATTTTTTGCTCAGCACCTTTATTTAACATTTGCTCATTTTATTCACTTTTGGCGATCTGGAAGTCTTCTGGACATATTAGTGATCGAGACTAAATGACTGACTCGGGATTCTGAGTTTTCTACCTCCGGAATTCTATTGGGTGTATGCGCATGTCTGATTGTGAGTGTGTGTGTATGTTAGTTTGTGGTGGTGTGTGAATGTGATTCTGGAAATGTCTGCCTTGCTGTGTTCATAAGGATTTCTGTGTTATTTTCTTATATCAATGTCTGGCGTTACTGCCCGGCATTCCGCCTTGTGTTGCCCATGTCTGTTGAGCACCCGGCCTTGGGATTAACCCTTTCTGTGCCACGGGCAAGATGAGTGACAGCTCTGGGACACTAAACAACTCAGGGGCCATGGTGCTGGAGGAGCCAGATGGAAGAGGGGGCTCTGGAGGACGCGAACAAGCCCAGGCCCCAGCTCGTGGGGGGCTGTTAAGGTGTGCCCTCTGGCCTCGCCAGCAAACTTGGCTGTGCGTAGTTCCACTTCTCATTGGATTTATAGGCCTGGGGCTCAGCCTGATGTTGTTAAAATGGATTGTAGTGGGTTCCGTGAGAGACTACGTGCCTACGGACTTGGTGGATGCCAAGGGTATTGGCCAGGACCCCATCTTTCTGTCCAAACCAAGCACTTTCCCTAAAGGATCTGACACCACCACAACCACAACTACTATTGGAGTGGTTATCTCCATCAGCCCCACCGTCACCACTGTGGTGCGGGGCAGAACTCGAACAGGAACTCCCCCAAACGTCCCCCCAAGAGGTGGCGGGGCATCAGGCAGCCAGGTGACCCAGAAGAGCCCTTCAACGCGCTTTGTGACGCGTCATCCCACTCTCACTACCACCTTGTCAACCACGTCTACTGTCCATACATCCACCTCTAGCCCTTCTCCATCTAACCCTGCCGTTCTAAATGACTCCACCCAAATGTGGACGAAAGAGCAGTCATCCACCGAGAGGCACATGACCACGCCTGGTCGAACCCATGTCAGCCGTAAGACACGTGAGTTCTATACTTTCTAATTGGTTCTTGCTGGTTTTGCTTTTGCCAACAATAGATGTGCAATTCTAGCAGAGCGTTGGTGCGGTGAATAGCCAGACGGTCAGACATATTCACAGCTGATACCATTGACATTAACAGAACATTGTGTTAATCATATAATGAAGCATCCTGACACAGTGTTCTTTTATTTACTGGAATGGAAA
This sequence comes from Beaufortia kweichowensis, assembly GCA_019155185.1. Classification (NCBI taxonomy): domain Eukaryota; kingdom Metazoa; phylum Chordata; class Actinopteri; order Cypriniformes; family Gastromyzontidae; genus Beaufortia; species Beaufortia kweichowensis. The sequence goes on along the minus strand of CM032801.1, from coordinate 11,751,230 downwards.
ATTACTCTGTCTATACCTGAATACATAAGGCACTTGTGAATAAAAGTAATGATTACTAGATGGCACTATTAGATTTTAGGTATAAATGCATTGATTTTGCCTGTTTTTAGAGTGCACCTTACATGTGGTTTATTTATGGTAAATATCATTGTATATAAAGCGATGTTTCACAAGTCATTCAGAGCTGACTTTATATGTGAAAGCACTGTGATATTGTCCCGAACGAGAAGCATGAAGGACTCGCTCGGGTACGCGCACGGTCCCGTCTATCACGTCGCCAGGGAGCGGCAGATACACTCGGTCCGACCACTCCCCGTCTCCAAAAACATACAACAGAGAAATGGACAAGAGTTAGGTGAAGTACATATGGTAATCGTAAAACATTGCACTGTTTATTGATCGTGGATTTACAGTAATGATACGCCAGTATGTTTTCTCACGCGGTCTGCTTTAAATAGGCGAAACAAAAGTCATGGAGGGAAAACACGACTATGTGGGTTTATCATGCACATCATAAAGCTATTTTAGTTTTATGATTGCAGTTATGAGTTGTTGTAAATCTCATGGTATTATTGCGAAGTCCGGATTTATGAGTGTTTGGTAATAGCTCAGGTGGTTCTTCTTTAGTTTTATTTACATCGACTGCGGTACATCACAGATATATTGTATTGTCCGTCAGGGAATGTCACTGACAGAAAACGTTTTCTCGTTTTGCATTAGAAAATCCTAACGACGAAGCAAGATACGGCATAAGTACAGCCCATGCAATGCTTTCATTTCTCCCGTTGTCATGTGAAGGGCATTCTGAAGACTGAATGGATGATGTGTCGCTTTCATTTCGACAGATTTATAAACTGCTCGTGTAAAACAAACACTCATCACTTTATCTCGACTTATTGCGAAGTATTTATTTCGCGCTGTTTTCTGAAATAATAACAGACATCTTGTATATAAAACACTTCTTTCGCGAACCCGCCTATGATATGTTTGATATCTCATTCACTTGCGTGTTCGCATCAGGACGTGTGAAGTATCGCTGTCATTGGTGCTGATGAGAAGCTTGCGCACCCGCTCAGGGTTTTACACGACACCGAGGCGTGGTGCTGATGTGGGAAACGCTATGATGCGATTGGTGCCTGTCGTCGTCCAACTGACCTAATACGGATACCTTCGCAATGAATCATCACATTGTGATTTGCATCAGGTGGACATGTAGCCTAAGGGCATAAACGTCAAAGCTGTTTAGTAAGAAAGTCTATTGACATATCATAAGCATTGTTACAGCCCCCTTCTGTGTTTAGATTTGAAGTTTGAGTGCTATAAATGTTCAAATGTAATTTGATAATCTATGTATTTGAATTCAGGTTGTTGCCTCATCCCTCTATGAGATTATTATCTGTGCTTAATCCAGATTTAACTTCATTCATTCATGGAAGATGCCCTTTATGAAAATGACCATGGTTTTACCATAGTTAGAAACTTTAGAAACCACACATTTACTATGGTCTCTAGTTTAACCATGGTAATGCAGAAACTATGGTAATATAAATGGTAATCAATCTGTGATAAAACATAGTTCCTGTATTTTTACTATAATAAAACAATGGATAATTTTCCAAAGGGTGACACTATTGCCATTACTGTTAGTTCAGAGGCGACTTAATTTCTTCTAGTTGTTCTGTAGTCATTTACAGTATGAGAAATTAAAGATTTGACTTATTATTTTGTTTTCTTTACTTTGTTTTAACCTTTTGACAGCCAGTATTAAATTCTCTCAAAAGGTTTCCCTTGCTTTGGATAATGCTTTTCTCTCTGTGAAGTAAACCAGACTCATCTCTCCCCACAGTAATACAAAAAGAAACCATAAAATTCATGGGATGTCATAAGTGTTAGATGAGCAAGTCCGTATTATATAATTTGGTTGTAATTCATTACCATTGTCTGACATAGAATAACTTAATTCTGTAGGAACAATTGTCTGAAAAAATATAACTGAACCATTTATGAGCCAAAAGTGTTTGAGAGTTCACAGCTGAGGCTCATGTTAAAATTCATTACGGCTCACCTCTTGGCGGACCTTTTGTATATGCTTTTCAGGTAAAAACACAATTTGGTTTCCTAGAAAAGTATTTCACAAGATTAGCCGTGTTGATTTAAGTGCATGGCCTGTAATGTCATTTTCTTTTGTTGATTATGTTTGCTTGAGGATGTTCAAGTTTAAATACTTCAGTTGTGGATTTGTCATTAGATCGTATATTGAGGAAATGTAGTCAGAGTTACATATACATTTTCAACGGGTGCACAGGCACCTTTTCTGAACTGAAAGTTTCAAGGCCATATTTCAGTTTGATCGATTATGAAGTTGCAGAATCAATTGTAGCATTAAGTGAAAACAGCTTTAGTTGAATGTGGCTGACGCGATTTCTGGTTCCAGCTGACTGCCATTTAATGATCATTGATTCTTTCTTTGTTTTGTAACATCTAGCTGATTGTGTAGATTAGTTCATGTCATCTACCACACTGTATTGGCCATTTACCAAACTGTCCCAGTATTTCCACTGAAAGTACAAATAAGATCAAATCATTTGATGATTCGGACATAAAAATCATTACCAGTGCTAATTGACCTAAAGCCATTCAGAATTGATTTTTGGAACAGAAGGAATTTATTTATATCATCTGTTTCGCCATTCTTTTAATAGACAGCCATAAAGTGCTCCATTCCAGCACCATTAGAACTTAATTTCACTATGAGACCACCGTTGAAAAATTTAATGTCACTTTGATTTATCCTTATAAGATGAGGAGGGATGAAGCCTTAAATATTAATGCTTAGAAAGGAAAACATGTTCAATATGTAGAAGAGCATGTGAATAATTGACAAGGCTGTGCTGAAAAATTATCAGGGAAAGGGAGAAGAAATGTGCTGGGTTTTATAAATAGAGGTGAAGGAAAGGAAAAGGACATGAGACAGGACCCGACATGCCAGTATTTGAAACTGCTAAAACCTAAATTGGAAAACTTTTTTTAGTAAAAACTTTTACAACCCATACATTTAACCAATAACAACCTGGCAGTAGAGACTTTTTTGGAGTGTGTAGTATATATATCACCATTTCTTTTCTCATTAATAGGCTATTGGTAAAGAATGGGAGGAATTGTTAATCTTCATGATCTGCCATAATTCAACACATCTTAAGAGAAAGATCATCCAAAAAATACTAAACAAATGTCTGGTTACAGTAACATATCTTCATTTTAATTTCTTAGTCCATGTAATCCTTTAATCATAATTCTTTTGGCTTTAAATGCAAACAACCTCATTTCTGCCACTGTTTGTTATTCTTAGTGTGTTGGATGCTATTTAAATAAAGGCCATTATCAGCTATTTCATTTTCAAAATGATTTGCCTTTTTACAGCTCTAACTCAATTTACTATAAAAAAAATGTTGACAGCTGACATTTCTGAATGAAGGGGATGGCTTTTAAAAAGTAGCAGTCCTTATAATGAACTGTGGAAGACCCGTCAGGGTATTTGTGAAGTTTTGAACCCCGGTTCAAATGCAAATCATTTCTGCATTGTTTTATTTAGTTCCGCACCAAGGAGTGCAATATTCATGAATCGTGGGCCGATTAGTACTCTCTTCAGCAGCAATTTTGATAAATGAAAGATTTTTTTAGTTTCTGGGGGTAACCGATATGCCTCACAGGAGCACAGCTTAAATCGTTGGGGATAAAAGATGCATGTGGTGTATATAAGAAAACAATGAACTGTTCATCAGCTATGCTGGAGGCAGATGTTAAAGCAGGGAGCTTTATCTTCATTACCACAGGTTTAGTTTCCATCATGGGGATTGTGCGTCTATATCAGTCATATGCTGTGGAGCATTATTACAAGCACTGGTTGAAAATACATCTTTCATTGATTTTGATATCACAGAGGCACTCATTTATGACACTAAATTAATTCAGTTTAAAATTAAATGCATAAAGCTAAAATGATGTTTCCAGACACTATTGTTTGTGCATACTTGGTCAGATTTAGTCTGAAATCCTAATCTTAATGCATTTGACTGGACATATTATCTTTTAGTTAATTACCTTTGCTTTTTATCCTTCCTGTTTTGTTTATTTCCTCTCTATTCTCACTTGTCAGCTGCAGTTTTCAAAGCCTTTCACATTTGTGAACAAACAAACATCAAGCTGTTTTGGTGGTTGCCTTGGCCACTTGATGGCATTCGGCTTTTACAACCTAATTCAACACTGTGACTTCAAATGGAGCTGACCGGCATGACAAATAAGCACCATAACCCTCAACGAGCCATTCTTCTGGAGCCTAGGAATATTTTTTTCCCTCTGCCCAAATATACAGGCTGTGAATCCTGCTTATTACTTGTGCATCTTAAATGCTTTTGAATATCTCACTTGAATGCACAATAAAGTGCTGTAGCATCTGTGATTTGCAGCTCTGGAAATTTTATGGTAATAATAGAAATGTAGTAGTAACTTTTTCCTCTTACACTTACATAACTCTGCATATTTATTATAGTTGTTCGTTTCTAAATGTGTGTGGCTGATCAGTTTTGTCCCCATTTCAATGCTATCTTACTACCTAAGGGATAAAGCGGTGTGCATCTCACCGCTGGAATGTGTTATGAGATATTGATTCATTTTGATTGTCTGTGAGACTTCTGCCACTCAGCAGTTTGACTAGGATCAGTTTTAGTGTGAAAGGTCTGATTGCTCATTCACAGCACTTTCTTCTGTTCCTGAGCTTAGTCAGATGATCCGCCAAACTCCGTCATACCTAGGGCCTTTCCTACATGCAAGTTCTTTGCGTTTATATTATACATTTCATAATTCAATTTCATCCCTGAATTTGGAAGTGTAGCACCATGAAATTGGCTAGGCTTTACTTCAGGATGTTTTTCTGCCAGCTCTATTTTCCTCTTGAGTCCTTTACTTCTAGATTTCTTTATATATATTTTAAGGTAGCGGTCTGTCACATAGAGAATCTGTCATTGTCGATTTGCTCTTGCACTGTAGTTGGACAGGTTTAGTTTCAGATTTTACTACAGATGTTGTTTCTCTTGTTTGACTAAACAGGAATAGAGACTCTGTAAGTCACAGAGTACAGTTGAAGGAAGTTTTTCTCAAATCCCTGAAGGAACCATTCTCAAGCCAAGACATGATCCCTTATGCCTCAACTCATTTAAACTGAATAGTGATTCCCCCGGAGGATGCCTAAGCAGAAGGTATTCAGAGAGATTTAGCTTTTTAAAGGAAAGGAAAACAAACTAATGTGTTTAAAAGTTTTATGAATTACAGGAGCATATTTCGGTGTTGATGAAGAGTACATATTCAGTTGTATTGAAGATGGGCAGTAGTGGCAAATTATAATGTTCGATTCACCCAGTAGTCCTTGTTGAAAGACAGGTATAATGAAAGCAGCAATGAGCGCTAAACGTCACCGTTTACTGCTTGCAATTCAGTTTGTTGGAAAAGTGACTGTTTGGTAGAAGGCTTGTGTTTAAAGTTGTTGCTTCATGTTTTTTTTAACTGTAATAATTATTTTTCTATATATAAACTTTAAAAGGCCTTCCTGATGGGGCCGTGTAGAGGTACAGTATATAAGAGAAAAATGTTAAGAAACGTCTTAAGGCATTCTGCTCATCTCCTCTCTCTCACTTCTGAAATACTGGTGCTTAATGTTCTCCATATGTTCTCCATTTAGCTTTCTCTTCTGCCCTTTTCGAACCTCCTTTTCGTCTTATGGTCATTAATGCTGTCCTGTCACAGGGATACAACACCTCGGGACACAGCATCACACACCGTGACAGCACGCAACCAACAGACTCTCAGCTCAGATGGTGGATTAAAAAGGGCCAGCGTGCACCCACAAACACATTTTGATGTCTTACTGAGGTTGCTGAACGGGCGGGCCCCTGAGCGTTTACGCATCTGTGTGGTCAGCACTCCCGCTGCGAGCTTCTGAGAATATATGGGAGTGCGGACAGCTGACTGTTAAGGCCATATGTGTTGTTTTCCTGCTCAGATCCGGATGGTTTGTGGAGGGGAGAACACGTCAGCCCCTGCGCTGTCACTCCACCTTTTCAGCCACCTGTCAAATGTTAGCGATGGAGTCCCGCTGAGCCTTACAGCTCTGATTCCTCACATAGTGTTAGAATGGAGTGGGAGAAAGAGCGTAAATGACTGGTGTGGTAATGGATCTAATATGCATAATGTACAATTCAATGTACATCGTTTCAGATATGTCAGATATGATTTAAACTGGCACGGTTTGTTTTGAAACCACAATTGTTTACTCTGTAGTGTACATAACTGCATACTGGCTCTTTCCGCAAAGAGTGACAGCAGAGAAATGAGCAGGCACAGATGGAAGCTGTGGATTTTTTTTGCATTTTCTGCTCTGATTGCAGAAGGAAATATGCAGCATTCTGTGAAATGTATTTAAGCATGATAAAATGTGTTAAAGAACGCTCTGTTTTTTGTTGTGGGAACTATTCGATATGTAATATAAACTTTTATTTTATATAATACATTATGTAATTTATCATGAAAAGTAGATAACCTCATAGTAAAGAAAACGGCTAACACGTTGTTGGAGTTTGACAGTCAATATTTTACACATATGGGTAGTTGACAAATAAATATGTGACTGTGTCCTATGGTGTGACATACAAAAAATGTCAAAAAACTCAATTAAGATAAGTCTTTCTCATTGTATTTGTAACTCTCTCATGCTATTTGTATATTTGTAAGTTTTTCTACAATTTTGCATATTTATTACATATTTATTTATCAACTACCCATATATTTAATTGAAAAATAATGCCCTTTATATTTTTATTAGAAAACAAATGGCCCTATTTTGTTTCATATTTGGAGAAGTACCACAATATTGTTGATACCTGAAATTGTATCATATCTGCCAAAATATTTAATAAACAAAGACACAAGATGTTTTGAATTGTGTGTACACAGTATCAGGCATTCATATTGTGGGGAAATTTGCCAAGCTATCCGCAGAGGTCTGTGCATGTACAGACCTGGAAATGAGAATTAAATGAACAGTGCCATTTGCTAGAATTGTTTCAGTGACATAAGCTCTCTTTAACTGACCTTGTCTGATTTCTATACGGATGATCAGGCTAACAATAACAGTGTAGTATAAAACCATAAAAGTAAATCTCACTGTTTCACTACATTAGCACCTGCTCTGCTGCTTCTCTGACCTGACGGGTGGATGGTTCGCCAATATGCCCCGCAAGACCCTCTCGCTGCTTCACATCCCCCTTCCCTCCATGTAAGACACTGTTTTAAATAATACATCTTATGGTCTATAGCTGGGTTCAGAAACACATTTTTTTCTTTATTCCGTGTAAATAAATAATACCGCAGCATTATTCTCTGCGTCGCTCAAACCTTATTTGCCAGCCATAACATTTGTGAAACACTTGCCAATTCAGTAACTATTGAAGAGGTCAGCAGAAAGGGGTAATGGTAAAATGTCACATCAGGGATGAACTGCACCTTCCGCTCAATTTCTGCTCCATTTACTTCTATTGGGGAGTCACAATGTTGCCAGAAAGTAGACTTTAGTGAACGTTATCTCTCGCTTAGGCTAAGCCCAGCTCCTCAGATCTGACACAAAATGGAGGCAGTCGAAGGGGGTGATTGACAGCCGTCCAGGGGCTCCGAGAGGGACGCGGGTTGTGAATGAAGTTCATCTGCGTCCGACTAGCTGTCATTTTCTGACTGACAGTGTGTGAGGTGGCGATAGATCCGTCTGAGTGTGTCGGGCTTTGTGTTACTGTAAATTAGTAATTGAGATGGCGAGATGTGACAGATCGAGTTCAAAGTTTGTGTGGTGTTAGATAAGACCTTGGCAGTAATTATTGTGTACATTATACAGATAAAAACTACTTCTAGTAGGGTTTACACAGACATGAAAAAAAAATTGTAAAATGTCAAATTTATATTTTTGGGCCTGGAAAAGTCATTAAAATATACAACATTAATCCATTTCTATTATTATTAATAATTGATTAAAAAAATGAAATATGATAATATTTTATAATAATTTTTATTAGTAAAATTTAGGTCTCAAATTTTCATCAGGTAGAAATTCAGTTTCAGTATTCAGTATAATACATTTTAAAAAGCATATCCAATAATCACAAACGAATGGAAAAGTCTTGGTAAATGTAAAGAAATCCATATCTAACCCTGTCTGTGAAAACCATGCTAAAGTCTAAAAATGTAATTTTGAGATAACAAGCATTGATTCATTTCACTATGATTTCAATCTTCGATATAGCCTTTCTCAGTTAATATTAAAGATAGCAGTGTTATATTTTCAAGAAATGTTCTTTACATGTTCATACATCATATGTAGGATGATTTTATGTAGAAAACAGTAAATCACAAAAAAATGACTTTTGCTGGGCTTTCACAGACAGGGTCACATATGGTCAGAAGTTGTTGAAATGCTGTTATATAGAACAAAAGTATGCGTTTTAAACAATGGGGTGCCACAGTAAGGCAGTGAGTACATAAAAGAGGAAAGGCAGTATTTTAAAGCTCAACATTCATGCTTTGAGTTTTGTAAGGGTTGCCTTTCTGGCTTATTCTTCACAGGAAAGCTGCTCACTACATCTTTGGCAGTTGGATCAGTAGACTATTCACTGGCTGAATACACAATCTAAAATCTAAAAATGGTGGCCCTCTTATAAAAAGAACATTTTGTTGTCTGGTATCTATCTCTGTGACAGCGAGGAAGCCCTGGGACATTTCACTGTGAAAGGGAGAGAGCGAAATAAATATGAAGAGAGAGTTATTACAGATTAGAGATGAAATCTTTTATTTATGGAGACAAATTCCAGCAAGCTGCGCAGTGAGCTCTTATGGCACATGCCAGCGTGCAGGAGTCTGATGAGGACCAGTGCCCACACTGCTGGGGATGGATGCTGTCTAACAATATTTCTCATAGTCGGATACATTTATGGAAGCTTAGCTTGCTGTCTATACTAACTTTTTATTCCTTCTTTTTTCACTACTTGTATTTTAGTGCATACGGTACATTTCTTAAAGGAACAGTACATTCAAAACTTTCATCACTTCATTCCACTGTGCTGTATGTTGTTTTAACCGTGCTGAACACTTCATTTAACACAAAAAAATAGCTTATGCTGCTCTTTTGTACAGTAAAGCTGAGTAGTGACCAAGAGCTATAATGCTTTCATGTAATGCTTGAAGTCATTTTCGGAGATTGACATGTTCTGGTCTTTCACATTCATTAAATGAAAAAGATAGACTTGGACATTGGGTTCCACAAAAACAAAATGTTCTTTAATTCTGGAATGACATGAGGGAGAGTAAATAATGACAGAATTGTAATCTTTAAATCCCCAGATTCATTTTTCAGACTAACAATATTATAACTCCTCCACAAACTTGTCACTTTTATTTAATTAGGACGCTGTCCAAGGATGTAACAAAATTTTGGCAGTGACAGAAGTAAACGTGTAAAAACTTAAATGCATTCTTTGAAAAGCATCTAATCTGAATATTATAAGGAATATTATATTATAAGGACACATTATACTTAAAATATGCAGTCATTACAGCCCTAACTTGGTTTGCATTTACATTTATGCATTTTATAATGATGTACAGTGCATTAAAGCTATACATTATGTATATTTTGGTATACTTGTTACTATATTTGGAAATCAAACCCATGACCTTGGCGATCTCTCCAACATGGAGTTTACATCACTTTTAGTGTTAATAGTCTTAATATTAGTATTTATCGAAGATAGTACAGTCATTTAATTATGATTGTGACCACAATATAAAACTACTTTCTTTAGCTCTCATCTTCACACTGTACTAATTTATTATTTTCTATCTGTCTTTTGTTTAACTTCTAGTAACTTCCCAGAACTGCCCGAACCTTTCTCACCCTCATTAGTGTTCCAAGACCCTCAGGTGTTCCGTTCCAAACAATTATTAACCTTTAGGAGGAGAGGCAGGCGTTCAGACAGGGGTTCATTGCTCAGATGCCTGAATGACATTTTTTGGTGGTTATTGAGAGGGTGATATATGACCCTGTATGCAACCAGCAAACGGCTATTACTGGTCCCCCGTGACAGGAGTCAGAAAGGTGTACGTGTACCAGTGTACATCAAAACACATTAATGGTCATTTCTTTCCCCATCTAAAAATATATATAGACAAGACAAAATAACCACAGGCCTCGAGCATGTCTCTTGATAACACCCTTCTCAAAGTCCTTATTATGCTTTGTGTGCATGATGTTTCATTCACATGTAACTTTGATCTCAGTTGGAGATTTGGGTGTAGCGTCCTGTGCTCGCAACAGCATTATATGATGAGAACATCTTAGTGCTTCTAGTACATGAGACATGACAGCCTTTGGTCTTTGTGTTTGCTTTAATGTGATGTGTTTGTACTGACACATCAAACTTTGGTCTTTTTTCCTGTTTATAAATATTTTAAAGTCTGTACTGTAGTTCCCTACAAGGTCTGATGGATGCGAAGGAATAGTGCTGCCATCATTTACTAGCCATCATCATTGTTTCTGTATGACTTTACTGCTTCGGTCCTAATTAATTTCATGATATGAAGAGTGGCTTGGGTTGTTTACTAAAATCCACTTTTGGTGTTATGCTGAAGTAAGAAATGTAATTAGGAATGGCATATTGGTTGATGACATAATTTTTCATTTAGGGTGCACTGTATATTTAATCCTTTCACACCGAGATGGTTAGTTTTGTTATGATGTTCAGGCGATGCTGGTTGTTACAATGTCACTGCAAACAGCCTAATGATGCCCTCAGTCAGAGTGATAAACCCATCTATCAACCCATACGAGACAGCCATAAATAGACAGCTTTAAGCATGTGTATGAAGTTGTTTGTGCGTCTCCGATATTTCGGGCTGTCTTGACTGGCCTTGCCTCTGCAGTTTGCTCAGTTTGTCTGTGTGTGTGTGTTTGTTTTCCTCTTGATGGAGTGTAAGACCAGGGGCCACCGTGTGATGGATGATGGTAGAGGACTACAGATCTCTCACGTGGCCGGCCTTTGCCGGTAATGGTCTGAAATGCGATGCCGAGGCAGAGCAGGAAATGAGGAATAAGTAGGGCTCCGGCCCTAATGCTGACAGAATCAAATGCGCGCCGGTTTCTCTCAACTTCTCTGAAGGCATTTTCTGCAGGGTTCCCACTGAATAGTCTAGCGCTACCTGTTGTGTAATCTATCTATTTTAGCTGGCGGCACGACCACCTGCCTTTTACCGCTTCGGCTGTGTGTGTGTATTTGTTTTGTTCGGCCGTCCCAAACACCAGCTGTTCGGTGACCCCTCCCCCTGACCTTTATCCAAGTCTGTGATTAGCTGAAGCAGTGGCGATGTTATGAATATGTATGAGGCCAAAAGCACTCTGGATGTGCATAATGCCATATCAGCCTGACATTTTGCAGTGTTACACAATCAATAAATAAATGTGAGAGAAAAAACCTAATAAATCTAAATGCTGTTAGTTTGGAGACTGAAATGTGTGTTTGCTAGAGCGTGTGAAGGACGGTGTGTGTTTATCTGCGCTCTCTGGTCACAGGTGGCTCCACTGGAGTGGCAGATGGGAATATGGAGTGCTAGGATAGATTCAAGTTTGTTCTATGTAAATGGTTGATAATTGCCTTAATACAGATGGTTGCAGTTAGTGTGTTAGTGAAATTGAGAGCTAGAGACACTGGTGATGTGTTGTGTGAGTGTTTTTGTGTGTGTGCAGAAGACAAACACTTATGAAGGATTAATGAATGCATTAGACTCTTAGCCAGACTGATAGTGGGTGTGTAAAATGGCTGTGTGTGTGTTTAGAGTGTAAAGCTGAATGCCATGAAAACCACACTAAATAGGAGCATTGCGTGCATTAGAGAAGTTGTGTGTGTGTGTGTGTGTGTGTGTGTGTGTGTGTGTGTGTGTGTGTGTGTGTGTGTGTGTGTGTGTGCACTTTCAAACAAATGCTTAACAAATGCTTGATTCATTTAAGCCTTTCTTGAGAAGATATCGAATTTAGAGAATCATTATTGAATTTTGTAAATATAGATTTTGTTTTAAACAAATCCTTTACTGTACATATACATTTATCAAAAGTCCTTTGAGATGAAAAAGTTAATTGTACTGTGATACTTTTCAGAACTCAAAACTTCCTCCTCAGCCTATAATAACCATTCACTGAAGTGACAGTATGGTCTCATTTTATTTTTATATACCAAAAGCCCTTTACATAGAAGAACAGCTGTCAAAAGACTGCTTCTCTGCTTAGTTCTGTGAAAAGAGAACATAAAATCAACATAAAAATGACATTAGCACTCTTTTGGCAGCAAACTGTTATACTTTTACTACCTTTTTTACCTTTTTTGATGCTATTAAAAAAAACAAATAATTGAATGCAAAAGTATACAAAGAGTTTGTGGAATATGTTTGATGCCGTGTATAAAAAACAGAAACAGAACGGTTCACCTATGATTTCTTTTACAAAATATTCCACACAACTGCTCGTGAATTCATCCCCAGCCTTCTCCTTCCCTCTTGTGTATTAGTCATAAGGCAGAGGTCTGGTAAATTGCATGGAAAAACTGTGAATGGCAGTAACTCTCACAGGCCCAAATCATGTTTTCACTGTTCAAAGCAGGGCTGTGTTTGTCCTATTTCTGCTTTTTGGAAGGGCCAAATTATAAACCGTGGCAGGAAAAACAAGGCCATTTTTGTACATGGATACATAGACACTCATGCACAGCATTTCTGAAATTGTGTCTTCATGGTGACATTGTAGTCACACTGTTTCATGATGTTTTTCCTTTTCAAAGCTGCTACTTCTGTCAAATACAGTAGTTGGATGGAAATGTTTTCTACTCTTTTTATGAGTGGGATGTTGCACTGAACACAACTATTAGCGTACGCATAATAGTTATGCATCTAACATCTGCATGTATACACATGCACACTCATTTTCAAAGTCCTCCTGAGGCCAGTACTATCCCATGCTGTCATGCGTCGAAACGCATTAGCATAGATTAGTCAGCCACAAAATGACGAGCTCTGGGAAAAATAAACAGTCAAAATCCATTAATAATTGATACCGCAGGTGCCAGTTCATGTTTGTGTGAGAATTGATTCTTTGATTTATGTATGAATGTACAGTGGTACAGTATTTATAAACATCACAATAAAAATAATACAAATATAAATGTATATACAACAAATAAATAGATTGATTAGTTTTTTCAAAGAAACCAAAGTTACAGTACAGCCGGGTTACTCCCAACATCTGAAACTCTAGTACTGTTCATTCACTGTACAGCTAATGCAACCCTATAATAGTCGTAATTGTTAATCATTACCATGTATAAGTAGTGCTTGACTCACAAATGAGACAAAAAGAGAAAGGCGAAAGAGAAAAGAAAACATTTCCGTCTGTCTCTTGTCTCCAGTCGTCCTTGAACTGCAATCTTTCCAGCAGAGTGAGAGAATCGACAGAACCCACACCTACACAACATTTCTGGCTTCTGCTTTCTATGTTACATGACAGCCAAAATAAGTTTCTGTCAATCATTAAATGTGCATATAGCATTTGTATTCTCGGGGATGTGTTTTGCTCATCTTATTATTCGATTTTAGCACATGCCTTTATCATTTCAAACAGCCACAGAGAACAAAAAATTATGACAAACAGGCTTTTTTTTTACTGTGAAGCCGAGATTGGACACCATACCTGAATACTTTATTTTCCCTTTTGTATGCAATAAGAGATTTGACCTTTGACCTCACTCTATGCTATTCTCTATTCTTTTATGTGTTTCTGGAGGGAGTTCTTAGGTCAGACGCTGAGGGTTATTATCATATGCAGCATGCTAGTAAAATGTCAGTCAGCTCTCTGTTGAAAAGGCTCTCGAGCTTTCGAGAATGGCAAGGTCTGCCAGCTTCTGCTACCTTTTAAACAAATTACAAATTTGTTTGTTATCAGTACCCTCTTGTGATAAAATGAATTTACAGTGTCTAGCGACGTGACAAATACTACAGAAAGGGATTGACACAAGCAGCTGAGCTAGTCCTTTGGTTTGACACCCAGCAAAGCTGCATTGTACTGTACCCACTACATTGGCTTGATGAACCTCTTAGCTAAAGTCCGTGCTACTGATATCTCTGTCCTCTTCCACACTTATCATAGGTATCATTGTTATCTAATTCCAGCCTTATCTTCCTCAGCGGAGCACATCAGGGTTGTGGGGGGCGGCATGCGTGTCATGTAAATCTAGGCTAAGAGGCTTAGCGGCTGTATTCCCATTGACTTCCCCACAGATAGGTGCCATCATGGCTGGCCAAGTTCCAGCATCCTCCTCTCGTTTTTCTCGCCGCATTTCCTTTAACTTATTCTTTTTATCCCGTTCTCTTTATCTATATAGTGTCATCAGCCCGATATAGCGCGGATCTGTCTTGTGCAACGCCGTGAGGGTGCAAATGGGACATCAAATCGATCAGCTTAGTCAAAACACACCAGGAGTGAAAACAAGCCGGGAAATAAAACATGAATATTCCATGACATTTTCTGGCATGTTCTGCTGTGAGATTTGGGCCGTGCGCAGTGCTTTCCGAAGCACAACAACTGATGGATCATAATGATGCCGTGTGCGGTCCGTAAACGGGGGTGTCTTTGAGTGGCTTTGTGGCGTGGAGTAAGCAAGATCTCATTTGCAATGGTGGTGTGCCATTTCAAAGTCTGGTGAATCTTTTTTTTTTACCCCTTTCATGTGTGTTCTTGGTTTTAAATTCAGTTCTGTTTTCAATTCAGTTTCGGCATTTATATGCATGTCACTAGATTCATATTCTTCTTACACTTTTATTCTGTAAAATAACTTTTGCATGTTTCATTGCTGTTGGAAAATTAGTGTATAGTAATCAGGCTATTCGGACTGAACAAAAGCATGCACGTTCTTTTCCCACTATTCTCTTCTGGAAATACTGGAGATGATTGCTCTTGCAATGTTTTACACTTTATTTTTAGTAATTTTGCACAGTAATATAATGAACTCATTAATTCTCATTCATGTCCTTGACAACAGCACACAAGAGCACGATAAATTGCAAAAATGTAGGTCATGAGACTGCTTCCTTGCATCTGGCCCGCTTGATTTACGTTCATTGTTTTTCATGTTTGGAAGGAAGGATCTGTTTGTTTACTTGATAACTTGATTTTCCATTTCGGCTTCTGTCTAGTAGCACTTCAAACTGCTTTTTGGCATGTGCAGATGGAAATTAACAGCGGATAGCCCAATGATGACACACATTTACAAGCATCTGTCTTTTCCTATTTCAGTTTTGAGCTGTGTGTCTATATGTGGAGTGTATTTGTGCATGCTTATGGGCTCTGCAAGGTTGTGATGAATGTTAAGGCCCTGTGCGCTTTTTGCTAAGATTCATCACTTTTAGTCTCGATCTCTACGGGGAACCACAGGACACAAATCTCCCAACATTCTCAGCAGGAAGCCAGGGGGAACAGGGCCTGTGCCCAAATGTGAAGATTTATGGGGCGTAAAGCACACTGATGTCAAGTTTGGACTGGTCAGATGAGCGTGCTGCAGTGGTGTGCATGACACCTTATGTTCATATCAGCATACTGATTTTCTCCTTTAAGGTTTATTCAATAACGTAATCTTCAAGAGCTACATTCTCTGGAACTCACTGTGTATGATTCTTTTTATAACATCCTCAATAAATAAACTGTGCAGAATATTGATATCCACAACCATGTTACATTGTGAAATGCAGAACTGAAATATATGTATTTTTATGTAGGATTTTACATGTTTCCCTTCCTCTGTCATCTTTTGCATCCTGTATTTAACCTCACTGCTCGACAGTAGTGATTTTCTTACATCTGATTCATACAAAGCTAGTTATTAAAGCAGAATGCTGTCTGGGAGAGGCTTTTTGATTCATATTACTACTTTCTAGCACCTCACACTGTAATTATTACCTGTGCTGACAGTAATACCTTTTCCGACTCTTACATTTCTAAAGTAGAAATGCCAAAAAATCAAACACTGATCTCAGAAGGGCATGAAGCGAATTGCTTTGCTCCACCACATATTTAGTGAACTTTTTAAAATCGAAAAGCGATAATAAAATACAACACAGAATGAGTTTTGTATCTGTGGAAAGATTTGTGACCAGTTTTGATTTTAATGTTTTTTCTGGGTGAGGTCTACAAACTTTTAAGGGGTTACTAAATTCTCTATCAGAAAAGAAATGACTGAAGTGCTGCTGTTTTTACAGGTAATTAGAGATTAGGAAACATGTAGAATGATTTTCTTCCTTAAGTAATTATGGGTAATTAGGTATGAAAGCGTTAGACTCGATCTTAGTTCATGACAGTATGTTACTCTATGGAGATATTTTACCAAATTCTATCATTAATTAGTCACTCTTTCTGTTTTATTCATGAACCACAAGATGTTTTACCTCTGGGTTTTTTCATACATCTAAAGTGAATTGGGACTGAGGCTATAGTCACATCTGCCTTACATCTGTTGCTACAGTATGTTCTATGGAAGAAAGGAATTCTCACTTTAAACTTAGAAACTAGGGGACAAAGAAAACTTTAGAAGTGGACTGTGCTTTTCCAGGCATTGTGGCTACTGTTTCGAGAGGGAAAATAGGACACAGTAATTCTATAATAAACTTCACAAGGCCAGACAGTCTCAGCTGGAGGATATTTTATTATGTGCTTGTGTGTTCATCTAAAGCAGGGGTCCCCAAACTTTTTTCTATTATTGTGGAGTTTTTATTATGATTTTAAATGTATTTATTATACTTGCTCGATCACGATGAAACGTTTATTGAATGTGCAATTCTATTGGTGGGTGAATCTAACAAATAATTAAGCTAGGCTATGTTAATATTTAGTTAATAACTAAGGGAAATTTTAGTTTGAAAGCCAACCTTTATAATCAAATACAGATATGATTAAAAATTTTTAATTAAATTTTCAAAGTATGTCTCTGGCATTGTTCAGAGGGCTAGTCAAAATGTGGGGCCGTAGTGGGGCCGTAGTTTGGGGACCCCTGATCTAAAGGATATAATCTTCTTTAGTGTCCTTCAGCAAATATATTTCAATGGCTGTTTGTTAGCACAAAGTGTGCTGGTCACTGTTAGTGTTTGTGCTTGTGTAAGAGAGAATGTTTGACGGTATCCCTCCCCATTTAGATTCACACTGAATCACATCTCTCTCTCTCTCTCTCTCTCTCTCTCTCTCTCTCTCTCTCCCTCTCACCCTCTCACCTATTAAAGTATTCATACCCTCCTGTGTACAGCAGCAGTCTTCTTCAGAACACAGCTCTAAACTGAGACCCACAAATCCACAGTAACCAATTAGTACTCACTTCCCTCTTATGGTTATTTTAGCCAATGGGCTGCCTACATATTTTTGACTGAAACCAATCAGAGGTGTCTGCTCAGCATGGCAACAAATCATTTTATCTGTGCAGTACATGTGGTAACCATGGGATCCATATGCCAGTCAGCAGTGAGTACAGGAGGTGTCATAAGAGTGGTATGCCAATGACAGGCAGCAGAGAGAGGTGGGCGATCGCCGTGCAGTGTGTGAACAAGCGTGAAACATTTCTAACCCTTACCTCAAACATGTAAATCAAGCATTATGTTTTTGAAACCTTATTCGACATCAGATTTATTGATGTATAATTAAATTAAATGTTTATTATGTGAAACCATTTATTTGATATTAATTGAGAACATATGACATTTCATGTTAAAACATTTCATGATGAATTATTCACATGATAAAAAAGTGGCACTTTTACAGCTATAAGAATTCTAAATGAAAATTAAATGAGTGCCAATTTTCTCTCATGCAGCTCCAAGCACATTAGTGCTCACGCTTGTAATCCTGTGACACCAAATGATGTTTGTATGAATAGTGAAATCTGACATGGTGTTTTAATGAGCTTTTACCTCAAGAACTATGTCATTCTCGTCAGGTGACTTTCCCCTCGAGCGTTACATATGGTCACATTGACAGCATGTATGTGACAGCAATGAAATGTAAAATGAAAAGACGTTTTTATTGTATTCAAAATGAGTTCTGCTATATGGAATTATTATTAAGGCTTAAATTGAATGTGACTCTTTTAAAAGTGTAGCTGAATTCTGGTAAAAACGGGTCCTTTCGACTGAATAAAAATGCCAAACTAAGATTCTACTTCACGTTGATTTTGACCTGTTGGTTTAATAAATAGTGCATGTGTTTGTGTAGTTAACCATATGTGCATAGAGCTCTTGACCTTGCTCTTGAGTTATTGCAGGACTCATCAGATGACATTGATTTGTACTCATAGATGGCATTGATCTACACACAGAGCAGCATTATTGTGCACCTCAATACAGCAGAACATATCTACCATTGATTGTGATTTTTAATTAGACTCTGAAGCGAGCAGATTGTTGTCTTTGTGTTGTACTCTTATTGGTCATAATTCTCTCTCTCTCTCTCTCTCTCTCTCTCTCTCTCTCTCTCTCTCTCTCTCTCTCTCTCTCTCTCTCTCTCTCTCTCTCTCTCTCTCTCTCTCTCTCTCTCTCTCTCTCTCTCTCTCTCTCTCTCTCTCTCTCTCTCTCTCTCTCTCTCTCTCTCTCTCTCATTAGACTGGTGTTTTCGTTTACTATCTGTGTCTCCCCGGTTTGTTTGTGCTCATATCTGTTCAGCTATCCTTTAATCACTGCTGACAGCTTAAAGGTGGTGTGTAGCATCTCTCAGCTGTGATGTTTCTCTGATGCTTCAGTTGCTGTGATATTTATTGATTTTCTTCTGTATTTGTGCAATATTTTTTACAGTTTGTTGAAAAGAAGCTCGCAGTTGAGCTTGATTACATTGTAGAAAATGGCACCTCAAAAACATGCCTTGATCAAAGTAAAGGTGGAATAAATGATGGCCACCATTATAATCAAAGACTCGCATCCTCTGAGTTCTGTTTTATTTCCTGCAAATTTCCCTCAGACTCAAAATTGCAGCTTGTTGTCTTCTTTTTAAACCTCGTATCCACGTGCCTCATTTTCTAGAAGTACCAAAATGATCAAAATCAGTCACACAGTTTTTGTCTTTTTTATTAATTTAGGTGGTATAAGGTCAAAGGTCAGCATCATTGAATTTGATAGCAGCTGGATGGCACATTCCTAACTATTCCATCAACAGCGTTCTAAATAATTAAATGGTTTTGTAATTGAAATATTAGTGCAATTATAAGTAGTTTCTTTTAAATGAAGCAAAAAATTTACAACTAAACTTTTTTTTTGTCTATTTAATAAAAGAAGCTAAAAAAAAGACTGCTGTGGATACAAGCAATTCAACTACAGGATGATCTCTAAAGACATATAGCACACCTTATTTCACAGATTTTATTACAGTAAAATAACTAAACTAATTTGATCTGGGATTGTGTTTCCCAACAGTAAAGCAATAAATGTACTGGATATATGATACATTGCCACTGTCTGTTCTGTGAGACAGATCAGCATGTAAAAAGTATTCCAACAGCTAAATAATGAATCATAAACAATGAATAATAAATTGTGCTGATAACAATATACAACTCAAAAATACACCAGTAAAACTTGAAGTGGACATTCTGTTGCTTTTCATGAGAACTAAGTGGTTGTGTGACATTTACTTTATCTCATATATTATTTACTTATTTATTCATCACCTGACGCTGTGACACACACTTAACTTCCTGCAGCTGTTTACCATAGTCACAGCCACTCTTATCTACAAAGAGCAAGACCTTAGAGAAATTGTTGCACTAGAAATTGTTGTGTACAATTTACAAAAACCAAGAGAGTAGAGGCCATTTATGATCTCTTGTTGTCTTTTTTCAGGCCTATTCCTATTGCTTTCTGTAGCCTATGGTATGCATCAATGAGGTGTCACACATACCTATTCATTTTTCAATCTTTTGCTAATCATAGCAACACTACAGCATTTGCTTTCTGTAGGTAAAGAGTCATTAAAACCACAATCACACAGTCACACAAATACGGGATGTGATGTCTTTATTAGATTCTGCACACATTATTTTTACTTTGATTCATACTTTTCTTCCTCTAAAAGATTTGGTCACAACTTCAACTGGTTATTTTGCCCTTTATTACAATATTTAAATACATGATATGGAAACGTGTCATGTACAGCAACACTCAGCTGTGATTATATTAACAATGTGTCAGACAGTGACTAGAAGTGCCCCTGCTGCTGAATACATGAACAGGCTCAAATGTGCTGAAATGTTCTGGAACTGTTATGAGAAAGAGAATAAATGATAATGAGTATTTCGTAAGCGCGAGGTTTATGAAAGTCTCAAGTGATTAGCCTGAGAATAGCCAGTGATTAAAATAGGAGTGAAATTTTATTAAGCAGAGGTTGAACCGTTAAAATAGAATGAGGCTGTAATTTTGACTTTTTTATTTTATTTTTACCCTATTTTTAGTTCAGTGTTAACTGTTCTTTGTAGTCCGTCCTATTTTTAAATTAAAATAATTTGAATTCATAGTGTGAAAATGAGTTGGTTTGTTCTTACTCTGAACTTTTAACAAGAAGGTTTTATCATTCTACACAGTGTTTGCTCTGCTCTCACTTCTAATTCCTTCAGATTCTAAAATAAACAATAAAAGTAAACCTGTGGAAATAATGTTTTCTTTAACATCGTCAGCTGTGAATGTGCAATCAGAAGATGGTCAAGATGAAACGGTATTGTCCTTGATTGATTGTTCTTGTTGGGGAAAGTATTGCAATCAATGAATTTCTCTGTATTTCACTCACACACACTCTTACTTTCCTCCTGAATGAGTCATACTTTTAAGAGTTGTGTTGACTTCTGCAATGACTTCTGGTTTTTGCCACATGCTGTCTGTAGACCACCTAATTGGGAACTGTATGGCCCTGTTTGAAGAAAATGAGCGACATTGAGTAAAATCTTTTAAAGCTGTGGCTGGTTAATGTCTAAAATAAGAACTCCATCATCCATAATATTGTTTTATGAACTGTTTTATGAAGTCCGCATTCCCTCATATTGTTTAAATCTACTATAATGTGGTTGGGGTTGGAGTTGGTGCAGAGACCGCAGGGAGTAGAAAATATTCACATAAACCATATAAAAGCTATTGTTTCTGGGTTCGGATTTTACCTGAATCACATCCTGATTTGGTTTCTTCTCTCTCTTCGCTACTATTCTGCTAAGGGAGAAAGTATTGGTTGAGTACTAAATATTGGTTGACATAACAGCTTATACAACATTCAACCTGCTTACCTAAAAAAAAGGTTGTGATTGGTTTATTTGATTTCACCAACTCTGCCTTTAAGCATGCCCCCTGTGGCTTTTTGTCTCTTGCGATTGGTGTGGTATTTCAGGGGTAGAAGAGGACATTTGGAATGCATGAGAACTCTAGAGAGAGCAAATTGAGAGGTATTGAGAGATTGAGCAATGGATTGAAAATGACAGATTGAGCTGAATAAGGGGAGGCTCTGCTCTGGTTTTAAAAGGCCTGGCAAGAACAGTCTGAGAAGGAGGGAAAGTCTTTCAGATGGAGGTGTGGGAGAGCTTAACATACGCAGATGTTCTTAGAGGGTTTGGACAGAGAGAAGGTGGACCGAAAAGGAAAATGTAGGAGGAGGTCATATGACAGAGAGAAAGACCTTCTGTTGCTTTAAACTGCCAAGATGGTGACAGACGCAAATGTTAATAAGAGATTAAAACAGCTTCTCGTTTCTTCACACCCAGCTCTCTATTTTCTTCTCAAATTCTTATTTTCATCCTTATTTTTCTCCTTCTACCTCCCTTTTTCAGTACTGACCTCCCATCTATCCCCTAAGTGATTTACAAAGCTGAAAATCTTAAGCTCTCCAATATTAAGAATGCTGCTAGTGTACTAGAGGATATGGTCATCACCACAGTATTGTTATTAACAGCAGTTACTCTGAAAGTAGTGTTCTGTAGACACACTGAAATTATTTTAAGTTGCATACATTTTTCTTACAAAAATCATACATATACTCAAAAATCATAAGCGACCTGGCTGCTCTTTCTAGTTTGCCATGTATCATGTTCCTCCACAAGACTCAGGGAGACGCGCCTTCCCAACCACAGACGCTTATCTGCTAGCTCTGTATGCTAATCTTTGGCTTCAGATGTGCATTATATGAGAAGTTAGGCACTGTCTCTAATACCTCCCATACTCTGTGTTATTCCGTTCATTTGAAGAACACCCCCAAGCAAACCTGAGCGGACAAAACCTGTTAAGATAGTATACAAATCAATCTAAAAGTGAACATTTGTAAGTTATTGTAAATAATGATCAGTCTCTTTTAACTGATTTTTATAAAGCTGTGAGCAAGATTTGTTCTTTCCTTGGGGAAAATAATAACGCATAATTCAGCAGGAGCTGCCTGAAACTTTCAGAGCTTAGAATGTCAGGATCTGTCTGCAGGCTGTGGTGGTGAAACAGCAGGGAGGCTTTGAGCTGTCACAGTGCTGAAAACAGAACTGCAATGGGGAGCTGTCTTCTTCTGTGGTGCTGAAAAATGGCGTGAAGCTGTCCACACCCCTTGGTGCTGAATCACTGTGAATTGCTCTGGACCACAAAAGGAGGTGTGTGTTCCCAAAACATTTACATTTAAATAGTAATTGAAATATTATGTTATATATAGTAACATAAAGCGGCCCCTCCGGTGAGGGAACAAGGGAACAAGACTAGTTCCAGTCTAGATAACATATTTTGAATACTCTGAACTTGGATGACTTTGCTTTTTTTAACTCTTAGGACTTGCATTCAGCATTATTTCTAATTCTGTGACACCATTGACTTTTGTTGCTTGTTTTGTCACGTTCCATATTTTCGAGATCCTAGAATCAAGACCCTAGTTCATATATAATATGAATGTAATATATAATATAATCAAAATGCACAATATGTGCACATGCTGTGAATGTATGTGCATGCATGTGGAGCTGCATGAATATATGTTTGCTTGTATGTTTGTATACCCCTAGCATGATTAAAAAAAGCATTTGCCTGCTCAGTGGGCTGAGCTGTGCTCTAAAAGCCAATTACTGTTTAATTTTCCCACTGTCACATGTAGTTTTTCTTTCCTTAGGCTGCACTGTTTAGAAAATGGCTGCAGATATATTGATTGAGAATAAGAATAAAATAAGACCCAGCAACTTTAATATTGGGGACATGCAGACTGGGAATATTTCGCAATGCAGACTAAACAAGTTGTGTATTATTTCTTTACTTTACACTTTCTTTTAAGCATTATAGCATTTATATGCTTAGTTTTTTCTAGTTGTGACAGGTGATTGAAATGGGTTAATTGCCCCAGGTGACATCTCAAGAGCAAGACTAGACCCATGCAGTCACCTCATTTTACCAGCCCGTCAGTCAATCCCTATAGAATTGTAGTAATGCACTTCTTGTACCACACTGCATTCCTTACCATCAGTGGCTGTAATCCTGATTGTCTTCAGAGCCATAGCATACATTATTTTTCATTAAGTCATTCATGAATGTTAGTTTGCGCCAATCTCCAACTTTCTGATGCTTAAAATATTTTTTAATGCTGTACCTTTAAGACTCTTATGTAAACACCCTCTTTTAATATCAAATGAGATACAGTGCTTTGCTGTGCTTATCAGTGAACCCTGGGTATGCTGTCAAGTCCAATATAGTTTTAACTGTCCAATCCTTCTATATCAGCCTCTTCGCAAAGCCTGAATTACATTGTGACATGTTCACAAAACCGTCCATGATAAAATATGTCACAAACTGTTACAATCAGATGGAAATGATGAAGGAACTTGTTTAAAATGAACCCAAGTCACTCGTTCCTAACTTTGGAATCCTTGCAGGAGAATATGCAGGTCAGCAAGTGTCACACACAGACAGAAAACTGTTTACTGTTAGTATAATAATATCTAGTCGATAGTTTGTAACAAATAATAGTCGTATTTGTCCCACATCCTCTAGCATAACAGTGCCCACACAGTTTAAGTTGTAAGTTGTTTTTTTGGTTTTGTTTTTTTCTGTAAGATTTAAAAATATTCTCAAAAAGGACTGGGCAGGCCAAGTTTCTAAACACCAAAAAAGTATTGTTGATGCATAAATTAGGTTGTCTTACTTTTTTTTAGTAAATTATATAAATAAAATGCATTAATCTGTCTGACATCTGAAGGCTATAAAACAAACTGTCTTTAGAGCTTGGTTTTGTTAGGTTATTGCAAGTAAATTGTTATGAAAACCCTGAATATAAGATTTACTATAAAATTTACTATAATTAGGATCTATTACTTCAGAAATCACAAGTTGTGGATCTGACCTCACACTCATCACTGACAATAATGTACAACAAAACAAGACAGACTTGAGACACAGCAGGGCATTTGGTCCATTGGTTGACAGGAGGAGGGGCTCTTCCACACCACACATAGGGGTGGGCTGGTGTAATGGCCCATGACTTTGAGATCTTAGAAGTTTCTCCTCTGCTGAGTAAAAAGCATGTTGGGTAGAGGGTCTGTTGTTATTTAGCTCATTAGTCAGAGCTGGAGGGAGGATAGGACTGGAGAACTGGTGACATAGGAAGAGATGGAGAGCGAGATAGGAACTGAGAGTATCGAAAACATGCTGAAACACAACACAGCCCTCTGTGGGAAAACCGCATGACCACAAGTGAAGAACTAAATAGACTAGCTTAGCTCTTGCCTGGAAACTAAATGAGTTGCACACATGTATGTACATGTCATTTGACTTCTGATTCACACAATAGAAACCTTTAGTTGATGTATATGCTATTTTTCTATTGTTTATGTGCTGTACAGTTATTCTTTTTACAGTACTTTATTTTTTGTTTATGGTACTTTTGTTATTTTTAGTACGCAATTATTTTGAATAGTTGATCGTATGTTTTAAAATGATGACTGCCATTCGTAGCAATGCCATAATAGCAACACTATATGTAGTACTAATGACTGCTTATCAAGATAATCAGTATATAATTTTCCTCTTGTTCTGTCTTGCCGTAAAGCTAATAAAATAATTTCCACTCGCTTCAGTATTTCCTGTATATGTATTTATAATATAAGTAGCCATGTAATGAGTGGTAAGAAGTTCATTCACATTATAATTATACTGATTATAAAACACTTGCGGGTGTTGTTGAAGTGGTTGTGGTCAGGTTTCTGTATGAAATATGAAAACTCAGAGATAAAATCTTACACTCTCCCCTGTTGGGCATTTCTCCAGTCAAACTTTCTCCCACCACAGAGGAAATCTCTAAACGTATCTTTAACTCCGGTTCATCCATTAAAATTAATTATTATGGCTGTGATCATCAGTTTAATTAAGGTCTCATGTATAGCTTTCCTTTTCATGATGTTTCATTTTGTCTACTGCTGCCTATTCACTTTTATTGACCCAAATCTCAGTGCATGTGCTGTGCGTTTCCCCTGTGTCTGCTTTTAATCTGAAACACAGCAGTTGACTTGGACTCTGCAATATAACATGTGTCTCCATTGTGTCTCTATATGTCTTTATTCCTCTGGGATCATAAGGCTTCCATGTACTTCTCATCCACATACTTCAAACGTAGCTCTCCTGTTTCTATGTAGGTCAGACCACGTGTTGTCGTCATGTGTTATAATCTTTGCTCTCCCCAGCTAAATCTCACGCATGTTTGTGTAAATGTGATGGTATGCTTTATCTTCTGCTCTCGGGGATGCTAATGGGTGCCATGAAACTTTAAATACCCTTGACTGATTCAATAATTTAATAATGATCCCTCGGTAGACGCCTCCTACGCACAACCCATTTGTTTTCTCATTCCGGAGGTGAGGTGAAAGCGTGGCCATTTGGACAGGCTCTGGTCTCTACAATGCTTAAGTAGTTAATGCTGATGAAGTAGGGTGTGTAGAAGTTGTTTTAAACACCCTGTGGCTGTTTTTATTCGGCGAGGCAACGACTGCTGTGAACACTTTCTATTGTTAATGTCTTGCTAATGCATAAAGAAATCATTAAACGGAACGAAAAGTTGAGAATGGCGGGCTTTTAGTTAAAACGCAATCTCCTGTTGAACAGGATCTTTAACAATAGGCAGCAGGTGTAACCCTTAATGCCTGTCCATTTCACTTTGCCTGTTTAAATTTGCATAGTTTTCAAGAGGTCTACGGACATATTCCTTTAACCTGTTGACCGTCACCATTCCTCAGGAGAAACACCTAGGTTATTTCCTTATTCACTTTAATTGTTGAATTCTCAACAATTTAATTCAACAACACAGTTGAATTCTAATCTACAATAATGACACAAAAATTGATGGAAAGGTATAAGGCTCAAGATAAAATATTTGACAAATTTTCATAACAATAAACAATTTGTAAATTTGTTAATGTTACTGTAGTTTTTAAAAATTAAAATTAAAAAAGATTAAAGATGCATTTTTATTTTTTAAAATCTAATATAAAAAATATGTATTTATACATAATAATGATGCATTTTGATATGTATGCGCTATATACTGTATGCAGTGACGGTTGTCAGGTTAAGTATTTTGTTTGTACCGTCCTTTGATTATGTTTGTTTGTTTCTCCACTGTTTAATTAAAGCAGTAACTCCTACTGGTGTTCCATGGTAACTACAGTAAACATACAGTAATATTTAATCTCATTTGACAAGTACAAATGTCCTATGTGCTTTTAAATGTGTTTTAGTGTCCTGCTTTGTGAGTACATGCATGTACAGCGTGTGTTAGCGTGGATGAATTCATGCATGTCATGCAAGCTCTGTCTCTCTTCATCTGTCAGTGAATTCTCTGTTCAGCAGATGGCTGTGGTCCAGTTCTCCCTCGCTTCCACTGGGATGAACGGCCTGCAGCTACTGCTCTTAATTAACGATGTGTGAGCCCGAGCTACCTGTTCTGTCTCCTGCTGGATCCCGGATAAAAGTCTTTAACTTGAAATGGAGTTTCTAGACACTTTCATCTCAGTCTTCCCTGAAACCCTAAAAACCCAATTCAACTAGCAGCATCCTTCAGATCTGTAATGATGTCATCTCTCATAACATTTGGTGAAAAAAGTAGCTGCAGTAAATGACCAGAGTTTATCTCATGAGGTTATCGTAAAGTTTGATGTAGTAAGTATTGTCTTTATCAGTGGTGTGCAGAGGCAGTAGTTGCAGTGTTATGAGAAGCAGCGTGGAGCTCCGCCTCCGCACACAGCTCTCAGACAGACACTTTACTTCTCCATCACACATCCTCCACTTCCCTTTCGTCCAATAAAAGAACATACAACCACACATCCCCATTGTTTATATATATATATATATATATATATATATACTGACAAACAGATGCCATTTGTTTATTCATTAAGGGTAAATTGAGCTAGATTTGATTTTGGGAATCGCTCATGCTTCTATGCATCGACATGACATGCTTCTCTGTGCACATACATGCACGTTCATTCAAGTGTAATCCACAAACATTGATAGATAACATTGTATTATTTTCCCTCTTAAACTGTATTTTATTATTATTTTTTATATTAAATGGTTTTAGAACTTTTATGATAAACCCTTTAGAAAAAAATTAAATCTGAAAAACATTTCACAGATATGTGTTCCTGTTGGTTAATATTGAAACTTTGAATATTTTAACATTGACTATGTAAAAGTGCAGGCAAATTGTCTATGCGATAAAAACTTCAAGTACAATAATTTCAGTTAAACACACAGAGACATTCAACAGCGTCTACAGCATATACTTATTTATTGTGCATCTTTCAGTCAGACACTTTCCGCTGATGTTATTTCTCACAAACACACGCACAAACCTAATTATAGCACAAGGCACCTGTCTCTCTGATTGTTTCAATTCATGTCTGTTTTGAATCAGTTTTCTTACAAAACCACCAGGTGTTCCTGGAGCTGATTTCACATTCAGAGTCAGTTGAGAAATCAAACACTGCATACTGTCTGACCTGTGTGTGAAAATAACTGTCTTCTCCGAGGTGTGCCGCTTCAACGGGCGTCAGTATTGATGAAACCAAGCTGGAAGGAGACTCAGGTTTAGCGGCATTGATTTTGTCTGGGTGTACTCTGGCCTCTAGCTCACTGTTCTGCTCCACATGAGCTTCTGTAGACAGATGCTGTGTTTTTATCTCCACCGTGTTTGAAAAGAGCAGCTTCAACCTTCTTTTTTGCATATCCAAACTGTTTTTTTGCCTTTTAACTCATTTTTTATGCCCTCTTATCTATACCTATCATACTTATCTGTTATACTTGCTCACCTTATCCATGTTTACATCTGGTGTTAAGATCTGGTCTTGTGACCACATATTTACTCACTACGTCTGTATGAAAAATATATCAGATATACCTCCAGATATATCACTATCATGTAACATTTGAGTCCCAAGTGTAAACAGTCATTCTCTCTCATCTCCCTCCTTGTTGCTCCCTCGCTCCATCTCTTTATGTTTTCCTCCATCCCTTGCCTTCTCGTGTCGAGCAGAGCTGCTGATTGGTATGCTAAACATACAGCACTGCAGATTTGAGAGTCTGTCGCTGGATGAGGAAACGGAGGCCTCCATTTGATTGACAGGGTGAGTGGTAATAAATGATGCTGCAACTGGCTGGCTGAATGAAGGCTGTAAATACAGAGTGAAACACATACACAGGATCATGGAGGACGGAAGGTATTATAGCAGAAAAAAACTGCTGCTGTTGTGGGCATTAATGCACGTTTCCAGGCTTTAGTGCAGAAAAGGTTAATAGCACAGAGACTTCAGAAGCATGCAGTTAGGCAAGGTCAGAATCTCAGAAGGAGACATGCAAATACACATGCATTAATGCAGGTATGCTGTATTTCTTTTGGTTTGCACACAGCTAATGCTGTGAGGGATTAAGCTATAGCAGCTCAGGATTTAATGCAGGCAGGTGGGTAGTAGTTTTTTACCATCACAGAGAATAAACCGTGATTCGCTGCTTGGTTGTCATGTAGGTTTGGGGGGAGCATCTGATTGGACAAAAATTGTGTAGTGCAAAATCTTTTTTTTTCTTTTTGGAAAAGTAGGACTGTAGATTTTAATGACAGTATATTTGCTAAAATTAACCCTTTACAGGAGAACATACAGATGGGCGCGAAACAAATAGACTATTGAGATGCAATGGTATTACAGTAGGAACACTGTAATTTTTAGCCACATTGTGTGTTTTTCTACTGGGTGCATACTCGATGACTCGAGAGCTTTATAGATTAATCTCCTCCCTATTGTAAAGGGCAACTCACCTCATGTTGATCTAATTAGACGTTGGATGTTAAGCATCATTTGAAGGGTTTCAAGTACCTTACAAACAGCAGAAGTGTGTGTTCATTTGCCTGGGGAGAACGTTTATGTCTTCTTTGTATGGCAACCCTCCAAATCTTCATTCTAGTGTCAACCATTATGAGCTTTAAAACAGAATGGCACCACCTCAGGTGTGTGTCTGTTTATAAACACAATGAATGTGTAGAATGTCCGGATATTCCTTCTGCTTGTATTTCTGCTTTTATTCACCATGACTGTGAATGCTTTGAAATCTCACATATCAAAGTAGTGATAGCCAGACACCTTAAATAGACAGAACACGCTGCTAATGAGCAATCGGCTTAGTGTAAGCTTCATGTTTAATTGTGATTTAGTCCTCAGTCTTTAGTGAGGACTTTTCAAGTTATCATGTAGTGTTTTGTTTCTTTGTCTACCCTCTTTATTCTTGTTTGTGGGAGATTTATTATGTATTTCTTTCTTCAATGAGATCCTTGAACTTTTAGTCTGCAAATTTGTATTCAGGCAGTGTGCTGGTTAGTATGTGAGTTTATGTATGGTAGGTTTGAGTGCGTTTGATTAATGCTTTTTGCTCCTAAGAACATTATTCACAGTTGGAATACTGTCAGGCCAGCCAGGCTTGGGAGATATGGTGTGCATGTGTGGGTCAGGGATTTTATATATTGTGCGACTGCATGTCCCCATTAGGATAGTAAAACCTGAAATCGCTTGCATTAAGGGGTCTAGTCAAGCATTCCCACAAGAAAACAGCTCAATAAAGATACTAAATAATGGCTTAGTAAAAGTGTAAAAAAGGTTTGTGTTAAGGGTTAAGGGGTTGGTGTGAGGTTAGAATAGATTGAAAACAACATTAGCATTAAAACAACAGAAGTAATTTGAAAGTCGCATGTCATTTTTACGATACACAAGTTTTCTGGGGACTCCCAAGATAGAAAAATACCTTTTAAAGCCTTGTGACACTTTTTCATTTTCATTCAAGTGTTTCCCAAGAAATGTAGGGGAAGGTATCGTTTACCCCAAAATAAACATTCTGTCATCATTTTTATCTTTTTCACTTCCACCCTCATGTCACTCAAAGCCTGTATATGACTTTCTTTATTTCTTCTGCAAAACACAAAAGAAAATATTTTGAGAAATGTCTCAGTGGTTTTGTGTCCATACAATGGAAGGCAACAAAGGGTTAGTGTTGTTTGGTTACCAACATTCTCAAAATAACTTCTGCAGAAGAAAGAAAGTAATACAGGTTTATAATGACACAAGGGGGATACTTTTGTGTAAACTATCCCTTTAAGACCTATACTATATTGTTCAGATGCATGTCACCTACAATATAGTCGTTGCTATGGAAACCACTGCTGTGCCCTAAAGGAGGTGAACCATGATTGGCTCATTCAAACAAACAATAAGTCCAGAATTGTATGGATTTGAACCATTGATCTTTATGACCGGATGGGTCTTCAATTGTGCAACCCAAGAATCCTAAAAGCAATATAAAACAGTCGCCACATATATCTCTGGCTTTACAGCCGGTCTGTTTTTTAATCAGTCACCTCCTTTAGCCACTCCTCACATGGATATATCCAGAGTGCTCGTGTGAAATGTGGAAGTCTGCGGTAGGAAATCTTATCCGCAAATCATTAGCTAGACTATCAGCTCCATTAGAGAGAAAGAGATGGAAAGAGTTATTCATTTTATAACCTTATTAGGGTTGTGAACACAGTTTGCTTTCAATGTTCCTTCACTCTCAAAGATCTTCTGTCTATCAAGATATAATGACAAACTGAGGTGTTGCCACATGCTTGCCTGTTTATATATGTTTCACCAGGTACACTGAGTAAACCTTTAATTTACCTGCACGGAATACAGAAACAGACACACAAAGCAATGCTTGCTGTTAGAGAATATCTAGTCAACATTTGGTACATCTAAGCACACATGCATGGATAAGGCAAAATATTCTCCCTTACTGTGAGTGTTTCCATTTGTACTCGATGACCTGCAGTTTCATGCATTAATGCACTACTAAGCTGCAGTGAGGATGTTAAGCTGCTTAGAGGGATACATGGGTGCCACAGATGTGGGTGTCAACATTAGGATGCTAGTTATATTTATACATATACTGTATAGGGTAATTTAGTGTAAAGTTAATGAATAAAAAGTCAACAGTTTATGGGAAATCCATATAGCATACATCATACTTGTATGTTTTTAATAGTATTCTTGTTGAACACCTGTACACCTACTTTTTAGGTGATTATCTAGCCAACTAATCGTGTGGCAACCGAGCAATGCATCAAATTATGCAGATATGGGTCAGAATGGGAAAAAAGTTGCGGGTTTGTTGTTTATGTGCAGAGGTCTGAAAAATTAGACTCAGTAACAGGGTGGGGTTGCTAATTAATTTCACCCTTACAAACTTGTGTGCATACCTAGTGTGTGTTTGTATTTTTGAAGCATAAACATCCTGTTTAAAAATATTCATAGTGCATAAAGTGTGTGCCTGAGAGAACAGCTTTTTATAACCTCATTATAATTCATTTAGTTTAGCACATAAGCAAGCTTTAACTTTAGTGTGTCTTTTAGCTGGAGTGTGTGCTTCACTTGATTGTAATTAATTTCTTGTCAAGCTCAAAAAATATGTTCCTTCATGATTTTTTTTCAATGCATATGGATAGATGAGTTTTGTGAGCATGTGTGGTTTTTTCAAAGTCCCTTGGGGAACATATTCAGTTTACCCACAAAACCCTATTCTTTCCAGTTCTCTAGCCTGTTGAGGTTTTATGACAGGATAAGCATCTGTTTTACATATGATGAGTTGTTTGCTTGAGTAACTATTTGCAAATGAACAGCTGTAGCATGATGCAGAGATGTCGTAGCAGTCAGATGCTGCAAACCACCAAAAGACCGTCTTTCTTCCACAGTGTGACAAATGACATTGTATAGGCATTTTGCCATTCTGTGCATATTTGACTGATCTGCATCTCAAAGCATTTGCATATTTGCATCTTGCCTCAGCTGTTAATTAGTTCGTTTTTTAGAGTTTTTTTTATGATTTTATATATAGAGGCATCACCTCCTGGTCTCCAGACTTGCATCACTGCACCTCTACCATCAAATAATTACTCATAATGTCTTTTACATGGTTGACACTCACTCACAATCCAATTTTTCCAGCATCCTTAAGGTATTCAGCTGTAGGGAAGAACAGATGGCAGACGGCGGGTCGGGAGCAGGGCCAATCAGAAGCTTTTGGCAGAGCTCCACATCAGAGTTGTATGGAAAGAGAACAGGGTTTTGAGAGTGATGTTATCGTCGTCGTGACATTGCTGCGTGTTTTTTCCCTCTCCCTGTAACCTAGGTACATGCCGATTTGTTTTTTATTTATTGGCTGATATATGCCTGTGGGGTGCCGAGTACCTGTTCATGACACTGCATAATCACGGCATTATCAAGCAAAGCGAAGCTCATCAGTCTTCCATCAGCCTCATAACGTTACTTTAATATTAACAAGACAATCTATCAATCACTCTGTTTAAGCACTTTCTAGCTTGTAGAAAACAAGGATGATATGGCATGGTGGTACAGAGGTCTGAGACTATATATTTGAATTTATCTATACATTGCTTCTATAGATTTATCTATCTTGACTATGACTGCCTACCGTACAGTTTTTGGTACAGCATCACCCATTTGGTTTTGTTAGAGGTAAGGGGCACCATTTGTTTAAGAGCCTTGCTGTGGCTTCCTGGCACACTCTTTTTGGATTGCTGTCCTTATATTTTTGATCCTGTGGGTTCTGAGAGACCAGGCGGATTGGTGCCTGACATTAGCCAGCAGTGGAATACTTGAGAGGGATGAAAGAGTTTGGAAATTGAAAAAAGTAGAAAAAAAGCTTCGATAAAAGGGAAGCCGTGTAAAGGTACAAGAGAACAATTGTTCTGAGTCAGTCCATAACTAGTGAAGGACGCCCTGTCTTCAGGAGATATGGACGATTATAGGCAATTTCTTCAGAAAAAAGATGATCAGGCTGACTTCCTGACCACAGCAGTGGGCAGAACAGATAAGCCTCTATTAGAGATGAAATCAATAACATGTTTATACAGTACATCGATTGCCTGCTTGTCTGCGTGGTTCAAATACGCCATTCACTAAACACTACCTTCCGCACGAGCCAGGGAGGACAGCTGGACATTGACCCATCAGTCAACCAGTTGACCTTTCCATTAGCTCTGCTCTCCATTTTCCACAGCTTTTCACTAATGGAATGAAAGGCAGGATAAAAGCGAGAAAGACATTTTCTATAAAACAAGTTTTCAACCTTTGGAAAAAACACTTTTTAGTCTCTGTGTTCTGGCAACCCCAAATCTTCACACTATCTATTCACATGTCACATAGATAACAGTGTACATAACTGCTAATTTATGTTACAATGAAAATTCTATACATATTATTTAGCCAAATTTATTATTATTAGGTATTTAAGAACATCTTTGTGCTGCAGCTTGTCAAAGTCTGATATTGTTAAAATCATATTGCATGGCTTACAGTATATTTTTATTAGATTTCACATTATATTATATGTAAAGGAGAAAAAATACACTGTAATTTTTGTATATATCACAAATATGTGCGTCAAGCCGAACAGCTATTTATATGCTTTCTTATAACCTGTAAAAGATTTTTTATGTAAATAATAGTTTTAAAGGCACAATAGTGAAGTGTCAATGTGTGAAACATACTATCAATGCTGCTAGAAGCAATAAGTGCTAGAAACAATGTTACTTTAGAGGCCTGTCACCGAGACAAGTGTGATATTTAAAGATATGATACTGAATTTAGTAATACCTATCAGGTAAAATGGATCCCAACATTTCTGGATCTCAGTATATCTGGTTTCAAGTTTTGTTTTCTGCATGTGTATCACTGTGGATTGTAATGTCTTACAGAGAAATTTTTTAGTCTTTAGTCATGCATCGAGTCGGCTACCGATCCATCAGACATGTTGTCTGGTCTAAGTGATTAGAGAGT
This sequence comes from Beaufortia kweichowensis, assembly GCA_019155185.1. NCBI lineage: Eukaryota > Metazoa > Chordata > Actinopteri > Cypriniformes > Gastromyzontidae > Beaufortia > Beaufortia kweichowensis. The sequence goes on along the minus strand of CM032801.1, from coordinate 11,716,719 downwards.
CTCTGAAGTGCAGGACTCAGATTTAGCCGATCGGGTGGGTGGTGAAGTGAGACACAAGCTTATCCATGTAACGACATCTTGTTTCAGAAAGCCGCATTCTGACTGGGTGCCAGGTATTTCATGGCTCTGATCACTGATGAATATCTGTGGTCGCTACGGTGATTCTGAAGACAAAGACGCCTCCATCCTTCTCCTTAAAGATGGTATCTATGGAAACAGTGGGAACCCACAGCTGTAACAAAGTGTCGCTATTTTCAGCATTGATTAATCAGAATAAATTAAAGCATGCTTTCACAAAAAGGTAGTTTGTGACTTCAAAACACTTTTTGTACCTTTTTTAGTCTATCCTGATCTGCCGTTGTCGGCTAGATCCTGTCTGCAATCTGTGAGGCTGAGAAATGACTGACACTGGTAAGGAAAAGGCAGGACATACTGTATGTAGTAGATCTATAAGAAGAAGATTAGAGAGTTCGTATGACTAGCACATGGCAAGTCTTGTAAGAGCAGCATTTATGTGTGTTTCCTCCTCGCTCCATAATCACTATAATCATGTCATCAGCTATTTAAATTTTCTCCCCTTAATACAGTAAAGTTTAACCTGAAGTTTATGTACTTGGTTACCAAGGAAACAGAAGTGTCAGTGAGGTAAACTCTTAAGATGGAATATGAGAAAATGTGTGAAGAAAACAAAGAAAATAAACTTCATCATGGATTTACTAATAGTTTAACCTGTTAACTGTCACCGTTCCTCATAAGGAACAACTGTGTGTTCATAGTTGAATTGTAATCTAATCTTGACAAACTATAGATTGATGGAAAGGTCTAAGAATATATTTTTTATAACCATTACAAAAACAGAACAACATTTACAAACATAACAACATAAACAAACAATTATAGAAAAAAGTTTAATTTAATATAAAATGAATTAAAAAAAAATAAAAATAGTTGTTACATTATAAAAAATGTAAATATCTAAAATGCAGTTCGTATAGTGCATTTTCATGTTTTATGACCGTTATCTGGTTAACCCTGATATTTATAGTAAAACTGTGGTCATACAAATGGTAATCATTTCACCAAAAAAACATGTTTTTTTTAATATTGTTTTTGTTGTTTTTAACATTTTATAATGAAAATTGAAAATTGGTGCACAGGGTGTACATTGTTAGTGAGCAAATTAGAAAAGTACTCTTTTCTCCTGATATAATTAAAATTCATTGTGTATTTCACATGCACACACATATTCATTGACCACATAACAAGAAATATAATTTTATTGCACATCATTATTCACAGACCTTTGGTTTCATTTAAACAAACTCTTTAAAGGGCCCTCTGACATCAACAGCTGTAGTCCCATCAAATTTGCAAGAGAAACGCGTTGATTTTCTAAACACGTGCTAAAGAAGAGTGTGTGGAATTCAGAGTCTGTTCCTCTAAATACAAGACAGAAGCATCTTTCTCAAGTCTTGGTTAAAAATCTCCTCACACAAGTTAATTGCAGTGTTGGCCCACATTGGGAAGATGTATTGAGCCAGAAAACCCTTAGTCTCTCTCTCTCTCTCTCTCTCTCTCTCTCTCTCTCTCTCTCCCCTCTCTCTCTCTCTCTCTCTCTCTCTCTCTCTCTCTCTCTCTCTCCTCCTCTCTCTCTCCTCTCTCCCTCCTCTCTCTCTCTCTCTCTCTCTCTCTCTCTCTCTCTCTCTCTCTCTCTCTCTCTCTCTCTCTCTCTCTCTCTCTCTCTCTCAGCAGCTCTCTCTCCCTCTCTTTAGCGTCAGCTAAATGCCTAAATGTAAATGTTTATCTGACATGAAACAAATGGCTGCAAGTTGAAATCTAGGTGCAGCTGAGCCACTGCAGATTGATTTAAAGTGAATTGTATTCATTTCTACACTGATGACACGTCGCTCCTCATAAACAAACTTCTGTTGGAGAACCTGCAAGAAGACAATCATTCCTTTGGATTAGAGAAATTAGACCTCGAGACAAACATAAGGAGACAAAATCTGTGAGAAGCAGTTTAGCAGGTCTGCGGTAACATTTTATTAAATGTAGCTTGTTGCTTTTGAGTTGAGGTTGATGGACACTCCTTGTGCGTCAGGCTGAAAGGCCATTTTTATGTCCGATAAACTTTGGTGCGTTCACCTTTGTGGGAGGAAAACAGAGCCACACTTTTCATCCTGAGACAGAACATTACTCTACCCATATTGTTTTCTGAGGCTGCGTTGTAAATAATGTACACCTGTGTCGTTGCTTCACTATGTTTTACACAAGGTCGCGACCACCAATGAGATCAGGCCATCAGCTGCGATAAACCAATGAACTGAGACTGGCTGAAATTTTTATCTGATCTGGCAGGAATGAACTTAGATACCTTTGATAGTCAAAAAAAATGTCATCTGTTACCTGGCTGTGTGCCTTTTTTTGTTGGCATCTCAAAGGAAAAACAAAGTTGTGATTTAGCTTAGGGACAGGTGATCAGGATACTCAGTACAATAGCTAAAATATAACAGTTCTGTATTCAAACAAGTAACTCTTTGTTTCAGACAAAATTTGGCCAGATAGTTTAAACTTTTTCTATGAACAGAAACCCTTCCAAAACACATTAAAGCATCGAGCCTTGCGTTTTGCCAAGCGACACACAGACTTGAACAGATTATGTGAGTGGAATACAGCGACAGAAATTCTTCCTGAACGCTCAGTGTTCTGTAATCATTCTGCTGTAGCTTTGGGTTTTCGCTCAGAGCCATCCTGGCGAAATCGTACAACTCCCTTGACCCGCATCCAGTCTGTTACATCACATACTCAGGAATTCTGAGTCTGAACACACTTTAAACACAGACAGAGAAGTGCAAACATCATAAAGTCAAAACACACAAAGCATGTGTGACTCTATTTCATTTCCCTATTTCACCCAATTAAAGTGTTAACAGTCTTTTGTTTTGTCCACCGCAGTGGCCCAAACCGTTGTCCGGAAAGAATGTTACGTCCTTCAATGGTGTAATTTTACCTCTGAGTTTATCACTGGTGACCCCAGCCCAGACATTACCGCAGGGATTCATCTGCCGGCTGCCCGTAAATCTGCAGAGTGTTGGTGTCTACATCCTTATCTTATCCAACAGTCCTCGAGGGACAGCCCAAAGGCCAAAAAATAGATTAGCAAGCTGCTCCAAAAGCAATCTCGCCCCTTGTTCCTTTCTATGGTGTTGCCAGATTTGGTTCGTCTTGGACGCAATTACAACATATTCAGGTTTTTTACAGTGATATATACCCAAGATGCTGCACACTGCCTCCAAACAGCCCTAGTGTTCAAGAAGTACTGTCTGGGTTTTCTTTTCTTTTATGTCTTTAGCAGCACAATTGCACCCCTGCTTACAATTTACATTTCAATAGCCTGCCATTTGTATGTTTCACAATTGAGCACATTGCTCATGCACAGCAGAAAAACTGAAGTACCACCAAGAGTATTTAACAGTCAGTGTGGTATTTCTAAATGAGTATAGCCGGGGTCTATTTTGCACTGGCTAAGGCTTTTGGTATTGTTGTTTTTTTAAAAGCTTGTTAAGTCTGTGTTCACCATTTGTTTGGTCACTGTAGAATACAATAATGAATATCCTTGTAATGTAAATAACAGTGTGCATTACATAGATAGGGTCAAAGACATGACCATGGAAAGCAGAGTTTAATCAATACTCATAAATCTGCTGTTTACATAGTACACAAGTCAGTGTACTACCTTTATTAAAGTTATATGTACAGGTCCAATTTAGGAGAAACCTCATGCAGGAAAAATTGACTTGCTTCCGGTGGACGTGTGTCTTTCTGGATGGCTCTCCAGACAGATTCAGCAGCAGCTATGAGCGGTTTGATTAGGATATAACTTACTCTGCAATTCAAATCACCTTCCTGCTGTGAAGCAGCAGAAGCTTCTAATTCAATTCTCTCGCCTTTACTTATTAATTCACATTCAATTTTTAAACAAGTTTGAGCATCTCATGTTTATTAATGTAACATTATTCGAATCATCAGAGTAGGAAAATAAAACAAGAAGCAAACTCTTAAAATTCATTATGCGCTGATTAGAGATCAAAGAAATTGCTTTTACATTACCTCGCTTTTCTGTATAGATAATGGTATTCGAGTAAATTGGCTCATTATGTGTCCTAGTTTATGCATTTTTGCTTTTTTTGCAGTAGTAAGTAATGATATTATGTTTCCAATGGTTGTTTTTATTTGAGAGAAAAGTCCTCACACATACACACTTTGACCTCTCTAATGGTCTGACAATCTGGGCTCAGATGAGATGAATACTGTAAAGCACTGGACCAAATGGTGGCAGAGGTGAAATGTGAGGATGTTGATGTGCTATTAGAAGTCATTTGTGGGATATTAGGGCTAGTGCAGATGGGCTTCAAATGGTCTTGTGTCAGTCATTATAGAAAAAAACTAGTAGACATTCTTAATCCAAAAAGATTTTCAGTAGTCAATAATGGATGCATAGACAACATTTAAAAGTATGGATGAGCCACTGTTGGACAGGTTTGGAAAAGAAAAAGCGTAAACTCAGACTGACTTCATATATAAATGAATTTTCAATGAGCTGAGGTTTAGCATAAGGTTTATTTAATGTGACAATTGCTTATTAAACTTATATATATCAATCAATACTATACTTCATAACTGCAATTTCTGAGAGACTGGATAAAAACTCAATAGATCATATTATGTGAATTTTACATGTTCACAAGCAAACCAGAGAAAATGTCCAGCTTCATTCCCTTCACATATTTCCTGTGATTTCACAGTCAACTTAATGTTATTGAGAATATGAGTAAACCGCTGCTATTGATTGATTTCTCTACTCTTGAATTCTGTATTAAATGACAAAAGAAACAATAAAAAATGTCAGAATTTCCTCGTATTGTACATCAGGTCTCTGGAGTGCTATTAGATGTCTTCAATGGATAACTTGAACAATAGTGTTTTTCATTCCAACACTCATAGCATTGGACAACTTAAAGCCCACATATAACTGGCCAAGCTTATTGTATTCCCTGATCAGCAGTAGATCCTGTTCTTAGAGGATTCCAGCAGATGTCTTTGAAAGTCGTCTGAGATGAGTTTTACCAATCTTTTCTGAGATTTCTTCTTTCATGTTTCTGTTGGGCGATTGTTTAAATCTGTGAGTCACAGCACCTTCTTTTATAAATCTCTTGCGTTCCAGAAAATCTGGATTCACCTTGAAGTGTTCAGTGACATTCAGATGGTCACCATTTAGTGTCAACGAGGAAGGAAGACTTGTCATACATGTGTATGTATGTGTACACACACACACACACACTTAATCTCAGTGTAATCCCCAGGGATGAACTGCAAACAGACAGACATCCTGTGCACCGTTGCCAAGGAATGGGAGGTGTACTGGAATAATCCCAACATTCCTTATCCCCTTCCATTACACTGCTTCCATCCTAACTAATCTGTTCAAAAGTTTTGCATTTTAAATTGGAATTCATTTGCCTCTCACAGGTGTTTCTACAGTTTTAATAATCCAAAGCCCAAACAAAGCCAGTGATAAGACAATTTAATAAATGATGGCATATATATCTGGAAGTGATTAAAACATAGAGATTATCATGTCCATAAGGGATTTTGATCCTGTCTGTATGAATTCTTCATGAATTTTTGCATCATACAGGCAAAAGTTATTCTAGAAATCTTAATTGGCTAGTCTTTCTTGATCAACAAGCTTGTCTAGAAAGTCAATGTTGGTTGGCCAGCTTCACCAGATAAGTTGATTCGGTGAACATCATGGCTAAACTAGCATTTTATGGGAGATAATAATAAAAATCAAGAAGTAAGGGTAGGAAAAGCTGCCTAAGAACAGTGTGTGTTTGAAAACGTGTCAGTTTATACTCGGCTAATGCTGTGTGTCCTGATGGTACTGCAACCAATTTAAGAAGTGGACTGTTATAGGCATTAAGTGTCTTGTGTTGTGTCTTTGTTACAACAGTATCAACATCACACACACTATTACTGAAGCTAAATGCCTTTTCTACCCTAAAATATTGTAGGAAAGATATTCTGTAGAGAGGAGAACAGGGAACCTTTCCAGAGAACTGTGAATTAAATATTAGCTAAAGACATGAGGCACAACTGTATGCTTTTGTTGTGAAAGGAAATGGTGTTCTGTTATAGATTACTCAATTTACAACTCTTTTACTATATATTATTTATGTATTGTTTGTTTTGTTTGTGTGTTTATGTATAAGACAGTAAAGATAGCTGTTTATTGCACGCAGAAAGCAAACAAAGGGGTATGAAATGGCTTCTTTATCTTTTTTCATTAATAATGATTTGCTATATGAGTTCTGGGGCTATATACAGTACATAGATGAGGAAAGGTTTACCCATCACTGATGTGCATTCTTCTCATGTTTATTTTTTGCACATTATACTGTTGAGATTTCTTGGAGCTCAGATAAAAATCCTTGGAATATCCTTGACTTTAATAAAATGTTTACAAAGGGAACATAGAAATCTCTCTTTTAACTGTCTCTCTGTTTAAAAGTAATGTCTTGAATGGTTATTTCATCACCCAGGTATATTTAATAATTCCTCGTGCAGTCCAACACATCAAAAATCTTTATGCAAATTATACTTCCAAGCCATTTTATTTTCTCCTGTGGATGGTTTGCTTATAGAAACAACTAAATACAGTAATTAGTATGAAATTGTTTTCCTAGCAATGTTTGTTCTCCACTATTAGATGTGTTAAATTGCAATGCTGTTTCGATACCAAGTGTACATTCCTACAACTGATATTGGGTAAACAAAGCATTGACTGTGTCTGAAGCTAATTGCAATGTCCTAATCTAAATGCGAAGTCTGTCTCGCTAATGTCATCGCTCAACACAGTTAAAAGCCAGATACTTGAGTAAAGCTTAGACCAAACGTCTTTTGGTGACGTTTGTGGTCACTTTTGCATCAGTGTCTGCTTACATTAGTGTAACCTGCATGTCAGATCTTCTGCTCCAGATATTAGAGCCTGATGTGACAGTTCTGTCTGTATTTTGATGGATATTTAGCCTGTTAGCTTTCTATCCTGGGGCTAGTCTCTCTTAAACCCTTTTTTAATTTATGTAATCTTTGCCAGTAATGTAACAGTAACGCTTTCTCGAATGAAAAAATCTCATTCTACAGAAGTCTGGTGAAAAATATTTTCTGTCATTATCAATGTAGTTTTGAGTATATCCTGGGGCTTTGTTTTATATTGAATCATGGACTTTATATTCAAGTGCTGATTGGTTTGTTGGGTATGCTTGTACCTGTCACTCAGACAAATGGCTTGTCTCCTGCAGATCAGGCTGATGCGCATTAAAGCCCATTCACTGCATCTGATAATGCGCTTGAAACTGCCAGCCATCAGCTTTAATGTGTCGTGCGAGAAATAAGGAGGCTTGAGCATGTGCGTGTTTACCTATTATTGTAAATGTGTTTTTTTTTTTTTTTTTGGAGGGGGTGTGTACATGTTAAAGGTCTAGGTGTGAAGGTTTTGTAGAAATGTGTTTACACTCCTAAGGTTAGTGATTCACAGTTATTTTGTGTTTCTGAATTATCTAACTCGTCAGCTATTAGTCATCATTAGGCCAATTGTCTAATAATTGTAATTGTATACAAAGAGCCAAGAAAGCACCATGTCCACACTGCTGTCATTTACAGACTAGGTTCAGGTCACTGACCGACACAACGGTTGTTCACCAGCGGGAGATTGTAGGAGTCATTTACCTTGAGCTTACGGTGCCGGTGGTTTGACCTGCAGCCTCCAATCCAATTAGATCAGGATGCTCAGACTAGATCTACCACACACAGACCTCTCAGTGACCTAAACATTATGAGCTAGCTGTGCTGGGTTGTGTTCATTTCCATCTAATGTGATGAAATGCATCTACAGTACAGCATTTGAGTATCATCCGCAGGTTTGTCTGATCGGTTGGCAACTCTTCCGCTTAAGAGAGCAGTTTTGCATCTTTAAATTCACATTCTGCTACTAGAGATCAGCGATCATCAAGCTAATAATTTACAGCAAGTAGTAAGCAGGCTCTTGGTGGTACTTGGAAATAGTTTAGTTTTGCTTTGTTAAACTGATCAACAGATATGATGTTTTTTTTTGCTGTAAGTAAATGCACAGTGGTGATAATAGCCCATTGAAGGGGTAACGGGTTAATGCACTTGTAAATCCACATCAGTCTTCAAAATCTAAATCATTAAATGGTGTGTGTACGCATTTGTTGTTTTGTCATTTTATGGTCTTGAGCTTTCTACGCTTGCCTAAAAACCCATTGACCTCACACCCTGCCTCTTATTTCTTTTACGTGTACTTTCAGGCATTACTTTGACCTTTTGAAGATTCTCTGAAATGTCAGGGGCACATAAACTTTCAGCAATCTCAAAATAGGGTGGCATTTTCCAGGTTAGGTGGAAGGTTTTGGGAAATGTGCCACTGCTGACGAACATTTTAGGTTTAACTGATGTGATTGTATATTAAGGCCTTTTCTGTTACTTTTCCTCTCTTCCTTAATTAGTTGTAAAAAGCTCTTTTAGTATTTTAGAATACTATTATGTAAGTATTACTAAGTATTTTAGTTTTTCTTTCATTGGATCACAGCAGTCTGCTACAGTATAAGCACTGAGACATCCTTGTTCTTGTATACAGTGTTTACACAAATCAGTAGATTTGATCTCTATAACACTTGTCCCTAATTCTCAGAAAGTTATTTTAAGTGTTCATCAGGTGGATATCTGTCAGTGCTCTGCGTGTTTACAGAGAAATGATTTAGAGAATCATGAGTTTGTTTTGCTTTGCGGAGTGAAATGTTTGCTTCAGGTATTGAATAATGGAGCATTCTAATGGGAGTAGCTGTCAGATAGGATCTTAATGTTGTCAAATACACAGAATAAAAAGAATCAGATATCCGCATGGTGAGGTGAAGCATCTGTGCATGAGATGGTTGGGTAGAGGAAAGATTATAGTCAAAGATGAGGGTACATACTGTGCTTTGCATATTGTTTACTTTGACGACACAGCTATCCTGTTTATTCCAACAGGCTTATAATAAAGTAGCAAAATAAACACACCTGAAAGAGATTTATTTTTTGCTTTTGTTAATATTCATTTTTTGTTATATTTAAAAAATATATATTTTTCAAACATATCTCTTAATAAAGCCCAAAGAATACTAGATAGAAAAATGAGGAAAAAAATAAATGGAAGAAAGGAAGGAAATAAATGATTTCATTTTCCCTGCTGTGATTTACAGATTTTTTTTAAATAAAGTTAAGTAAAATACATTTTACCATCAAAACCATTTCAACCCATAATAGTGTCATTTGTAATGACAGCTCACAGGCCATATCATGCATAGTCACAAACGTGCAAGACTTGGTATCTGTTAAACCCGTTGACAAGCTCAACACCTTCTCACTTCCTTTGACAGGTTCCAGCAAACCTATTTAGCTCCTTACAAAACCTTCAGCTTAAATAATGTTGAAGTGTCTCATCATAGAAGGTTTGCATTATCTGCACAACTAGTGGTGTCAGATGGAACTGCACAAATAATGATTGTTCCAAACGCTCTTATTGTCCCTCATCTGCCACTGTTCATTACAATCCAGTTAACTTCCCACTAAACAGCTTATGACAGGCAGTCCTGGTCTAAAGTGCCATAGTTTTCAGAAAAATACAGTATGAATGGCTTTATTGTAGTTATCACTGCACATTAAACTGGCTTGTTAGAATGAACCTGATTTATACTATTGTATTTACATTTTCCAAGACATTTCTCAACAAATAACTGGTTTATTTTGAGTTATCTCAATCAGTGTTCATCACCTTTCATATTTGACTTTATTTAATGGTTATGACGCAATATATTTCAGTATATCATGAAGCTCTGCTCTCTGTATCTTTGGGTGCTGCTGCTTCTTGTCTATAAACTTTGATGCCTGTTCAACAGAAGAGATTCGCCTCCCCACAATCTGATCCCCTGAGATCCGCAAGTCTGTACCACAACTGCTGCTTAAGCTTTTACACCACTTAATGAGATGGAAGAGGGAGAGAAAGAGCCTAGAGACATGGTCCGGCTCTAGCCAGCTGCGGTATATCAGGGTAAAAGATGTCCTGAGTGGACATGTGGGGGATTAAAAGTGTACACACTAAATAAAGATATAAACCTAAAGAAAAGTGGAAAAAAGTACATAAAAAAGAAAATACATTAATTAAACAGATTACACCTATTCTTGCTGTACTACTTATATTACTAAAAATATAAACTAATTTTAGGAATTTTATTTTTAAACTAAGTAATTAGGAATGCAGGCTTAAAACAAATTAAAATGAATGACTCGCCTCTTTGAAATTTACAGTCATCCCAAAAGTATTTGTTCATAATGAAAAAATAATTAATTTCCTTAGATAATAACATTTTTAATATAGCAAGAAAGATAGCACAAACACTTTTTAAGCAAACATTTATCTAAAAAAGATCACTGTCTAAGAAAACAAACAATAGTTAAGTGTGCTGTGTGTTTCCAACTTTCAAATAATAATCGCATATTTGTCGTCTACAAAGTGAAGCTTATACATGTACAGCTTATTCCTTAGTAAATTAACATCAACCACAAAGTGTAATGCTAATGTGTTTTAACACTAATATTTTGTATGCGTTTATTGTGGTACTTGTTCAAAACAATCATTCCTGATGCTGTTAAATTCATACATTTTTTAAAAAAGTGACTCAAGTTTCCAAATACTTTTAGAGGCCTGTTAAAAGTATCTTTTCTTTGCCATTTGTTTTAGTGTTTCATTCTACCTGCGAACAATAGCTGATGCTGGAGGTTTTGGCATTCAGGTAGACTCTGGCACACTCATGAATATTCCTGAGGGATCTACAGAAGGAGAGGGACTGCTTGTCCAAGGTAAAGAGTGACAGGCTGAGGGATTTAGTGCTGACAGAGGCTATTTCACTGCCACAGACCAGATCAATAAGATCTGTTACTTCTTGGCCATCACACACATTCATGCAGTGAGGGGGAGTGCAATGGAAACAAGGCCATTCAAAAATATGTTTTCATATATTTTCATCAAGATTCTATAAGGGTCATTGAACGTAAGCTTTTAACAAATGCCACAACATACCTGTCAGTACACGTGTTGCCACTGGATATACACTGTCGTGAACTGGAACTCAGCCTAGCAAGGTCGCATGGGCCCATCTGTCACCTCACTATACTGTAGTTACCAAGCTGCAACCAGATTAGATTTGCTGTCTCCCTGTGCCCTTGTCTCTGCAGCAGGTAACACAGGTGAGAGAAACAGAGAGCTGAGTCTACAGCACAAAGCATCTTTGATACTTTTACGCATAGTAATTTAGCTTTAAGCCTGCGTCTTGTTTACCAACCATCTTCAATATAGTTTAACATTTTTAAATTCATGTCATTGTAATCCTATTCAGCACAAACGTACCTTCTGTAAATATATATAAAGTTTGAGTGTTTGTGTGCAATGATTGAAATCATGTTATTACCATAATCGGTAAGCAGACGGCAAACATAATTTTATTAAAAAGAAATAACTGTTTTTTGTGTGGAAAAGAGCAATTTGTCAGGGATATAGACATACTCAAGGTGTAACTTATGTTTATACTTTTCTATCAGCATTTTAAATGAATCCAGTGTCTAGATTACAGCGATAGGGATGCTAGTGAAATATGCCAAATTGTGCAACTGACCTGCAAGATTCAAATTGCATTCAGCGCAATTGTTTTGGCTGATTTGCATAATTATTTTAGTGATTCAGTTAATCAAGTCTTTGATTAGTCTTTAGCATGCAAGTTCTTAAGCCTAAAGTTTTCCTGTAACTCCGGTAAAGTAATAACGACAAGGTCATGGGTTTGATAACCTTGAAACACATATAAAAGTATAATGCATATTTAAAAGGATAGTTCACCCAAAAATGAAACTTCTTAAATCATTTATTTACCCGTATATCATTCAAAAACTGTCTGACTTACTTTCTTCTGCAGAACACAAAATATATTTTAAAGAACATTGATATCTAAACAACATTGACTTGTAAGCACACAAAACAACCAGGACATTTCTTAAAACATTTTTTTGTTCCACTAAAGAAAGTCAAATAGCTTTAAAATGACACAAGGGTGAATGAGAGATTTTTTATTTTTGAGTGAACTATCCCTTTAAATGTAAATAAAGTATCTCTCAAATGTTATAGGGGTGGGAGGATGTTCCTCAGGCTTTGATATATACTGTGGATACCAGGCAGCGGACCTTGCATAGAAATGGCCTAATCATTTTAATAGCATCTTAAATTGTTAACCACAACATAAAAACTCTAAACATTAAAAAAAAATTGTGTGAGGGTTTGGCTCAAGGAATACAAACCGTCATTAGCCTCAATATAACAACAGTATGAGTCAATGGAAAGTCCCCATCATGATAGAAAAATCTGTTTTCACAGACATGTAATTGAAAGACAACGGTGAACACAGTCTGTCCCAAAGACCATTGACCAGAGTATGCAAGGTCGATATTTAACACAGCCTGGACAGACGAGCAAAAGCAAACCCAAGTGCTTCTCCAGCCCCCAGCACTGACATATTGATTTGCTCATATAAGACCTGTCCTATTGAGGAGTGGGCTGCTAAGTGTTTGCTGTTACTTCACTCTTGAAAAGTGAGCCTGGGATCTGCCATTTGTACTAAGAGGCTTCACTGTCAATGTAAAGGGGAAAATAAGCTCTTTTGATGGTCCCATTTCCTTGTGTTTTCTCAAAACTCACGCTTACACGCACATACACAGCTTTCAGAGCACACAGCTGTGTGTACAAACTTATTCACATCTTCTAAAATACTGAAACTCTATTTATGAACATTCAGGCGTATTCAAACGGTAGACTTTTCTTAACCTACAGCTGCACTCGAAGTAACTGTGCATGTAGTTTATAATTAATAGAAATGTTGTCTGCTGGTTCTGGAGAGAGAAGTTTCAGATTTTTCTGGCAGGTCTTCAGAAGAAGGTCTTTGTTGTGATGTTCTTCCTTCAACAGCCACACGTTTCCTCTTCATTTCTCCATCATTCATCAGTTTATATTGCTGTCTGTCTCTCCCGTAACTACTGGCACCAGAGTAAATCATATTTCACTCATTAAGATATTCCCGCTTTTCCCTCTTAAAGCTTATCACGCTTTCCCCGCAATCAGTGCCTCTTCCCGCATATCATCTCATTACCTGCACAGAACAGGTTGAATGTGTCAGATCACATGATTGCAAATGTAATTATATTAGCTTAATAAAAAACATGGCATTATTGTGCAAGCTTGACTTGATTTGTATACATAGAAACAAGATGCATAGCTTGATTTCTATGCATCTATCCAACCTAAAGTAAGAGGGTTATATAAACATAAAATATCCTATAACTATCCTGGTCTAAATTATTTTAACTACAAAATAAATTTTGAAAGCCTGAAAGAAGCATTTGAATTTTTTTGATGTTACATATTTTGTATTGCTTATTAGGTATTACTTTACCTAATAAGTTGTATTTGTTAACATCACTATATGCATTTGCTAACATAAACTAACAATGAGCAATATAGATTTTTAGCATTTATTAGTATCTGTTAATGTTAGTTAATGCCAATAAATTGGTCATGTTAGTTCATTTTGCATTAACCAATGTTAACTGTTATGACCTTGATTTTTTTTTTATGAAGTGAATGCTGAAATTAATTTAAAGTAAGATTCATAATTGCTGCAGAAATATTATTCACTGTTTATGTAAGCTAATGCATTAACAAATACAACATTATTGAAAAGTGTTACCACTTATTATATTGTATTATAGCTTTCATGTCACACTGAATAAGAAATAATGAAATGAGAATTAATATACTTACTTTATACACATTGTGTGGCATTGCTTGTAATTGCACATTGTTTTTCTTATTATCATAATGAATTCATTATTGTAATATACAATGGGTTGCCGTTCTAAAGTGTGACTGATATTTCATAAAAATTTGTGTGTGAAATTTGATTGAATATTTTCAAATGGGACAAAACTACATTTTCTTCACACTTATGACTTAGTAAGCCATTTATACAGCGTGTCAGGTCATTAGTATGGCAGCAGGCAGCAATCCACCACCAGAGAATGCACAACGCACTACGAATACACAATCACAGCAAGGACATTTGAAGAACTCTGAGGTACAGTAACTTGATCTACAATGTAAATCATCCAGACCGCTGTGGCACGTTTGGACTTTATTGAACCCAGGAGAGTCCACATTACACCTCTTTTTCCGTCTCCACTAGCTGCCAGTTGCTGCATGTATCAAGTTTAAAGGATATAGATGAACCACAGAATCTATACTCTCATATCTACACTCTCATTTGCTAATCTACATACAACGTTTTCACCACATTTGTACAGAATTAAATACTCATGCCACACTGTAGAAAGTAATTTAGGCACGTATTTCCTTGCAGTGTAAAGATCTGACCTGAAATTAATTTTCTCCTAACTCCACAGGGGATATTTTAAAGCGTTTGTGACTTCTGTGGTTTACCGTGAAGGCAGAGCATGTGTCATTAAAATGAGATTAGTGTGCGTTTTGCCTTATTGTTTGAGTTTGGCTCTGCCATTCTAATCTAAGCCGATATAATGCATCTCCCATTGCTTTCTTACATTCAGCTAACAGGACACTTTTCAGGGGGGGGTGATTTTTTACAAAGAGCTGGTAGGAAAAATATTGAACGGTGGGTCAGATCCAAACATACACATCATGAACGTGTCTTCCTCTTCCACCTACACAGTGTCTATCTCACATTCACTTGCATCTCCACTGAAGGTGCCTACGGCTAAAGTATGATATTTAAAAAAAAAACTTTTTGAATGAGATCCTGCCATAACCTGCTAAGACTTCCAGCTCATCCCACACAATACACTAATGCCACAAAACCCGTTTGAGCGGAGTCCAGCTGCTTCCAGAAGCAAAACCTCTTATGAACGTAAGACAAAGCCTAATCCATCCTTTCTACATCTGTGCTACTCATGTTCCTCTCATGGATACACATGTTCTCCAACGTTCCTTTCCCTTCAGAGAAGCAATTACTGTCAGCGCACCATGCTGGCTCTCCCCGCACCTGTCCTTGCTTCTCTGAAGCTCCCTCTCTCCTGACACTACCTCCTGTAATTACCCAGCAAAGGATTCGGGCTTCTGCTTCCACGTCGCTGCTGCCGGAGCTCCTTTCTGCTTCTTTTTTAATTGAATCTCAAGTGCTAATCGTAAAAGGTGACTAGTTTTGAAACCGCCTGAGGTCCTGCAGACATATTGTTTCTTTGGAGGAACTGAAATTGAGAGGCGACGTTAGGGAGGATTTGAGGATAAAGGACACAAGTGTTTTGATTGCTTTTTGTTGATTTTGTGTTTTAAGGCAACATCTTGTAGCTTGTATAATTCTTATATAGATTGTTGCATTGTTAACCATTTTAAAGCATGATGTCAAGTGATTAGCATTTGATTTGAATTACTTAGCGCTAATCACATGTTTGTGCTCTCAGCTGTATACCTTGTACTTAGTCAAAACAATAAATGCTCATTGCTGGTTAGGTAAAGGTGTATTAATTCAAGGTTTAACCGCAGGCTACCTTTTTTCCTGTATTAATTTACATTTAACAGCTACTTTTCTTTTTCACATTTCAGGCTAAGTTACCTTTATCTTGATGTTATTTCACTGCACTTGGATATAAACCTCATTCTTCAAGACTTTTCAACTAACAAACTTTTATTAATGTTAAAATGAACAGTTTTTAACATGTATTGTTCATATTTGAGATAAAAATGAGAAAACATTCATAACATACTGTACCATGTGTTGCAGTTAGATACAATAATTCCCACTGCCTAATTGAGCTGCAATGCTAACATTATAATTCATTTTTCAGTACACAATTCAGCCAGATGATGTCCCTACAAATCTGTTGACTTGACAAAATGCTGACCCATGGGTTTACCCTGCATTGGTATTCAGCATCTTTATAATGAAATTATAAAAATGGATTTTTGTTGGTATCAGCTGAAGGGAATAGGCAAAATAGATGCATGCCTCCTGTTTGACCTTTGACCTTGGCTGTAATTGTAACCACACAAGGAGCTACCCAGTGTTATTTAGCTGTGAGTTATTGCTGTTGCTTTAATTTATCAGCATCATCTCTGTGCCCTTCACTTGCCCCATTGCGTTGTGGGGGAGTATGTTGCTGGTGATGTCATAATAAAGCTCTATGTACCATTACTGACTCCTACACAGTACTATGGAATATGATATTCTCTAGTGCTGCGTCCCAATTCACATGCTTATACTGTGCCCTAAAAGTATGTACTGTTTTTGCTATTGGAATAAATATATTATAGTTTGTAGCGGAAGAATGTGCAAATTCATATTAATGTGTAAAAGAAGTCAGTAATGTTGCCTAGATGCACATTATGACGTTAACAATCACACGCATCAAAATACAACTCTTTATTTCATTTCTAATTTCTTATTTAAGGATTTACTCTATAATGTAATTTATTAATTCAGTAAATCAGCCCTTATTTAATTTCTTAACTCTGCCCTCTAGCAGTGAGTTATGGGTAATTTCAGTCCTTAGAGTTTGCATGGAGTATATGAATTGGGACGCATGCATGCGGATAGGTTTTGTGTGGCTGTAGTGTTGTGCAGTGTTGACAGAGTCCATTTTGTCCCAGCAGCCATCAAAACGTGATGAAATGAAAGCAACACAGATTGTCATAGACATTCTACAGCAGTCAGTGTCGTCTGCTATTACAATATTTTTTCTCAGTGAATAGAATTAAACAGGTTTCTGCCCAGCTGGACGGAGCTAGTTCATTCCCTGAGTGGACATCAGTTAGTTGAAACATGACAATTATCTGTCTTTTTTTCATTGCAACATATTAATAGTCATATTAATGCAACATAGCAAGTCATATTAGTTTCTCTCTATAGTGAGTGCTGTAGTATCTGCAGGAGATTCCTTTCTCAATGTTTGACTCCAAATTTGGCGGTTCATTCCAGCAATTTATTTTCTGTGGCACTGACCTAGAAGCTGTAATCTTTACGTTTCCTATTACACACAGCACATATATAGCATGCTGCAGGGTAGTCATGTACACATGATTAAGAAAAGCATTGATTTTCTCCATTTTTAGTTGAAGATCTATGTCTTGGTGATTTCTCTTCCTGTCTTTCCCTCTTTTCTGTCATGCAGTTCTGCATCTGCCCACACAAATCTGCTTGGTGCTGCTATCTAGTTTACTGTAAAAGGACTGCACCCTACTTTCACTGTAATACTGGCTGAGACATCCTGAGTTACGTAATTGTTTGCTGCGCAAGCATATTTTGTAGGGTTTTGGCCCAAATTACAGCGAAGATGTTTTATTTGAGTTCATATTTTGATACTTGTACAGTAAATAAAGACCTTTTGCTTGCAAATGTGATGGTCATCTTGTTGGTCAGTTAGCCTGTTTTATATTTATATTTATAATAATATATTTTTTATGTTATATTTATATTTATGCTAACAAAGAGAAAACTATTCAGATAAATAACCAATAAACACATTTGGTTTATTCTTTGGGAGGCAACAAAAAATATAGTACCTTTCAAAAAACCTTTGAAGTTCATGGGCTTTAGATGCCTTTGATCTTTTGTGTTTATTTACTCTGTGCATCTTCTACAACTCTCTTCCACTTTGGCATCTTTTAGCACTGCTGAAATATTTGTGCTGGTAAAATATTGATCGACTCTTTACTTTTTTGACTTTTTAGTCAGGAAAAGTCAAAGAGATCTTTTCTAGTATTTGTAATGCATTCAGAATGTGAAAATGTCATTTTTGTTCACACAATAATACACCAATGCTGGGAGAGCATCACTCATATAACTCTTTTTTCACATATGTGTCAGATAACACAATACAGACTTTTTTCTGTAGCACAGACTACAGACCGTGCTGTAGATGGATGATCTCAACATGACCGCATGTCACAAGCTCAACTGCAATGAAAAACTGTGTCACTGTCGGAAAACAATGATGAATAGTCTTCCATTTCTTTCTAAACTGGTAATTATTTTCATGTCAGTTATTAGGAGTAATTTGTAATTATTCTCTGCTATGTGAAAAACACGTCAGTGATATGTGAAGCGGAAAGAGGGAAGCCTTAATTATAGGATAAAAATAGGAATTGTGATTTTAGAAAATTGTGTTTTTAAAAAAATGCTGCTTGTAGTTTCACTAACTGTTGTTCACATTTTATATTACTACATCTAAATAATGGACATTTTGGACAAATTAAACTTCAGCTGTTGATGCTGATGCACTCTAAACTGTCTATAAGACTCACATTGTTAAATTTGTATATGTTTACTTATGTTTTGCTTTGTTTTGGTTCTGATATACTTTTGTGTCTGTATTAAAGCATCTCACAATCCTCAAGGTAAGAATAAATAATAATGATGATTATTATTAATTATTGAATGATTATGAATATATATTTAATGAATACTAATTATTATTCATAAAATATTTTAAATGATGAGGGTTAAATTATTTCAACCATTTTCATTTTCCTGTCATAGTTTTACACAGTTTTCTGTACTGTTTCTGTCATTAGAAGGGCAACTATCCATATTACTCATAGGACCTCACATAATGAATGTTGCATAGAAACCTGGTGTGCTGAAATGCGGCAAGAGAGTGTACCTTGATCCGGTGAGGTCACTCTTAACTTTTGACACCTTTGTCTCCATAGCAACTCCAACTATGTGAGCAATAGCTGCTGCTGCTGTCACGGTGTGCTGCCTAGTGACTGTCCATATTAAAAGTGTTGCTTGAGTTAAGCCTGAACCTGGTTTGAGTAACAGCCTATAGTAATGTGATAGACATGTCAGAGGTAGTTAAACAGTCAAGGCCAATGGTCTTGCCATCAGTCATCAGTCACTTACTATGGAAGGTTAAAGATGCTATAAGTGATTTCTTTGGAATACGACATTTAAAATGTTCCTATACTTGACAGATATCAGTGAAATAGGTGTCCTGAGAAATCACACCTGTCTATGTGACAGGCTAAGCAAAAAAAGTCAGCCCACACCTTTTCAGAAAGTCAGAAATACGTTTAGCCTGTCAATCATTTTGTATATTTAAGATTACTGACATCTGGTTGGTTAATATGTCTTTGGTGAGTGTGGGGTTTTGGAGGGAGTGTGTCATTGACACATTAGCAAAATATGTAAAATAACCATTTGTGAAACACCTTTAATCCATTTTTAGTATAAATATCTTTCTCTTTCCCTTTCTCACAAGACTCTTAAATGCTGCAGTTTAATCTGCTGAACACAACATGTCCCCACCCCTACAGTCAATCTTTCTAAATACATGAACACACTTTTCTGTGCTGTGTTGAGGATAGAGCCAGTGAACAGATGCCCTCTCAGCTGGAGTTATGGCACACATTGCAGTGAGCTCAGTATTTAACACTGTGGATGATGTCATCGTTGCCCAGTTTGGACTATGCTGTTTCCCAATTACATTACAGATGGTTGACTTTAGAAAGTTCCATGTCGTTCTTTGTTGTTTTTGTACAACACTTATTGATGTTTGTTAATAAACTTAACAAATAACAACTTTGAAACAACATCTTTAGATTTTAAAATGTATTAGTAAATGTTGAAAATATCTCCATGTCCATGTAAAGTATGGGGAAAATAGGGTGTGGTGCTGCTGTCGTGCCAAGTGATGTGAAGATAAGCTGTTCAGAAGTGCAGTAAGTCCAAAGGCTCAAAGCCAGACAGTCATCATCCTAATGGTGGCCTGAATATGTCAAGCTGTACCTGGATTGTGTGCCCCCCGGCACATGCATTGAAGAAGTTGCATCATAGGAGATGAGGAAATCAGATGTTGACTTCTATCAGCACTATCAGTCTAGCAGCACATGTCATATTCTTTTCCTATCCTAAGTTAAATTTCATGAAAAATCTGCATTTATTGATGTACATTTCATATATATGGATATTTACTTTTCATGTAAGATTTTGGTTGTATATCTTGAAGGTCGTAAACCTGTTCTGCTTGGACATTTTTTAATTATACTGTATTCTTCTTATTTTAGTTCAATCCGAGGCATTTTAGGATTTTTCACGTAAGCACTAGCAGATGATGCGAGCCATGTGCGTAAGTCTTTGGATTCATTTTTACTAATCCTCGCCACCACAAACCCACTATAATCATTCTTCATGTACTCAAAGACGCATCCACATGTATCAAAGATTTCTCTCTCTCTGAGTCTTGTACTGCCTTGATTTGCTTGTAATACGTTCCTTGCCGGTTCATTTAGCAGACACGGTTTATCGTTGCAGCTTTTACCTCATGAAGCGACAGAAGAGCTTGTTTATCTACCGATGCCCTCACTATTTATGTCTAAAGGGCTATTTCTTCACGAGTCATTTGGCACTAATGTAAACTAGCAGTGAGAAAATGTCCAGGAATCCACTTGCTAATGCTGCTTTTAACTTGTCATTCAGGATCCTGCTTTAAGGTACCTGCGGTGAATTGCACGAATGCCGGGTATTTAGATGGATGGAGGATTTCTCATTCATTTCCTTACTAACCTCAGTGTTTGTCTCCTGTTGTTCAGAAGCGAGATTGCTCAGATGTGCAATCTGTGACAGGTCTACCTGCTCTTCTTGACACCTCATTTGACATGTTCCAGATTGAATCTCACCGTGCAGCGCTGCCTTTTGCGATTGATTAACGTCTTGGCAGCCACATTGCAGCGCTTGCAAAACACACAGAGCTTGCAACAATATTTGGGCAAATAAATGGAAGGAGTGAGGTGGGTAGAGTGATAAAGCATCTATGTGGAGGCTAAAAATAGCGCGGTAATAGTTTCCCCATCTATAGTGAGCCATTGCGTCTTGCCTGGGCCTGCCCGTCTTCACACGCATAAACTTGCACGCACACACACACAAACAAACACACAAGGTAACTGACTCAGCAGAAACCCGCCTGCGCTCGGCTTCTGTGCTGCAATAAGGCCACTCTTATGAAAGAGCGCTGGAGAAACGAAAAGCTGGAATAAATGAAGGAAGCCATGGTGAAAAAACCCACTCAGACTGGGAGAAAAAGAGGCCGTGCAACGAGTTTTTAAATTTTCAGCAGACACATTAGCAGAGTTTTTGACATCACGGTTTTCACAGTGAAAAATCGAAACGAGATTAAACAACAACAACAAAAGAAAACGTTTGATTTAGCAGTTTTAACTATAGTCACACGCTCTAA
The DNA here is from genome assembly GCA_019155185.1 of Beaufortia kweichowensis. NCBI lineage: Eukaryota > Metazoa > Chordata > Actinopteri > Cypriniformes > Gastromyzontidae > Beaufortia > Beaufortia kweichowensis. The sequence continues at coordinate 11,695,299 of CM032801.1, read as the reverse complement.
TTGTGTGTTCATCGACTGATAAGGCCATTTAGAGGATTGCCAGCTCTGCAGGTTTTCAGGTTCTTTCAATAGCTGATTATCAACTATAACAGGCCTCAATTATACGTTTTTCATGTGTGGTTTACTGATGATTTGGCTACTTTCATAGGTCCAAAATCAGCTTTCAAATCAGCTTTGGGCAGCGGTGATATACTAGTATTTCCCTTCAAAGGGTGGAGGCTTGATTCCATCAGCAGCTTACTGTTAGAGTTGGAAGAGTACAAAACTGAATATATGTGTCAGTATGCCACAGCTGACAGTCAGATAGTTGAAAACGTTCAATTTTATTACTGTTTATGCAGCAAAAAAGACTTTAAAGCGTTAGATCAGGTAGAAATATCTCCTTTAAATAATGCCTTTATTGACTTTTTCTGTGTGTTCTTGTCTTGTATCACTGCATTATGTATCCAGTGTATTGACTGATGTGTAGCACCATGTCTTCATCCACTGAGTTACAGTGAATGTGATAAATATTATACAACTGATGGTTTTGGTCTTTGGAGTGTTGATATAGGACCTAAAAAGTATTGGGAGTTTTAATGTTTCATATCACTAGACCCCAGCATCTGTAAAACAATACTAATAAAAACATTAGTTATTGATTTCCTCAGCAGGAATATCATGGCAGCATGACACTGTAACAGCACGTTACAAGTGGGATAATGCTTTAATCTCAGTGCTTTTCTGGAGGTCATATTTGCCTCTGTGTTGTGTTTCTTTGCTCATGTTCCTCAATTTAATCATTGGGATTTGTGTGTTTTTTGAGGTCATGCAACCTGAGATTTAAAAAAAAAAAATTGCTACTTCTTTTGCTTTTTCCATCTGTAGGCAAAACATTTCTGCATTTAGACGCTTCATTGACTGTATTTTGGAGCTCGCTTTTAAAACCACAAATACGCTTCGAAGGGCCTGTATATTGACAAACCATATTTCTTTTTTCTCTTCTGGAACTAATTAGAATGGAAATCAAGTGGTCCCCTTTGCAAATCTATATACCATATTTTACATTAAAATAAAAACATAGAGGCTCGGTTTCAAAGACGAGGCTTAAGACTAGTCCCAGACTATAATGCATGTTTGAGCTATCTTAACTGAAACAATTGACATATCGTATTTATCTATAAATATCAGTGCCATTGTTTTTTTCTCAAGATGCACAACAAAAATGTTTGCTGGCTTATTCTAAGTCCTGTCTTGTGAAACCAGGCCAGAATGTCTGCATCAAATAATGTATGTTTGATAAAAGAACAAGCAGGTATTTACAGTCTAGATTGAATGCACTGGCAGCAGGCACTAATTGCCTCAAAGTCTGAATCTCCTTCAGTATTAAATAGGTAATTTGGTAATTAGTAATTAGGTGCAGACTTTCAGTGAGCTCCTTTATTCACTAATAATTGATATTAAGTGTAAATGACATCATTCTTAGCTTTATGCCATGTGGGTGAGATAGATTAAAGTGATCAGTAAAAAATAATCATTGAAATGTCCTTCAACTTTGAGAGAACATGCACAGTGATGCATGTGAATAACAAAAAATAGAATTTTGTTTATTGCTAGGAGGTTGCTCTTTCATAGCTCAGAAATTCTCAAAACATAGGAGGCTTAAGCTAAAGTTTCCATTTTTACTCATTCAATCTGATTGCTGTCTAGGAGAAACATTTGAGATAATAATGAGATCTCATCTGTGATTTTTTTTTTTCATTCTAATGTAGATAAATACAGACAGATATAGTTACATGCGGAGACAGTCATTTAAAAAGAACTTTCCTCAAGACGAAATCTATTCAGCCAACTCAGGCGCTGATGTACGTAGAAGCCCTTGATTTCAACTTCAAAGGCTGATAATGAAATTGCCCACAGAAGGAGAATTTAAAAGAAAACAGCACTGCTCTCGCATATTCTGTATGCTGTGCCTGCCAACTCCAATAAATCTCACCTTCATTGTGTCTGTCAAAAAGATAAGAAAATTTTTAGCTTTCTATGCTTGAGGAATATTTCAGACTGTATGCTGGTTTAACATGAACGTCAGCTTGTTCAAAGAACACCTTAGACAGTAGAACCTCAATTCAAATGCTAATATGTGCCAGAGCCAAAAATAGTCATTTTTGTATGTTGGGAAGAAATATTGTTCTTCCATTTGCTATTTAGACACAGTGTTTGCATTAAAATACCTAGTTTGTTGGATCACTGCATTGCTTTCTGATGATAAATATTTCGATATGATGAGTTGAAAATAAAATTGGCGTTTATTGCATATTGCATAAACAAGTTTTGTCTTACAACTTTGTCTTAAAAACCAGCATACACACTTGAAAGGAAAACATTGCAGGGCAAACTCGAATACTTTCTCTACCTGTGTCTTTTTGATCAAATATACATATTAATACATATATGACTTGGGCGTATTAAATGATGACTGCATAGTCAGAAAAGACCTGAATATAATATTTGAACATGCCATTGAAGAACCCTGCAGTGATGCAACCTGCTCAAAACATCTTTGATTAAACCGTACTTTAGTTTGTTCTATCACCTTCCTCATCAAACAGCTTGCACCCTTTTCTTTTCTTCTCACACAAATCCTTTCAAACTGTCCAAACTGGAGGAAACAGATGGTGCTCTCTGTTTTAGTGGCTTTGCCTGGTCATGTGTCTGCTTTCTTGCTAAAGCAGTGCAGTTTGATTTATTGTACCACTGACTGTAAGAATGTCAGATTTAAGAAAGCATTCGGGTGATATGTCATGTTTTAAAAGAGGCAGGGCGCCATCTTGTTGCCCCTGTCCGATGTGTTCGGTGTTCAGGGTGGCGTGAGCTGTGCCAGAGTGCCAAAGTCATAAATCACATGGATTGTGTGCTGGTGGGGCGAATGAACTGTCTTAAGTGGCTGAGCGTGAACCATCCTATGAGCTATCTCCTCACATGCTGATAAGACTTTATATATGCACAGCGCTGCCAAGAAAATGTAATAGGAAATGGTGGGCGTGCTGGTGTGACGTGCATGCTTATTGGCTTGCACGCAGACACACACTCTTCTTCTCTCTGACATAAAGCATGAATTATGCACAGACGTGTATGCTTGCACACATACTTGGGCTACATGCAAGTTAGATATACGTCCCCTTAAAAAGCTTCTAGCATGAATAGCTGAAAGTGGATTAAAATTTTATGCAAACTTCTTCACTTGAATGGTGATGGGTTTGCCTTTCCTACCATATAACATAACATTTTCACATTCATATTACATGTCTTTAGGGTAACTTGGCTCCAGTTGCTTTAAAAATAAAATGAAGCCATGTTCTTTTTGTCCTATTTTCACATTTCGCCCACTTACACCAGAAGAGGCAGTAAAATTATTAACTACCTTCAGTTTTGTTTTATTGTGCCATTTAAGTAAATACTACTGTAATGCTTCAGTAGACTGGCATGAAAAAGTCAAAATATTTATAAGCAGTTTCATTATGTGACTAGTTATGCAGAAAACACCATCTCGGAAAACTGAGTAGATAAATATCATAAATATCTAGTTTACTTATTTACCTCAAGTACCTAGGTAGGTATAAATTTATACCTAAATAGATACCACTGAATAGGCAAACCTGGGTAAATACTGTACCTAAAGTACTGTATCAAATAGTATGTTGAAATTTGATTACCTGAAATTGCAAAAAGGCTAATAATCATATTAGAACTGATGATTTTTCGATGTAGTATGCCAAAAAGGTCATTGAAGAGACTGTGGGCGACTGTAGGCATGCTGTCTGAGACTGAAACTATTTTCATCCTCAGAAAATAATGAAGGGTTTTTTTCTTTGTGATTTCAACCATTTAATATTGAGACAGTAGGAGGTTCAGTTCTTTTTACGTTTAATGAAAATTAGCAGACAGAAGGACAGACACCCTTCTTTTCAACACTCAAATGTGAGTCTGCTTTCAAAAATGAGCACATCTGAAGTTTAAAGAAGATAGAGGATCAAAGAGTCCGGTTTGTCTAGTCTAGTTTGATTCTCCTGTGCTGCAGTTTGTCTAGTCACAGACCTCAATCTCAATTCTTTTGGTTTTCTCCATCTGTTAGACTTTTGTACCCAAATGGTCTATGTTCTTTCCTCTTCAGAGAAACATCTGGAGCAACAGACATGTGGCTTTAGCTTACATAAATGTTTGTTGGAACAAAAGTCACCCAAGGCTGCTTTCTATAGCTGGTATATAAAAACAAGGGCCACTTTAGATGTCACCTAATTAACTTTAATTTAAAGTTCCTTATTAGATAGTGGCCTTCTCTATTTGAGCTTTGAAAAAAACACAGTCTGTCTCTGCCAGACTTCATAATTGTCTATTCACTGGCTTGCAAGTTATAGAAGGTGCCCAGACCAGTCCGTGTGTGTGTGAATGTGCATGCTTTCTCTCTAGCTAGTCTCTGATGTCTGATCAAAGCCTTTTCTTGCTGTTCTCTCCTCTGACTGAACGGAAGCCCCAGGAGTCCAAGGCCCACCTGCCTACCGGACTAGGAAAAAAGATCAAGGGAAACAATGACCAAATCTAAAAAAAAACATAAATGCACACACTTGCACATTCACAGGAAGGGAGGAATGAGCAAGAGTGTGTTGGAGAGGAGTGTAAGGGAACAGCGTCTGTGATGGTTAGTGTGTTTAGGCTGGTACGTCTACAATGGCGCCGATGTAAATCCCATTCTTACTTTCATACCACTTTACCCATGAAATCAAATCATCAGTACTGTCTGAAATAACATTTAGCTCACACACTGGCACCTATTATCCTATTTCTATGTGTGTGTGTGTGCCTTTAAACCATTAAAGGGTAGATGTGTTTCCTCTAACAGAAATTTTGTGTTGTTTCTCCATGCTGTTTTTTTCCCTAAGAAAATGCATTACATCATATTTGGTTGAGCTAAAAAATATAAAAAAAATTCTGGTTAAGGAAGGTATTGTGGTTTGTTTAGCTAATTATGCAGCCTGATGTGGACACCAGAAGGGTATCAATAGCGCCTATTTCTAAAGGTATATATAGAGCATAGAGAGATATTTAACAACACTTGTGTGTCACAAAAATTGCAGGTTTTAGCTAAATATGACCATCATTAGACAAAGCGCACATGGTGTGGAATGGTTGCCCTTATTTACTCGTGTGAAGTGCATCAGAGTGTGACCTCAGTGAGTGAGCAAGCGCGTGTTAGATGTGCATTGGGGACACATAGCGTATGCTGGTAGAGTTCTTACACAGCTGCTGATCCATGAAAAGATTAAGTGCCTTGGGACACCTGAGCAGAGCTGCTGCTCAGCATAAACAGGCTGAGACAGACACACACACACACACACACACACACACACACACACACACACACATACACTCAAAGAGATATGCGTAACACAACCACATGTACACAATATATCTAAAACTATGTTTATTTACCGATGCTACTTTCTGTTCTGTTTCATATACAGTACACACGTTGTATTTTGTGTTTACTTCAGTTCCTGCTTTGTATTCCCAGCTGGTTTTCGGTGCACTGGTTTTGAGGTTTGTTTATCACTGGAGGTTGTTTGCTCCCTGGTGTGCGATACTAATTCTCCAACAAACTACCTTCCCAATTACAGCAGGAGTTGAGACCTCAAAGGCTGCTGTAACCCGTCTGATCCTTTTCACAAATCAGATGTCCTAGCCTTTTAACTTTCAAGAAACAGAGGTTGGGCGTGGACCTAGAAACAAAGCGCTATCACAGATTATTTTCTGCTTACAGGGATGTTTCCAAACAACAATTACATGCCATTTTAAGATGCTGTAGTGTAGTGAAGAACTGTTGTGTAAAAAAACAACTTTGATGCTCAGTTACAGTATATCTCTGATATTAAAGACCAACATCAATATTCAGTGGTACAGTATAATCGGATTTACATCTGTTGTTTATTCTGTTGTGATTGGTGGATATACACCACCAAAACTTGAAACTGAAATGATCTAATTTAATAATTAAATTATCTAGTCAACTTTATTCTGTTATTAAAGTCAAGTTATTATCTAATTTTACCGAATCAACTGGACTACATTTGGTTACACTAAAACATTTTTAAAGGAAGTAAAATGATTGCACATTTTCATGATATACATTTACGGATTTGAAATTATGAATATGGATCGGCTCTTTTCACTATTAAGTTCATTATCAAGTTATTTCCCCTGAGAAAAAGCTGGAAGCCACATACTCCCAGGCTGGACCTCTACAGATTCTGCCATGTTGCTGGCATGGATTTGAGTGGCTGGTTCGACACTATCTCTCCAAGTATCTGCCACAGTTGAAGCCAAGGCCACTGCCTGACATCAAAGGCAACCAGCCGGCCCGTGCTCTATTTGCTCCTGCAAGAAAAGAGTGAGATATGGAACCCCTTCAGATTGCGTGAGTGAGAGATAGCTGCACAGCTGCTGTTGACACATCATCTCCACTAAGCTGCCCAGGAGCTTGAAACGTCTTGGGCTTGCCTCGGCTAATACAGTAAAAGAGATATTTTGTTAAAAAAGAGTTAGATTAACAGAACTGAGCTGTGCTGAGGGAGGTCTCAGATAGAGTCTCTTTCTCTAATAACCCTTTTCACTGGATTTGGCGATAGAGCTGGTGCTCCGCTGGTGGAACTGTAGACCTGAGAGGCAAACTGACTTTGTTACTACATAATGTATTTACAAATAAACACTGAAGTCTTAATTTAGTAGTTTGAAACATATTTGAACATTTAAAGTAGCTTATGTAGCATCCTAATATCCTGATAAAAAAGAGACACAAAAAACACAACAAACGAAGAAAAATGTAGAATCAATCATTAAAAGTTACAAAACTACAGTATAGCAAATGCAAAACAAGGTTTTGGCATCAGCTCATACAAAGCGTATTGGTCTGACTTGAAATTTGCTTGTATTTGAGGCAAAACTGAAACACCTCCTGTGGTGTTATGAATCTTTAGGAGTATAACTGCTTGTTGCTTGTAAACATCAGATATTTTTCTAACTCCTGACTGATCTATAAAGGTACACTATGTAACTTTGGGAAATGCATGTTATTTTGAAAAATATGTTTATGTATAAATATGTATGATGAATATTTAAAGTGATATGCATTCACAGGAGTCCAGTCAGTATCCGGAAGGCCTAGAAAAAGATATTTTATTCTACATAAGGGTGGTTGCCATGTTGTGTTCACTTGACCAAACAAGTACTAACATTTTATTATCAGGATAAGTTATTCATGGGAGACAGTGTCATTGTTAACAAAACAAAGTGTAAACCGAATGCATACCGTATTTACACAGTTTCATTCCTAAAGGCCTGATGGCTCTTTGCCTCTTGTTCTCCTCTCTTGCTCATCCCTTAGGGTGCTTTCATATGATTGCAGCATCTGCTGGAGAAACCTGTGGGTTGTGGGATGCCCCATAGTGAACCAAAACAAGCTACAGTATGACTCAGTCATCATTAAAACATTACTGCCACGGACGATGGTTATCAGTTGTCTACCCCTCTCTGATCCCCTGCCTTTCCACTGCTGTTCTCTCATGCCATCACATTTATGTCACAGTGATTACAGACAGATTAAAAAGCTATCAGATAGGGCAGACGAAGTCTGTAACTGTCAGTTCATCATAGAAGTCTTAACCTCCCCCTACATCCCATCTCCCGCTGTTGAATGGATGTGTGTTTATATCTTTGCTGGGATTAACTCTGTAATTAGCATTCAGAGCACTAACCGGGTTAAACTCCTCTAACCGCCACACTCACCAATGCCATGCTCACTTTTGGAGCACAGAAATAAGGCCGGGAAGAGAAAAACGGTGTAAATGTTGAATGGAAAGCTAGTAACAGACTGTAGAGGCCATTGCAACAGCCATTCTGTGGAGTAGCCATTCTACTCCACAGAATGGCTGTTGCAATGGCCTTCATGTAGATGTAATGCAATTCATGTAGAGGGAATCTTGTGCCACTCCAGTGAAAACATATGTTCATTAGCTGACTGTGTGCACTCAATCCATATAAGATCAGAGATCAGGGACACAGAATATGCAAAAAAAATAAATATCAGGGAATAAGTGAGGGAGAGAGAGACAGAGAGAGAAAAAAAGAATTTCTTCTTTTTAAAAAGACTAATCTGATTACCATCTTCAGGAAATAAGAAAGTCTAATCATTTCCTTTTTCTTTCATTAGATAAGCCATTTACCAGTATACTGGAATAATCGTGTTTCACTCAGCTGTCTCTCATGCTGGGACTGGGTCTGTTTGACAGTAGAGTGTGATGAAGCAGAATAAAACATAACGAAATAATAATAAACATTTCTGTATTCTAAACGTTTTTTGTCACAATCTGATATGGCGTCTGATCTTGTATGCCATAGGTATACCACTTCTGTCCATGTGTGTGACTGAGCTCAGCATAAGCGTGAAAAATTGTTCACAGTAGCAAGAGAAACAGTTCGATGTGATATTATCTCAGCTTGGCATTTATATAAGGCAACTAGTAAATTCACTGAATGTGGCATATGGATAGGAGGAATTTTAAATGATTTTATTAGATTTAATAACTATTCTAAAATAATTTTTTGTATACAAACAATGGAGAAGCAGAAAGGCCTTAAGATAAGCAAGATGACGTGAGTAGAAGTGATGCTAATGTAAAGAGTAATGAGAACTCTGGATGCAGTTGTGCTGTTATTATTTACTGTGATCAACTATTCAGACAAAAGTAAGAATATGAATAACATTGAGAAAGTGATTCAGACAGATAAACATAGTTGAAGAAAGCCTGAAGGGGTATATTTTGATGGTTTTTCTGGAGGTTTATCTAAAGGATGATAATTGTACAAAATGATCAATGATGAGAGATGATCAATATTGTATATCATAAATAAATGCTTTTCTTGATAAAAATAGGAATTATTGCAATAGTGTTTTTTCCAGGCTTAAGTTTGTTGCGTCAGTGATGTGGAAATTTATGATTTATATTTTTCAGTTAAGAAAAATGTCACATCAAAAATGTTTTTGGATCTGTCTGTAGGAAACCCATACTGATGTTAATAAAGAGGAATGAGTGTGTTCATAGTCATGGGACTAACTTAAGTTGTAGTCTTTTTCGCTAGGAAAATATGTTTTAAAAGAAATTGAACCAGTAAGATTATTAACAATTAGATTTAAGTTGTTGTGTTGTCAATATTGTTGTATTTGTCAATATCTGTGCAACTAGTAATAAAAAGGAATCAAATGTTATAGATATACAGTACTGAAAGACAATAAACCTTAAGCAATACAATATATTTGTGTAAAGGGAAATATATACTTTGTGTACACTAATAAATAATAAGTATAATATTTCTTATTTATTTATTTATTAATTTATCTTATTTTCTCTTGTTTTACGCTGACCTGTGTCCTCATTGACCACCACTGGATCACTGCTACTCTTCATACATACAGGTAAGTCTCTCAGATTTCTGTTTACTATAAACTGCAGTGCCGCATATTTAAGCGTTTATTTCTTAAGCCAGTATACTTTATTTTGTTTTCTTCCTCGTATGCAGCACAGAGCAGCTGGTGGAGATGTAGTTTTTGCATTGAGATTAGTTGCTTTAGGTGGTTTGTGGTTTCAAATTAACTTTTTTGAAGGCTTTGAAAACACTACTTTCCTCTTTCAGCATAGGCAGTTGAAATGTTTAACATTTTCTTTCCTGCCCTGGTAATGTGTTTCAGACTGTAAACAGTTCAAATATGTTGACAAGCATTTTTGCTTACACAGCCTTTGTATCACCTAATTTTGCAAATCAGCACGAAAAGGCAGCAGAGGTCCTCTGATTTATATTGCACAGAAATACTGTAAATGTTGTTAGCAGGGATAGTTTAACTGGGGTCAGCCCATTTTTGGTGGCATGAAAAAAACCCTGCTAACTAATTTTATCTGTCCAGTTTGTGTGTGCGCACATGTGCATCTTGATCACAACAGGCCAGTTATTGCTCTGTCCATATGTTTAAAGACACTGTCTCCTCTCTGCGTTGTGACAGCTTGGTCCTTTCTGCTCTGTATCTCTCGACTAACTTTTGGCCTAAGGCTCCGTCGTACCACTGATCCACAAAGAGAGAGGAGGAGAGACTAAAATGCTACTTGTCATTTTCATTGTCCTTCATTATTATACTGTCTTAGTATCATTTAAGTGCTTATTGTCTGTCTGTAGCAACTGACAGTTTGGCTTAAGTGTAACATATACTTAGACAGTTGTTCATATCTGAGCTATATTTGAGCTGTGATCCCTAAAGTCTGTATAGGTACACTGTTACGCTGAATTGATAACTGTGAAAATGCATAACTGTAAAATATTTGAGCAATATCACAAAAATGAGAGTGCTGTTGTAACCAGCACAACTGTGATTTGTCTGCATAAACAGCATGATTGGAAGTGTAATATAGATTTGATATAAACATTTGATAAACAAAAAGCTTATTCAGCCTGGAAGTATTCTGTACATTCTATAAAGTATATTGCTCATTATTCCAAGTGTGCGGTTTTTGATTTCCAATATCAATTTGAGTTTATCACCAAAATTCGTAGGCGAGTCAGCGTTAAAGCAAATACAACAGAAAGAATGATATCAAAAACACATTTACATTCTGTTACACTAATGGCACTATAATATACTTGTGATGTAACTATAACAAGGTACAGTTTCTCATTATTCTGACAGTAAGACATTATAATACAGCAGAGAGCTGCAATAAAACAAATATTATTTTCCCTCTGATTTGCGTTAAGGAAGGGAAGCAGTCTTTACATTTTCAGTCAATGCCAATTAAAAACAGTTATTTGTCAAGTCAACATGATACTGTATATAAATTATCTTCAGAGTCTTAAAGAATCTGGTAATCCAAATGGTAAATTATAAACATCACACATATATCATTGCCGGTTTTGTGTCTGTGTTTGTTACTAATGTTAAACTGATGGTTTAAATAGTCAGACAAGTCTAAAGCTAGAGTTTGTCTTTTGCTCTTATCTAGCAGACTGCAGCAGTACAAACAGGAATTTTGGCCTGTATTTTACAGCATTCATTCACACATTTTTAATCTCTTTCTCTCTCTCTCTTTTGATTGTCACAAGAAGTGCTGTAGCAGAGAGAGGCAAAAAGTCAGAGAAGCTTTGCAAAAGCTTTAAACCTACTGTTCTGCATTAACTTCTCATTGAATTTTTGCTTGTCTTCATCTACATACATTCTGACTCTGAATGGAGATGAAAGTGTGTGAACTTCTATAGTAAGCAGTTAATATAGAAGTTAGTTATCTCACTATGTGAGATAGTTTGATTCAAATGTTCAAAGCAATGAAATGAGTCCTTCCCCGTCTTGTAAAATAAAGACATTGGCTGCTATCGTTTTAGATATTTTTCAAGTTTATTTCTGTATATTGTAATTCAGAACATGAATAACACGCTGGGCTTTGTGGGCTTGATGATTTGATGTGTGAAGTTTCCTCAGGGTTGTCTGCGCTCATGTGGTCTAACAGGTTCAGCACCATTAATCTTTTTGGAATAGTTCTAAGAACAAAGTTTATAAAGTCACAAAAATCTGTGTATAAATGTATCTGCTGCTATCTGTTGCTAGTTGTGTTTTGCAGGAGCACATTACAATATACTGGCTGTAAATAAATATCGACTAAAAGCAAATTGAAAAGGTTAACCATTTTTGTACTCAGAATAGTTAAAGATGGTAGTTTTAAATAAGAAAGGTCTTTGTTTTGTTTCAGATTTTACTAAACGTTTAAGAAACTTTAGTACAGTACATTTGAAGATAAAAGTAAGGTCGAATACAAACAGGGCTACAGATATTTCTAAAGACCTGCCAGACTCGGAGTGAAATAGGACAGAGAAAATGAGAATTTCTCTTTTAGCGTGAACTAAATCAACAGGGTCACCTTTCGTGCTGCTGATCCAGCGTGTGTGTGATGATGTAATCAAAGGAAGGGGTTGGGTGAAGGTGTTAAGTGTGCTTTGAAGAAAGTGTATTACAAAGGCTCTAATCCGCAGCTAGGTCAAAACTCCTCATTCTTTCTGCCGTATAAACGTGGAGCTGTTGCTATAGGGTAATCTCTCTCCTAGGTGCTGCGGCTAAATGGCTGCTCAAGGGATATCAGGGCTTACCTGGGTGGGGTGTATGGGGTGATTGCCATGTTATGGTAAGAGGTGAAGCAGGGGGTAAAGAGGCAGTTTGTGCAGTGACTGATTGGTGCTGATGAGGCCGGAGACTTGTATGCATGAAGTTATCTGTTGAAGGAGACTGAGAATGCGTCTGGATTTAAAATAAGAACTGATGAAAGAGGTGTTTGTTGAGGTGCCATATCGTGACTGGAATCCACTTGCGAACTTGTTAGCACTGAATGTTCACCGTTTCAGAGAAAAGGTGGAAGATTTTCATACGGTGTGTTAAAATGCTCTAATGTTAAAAACGAAGGGAACAAAGCATTGTTAGGAATTATTGTGGATTGATTGCAGGGTGTTATAAATCTGTTTATTTTGTGGTCTTTTGAAGGGGCAACATTGGTAACTCAGGTATACTTGAGCCCAGGGTGAGATAAAACATAAAACAATAACCAAAGACAAAATAAACACAGAAATAAGTTTTAGTTTAGTAATAAATTTAACATGCTTGGGGTTGAGGTTTAAATTTCAACATTTCTTTTAATAAACCTTGAAAAGTGAAACTGAATGTGACATGAGGATCATCATTATCATTCATTTTTGTTGTATAGAAAAAAAACAGCCCTGACATTTTACTTATAACCCCCTGTGTGTTCCGTGTGGAAAATGCCATATGAGTTTAGAGGGAAACAACTCTAAATAGATGATGACAACATTTTTCAAAAGCCGAAGCACTGAACTGAGCAAATTTGAATGCATGTAAACGTTTGATATCTGCCTAAATATTCTTACATATAATAGTCATGCAGTTTAATTATTAGACAGTCAAATAGTTTTTTGTAATTTACTTGCATCAGATTTAATAGACATGATGCCTCTGACTAAGTGGTAAGATGGTAGTATAAAAAGCATATTCTCTTCCCACTCGCTCCTCTTTTCTGCTTTTGCTTTGACTCTTCTTTATCTTTCGCTCCTCATATAACGTCATATGCCTTTTAAGATTTGTCATCAGTGGCAGATGGAGAAAAAGACGACAATCTAAAAAAAGCCTGTGTTGGCAAGATACAGTGACATGCTTTCAAAAAACTTTCTCCCTGTCTTTTCTCTCACTTCTCCCCTGTTTTCTCCACTTCCCATGTGACTGTAACCTTTTAGTTTTTTGGGGTTGGAAAAGGAGTGAGAAAGGTATACAAGATGAGAGTGTGTCAGTTTACAGCGACTTTACAGAAAGCTCTCATCCACCTGTCAAAGTCTGGAGAAGCTTTTTTAATCTTCTCCTGGGTAGGGGAGAGGTGAATATGAGTGTCAGACGAGAGGAAAATCCAGTCGTCCTATTGATCAAGTTCTGTCATGAAACAGGCAGTGTGTGAGCGAGGCCATCCTCACGTCCCCCTATCAAAGGTTATAGATATCACAGAATTAAGCAGCTTAAAATACTATAAAAAGCTGTTTATTCCCACAAAAATAGTAGTCAGCCTTCAGACTCGGGTAAGGAAATGTCACAATACTAAAAGAGGCCATGCAGTGAGCCCATAGGAAAGACAATCCCAATTGAGATTGTTTTAATGTGTCAGTAAGGATAAACTAAAGGGCAAATGGAGAGGTTTGCATAAGTCTCCTGCTTATTGAATGTTTTTCAATAGAAACTACTAAAATACTAGACCAGATTAATTGGATCATACTATTCTCATTCATTTTTAGTTCTAATTTTACTGTATTTTAAACATTGTCTTATTTGTGACAGATGTATATTTTTAATACATTTCACCAAAACATCCAATAATAAAATAAACTTTTTTAAACCCTATAAGCAATAAAAGAGTAACCCAACATTTTTACTGTGGGTGTATAAAGTCAAGCTTCATACACACACCTTTATGATTCCTTTTATGGCTGAATGTCTCTAAACATCTATGGGCTGTTGTGGTTTCCTGGTCTGTTGGACCTCACCACACTAACACCCTCCCATTCGTCGTGCTACCATTGCTGACGAAACCAATTTTGCCTGGCTTGCTGGTTCCAGAGCGTGAAAGTGCTTTGGAAGTGGGTTTCCTGCATGAAGAAGCTGGCCAAACCCTGAAGCTTACGGCTCAGGGGTGGGAATGCTCTCTGTGCCCTGCAGTTAGTATGACCTTCTCAGCTATAAGCAACCAGTTTCCTGCCTGCCAGGGACGTTTCCCTGTAGCTCGGGGTGGCCAGGTCCTGAATTCACTGTGAACTACTGTGAGGTGGTTCAAGCTTCATAATATGGGTGATGGGGAGTTATACTCTACAAACACGATTCCATGGATTACAGATTCTTGGGAAATTTCACTACTCTGGGTTGCCAAATCTTTTTTCTTTGATATTAAATTAGCTTAGATTGTGGAAACATCAACTTGTTGGCTGTTTAAAATAAAAAGTGATGATGTGGTTCACTTGACAATATGGTGCCATGATGACCTACATTACAAATTTATTTAGACTACTAAATAAAAGGACTAAATGTACTACATGTAACGAGATATTTTTATAGCAACTTTTGGCTCATTTGCATTTTTTAGAAATGTCTTAGGTATAGTAATAAAAAACAATTATTGAATTACTTTACCACACTTTTCTCGATGTGTATGTGTACTTCACACCATTTACTGATATTTTGTATAATCCATAATTAAAAATACTTTGTCATCAATGAGATATGTTTATCTTTACAGGAACATTAGATACTCAAATAAATGAAGACTCATTATGATTCATGACTGATGGAAAATTTCAAAAGGCTTACTGGCTTTATCCAAAGCTCTGCATTCTTTAAGATAAATTGCTTCACCTGCTACAACCTCTTGTTATCTTAAACACAATTAGCCATGAAACCTCCAGTGAACTTTATGATTAGTTGTGGTATTGAATCATAATAAAAAATCATAATTCAAATCAAATAAACTGTGCTGAACAAATCATCTCATGTCAGTAAATACCAATGCTAGATCTGAAAGCTCTGAGGATGAAACATTTATAAGTAAGAATGCTAAAAACACCTTTAGTGAGAACAGTGGGAAAGATTGTGTTCAAAATTACATTAAAAAAGTTTTTTCATTTGTTTTGTACACCAGTCATGACTTTTATTTTGAAATGTTAGTGTTTCCTTTTCCTCATCTCACTGTTCCTGCTTTTTTAAGCTCAAGCACAATTAATAACAATTACTTTAATCCTTAAATTTGACCTAAAAATAATCATGAAGTCATTTTCTTGGAGGTATTTTTCCTACAACACTGCTTTGCAATTCTTTGTGGATGTTAGTTGGTAAGTGTTGCTTGGCTTTTTACATGCTAATGTCCTTAATATGTTCTTACATAGCAGTGTCTTATTTAGCCGTGAGGGGGATCATGTTTATTTATCAGCGGACAATGGTGCGTGTGGAGGAGGCAGGTCGAGTGGAGTATCTGTGTGAGGTTTATAACATGAGAGTGATGATTGTGTAGAGCAGGTGGATGTAAACATATTAAAGCTGTAATGAAAATTCAGATGTGATGAATTTAGAGTGTTACTTCTCTTCCTGCCAAGGGCACAGTTGAAGTTTATTGAATGGCAATACTTTGGTGGCTAAAGCAGACAAAGTGCTTTGCTACAGATGAGACTAAGGCCTGGTATTAAAATCCATCTTGTGTGATCCACTCACAGTCAGCTATTTACACCAGATAAAAGTATATCAGATGCATCTTTTTCACCACTTACGATTAGTTTTTAAGGGAGAATCTCTGATTTTAAATTGAATAAAAACATTAATGTTATTTATAATACCTAAAATTCGAGAAATAAAAAATATATATTTTAAAAATGTATTTATTGTTTATTATTTAAATAAAAAAACTATAAAATGTATCATGCTATTTGTTTATTTTTTTAAGTTTTTTTTCTACATTTTTACTGTGAGATCATATGTAAATGCATTGTATGATGTGACAGATATAGATAAGTGACAGTGACATATTATAGATATATATTTTGATGTGCAGATTTTATGTGATGTGTTGACTTGTGTTTTTGTTGATCCAACATACGCCGTCCACTTGATAGTTAACATCAGGTGTAAACAGGCTCAAAATAGCTTCACCAGCATCAGAGTCTCAACAGACAATATTAGGTATTTCACACAAATTTTCCCACCAATCTTTACATGCCAATTTCTCCTCAATTAAAAAATTGATCATTACCAAATGCATTAGGCTCATGCACATTAACTGACAGCTGTGTCTTTCCCATCTTATATCAGGGCTCCTTTAATTGAACACAGCAATGTGGTTTCACAGTTTGAGATCTCAGCAAAGAGAGAATATTGCTCTGAGGATAGCGTGTCCCCTGAAGAGTCCTGTGATGGCACGCTGATGAGCGAGAGACTTTGAAAGTGTGCGTGCATGTTTTGGGTGTAACGTACGGACTTTTATGGTCAAGTGGAAGCTGCTTACAGGATTACACACGGGCACAGCTTGTCTTATAGGTGTGTTTCTGCACCTGTGTTTGTTACATGCATGTGTGAAATCAGGGAAAACAGAGAAAGCTAGATGACAAAGTGAAACATGCATGTCATGTACTGAAAAATAGCTGATTTTCATCCTCCCGTCACAGCTTTAAAGCCACAGTCATGACTGCGTTTTGTCTGTAAACTATAGGTTAGCTCTCTGCCATTTTGTTACTTGTTACAAACACAACAGAACGGCTTTGAAATAAGGATGTGAAAACCATGCTGAAACAAGCATGAGATGAAGGACGTTTATTGTAAAACTTTATGTGATTCACCCAATATAAGAAAGCAAATGAATACTGAATGGTGACATGATACTGTGCGCTTCCCTGTAATGTGGTAAATTTTTGCCCCCCATGTGGCCGTCTGTGTGAGATTTTATGAGCTCTGCTGTCTGGGTAGATTCTAGCTTATGAAGGAAAGAAAAAATGAAAGGGAAAGTATGTGTTAGGAGACAGAAAAGGTCTCCTGCTGCATCTTGTTTGCATATGAAAGTCTCCTTTCTGTGGCATTGACTTTCCCTGGAGCTCCAGCTGGTTGGAGGGCAGCACCTGTGGGGCGGCCTTTTTCCTATCCCCGCCATACAGTGCATACTACCTTGAACCCTATATGTGGTATATAGTGACAGGTCCTAACCATCTTTATTATTGTGAAGACTAGAGATTGTTGTTCTGGGTTCTGAGATTTTACAGAACTACATTAAGGTAGCGGTGTTTTGGATTTGGAAGTCAGCTCAGTCTAAGACCATGTCAGATTTGGTGACTGCCGTTGTGTTGTTAGAACAAATTTTTATGAAAGTTACTTTCAGATCATTCTTCATACAGCTTTTTTTATACAGTACTGTACTAGTTTATAGTGTTTACTTGCGGTCAGGAAAAAAGCACTTAAAGCAATTCATATGACTTGTGTACTATATTCCAAGTAATATGAAGCAAAACGACTTTTTTCAATATTAAATCAAATCATATGTCATGATATCAAAATGATAATGGAGGGTCATCATGACTTAAAAAAAAACTTCCTCCATTTTGATCCACAGCATGTTAGGGTGCTTGACCTCCAAATAAGAGAGACAGAGTATGTGTAATTGCAAAGCTTCATCCACATTCATTTCTCGTGTTTGTGTGCTCGGTAGCTGTAGTTGTTTGACCACCCCAACTGTAGAAACACTCTCTAATCTCCTGTCATTTTAACTTTGACTGTTGTGCAACAATATACAAATAATGTCGCCCCCTAATCTTCTTAGTATCCAATGCAAACATCATTTCTGCTTTTTTCAATTTTTAAGGCCCATTTCCTAATCCCATCAGTCCTCATTTGAAGCATGACATCATTTGACCTCAGTCATGCCCAGACATGCACAGATAGGATGTGAATCATCACAGCCGTTGCTATAATGACACCCATGACGGAGGCTGATTTGCTTTTGTCCTTGTCCTTATTTAACATATGTGCATTTAAATAAAGCTAGTTTGTGCATTGTCAGACAGTATTGTGACACACACACTTTTTTCTGTATCCTGTTGATTTATATAGATAAGCGAAGTCAGTGTAATTCTTAATTCTTGTTTGTTTTATGTGGAAGAAATTACTAGTCAAAAACCTTATATTATTTTTGGATTGCTAAATCTGTCGCTAGCACCGAAGGCAATACGCCACCCAGAAAGATTTAATCTTTTCACGGCTGCCACGTGTCATTGACCAATTCTGGGAGATTTTATTCACAATCAGCCGAACGTTATTTAGTATTTGTGTGGTTTGACAGCAGCATAAATGAGTCATGAAGTACTGAAAATATCTGTTAAGTTGTTTACGTCCCACAAGTTTATTTGGTTTTACTTATTTGAGACCCTGTCTGTGAAAACCCAGCTTAAGTCATTGTGATTTACTTTTTTCTACATAAAATCATCGTACATAAAGTAAATAACATTATGTGAAAATAAAACCTTGATATCTTTAATATTAATTGATATCTTAGTAATGATATGTCAAAGATTGGAATCATAGTGATATTTATAGGTGAAATCAAACTTTGATGCTTGTTATCTCAGAATTTGAGACTGGTTTTTAGAGACAGTGTCACATTTTTCCCAAATTTCTGAAATGTATGGAGAAATGTTTTAAATTAGTTTTTGTTTGTTTTATTTTGGTGTTTTTAGGTATGCAATACAGGATACAGTATTTACAGTAATTCCCTAATTTAGAGAATTTGTAGAGTTGTTTTGTTTGTTTTTACTGGCTAGCATTAGGTGAAGCAGTAGTGGTCTTCATCCTATGTTCCACACCATAGAAGGAGTGTAAGTGAAGATAAAAGACAATGTACACAAGAAAGGCGATAAGATCAGAACTAAAGCCTTCCCCCATTCCCTACCATGTAAAATGCCCTTAACTTAGTGTTTGCATTGGGTTTATCAGGACTTTCTGCAGATGAATACAGCACTGGAGCTAAATGAAAGCTGAATACTGGTACCACAGGTCTACTGGTAAAACAAACCACAGAGCTCAAGATTCACAACTCTAGGGCTTTGAGCCCATCCATGCATTAGAGAGCCATCTGCCTAAACCGTAAACAGATAGCACGGATGCTGCTTATCCCCTATTTCTTCCCAGCACGATTTGGTGAGGCTCCCTTGAGTTGGGAAGACTAGCAGATGAGTAATACGAAGTGGCAAGCATTTATTTTCTGAATATTGATGTTTCTTGTCATAGTGTTGGTGTATTCCCAGGTGTCGGTCATCTGGCGAGCACTGTCCTCACTTTGAACTGATCTTTCCTTCTCTTTTTTTAGAGACTAGATGATGTTCATTTACTTTGAAACCCAAAGGAAAGATTATATTTCAACACTATGCTGTAATTCTTTTATTGACCGGTAACTCACCTTATTTCTTCATATCTAGTCCTGTTTTTTTGGGTTCTGTTCATTGTGTTTTCCTCCCACCCAAACATACTTCACTTAGTGAATTCACTTAGTGGTTCAGCAAACTGTCTTAATCAAGTACCACAGTAAAGAAATACTGTTGTGTATTTAAATGAAGATGTTGTGAGTGTGTGTTTTTCAGCGTTTAGATTTTAATTAATAGTGACTTTAGTAGATAGCACCAATAGATACTAATTTATAAAGTTGTTTTTCAAACGCCAAAATATAACAACTACCAAAACCGAGCTGGAAACAAGCCATGCAGGAGGTGGATGGCTATAGTGCACCAGTCTTCTGCCTGTCACGTGATCCTTCAAAGGGACTTGATAAGACCTCTCATCTTCCTTAGACATCACTGATGGAGAATGAGGGCTTCACCTCAGCCTTCAAAGAAAAAAATATTGAGACAAAGCCTTTGTGTAATTTGTGCAGTGTCCTTCTGAACCAGAGGGGTTTTCAAATAAGTAAATCAGATGATTGGGCCAAATTTTACTCGCAGCCTCACAAGAATAAATCATTCATTTCTAATGGAACTCTGAGAGTGGTCATGAATATATAAAAGAAAAGGACAGAAATCAAATCTCTTTATGACCACAAAAAAACGTGCATTTTCAGTCACCGTAATCAAAAGGACCGACAGCGAGCTATTATTTTTAAGATCCAGAGAGAGCAGTTTCTAATAAAAAATCAGTATTAAACACCACAGGGAAAATTACCAGCTTGTTTCATTCCGTTTGCTCTTATGGGTACTGCATGGCTGTCTGCAGTTTCTGAGAGATGAGACCGGTATGATTCACATGATGGTTTGACACATTGTTATGCAACACGGTCAACAAAGCCTTTTTCTTTTCGATGTCGGCACTGATAATTCTGAATTTGATCATGTCATTTCTGAATCATTTAGCTCATTTGTCCACACATGAGCTTGTGAACTCAACATATTAGGACCCATTACATCACAATCAATAACTATAATGATAACTACCATTAAGTAATCACATCTTTTATTCATGCTGATGAACGATAAAAACATTTAAAGCTCAAAATCTATGAAGTTTTAAAGGGCTCAAGCATTTAAATATATCTTCGAATGTTATGGTCTTATGATGTGGATGTTAATATACAGTATAGTCATCATTATAGTTGTTAATCTTGGGGATGCACATTTTAGTGTCGGATCCAATAATGTGCTTGTGTACTTTTTAAAACGTTCTGATAACAAAATGTGATACTGATAAAGATAATGATACTGAATAAACTTATCTGTATCAGATAACTCACGGACAGTGAAAGTAAAGTAATCTCAGATCAGTTATCTGCGTTTACTGTGTGAATTAATTACGCCAACAGACATGATTCCTTTCTCTACTATTTCTTACCCAATACATTGTTAAAATTTTAAGACAACATGAGGTACACTGGCAGTTATTGTGTCTTGATGTTATTAATGGCTCAATCGTCCGTCCTACTGTACTGTACTGGAAAATTACAGCAGCACAGAGAACACCGGTATCGCCCGGTAACATGTCCTGGTAACAGTGCGTCCCGGCAAGCTGCACTCCCGCTTTTTTTGTGAGTTAAGAGGAGAGCTGTCATTTGTGTGTGTGGTTCGCTCTGATACTTTAACTGTGCATCACCTGCATTGCAGGGTGAGCTAAAATTAGAATAGTCTCAGGGATGGAGCTGAGAGTGTGTCTTTCATCCCTCACACCTGTCCTGAATACTGCTGTAACCACACACACACACACACACACAGATAAGTGGATGAAGAAACCAGAATAAAAAAAGGTCAATGATGAATAAGAAGACACATCTTGAGATGGATGTATTTATGGATGTGTACGCAACACACATTCAGCTTAAAGCACAATGACATCATTTTGAAAGTTTTTTCCTTAATCATTCTTGTATTACTTATTACAACCACAATTTGTCTCTCACAGTACCTCTTTGGTAGTTTCATAGGTCGCTTGCAACACCAGCAAAACAAAATGGCTGCAATTAATTTGTGTCAGATTTGCAAAGGATAGTTATCTTGTCAACACCATCAGTCTAGAAGTTGTAAGAGTTTTGTAGATATCCACTATGTAGAAGTACAGGGCCTTTCACATCTTTGTTTTTCCATTATTATTCTTTTTTTATTTCAATTGTATTTCCTTATTGATTATTTTCTTTGTTTTTTTGTATAAATATAGTTTAGGTGGGTTTGTATACCTGTGTGTGACATGTATCTGGTTAAATTCTTATTAATAGTGCTAATATGTACTACACTGATGTGCCCTTGTGTTGCAGCTTTGTGGAATTTAGATGCGTAAAATGTGACGGATTAAAAATCCACGGTGCCACCCAGACAGCGAAAATGTGCACACACACATCTATAGGCCTCGGCTTAGCAATAACTAGAACTTTCCCAGACAGCCTGCACAAGCTGATAAAACACAACAGTGCCTGCGAGCATATTTTTAGCTGGCTTTATGCTCACAGTATTCTGTATGTGATGACGGCTGTGCTCCAACAAATTTATCCTGTCATTAATCTCAGCGTTTTGATGCTGTTCAGAAGTTAAAATGGAGTCTCTGCTCTGTGTAAGCTTTTGCGGTTCATAAACATTGGCAGGAACTGACAGGGTTTTCCATGCGTTACAGATGGGGAGTGTTTGGCAACGGTAATGTCTTTATACAAAGAAACAAAGATGTGGGTGCATCTCACGGCCCATTAATCGAGCAGGTGATGATGCTCATCGCATCCTTCTGAGCTTGACACTGTAGACCTGAAGAGAATTTAGAGTCTTACACCTGACCACATCTTATCTATATGACATTATTCAGCTTTTCACATGCTCGCTTTTTTATTCGCTTACTCGCTTGAGGCATCCCATGTGATAAATAATAATAAAATAATTTAAAAAATGTAATCAATAACAGGCTGTTTAGAAAGGCCAATGTTTATAAATCTTGTTTATCCAGAGCAAATGACCATGACCTTTGTGAAATCTGGAATGTATTGGACAAACAATGTAAAAGTAGAAACATAACTTAATATAAAAAATAAGAAAACTAAAACATTTTAGAGAGCGCTTTTTAAAATAATTTGTTTTCAGTAAACACATCTCCAACTAAATGGCATTAATAGCCTTAAATGTACAAGATAAATAATTGGTAATATCTACTAATTGCTTTTCTGTCATTCTGCAAAGTTTCGCTTTGATCCGAATCATTGAGTCTTCCACTTCAAGGTGCTTTTTACTCAGTCGCCTCTGTTGTGGAAGACAAATGACAGAGTGATACCTGCAGAAATTATCTTTCAAAAAACAGGCTAGAGCTGGAGGAGAAAGGTGAGGGATGTAAGAAGCCTCTGAAATGCAAAACTGAAATGAGACAGACATCTGAATATTTACAACATGTTTTTTCCCAGCCTAAACTCATCCATCAGAAAACAGTGTGCGTGTGACCGTGTAATCTGTGGATTCCACATGTAGGTCTAACCGTGCATGCCTAAGTGTTTGCGTGCATGAGTGGCATTGATAATGCCATTTCATTGCATATTGCAAAAACACAACATGTTTCTCCATTGCTCAATGCCTGGTCTTTCGTCCACCGCGAAAGGTGAATTCTTATTAGCAGCACCAGTATGAACAGAGACATAAAACCAGCCATAATACTGCAAAAGTCCAGCTACCTCATTTGTTTCTAGTGAGTCATCGTGTCTTGCGGATAGCCCGGGGAAACTGGAGTATCTTGAGAGACATTGCATCTGACTTGCTAGTCTGCAGAACATGGGCTGGTGAAAGATAAATGGCTCCCCGGTGCCTCTTTAACAAGAACTTTTCTGTCCTTATCAAAAGCTCACCACTGCCCTGTGTCCACACACATACCTATAGCTTAGTTGTCTTTAGTTGTGCTTTCAGTTGAGTTTTAATAACTTGGTGTAATAAAGACATTTTAGTGTATTTTGAGCATCACAGAACTGCCGGCACACTCTCTCTCCCTCTCTCATTCTCGCTCTTTATCTCCGTTCTTGTTGGTGTTTAGAAAGCATAGCGGCATGGGGCTGGTAAATGCCAGGATCGTAAGTCTGCTATCGCCTGCTTTGTGAGAGAGATGGAAAGAGGTCAAGTCTGACAGAATATTTGAAAATAGCAAAGGTGAGAAGATTACAGGAGCTAATGAAAGAGGGGACACAGGAGGTGTGGTTATGTGCAAAAGACATGACGTTATTAAAGGAACAGGAACATTTTTACGTTTTTATCTTTTTTATCCAAAGCAACTTGCAGTGCATTATACTTGACATTTTTTTGTGAGCATGTGTAATCCCTGGGGTTAAACCCATGAGCTTGGCGTTTCTAACACCATGATTACCTACAGCTGAGCTACAGGAAAGTAGAAAGTAGCTCAAAAATAGAAATCGTGTGAATATTTAGTCACCATCATCTCATTGTTCTTGTGAATAAAATCTATATTTCAGGAAATTCTGCAGTTAGGTATTTTTGAACACTTGTAATGTCCACATAACTTGTGCACTTCCTTCTATCTTTTCTTTAAGATTGTTCAAAATATCCAATTTTTAGCAGTTTTGGCACAATATGACAAGGTAATATTGACAAGATTTTTTATTTTTTGGGTAAACTATTCATTTTAACCTGATAACTGTCACAGCAGAAATTATTTAAGAGCATACACATGAAATGTAATCTGAACTACTATTTTTTATTTTTAGATATTCAACATTTTTTTTAAACATTTTTAAGTCTTGACCTAAAATTGTTCATTTTAGGTATTTTTATAAATTACAGTAACAATAACATTTTTTATTACTTTTTTGTTTATGTTTATTGTTATAAAAACTTGTCAAATATTTTATCTTCAGTCTCTTATACCTTTCCATCAATTTATAGTTTGTCATGATTACATTAAAAATAACTGTGAGATATTGAAGTGAATAGGGAAATAACATAGGTGTTCCTCCTGAGGAACAGTGCCAGTCATAAGGTTAAACCAGCTTCAAAAACAACAAAAGGGTAAATTTGCAGTCACCAAATACCACCATAGTAATTTTCATTCTAGGTGAAACTACCTCTGCATCATTGACTAAAACATGGAATTACAGCCGATTGATAGTATTGAGCTTACTGACTCCCTGTTGAGACAGTCTTGTCAAGGTGAGTGCGAGGCAGATAAGAGGGTGAGCCTAGAGAACGGCACTCTCATCCCACCGAGGTTTTGTTACTGGTTGATGAGAAACTGCACTGGGTGACACTTGAGGGACGTGAGGCAATCAGACATGAGAGAGGGGTCAGAGAAACCCACCTTTAGAGAAGACAAGAGTCCACTGAAGTCGAAGAGGAGTAAAAATAACCTGCACAGATTTCACATATTTGCGCTTATGTCCACACACTTCTACACCTACATATAATTTTCAAAGCAGAGCAAATAATAGTTGAATGGTTAAAAAGATGGTCGGGATACTGTTACAATCAGCATTTATGGGCTCTCTTGAGTCACAATGGTTTCAGTGACAATAGCCATGTAATTAGTCATGTCAATGAGCTTAGGAGCCCTAACCTATTTTTTCCTTTCACTTATTCATTCATTTATGAAACTTCTCTTGTTCTACATGTTGGGCTTAGGTGCTTAAACAACAGAGTGAATAAATCATGACATACACAGTTAAGTACAAAATGATCTCATT
Source organism: Beaufortia kweichowensis (assembly GCA_019155185.1). Lineage (NCBI taxonomy): Eukaryota > Metazoa > Chordata > Actinopteri > Cypriniformes > Gastromyzontidae > Beaufortia > Beaufortia kweichowensis. Next base: position 11,669,983 of record CM032801.1, on the reverse strand, counting down.
AGTCAGGGTGTCATGGAGATTATGGTTTTCTTACAGTAATGGGTCAGTGCTTCACTCAAAGTGATACAGACTTCGTGTGTGTGTTATCCGTTTAAAATAGGCTCTTTTCTGTTTTTTGGTCAGTATTTAGAGCACAGTACTCAGTATACAGTATTCTGATAACACATCCAGTAAATCAATGATTAAGTGTAATTTTACTTATTTAGAGTAAGGTTTTCTTACCCAGTGACCTCCCTAGCCCAGCATCTCTAATATAAAAACAGCTAAATTACATCATTAACAATAGTAACCTTACTGTAAAGCTGCAATCTGTTATATTTTGTTGGAAAAATATTAAATAAAATATTGAATAAAAATATATATTTATCTCACCCTGATTTTACAGCAAAGCTTTTAATAATGATTTATAGGATATGTCGTTATTGACATTTCCTATAAATTTTTCTGCAACCCACATAAAGATAAATATGTGAAGTAACCTTTCTTTTTTTGTTTCCAACAGATTGTGATATAGAGATATAAATTATTTTTAATTAGATTTCGTTTAGGCCCAACTACTTTACTTTTTTGCCATATGCTAGATGGATTGTGCCACTGTATTTTTGTAGAGTTCTTGGCTCTGAATCCTTTTTTTAATGAAATGATTTTAGCATCATTGTCTGTGTTTAATTCTCCAAGATGTTTTTATGATTTACCGAGTATCGAAAACCCCACTGCAGCATGGCAAATATGCCACAACACTTTATGTATTATAATACATAAATGTCTAGTCAAACAGTGTCAAAAGTAACCTGGATGCTCCTCATAAATTATCTACAAGGATATTCACTTAAATAATGTATTGTCTACCTGGTTCTCAACAAATCCCCTGCCTCTCTTCAGTCGTTTAAAAAAATCCAATCAACACCTTTCCCTTGACCCTGATCCATCTATTCTTTCGCATGGATCTCATCTCATTTGTCTGTGACCACTCAGCCGACCCCCCACCCCCAAATCCCCAGTAAATGACTCCGCTCTATCTCTGATACTCACAACAATTCTGTCAAGCCTGCAAGAACAGTCAGTCTGATGCCCTCCACACCATCTCACCTGTCTCCAGTTTAATCAAGAGCGAGCTTGTGCTGAATGACAGATAACAACAGGTAACACAGAAAAGGAATGAGATGGAATGACTGCGCCGTATGTCTGCAGTCATATGAAAGACACTGAGTATTTTGCTTTGTCTCTCTCTTTTACGGAAACATATTTAATCCTGGTTTTATGAAATTTTGATGGAGTGGATATGCTCAAACTTGTTTAAACCTGTTAACTGTCACTGTTCCACAGGTGGAACATTTAGGTTCACTATTCAATTTAATATTTTTTAGTTGAATTCAAATCGATCATGACAGACTATATATTGATGGAAAGGTCTGAGACTCAAGAGTAAGTATTTAAAAAATTGTCATAAAAATAAACATTAATACAATAATAATAATAAAAAAATGTTCATGTTAAATGTTATTTTTAAAAATACTTAAATTAAAAAGATTTAAAAAATTGTGTGCTCAGTATGATCAGTGACAGTTATCAGGTTAAAAATAATCATTTAATAATCAATATCATTAAATCAAATTTATTCCAGTTGATAACAATAGAAACATAGAAATTACTGTTTACCACTTTTTATGATTTAACATATTTTTTAAAATGTAATAAAAAATAATAAAAAAGTTCAATTTAATAAAAAAGAGCAAATGGTGAAAAGACAGAGATGGCATTATATGCTATGCTATTTGTTGGATTTCAAAAATGTTGTGAGAATCATGGTAACGTAGAGGCATTATGGAGATTAGATCTCTTTAAAGTCACTTAACACTGCAGAGGTGGACCAATTGTAATGCTGGAGTGCCAGGTTAGGGCCAGAGGGCCATGGGATTGATGAAAATAAGTAGGCTTCAGCTAGTCTACTGAACCACATCCTCCAAAGTATCAGTCATAATTCACTGCACTGACTTCTGAGCTCCACGCTGAATAGATAAAGCAGAAAAACCTATTCCAAAACCTAATGAACTGCCTAAAGAGGCATCTTCATAGGCACATTCCTGACACGAATCTCAGAATGCACTGCAGAAATAATAACTCTAAGATGAAAGAAAAGTTATACAGATGTGTTATGTTGTATTTAAATGTCTATTTAATTTAGTTAACTTACAGCGCTTGTGTAGGCTGTGAGTGACTCACATCATCACATTCTAAGTAAATCACCCTTTACTTAGAATGTATTGTAAATGTAAAACAATGTAAACAAAAAGACGAGCTTGGGGATCGGATGGATTATCAGGTTAAGCAGCAGCATGTGGAGAATAATGTCAAGGAGTCTTTACACAAAAATGGCATATGATGTGGTAGTGCATGTGTGAGGTGGAGGGGGATATGAAGATGATCTTTGTGTGTATAGCAGTGTTTCTTCTGTGGGCTCTTATATTGATCCGTGCGAGTGTGTCTCTTGCTGCTGTGCTTCTGCGAGAATCCTGTATCTGTGAAAAAGATTCTTTTCAGGGCTATAGAGAATGACAGGAGAGGTACGAGAGCTCTCGCTGCATGAAGTCAAGACATGCCATCTCTGAGGTTGTACACGTTATTAGATCTGTGTCCCAGTGCAATGGTTCCCCCTGGAACTGATCGTCCTACAGGTGTGCTGGGTATAAAGATTATTATATAGAAAGATGATTTTTTTTGCCAGGACAATTCTATTAGATTAAAATGATTTAAGTCAGTTTTTCATTTGGTAGAAATACCCAACTGATTAAAAAATACAAGACCTTAGTTTATTTTCTCACTTTATTTTGGTTTTGTGAGTTGTCTTCAAGGTTACAATAAATATATATAGATTGAAAGAAAAAAAGATGAAATTAGATGAAATATGGTGGAGGAATGTTATGAAGACATTAAAGAATTAGGTCATTGAAAAATGAAAATTCTCTATTTAGACAACCATGTATATACAGGTGCTGGTCATATAATTAGAATATCATCAAAAAGTTGATTTATTTCACTAATTCCATTCAAAAAGTGAAATATAAACCCTGCTCAAAAGAATCGAGGGATAAAAAAATATTTGGCAGCCCATCTGTTTCCAACATTGATAATACCAAGAATAAATCTGCATATTAGAATGATTTATGAAGGATGATGTGACACTTAAGACTGGAGTGACAGCTGATGAAAATTCAGCATTGCATCACAGAAATAAATTATATTTTGAGGTATATTAATATAAAAAACATTATTTTATATTGTAATAGATTTTTGCAATATTACTGTTAGCGTAAGAGGTCTTACAGATCCAAACTTTTGAGTGGGGGTGTATATATATATATATATCCATATATGTTTCATAACTAGTTGTCATATGATTTTCCATCACAGGAGTCACATATGGGATGAAGGTTAGTAAATTATGAGAGAATTTAGATTTTCCTGTGATTTTATTCCTTTAAAGGTCAAAAGGTCACAGCCAATATAACACCTAGCAATATGGCCATGCAATAACCTCCAAATCTTCCGATGCATCTGTGCAAACACATTTTCTCCAAGCACATCATTCCCAGCTGGGGTTGTGTTTATAGACAAACAATCCTTTATATTTCAAGTTGCACAGAGCAGATAGGGCATCTTTACCTTCCAGCTTTGAACTCCTAAAAAAAGACTAATTAGCTTCCGCAGCAGGACTTCCTGCTGTGTGTATGCAGACGCTCAGCACATCTGCATCAGAGTGTGTCCAATTCACCACACACAGAGGCGTCCTACCCCGTACTCAACTGCAGGCCCGGGGTCCCGCTGAGGTTCTGAAGAAAAACTTTGGTTTTTATTTTGCCTTTATCGAATGCTTCGTGTTGCTATAAGAACTTAAACGGTAAAGGTTCTGAAAGCACTTCAGACTCTATAGACGTGAGGAAAAATAAAGGATGAGAGACCAGTCACACTGGTAATAGCGTGGCCTGATTATTGTGCTGTTTTCATAAAAAGAAGTCTTGATTAGCTGAATAATGGGCATGGCTGCTAAATTAGATAAGTTAATGGTCCTTTCTGTATGGTGGAGCAGCCCGAGGACAGACTTTAAGCTGTGTGCGCGAGATGGAGAATGAGAAAATATGCCTCGTGACCAGTGAAACTTCACACTCATGGATGCTTGGCTCCTGGCTATGACTGGAATAATATTAATGATTTATGGGCAATTACATTAGTGAGAATGAAAAACAGAGGAGACAGTTCTGTGAAAAAAATCACATCAACCTGCTCCTCCCTGGCTTATCTTTCCCGCTCCACCGCTCATCTCCTCACATGTCTCTATCGCTCGTTTCCCCCTCGCTATCTCCTCCCATCTCTCTCTTTTCAATTCACGTCGTCTCCGCTCTCTATCTCACCGTCTTCTCTTCTTTCTCACCTCTGAGATTTTCTTTTTTTGGCTCCTCAGGATTGGACGCCGTAAGATAATCTCTTTCCTGTTGGCGTCCCAACAGATTTTTTCTGGTGTACTTGTAATTCAAATCTGCATGAGCAAACAGAGGGCTCACGACTCTCCGGTGCAGCAGGACGTTCTGTCCCTCATTGAGGATGAATATAAATCTGCCTGTTGTTGTCACCGGCAATACAGTCTGCTTATATCGTGAGCCGTTTATATTGTCGAGAGGAGATTATGACTGAATTCTTCATCTCTCAGTCTCTCGCTCTGAATAGCATTCGCTATTGAAATTGAGAGAAAAGACAAGATTAAATTACTCATAATGGGGTTGCCATCAGCGGAGCATTTGCGCTGATTAATGATTATAAAAGCGAATGGGTGAGAAATATCTCCGAATCACGCAGCCACATCAAATTGCTCCAGATCCGTGTTTACTGCTGAAAACCAGTCAATCTCTCTCTCCCCCACCCCAATAGCACTTTATGAATTATGGCAGAGGATATCTCATCTCTGTGCAAATTTCTTAGCTTGGCTTCTCTCCAGGTTCTCAATTAGTCTGTATTTTTCCTGCAGCTAGCGGGCAGGCAATAGTTAGCCATTGATCAGCGCTTGGATTGCTGCCCATCATGGTGCCATGGAAGGTCTGGGGAAAAAACACAGCTCCAGTTCCAGGATTATTGCTGGATGAACTGTGTTTCTTGGTGTCTTTCACACTTTAAGGTATATCATGAAACCCTGCCATCACTGTCACTCCAATGAGGATCATCCAGTGAAAATGTGAAAAAGAAACGACACAAATTATTACTATAATATTAGTAAAGATCAATTAGTATTTTTTTAATAATTGACATCATTTATTTATTCAAAATCTTTGTTTAGGGTACATTACATTTTAAATCCTACATTTACAATGTGTTTTAAGATACAGTATATGTTTCACTGTGAAACCAGGCTAAAGTCTCAAAATCAAGATAACAAGCATCAAAGTTTGATTATACCTATAAATATTACTATGATTTTCATATTTGACATGTCGTTGCTTAGTCAGTATTAAAGATATCAAGGTTATACTTTCACAGAGTGTTCTTTACATTGTTTTTATGTAGAAAACAGTAAATCACAGTTATTTATGGTAGTAACACATTCTAGTGTCACACTGATATTTGATGACACTATTGTACATTATGAATAGTATGCCTCTGAAACATCATGTGGACTGCTGTGATTTGTTGCTGTGATCACATATGCATTTTCTGCCTGTGGCTGAGTAATACAGCGAGCCTGTTGTTGCAGCAGCAGCCCTATTTTACAGCAGCCCACTGCCTTGTTTGACACTTCAGAGGCAAGTTTGATATTTCCAAGCCTCGGTTTTCAACCAGACATCACCCTGATGTATTGGACTGACCTTTCTGCCTGCAAAACTCAAATTGGCTCGCCTTGTCTCCTCGTTCAGATGAGATAAACAAAGTCTTTGTTTTTAGCAGCGGCTCATGATGGGCAGTTTTAAACTCTGAGAATGTTTTTCAGCCTCTCGGTATAAACGATGTATACTGTAATATCCAATCTCTCATATTGCCCTGAAAACACTGAAACACCGTACCTGTAATCATTAGGGTTCACTGTACTGTATCGTGATGTGTTATTGCATAATATTAAAACAGCCACTGCTACAGTTTGCTCTTACCATTAGTGCCATCTGTCCAGATTTCTGACAACCACTAATCTCCTCTTCACTCGGCTGTTCTGTTCTCTCTCTCTGTCTCTTTCTCTTCATCTCTCTTGTCTGTCTGTGAAAGACTCAGCGTTTCTTGGTGTGCAGTCAATGGAACTCTATGTAACATTAGTTTCAGCCTCAGATTGCACACCCACAGACCACCAACAGTCCATTCACTGACAGTCTGGTGCATATTGCAGATATAAATGACAAGCGTTGGCTAAAATCGCTTGAAAAGAAGCTACTGGGTTGACACAATGAGGGTGTTTTTAAAGGAAGAACATTTGACAATCTTTGCAAGGTTAGTGGTACATCGTGAACTGTTTTTTTTCACTCTTTTCTGCATTTTTCATCATTCTAATCCACCACATTATTTATTTTTTCTGCTAAGGGTAGTTTTGTGCTAAAATCTATTTTAGATAAGTCCACCTTTAACAGTGTTAGGTGATTTTCCATGCCAGTCTTTTAAAGAGAGAAGAGATGGATTTAACAACAGCATATTGTAATAGAAAAAGACACTTCCTCTGTGATTGAGTTGTTGGACCTAAGCCGTTCTTAGGACGGACAGTCGGTGTTATAGATGGAAATGGGATAGAAACCCAACCTAATGGCTTATCACAAAGGCTCTCCCCCGTGACAACTTAGTGATGGACTCTATTCGGCCTTAAATGGCAACTCTGGCCTTTTTGCTAGGAAGAGATTGAGAGACTAAAGAGAGAGAGAGAGTGCAGGAAAGAGTGGGTAAGAGACAATGTGATGAAATGGGGGAGATAAAGATGGAAATGAACTACACTCTGACCGCTCAAGTGTTTCCGAGCCAGGCCTTGCTTATTGCCTCCCTCAAAGATATGTTTCTATGCACTGAAGATCGCTCTGAGGAGATGTTTGGGTTGCAAAATTCATTCAAAGCATTCTGATGGTTTACGTCAGGGAGTTAGGTAAAGTTGCCCTTTAATTAATCCAAAACAATGTTGGGTTAGTGCAACAAGTCAAATGAGACCAGCAGACAACTCATTAATGTAAACCTTTACTGTTTATTCATGACCAATAATAGCATGATAATCATACAGTAGCTGAAAATATTGATGTTGCTTTAACGGAATGGAAATAGTGATCAACATTGGCCACAGGGTTTAGACCATCAATCTTTAACACTGCAAACTTTCTTTATCCCCAAGAGTGTATTTTTCTTTCTTTCCAGCATATTAAGACTACAGAGAAGCATTTAGAGATCAGCAGCTATTTTTTATGCTGAAAAATGTTAGTAATTTTAACTAAAAACATTGTACAAGTCTTCTTACTTATGATGAAAAACAGTAAAAAGGTGACAAATCACTTTTGATTATTTTTCCTAGGCGTGTGTGTTATTTTATTTCTTTTTAAGTATCACCTATGGCATTATTTTAGTGACCTGTCCTATTGATAGTGTTTTTTCTTTTGGTAACACAATGTTTTTAACCATTGTTCTTATGAAGTCATTGTTTTTTGTTCTTACAAGTCATCTATAATGCTCTGTTTTACCACCAGTATTTATATAGTCCTTCTCAATATTTTAAAATACAAAGTATTTTAATAGATTAGTTTATATATTTTTTATAATATTAGTTAAATAAACAATTATAAGCTGTAAAATATAGAGGCACCATATTCCATCCTGCAATGCACATTGTATTGTATCTGAATTTTTTGCAGTGAATGTCTGGCAACCAGATCTACCAGTTAGTTATGCAGCAGTTTGTTAGTTAGTTAGTTTTATGCAGCAGTTTATTTAAAAATGTTACTTTAAAGACAATAGTTCTGCACTACGATCTCAATTTATAACAAAAAACTAGTCTAGTCTAGTCTTTCTCCATGTAAGTGTCTCACTTTTTGTGCTTGTGTCTGCACAGGCCGTTGGCATGCGAGATATTCTTAATCTCCTCTGCCCGTCGGCCCTGTAGTTCTGCTAAGCTAGCTCATTAGCATGCGCATGACACGTTAATGAGAGTCTGTTTCCGGGCGACCACACACTAATACTTCTGAATATTTAACCAGGGAGCTGGAAGATTATCTAGAAGAAAGATTTTGAACAAAAAAGGAACTGTGAAAAATAGAAAAATCTTACTAAGCCAAGAATCATGAGAGGGTTGAGGAGATGGCGTGAAGCAGATGCACAAAATAGCAGGAAATAATCAGAAGATGAAAGAGAGAAATCATACTTTTGAAAAGCCATTAAAGAAAAATACAGAGCTTTGCAGGGGGAATATGAAAATAGATGGTAGTAAAGAGGAAGAAAAATCCCAAATAAGGTGAGTGGCGAGGTGTAATTTAGGTGGAGGCCATCAAAGGCCCCTGGGGCCCAGGTAAGCTGCAGGCCAGGGCCTTAGAGAATTTTATTAGTGGACCTGGGAGAGGGTTTAAAGGGCTGTCTCCTTCATTTTTCCGCTCTTGTGCCATTCACAGAGCCATTTTACTTGGCTCTGTGTAGATCTTTCTTCACACAGAGATGGATTGAAGCCTTTCTACTAACAGTCTCTTCTCTCTCTGAAGGTAGAATTAATCTTCACTCTCTCCGAATAAAATCTCACACCCCCTCGTTTCTTTAATTCTCTCTTTCTGCCGCTTACTTACTTTCTTCATCTCTCGCTCCTGCATATTCTCTCTTTGTATCTGTACTCCCACGTTTACCCTTGGCTCTTTCATTGAGAAGGTTCTCAGTCTATTCGGCTAAAGGCTTGTGTTTTGTGACCCTGTGAACTTCGAGCTGAACATGCTTTAAACTGAATGCCTAAATGTTCGGCACTGATAAACATGCATAGCCTTTAATAAGAAGGCTTTCTGACTGATGGTGTATGAATATGCATGCTTGCTGTAATAAAAATAAGACCAGAATAGAATGCTTGAATTGCAAGCCTTTGTGATGAGGGTGTTGCATATTTATTTATACTGTCTGTCTGTATTTCTTTCTGTCTGCCTGTCAAGACAATATATATTTTTATACAGAAACAGTAATTGTGATGTGTGTTCAGTAAACCGGTGATTGTGTCCTCTGGTGGTAGGCTGATGAAATGACACTTGATGACTTGACTGTGAGCAGTTTTAGGCATCAAGCAGTTGTTTTTTGCATATATGTTCATATATGTACAATCACAAATTGTATGTTAAATGAGTGTGGGCATGAGTTTATTAATAATAAATAGCAATACACTAACTATATCCCGAGTTTTTATATAATAGATAGATGATACTCTCATTATCTCAGTGCCACTTCTACTACATGGCTTTTAGTGAGCTGTTGTCATGTTTTTGTAAATGGACTCTAAGAATAACCAATAATACCTGACTGGCATCTTTGCTGTTTATTTCACCTTTCTTTTCATCACTTTCACCCCTCCACTCTTTGCATTTTGTCCCCATCCATCTTGTGAAATGCGAGGACATTTTATTGGTTTAGGGCTGCTTGACACCAACCTTTGGGTCGGCCTATGAAGTAAAGCTGTTATTGGTGGACAGCTCACTTAGAATTTTATACTGAGATTTATGCACTTTTTATTTGTATACTGCAGATATTTACTAATAGCACCTCTCAAAACCTTATTTGAAAAGCCTCCAGTCATATAGATTGAGGTGTTGTCATCTTTCTAAGATAGTCATTAAGTGATTTATCTATTTAAAGTATGTATGTGGAATAGAATGTATTGTGCGTAGGTGTGTTTCGTGTATTTTCTCTTTTATGTGTTCCTTTTGCTACCTCAGGCATTCGGCATGTTACAATACACCTCACACAGCTCATTGTCATCATTATGAGTGATTTATAGACTGTGATTTTTCATCTTCTCTTCTTTTTTATTAACTTTATGTAACTGATCTAATACAATTATTTGTCCCACTGGCTTTGACTTGTATAGCGCATGAATGGATGTTTATATTACATTTATGCATTTGGCAGAAGATTCTTCTGTGTTGTTCTTCTAACATTCTCAAGAGACGCATTTAGTGAGATTTAGTGATTTTAGAAGTATTATTAGCAAATCATTATATCTGTCTCATGGATGAGAGGGTGGAGCAGAACATCAGTGCTTCGCAATTGCTATAGTTTATTAATACTGATGTCACCATTACCAAGGTAACGCTTTATCACATCAGTATCACGGCAACAGTGGGTGTGTGATCGAAGTGCAAAGTAATGCAGTAGGGTTTAATGAGTTCAGTGCAGCGTTAAACAAGAAGCTTAAATGTGTTTTCAAGTTAAATTTGAGAAGCAAGTTGTACATTATAAAATACATGAAGTGAAGTGACAAGTGGTTGTCTGTTTTTTGGAACTTTGTTCCTTAATTGCATTTTAAAAGGGACCGGTGCTTGTAGGGGAGTAATACAACACCCTGTTGGGCATAGTTAACTGATGATTAAGTACTGGCATTAGATATTTAATTTATGTAGAATGAACAAAATCTGAGCCAAAGGCAAAATGCTACATCTGAGCTATGACCAACAAACTAATAGCGACACTTCATAAAGTGCTTGTAAAATTACTAATGCTCGTAGTGTTAAAATTGCAAGGATTCTCTCAGAAAGACCAGGAGAACTTCAGAAATGATTGACGTGCTGGCAGTACGATGCATAGAGACTGATCTTTTGACTTCGACCAAAACTACCATAGCAAAACACCTAAAAGAAGTTTTGTGCAGACAAGCATAGGAAATCTAGTCTTTTTAAGTTGCTCTGCCTTTTCTACATGTACATAGTGTCTTTCTCCATCCCCAGGCCAGATGCTCTCTCTCACACACACACACCTTCACACACGCATGCACTGTCCATCTGTATAAGCCCCTCCACCTGTATAAATAAATTGATGTCTGCTTCTTTTCAGTAGAGCCGCCTTTCTGAGGCAGAGAGAGAGATGCACTGGTGTTAAGCCCACATTTCTAGGGCATGAGACAAATATGTAGGATAAATAAAAGGTTTGTATCTTTTCATTTAAGAGCTGGTGAGACACATGCACACACAGTGCAGGGAATAATATGTTATCTCACTCAGCAGGTGAAAAGCTTGGAAATCTCTTCAACAAATCATACAGTTTAAAGCATGCCTATATCACAAAGTGTAGATTAAAGAATGCTCATAATTGTTGTTTGAATCTTTAACCCCAAGCATAAGCAATGAGTAAAAGTAGATCCTGCCAGACCAGACAAAAATCCAAGTCTTTGTGATAAAAACAATTATCATTGTAATAAAAAACAATTGGTATCTATTTTATGTTTTTAAAAACCCTTTGCCTCACTGGGGACGAGTTAATGACAGCCAAATGTTTGGATAAACTGTTCATTTAACACTGAAATCGATTGTATTCTGGAGCTGTTATCTGGGCTTGCAACTGCAGCAGTGAGATTTGGATTTTAACATAACATTACTCAAATGTTTTGGTTCAGTAAGTCTTACATAAATATGAACTGGTTTAACACCAAAAAGCTTTCAGCCGTTTAGTCAGCATTGAATCGTTGCCCAGAATGACCCTTTTTTTAAAAATGACAAATGCAAAACAATAGTTTTCCCATGGTTTATTCGTCCTTGCAGGTAGAATAAACAGCATGCAGGGAGGTTTTAAGTACAGCCTCAGATGTAACATGAAAATAGAGTTGCAGAAATGATGTGCCTTCATATGCTTTTTTGAGAACATATTCAAACTCCCACATGTTTACACTGTTTTCCCTTTCTCTGTCACATCCTTTGAAAAGAGAAGCCGTTTCTATACGTTGCTAGAGTCACATGCCCTTCCCACCTGCTGTGTATGTGTATGTGTTTGTTTTGTTTGAGTGCTTTTGAAAGCTGTCATTATGAACTTCCTAACAGAGTTGAGGTTGTAGTCACAGACTAAAAGTGAATATTGGTTGCCCTTTCACCTGTTTCACAGTCATATGTTTACTGTTGCTGGACGGAAGCAGTGCTTGTTAGACACCCGTGGCCTCAAAAGTACAGAAAGACGTAACTGAACCACAAATTGGACTCTGGTTATTTTACTGTAGGTGCAGTTTTTTCTAACAAGCAAAAATTCAGGGCTCTTTTGTTGAAAAGCTTTTTCCCAGTTTAAAATACTGCCATTCTTGTTACTGAAGGGAAAAATGTGTTAAAAACTGGTTTACCAATTCATTGTCTTTTGCCATGTTATGTTTATTAATGGTAATAGTTTTTCACTGCATGTGCATTTATGAGCAGCTGTTGGTGATATGTATGGTGAGAAGTTACAAAGCAGAAAATGACGACATCGTGAATTATGAGTGTTTTTCTTGTTTAGTTGTACGTACAACATCAACATCAACTTATAGCTATTTTTATTAATTGCTTGATATATTAATTAAAGTTGCAATCCATTTGCCTCCCTATTGCCATCTCTGATTGAAACTTAAATTGCAGGTTACTTATCAGAATAATGTATATTTACATGGGTTGACATCAAACTGCTTCAAACAGCTCAACTTATAAATCATTATTATACGCTTGTGGTTTTGAATCAGGGCAAAGTAAGGAAACAGTTTTGAAAGCTGATATTTCTTTATTTTGAACCAAAATAGTTACAGATTGCTGCTTTAAAATATCTAAAAACAAGCCGCAAGACAATATAGTTTTTTATGACTAAAATCTAAGCTTTGAAAATACGGTTTGTTTACTTCTGTTCACAGGAACACAAACTGACAGTCGCACAATCCTATGTCCAGAAGGTAGATAGGATGTCACAGTCTTGTTTTGTTGCCTGTGCATCGGATCTGTCCGGTAATCCCATGACCACCCTTTACACGTGAGCGATGTTACAGTTTGCCAAAAGTCATTTCAGTGACTGCTGTGTTTGGGCGGGTCACGCTAACTGAAAAGAATGTGGGTGTTGTTACTGCTAATTATCCCTCATGCATATAGAACTCACAGCTATTCTCATTCTTAATGACCGGCTTCAAAACAAGCAGACACTGCTAACAATGGCCTCTTTGGCCCTTGTTGTGCCCAGTGACCCCTTCATTTAAACAAACAATGCACTGACTAGCTTCTGCTGCAGTGCCAAGGGACGATGCTGTAATAATGACAAACGCGCTCTGGCAATTTGAATCGATTAAACCGCGTTGATGTTTGACGGCCATAAAAGCCATCTAACTGGTGAACCGTGTCTCCATCTTGTTTCGCTCAATCTGCTTCATCTGGGCTGTTACGCCGTGTTGACGACTGCATTTGTTTGTTGAAGAAATGACTGTCATTGAAACTGATAAGATGAGCAGGCTGCATGTCTAAATCTCAGCAGGGGTTATAAAGAGCTCACGCTTTACCTTCACGCTACAATAGCTGAGCATCTACCGCAGCACGTTTGTGCTAGTCAGGGTCCATATCTAAACATGCGGTCGTGAGAAGTTGGTGAATTTCACAGCTGGGTACTTGCGTCCTGATGTTCTGACAGCCTATTATGGCACAGCTAAAAATACTTGAGCAGCACGTTGCAACTTTAAGGTGATTCTTTTCTGCCATATTCCAAATATCAATAAAGATATGCCAACCTGGATTCAGTACAAAACCAATTGTATAAAGTGCTCAATGACAGCGGTGCGGCTCAAGGCATCAGCCAATGGAAAGTCAGAGAAGATAGCAAACAAGGTTGAAATGTTTTTTTTCTGTATTTCACTGTGTAAACACAATACATATGCTACAGTATATATTATATAAGCTTTAAAGATGCTTTAGCTTGCCAAAAAAGTTTTTTGCTATCCATGGGGGGAATTAATCTCATACCCCTTCTCACATTCAACTTGTTTGTCTGTGCTCCTTAACCTGGTTTTCTTTGGTTTATAAATACATAATAATTAAAACGTAGATGTTTTGTACCTGTTTCTGATTTTTGTAGCTCTTAGTTGTTAGAATATTGTGTTAGCAGTGTGAAGGTCATGGTTTTCATTAAAAGGGAACAACACATATAGCTAAAAAAAAAATGTATCCCACACTTTATTATAAAAGCGTCTGTCAAATGCATAAATGAAGAGGCAAGCGTTTCTCCAGGTAAACAATATATTTATACAGGGCAACCACCAGTCATGTCAGGCCCCTTAAATTCATTCAGGCATAGCTTATTCATTTCCTATACTATTTGACTGGCACATCTAGTCACATCTAATTTATTAAAATAGTCTTCTCGAGTGTAACAGACTGTTGTGTTTGACTGCAGCACCACAACCTCTTTTATTCTGTCATTGTTACATAATTAAATAGTCATGAAACTACCCCTGAGAGTGACAGTCCCATATGAGGGAAATTACAGTTCTTCATCCTAATTCCACCCTAAAGGTAAGAAGCATGATATCAAATAAGATGATTCTGGTGATGGTGCTGATGACGTTAATAGAGCATGTAATTAACTTCTTCTCTAAGTGACAGTGTCCAAATGAGGTCTGCTGTGTGCGGGGGAAAATTGAAAACGTAGGATTTAAAGAGTGTTTAAGCACCGACACAAAATTATCAGTCAGTGAGAGTAAATCAGGTCCTTTCTTACTGAATGCAAATGTTAATGTGATGCTCATCAAATGAGGCTGGGTGTTCATTAGGCCTTTAATCAACCTGACAGCCAGTGATGCTTAGTGTGATGCTGTCGTTGTAGCACATGCAGGTTTATAGTCCCGATTCTCACTCAAGAACCAATGAAATTTGATGTTACCCCAGGTGGCACTTTTAATTTGCAATTAATAATGCTAGTTTAGTTTGTGCATACCAAGTTCTGAAGGCTTTATAGGGTGTGCACGTGAACTTGACAGCCTCTGGTTACTGGCTATCTGGTTATAGGTTAAAAAAGATTTTTTGTGTGTTTTTTATTTTTGTGTTTCACAGACTGCGTGGCGATTGAAAACAGCTCTTTGCCACTACTCCCATCGCTCTCTCTACTATAATAAAAAGTTTTACAAATAAAAAGTTCAACACTATAGTGACCCAAAATGTCATTCAATTTCTACAGACATTTTACGACTCTGGCTTAAAGCTCTGCTCCCTGCTCTCTGGTGATTGTATGTATGTGGGTGTGTCAGGGGGTTAATTTTGTTGTGCCTCTGTGTGTTCTTCAGATACACTGCTGACAGACGTGTTTAGAGGCTTAAATTACAGCTGCTGAAGTGACTTCACGGCAGGATGGAGGTTTTTCAATTCAAGTGTTCGTTAGATAATGCTCGGCACGAGAATTTCTGGAGAAGGGCTTTTAAAATGATCCCACAGACTCAATGCATTTAAAACAAGCAGTAAACAAGACAACCCTTAAGCCTCGACTCTCATTACAGAAAAAAGATCACAGACACGCCGAGTATGACATGAAAGGACATCAAACTGAGACTGTTACAGTGGTAGTTCAGCAAAAAAATAAAATTTTGTCATCATTCACTTACCCTCACTACATCTAAACATATATTTCTTCTGTGGATGTACTTACAGTATATATCCTTTATATATGCTATTTACTGTTATTTTGTGGAACACAAAACCAATATGGTTTGAGGGATATCCAGACTTTTATTGTAATAAAAGCAAATGAGGACCTTCAAGCTTACAAAAGGATTATAAAATTAAATGAGTGTAGCTTTGTGTAAGGAACAAGCCAAAATGTAGGTTGACATCACAATATATATATTTTTTGTATTTTTAAAGCATAACTGCCCCATTCATTATTTTCATTTCATTTTAATAGTTTGTTCTTTAAAAAATTGCTAGCTGACTTTTTTGAGGAACCATCTCTTTAAGAACGTTTAAAGGCATCATGACTGCAGATCCCTTTTATTAATCTTAGCGTAATTGTGTCTTTAACAGCACATGGTAGTATGTATGCTCACACACGTATGAGAGAGCCACTTACAATCACAATAATGCCAGTCAAAAAGAGTGTAAGTTCCAGACTTCTACCCTACAGTCCAGTGATCCACATTCTGTCCTCATACACTGAAATGACACTCAGCTTTCATATCGCCCTTGTGCTGCTGTTGTATTTTCCGACCCCTGTCCCACTTCTCCAACACAGATCTACAGGGGCCCACAGTACAGATCAGACTTTGCATTTAACAAGCCACTCAGCCTGGCTTTGTTCTGGAAAAATAGCCACACTTAAACCATTTTTAGCTCTCTCTCTCTCTCTCTCTCTCTGTCTCTCTCTTCAGAAGGCTAGAATGGGTTCTTTTTCAGGCAATTACCTGGACTGCCTATAAGCTAGTGGTAATGGAGCAGGATTCTTTGCTGATTAAAACATGGGGCGGTGAGAAGCTGTCAGGTGATGCATTAAAAATCTCAGTGGGGATGTACTGAATAAGTGTTAAAGGTGTGTGTGTACCCATGTGTGAGTGGGGCATGTGCCCAATCTGATGAGGTGCTGCCATACTTTCTATTTTAATAAATAGAAGATAAACGAGAGGTAGATTTTTTTTTGGATAGTAAATGGTATCATTTCTTCTCAGTTTATGCACCGCTGTTATACTGTCCTTTTCCTCACAGTATACTAAGAAATTGAGCATGATTATTTTTAATGTCTAATTTTAATCCCTTTTAATCTCCTAGCAGTTAATTAACAAAATAAGACATTAAATCCATTCACATGAGTTGCATCATTACGTTTTCATTTATGCTTTTGGCAGATGCTATATCTAAAGTGATTAACAGTGCATTTAATCTGTACTCTTACGAGTATATGATATCAAAACCTTGACCTTTGCGTTGCTAACACAATTCTACACCAGTTGAGATACAAGAACACACGTCTTACACACATTCTTACATTTGCTGGATTAAACGTAAAAACAATGTACCATCCATTTCCTGAATGATGTATGAGATCCAAAGAAACCAATTTATGAGTGTTTGTGAACGTTGCCATTCGAGATTTCAGCTTTCAGCCCGCCTTAAAGCTTCAGCAATGGCTTCTCAATAATGCATGACCTCATGACTGCTGCCTATTTCTCAAGGACGGCTCAGACATTCTGATTGCACATCACGTTGCTCTGAAGATAGCTCTGAAGAAGTACATGAGACACGTGCTCTTGCAGACAATCGGCCATACAGAGATGTTATTGTACGTTCACCCTGTACCACTGACTCTGTCAAATTGTTTAAACAAGCCACGCTTTGATACACGAGTCGAAAGGAACTATGTTTGGTTACTTTATGGCTTATATAACGTTTCGTATTTTTAAGACAGAGTGTTCAGAGATTGAGTCAGAGGTGCAGTTAGACAGCTGACGATGTTGAGAGGAAGCATTTAGAGGAAATGGGTCACAGCGTTTCACAGACAACAAGAGCGATAGGAAGACTCATCACAAACCTGACGTCCTCTCCTCTATTCTAGTGTGATGTCATCCAGTGACTGCTCTACTGATGACTGCTCAGTGGTTGCTTATGGTAAAACAGATACAGCTTTTTGCCATTGGGAAGTTTACGGTTACATCATATACCGATATGGTTTTATTGTTTTGAGCTGAGCTATAACATTCAATATTTACTTGAATCTTATTGATGCAGATTATGGTTCACAAAATATCTTAAGGAGGCGTTCAAGAGCTCCCTCGGCCTCATCTACAGTTTCACAACATCCTGTTGAAGTTTTGCTTAGAGATTTGCTGCATTTTTCTGAGTAATATAGACACGTAACTACTCAGACCTCTTTTAATCTTGCATCAGAATCAATAGAAGCACCAGCATACAGATTCAGACATTTCATATCGCTTCTATTAGAATGGAAATATGCGTGTTATGCATGAAAAGATCACTGACGGGGAATTCACCAAGAATGAGTTTAGCCCGCTGATACTGTCATTTATTTGCACACACTGTCTGTGTCATTGTAGAGCCTGATTCACCAAAGTAATTATGTAAATCAGGAAAAGGACACAAACAGGCTTAAAACTTAGTGCTAAATGCAATTTACATGCACAGTTTACCATAGGTTGGTTCTGGGAGCTGGCTTCAGAAAGAAGGAGTGGAATACTGTTGTCTGACAAACGTCACTGGCACTGCACTGCTTCACCACTGTAAAATTATGAATGATAATTACTTTAGATCCGCTGTAGGAATAGTTGGTGAATAAATTTAGTTTTTGTGCTGACACATGATGATTATGCTGCTAAAAATTTGAAGGTGAATCTTAACTATGTTAAAATGTACAGGTGTTTGGAAGATGCTTAATGGCGTCCTTCTCTATGTGTGGGGTGTTTGTGTGTGTATTAGAGGAGCTTAATCATGTTATTGTGTTGTTAATGCGTTTATGCCTCTATCGCATGTTCTTGATTTTGACCTCTGTGCTGTCAATGCAATTACACTAAATTAATTTTACAAAACATAACAGTTTGCCATATTGCAGTGTTCAGTAGATCTGACTCACCACACTGGTCATAATGCATTATACTGAGCTTAACCAGAAACGTTTGTTTTGCATCATCAGAGCTAAATTATAAAAATTACAGTTTAGCTATTTTGGCTTTTGTCTAAAGCGATATAATCGAGATTTTAACATTCGTGCTCCCTGGAAATTAAACCCATGACCTTTGTGTTACTTAAGAAGTTCTTTAGCGATTGCTAGGGTGACAACTGTACTGTACCCATCACCGTGACTATGATTTGACACGATTGCAAGTGTTGTATTGTTTTACCCTGGTGACATCAAAACAAAGCAAAAATGTAAATTAAATAATGTTAATTCAGTTTTCTTGGGTCAAGACTAACTATGGCTAGGAAATCCAGTTTGCAGTTACTCATTACTCATCTATATATAGTGCCTATAGAAGAACAGACCTCAACGTACTGACCAACTGCTGTTATTGCCATCTGTGGATGAGCGTGTGAAAGTGTATGTGGGAGAGAGGTTGAGATGCTACGATTGATCCAGATTGAACAAACAAGATTTCCACAAAACTCACTGCCACTCACATTAATCATTCATTTAATTAATTTTACGTTAAGTAAGAAAAAGGCTTAAGACTTCATAATGCTCACACATGTGACCTCACATTTATAAACTTTCTAAGATGCTACATTGTTTAGCAACTGTAAACATTTATTTTATTACTTAATGAAGAAATTGTTTATTCATTGTTTTATAAAACATTTTTTACAGTAGATTGTTTATTTTCTGTAGTTGTAGCCACTTCTCTCTGTGCCTAAAAACACCTTGTATCATGGTAAACTTTGAAGCCTCTCGCTGCTTTACTGATCGCTTTACTGATTTCCATATTATATTAATAGCGTAAGTTGTGTTTTCTCTGAAATCCGTGTGAAGTTGCCCCACGGTTTGTCCAGGTGGATGTGCGTGTTTTACTGTCTTAGATCCCAGTGTGATTATGCCAGTAGCCATCTGTTCTTCCTTTTCCTCTTTTCACCTGCCATCTGCAGGTCTTTTATCTTTTCCTCATTCGGTCAATTCTCATTTTGCAGTTTCTTAATTTGAGTGAACCTAGTTTATCTACATTGCTTTATATACATTTTGATCCCATCCCCCTTCAAAATAAAAGCAATAAAGCCCATAGATAAATGTTAAATTTCGCATGAATTTGAAATGATATGAAAACAAAAAAGTTAAATACATGCATAAAGTAGCTGTCTGGAAGTTGTCATAGAAACAAGTATTTTAATTTTGGATCAAACACAAATTTGGATGTTGTTTACCAGTGTTCGGGGTAGAGAATTAATGGGAGGCATGTTGTTGTACAGTCATTTTGGTTGTTAATTATAGCATTTGATTAGATGCAAAATCACACTGCCAACACACATGCAGATGCTTTCCCTCCCTGTCAGACTCCCACAGACCCACACAAACACACACTCCTTTGCTGGTTAGGTGTTATTTCCACTTGTGATAAATTGGCAGACCGCCCATGATGTGGGAAAAATGTTTAATTGATGTTTTGATTTGTATGTACATGTACTCAATAAGACTCTAGTTCTGTATATCTGGCAATTAACATCATTTTCGTGATATGCAGCAAGCTTCATATTGGCATTTTAACTCTCCAGACTCTCAGACTGAGCAACAGGCAATGAATGCCTATTTAGGTCTGGATAACAACCTCTGGCAGAAACCTCTTGCAGTTTTTTTTTGTAGTGCTATACAAACTAAATGGCATTTTATTTCTTTATTAAGTATTTACATTGAGATACTTTTAAAAAACATACTAATTACAATTAACATTTGAATTGTTTATCTACTTATCTACTAAGTATTTTTTAATAATGGGGTAGTCCAGACATTATATACATCTTAGCTAAGACTTTGAATACAATGTATTGTTGACTGTTGCTAGCATCACATCTCCTGAGAAGCATCTTGGCTCCTATCAATCCGATCATATTGTTTGAAATATGTCCATGAATACATGAATACAGATACATGAGTGTATCACTTCTGTTTAGCATATACAAGTGTCACATGTGCTGTAAGAATTGAGTACAGCACCTGTCTCAAGCAGTCGCTGATTCTTGCAATTTTGTACTTATTCCAACATGTATGAATCCCAAGAGCCTTAAAACTAGAATTCAGAAGATTATGTGTTCCCATGTTTATGGAAAAGATATTTTATACATAACCCAACCCTCTGCATATATAACTCAATCTACGTTCACAGGCACAGTGCTGCCAGAGGACACCTGATAATCCTGCGAATGCAAACGCAGCTGGATTAACTGGAGGAATGCATGCACAAAACAAACAAATATAGTGTGAAATACTAGAGTAAAATACAGTACATATGTTCTGATCATTACATCTTATCACAGATTATCCTGCAAAGAATACGGATAATGTAATTATAAAGTATTTAAGAGCCCCATTGAGACAGGTCAAATGCAGTCATTTAAGATGACTAATGGAAGACAGTTCAGACTCAGATATTAAACTCTCTCTAATCTAGGGCTATTAAGCAGATGGCATATTAGGTTAGTTTAGCTGCTGTTTACAGGGCCCATGTTCCATATATATATTCATTATTCATGTTTCTCAATGTATTTTTCTATACCCATGAGTGGATGAGTGAATTTAGGTAGGGCTAAACCAGGTTTTTAGTATGTTTTTACACACTTTATTTTCCTCTTTCATAAGCTTAAAACGACTCTCTAAACCCACTGTCACTCTTCCAAGCAGTTTTGATGCCGGACAGACATACTGTAAGGGGCTTTGAACACGAGGTGCATGTTTTCCATTCTTTTCTGTGTGTTGGTTATGGATGAATGCTTCCTGTGAGGGATGAGCCTCTCTGTTCCACAGGCTCCACAGGAGGGATCGGCAAATTGAATCAAGGCAAATCTGCTACTGTCAGATCCACATAAGCACAGCAGATTTTCAACCCTGAGGCCCCTAGTTAATAGTATAGCTATTGATTTTTTGCAGTGGAATAAACAGAACGGGAGGGATCATTTTAGCTGTGTGTGTGTTTGTGTGTGTGTGCACGCACGTATGCAGGTATTAATATGAAGTGGCGATATGAAGGAGATTACAGCGTTATTCAGTGTGCATATTATAGGTTGCCACAAAAATGTCTCTACCTGCTATCCAGCTTTAGATGACTTCCATGCTCCCCACACCTCTGAGATCCATTAGAAGCCTATTGCAGAGGAGGTTCTGTGGTCAGTAGATATACAGAGCTTACTGTAGGTCAAACCTCTGTAAATGCATATGACATATGCATATAAAATACTGAAATGTAAAAGACTTTAACTTTAACTGTTACCACACATATTGAGTATACAAATGAAAATGCACTATCCAACTATAATTTTTATTACTTTAAACATTTTACATTTTTTATTTGTATAAATAACATTACTTTTATTATTTGTTTGTGTATGTTAATTATTATGAAAATTTGTCAAATATTTCATCTTAAGTCTTAAGTCTTAATATAGTCTGTTATGATTAGATTAGAATTCAACAATGAAATATTAAAATGAATAGTGAAATAGTGTTTCTCCCGAGGAACGGTGATAGTTAACAGGTTAAAATAAACATTGCATTAGAAGTCTTGTTTGCTGCTGTATGTATTTTATATAGTAAAAAAATTGCATTATCGCTGTTGCTCTGCAATGATGAGTTTTATCTCATTGATTCACTACATGTTTTGCTCGGAAGCTAGCAGCTATACATGTCTCTAGAAAAAAAAGTAAAGTAAAAAGTAAAAAAAGTTTGCAAACTTTGCAAGGTTCATGACATCATCTCTTATTCTAATTCGAAAGTTTTAACAAGAATCGCAAATGTCCTTGCTTGTGTCTTAATAATGAAATAGTAATTTATGTTGATAGTCAAAAGGCTTATGAGACTGTCTTAATTGTAGAACCTAATTGCAGAGTAAATGAATTTATTAGCCACAAAAATTACCTGGCATTAAAATTTAGTGATTAAAAACAAGTTGATTAGAAAACATCCAGAGTTTGATCAAAAACATGTGGGGTCTTAAACCCCGTCCATGACCCGCTCTCCCTCCAGACCAGCTCAATCAACTCCGATCTCTCTCCATTGCTCAGTATCTGTACTCTTTCAACGATCTCTTTCGCTCTCTGACCTCAATCTGTCATGCCTAGTACAGCTCTTCCTCTCTCCTGCTGGGGAATGAGGAGCGAGAGGGGAAGACGAGAGTTGCTGAAGCATTAATTAGTGATTGCAGAGATGATGTGAGAAAAATCAGTGGTCCATTTATAGATGTGAGTGCGTGACATCTGTGCATTTCATTCTTCGTGCTAAAAGAATAATGTGTCATGTGTGAGTCAGATGAGGCAATGCGAGATAAATGGAGGACAGAGTTGAGGAGGTTAAAGAGGATGATGTTTTCAGAGTGATGCTCATGCTGAAAGATACTCTTATTTTCAGCGCAGTTCCTGACACTGAAACTGTTATTTGTTGATTTGCTCCATAGACACAAATGTGTTACTGTGTGGTGATATCAGTTCTTCAAATGAAGACAGTCTGTGAAATATATTTGGACAATGTGAAGGAAAAATAACTTTTTAGTCACTTTTAAGATTGGGTCAGAAAAGAGTGAGAGACTGTCAGTCTTTGATGTTCTGTGCCGCACTAAATCAAATGCATATATTCACAGTCGACCATAGTTTCATATTCACTCTGCACATATAATATCTTGCGGTCCTTCCCTCTATCACCAAACTGCTATACAATGATAAACAATACATATTCTGCTAGAAAACAGGCTCTGTGGTAAAGTTTATGAGTAAAGTCTGTTCCACTGAAACATTCTGATTCATTTTCATCACTGTATCTAGAGATGGCTTAAAAGAAACTGTTATCTCTTTTTATTTATCACTGATAAGCATGACACAGACCTTTCTACTGTAGAACTACAATTCCCATAATGCTCATATACAGCAGTACATACTACAGCAACTTCTACAATGCTTGTGCACCTTAAATATAGTGTTGTGTATACAGTATGAAAGGTTTTTAATTGTTTAGTAAATAGATTACATGCAAAATAATGTGTGTTGAGTCAGATAATAATAATACGACAATAAGTGAGAATATTACATGAAACACAGCTTTTACTGGACAAGGAGACTGATCATGCAGTCATTGAGAACTTGTGTTACATTTATTCCAAAAAGTATTTGATCATTTTTGCTGTTTGTTTTTCTAAAACTAGACTGTAGTACATTCACTGTATTGAAGTGTTTGACAAGCTTGAGTTGGTAATTATGATTATGGTATTCAGCTTGTACAAATGCCCTTGCTTGTACTATTGTAACGTGCTTACAAATAGGACTGCGGTGTTGACTCATGTCATTATATCAACAAACCACACTTGTATATTTTATCAGCATACAGTATGCTTAACAACATCATGCATACAACCCTTGGAGTATTGCATTAGCCCTTCTGCGTTTGCCACAGCATTTTTAGGCCTGTAAATAAACTAAAACGATTAATTGATTGTTTTTTGTAGTTAAAATAATTGTGTGAGTTTTCAGACTTCAGTGTATGCAACACTGCATACAAAGACTTTTACTACAATTACTTTTATATTTAAAAAATTATTATTATTAATTCAGTAAAAAAGTTCTTTTCTCAGGCTAGTGTATTAAAAATAGACACCTGTGCTAGTGTCTTTAAAAGAAGGAGAGAATGAAGCAGATGTGATGTCAAATTAGGTAAATATATTAAAGTGTTAAATAGACAGTGTTAAACATTTAATTTATCTCTGAAATAAACACGTTAGGCAGCCCACGCATGAAAAAATAAACTGAAGTATATAAATAGCTTAAAATCACGTTCTTATGGCAACACATGAAGTATTTCCAAACACACATTCCCTGAAGTGTTCTAACAATAGCTGCTGTATCAGTTTTCAGACAGTGTCCCTAATCTAACCCCATTTGCCTTGAAGCTTTGAACTCTCAGGAAAGATAGGCAGGTACGCTACAGCAATTTCCAAAGTAAACGCCTGATCAAAATGAATGAAACGTTTCTTCATATAATCAATTTTTAACCATAGCAACCATTCAGGAGAGGTCTCAAATGTGCAGGATACATGATGTGTGCTATATACATAATGAAGTGAAAAAGTAAAAGTTGTTTTTGTTTACGTGTGAAATAGGTCTGAGTAATCTTTAGCATCTTTATAGTTGATATGTTCTTGTACCACCTGCAGTATGCATTTCATAAAACCGTATGTGAGTGCTTGACCATCCGCATGTTACATTATTATTTGACATGTTATTTTCTAATGTGTTACATTGTATGTGCATGTGTGTGTGCTCATGCGTTGTATAGGTCATTAATGATAAGTTAATAATCCCCCTAAATAATCATTCTGCTGTCATGCCTGTCTTGTAGATTACGAATATATAACATACCCAATAACAAAATAATATCATGGATTTAGTGTTTCTGCACATACCATCATTCAATGCAGGAGAGCAAACCCATTGCACAGTTCAAACTTGTTGTTCACAGGGACACTCAGTACCATAAGTGATTTCACTAGATGTAGGAAGACACGCATATGGAGAAAAAGAGGCAGGAAATTAGATCTGATCACTGATGATAATGGAACTTGGTTTGCACAATGTGTGTGTGTATTTCACCCTTACAGGAAACAAGACGGGGTGATGGGTTTAGGCTGTGTGTGTGTGTGTGTGTGTGTGTGTGTGTGTGTGTGTGTGTGTGTGTGTGTGTGTGTGTGTGTGTTTGCTTTTCACCTCACACAGAAGTCTCAATTCACAAAGAGCATGCACTTACATTGCACAATTCAATCAGCATGCATCAGTCAGTTTAAAGATATTTATCTCACTTTTTCTTTTTTGTGAAATGCAATGCAAATGCTTTGTGGATATTATCACTGCTTGTATGTATGTGTGGGTATTAGAAGCATCAGGTTGGTTCCCCATCTTTCTTTCAAGACCTGGCGACCACATACAGGGGGATTAATTATATCTCTCAGTGGGGGGATCACAGACTATATCGGCCTCCATTACGTCACACATAACACACTGTGTGTATAAGTGTTTGTGTCTCTAGTATTGCACATAAGAGATATAGAGGTTAAGTTACAATCAATTGTAAAAGCTACATTTGAAGGACAGAGATTGATTAATTTCCAGACAAGACAGCACATTCCATCTATATTATTTTACATATGCTTTTCTCTGCATCCATTATTGTTTATTCATGTTATTTTACTTCCAACTGACTATCGGCCAATAAAGCAACCTTGCCTCCACAAAACACTTTTTTTTATAAGAAAATGATTCCTGAAGCATTTATGAGCTTAAAACATGTTCAATATTAGTACTACATAACAGTTAAATTCACACAAATAATGTGTTTTTATTTGATTATTTGTAATATTTAGTAAATTAAGCATTTCATGTGAAATGAATTGATTGAAATGATGCTCATCAAAAGTTCTCTGATGTCTCAGAGCTCCCCGTGTGGCAAACATTCCATGTCCTGACGCAGTAGGGAAAAATGTGTACCTATGGCCTCATGGCAACAGGAAGTGGATTCTGCTGACTTGTGTTTGATCACTTTTGATTTCTCTTTCCTCTTAATTCTCCAAAGAGACTTTTAATTGCTTCATTAACCTTTCTACGGCAGACTGTTGGAATTATTTAGAGGTGATTTTTTCAGCCTTTGCTCACAGAGAGATTAGGTGATAGGAATGCTGGGAAAATAAATACCTTAAATCCCCTGGGGAGACGACAGTTTAAAGGGTATGTCGTGGGATCCGTGTGTGTGTTTGTATTTATTGCCAACTATCTTTTACCTCTTATCCTGCTTTCTCTCCTGGCTGTTTATGTTTGCAGTGTTCATTGTCTGAAGTAATAACTTAATGAGTATAATGATGGTCTCTCTCTCTCTCTGTGTCATTCACACTATTCTGCCATCCAGTTTCATTGTGTCTCCATTCATGTGTGTTACATTGCACAAGCGTGTCAGAATCTTCCTCTTTCCCCATGTGTTAATTGAAGGCTCTGTTGCACTAATTAAAGAAAAAGTTACAGTGCTGTTAAGACTACACACCGTTAAAGTGTAAAGGTGTAGAACAGTTATGTACCGTACATGCAGAACATGAAGGAAGTTAATGGAAGAAAGTTAATATAAAGCTTTTTTGAACTGTTTTTGTCCTCTGGGTTTGAAATAAATTACGTGTGAACTTGACACGCATAATGCTGCAGATTGCCGTACAACATACAGTATATTATGTGTTTATCTATAAATACATACACCGCCGGCTAAAAAACTATATTGATCTATATGTAAAAGTAGCTGTGTATCAGTTTTTATGGACGTTTTTGTTTTTACAATAATTTCTGCCCTTGCAAAAGTAATCAAAATACATAATTCATCTTTATAATAATAACAACAAAATGTAATATACAATTCTGTGGCTGGATATTTAGTTTAAAAAAGAATTTTTTATATTTTTATATTTACTTTTATTTTTATATTAACTTGTGCTGCTAACTTCCAAGTGGACCACTGAAATAACACCCGTGTGCTCTCAGAAGTCACATACATTCGGCCAATCAGATTTGAGGTTGCTAGATCAAAGCATCTTCAGTTTTAAAAGCAACAGTCACCAGATGCTTAGCAAACCAACTGTAGGCATTCTGTCTGAGACTGAAGGCATTATCTATTGCATAATAAGTTACATTTTGATTAAGGCATTTGGATATTTTCTGAAAATCAATACTGGCTTCTCTCTTTCTTTTCCTAACCATCTGTCCAATAAAATGTAACTGCAGTCATTTCCTACCAAAAACGAATTACAACGCTCCTAAACCGCTCAAATTAAAGACACTTCTACAGAATTGTATTTAATTATTTAGTACCAAACTTTACTTTATGACTTTAAAACGGGTCTCTATGTGACCTATAGGCAGCAAAGTCATACACAATACTGTGCTCCATTTGGAATTGCTCTCCGTGGACTCACTATTTTTGTTGCCACACTTCTTCCTCCTGTTGTGCCTCTCTGCTGGAAAAAGACATCTGTCACAGAGGACATGGGGACTGTTATCAGCTTATAATGGTTATTGACTACTTGTTATGATTCTAAACGCAGCGCCAGTCTCTTTAGCCCTGTTTTGTTCTCTGAGCCCTGAACTGGCAGCTGGTACAAAGACAGGCAGGCACACTACAGTTCCCTATGGGCTTCCTTTAGAAATAAAGCTCTCTGTATCTTCTGCACTTAAATCAGCCCAGAACCACAATATAAAAAATACAGCAGAGAGGAGCTGATGCAACCCCGCCTTCATCACTCCCAACCTCAGAACTGAAGAAAGAAAGGGGATGAGAGTGCGAAACAGAAAATAGAGAGAGAGAGATAGATACACAGCTTTAAAGAATTGTACACCCAAAAATGTAATGCAATTACGTAATTTATTTCAGTAATTTTGTTTATGGAATACAAAAATATTTTTTCACTTCTTTTCCATGTTCATAGTGACTATACTGGGTTTGCAAAAATAATATAACCCAACCTGAAGCTGTGAGGTAATGTTTAGTGACTGCAGCGAGTATGCATTTGTGTCCGTGCATGGCTTTTTCTGTGTATGCATATAGCACGTCCCCCTCATTGTAGATTTGGTGGTTCGTTCTGTTTGGTTCATGAGCTCAAAGGGTTGCTCTTTAGGGAAACAAGTCAAGATGATTACCAAGTGGTGGAAGACCATGTTAAAAGTTCGCAATGAGTCATTGGGAATGCTTCAGAAAGAGAACACAAAAACCAGTTTGCTTCCAGAACTTCAGGCTCACTGAACATCCTTTTTAAAGGAATGTTGGCAGGAGGTAAAGGTATACAGCTGTCATTCATAATTCCCCACAAGTCATGTCCTGTTTCACGTTTTTGCTTCTTGGATCTCGTTGTTTTTTTTCTTAGTATATTTGTTTGAAGTCTGCTGGACTTTGGTGAAGTGACACATAGACAGAGCCCCCCCTTAGTCATAACCAGTAGAATAAAGCAAACAGATGCAGGCAGACTTCTTACCATTACTTAGTCTACAATACATTGAACCAATCAGATTGATATTTAATGCATGTTCCATCATGACCCGTCCATCATGACCCGTCCACTTAAAAATATGTCACATTATAAACCAAAATGGCCTGTTAGCAGGATGTTTTGTTACCTTTAAACTGTTATAATGTAAGATTATTTCAAAGATGTTAGAAAGTGCTGTTATAATCCATTATGTGCAAGTACCATGTGCTTGGTATTAGTACTCACACAGCATACTGTACTTAAGGTCCTCTGTCTAATTAGGAAGTTTTGATCAAATTTTCCGATAGATTTATAATTCTGTGTAATAAAGATGGGCTGCATTAAAATATTCTGTTTCCCTAATGCAAGAATTTGTTCTCATAAGGGAGAAACTTAGAAAGCATGTGAGACATCAGCCTCCAGAAATGTGAGTAGAGGGAGAATCTAATTGGAGAAAAACTGATTTCATCTTAGTATAATCAAGAAATGAAGAAGCCCATGTCTCAGATTGTTTGAAGTTGCTAAATAGCTTTTCAGGTTTAGAGGATATTTGGCAGCTGCATTTGTTTCATTTAATGCGCATTAGATCATTTGTCACCTCACTTTATCCTGGTATTCAATTTATTTTGTGAAATGAACATTCATAAAGGGTAATTAATCTTAATTATGATTCATGTAGAAACACTACTATAGAACAGTGATTGTCAAAAGATGTTTAGGTACAATAACAGTTTGCTTCCTTACCTACTGCTTCTTTATAGCTGTAAAATCTGTTTATATATATTTACTGTATGTTTACTATGTTTATATTTCTGTGGCTGTAGTAGTAATTTATGCAGATAGTCTGGCCTGATTAAAGGACTGACCTACATTACTTCATCATTGTTTTCGCACACATTTTCTAAATGTTTAATCTTCCGTTTCATTAGGCGTTTGTGTTCATCCATCGCCCTTGTTTTATCTCTGATGGATTTTGATGAAAGTGAAGCCAGTATCTGGATCAGAAGGCCATTGATACAAACTACATTCATACCAGAGAGAGATTAAATGGAATGCTGAGCCAAATTGTGTTTTGGGGTAAATAATCTCTAATTCCTCATGCACTTTAGTGAAGTTTTATTTCTCTTAAATGTGTTCGTATGTAACAGAACTGCTATTAGAGAAGTATGTGCAGGACTGTCAAATTGAAATCAAATTAAATAGTTGATTTAATTAAAAATGGCAGGTAAAAGTGTTAAATCAATATATTGTTAATTACTGGCCTACAGACACAGCAATCCATTTTGCAATAAGTTTGTCAGTCCTTTAGATTTATGTATAGAGTTAGATTACGATACACGTCTTAAGATTGTGTCTGTGCTGGTTGCGTGAGTCCGAAAAAATCTGCATTTTTGGTTTGACAGACTTCAAAAAAATGTTATTGTATGAAGGCACAGACTCTGATTTATTATTCTCAGTATATGATTCCATCTAATCATATGACATCAAACATGTTTGTTGTCTACTGTATGTACACATGCAGGTTAATGCCTTCAGCCACTGTGTTACTGTTTTTAGCATCTTGGGCCGTGTGATGTCCTTCTGTTCTATATTATGGATTTTACAAACAGGGCTAAGACATAAATAATAAGATATTTCTTTAATACGTTATTTTATATTTGTACTAAACGAACATTTAAAATGTCATCAGTTTTTATACATAAAATAGGTTTTTCTTTAGCAGTTTTTACCCAGTCCTTGTACAGTATTTGTGAGCACAAATCATTATGTCTGAATTCCCAGCACAGTAAGCGGCTCTCCACATGTCCCCTCCTATTTGTAATCAGAAAGACTCCAGAATGCTTGTCCCATATTACAGTCTAAAACAGCAACACAGAGTCTGTTAGCAGCAAAATAAAAATAGTTTTCTCTCTCTCTTTCCATTTCTTCATTCTATTATCACATGCACAAATGCTGAGGTAACAGCAATAAGTGCGAAGCTGAAGTTGTCCCAAAAGTAATAACTTCCTCTTGAGCCTAATTAAGAAATTCACACTGTTGCACACATGTAAAGACAGCCAGCACACCGATAAGGGAATTCTGCAGAACTATGTGATAAAAACTCAGATTTCACCCAAAATTTGTTTGGATGATTGCATCATGTGCCCCAGATGACAGAAGCAGACGCCTGTCATTTCAGTCTTATGGCAGATTAAACATGTTTGTATTTATAGTTTGTATTGTTGGTCAAATTCACCGCAGCTATTTTTCTTATGTATACAAATCGGCACTCTAGCTGATTCAACAGACTGTAATTGTATCCACTTTTCCAGTGGAATAGTCACTGAGAGTACACTCAACCTGCAGATCTGCTTATAGCCTCTGGTAGCACATGTGCCGAGATTCCTCTGTCATTTTTATGATGCTTTTGGGAAGGTAAAGAAGTTGCTGTGAGTGTTGAAAGATTCCTTTAGGGTGTTGCATGTTATGAATGATGACATGCCACAGTATTTCAGCCTACCCAGAAATTGATACAATATAAGATAGGTAGGTAGGTAGGTAGGTAGATTGTTATGTCATTATTGTCAATATTACTGTCGTTATTATTATCATTATTTAGAAATCTTAATTCTGGTAAATTTGGCATTGAGCACCTCAGGGTTGTTATTAGCTCAATCATGAGTCATGCAGGTAATGTTGCTCATCAAAAGGTTAATAGAAGTGCACAAAAAATCTAATTTGGAAATTAATAAACAAAATTTACATTTACATTTATTCATTTAGCAGACGCTTTTATCCAAAGCGACTTACAAGTTACCAGTGGCACACTGGGAGCGATTAGGGGTGAGGTGTCTTGCTCAAGGGCACCTCAGTTGTTTCCTGCTGGTACTGGGAATCGAACCAGCAACCATCTAGTCCAACGCTCTAACCACTAGGCTACAACTGCCCCTGAATATGAAATTTGAAAGTTAATAACAGTCACTCGAGTATATGCACAGCACAGAAATGAACATCAAACTACACTACTGTATAGCCATATGTTTCCTATGTTTATGTGAACATATATCACATAACATGCTTAGTAGGCAGTAGGCAACATCAATATAATATGCCCTAAGCACACAAGCAATATGTTAATATGGAGTGTCAGGTTATAATCATGTGATTATGGTTTCATTAGTCTGATTGTATGACTCAAGGAGCGTGTCCCCTTCAAAGTTCAACTAAAATCTACACAACTGATGAATAGTTTCAGTTAGAGATCTGTTAATGGATCATATGTTTGGCAGCGATGATTTCTGATCAGCAACATCTTTAGCATCAGTACTCAAGGTGATTATAATTGCCATTTGCAACAGGCATTAAAAATGGCTTTAGTATAATGCTGTCCAAAGGGCACAAACAAATTAACACACAACATTTTAATGACTAACAGAAATGATCTTTTGAAGGGTGAAATTACAGCTAGAATACTATTTTCTTTGTCATCGTTTAAACATTTATTATGATTGGCTGTTTGGTATCATCTACAATAGAAAAAGTCCATTACTGAATAACAGAGCGTATTTAATGCTCACAACATGTACTTTATGCAGCACTCTGCAGTTTCATTAACACAAGTGCTTCCCCTTTAAAAGCTCCCCATATTCAAAACAAAACCGAGTCATTTTCACTGCCACCTGTCTCTGTGTGAACAGAGGGACACTGTGTGACATTTAGAAAGCACACATCATACCCCAGAGACAGGACATTTTTTGTTCCTGGTGTATGGTTTAGTTTGCTCTTCACTTACAACTGTGTCTATAACAACAAACAGTCACGGCATTAGTCAAGCACCACTCACCTCGCTCTTCATATGAAAGGTGAAGTGGCCCTCTGTCAGGGAGGAAAAAGAATTATGCTTTGGAGGTTATAAAAAGGGCATGTGGTCTGATGTCCACATGTTGCCCTGTTCCTGCAGTATAATGCTGCCAGCGCTTCTCTGAAACTCGACACAGTTTCTATGCCCAGGACTGTAAGAATAAATCTGTTTTGTGTAAACTGTATGTGCATTTGTTTTAACTCTGTGCTTTTTAAAGACCAAGTCTGACAAAGAAAGCAGATTAAGAAAGTAGGACAGAATGAAAGAGTGACAGGGAAAGAGAAAGTAGCAACAAAGGGCTAGAGACAGGAGTATGATCAGGTCATGGCTATTTTACCCAACCACAAGTTGAAAACAGCCTAATGTGTTTTTTAACTATATTTTATTTAAGCATGAACTAGAGTATGAAGAAGCTACCCTAGAAGTTTTTCCTTGTTTTTATTATTTATATATTTATTTGTAATGTAAAGGTGAGTAAAAGTAGTACATGTCATGTTTATTTTTGTTCTTCCTTAAAGGCGTAGTTTATTTTAAGCTTTTGAAGTATCAATACGTTGTGTATCTGTGTAAACATACAGATCATCTGAATTTAAATATGGTGACATGTTGATAACTTTTAATCTCAGTGGTTGTCATGTGTCTCGTGACTAGTTGTCATATGTGTATTTTGTCACGAGACATGTACGAATCAGTGAGATTTTACGTGAACAAATGAATAAATTGAATAAATTATAATGACATATTTGGGTGAACTGCTCATTTAATACTATTTAATGGTGAACAATTAGAAAAAATGGACTTGTGGGAAAATGTAACAGGTCTGGCAAACATGTTAAGTGCATGAGATATAAGTGGGATTAGTTAGGGTAACAGGGTCACGTGATGTCTGTAATATCTCAGATGGATAATAAGCCGCTGATGTTGGAACATTCTAGTAACGCTCCTGGTTGGTGGTCCCAACAGCTTTGCTGTCATCCTGGCACCTATAGATGAGTTCTCTTTATAGACTAGCTGGCATGTGTGTTTGTAAAAGAGGCTAATGCTCTTTAGCTGTGGGACCCGAGCTGTGAATAACAGAGATGTGGACATTTACCCTAATGCCAATCAAGACAGAACACGCTGCTAGAATTGGACCATGGCCAGAAGATCATGGCGTGGATGAATGAATGGACAGAGAGAGGTAGAGAGATATACAAAAAGAGGGTTATGTTTAGACGAGAGAGAGAGAGAGAGAGAGAGAGAGAGAGAGAGAGAGGGCAGCACACATTTGAGATTCACAGTGAAAGGATGGGTGTTTTATAGCACACAGAGAGATCCATTTTCTTGTCCTACAGCAGCTGAACACATAAGACTGTGTCTGACCACAAAGAGCTGATGGTTAAGCTATTGAGATGCTAGCCGAAGTAACATAAGACCCTCAGTGTTATAAAAGATCACATTAGTGGCACCTAATTTTTCTCTTCTTTTCAGACGGCCGCATGTTTGTGTGAAACATTAGTCAGTTTAATCAGCACATGTTGAAGTCCTCCATGTCACACGGCAGAGATTTCCACTGCTGTTCTAAACATCTGCAATGCAGCAGTGCATAGAACACACCCGACTCACAGCAGCCATTGTGAGTGATAGTATGTGTGTGTACAGGGAGTAGACGCCATTGCTAGACACTGATATTATAACATAATTATAGCTTTCAAAGGGCATTTTAGGGCACAATACACAGACACATGCCCTGTTCAAAAACCTGGTGAGGTGCTTACGGTGGCAGTATTTTAAAGTGCTATAAGCTTGATCCTAAAGTCAAGGCTGTTCTATGCTTTAGGCATCTTAATAATATGCCTCCTGTAGCCAGATTCTATGTATCAATGATCAATGTTTGAAATTACTTTTGTAGACAAAAATAAAATCAGGCCAATCCAGAAAACTAAAAAAAAATTGAAAACTAAAATTTTATTTAAAAATATATTTTAGAAATTGATTATTTGGAGTGAATAAAGAGCAGCCAAAAAGCTTAAAAAGCGTTTCAGGTTGAGACCTCAAGAAGCTGGATGATAAAAAGCCAAGAGTATGATTTTACAAATTCTAGTCAAAGGGTGACTATTTTTTAAAGATGATTATATATAGTACTATAACATAGTGTTCATTTATTTTGAATGCTTTTAGTCACAACATAATTCCCACATTCAAAATTACGTTATTTCATGGTTGTGCCTGGTACTGTATATAATTCATGTTTGCCGCAAATAACAGTAAATTGGGCAGCTAGGGTGGCTTTTGAACCGTGCAAACCTCTCAGCTTCTCTCTTTGTTTGTTACCTTTGCTCTGTATACATAGCTTTACCCTTTGGTGTATCAACTTTGCCTGCATGCTGCCCATCGATCGCTGTTACTCCACTGCATGACTGCCATTGATCGGAATATAAAGCAGGAAGAAGTGTGCTTCACCACAGGCCTGCACACACATACACAGACACACAGAGATACATTTGTACCATGCTGGCTGTGGTCAGCCTTTATGTCTGGTAGGATGCTGGGTGCTTAACAGATTTTATTGTGCAGATAAATGACATTGCATAAGATGCAATAGGAGAGAGTGAGAAGAGACTTGTTATCCATCTCAGTCCTACCCCATACTGTATTGTATACTAGACTTCTGAATCTGGATGTATATATCTATAGCTTTCTCTGGTAGCACCAAGGGGATTATTTTGAATCAGGGAATTTAATCTCATTGATGTCAAGGAGAAAGAGTTAAGATATTAAAGCATGATCTCATAGTGATTGTTTATTCCTATGGGAAAACTTGTTCCCGTTTCCATTGCTTTCTGTATTGTATTCCGTTGAATTCCTCTGCTCACATCCATCATTCCTGTCACTTATTCCTTGTGTTTTTCCTACTGCGCTTGGACCTTGGTCTGACTACAGACCAGACCATTGTGCTGCAGGGAGACCCGGGGCTGTTGTAAATGAATGCTGAGAGAAAAAATACCTTGAGTCTGTCAGCCAGCTGTGGGACCACAAGCACTGAGATGCCCGAGGAACTAAAACATGGGAGGCCGTCTCTCTGTCATAGGGAATTGCCATTGACCTCTGCATTTAAATGAGATGTAGAGGGAGAAAGAGGGGAAAGACAGTAAAACAGACAGAAGGAGACAGACAGAAAACATGCTCACATCAACAAGTGCTTTTGTAATGAGGGAGTTTAACGCTGACCTGTGAAGCTTAGCTATTCACTGCATTTTCTGATTAAACAAATTACAAAAGCCTCCACTTGTACACTGTGATCTTTCTCTGAAAAGATCCATATCAGTTAGTTCCACTGCTGGATTGCGATATCTCCATCAGAGATTTGACATTTCTCCAAATATGGGTATTCGGTGATAATCAGCTGTTTTGTTGACATGTTTCTAATGTCACAGTCTGGCAGAACAGAGATCCAATAGCTTATCTAATAGTTACAAAGTACTGGACAGTGCCACAAGCAATCATGATATTAGATTGCTTCCAAAAATGGACACATAGAGACAAACAGAACACAAATAGAACATTTATTGACTTCCTGCCACATGGCAGAAAGAATCCAAATTATTGTTGTCCAAATGTTTTGTAGTTTTTAGCTAAATACTGTAGTTCTGGTAAATAATAAAAATGCATTTTGCTACAGTAAATTAAATAATAATTTACTGTTTTGTCCAAAATAAGACTGTCATTGTCTATGTTTTCAATTGTTGGATAGTTAGGATTAAAACTACTAAACAATAAAGACATTTGATGTGTTTATATAATGCAGAAATTTCTCAAACGTATCTTTGTTGTTGTTGTTTTGTTTTTGTATTATTATTATTATTATTATTATTATTATTATTATTATTATTATTATTAATAATAATAATAATAATAATAATAATAATAATAATAATAACAATAATAATAATAAAACCCAAAAATGTAGGATTTGTGCCTTTAAAAACTGAAAATCTACAACATATTACAGCCTGAACTCCAACGAGCTGATTTTTCCAGCTTCAGTTTCACACTGATCCAAACTGGTTTTACTAAAAGTAACATTTCAGTCAGATGCATAAATCATCAACTAACTCTGAGACTGTTTTTGTCCCCTTAGAGCATTCTCTGTATTGCTGTTTGTGAGCTAATCGATTCTCTGTGACCTTCACTGTATGTCAAGCCGGCAGGCACTCATGGGGAATGTCACATCTTAGAGATGGCATCAGTGCTTGGCCCTGGGGAATCCCATCCCTTAACACCCCACACCTGCCTCAGCCCACGGAAACAAACTAAGATCGAGGAGATGTCAGGGGCTGGCTAGATCTCCAATCTCTTGGACACTTGGCCCTATCTCACCCCTGGCAGTGAAATCTGACATGCTATAGGAAACTAACCCTTGTGAATACCAAGGAAGAGCTCTGTAATGAAGCTGTCTGGCTACTAAGCTGTTATCAATAGCATTGTGTTCTGACTGATGACTAATGAAGATCTCATTCGCTGCACATCCCTTTTTTCTTCAGAACAGGCCTGTTGCCTCTTTGATTTAGATGGCGATTTGTCATAAGGTCTGGCAATGAACCCAGATGTGATTACTAGAGAATGAATGGACTTTTTTATTAAAAACATTAGTTTTATTTATGAATGTCTTAAGGTCCTCCTTGGGGGCGTTCTATCACCTGGTTGCCTGAACACGTGCCAAATTAGCCTCAGAAGGCCTGGTGAATATTGTAAAATTAATGAGAGCAAATATGATATCACCCACAGCTGACACTCTAGCAATGTTATTAGGTACTTCTGAAAAAAGAAATGCCTTAATTTCAATATTGAAAGGAAAATATTCTGATATAGTCATTACTGACTAAAATAATTGTACAATTTGGATATAATGAATGGAAAGAAGGAAGGCTTTGTTACAATTAAGGCCTAATTGGTTCTTAAATAATTTTTTATACTAGTCAGAATGAGAATTAAATATTCATTTTTTGCTGCAGTGGCGTTTGAATATATTTTAGGTATATTCCCCTTACAGGGTTTAATGATTAGCTATAGTCTATGTATAAGGTAATTTGAATGTCTGTAAAAAGGTTTTTTTTTCCAAGAAGAAAACGATTTAGTCTAATTGACTCTATTCTTTACTTTCTCATCAATCATGTTTGTTCGTCTACCGTCATACCCTTCTTTCACCTAGCCATACTATGTCGTCCTCATCTCATTTTATGGTCTGTATCCATGGCAACCATGCAGAGGTTCTTCGTGTCAGGTCTGTTCAAACTCCTAACGTCAATCAAAGTCTTTGAGGTCATATCTTCAGTTCTATATACTGATTTCCAGTAGGTGAGCTTTCACACATTGTGAGGACTGTAATGAGTGCAATGTCACATAAGTTTACTGGCTTTAGAAATCCTCCAGCAAGGGGAACTTAGCACTATTAATCAAAATGGAGTCTTTTTGCCAAACAGTGGACTGCCTCCTGTATTAATCCTCTCAAGCCAAAGAGAGAGCGATTGCTTAATTCCTCTCATCTATCATCTCTCGGTAATGGATCAGCAGTAAACCAAACATGCTGCTTACAGCATTAGCTTCATGAACACTATACAACAGGCATCACCCCTGGCTAACTTACTGATTGGAGTTAAAGGAAGGTATTTAGTTGCTTGTTATAGAGAGGTATGGATGAGGTATCTTGCATTATTTGGTGGTTATCCTCTTTGATGTTGCTTCAAAGTGAGGTTTAGGTTTTTGGTGGCTATCTGAGGAGATGTCTTAGATTATTAGTGAAGTGGAGAGAAATGTTGAAAGGTATTGATTTTATGATTTTATAGTGATGAAATACTTCAAAAAAAGGCTCCAGAGCCTCGTGTACTTTTTCTTGTCAGAATTCTTAATAAAATGGTGTAATCTAATGGAAAGCTGGTTGGATTTTTTTAATACTTTCAAAACCCCATGTTATCGTACCTTTAAATTGAGCTCAATACAGTTATAAATGTTTATATGATTAAATAGCTGTGAAAAATGTAAGGTAAGAGCATAAATGTAATTTAATGTATTGTATTAATTTTATTCAGTTTTTTAACAGCATTAAATATGTGGCACTGTTCTGCATGATATGCCATTTATTCACTTTTTGGCAGTCTGCTTTACTCACCTTTCTGCTTATCTTGCTAACCTATGTGCTCTCTTATCTTTTACCTGGCATAATTTTCTCCTCTTTTCTTCTTTGCCCTTCAGCATCACCGACTCTTCCGCCTTTGAAATCGGAGCATTTCAAGCCGTGTCAGGAGAAGGATCTGGCCTATTGCCTGAATGACGGCGAGTGCTTTGTCATCGAGACCCTGAGCGGCCCACACAAACACTGCAGGTATGACTTCACTTCCTGTCTCTGCGGTGGAGGAAAAGGGTGCGATTGCTGTTCGCTCAAGAAAGAAATAGAATCACTATGGATGGAAAGGTCTATGGTTTCAGATTGATGACGATTCCATGTCCCATTTTCTGAGAGAATGATCCTCCTATAACAATCTGCCAGTCAATCTCTGTCTTGCTCTTGTCTCCAGCTTTGTTTTCAACTCTCTCTCCTCTCCCTTTCTCTTCTCTCGGGTTTCGTTCTCCCCCTCCCCTCTCTGCGATTCTCACCAATGCATGAAGCTCTTAGTCATGCTAACGATGACAGCTCTGTCATAGCCGCAGTGCTGTCTGAGGTCCCTTTTCTGCTAATTAAAAGTGGCACTTTGCAGAAGTTCATTAGGGGCTTGTTTCGGCTTTCTGCGCTTTTTCAAGGTTGAAAACAGGATTCACAAAATGGAGGCAGAGCTTTTCTGACACCGACGTGTTCACCTTTTGTGCGAAGCTCCAGCGCCGTTTCCATAACATTTTCTGTATGTGAGGGTTCACTGCCGTGGGTTTTGCATGAGCAGGCTTTGCTTCATTTGCCTAATGGAACACAGACACAAATCACATGTTAGAAAGTGAAGAGCCAAGAAAGAGCAGCAGCCAAGTGTGCTCGTTTTAATCAGTGGTAATTGGAGATGTTGTTTTAGGTGGCCCATTTATTTGACTAAAGCTTAGCTAGTTCAAATGCTTTTGGCACTGATTAATTCCCAGAATGCTTCTCTCGCAGCTTAAAGCCAAGGACATCCATACATCTGTCTGCTACTCCAATCAGTGGTGACAGTTTTAAAGGATCAGTTCACTGGAGCCGTGCTTCTGTATGTCTTGGCCAGAAAGTGTCGATTCTGTAAAAACTATAAAGAATGCAACATTAATTCTGTATTGGAGAGGAATATGCCTTTAACAGCAGTAGCTTTATAATTATCCACATAAAACATATTATGCTGTACTGAATGCTTTGCTTTGTTGCATTTAGATATATTAGTTGGACTTATTCATGATGGAGTTTTAATGATTACATAGTGCTGAGCTTTTAGCCATGAAAAACAAAAGCAATAAAAAGTGGTGCACTGACTTATGATGTGAGTTTTGCTGTAAGATCTGTATACACATAGGAGATGGATTCTCAAGGTCAAAATCCCATTTGTTTTCTTTATAGAGAAATAGATTTTTAACAATAATGTTTTTTTTCTCTAGAAACTGTAAATCCTCCTTTATGGGATACGTTACCTCATAAAACTCACAGTTAGATACACAGTCCTGTACCCTCTTCTTTTCCTCTAGATTTTAAATATGTTTCTGCTTCAAATCAAAACTTTTAATGTTTTCATTAATCTCTGAGCTAGAGGTTTGGTTCATGACTTCTTCCTATGAAGAAGATGAATGGTGCCAAGACACTTTCAAAGATGTTTTTGTGTGTCCTGAGCCACCTAGAGGTCAACAGATAATATAACGTCAGACAGTTCTCTGTACCTTTACCTCTACAATTATTTACTTATTATTATTATATAACTATTTTAACTTTTATCATTAAGCTCACACTAAGCAGCTGACATACTATCACTATTTTGTTTATCCTAAAACTCATATTGCCCACAGTAAACAAGCTAGCAACTGTACCATACACAGTCTATAATGCAACTGGTCTGACATACAACTACAGTCCATCATTAACACTTGCCAAGCACCACATATGAAATAAATGGCTTTGGTAAGTAAAACATTTGCTAGTTAAATGATAATATTATAATGAGCTGTTTTAACAGGACACAGAGATTGACTACTGTATGTATGATGGAGTGACAATGATCTTCACTCCTATATGAGGGGAGAAAGCTTTTTCTTCATAAAATAAAATTTTATGGCAGTTACATTTTCTAAATGACCTGCTATCTGGCAGTGTTTCAAAAAGTAAATTTTGTACTCTGTATGCACCATTTTTTTATTAAAATGATCATTGCTTTTCTCACTAAATTAAAAAACAGGGGTGTTTAAGGTTATCCAAAGTTTAGCAGATACAAAATTACAAATTATTAAAATGATGTTCTGGGTTTGTGTAAGCAGCTTGGAAGAAATAGCATCTTGTATTTGTACCAAATCAAAGAATCCCTTTGTGTCTGTTGACCTAGATTTATAAAGCAATTTTAACTTGAGCTGCATTATGTGCACAGACTCATACACAGAATTTACAGAAACACAAAAGAAACAGGGGGAGGTTTATGAGTAAAAATCGAAATGAGCTTTAATAGATATCCCACACATGTGTCTTAGCACCTGACACGGAGTTGACTCATTTAGAGTTACAATATCTAGAGGCGCAATGCATTATAGTACACAAAGTGCAGAAAAGAAACTATTATATATTTGATTTGAATCATGTAATCCAATTTCGCCCTGATATCACTTTCTTTTTTTCCTGTTATGTTGATTGTCTTGTAAATGACACTATCCACTTCTCTCTTGCTATCAAATCTGACTCGCCGTTCCTTCCAGAGCATCAATGAAAGTGGAAGGCCATTTTATCTGCTGTTGAATCCCTCTATTGCTTCCGTTTCTCTTCCTCAGGGAAATAGTCTTATGATTTACTGTCTTCTCATTCTGCTAGCTCTCGAAAATCCTGAAAAGCCATCTCGCCTAAACTGTCACTGTAATATCTGAGAAATTTACACACAGCCTGAATAGGTTTGTGTGAGGTATATACTCCAGCTGCTCGAAATATCTTTTAAAATACATGTGGCTGAAGCTTTTTACCTTGTGGTGATGTTTGTGAGCCAGCCAGCCAGTGTGTGAAACCCTCAAGACCTCAGGTTAATAATTATTTGTTGTAGAACCGAGAAAACTAAAATTAGTTTTATTTTTTTTTTAAAGAAGATAAGCATTAGATTTCTGTTGCACTGATGGTGAGCATGTAAGAGCTTGACTCTTGTTAGCACTGAGCTGGTCAGCGTGCACGGCCACAGCAGCACTGCACCAATCCCACCTGTCAGCGCGTCGCCACCTGGGGCTGAAACAAGAGCTGAAACCTCAGGAAAGCCTTCTGCCAATATAACTACAGCTGATGGACACATTCACTGCTGAGGGTGTACGGTCACGGGGAACAAGACCGTATGGTTAATTTCAATAGACTGTGGTGTTCTAAAGTTTTAATTGAATGTGCATTTTGTACTTACAGCCTAAAGCTATGCAAATTATGTTTTTTTTCTAGAGAAAGATTATAACTTCATAAGCAGGTGTATTGTCAAATATGCAGACAAACGTTGTTTCATGAATAAACAGAAATGATTCTGTTACTGCAAATGCTTGTGATACTGATTTTATTATTAAAGGATAACAACTCATGATGCAAAACAAAATGCCTATCACAGAATGTCTGGAATCAATAAGAAGAAAATTCACAGAAATGGAAGCTATTTGTGCGTCTCTCTTCCAATTTGTAGTTTATTGATCCAGTAGAAGTTGGCAGACATTTTAGGACATCTTTCTAGTGTAAACCTTTAGCCCAGCCTGCTCTATCTGATACATGTGTTAGGAGCGATACTACAACACTAATCTGTAAAGACTGGAACGGCTGCTGGTGTTAAATGTTAGGCAACAGTAGAAATCCTGTTACTTTGTGCTTAGGACGCAGATCCCTAAAGGACACAGATTCAGTAGCTTAGCATGCTTCTGATGCAAACATTCCAAAGATTAGCCCGTTTCTCTGTGTTACTAATGTACTACAGCGACCGCTGTTGCCCTGGGAATTAAAGGTGGACTGCGTTTACCCATTGAACCGTCCGTTTAGAAAGGAGGCTTTGTCGACTTCACAGCCTCGTTGCCTCAGCAGATGTTTTGCTGTGCTTTGCTCTGATTTTCCTTCCTTTCACTAAATATTCTACACTCTTTGATACACATAAGGATTGCCTTTGAAGTTTTTGCCACTGTGGATGAGCCAAGATTGCTGTGCCAAATCTGAGGCAGAGAAAAGCCCTTCTCTTATCAGGCCCTACATGACCTCCCCACGCCGAGCGAAGCACAACAGTGGGTTTCCATGTGACGCTCATCCAGCCGTGTTATGGAATAAGATAGTGATGATGTGATATGTGCCAAAGTTAAACTGTGTGCATAGAAAAGGGGTTTCTTTCAGTCCACTTCAGAACACCTCATCCATGAGAAGCTGTCTGGAGAGTCAATATGATGCTCTGGTGGGACAGATTAGGAGGACAGAGAGGAAGGGAGAGTGGTAGAGAGCTTGAGCTGTCACTGCTGTGAAATATAAAACTGAAATAAATATGAATTAGTTTCTTGCCCAATTTTATGATGATGTTATTTTCCATCACGGCATGAACAGGATGTAGGACGTTTGGCATATCTGGTCAAGCAATGATCTGTGACCATTTCTGTCCCTCTCTGCAGGCAAACTCTATTTATAGGATTTGTCATTGATATGTGAATAGCTGATGCAGAACGTGTACATGAAATCTATATTATTATTTATATTTTGAATTAGCTTATGCAAACACACAGTTTTTTCTTTTTGGACTTGAATATTAATACCTAGTGGTGTGGATGCAGCATCACACAGTTTTTAATTGCTGATGTCATTGTGAAGTGTGAAGTTTACAGTCAGCAGTTATTCATTTATTAATTTAGAAAAAGAAGAAGTGAACATTATTCAGCTGGTCAGGTAGTTGGTCATCTTAGTATGGCATCCCTCATTAATTTGCTCTAGTTAAACAAAAAAATATATTAACTAAATATTGAATAAATAAAAACATTTAAAAAATGAATAAAATAAACCTTATTGTTTGATAAAAAACGTTTAAAATTCTTTTGTTTTTAAACTTTTAATGTGGAAAATCGACTGCACCTATATAGCCCTGTGGTGTAAGAAACGACTATACAAGTACCAATTTTCCATGTAGCCTTTTAATTAAACTAAGCTTGTAAAAGCAGCATGAATAACTATTATAAAACAATTACCTGTTAATACTGTTTAAAACAGTTTTAGATGAAGTATACAGATTGTCACACTGCAGGACTTCCCAAAAGTATTTGATGTCAACTGTTTCTGTGAAGGACACTAAAATTACAACCTTATTGTATGAATCATGTGAATCCTCTTTAAATGACAGAAAATAAAAAGAGAAAAATATCTGTAGTCTGAAAGAGAGACAGTAAACAATCTCCCTACACTGTAGGGAGATGTGTCTGCCTGTGCTGCCTACATAGACAAGCCTTATCATAAACTAAATAAAGAAATATTATTAACACGTTGCAGTTATGAATCATTATTAGTATAAGTATATAATAATATCAATAATTCTTAATGAAATATTTGTGATCTTGCCTTAAAGTTTGGCCAAGACAAGTAATCTAAGATGCCTTTTTTTCTGAAACAGAAGTGTGAACAATAGTGGATATATGGTAAAAGAAAAACAGAACAATTCTGAAGAGATTTGGAGATCATCTGGTGAGGATGTGGGCATCTGCAAGTGATTTGGAGGAGAAAAAGATGAGAGATGCAGGAGTGTTGAAATTGTGTTGAAAAGACAGGAGTGGATAAGAGATGTTTTGCAAGGATAGGTGAAGCAAAAAGGGAAGAAAAGAGGCGGGTGAACGAAGAGGCAGTCTGAATGAGCACTTCTGTTTCCAGAGTGCTTATTTTGTCGCTTTTGCAGGTGAGCATCTTAACAAGGATGAAATTATTGGAAATTGAAGGCACTTGTAATTTCAATCACTCGTACAGGAGTCTGGATGCACACACACTTGAATCAGAATGTAAAGTCACAATTTTTTCAAACGCTTGTCACATGTCACACTGAAGCCTTACTTAAGGAAATAAACAAACCAAAAATGCATTAATTATCATTGTCAACAAAAAATGCACTAGGATTTACTGTATGCATGCCAGACAG
This sequence comes from Beaufortia kweichowensis, assembly GCA_019155185.1. Lineage (NCBI taxonomy): Eukaryota > Metazoa > Chordata > Actinopteri > Cypriniformes > Gastromyzontidae > Beaufortia > Beaufortia kweichowensis. Next base: position 11,625,249 of record CM032801.1, on the reverse strand, counting down.
CAGGCAGACATAAAGCGTTAACTTAATAAATGTAATTCCTATCCTTTTTCTCAAATATTTCTTGGCCAGCCAATCATGTGTCTTTCGTATCATTTACATGGTTAGATATTTCAATTTCCCCTCACACACTACTGCATGCAGTGCTGATGTAATATCCAGTGAACAATACAAACAACAAGAGTATACCTTTCAAGGTCTTAGTGTTTCTTAAGGACAACTGTTAACAGGAAATGCTTATCATGATTATCATAAGTTTTTCATCCCTATGTGGAATCTGGTTTGTGCCGGCAGATAAATCACTCATTTCTTTTATGTGTGTGTTCCACACAGCAAATGACTAGAAATAAAGATGGAGAGAAAGAACCTTTGTGCACTTTGTCTCTCAAAATGACAAATCATTTTCCATTTTCGAAGCATGCCAGTAATCCAAGCATGCCCTAAGGCCTCTGTCATACATATACTGCCTCCAATGAGATAATGGCATACAGAATTGCAAAGGGCTTAAAATTAGACTCTGGACTCTGTATTGACTCTGCATCTCTTAGTTAGTAAGGTTATAAAGAGATCATTTTGGCAATTTTAAATAATCAGTGTGAGTGTAATAATATAATGTGTTAGTATGTGTCTGTGTATCTGATTTCCATACATTCGCTGAACTCTTACCCTCTCACTGAGAGAGCCAAAGAGGCGTGTTATTGTGCTTTGGTCATGACCAGCCCTTCTCTGAAGCCCACTTTAGTGAATAAAATATCTCTCTCTGATTAAGTCATGATAAGGATCAGTCTGTTAATCTAGCCCTACTCTCACCCAAGGCAAGAGTTCAGTCCGAATGCAATTTCCTTACCTCTTGAAGTTTCAATTGATTTGTGTTGACTCCATTGTTATTTCTAATTAATATGGCTTAACAAGATAATTGTGCAATTGTATTAGCTTGCTGTGCTTGATAAATAGCAGGGAAATTCCAATTAACATGCATGCATTCAGAGCAATTCAGACTGTGGCTAGGTTTTCTTGCTGTAAAGCAAAACCATTCAGTTACTGTATTTATCTTGAAAGCAAATGCCACCTTTGTGAGTTGTTTGTTGTTTATAAGTTGTTTTTTATATTTTATATCACACATCTCACAAAAATCCTGGGTTGTTTCAACCCATAGTTAGGTACAATAAAGACAAACCCAACTGCTGGTTTAAATTAACTTGTATTAACCTCTTAACTGTCACGGTTCCTCAGAAGGAACACCTATGTAATTTATTTCCCTATTCACTTTAATATTTCATAGTTGAGTCCCAATCTTATCATGACAAACTATATATTGATGGCAAGTTATAAGACTCAAGAATAAATATATTTGACAAATTTTCATAACAATAAAAATAAAAAAATTATATAAAAAAATCAATGTTAATGATATTTTTAAAAATACATAAAAGTAAAAAAGATTTTTAAGAAATGTGTATTCTATGTGTATGCTTGATATGTGCAGTGGCAGCAGGTTAAAATGACCCATATTGAAACAACCAAGCATAGCTTAATTTAAACCAGCTGTTGGGTTTGTCCCTATTTTACCCAACCTTGTCCTTTTTTAGTTCAGATATACAGTATAGCTGTTTATCTGCCACAGTTATTGTTGTGTTATTCAAAAAGCAAATTTTATTTGAGATTAGATTTTCTATTGATCATAGCAGCAGTAAAACAGTTATTGAGAATAGCATTAGAACACTATAAATCCTGTTGTGCAGAGTAGCTGAATGCAGTTTCTGCATCTTAAACAGTTTATTCAGTAGTCTAGATCACAATAGTGCAGTGACGTGCTACAATCCCAGGATAGTATGGCAAATTATGAAGGTCTGCTGCATCCTCGACAACCAAGCGTTTGGCTCCAACATGCAAAATGCAGTGCAAATGGCGTTCAGCACTAATTTTGTGAAAGCGTTTGCATAATTTCTTTAGTGAATCGGGCTCCAAAATAACACAGACTGTGTGTGCCAATAAACAGCACCATCAGTGAGCGCAATTCATTCTTAGCGAATTTACCCCCCAAGTGTAAGGTTTAATCTAAAAGAGACGCTATCCTACAGACACTTTCATACACAGCAGCAGTAATAACATTCTTTCAAGGACATTTACTGAAACCTGAGAATCAGCATATCCTCCAAACCAGCAGCGTTTACTTTCTAATCATGTGCAGTCTTACTGCCGTCTGCTTTCACTGAGAGACAAAATGAAAGAAGATGGGCAGGTTATTACACAAATAACACATGCAAGAAACCTCTCTGTTAATGTGCAGAGTAAGTGCAAAGCTGCTAGTGTATATGAGGAAGAGAGAATACAGTTTCTAAGCAAAGCGTTTCTTTCATGTGGAGAAGTTTGATGTGCTAATGCCATGCAAATGCATGCAAATGAAGCCTTCTTTTGCCTAAAATTTTTATTACATTTATGTAAAACTATGTGAAGGCACAGTGATTTTCTTCTATAAATAACCAAACCAGAGCAAATGAAAAGATAATTAAAAATCTGGGCAAGCTTTCATTGGCAGCAAAAGCATATGTGTCTTTCATCAAACCTTGTCAGAGTGTGGTCCTATAAATTGGTGTGAGACACGGTCTATGTCAATGCAGAAATTCAAAAAAAAGAGTCAAATCATAAAGAAGTGAAGGAATAATGGTCCATGCTATGATATTTGCAAGGCTAACCTTCCGGCAAACACTGTGACGTATGTGTTCATTTCAGTTGTGGTTTTATTAGAGTAGCGTGCCTCTGAAAGGTGAGCCATGTCTGTCTCTGCTTGTATCTCTCTGTCAATCTATTTATAGTTCAGAGCGCGAGAACGATATTGATTTTTGGAGTCTAGAGGGCATTCTGCATCTACCTATCCTGTCCTTTTAGCTTGGAAGGTGTATTCATCTCGTTTTTAGACCATATAGGGCTGTCAATGTGTCTCACTTTGATGACATAATTGTTATTCTGTGTGTTACTGGCAACTGAGCTACTGCCTCCTAATCAGACGGTTTTGCTTTTGTTGTGGATTTTTGAAGCTGTTAACTGTTTCAGATTATTTTAGATGATTTATTATTTGTATTTTTTGTCATATTTTTTATTTTTTATCATTTTACTTTTAAATTTATTAAATTTATTTTCTTTTTCATTTTAGCAGTTTTGTGTTTATACAAAGCAACAATGTATACATTTTATCAGTATGTGTGTTTCCTAGAAATGTTTGCACTGCTAAGACAATGCTCTGTCAACTGAGAAAGAAGAATGTGCATGTTTTTGTGTACAATATAGAGATGTTTAAAGAAAATATGAGTAATTGAAGATTTGCTACATACTGTATTAAGACATGGAGTTCAGACAGATTTTGCTGTAGCAATGCTCAACTTGTCAACCGTTAAATGTTTACAATTTAGAAGTTTTGAAAATCCCCAATGCAGGTGTTTGTCTTTCTCCTCAACACCTCTCGTTGTGTCAACACCTCTTACCGATTCAGTGAGCTGTTGCCAAGGTACCTTGTGGTGAGATGTTTGTTTATTTGCTGGTTTTACCCTGAACCTATCATTTAGCTTGTTGAGAACAAGTATACACAGGCGTGTACACTTATACAGACACACTTATTCTCTACAGGGGGTTGATAGTGATGCTCCTTAGCTTTTCCAAACAATATTTAAAAAAAATAAGCTTTGAAAACTTTTTATACTACCTTTTGTTAATGATGCGTTATGCACATTGATTTTCATATAGTCATTTTAAATCTTTATTGCATGCATTTTTAAAGCTATTTCTCAAAGCTATTTTTTGCCATTATAGCTGCTAACTTCAACTATGTGCCCACCCTCCAAAACCCTCCAAAGACATGTCAGCAAACTCAGTTTAACAAAAGATTGACAGGTAGAAAGCATGTCTGACTGACTAATTTTCTGATTGGTTAAAAGAACATGGGCTGCTCCCCAGACAGTTTTTTTTTACTGTCACAGCGACTGTGTGATGTCTCAGGACACCTATTTCTGTGATATTTGTCAGATAGTAAAGACGTTTCATGAGTTGTTTTCCAAAACAACCTTGAAATCATTTTACAACGTCTGTTCATAATGATGTAAGTTGACAGTTTTGTTTTGGTGGCCCTGATGTGTTAGCTGTGTGTACAAGCAATAATACTGTGGAACAATAACATGTTTCATAATGCGTTTAAAGTGCTACAGTAGTAAAGTCGTAAACATGCAGTTTTTAAACACATAAATGCGTAAGCAAAGTAATTGAAAGCACTTAACCTTTCAGTCGTTATATCCAGCCTACAAATATACAATACACACAATTTCATACTATTGCAGCATATTACTGGCATTGAAGCATTATTGAAGATTTATAAATTAAAATGATGTGTCTGAATAAAACCGCTGTGGCATTGGAGGAACTTCAACTGAGTCTAACTGGTCGAAGCCCTTTAAAATGAAATACGTCACGTTTCATTGCTTTCCACCTCATGACTGTAATGATGAAAGCCCTGCCCTTTGCAAATCTGCAAAATGTGTGAAACAATCAGTGCTCTGAGCTCTGATTTCACTGAATAATGGCACGTCAAAGTGAGAAAAACCGAGCTGATTATCAAGATCACGTGCAATGTACAGGACAATTTGGTGTACCTTGAAAGTTCATGACAGTAAATGGAAGACTGAAGGCTTTTTTATAAGACAAAATTGCATATATTTCCAGCATATTCACCTGGCAAAGCTGATAGTGTAATGCAATAGCCCCATCTATTGCTCCTGTATATATAAAATGAATGCATTATTGCTTTCCGTATCTTGAAATAACCTTTCGTTTCTCAGTGTATTGGAATTGAAAGTGTTCGTGCGCGATTATTGAAGCCTAATTCACCTGAAATGCAGTCAGAGCCATGATCAAACAGCAGCTAAATTGGAGCTGGCAAAAGCCAATACGGAAGCATAATATCTTTATATTGAGACATGGGTGCAATTGTGTCATTCTTTTTTATTTTGTTTTAGAGAGGCATCTGCTTTATTGCACACTGAAGAGCTTTTGATGTAGTCCAGGATCTTTCTGTCTGAACTCAAACCCAGGAATTCATTGCTCGTGAGTAATGGCAAGGATGTCACGCCTCCAGCCTTGGCATCCATCACTGAACCACACCACAAAACCTCTCTATTCACCAACACGACAGGACATCAACCTTATTCATGAGCCCGATTCACAGAACCGCTCTGTTCGAACCAACACCAACTGTATTTCAGTAACGCACACTTTCTTCTAACGCTCAATGATTCCTGTTTCAAATGCTGTGCGATTTAAACCTTTTTTTAGCTCAAATTAAATTGACCTGTTGCCATGGCAATGAAAAAACTGCAAAGGAAAGAAAAGAACACATTTATTTTATTAGGTAATGGTGAAGGTAAAAAATAATGCAGATCAAGGAGACACATTTTGCATAAATAGATCCAAACTTTTGACGATTATTAGCATAGTTTGAGTAAAGTTTATCTAACCTGATTTTAAGACTATAACACAATTTGATTGATAATTTAAGTGAAAATTTTAAAAATCAAATGCTTGATTTTCAGTTTGACTCAAAAAGATCCTTTTTTTCAGATTTATTGGTATAAGTCTTTATACTGTACAAACATACTTTTATACTTCTTGCTTTATGTTTTAAGATAATTTTTGGAGTTTTTAGACAGACCTCAAGGCCACTGTTTTTCACATATAACTTGATACAACGGTTTACAGGGATCGAACACACAAACGACACACACATACAGACAAAACAACATGAAATAAAATATTGTTTTTCTTTCAAACATTTCCTAGAGGCAAAAAAGAAAACAATTATGGTTCCTCCATCCACGGGAATTAGATGACTGGAACCTGTATTTTTTGACCAGTAACACCGGAGGGTAAATGTGCAGCTCAGTGCCAAATCTTTTTGGTATGAAAGTTGAAAAAATCAGCAACTAAAACTAGTGACCTTGCACATGTTCCCATGGCAGGTTGAGGTATGTTATATTTCCACAAACCTGCAGGCCAAGCAGACTAATATAATGGAATCTAAAAGGATCAACAGAGATTTGAAGACCCCATAAAGGATGGCGTGATAGCCTGCAGACACGGCAGGACAAACAAATACACAGTTTTTCACCTCGCATCAAAATACGGCTCATTTCATCACAGTTTTTTCCACATTAGTCACGACACATACGTGCCCCATCACAATGGATTTCCTAGCCTGTTAAGCATGCGGTTACAGCTGTGTGACCCTAAACACAGGCCCCGTGTGTAATTAAATAGTAGAAACTCTGTGTTTAAAGAGTCTCTGCATTCTTTGGGTGGTTAACAAGGTTCATAAGGTTACAGTCTTTGTAAGCTACTGTAGGTGAGCGCTAAAAATACATGTAATGTGAACAAGCAGGAAAAAGGTACAGTAAAAAGACGGCATGAAACAGCAGGAAAGTGTTTTCGTTTGCTGTGCCACTGAAATAAGCTTGAAATTATGATCTTAAAATGTACCTAATTACACCTTTCTGTTTCTTTCTCACCCACTCTCTTCTTAAAGGATAATAATAGCTGAAAAGTGTCACAGTGGCAGCAGGTATATGTTAGTGTTTATAAAGATACATCAGTTAAATGGAACAAAAAACATGTGTAAAATCACTGCATCACAGCTTTTGTGGTCTGTGTCGAATGAATGTAAGTGTTAACTGCATGAGCCTTATACAGTAAACTCAAAAACAACATGCTTAAAAGAGATCAATTGTCACATAGGGTTTTTATATTGTAACATCTAAATTACTGTATGTTTGTTCAAAACAAAAAAAGGAATTTAATATGACTAAATCAAATAATAATAGTGAGTTACACCATTACAAGTAAAAGTTTAAATGTTTTCTAAAGGAACGCTGCACATATAATTTTCATGAGTCCGTTAAACAATATAATTCACATGGAATTTAAAACAATTCAATTTATTTCAATTCCTAAACACAAAAGTGTTTAGTAATTAAAAGCTATTATGTCTGTCTTACCGCACTATGCTAATGTAAATGCTAAAGCGCCAATCCTGATATAATTATAAATCCATTAGGTTTTTGTACAGAAGGAATTTTATTCTATATGGAAATTATTAACCCTGTGTCAGAAAGATAAAGATTTTAATGCCAAATGCTCAACTCCAAAATCTCAAATAAGGGTTTGGGTCCATGGTTTCCATTCCATTTTACATTTGCATTAAAGCTATTTATTTTTAATGCTCATGCTACAGCACGAGGGGTTGGTTGTAATTGTTGGCTAACTAATGACCTAATGCTGCTTTAAGAGAACCATATCTGTAATAGTTAAGTGCAGAGAGAAAAGTGTACCATACAAACAAAAATGCACATCTAAAAATGATTAAATAAAGAAATAATCTGCTTTCAGGTAAACATATTTTATGTTTTTACAGTACATATAGTAGTAGGCCTTCTGAACAATACTCATTGTATATACTTCTTCTGCAATTATTTTGTGAAGCTGCTTTTTAATAATGGTGCTTGGCAAGGCAATTATTATTTCTCATATTTTCTGCTGAAAAAAGTATTGGATAATTGGACTTACATTTGGTGGATGATAAAAGAGGGGTGTAAAATTCATATCAAGAGACCAGAATATATTACTGTAGATACTTGGGGTTGACTGTTTTTTTATTGTGGTAACTTGTTATTATAATAAAGTGTAGCCTAAATCCTAGAAATGTTACATAATTTTGTAGCCAATGCCCTTGTATAACAAACCCTTAAGGAATAACAAATAATGTGCACCCACAACATCATTTTAAGTGTTTATATGTTCTAAAGTTTTCCAGAGTGCTTTATTGGACTAAAAGACCACTTAGAAAGCTGTAAAGAGCAGTCAGGAGGGGTTTGTTTGTGTTCATTGTGTAGGGCACTGGAGAGCAAAGACTGAAGGTTTTACTGTGGTGACAAAGTAACTTTATTACTTCCTATTAGTGTACAGCACGGAGGCTTATGGAGATGTAAAAGGCAGATCAATGCACCATGAGGTGACGTGAATGGGCTGCCGTGAGCCTAATAAATCTGTGAGGACTGAACATCTTTGAAGGACATCACATAATACTGCCACCATCCAGAGCCCTTAACTTATGTGCCTTAACACAAGAGAGGAGAGATGCAACCATTATACATTTTTACTGTATTGGGAGTGTTTTATATATGGGCTCATTTGGCCCTATAGACTTATATCACATCACCCTAAAGCTAATATCAATGTTATTTATTACGCAGCGCTCTGGAAAGCTTGATTCTGATTGGCCAGTTGACACATTCCATGGTATGTTATTCCCTAATAACAACTGCTTAAAGCTAATAACACAGGGTCGTCTGGGTAATGCGGGTAAACTTGACCTTGAAAATAATTTACTTACAAATTCGATTTGTTAGATAGAAATAGAAATGCCTAAGTAATAGCATATATGAGATTATATCACAAATGATTCAACCAAATTGCACATTCTTCTAGTTTCAATGTCATGTCTCCACGTCAGGGTTTGTGTTTTGATCAACCAGCGGGCTGTACAATATCCCCATACTCCAAACGCACACAATTAATTGGTATTTTTAGAATTTTTATATAATTAATAAAAATTAACAAAACGGCTTTCATCCTCACAGATGCTATTTACTCTCTTACTCTCTCTCCTTGGTCTCTCTCTCTGTATAATTTAAAAAATCATAATATCTCTGTATGGTTTTAGGATGTAATTTTTTAAGATCTTTAAATGTATTTAAGACCAAAAATAAATTCTCTCTCTCTCTCTCTCTCTCTCTCTCTCTCTCTCTCTCTCTCTCTCTCTCTCTCTCTCTCTCTCTCTCTCTCTCTCTCTCTCTCTCTCTCTCTCTCTCTCTCCGCTACCTCCCTTCCTCTCCCTCTCCTGATTCCAGCACTGTTGTATTAATGGTCACATACATGATGTTGAAAACATTCTTTACAGCTTAATATAAAAGCCCATTTCACAACAGATATCTGTAGGCATAATTACTACAACACAGGCTTCTAGGAAGATGTGTGGTATCATGTAATTTGTGCAATGCCTCTCAGGATATTTAATTCTTGTACAACCAGCACTATGTAATTATGACCTCATATACCAATTTATGCATTATTGTTTGTGTCATATTTTCCAGGGACTTATGGGAGCCTGATACTATGTGTCACTGGGTTATTTTGTGGGAAATTAATGTAATGAAAAGAAGTGCTTTCACAGCGTGGGGTTCCTGTAGCGGTGGCTGTCGGGTGCAGATTTTGTTGTCTTTCTACTGGAGGCAATATGTCTACCATTTGTAATAAGCCAGGGGACTCAGGGCAATTTTATTTATGGCTTTTCACATTATATTTGTTTCAAGTCTGTACAATAAGAAAGTCACACATGTGTTAATGTTGTAACCTGGTCTTTTCAGATCAGCATAATAGAACGTTTGCATTTTGATATATTTTCTAACATCGTCAAACAATGCCGGAAATAAATTCTTGACCGTGAACTAACTGTCAAGGAAACATTATAGAGCTAGTAGAAATCGGTGTTTGAATCATAGGTGTATCAGCATAAGTTCTGTCTTCTTTCACTTTTTGTACGTGCTTGCTTTGGCTGTCTTTATTTTGAAAGGTCAGAAGAGGCAAAAGGCCATGGACCGATCAAGCCGTGTTAACATTAGCCACAGTTTGGCTTTAAGCAGAAAGGACGGATAAAGACCTCTTAGGGTGAAACACACTTTTTGACCTCATTACAAGTAGAAATAAAAATTCAAATTGTTTATAGGGCTATAGAATCATCAAGTTCTGTAGTCATTTGGGCAGTAGTGTTTGGTTTTAGGCATGTATGGAGCGGTGCATCACTCCACTGGAGGACAATTCAGCCACTAACTTCTTTTGAACCAGATGTGCAGAAAGTTCCTGAAGTCTTAACTTTGAAATTATTGCAGAGATTCTCCATACCGCGCTGTTCAAGGTACAAAAGCTCCAGTCAGTTGCCTGGCAACCGCTGTCGTAGCTTTTGTACCAATAGGACCATCAAGATGAAAGTAGATTTTTTTTCTTAATTAAACTTTAGTGGACATTATATAATACATCATATAATCCAATAGCACAAGTAGTAATAAGACAGATGGGGCCTTTTATATGACTCTGTAGGTAATACCTTTTATGGATTCTGCTATTTAGAGGATCAGGTTTTGTTACTAATTACAATTTATAACCCAGCAGTTTGTTTGAAATAAGATATTAATTAAAGAGTAAGTTATAATATGTATAATATGCAGCATTTATACACTAACCAACCACAGTCGAGTATATGAATGTTTGATTGTTAAACATATATGTAGTTCTCTTTAAGACCTTAATTAGTTGTTAGTATTTAGTTTATAAGTAGCACAATGTTTCACAAGGTTGTGCACCATCATATAAAAGAATTATAATGGGAAAATCACATTTGTTCTGAATGCCTGAACCAAAAAAAGTCACAAAAAGATTTGTGTTTGTGAGTAATTATTTTACTTTCTACCCGAGGACACATCAAGCTTTAGAAATAAAAAAGATTATGTGGCCACAAAATTACCTCTAATGCAATCAAAGAAAACACATAAAATGTGTGGGAAAGAGGTTTAAAAGCTTGAATTTGAACACCCCTTTTGACATTACTTACCGTGCGGGTAAAAATATGGGCAAGTCTGTAAAACCAAAACACTGGACAAAAAAAGATCTCCTTAATCTCCTTACCCCTGGCTGTTTTCTGTCATCTGTTCACTGACTACCAAATAACTTCATTCCTAATCCATTAGGTTATTGGTTTCATTTTAGAGCGTAGTTAATTTTGACTTGCAGTGCCCTTAATAAAGCTGTGGCCCATAAGATTCCCCTGTCTCAGTAAATAAGCCATTGATCGGCCGGTGAGGGTTTGCTGCCTAAATAAATATGGCTAATGAATAAATGATGAGAGGAAATTGGATGAGAATGATGAAGGGCACTCAGAAAGATTGCTTGTTGTTGGTGGGTTTGTTTTTTTGTTTTTTTTTAATAGAGCAGCCAAATATAGCCTGTGTGCTTTGTAAGTCACTGATATGCTTTGCTGTTTTGCACTAGGCTGTGTCACATCTGCATTGGTGTCTTGAATATATAATGCTATCAAGTTGGCATCTCCCTTGCTGCCCTTTTTATTAGCTTTTTTGCCCAAATTCCAGTTAATACATGATCATATTTTCTTCTGCACAGATTCTTGTAACTCACACACTAATGACTGTCTCTAGCAATGCTGAAATCATGGGTTCAGTTTATAGGGAATCCAAAAAATCTTGAATCCAGTGTGATTCACTTTAAATAAAAAGCATCTGCCAAAGAGATAAATGTAAATACTAAACCACCAAAGTAAATAATGCCAGAGATATATATTTCACTGATACAGAACAGGTAAAAATTTTATTAGACAAGGAATAAAAGCTGACATATCTAATACAAATGTACATACGTATAAATGCATCTCTCTCCCTTTTCTTTTTATCTCTATAGCACCTACAGACAGCCCACAGATGACAATCAGCCTATCCTTTTCCTCTGTTATATAATCTAAGCTGAGCTTTTCATTTGATTGAAATTCAGCCAGTTTAGGTAAGACGTGTAGATGTGGCAGATGTTCAAAAGACAAAAAGTGGTAAAGCTTCTCTCAAGAGAATGAGACCATTTATTTTTTGTAGACCACTTCAGGTTTGTGTATCGTTCAGAACTGATTGGAGGATGTCTTGTAAATTGCCAGAATTTGAATTGAGGTATCAGACAAAATGCAGAATTGTAATTTGCATTTAGGAAATTTGAATAAATCTGATATTGCCACAAAATATAGAATATGTAAAATATATGTAGAATATAGAAATATAAATAGAAAATAGAACATATATAGAAGTATAGAATATGTAAAATATATCAACTACTGTAAGAGTTTAACAACTAATAGACTAGTTGCATTAATGGTAAAAAGCCACATAACTTGCTTTATTATAAATGTATTTTATTTTTTGAGCAACCGTAATTTCCTAGAATGCCGTAATGGAAACCATTTTTTATAAATAAATATTTTATCTAGCAAAATAAAAGATTTTTGCTGACTATTGAATTTAAAAATGTTATCAGTCAATGTTTTCTACATATCAATAATTAAACAGGCATAATTAGTGAAAATTAATGGTTTTGTATTTGATATTCTTAAATTATTTTTCATATCTTTCCCATTTACCATGCTGGAAGATGTAGCAAATTCTGTTTCCTTTCCAAATCATGCATTGAAAGGGAGATTCCTAAGTCTTTCCCAATTCTAGAATGAAGTTAGGGATGGTCTTGAGAGACGGGAGAAAGCGATGGTGTCAGGTGCTGCAGTGATAAACATGAGGGTTTCATTTCAGAGTGGATAAAGAACTGAGAAGCCAAACTGAGATAATGGCAGAGCAGAATGAAAGAAGGTATGAGAGGTGTGATCCATGGGGGATGAAGAGAGGTTAGGCACTGAATATCTATGAAGATTCTCAGTCATCCTGGACGTTGCAGAATACCTTGTGGAATTTATTCAGGAGCATCTGGATGTATTTTTTGTTTGTGAAAAACACCTCCAGATGCTTCTGAATAAATTCTTCAAGGCATTCCTAGGCAGAAAATGAAAAAGAGAGAGAGAGAGCAGGTATCTGTCTGTCTTGCTCAGTGTAAAGGGAATTAGAGCCGATTATGTAACTGTAATTGAATCTCTCTGATATGCAGCGTGGCCATTTTAGCGGCAGCCATACGATCGATATGCAAGGCTAATTTAATATTCATTTAATCCCCCCACCACCTTTTATGAAACGTTTATCTTTATCTGCAATTTCAGTCTTTCTCTCTATTCTTCTCACACATTAATTCTCTGTTTCTAAGGAAACTTCTCTTCTCTGATCCTCCTCATACAAGAATCATCTTTTCTGCGCTCCTAATCAGACCTCTCCTGTATTCAGAAGTACCATCTTGACTTCAGTTGTGACAATTTGTTCCTTTATTTACCGTTTCATCTTTCCACTTTTCTTCTCCATACTGCTCTGGTCATTTTCTTATCCTCTTCTGATTTCTTTTATCTTCACACCTCCTCCTGTCGTTGGCTGGCGGTACTGCTGCGATTACATTAATGTGAGAGAAAAGTTCCTGCTGTTTTTATATGGCTAATATTCTAGTTAAACCATCAAAGATGTCTGGCCATTGTGCAGTTTTTAAGGGGTTAAAAGATCTTTAAAAGCCTTTACTTTGGGCTGTAGGATGTAGTTTGTCAATTTAACATTCTGGTGCTTTGAAAGAACTTTTACAGTAAACATGTCAAAGGCATTTCTGTCCTTGTAATTAAAACCAAGCCAAAGAAAATCCAAGCTTCAATTTCACAAACTTTTTTAGTAGTGCCCACCCTTCTTTGAGCCAAACAGCTATGGCCTTGCTAGGGTGAGGGCGTGTAAAATAAGTTTTTTATGATCCTGAATCTTTGTGCAGCTATTATACTATTGATCTAAGGAGTTTGTCAACTGGGCTATAAACAGTTGACAAGTTTGAACAGTTGACATACAACCAAATAGAGATCAAATGACCTCAGTCTACTGCAGTGACTCTAGTATACCAGTATCAGGTTTGCAGATTTTTAAGTTTTGTGATTGTTGTGAGGTTGTTTCTTGTACCACATCCTCAGCTCTGACCTCAAGATAAACTCAATCCCTCACAGAGAAATAGAGTTGACTTTTCTGTGTGTCTTTAGTAAAGGTCAATCGATCAAATAACAAGTGAAAAATGTGACACTATCTTTCCACATTCACATGTTTAAGGCTAATAATGTACCTCTATCTGGCTGTCATTACAGGTACACCTCCAGATTGATGAATAGTGTCTGACTATAAACTTCTATGCAGTTTAAATGGCCAACCAAGAAAAGAAATCACAGCCATAAACAATCATGCGGCACACATGTGTGTATCTTTGTTTATGGGACAATAGATAAAAAATGTAATCTTATTGCCTTCATAAAACAGTATTGCTGGTCACCAGCATACAGTATGTTGTGTTGTGGTTGTATGTGATGTTTATATGCTGGTGTTACAAAGTTACAGTAATTGTTACTATCCAATAAGATTAATAGATTAGTACTTTAAATTTACTTTTTTCAAACAAAACAGAGACTGACTGAGACAATTACTGCATTTCAGCATTGAAAGAGACAAACACTGTGCTGTAAATGAACTAATACATTACTAATAAAGCATTGATTCAGATACACTCATGTTATACAGTCATATATTATTTTGCTTTGAAGGGCTGAAATAAATCGTTTCATGCTGAAATTAAGAATTCATTAAGTCTTACAAGGTTCTGTAATAATATGACATTAATGTGACTAATATGCCTTATGGACACGTCTCCTTCCCTCAGAAATGAAATTAATTTCTCGGTTTCTCTTTTTAAAGTATTTTTGCCAGGGTTGTTTGCTTGGTGCAGCCTGCTATATAGTCACATCACTCTCATCCATTAACATCAATCTCAAGATCTTAAAGATATAAACCTGAGAATCCTCGTATTATTTTCTTCTCCTACTCTCCCTCCCTTCCTCCTCTCACCAAATCACAAACAAATGTGCTGACGCCAGGGTATCACATTTTTTTTATATGAGCCTCTCCCACAAGATCAAATTTTAAGGACATATTCGGCTTCTCTCTCGGGCGGTGAGAGCGCAAAGCTTCTGTTTAGCTCTCATGCCACTTTATCACAGCTGGAGATGGTGTTTGTTGGAAATTAAAGTCTTGAGATGAAGTACGGCAGCATTGAAAACAGGAAATGAATCTGCCGTAGAAGAACAGAGGTAGTCAGCATCTGCAAGAACTGCCACTGTATTGTTTTTAGGCAGGAATCATTGTTTATTAACAGTATTTATTATATCTGATATATGCGTATATAATTGCTTCTTTTTGTAATGTTAGTTATAAAATATCCTTTAGTTTGTATAATATAATTAACTTGTACTGCCAATATATCCATAAAAAGCATTGAAAAACCAAACTAAAAATTATAGAAAATCTATAGGCAACTCATATTGATTGCACTGAATAAAAGAGCTCAAGGGCACACTGTAATTGGAAAAAAAGATTTTTGCTCAGGTCAGAACAAGACTACTGCATCATGGTCCTGTATCTCAGTACCAATGACCGCTATGTAACATCATATGTTATGGAGACCCCATGCCATGTCCCTGGAAAAGCACAGGGGTCACTAAAGGTTTATTGTTCTTTTTGATTGTGTATTAATCAAACAGAGATGCCCCTTCCAAAAACAAAAACAATGGAGGCTTTCCTTTCATCATTACCTCCAACAAAATCTTGCAAATGCTGGAGTTTTTTGACCCATGTGTGCTTGATCTGGTCCATGATTGTGAATTTATGTGGATATATTCAGTCAAAATACAATCTAAGTCAACTTGACTAAATTATGAAAAGTATTTTATAAGGGTTTAAATAGCGTTTTTTAGGGTAAACTTTCGTCCTACCACTTTACACAGGGCAGGTTTTAAACAACCCACAGTCTTGTATCGCTACACCTGTTTATAAGCACTGCAATAGTTAAATTAATGGGTTTATCAAATCAATTAACTGAATCTGTTTGAAAAAAAATCATTGTTTATGGCTGATTTGACATCTTTACTTTGTTCACTTGGGATAGCGCAGCAAGCATTCCATCATCTTCCAATTTTGCCCTTCATTACACTTCATTGTCTTTTCCAGCATACTTAAGGCAGTTTCCTTCCTCAGCACAATCCCTTTTTTGTTCTACTGTTTGTTAGTGTGCAGCCGGGCAGTGAAAGACAGATGTTTCTTCTTTTTATGCAATGTAACAATATCTCAAAGCATTACTGGAAAGTGTCAGAGACATCACAGCATGTGAAACCTAAGAGGTGTGCTCAAGGGTAAAAATCCCACAATCCCTCACATTCCCTCTGCTGTCTCTCTCTAATTTTTTTTTTAATTAAGGACAAAAAGCCCTAAAATAAATGTCATGGATTCTTTAAACAGATTACTGGAATTAATTGGTAGAATTGATTGGTCGTGTTTTGGAAAAGGGGGAATAAGTGATGTTAAATAAAGAGCCAGTGATGCGCCACAAATCTAAACATTACATGTGAGTTTGTATCTATCGTAAAATAAATCAGCAAAGTAAATAGATGTGACATAAATGATAGCGAAGCCACATAGCAGATTTGATGTTATCTTCTGTTTAGTGTAAAAACAGTGTAAATGCAATTACAAAAACTACATTTTGTTATTGCCTTACAATGCTAGAGCCTCCAGCACAGGGTCTGTTCACAGAGACTGTGGCTGTGTCCTATACACCATTGATTTTAGCCCTGGATTTGTGTTTATTCAACAAAATGAGATCATATCTTTTTTTTTTTTAGCTTTTTAAGGCTTCTCTGGGCAACACATTGTATTTTCTACAACATCTTACGTGGCTCATGCATCGGATACCTGCCTCTGGTAACTATGGCAACAGCAATGTGGATAATGACTTTAGCATGCTACAAAGGACCTAATATTTTAGCCCGAGCATTAGCCTGCGTAAGCTCCTTCTCATTACATTACATCAGAATTCTCACGCTTAATGATAGCTCGGGTGCTCCTACAACACTAATCCACTTTCATGCCATCTCTCTATGGGTGTCGAGCACTGACAGCTTCTCCCATTTACACGTAAATCAAAACATCAATTAATCCTAGTAATTAACAGCCCCCACTGCAACAATACAGTCTCTCTGCATACCATCACAAATCCTCCAATAGCTAAAACCCAACAGACAAATGCATATAAAACCCCTCCCACAGCATGAGAGGTCATAGCTATTGGAGGATGCCATTTGCTTGCTTGACCATTGTGGTTTTTTGTATCCCTTGTCTCTACCTATCAGCTAGTGTACTGCAGTTTATACTCCCTGTGACTGATTGCTTGGCCTTTACGGGGCTGTTGCCATGACGACAGAAAGTTTCCACAAATCCTAATTCTGTTGTGGGGCTCAAACCTGTAAATGGATACAGTTTTCTGTCATCCTTAGTTTCCAAAGCTTTTTGTTTGTTTACCCCCTAGCCAAGGTCAACCAGGTAATAGACAATTCTTTACCCTTGCTTCTACCTAGAGTCAAGGCTCTCTTTTAACTTTCTGCTCCGAAACAAAAAAACTTGAGTGAGCTTGTCTTCTGACATCATCCGAATAACCTGTCTACAGAACAACATGACACTTTGTTCTCTTGTACATCAAATACATAGAAGCACTTCCTATTTGCATGTAAATAGATATTTATGCTTTGTGCCTGCATATACACAGCTTTCTGAAGATGCAGAAAAGGTATTGCACAAGACTTGCGCTATAATATAACATTGATGTCATTCATGGATGTCAGTTTTGATGGGTTAAGAAAGATTCAAAGAATCCTCTGTTCTGAAGTTTCAGCTTGAGACCGGTTTCAAGAGATGTCTTTCAACTTCTTGTCGCTGAGAACAGGCTGGTATTATAATTGTGTGTTTGTCTGTACTCCAACCAGCCTCATATTTTATGTCTCATATACTGAAATATATATTGAATCTTATAATGAATATATTTGCAGTTATTTCTATTTGTAAAGTTGCTTTTCACAAGATCATATTTTAAAATCACTGGTTAAGTGAACACAATGTGACTGCTAAGACAGAGCTCTCTGTGTATGTTAAATGCTTAAACTCTTGTCATTTAATGTGTATTGGCCCATAATATGGAAAGTGTCCTCATTTACAGCTACAAATCCCCTGATGTGACTGACTAGCAGAAGCTGATAAGCACATTATTGGCTGTGCAGTGATCTGTGACCTCTGAGCTCTTAGTCCACTGACATCATTAACTGTGCAGGAACATCTACTTTTCAAATAAAAGGGGGACAGTAACAAGATGGTGGACACATTTCATGAGGCTGATTTGTCGATAGAACACCAACCATATGGTACAGAGGTTGTTTCCTTGGTAACCAGGTGTCCAGAGCACAGATAAGATCAGCAGGACTGTAGTCGAGTGGTGTGTAAGAGCCACAGTAAAGTCCACACTAATGAAGCCATACAAAATGAAGACATTAAGCCATTAAGTGTGCTGCTTATGAAAGCAAAATGGATCGGAAAGGTAATTAGGAATGGGTAAATCAATACTTACACTAAGAGGGTCAAACCCAAAGTGTTTTAATGCTAATTTGAAATGAAATATTACTTATTTGTAATGAAAATGAATGTGTATAATATGCATTAAGGTGTGTATTTCAGCAAATAGTGGTCTGCTAATCTGAAAACAGGTTATAAATAGTAAAAGTTAAATGATTAGTTAATTGTTTACATGTTTGTTAATGTAAAACAAGACTGTCATACTAGCTTTTGATGTTAAATGGCTGTAATAATCTATAAATTATCTAATCTAATAAAGATAAATGATGTTTTGATATAAAGGTATTAGTATTAATATTGATTTTGGTCACCTGCTATATGAATAGATTCTCAATTCTAGGTTACTCATATGCAGACATATGCTAGATTTTTTTCATATTTAACCTAAACATTCAGATAGTCCTAAAACACTGGGAGGTTAACTACAGAAACTACTGTATGCCTCAAAACATTTGACTTGACATTCATTTGGGATTTGGTGGCCTTTCAGAGTGTGTCTGAGGGAAGACGATGTGGGTCCACAGCCTTCAGTCATCCATTACATTTGAGAAGGGCTGGAAATCCGGCTATGGGGCAGTAATAAGACTCTGAGCCGCTTAGAAAAAAAACAGAATCTCTTTCTGCTATTTGGGCTGTAAAATGTGCAGCCTGAGATTCACAACACATTGTAAACAGACAGTCACGCTCATAAATACTTATTTACGTTTACACAGACTGTAAAATATTAAATAGTGCCTGTATCATTTGTCAAAATTGTTACTGTACTTCACTATTTGATTCTGCTATTGCACTTTCATTTTATTGTATTTTTCATTAAACTTTTACACTAGTTTAACCATATTTTGACACGGATACCAATAAATGCTTCTTTCAAATCTACAATAACCATTACTGGCAACAGAAAATGGGCAGCTCCATTAGTTCAACCACCCACATCAATACTGAGCTCGCCGTGATGTTCTGTGCTCATAAAGGACATTTATAGATGATGTGTTAGTCAGTGTCTGTAGGACAGCTGGTTTGGGAAGGAGAAATAGCCATTTAAAGCTCTTGTGTGATTCTACTGAGCTTCTTTCTGGGCAAAGATTCCTTCTGTGCCTCCAGTGAAAGAAGTCAGTCCATTTATTATTTAATTAAACCTGGCTGAGGTCATGCTGGATCATTAGACAGAAGGTTGTTTCAAAGACCAAGTGAAGAAGAAGCTCCTAAGGGAAGCAAAAGGCCAAGGAGAGACCAGAGCTGTAACATAAGCAAATGAACCACAGGAGATTAATGTAATGGATTTTTTAAAGCAAACCTGGTAAGAAAGAATATAAGATTTATACAATAAAAGAATTTGTTTATGTATAAAACTGCATTGTGTTAACAGCGCAAAGGTCATTGATTTGATTTCCAGGAAACACAAGTACCGAGAATGTATAAAATAGATGAAAGCGTCTGCCAAATGCATTAATGTAAAGAACTGTGTGCTTTTGCTTACCAGGGGAATTTTGTATATTTTTGGTATCAGACCGGGAAAATAAACATTGGTCAGCAATTTCTGTCGACTAACTAAATCTGTTTTAAAATAAAAGGATTTTGACTAGACAGTCAAATTTCCATAAAGTCTGCTTTCCTTTCTTTCAAACTTGTTTATTTGTTGAAAGGTTACGGCCTTTACTTTCTCTGTCTGCATCTCAAAGTTCTCAGCGTAATTCCTGTGGCTCCTGTGAGACCAGCATCTCTTATTGTTCTGATGTAAATCTACTGTATGCATGTTCAGCGTTCTCTGGAGATCTATTAATACAGTCTGACAGTTCGCTGGTCTTTCTGCTGTATATTTGTGGCAGTTCAGTGGTAACAGAAAAACAACTCTATTGTATACAGAATGAAGTAATTGATGAAATACTGTTCTGTCTTACTTTTGACTGAAGGTTTTATGTTAGGTTTACACTTAACATTGCTAGAAAATAGTAAATTATTCTTATTTTGATAAATGCAATTTTTAGCGTAAAATACAGTATTAGTTTTTGTTGATGTAACAGTTACCTAAATGATACACACAAACATACCTTTATACAGTGGGCAGTCCTAATATTTTAAATTATATTTTTTATCAGTCTAATTGTAGCCTACTTTCTGGCACTTCTCCCAAACAGGCTTTGTAATATTTTCTAAGCCACTAAAAGAAATATATTTATTGGCATTGAGTTCCAGACATGTCATGTAAATTACCCTTGGTACATTTGGTACTCCTAAAAGGTTTAGACATAAACATAGCATCTTGGAATTAAATTGGAAGGAATTGATGGCTAACAAAGCAGGAAAAGGGGTGAAAAGATTTCTGTATTTTATGCAGTGTTCAGTCCAGTCCTCTCTTGACCGCCATCTGTATTTTATTTACAGTATGTGTCTGTTGTTGGATTACTGGTCTGGAGCACCTGTAAAGACTTCATTTTATGTCTGTAAATTAATGTCAAAAAATGACAACAGGCACTTTCAAAAAGCTTTTTCAATTAGTGTAACGTAGCCATCATATAGCCTTATGTATAAATATTGTGTATATGCATAAAATAGCTTTTAAAAAGTTTGCACCGCATATCAAATAAGTTATTTAATCAGTTACATTCATGTTACAATAAACACATAAATAAATAGTCACTGTGACTATGATGCTAACGACTTTAGATTATTATCAAAAAATTGTCTTTTAAATAACTTCAAAGGTCAAGTTGATATGATGCTTGTTTGTATTCTTTCGATTTTATATCTTAGAAATTTCAACTCGGATTCTCATTAATTTTTCAGTTGTTTGAGCCAGCAAAGTATCTGTTTACTCTTATATTTACGTTTATGATTAATTATTTAAGATGTGTTATATCCTATTCTGTTTATATCAGGCCTATAATTAATGTGTCTGCTTATTAGGCAGTCACTGCTGGTTTAAAGCATTAATTGTTCACAGTGTGCTTTTAGATTTCCAAATCTCCCAGTTTTCTCTTTTAACATCCTCAGATTTCCTTTTAATCATATCAGATCCAGAGCAGGTAAACAGACTGGTTGCTTAAAGCTCCTGAAAAATACATAATGTCCCAGATACTAGAGCTGCTATCAATAATCAATACTTCCTTATTTACGTACTATATACATGTCTTTACTGTACACTGCTTAGGAAATGTTGAATTAAAGACAAAGGGAAAAAACACTGGTGTGTCTTGTTTTCATGGGTCGTTGAGCATGTCCTCATCCTACATGTCAGAACACAAGCTGTGGTAAATATAAGTGCAGTATGTATTTCACTACATTACCAGCACCAGATGTTCTCCGGCTGTTTTAGTGCTGAGATAATGAGCGTGGTATTACCAAAATGGGCATTTGCTGTCCGCACACACTGTGAGTGGCTCACCAGCAGCAGACCGCCCACTTCAGTACAGAGCAGATTTTCAGGGGAGCAAACTCTATAGAGCAAAACGCCACACAGCTGGATCCATCTCATTGGGGTCCAGGCCAATCTTTCACACCCCTTTTGTCACTGAAGCCATTGGTCTTACATCAGGGTTGTGGTGTTGGGTATAATGGGGGACACCCGGGCCAGAGGTAAAAAATGTCACAAGTAGTGTATAATATGTTGTGCACAGGTTCAATAATGCTAGAAAATAATCTTCATTCAGAAAAGAGTGCATTGCAGATATCATTTTTTTAAACAGTTTTTGTCAAGTTTCCTTGAAGAATATTTAAACATCCCTAAAACAAGATACATTTACTTGAGAAGCAAAATTGAGATGGTAAGATAATAAGACTTGAGATGTTTTTGAAGAACATGTCTTAAGTTAATTTGTTTTGCCGCACTAGCAATTTGGTTGTTTTTCCATTTTAAGCAACATGAATCAAAACAAAATTTGGCATAGCTTATGCTAAAAACTATTTCACTTAAGACATTTTCTCTAAAAGCAAGTTTTAATATCCTGTATAATTTTGCTTTTAAATTCAATTTGTTTTGAGGTTATTTAGAATTTTTGTAAGTGGAAAACAAGACAAAACATACTGAATAAGTAATTTTTTTATGTTGTTTTCATGAGGTCAGTGCCCAGAAAGTTGCATAATATTCTTCTATTTGTTAATTATATCATCACAGATGTGCTTGTAGATAATTCGCTGACCCGACACATGTGACAGGCGCTGCACTGCTGAGTCAGGGCTTTCGTGTAAGTGTTTGTGGTTGTATATGACCAGATGGACATTTATGTTAGATGCTTGTCATGGTGAATGCCTCTATATGCCATCAGGTATAAAATCTATAAAATCCCATCAACAGGAGATTCTTTTCTGCCAAATATTCTCTCTCGCTTAAATCTATACACATTCTGGCACATTAGGTATTTTATAAGTTCCTGGCACTAGGTAGGTACCAAGAAATACTCACTTTTTTCTATCTCTATCTTTTCTTTGAGCCATAGGCATCTGTCAGTGTTGGAATGAGTGTGTTCTCCCCTCAGAGGCCTGTACTAACATGGCCAGATGGAGTCTGTGCTCGCTTGGCACCAGCTAACCCAGCAACCATGCAATATGCAGAGCATTTTATCCCTCTCCCTCTCTTGCTTTTATTCTGACACAAGCCTCACATTTTCTCTCACATACGTTTTTCCCATCCCTTCTCCATCTGAGATGTTGGTTTACTGCACCTCCAGTCAAACAGTTAAAAGGTTTGTGTGAACTTACGCGACCCCTGAGAAAACTGAAAAATCATGCCAGTTGTGTGTTCTGTCTGAGCCGGTACCCATGATGTAATGATAAACAACTTGATGTTGGTGAGCTGGACTTTATTGATTTTGGCTTAGCTGTGGAAGGTTTTTTGTGTACATGCCAAAGCATACGAAGCGGAGCTTTCCTAAACAGTTCATGGCATTTAGCTCACACCTTTATTCTACAATGATTTCTGTTGATCTTCATGCCAGAATGAATAACCGTGATGGTTTAAAGACGTTACTTGATATCTCTTACAATTACTGAGAAATCTTCATTTTAGTCTGTGCTGATCTCCTAGCCAGCAGACCTCCCAAGCCCGGCCAAGGTATTATTCAGTTGATTTAGTTGGATTAACACAAAATCTCTCAGCCTGACCATCTAAAACCCTTATAAAACAAGTAAACAGACCAGTCTCACCAGGGATTCTGATTAAGGCCTGGTTTAATGTGGTTTTCCAACATAGATAAACTATTTCCTTTCTTTTTTTTAGGACACAAGTTTCTTTCTTTTCTCTGTTTAGACCCTAAACAGCAAAGTACCTTAGATATTTATGAGTTGGGACTGTATGTATATTTGTGTATGTGTGTGTAATTGTGGTAATGTGGCACCATAGAGTCAGTCCTGAGGCAGACTACAGCAGCTGTGTAAGTCTCTTCTCCTGATGTTGTAATTATTTCCTGCTCTTCTCTGCTTTGCCCTGTCATCTTAATGAGAATCAGACTTTGAAAACCTTTTTTTTCCCACTGATTGTTGTTCAGTTAAAATCACGGTGTAAAATTATTTGCCTATTTAATTATTAGTATCTCAGATGTTTTACTATCTATTATTCTTTTAGCTATTGTTCTTTCTTTGTTTTTGACAATGCAAAGTTCATTAAATAATGTTATCTCATGATTTTTTGGTGTAAAAACTAAAAGAATTCTCTCACATGCCACATTGTAAGAACACAGAAGAATATATTTAAGCAACCCAAAATAACAAATATATACTTAATATGAATTATACTGTATACTCAAATGCTTTTAATATAAATTTCAACTGCTGCAGTTACTTAAGGAATTGTTTACAATTGTTTTACAATTCTTGCAGTACCTAAAATGCTGTAAGTTTCTTCTTGTGTGTATAAATACAGCTTGCTAACTTTTCTTTGAAAATGACCTGATGTTGGTCTGTGCGATGATAACTGAGGCATGTATTGATGGGATCATCACATAAAACTCATTGATCAAATCCATCAAAGAAGCAGACCAAGGTTACATTCAGGTCATGAATAAGAGTCATAAATGCCTCTCCACACAAAACTATGATTAGTAGCATTTGTTCCCAAAGCATCACTAGAGATCAGATTAAACAAAATCAAGATTGATGACCTACACTTGACAGTAACTCTGGATAGAAGTGGTATTTTGTAAGTACTACATAAAAAATACATTTTAAAATTCAAATCTGATAATGAATGTCAGTGGATAGCAATACTAAAAGAGGGCGATAAGAGGTCTGTTATAAAGGTGTTTGAATGCTGTGGAGTAGGGATGGTGATAAGCAGGGAATTTTAACGCATTGCTTATCAAGATTTCATTGGCGTTTTTATAGGGGATTATCAGCAGTCTCATCACACCGGCGGTGGCCTGCTGCTCCTGCATTCATTCAGAGCTCATGCTGTGGTCAGACTCTGTTACAAGCTGAACATAGTGCTTCTTTCAGCAGTCTGCCTTTCTCCCTGCAAGACTTACAAATTAAAACACATTGATGTGCAATAGGGGAGAGTAGTAGTGTGGTTCAGAGTCTATGACTAACTTAGTCTTTGATGGCTTGTTGCATAATTGCAAACTTATTCTTTTGTAACTTGAGTGGTTTGTTGCAGCATGGTATCTTTTTCAATTCTCATGGGTACCATTTTTAAGTTTTATGGCTATGATTCTTTTATTAGTTGCTTATAAAGTCATTTATAAGTTATGCAGTTAATTTACTAAAATTTGTTAAAAAAAAAAAAAAAAAAGTGACTTCCATTGCATTCAAAGTTTTTCCATTGATATGTGTTCCCCTGTTTAGCTTTCAAGATCTACAGTATGTAGAAAATAAGTCATCAAAAAGTTGATTCAAGAACAAAAATAGTAACAAAAATGACTAAGCAAGTAAGGGGAGAGAAGAAATAAATTTCCCTAAAGAAAAACTCAAGTGTGCTTTGTAAAAGTGTTTATTAAGTCAGTAGCGCTTAGGTTGTCTCAGAGAGAACCAGAAAGTTGTGACTGGATGATCTGACTGATCCAGACGGAATATTATTGTATGTAGAGTATGTAGATGCAATAACATAAAGACAAAAAAAAAAATAAGAGGATCATGAAATGATGACAGGAAGGAAATTAAGGGTTGGTGTAATGCAACAAAGTAGTGTCTCTTCATGTTTTGTTGTCAGTAGGGAACTTTGATCTTCTTTAAGCTGATCCCCTCCACATGTGTCACAACTTTGTCAATACCTGGTGCTTAGCTTTTTGTGTTTTCACTGTAACAGAGATTAAGCCGCTGCTGTGTAGATTTCTAGAAAAGCAAGATGAGTGTTTTCAACTCTCTGTTGGATTTTACTGTTGCATCTTTGATTTACATTGTGAAATAGTCTAGAAATCTAATTTTATTCGCCTCTCCTCACATCTGTTGGCAGCCGATGAAATTGCATGTTAAAAGTAAAAGAACACCTGTGACAAGCTTGAAGTTGATGGCGACATAAATACAAATGCACGAACAGCTTGTGTCAAGCCGGTAGTAGAGGCTTTTACCCTCCTTCAAGACGGAACGAGCAAATTAGTTTTCTATCCATCTCCTCTCGAGTTTCAAAACGAGGAGGGTCAGTCGAAGGTGAGCGCAGAGCATGAGACGAGTTGAGCTGTCTTTAATTTTCAGGTTTGCTAACAGCGGAGCGTGAATTATTTAAGACATTCCCTTTCATTTGAAAGGGCAGGAGAGGAGGTCAGACGGAGACGGGAGGAGTAAGAGGGGTCTCGCTGTCTGTGTGCATTCATGTATACAGATGAAGCTCGGCACACTCCAGTGGAGACAAAACAGTATTAATAGTTATTTAGAAAGACAGAGAGATGGTAGTTTTTGTCGCTGGCCTAATTAAGCCAATTGAGAGATTATGAGCACCTGTAAATAATACATCACACACTTAATTACTATTTGGTCAAAGAAGAGCTTGTTACTGTTTGATGTCAGGATGCTTTATCCTTAATATGGTCAAATTTCAATTGCACAAAACAAAAGATTTTGAAAGCCTCTTCTACACTGAGACACCAAGGCACCGATCCCACTGAACTTCCCAGCATCACTGATGAATTTATAGCACTTTTCTTTTATTGTCTTCTAACTTTTATCAATAAGAGCTAGTGCATACTGGGTCTGAAATCAAGTTCTTTTCCAAAGTCAAAGACAGCAACATGATATCAGACCCTTTCTTGGCAATGCTAATAAGTGCTATTCGATCAGCTCCCAAACAAGGTTATTGCTGAACCAATGTGGTGAAAAAGAAAAAGAAAGTAAAGCTGAATATTGCAGAGAGCGATAATCATTTTACAACGACACTGTAGAGTAACTATTGTATTAAAATAAATGCATTTCTTAATAAAAGAATATTATTGCCATTTACACTGAGGCTTGCCTTTCAATGTTCTAATAATCATAATCTGATAATGCATAATCAGATATCAAATAGGCCTATAAAAATTATACATTAATGAAAAACCTGCCATCTGTTTATGTATTGGTAAAATCTATTGATTTCCCAGTCATCCACTAACAGAAAAAGCAATGTCTGTCTGAGATGTTTTCAGGACTCTCGTCTGGGGCTCTTCTCTACATTTCCCAGCACACTAGCAGGTGGACCAGGGGTGTTATGCTGCAGAGAAAATGGCTCTTTGAGAGCACTTCACACTACCTGTAACCTCTCACAGTTCTCTTCACTCAATTCAGTAGAGCGAAGCAGGTGAACGCTAGCCCCTGTGCTAACAATAATGGATACTTCAGTTGTGCACTGCCAACTTTTGGATGATACTGTGTGGATCAGTGATAATGATAGTTTAAACAGAACAGGTTGCTGCAGTGTTTTGGTGCATCTTGGTCTTTATGCTTGAACGAATTTAGGGGCCCGGGAAATGGCTTGGCACTTTAAACACCTTTTCACACCGCCGAAAATCGATTCTCTCTGCCTCTTTCTCAGAGCGGTATGTAAAAAGTGCTGCAGATATGATCATGGACAAAATGGTTAGAGGTTACAGGAGTGAAATCCATAATTTCTCTTTTGTTTGAGGGCTGGGAAATTGGCTTTCTCAAAATGTCATTTGCTGAGTTTGAATCAATGTTTTCCAAGTGCAGTTATAACTTTGGTGTATAAGCTACAACCTGCTGTTTTGGTTTTTAAGTAAATTTAGTGTCAGTTTTATAATGTATCCTTTCCAATAGTGTTCAAGCTTGACCAAATGTTACAGTATCTATAGACCATTTCAAAAGATGTAAACAACACTGTTCCAGAAGCACTTCCTGTTTCAGTTTGTTAGTATTTCACATGTAATTAAATCTTAAAGATGTTCGTTAAACATTTTGAGTCCATTGTAAATGTTCTGTTGGTGGTACAAAATTTCTCACTTTTGTGTAATGTTAAAAAAACGAGACAGGAAGTGCTTCTGGACCAGTGCTGTTAACATCTTGTGAAATGGTCTATACATGTAACATAAGTTTATATATGTAAACAAAAGCCAAAACTTATTGCTTTCCATTAAAGGTTTTTATTGTGCATGCATGTTGATTCTGTACTGTTGTCTGTTATGCTTCCCGTTATAAAATGATGAACTTCGTTGTGAACCTTTAGTTGTGATAAACATGCTGAGGTCTGATCATTAGCAATGCATAGCTAAATGTGCATGTTATTCTTACATTGTGCTAGACTCTAACAGCTGGAGACTTGGTATTTATATTTATCTGTGCCTGTAAAGCTGCCTGTTAGTTAGAATGATCCACACCTCCTTTCAGCATCCCCCTCCTTCATTTGTTCCTGCTAATTAATGACTGTGGCACTAATTAAAAGCTGGGCAACACTCAATACTTTCTGAGTCCTTGAGAAATATGAACATTTACACTGGCAGTAATGAATATTCACTAGCTGCATATATGTATGGAAAGAATGTGAAGGTGTAAATTAAACAGCGTCTAGTGTTACATACCTGGACCACTCAAACACTGCAGTGCCATTCAAAAGAATGTCACTTTTGGTCAGGAAGTATTAAAATATTTTATGATAAAACACTTTGCCATGAGAGACAGTAAAGAGAGAGAGAAGAAAGGCTCTGTGTGAAGACAGATCGCTGTCGTATGCTGAGCAACAGGAGGCCACTGTGTTAAACGTATCATTTCTCCACATAAATCAAGCTTGTGAACAAAATGTCGGCACAGGGTGAGATGAAAGATGAGAAGCAGGCCAAATGTGGAGTCGTGCATGTCTCCTGGGCAAAGTTCCACACCTCCACGTCTTTTCATACACTCCCCACATTTTAATTGCCACTGTTTGCCAGTTGCCATATCCCATACTGTGCTCATAATAACTGTTCCTCATGATGTTGCCCTAGCACTTGATCCCTGATTCAATGGTCCTCCTCTAAATTTGTACTGGACTAGTTTCGTATCTCACAGATGTTTATCAGCTCCGTGCATGTGAATCATATATTGGGGGGAGATTAACTGACCAAAGATCTTTCTGGCCTGAGCTGTTGTACAGTATGTGCTATGACAAGAACTCATCTGAGGTGCTGATTTGATAACAGACTCTCAGACGTCTGTAGCTATTTGTGTGTAATTAGTATAATAAGTCTTTACATTGTAACAGACCCGCATGACAGTTTCATTCAATTAGGCTTAATATTATTTTCATATTTCCAGTGAGTGGTAATAATTATGAACTGTGTAAACAACGTCACTGTTGAATGTTGCCATTTATAGAATGAGTGTTTGTTTATTTTAGAATTTGGTTTTTGAATAGGAAATGCCTAAAATTATACAAATTTATTTAAAATTATTCAATTTCACTGTTTCTGTGTTTTTCGAAAAGACACTATAGCAGGTTGTCTCACCCTATGCTTGGCTCGGTTCTTCTCGTGATAGAAAAAATCTGAAGTCTGTTTGATGAATATTGCAACATTTTATTTGTTTTCAGTAACACAGAAAACAGCTCAACTTCAGAACTTATGCCTGGGGAAATGTAGTACAGGAAAATATCATATGGTCACTATTTATAACCAGGACCAGCAGATCTGTGTTTTCTACTATCAGTGAAAATGTAGTTTTCAGAGACGGCTTGCAGAGGAAAAAGCTCAGGGTTAAATGATTTAAACAACCATGATGCTTTGTTCTTTTCTAAAATTTTGATTAGCATTGATATCATTTGAATGTATATAAACTCTCAAACACATATCTGTATCGGAAGAGAAAATGTCTTTAAAAAATGTATGAAAGCATGTATTTGGGAGGAAATTATGAAATTAACAGAATTACAGTATGTTTGCAACCTGGTTACCCCTTAGCACCGGCCCGGGTAGTATTCTGAAATAGATGTAACACAACGTAATTAAATTAATATTTTTCAGATACTCCCCAAAAACCATTGCCTTAAAAGATTCTGCCGATTCTGTCCAGGTCTATTAATAGCTCTGGGAAAGCTGCTGAGCCAGCCATATTCCGTATATGTATGTGTGTATGTTTAATATATAACAGAGAAACAGTCCTGAGTTGATGTCAAGAATAGGCAGGTTGTCAAGAACAGTCAATATAAATAGAAAATGCAGCGTTAAAATGAGTGCTGATCCACTGTAAAAGCGATAAAATGTTCTGTATATCCAACAGAGGCTTATGACTTATGTTATCTATTGAGGCTCGTGTGCATGGCATATGCATATGCTCCATTTGTACTCACCATTTAGAGTCAGCGACATTATTCTTTATCACATTGCTCTCTTGACTCAACCAGCTGAAAGCAGGATTAGCTTCCAGTGTCTTTGAAAAGTCAAGAAGTGAGGGAGAAACGAGGATAAAGTGATGATAGGAGAGAGAGCGAGACAGGCAGAAAGACAGTTACAGAAAGAGCAAAAAGCCAGGCTGAGAGTGACGTGGCATACATATTTCATATATAAAAGACAAGCATTTCATTTCCATATGTAGTGATGATTGGAAGAGATTATTGGAGCAGACAGAGGCAGAAAACCTGCAAACACACTGCGGCCATGTTTACCAAATCAATCTGCAACAGATGCGTGACACTGCAAGTCTGAATTTTCCATCTGATTACCAGAAAGCATTTTCAGTCTCATTGGCTTATCCATGCGAGATTCATTGCTATGGGATTCACAGAGAGCACTGACATCTTAAGTGTGTTTTATGGGTGTGGGTGGTCTAATGGTTTAACTAGAAGGTTGCTGCTTCGATCTTTACATGAACTATCACCAGCGTGCCCTTGAAGAAGGCTCTTAACTAGGGTTGCAGGAACCAGTATAACTGTGAGGTTATTAATGTCTAAATAGAACATAATCTAAAATGTTGTAAAGGAAAAACATTGTAGCCGATCATGTAAACTGACATCTTTAGGACCCAGCAGAAGCTTCTCCAGTTGGTTACGGCAGTAATGTGGAAGGCACTAATTGTATGGTCTACTTACCTGCCTTTCAGCTTCAAATCACTTAGAACTACTAATTAATATTTAGATCGCTCTTTTCAGATGGTTACTACACTCCTGCTCCAACCATGGGTTGCTATAGGGAGATCGTCCCTGTAATAAGTGGACTGTACTGTACATCGTATTGTATAAAAGCATTTCTTGAATGACTTCTGCCTAATGCTTTTCTTTCTTCCAAATCAGGTGTAAAGAGGGCTTCCAGGGTATTCGCTGTGACCAGTTTCTGCCCAAGACTGACTCTATTCTGTCTGACCCAAGTGAGTAGTGTTGTTTTTCACTTCAGTATATCAGATCAACACATACACTTTCTACTCCTGTGTGTCTAACTCTCTTGACCCTTAGAAAATACCAGATGTAAATGTTTTATACAACAGTTTTGATATGAGGGTACAGGGTCACAGATGTGAGTAGAGAGAAAGAGTTTGTAACCCAAATGAAGGCTTAACCCTAATGATCCATAATGCATTATGCATTGATTTGCCAATAACAACAAGCTTTTGCAGTTCAGACATCGTTGTCATAGAAACCATGTCATTACCAAAGTGTCAAAACATTTTCATATTTCCTGACAGGAACAGATTTCTAGATTTCCCACCCACTCAACTAATGGTACATTCACATTCCCTTACCAAACCTGAACGTTTCTAAATGATGTGTACCATTTTTCTCAAATGAGGCGCAGACTTTATGTGTGTGTGATGGCGAGCGTACGTATGCGTTCGTGTGCGGACAGGTAGTGATTGGGTGTTGTGTGAGGTGAGTCATTTGATGAGTCACAAATGGATTGTGATTATAAGGGGTTCTGTTTGCTGACCTTCTCATATTGACCTATTAGCGCCAGTTTACATGAAGAATAACAGATTAACTGCTCAAGGATACGCTGTATTTACGTGGTAAGTGGTAGAAAATGACAGCACAAGCTGACAAAACACATATTTTTCTGCATTAATTTAAACACCACATATCCGTGTCAATAACAGGATAACATTCAACGTTTTATACTGTCAAGAAGTATTAGCACATGGAATGTTCAGAGACCAGTAAATCCAGCGTGGGATGTTGAAGTGCTGGTGTCCCTACCAGGCATCTTAACTTGTTTAACCTGAAAGATGTCCTTGTTTTGTCATCCAATTTTACCCGAAAGACTTCAGTTAAGTCTTTAAATCATTTCTCAGTATAATCCATCAGCTCTAGAGTAAATGTATGTTTCCCAGCTTATTTTGCATTAATGTGAATTTACACACTTTATTATGTACATACCGTTTTGCTGTCAGTTTGCATGTGTTTCTTTAACGTCACTTGAAGGTTAATGAGCGACACTGTAATCTTCTGAATGGCACCATGATGGAGTTTGGCACAGATTTACACTAGTCTGCCAAGTCTTACTTCTTATCTTTTTTGGCACAGAGACAAGGAGCCACCTATTGGGCGTTAGAAAAGCAGAATTAAGCACAGCAGAGTAACCAATTTCAGACGTGTCACAACAGCAAATTGTGAATAATGAGCTTACCACTCAATTCAGACAATAATAGCTCTGTTGAAGGAAAATTTACCCCTGTGACAAATGGCTATTGTGAAATAAAAGGGGCGCACATATTTTATGTGAGGCGACACATCATTTAATACGTGTGACCCTCAACATACAGTTCACGTACAGTAGGCTTTATAACGCTGTTAAAATCTTCACCCTATCATTTCCTGTAAGCTCAGCGCCTGGATGTCCTCAGATGTTTCTCTTGCCTGTACAGATTTACAAGCTTTCCATGAGCAAAGGAACAAAAGTAGACAGGCTTTCAGTGTTTAAAGTTTGAGATGCCAGTAATGGGTTCACTGACAGGACAGACACAGCCAAAGTCCCTGCTGAGCCGTCGCACTTAAAAGCAACATTCCCAGAGAAGATGGACACCCGGGGTCACTGTGTCCTTGACTTAAAGGGACACAGCTTTCATCACATACCTTTCTACCTCTGTTTTTTTACTTCCTGTCTGTCTTTATTCATTTTCTCACTCAACACAGATTTAATTTTTTTATGGAGCTATACTGTTAAATGTGAATACCAGCAGTTATTAGCCTAGGGAGCTATTTCTATCTGAAATGACCTTTAAAATTCCTTTCATCTGTGTAACTCAATATATTAGGGTTGCTTTAGTCATTTTAAATCATATTTAAATATAGAAGTAGGTGTAGGTTATGTGACAGGTGACAGGTGTATTTACGCTATTGTATGTCTCGCATTATTATACATATTCATCAAAGAATGTCTGACCCAGGTTCACCTAGAATGTATATACTGAATTAATATAATCAGTTTTTGCATTTCACAGAGATCAAGCAGCAGGAGTCAAAATTTGAAAGGCAAAACACATCAACTGCACTGACAAGAGTAAATTATAAAAGATTTGAATTAACCCTAAAATGCATGCCTGGGCCAGGATAGATATTTTTGCTTTTTTATTTAAAGTGTTTTTTCATCTGACACTCCAGGAATATTTAATTATCTGTGCATTCTAGGCTTTTATATACTGATTGAAACAGAGAAACCCTGTTTAAAATGAGCAACGCAATAATTCAACTTAATCTCAAGATGTTTATAATTAAAATCTCTAATTGAAATTGATCTGTTTCTCTAATTGAAACAGATAAATCTTTAATCTCCACCTCAAACCTTTCATCTTCTGATGTACAGTTCCACGTGCACACTAAAAAACATCATACACTGTATCTCCTGCATTATGCATCATGGAGTTTTTTTTAGTGATGTGAATGTGAGTTATCAAGATTAATAGAAAAATTACGAACAGGCAACGCAGCAACTTTGTTTACTCTTTTCAAGCATCTATGCATCTGTGCAATTACCACATATTTTAAATGAATAATATTCAAATAAGATTAATAGAGAGACATTTGGAAATAAAACTGTGGTAATTAATGCTAATATTAAAACGCATTCTGATGAATTGTCCTTTATTATCTCAGCAGAGATGCCTCTGTAGCTTTGATAAATACCTTTCACAAAATCTTGGCCTTTTGAAGCTTTATTAATCTTGAATAGCCTTTATTTTAGACATGCTAAGTGAAAGGGTTAGTAATAAATACTTTTATTATTTACTGTATCATTTTGACTTTCTCATAACAAAACGCCTTTTGCTTGTGATTCGAACAGGTGACAATACTGTAGCAGACATAATGGATTGCAGTCACTAGAGCCAATTTACTTTACTGCATGGGAAAGTATAACACAAGCATAAACGGAAATTTATATTGATTGCTGCAATTCATCTGCCGTGGCCCTGTGCAATTCTGCTTGTTCACACTTGTAAAATATTTATTCAGGTCTGAGGTAATGCTTTTGGATGGGTCATTTACAGTGAGATATAGATCTTGTCAGCCTGCCTCATAATGAAGAATATGCGAATTATATGCTGATTTCTAGTGCATATTGTCACAATGTTCTCTTGCATTGCGGTCTCCTTGGCAACCCACCATGTAGCGCGTGGGTTAATGGCTTTTTTTCTCCTTTACATGCAATGGCTTAAAATAAAATATGTATGGCAAAGCTTATTTTTGGCTTTGTACATATATATACAGCTGCTATCACATGGCTGCCTGTGCATTTAAGAAATCTATTTTCATGTGATAACTCAATTTAGCATCCATCTGGCATCAATTCAGGCATATGTCAGGAGTGCTCAATGCATCTGATTTACAGCAATCATGTACAACATGATTTATGCACTCAAAGTGTAATACACATCGTCACTTTGTGCCGCTTACATTTCTATTCGCTTTGATTGACAGAGACCTATTAGCTCTCAATTGCGTGCGTCGCTGAGGGAACCTGCTGCTTATTTGTGCAGTTATCTGTTTGTTATTGTTATTTTGAGAAACCTCCTTCTGATTTCAAAGCTTTGCAAGAGCAGTTCTCCTTTTCCAGTCCCCCCACATTGCCTGCTGATCAGAATATGTGTTCGTGAAAAGTGAATCAGGGGTTATTAGCTCTCTCTGTGATGATGGCTTTGGAAAAGGCAGCAGGTGAGGGGGTAAGTAATTGTCAGACTTGCTGATTAGAGTGGGCTCTCACAGCCTTTGGGCTCCTTGTATTTGAATGATTTGGACTACAAGAGCTTCTCATCATATTTTAGCTAGATGACAGTGTCATTGGCCTTTTGTAACTTTTCATTTAAAGAGCAAATCAAAGGATCGGTGTTATTCAAGACAGCGAGATCATATTCATGCGTGTTCTTCAAGCCTGATCTCATGGGTATTTGTATATTGTATCATTTGTCTGATGTGAATATGATTATGAATACGATTATTAGAAAATACAATAATGAAGCCCCACCCCTAAAGTTCCTGAAGCAAAAGCAGATTGACCATAAATGAATGAATGACATGGACGAGTTCGAGACATTATTGAACGAACTGCACTGACATGTGTTGGTTCTTCTAAGCAGCCGATTGTATTAGATTTAAGAAAGAATAAAGAAACAATTTACAGTTTAAGTGCTGTTTAATCATATCCAAAAGATATTCAGTGCATCTTAACTTTTCAATTACAACACACTTAATGACCGAGTTACAATAGTTTATTCTGGTTTATTTGTAACTAACAGTCTCATCACATCTGCTCATGCACCTTTCTCTGCACCTTTTCATATCTGTCTTCACTAGCAGTTCTTCTCTCCTCATTTCACAGTGCTGGCCGCTGTCAGCTTTCTGACCTCCTTAGTGTCTAAACATTATGAGGCTTTCCTTTAATAATTCACCATAAGCCTTTCCATCTCCTCAATGTCCTTTATTCTGTCAGTCAGACTCATCTCACTGTCTACACTCTTCTCACCTTTATTCACAAGCCATGAACACTCAGAGTTATTACCCACAATGCCCTGCAAGGAATACAGCATCATCCTTACAGTGACAAACAACGGGTGGATGAGTTAGTGCTCTCAGGTACAGGCTGTCTGGTAGTCCATAAAGACTTTTTTTAAGCCTGATTTCAGATAAATAGCAAAGGAAGGTAAAAAAGAAAACGACAGTAATTGGTAACCTTTCCTGCTGAGCCTGTTCACCAGCTGTCTTGACTAAGAGAAAAGAATTATAATTTGTAGCTCAAAATACTGGACAAACTCGGCTATTTTGCTTGTAATGGCAGCTGTTATGGCAACTGTATTTTTGTTATTGCTTTAACTGGTGGTATTACTGACCACACAGCGAGAATAAAGGTCATGGTAGTGATTCAGCTAGAGATGTTATGCCTGTATTGCTTTAATGGTAGTGGAGTGTTGAAAATGGATATCTTAATGGCTCGTTCTATCACATTTCAAGATGGTGAATGCATCTAAAACCCTCGCTGAAGCAATTCTCTCATAGATATAGCAGTATTTGTAACAAACCGTATTTGCTTCTAACTCTGTTTGCTCACATTGGAGTACAACTTACACGGACATCCTGTGTTTGTTTAATATACAGTAACTGTACTCAAAAGTCGAAGATCTATACAAGCAGCTGCTTTTCAAAGTTTAGATTTTTTTTATTTGCATTATATTTATGCATCTGGCAGACGCTTAGAGTCTAGAGTTACAGCAATTTTTAGTACAGTGTGTGTTCCCAGAAATGAAACTCATGACCTTTGTGCTGCTAACACAATGTTCTGAGCTACAGATACTTATGGTAAAAGTTTTTCAGTTTAGAGACATAGTCAGGGTTTGAGTTTGTTAATGGAGAAATCCACTGAATTTGTATGTCATTGGGGAATTTCAAATGCTAAGAAAACTTTTACCTTTATGTAGCTAAGTACAATTAAATCAATAAACTTTTTTACTTTTTAGCTGAATGCAATTTAACAGTGTCCATTCTCTCATTTAGGTATAATTTTTTCAGTATTTTTTACACCTCTAAAAGCAACAGCCCAGTTCTAACCAACATTATTTAATGTTTTTTAATATGCCAGGTAAGAGACATTAACACAGGATAGTCATGATTACCAATGCAATATGTACTTATAAGCTTTAAAAATGAACTAAAGGAATAAAAAGTCTAATTTGTCCTGAAAAATATTACAAGGCACAGTAATAAATAACCCCAAAATGCTTATGTACTGTATAGTGATGAAGTATAGTAAAATTGCTTTCTTTTCTTAAATTCACATGAATCTATTTAAAGATTACAGGTCACAAACCTTTTTCATTCACCTATGCGTTTAGTATAGATCTGGAATAACATGACTTATAAGGCACTGAGAGACCACACCATTTTGCACTCGTTCTCTTTTAAATGACTGCCATAATTCACGACTATAGAACCAATGGCTCTGTCTATTCTCATCCCATATAGTTGTCCAATTTGGACGTTGCTTTTTGCTTTATGTGTCATCCATTGGTATGTCATGAAACTGTCTCAAATTGTTGAAAAAAAAAAGATCCTTGAGACAGGTTTTAGCCTTAGGCAGCAAACCGATGAGTCACCCACAACCAGCTTGCCCACAATGATGTGTTTGTTAGTGAACCCTTAAATGTCTTACTTGGGCTGACTGTCCAGTGTATACAGGTATATTTGTAAGTTCCAAATGTAAATGATCAAATTAATCAGACATTGTTGTGTAAAGGATAGGTTTAATAGTAGGAATAGTCTGGTATTACACATTGTGTCTGGTATGAAATCAATGGAAGTGTATGAGATTTCATCACTAATATAGTGTATCAATGTGTGTGTGTAATGTGAGTGTTTGCTTACACAGCGTGAAAAGAGAAAGGCAGAAATATGTGCTATGTGTTATCGCACCCTGATGCCACTATTGAATAATGTACCTGTGACAGTGATCCATCATTTTTAGTGAGCTCCTGACAGAGAAATACAGGTCGTATCTGACACTGTTATAGCTAGTTCAAGATCTCCAACTTTAAAGTTAATAGAAACTACTGTCCATATAGCTTACAGATACAATCATGACAGTGCAAAGTAAAATTAACGCTGCAGGTGATTTTTGCTTCAGTGCATTTATTTGGAATTGGACACGGAAGTAGTTTACCAGTAATAGCATTCAGTACCCTATAAGGTTAAATATATTTCACTGGAATTCATGTGTATCTGGTGTAAAAAAAACCCTTCTTTGTCAGTTTTTACACATCTCAGTCTCTCTGTCTATCTGTCTATCTCTCACTGCTTCTCATTTTTGGAGCACAAGGTCTATGTATGAGATTTGGTGACATTCTCAGTCTAAGCAGGTTGACTGGTATGTGTGGGTGAACATTATGCCTGACCTTTCAGGAGCTTAGCTTAATCTGATTTGTAAAGCGGGGGAACACTTGCACTGTCCAGCTGGGACCGGTCAGACCAACATGACAATTTCTGATCTTGTTCACTACTAGTGATTGTGTGTTAGAGACAAGGGCAACAGTCAAAATCAGGTGTGTTGTAATATTAAAAACCACAGGGCAATGGAGATAAATCAGGTAATTGCAATGCAAGTTTAAACATAAAACTATATATAAAAATATATAAACACAAGAGTATTTATAATTTCACAGTGAAGTGTCTACAGGTGTGTGTCTCTAGCAGCTGTCAGGATGAGACATCCTGTTTTATTTGTTCATTGTTTATTAATTTAAACTGCATCTGTGTTTTAATTACCTTTTTTTATGTAACAAGCTAAAATCATTGTATGCACCAGAAGCCCCACATGCAAGACTACAGTTGTCATAACTACAAAGATGTGAAATAATGCAATAAAATACACTAGATGTGCTCTCGGTGGACATAATCAGTGCCGTTTCAAACCCTGACAAAAAAAGACTAGTATGTGTTTCAGACGCTTGTGTGATGGTGTCCTCAACCGGCTGTCCATCTAGCTTAAAGAGATAGTTATCCAAAAAAAGCCAGCATTAACCAGCCTGGATCAGCATGGAAATGTCGGTTCGTGAAAGTTAGTGTTTTTGTAAGTATATGCACAACTTTAATATGCATTCCAGGTATATAATGTTGGGGAAAAGTGTGCTAAAAATGTGTACATTGCAGCAGTCGGGAATAAAATCATGAGCAAATAAGATTATACTGGATTTCCAACATTTATGAGAAAGTTTTTACGGGATGTGGCGATATTTGATTTGGCTTAGCTTTTATTCATTCCCTTTTGAGACAGTGATAGCAGTTTATGATTATCCCCAAAATGGCAAATCTCATAAAAAAGATCATGTTGCTTGTTTTAGAGCAGAAGCCCAGCTGGACTCTGCAGACCACCTTGAAGATATCAATCACATTTTCCATTAATATACCACTGCGCAAAGAAGGAGAGGGTAGGACAGAGTGATCAGATAAAGACCAGGGGTGACCCGTGTGCGTCTGTCTTTATGTCGGGAGAGAGAGAAAAGCAAGAGTACTGTCTTTATAGCATGATGATTTATTTTATTACTTGGCATGTCTTTTACAAAACAGCTTCATAGAGAAATCCCTTATTTATCATGTAATCTGTGACCTTTGTACAGTAGATCTGTAGCCTCAAAGGGACTGTAAAACCCTGTGTCTTTCTCAAAGCTCATTTGAATACATTTAAATACTTGTTTTTTCATGGATGCAGCACTTTATGAAATAGCTCATGATATATATTTACATATTATAATAAAAAGAAAGAATCTCAAGCAAGGATTTTCATGTGGTGGTTGAGTATTACAATAAGATCCAAACTTACAACTTATAAATGTTTAGATCAAAACAGTCTGGTTGTTAGTAGCGAGTTCATGGATGAGGAATGGAATGACTCTGAGACTGATTCTATTGCCATGGCAATTGCCATTTCAATGCCACCCACTCACATGTGAGAGCTCTCGCACACATATGCATCCAAAACTCATCCAAGCGTTGACTCTGATGTTGTTGGTGTAAGTAAATGGGGTTCAGTTGGTCGTTCGTAGCCTAAGGCTGGTAGAGGCTGGAGAGTTTATGGTCTCTCTTGGGTTCATTTACATCTTTTTAGATCACTAGTGCAGAAATATATTTAGTTTTGTTATCAATTTTCCACAGTTACATTTCTCTCTCTTTCCTCTGTCATTGGGGTGAAGCAATAACATTGTGAACAGTTATTCAATATGGACTCGTTAAGTTGTACTGCTTAAAAATAAGATTACAGTAGATTCTTCTACAACTGTTGCATAGATCCAACTTAACCTCCAAGGAATAAGGATATGGATACAGTTATTTTGTATTTT
Source organism: Beaufortia kweichowensis (assembly GCA_019155185.1). Lineage (NCBI taxonomy): Eukaryota > Metazoa > Chordata > Actinopteri > Cypriniformes > Gastromyzontidae > Beaufortia > Beaufortia kweichowensis. The sequence continues at coordinate 11,585,353 of CM032801.1, read as the reverse complement.
TGTGACTTGTTATTTAGTATTGCTGTAATTTATAACGCATGGTCAGCTGTTCAATTCATTATTTAGATTCGAGAACATACAGTAGAGGCATGTGCAGAAGATATAACTACATTGATGTGTGCTGGCACAGTAAATGTCACACCATAAAAACAAGTCAGCAGTTGTCATTGGCTATAACTTTTGTTACTTTATCTAATGTTGTGTTATTAAATTGTCCAGATAGTTGTTCTGCAGTTCATCCACGAAGAACAGGATTAGTAGCCCATTCAGTTGCACTGTAAATGTCAAAATATATATTTAAAAACGTAATACAGATCCAAGCAGCCCTCTTCCTTCACCCATAACACGGAACAGCACATGTATTACAGGGCTTTCTAGTTGAAGCTCAGGGAGTTTGCTGCCATCTGGCTGAGGAAACCTTCTTTTCTTCAACATATCACCAGGGAATGACAGCCAAGAATAACTGAACACATCCAACAGAATTGCTGCTATCTACAGACATCAGAGCAAATATATATATAGGGATGTTCTCAGGGATATCTTCTTCTCTTTCCTGCTTTGTCATTTTCCCATTCACATTTATCAGCCTTTCGTTTTATTTAATCATTTCTTTGTATCTTTGCTTCTCTTTGTACTTTGGCTTTGGGAAGGTCTGTCAATGTGAGAGAAATGTCCGTCCAGAGTGTGTGTGTGTGTGTGTGTGTGTGTGTGATGGCAAATATCATTGCCAGTCATTAGCAGGTGTCTCTCAACAGCTTTTAATCAACACTACTGACAAGCTTTTTCTCTTTATTTAGAAAAGAATTTGGAAAATACAATTTGGAAAAGAAAGAAAATTGTTGTCTTTTCATTTACAGTGGCTCTGTTCCAAAACTTAATGAGCTGGCTATGTAAGGCAGCATTTTCAGACATTCTTGGTGTTTCAAAAAGTAGGCAGCACAATTTGTTCTGGTCTTGCCTACTAAAATGGTCACATTTCATATATACTTCACAGACAAATCATTTGATGTGTTTAGATCTTCTTAGATTTTCTAGTTCTTTTTTTATCTTGCACACAGAAACTTTTAATGAGCTAGTGAGCATTCGTGCTGACCAGGTGATGCTGAAGATAATGAAAACAACATCGGCCCACACAGATATTAAATTCTATTTCTGGAATTATTGTTTTATTAAAGGCACATGTGTGCAAGTATTGTAGATTTTCTCTTATTTTAGATTGATGACATGATGAAATGCAGTCTCAGAGTGGTCTGAGCAGCTGCAGCCTCACAAATAAATAAATCTTCCAGTTACAATCTGATGCCATAGGAGAACTCTTTCACATACCACCAAAACTTTTTCTTTTCCTTTAGGACTTTAGAAAACCATCTGTCTACTGGTACCAAAATATTGATTTGAGCAACCTTTAATATAGAATCAGTATATTTTTTGTCGAAAGAAATATAATGGCTTTGAATATTGCTGCAAACTATCTTAATATAAAAACATCCATAAAGGCCATCAGTGGAGGAGAAACTATTAAAACTCACAGAAAAGTTGAGGAGGATTATTTATTCATAGCCATATTCAACTTTAATCTTTTTAGATCTGAAAGTGACAGTATGTAAATTTGTCTATGACTGGCAAAACAGAATCCACAGGAAAAGTAAAATTCATCTTATTTCTGACAGTGCAGGTGTGTCTGTCTGTTGACAGACGAAAAATGAACATCAAAGAAGACGATTCACAATTCTGTGTGCGTGTTAGTGTGTGGCTGAGGAAGTTAGAAGGTCATGGTCACATCTGTGGTTCAAGAACTCTGAAAGACAACATCCAAGTCTTAATTTCTGATGAGATGTCTACTCCATTACAAAGCTAACATCTTCAAAATCTGTTCTCCTTCAGATAAAGCCATATTATCCTGATTGTGATTGGGAATCTCATGACCCTTAAACCAAACCCCTTATCTGCAGTAGCAGACCTAAGTAATGTAGGTCATGTTTGAAGGACTCATTAAATTGTGTTCTTGGATAGTTCTGTTCCTGACTGACCAAATGCTAATAAACACACCTGTGACCAAACATTTTAGGAACACAGGTTTAATACATACAGTATAATACTACATCACCTGTGGAGTAGTTACTTATGTCTACTTGACAAAACTTTTATTCAGATTATATTGTTCATTGTTGTTAAAAAAAACTATAATAGCTCTGTAACTAATAGCTTGTGCTCTGTTAGAGCTAAACAAACAAATAAACAACGTCCAGCTTGGTAGCCAAAAAATAGTGTGTTGAACCATCATAAAGCGGTATTAGACCGACAGTATTAGTCTTTATTCTTATGTAGTGTATCACTAAGCCTCAGGATTTACAATGTATCAACAACAACATTACAAGGCTATTGGGTGCAATTACATTTAGGGAAAGGGGTGCAGAATCACCCCACTTCTCCTTGATAGTGTGACAGATACTGCCAAGGTCCAGAAAGACTGTGTAAACTCCTCCATGGTAGAGTAGATAAATACCTGAGACAGTCTCATTCTGTAGATTAATGTTTTGTCTCAGTTTCATTGCTAGCCCTCATCCCAGGTCCACTTCAGGGGACTGTAAGTGATCAGAGTCACATCCCCTGTGAACCTGTGACCGAGGCAATTTAATGCCTGTGTTTTTCTCAAGAACGACAAGGGAAGCGTCAGTAGCCTTGTCCGTCTCGGAGTCGAACCTGATCTCATTTGAGATACTGAACGCTGCATAGAATCACCTACTGGGAGCTGTAATATATGAGCTCTTTATGGTAAAATGTGATTCTGTGCGTTTACTAAAGTGACTGAGCATTTTTGTTCTGTGTTGTCTGTAACAGAAGGTGTGCAATTAGGATGTTAGAGTCCTTGGTTGCTTTGAGGAACATTTATAATAAGAAAAAGTCCCTAAAGGCTCGTAGTTTTAAACAAGAAACTCTTGCCAGAAAGGTTTTATTTTAGGCTCTCTGTGTATGTATGTGTGTGTTTGAATAAGAGAAGCAAATGGGCTTGAATCCCCACAGTCTGCACCTGCCTAACATTCTGTCTTTCCTCACACTATGACATCAAGGTATAACCACCTTCATCCTCACCAGGCATACTGCTCTCTCTCTTTTCACAGATAGGTCAGAATTCTTGGCGGAGAGTCAGTGAGCTAAGCCTTACATTTGTTACAGATGGGAGAGCTTCCCAGCATGCGTCGTTCACAATGTTCTATGATAGTCGCACGCCTACGCAGTGTTTTTTATATATGTTTTGTTGTAGATACTGTTTTTGAAGAGATTCTAAAGAAAATTTAATGAGTTTGTTAGCATTTGCAAACACTGGCTCCCAAGGGTGCTAATCTAACCTCTGTGCCACTGTTCCAAATTTAACGCAGCAATCTTTGTGTTGTAGGTGGTGAGTTTTGAACCTTTACACATGAAGAGATCCTTATACAGCCTTTTATAACCTTCCAAACTTTGACAGTCAAATTTACCCCAATTTGATTGCATGCCAAGAAAAAGAGAGTTCTCATAAATAAAAAAAATGAAGCAAAATATTTGAGTCTGACTAAAGAAATTAAAAATGGCATCTATATTTGTCTTTGTGTAAAAGCATCGTTCTTATCCTACCGCTGTCAACACATTCACAGATCCTCGAGAGATATAATCTTTTGCACAGAGTTCATCCTGTTTACTCCACTGCATTAAAGAGAAGCAGAAATAAATCAAATGCCATGCACTCCTAAATCTGCCACCGAGCACATACCTGGAGCACAGCTGCCATTTCCTCAGCTCCAGGGAATTCTCAGATGGAATAAAGATGTATTTGAAGGGTCTGATTTACTGAAGACATTAAAATATGCAAACTCTCATAGCTTGGGGGAAAAGCAATGATATTAAATGATTGATCTTATCACAACTTAGTTTATCAAATAACATGCAAAAGTGGTCCATCAATTATTGTTTGATCTCAAATTTCTGTGAATATTAAAAGTTGTAAAATATGGGATTTGCAGAAATACTTTAGCAAATCATATTTGAGTTACATTTTTATGACCCCCATAAAAATACATGAAGCAAAATTAAAATGTAAAATACCTGACTCTTTACATTTTTAATTAGTTTAATAGCTATGTGATGTACATATCATAACAAATTAAATATATTATCATCCCATATCCTAAGTACATGGTAAATCAAGCTCTACAGTTGCAGTGTTGGTTTAACTGCTGATCTGCATCATGGTCCACAGCAAACAATTACTTGATGAATGTCATTAAATTTAAATGAAGGAAACGCAGACGAGTGACAGCAGCACCCAATCCATTTTATTTGATCTGTAAGTGATGGAGGAAAGACTCAAACATTATGTTTTCTCACATCTTTGTGGACACAAGGGACATTTCTGTGCTCTTACGTAAATAATAACCCACAATAAATGTTTGCTGTGAGTAATGAATTCAAACAATAAGCATTTTTAACATCTTTTTTTCTTCTTCCTTTTTCTTTTCTCTCCTCCTCCCTTCCTCCTGCCCTCTCCTATCTTCGCTGGAGCAGTGGATCACTTGGGCATTGAGTTCATGGGTAAGGAAAAGAACGCTTTTTCATATTGGCACAGCGATGAATCACGCTCGCAGAGTTTACACGAGCCGAGGCGGCCGTGTATCTGCTTTGTGCAGCTGTGTCTTTTCATTGCATGTGTTTGAATGTGAACATTGCTGTTATCTCTTTTGACTGTGCACTGTATGTGGACTAAAATGTTTTCCTTTCTTGACTTTTACACAACAAATAGCTTCTTCGTTTAGAGCCTAGAGTCTTCCAGAACTAGCAAACATTTACAGAGATGTAATAATTTAAGTTAAATTAATAAATTAAAAACTGCTTTATTTAGTTTTGACTGGTGTAAAAGTTGTTCTGCCTTCTATCTGTATGACTTTCTTTATAAAGCTTAAAAGCTTGCAAAAAATGTGGCCAAATACACTGTTTACCATTTGTAAAAAAAAAAAAAAACTGGTTTATACTGGTCATACTGGTTTGTAGCAACACAAAGTTGAGTTTTCCCTTTTTTGGATGAACTTTTCTTTCTACACTATAAATAAGTTTACTTCTATGGTCTATTAATTATTAAGTAACCACTCTGTGCACTTAGTGTGGTGTGTGGTCAGCGATTAGTAATGAAGAGCAAATTACAAATCAGTCGAGGAAATACTGTAGCAACATTGCACTTCCATCCCATTACTCATCTCTCTCTCCTCCAATCACCTGCCTGCATTCCACGGCAGAATTCTAATGCTTTTTGGTCTCCTTGGAAACGGCAATGGGATGTTGAAAGGACAGTGTCAGGAGACAGTGAGGGTGAATTCATATTGTTGGCACTGTTTCAGAGGTAACATTATTAGTGTCTGTGTGAGTAACACGGCTATTAGTGTGCATTTGACCTGAATTATGTAAGGTGGAGTTTATTTTTAGATAAAAATATATATATGTGCATGTACATATGTATTTCGGAAACACCTATTCAGAATTATTGATGTTTGTGTTAAAGTCTGTTAAATGCATCATTATGCAAAGAGCATTGTATTTGATGTGATTGTGTCATCATTTTGATTATAGGGCTTAGAAGATTCCCAGGGCTGTAGATCGATGGGCGGGTGTGGGTAACAGCCAGATGGATTTTGTTCATGTTGATTTCCAATTTCCATTGCAGAGGACTGCAGAACTCCTCTTCCAGAACATTCCTGATTAAGTAAAGCTGGTTTTCACCTGCTTTGATATTGTGATTTCGATTTTCCCGTTTCTTTCTGTTTTTCAAAACAAAATATTTATTTATGTAGGGGAAATATTTCAATGATCATACCCATGGTTAAACAAAAGATTAACATGATAGTTTTAACAAAGCTGGGACTCTTAGGCTTGTGCATTCTGATGGGGTTGCATCCATTGAGAAAAATTGATCTAGCTTCAGGGAAGTGCTTTTGTTACTTTGACTTAAATCTGAGATTTTTGAGGAGGAAACAGGATGGATAGGGCTGCAGTTTGTTTTCTAGAGGCATTGTTTAAATTTCCTGATTATTATATAACTGAAGGAAACCCCATTAAAAAGACTGTAGATGGTTTATTTTTTTAACTATGGTTTTAAGTCCCTATTTTAATATAAATCCATGTTTTGATACCAGCGGAGACAACAGTTTTAAACATATATGCATCAAGTCAATGAACTGTCCATGCCAAACATTCACATAACCACTTGTAATTTTAGTCCACAAAGTACATATAGTTAATCACACATCAGCATTTCTCTGAAGAAATGCCCCCAGATGAAGACATATGTATTATTCTGGTGGACAAAAGCATGGAAAAGACATTGTGATGTTTTATTCCTATATCATTGACCATAGGGCTCTAACCCACAGCAATCAAGTTTGTTAATCTGTCCTAGACACTCAAAGCCTTACAGAGAGGCATGATTAATTGCATTAATTTTAAAAATCTTTTCTGTTTTTCTTATAATTAATCACACAACATGAATGTGTTACTGTAATTTGACAGCACAAGTGGCCTGATAGAAAGCCACTTACTGTGCTCAATAGCTCACGTTTTTATGAGATTTGAACTATCACACTTCCTGAGCAACTTCTTCTGATTGTTAGTGGACTTCCATAACAGAAGTAATGGAAAAAGAGGAGTATGGAGCTGTTTTTGTTTTTCTCCATTGGCATATCAGAATAAGTCCCAACCCTTTCAATTTTTCTGCAATTCCACATTTTGGTGATGTTAGTCCATAGAGAGTCATGAGCCGCTAGTCACCAAGTCTGAGGGTGTATGGGCTATGTGTGCATTTGGGACAAACGTCAAGTCAACCTAAAATGAAAAATTGACCCTATTTTCTTTTTTAATGAATGTTTTTGGTCATATTGTACACAGTGCACATTATTGGGGTTAGGACCTCATTAGTCAGGCATAAACTGGGACACCATCTACCAATAGGCTTTCTGAACAACTTTCACATGTGGACGAGTACAAGCAATAGGACACAGACCACAGTACAAAAAAAGAAAATTAAGCGGCAATGTTCCATCTAAAATGTGCATCTGCAATTCTGCAGTTCAACTCAAACATATGTGTACAAAAGTTTAAGATTACATCAAAAAGTGTTTTACACACGACAAATAAAAGCTTGACATCTAATAATTGTGATCAGTATTAAATCTACACACTCCTGCCAGCTATAACTGCTTAAGAGATTGGACTGTTGGGTGGTAGACCTATTAAGGTTGCAAAAGTGAGTAAAAGTCGTTTTTGTATATCAGAAAATGACAAATGGGACACCCTACAGTCACATTGATGTCAAGTCCACATTAAATGTGTCATTGGGGATAAAATCATGAAGTGTTTTCATTCTGTCATTTAAATAAGGAAAATTGTGAATGCTGAGGCATGCATAGCTTGCTTTCTCACACAGCACGACTGCTTGTTTAAGCCTTCAGTGTTTTAACATTTGTTTTGTATGTAATGGCTTGATAGCTGCCACATGCACATTCAGAGCTCAAAATAAAACCTGAAGAAAGTGTCACTTCCTTCAAGTGAACTACATGAATTAAAGAAAGAGAAAGATTCCCGTGGCCTTTTCTCTAGGACCTCATAATAAGTTTGCATTCCCTTTAAGGGAGGATGAGAAAGAAGAAGAAAGAAAGAAAGTATTCCTTGAAAATGAAAAAAATTATTTGAGAATGTCCACACCCTTGGAAAGAAGTCAGGTTTATGACAACACAATGAACATACAACTGACATGATAATTCGTACTGTACTGTATATGTGATGTGACACGTTGTTTTGTAAATTTGACACACCTGGCAATGAACGTTTTTTTTAAATGTAAGGAATATTCCACATGTGTGTCACCACATACAGTACAGTAGAGCTCCAGAGCACAAAAACATCCTACATAAACTTTCCACATAATGTTTCACTGAGGACTGTTTTCTGAAGTAGATTTCTGTATGTGTATTGTGATTCTTATGATTTAATATAAACAATGTCAAATTTTAGGTCGACTCGCCAAAAGGCAGGTCAAGGACGCAGCTCAGGTCAAACACATAAAAATAGAATGATCTTGATATTTATTTTGTGGTCTTTTTTTGTACAGTTTTGGACATTTAAATCAATTTGCATACATTCTTTATAATTCACTTAGAATAATATGGTACCATATTATAGTATAAGAATAACATTTGTACCGAACAGGAAATGATAGAATTGAAAAGTCAACGCAGTCACTCATTTTTAAATAATTCATCACACTAACAAGACCTTTGTCATTTTATTAGATGAATAATAGAGGAGTTTAATTTTCAGTGTGTTTACACATATTCTCAAAAGTTTCTTCGTTTGATCTCTCATTTTAATTAAGTTTCTTGGAATGTTCTCACAGCTGTATAAAGTGATGTGTAGAGCATATTTAAAGTGAATGAAGAATGAAATATGTCATGTCCTGTAGTCTGGGTTACATTTTCTAGCTGTGGGTATATGCTTATTTAGAGCAGGTTTATTCACATAAAAATACCATACAATTCTTGATATATTACAAAGATGAATTACCTGTTGTTCCTAAATTATTATTACTATTGTCTTGATTAAATACTTCGTACTTACTTTTCAGTTTGACATGGTTGTATAGAACGTAAATGATAGACAGCACGTGAAACTCTTTTACATATGTAAAACCCTAGAGATAGTTATGAATCCTCTGAAAACTGAAGAGTTTGAGTTGCTGGAATGTTCAAGTAAATTTCACCGGCACTTAATGGCAATTTTAAAATCCATACAGGCTTAATAAAAGTTAAAGTGATTTGCACTCGCTGTATATCTGAATTTAATTATCATAATTAATCATAACACATACATTTTTTATTTATTATAAATACCATAAAATCCTTTTAATTCCATAAATTAACTTTCAGGATTCATAGATATTTATACAGTACATAAATAAAAGGTTTTTCTGCACATTTTTGAAGGTGTTTAAACATTGTTGTTTTACATATCAGCGTCTATTTGCACGTAGAAACTGTACAGTATGTGTGCCAAAACTATAACGTATGTACAAATATTGACTAACTCTAATGTACTCTGCTAAAACCAGAATATATGTGCAAATACTTGCAAATATTGAGGAGATTACAATGAACTCTAATGGCTCAAGGTTCAGAAGCAACTCCATATGAACCCAATAGATTAAGTATTTTTACACATTTACTTCCAAGCGTGCAATTTAAATTAATAGTCTGTATTTTTTCCACTGAGTATAAAAACGAACATAAAAACATTGTAATTTAGTCAGAAAACAGTTAAGAGCAAATAGTATATTTTTGTGTTCCCTGCACAGCATATATATAGTACAAAGTAAAACATTCAAATTTATGTGGAAGTAAAATATTTTTATGCTGTACAGAAGCTTGTCACACTCACAAAAAGAGAAAGACTGGTATTTTGAGAAGATTGATTATATCTGTGCAGATATACGGAATAATAGAATGAAAGAACAGATAAATTAACATAAACCATGTCGCATAAGCACCCCATCACGCTCTTCTCTGTGAGAGATGGTACCTGGAAGAGAAATGATATGTGAAATGATACCTGGAAGAGGATGAGGTAATGTGCTGGAGTGGGCACAGGATGAGATCTCTCTCTCTCTCTTCCTCTATAAATAATAAATGCAAGAGAGACACAATGATGGGTTAGATGGGTTTGCAGTTTTTGTGCTTTTTCGAGTTCGTGGACTATGTGAACCTATAGATAATCTTTTGTATTTACGGTGTAATATTTTGGGATGTCTGTTAAAATTCCTTCTGACCTTGTGAAGCTCACATCAGTGTTTTACTTCTAGTCACAGCATACAGCACATTCATTATCATTCTGATGTGAAGTTTGTGTCCCCCGCTTGTGAAGTCTGCTGTGTCCGAGTATAATCTGATTGATTGCCTATTAACACTTGTGAAGGCAAGCGTGATTTACTCTTTCATATGAGAAATGACAGCTGCTATTTTTCACTCTTAATAGTGTCCATTTAAGCCTTAACACTTGTCCTGAGCTATCCATCCCCAATAAGAAAAAAGCATCTATTACTCCCCTCGTTTCAGCGTTTCGGTTTCATTTCAGCCGTGCTTTTGAGATAACAGTTACTCGCTGCTGGAATAGTTTAGCACAGCACACTAGCATTTCGAAATTTAAGCACCCACTTGAGCAACCAGGCGTGTTTTATATTTCCAGTTATCTCCTTTGCCACTAGAAATATTTAGCCGTGTATTGCATTCATTGCCTCGGTAGACATATTTGAATATGCACTACGATCTCGGGTTTTGTTTAACAGAAAATGTTTTGCTCATATCTCCTGTGTGTTTTTTTGTTTGTTTCGTCCCAACAGAGAGCAAGGAGGTCTACAAAAGACAAGTGATGTCTATCACATGTATTGCCATGGGGATCAGCTTTCTTGGAACCCTTTGTATGGCTCTCTACTGTCGGAACAAGTAAGTGGACCTCAGAATTAATCAAAGCTTAAGCTTTCCCCCGGAGCGTATCATGTGAAAAGGGGGTACTATACAATCTCGAGCAAAGAGCTGCTGCTATATGGAAAGGCAGGAACATAATGACTGGAGGAGGGTAATTACTTTCTCATGAAAGCACATGCAGATCCACTGGCCACCTTTCCAAACGAATAAATTAAAACATGTAGCATGGTATGCTTTTTCAGTGTGTTGCAGCTTTGCTATGTAACTTTATTTATATGCTTATATTTAATTGAGATGGATATATTCACAATTATTACAGGCACAATATTTCAAGCGTATAGCTAGACACCTGATGTTGTCTGTATTTTTAGTGTATGTGAAAAATACGTTTGCCAAAACACTCAAAAAATCAAATAAAATATGATTACATTTCTGATTCAATATTCTGTGAAAAGTAATGTCAGAGTGAATAAGGATATATCCATAAGCTGGGTAAAGTTTAACAAGTCTTATGCAAAAAAAGGTGAGCAGAGTGACCAAACAACATCAATAAAACACATGATACAATAAGAGAGAAAACGGACAGCAGAAAAATCAAACAATGATCTAGTGACATGTTAGTGCACCAGAAATTATTTTATCCCCTAGGAAAATAACTCTGAGCTGTCTTGACTGTCAGAGCCCATTTTCAGAAGCGATAGGTGATGTGTGTGCATGCGAATGAGTCTGGTTGTGTGTGTTTACCTAAATATATATCCCACCACATTTCACATACTAATCACATTATGTTTCTCTATGCAGAAGGCGAAGAGAAAAGCTTCAGGCCCACTTGAAAGAAAGCCGCAGCCAGAAAAACTACAACCTCAATTCTTCCAGTCTCATCCTCAAGCCCGGCCTTAGGCCACAGTCAGGCCTGCAGCTGCAGAAGGTAAGCACCATTGGCTTCTTTTACACCTGCATTTAAATAACAATTATACATATTGGAGGATTTTCCTTTTTTAAAGCTGCAATTCATAACCATAAAGAATTTTTCAACTACATAAAGTATCCTGTCAAAATATGTTTTAAACTGAAATGGCAATGTAGAGGCTAAAGTTTCAAAATTGGAGCTTTAAATTAACATAACATAATTTATAATTACAACCATTTTTAATTTAAAAAATTATATTATAAGAACTGATAAAGTATTACTTATTAAAGTTTGGCTCCTTTACTAATAAACATGTATTTGAAGCCATTAAACACAAAAAGGGGTCTTGAGACACATGCTTTTACATTATCAGATCATTGATGAGGACACTTTACAAAAAAAAGCTCTCCATGGTGTGTAAATCTTTAAAGACAGCCACACTAATAATGTTAGTCAAGCTAGTCCATCATCAAGGGTTTGTGATTACTGCACACAGATCTCTGCTGTTTCGTTTCAGAGCCTTGTGTGTCGATGAAGAACACAGACAGTGCATTGCTTTTCTTGGATCCCTCTGTGGGATTTTGTTAATATTCCTCACTTTCTCAAACTCTTCAGCCAGCAGATCCATCACAGATAAGCCGATACAGGCTATTTACATGGCAAACACGGTGGTAATTTGAATGTCACTCAAACCCAGTGAGATGTTATCGCTACAGCAATCACACACTGTCAGGGGACATGCAAATGCCAGCCAAAGTAATCAAAAATAGTCCAGTGACAAGGATAGCCCAGCATCTGACTCATCCATATGGCTTTTGTCTGCTTTTGCATGATTTTTCTAACAATAATAAGAATAATAACTATGCAGCAATGAATTTACTATAGGGAGAACAATCTGACAAATGACATGTATCTATATTAGCAAAAAAAACACCAGTATCAATATCTATCAAATAAACTACAGTATTGATCTAACATATTATTTCGTCACATTTTAAACTTTAGGGCCCCTAGCAAGAGTCCATATATAAATTTCATGTTCATGTGAAGCGATCATTGAAAGTTCAGCCCACAGCCTATAAACAAACATTTAATAATACACAAGTAACATGCAGTCTGTCTGGTCTAGGTTGACATTTTAGACTTGCAAATTTAAATTATTTGTGTCTTGCATCGCCTCTGCATGCGCCACAAAGGTATTGATTTCTGTGTATGACACATTCAATTCAAAACCATTGGCGTGCAGCTAACACAAGGGTCAGCAAGAAGTTCAGACCTCTCTATTCATAAGCCTGTCACATATAATACATTTGCCTCAAAAACCCCATAGCTGCATTAAAAACAATTACCATACAGCTTGGGACACATCGTGCAAATCATTAAATGTGGTCTGGCATGTTATTCCAGCTAAATTAAAACTTCTATTGCACATTTTCCTCTTTGCAGTCTAACGGTCCTTCTGAGGAACTGCATCTGCAGTTGTTTACTATAAAGCCTTATTTAATTAAAGCAGGTGCATCAAAAACTTGTATTTGTACCTAGACATATGAGCTTATTATGTTTAGACATAAAAATAACAGTTATGATTGTCTTTCTTAACAAAAATGCTAGTAAAAAAATAAACTGTATATTTTTAATTGTTTAACTGTTTTAATTATTTAAAATGTTTAACTGTATTAATATACAGTTTAATATTTAAACTGTGTTTTTTTTATTAAAAAACAATTCAGCAGCCCAGGAGGTCTATTATGTGTATGGTCTTAGATTATGAGGTTTTACTGAAAATTATTGTGAAAAATATAATGCAATCTGCTAATCACCTGTTCATTACTGGCAAAAATGTGATTTAACAAGTGATAATTTTACGTTTTTTAATGTTTTTTCATACAGTCCCATACAATGCATATCAGAAAAACAGATATGTTGTGTGTACTATAGTTTGAAGAAGTTTTTGCACATTTCGCCTGAATTCGCCTGATTCTTGTTTGATAAATATAATAGCCAGTAGTCTATTCAGACCTGTTTGTTTAAAAGCGTTTGAGGGAAATGTAGGTGGCAATACTTTGAGTGAAAAGATCTTCAGAGATCAGACAGAGTGCTTTCAAAAGAAGACATTTTTATAGTCTAAACAGGTTCTTTTGAGTGCAGTTTTAAAGGGAAAAGAAAATTGAATGCTTCAGTAATGACTGGCCTCTGTCTTTTCTAAAAAAAAAAACGGTGCTACACATTGTACTGAATAAAGTGTTGACCTTAAATTCAGAAATTACCATTTCTATCATTAAAAGAATCAGACAGTGTCTTTCTTTAACCTGCTCCAGGAAATTATTTTTTAGACTTTAAATAGTGCTGTGAGTCATAACTCTAACTTTGTGAATCAAGAAGGGTATCATACTAAACCCAACAAGGCGTTGGGTTTCTAAATGTCCTCACATGACATCCGACATAGCTAATTTTTTATTTACTCTTTAAGGACATAAATGCCTGTTGGAATGACCATTTTTGCAAACCAGGCCACTGAGTTATGTATCCTGATCCTTATTTATTTTTTCATTATCTGGATTACTTCCTGAATTTAGATAAATCTGTTATTAGTCAGAATGTCCTACCACCACTTCCTCCTACAGCTTTATTTTGACTTCTCTTTCCTTCTTTTCTAAATCTTCTGTTCTATCTGCCTCCTACTTACCTGATTTTTGCAATAGCACATAAACTGCTATCACAATCAGTGTTGATGAAATAAGGAAGGGAAAAAACAATATGATAAACAAATGCTATACAACCTCTTCTGTACTGCCCATATTCTTCATAAACGAGTTCAACAGGGAGTTCTACTGGGACTTCTGCATGGATTTACATACAGAAGCTCCAAAAGTACTATATTATCCAATTAGAGTGACTCTAGTGCCCTTCTCTGATCCCCATCAGCCATCAGGTCTCTTCCCGCACTGTTTTTTTATTCTGCTCCACTCGACACTGTAGAGTGAAGGTGGGATAGTGGAAGAGATTAAGTATCTTTCTGACATTTAGATCATTGTGTGCATTCTGCCTGAGGCAGAAATTGGGTTTTATTAGGAAAGTCTTTCAAGGTGTGAAATTTAAATTGGATTCGTCTGCAGGTTCCATAGAAGTCTGTTGGATTATCTGAACACCAGTGGAACCCAGCCAGTGACTTTTTGTTAAGAGAAAAAGTACTGCAGAATCTCGCATGAGCTCTTCTTACTTACTTAATACATTAACCTACTGAGATTTAAAAAACTGTTCATTTGAATTTAGGTGACGGCTTAGAGCATCACTCACAGAAAATAGTATAATGTTTAACATTTTTCTCTGTGTGCTTTTGTTTTATGCAGTATTATAAAACCACAAGGTCTGCCACACCACATGGGGGCGAAGTTCGGGGGTCCAGTTTTTCTCAAAGCAGTGCTGCTTCTATCAATCCACAGGGCGCATCAACAGGAAAACATCACAGGTATTCTTGCGTGTATGCTAGTGCTAATATATGAGGAAAGAACTAGCCTCACAGCAAAAACAGCCAATTACGTTTACAGTACAGTATGCATGTATCAGATGATTTATTTAAAGCAACAGTGTATTCAAGCTACTGTATACATTTTTGCATGTTAGTATTTATGTTCCTTAAGAATCGAACCCATGACAGCTAGAAGAATGAGCTACAGCCTTTCTGATTTAAAGTATTACTTTTCCATCTGCAATTTTAACAGCATTACACTTTTGACAATGATTATTGTAATGATACACTATGAAGACCACATGCCTTTGATCAATCTGTCAAAAAGCAGTGATGAGAGAAATTAAATTACATCCACCCAATAACATTGGGTACAATACAGTACACCAATGAATATTATACATTTACTAAAAGAAAATAATTATAATAATTATAATTAGCAACACAAATATCACATGCATTACTGTAATTGCAAGGACATGTGACAGAGAAGCCGTATATGGAGATGAATTTTGTGTGATATGCCACAGTTATCAGTTCAATCTTTAATGCTTTACATTGCAAGGATTTCATGTTTGACTGGTATAAGAATATTTAATAATTAATAGATATGATTAATAGACTGTGTGAGGGCTTGTGTACATTATCCTGCTTATTACCTGGCTACTTGAAATACTGATTTATTAATGAATTATGATTTCATAAATAAATACATTCATAAATTCTCAGTTTACTGTTAAGACAGTGTAGAAGACAATGATAAACAGATCAGCAGTCATTACATATGAATATATGACAGCGTGCCAGAATCAGAATCAATTATTCCTATTACGTAACAACACAGTCGTCAAAAACTCTTTGGTAACTTTTCTGGTCCTCAGCTTGCTCAGCTGAGAGCTGTTAATGCATTATTTGGTCATCATGTTGATATTTACAACAATACATGTGTATAAGTAAATTCATGTAATGTTGGCTGACAGTAACAAATCATGGAACTAACAAAGAAAACCCCAACGCTAGAATGTTAACTGCTGCTGTGAGTCTGTTTCGAGCTTTGGTGAAGGGTGGGGTGGTCTTTGCTGGCAGAGACACAAATCCTTTCAGCCTTGTCTAATCCTCATACTTCAATCTAAACGTCAATCTTAAGTCCTGATTCCACTCTCTGTTTTGGTTTGTGGCTCAGTGCACTCATGCAATCATATTTTATTCTGTGATGACTTGTAATTTGTTTACAAACAGCTTCCTCAACCCCCCTCCACCCCCATTGCTCAAGTCTCCAATCTAACTGATTGCACTTGTCTCAACATAAGGAAGGATTTAAATATGCAGCGAATTATCGCTCCGTTGCCATCTCATCTAAAACACAGTCCGAATTCCTCTTCAGGCTATTTTTACCAATAGTCAAATGTCCTCCTAACTGCCAGTGGTCTGATAGGTCGATTAATCTCTTATGTTAATGTGTCCTCATTCGGTGGAAACGCACATGTAGCATTTCTCTGTAGTTTGTCAAGTGTCATCACATAAATACCTCATTGTTAACAGGATGACTCACTGATAATGCCCCATTATTTGATGACAGACAAGTCTTTTTTGGTAGACAATGCTTAGATATATTGCTGGCATAACTGCTTGACTAAATAGTTAAATCTTCCAGGGAGTTTTATGTACTTTGCCTTACATACAGATAGTTAATAATTAGCATGTAAAGTAATTTTGTACTTTTAGTAGCACTCATGTGCTTTTTAAACAGCATGTCCCATGTATTTACTACAGACTGATTTATAGCATATTTTTATTTTTTTATTTTATTTTTATAGGAGCGGTTCCTTCTCTCACAATCCATATCAAAAAAGTGGCTTTGCTCTTCGGTCTGCTCCTCGCAGAACACCGCCCATTACTAGAGGATGTCTCAATGCCATTGGTGGATCAAGAGATTCTGGTCCTGCCTACCAGCATCTACAGGAAGTAGACAGCTTAGAGAGGGAATCAGTGAGAAGGTTAGTTAGAAACATTATAGGCTGACCGCCTCATGAACTAAATGCTAATTATTTAATGCTTGCGCAATGTTCTGCCCCAGTGGAGTAAATATTATGGACTAAATGGATTACGTCTTTGCATTAATGCATTTCTGCACTCACAGAAAATTACATGCAAATAGGTGTTATTTTTAGTAACATTTGTGTCCAATTGACTCAGCTCTGGCAGGTGCCTCGATCACAACCCCTGTGTCTGGTTCATCTGATATGGCCCGATGTATAGTCTTTAGGCAATAACATCTTACACGTTCAAATCAGTTTTTTTCTTTCCAGCTTAAATATATAAAGCTTTATTTCTTTGTTTTCACCTTACGTAAGCTTTGTTATTGACTGGCATATGCTGTTGACCCCAGGCCTATGCAGGAGCCCTCATTTTTCGAGCGTTTACACAGGTTTTTAATTGGCAAACAGAGGATGACTAAATGTATTTACACAGGAGTCATGCTAGCAGGAAACAATACATCACATGCGGAAACGCTGATACTTGATTTGCATGCACAGCAGACTGAAAACAAGATTGTTTGACATTGACATGACGCTTTACACCCATTTATGTCCTGCCGTTTTCTAATTGGTTCAAAATGTAAATCTCAAATACTAACCTGCTGTACACAGTAAGAGTACACAGAAAATATTTCTGCATAGCACATTTAATAGAGCAATAAATCAGCCAACACCACTGTCTCTCTCTAGGGATACTATTTCACCCCAAAACAAACACTTGTGTATGACATCACCACTTGTGGGTGGGGCCTCACCTTATCGTTCCCCGGAGGCCTGTGAGATTTGCGGTACACCACCGGCAAAGTTGGCTTTGTTTATCTGTGGTAAAATAGAGTTATCCTGAGTCTGTCTTTAATGGGTTGTACATGTCATAAAGCCCATTTTATAATTGCTTGTGGTATGTTTATGCTTTTGTCTCTACGCTGAAGATGAGAGCAACAAGCGAGCTGGTCTGAGCTCTGTTATTGAAGTTCTGTATGCAGGCATGACTCACTGAGACAGTAGGACACTAGGGAGTGCTGACTTCTCCAGGAACAGAACAGCTAATAAAAACCGTACTGTCATAGCCAATTAAACAGCCTGTGATATATCAATGGAATGGGCTGTCCTGGATGAGCCCACGAACCACATGCTTATCCTGGGCCTGTTAGTGCTCGTTTGCTAGACAGGTAAGCTTTGTAGTGCAGAAAGACCCCCACCTTGCCTTAAAATCTCTACCCGAGCCTCAATGGGATCTCAGTACTGACCTATTTCCAGCCTTACAGACTGCATAAGAATATTCCTCTGCCGGAGAGAGATCCGTTACCATAGAGACAGGCTGGGATACGGGACAGGAAAGAGAAGGAGAGAGTGGGACGAGACAGGAGAGGAATGACAGGAAAACAGAGGGAGGGAGAGACTGAGATGGATCTGTTTTGCATATGACAGCAGAAATAAATGTTGGCTTTCTCATTTCTTCCGTTCCATAAAAAGCCTGCTGTTATCTGACTAAAATGGCTTACATGGAGAACAGATTTTTTTTGCACTTTGTTATTGTTCCTAGTATTTTTAGATAAAGGAACCTGTCAAAGTCATCTAGGTTGTTTGCTTTCCTCCAGCTGACTACTTAAAGCATATAGGCAAAATGTATAATTGCATATTCATAGCAGCTGTTGAAGTCACACTGTTGTGTAAACACATTCTAGGGGGCTTTTAAAATAAGCTTTCGCAAACTTTGTTTACACTGCACTAAAATCTGATTTGTTTTTCAATTTCAGTCAGGTCTGTCCACACTCAGTGTATTTACACACACAATTGCACACGTGTCTGTTTAAGTTTCGATATGAAGCTGGAGGAAAACATGCTGATTTCAAATCTCAAATAAATGCTGTTTGCTTGTGTTTCTTGCAGAAAACAGAAAATTGCCGTTATGTCAATCACAAAATCTTGTCGTGCTGAACTCAAAGCGTGTGACAGAACATAAGCAGCAGACGCATTATTGTATTTCACACATTCCTGCACATGCCATTTACAAAATCGCTCTCTTGTTTGATTGTTCGCCATTAACAGTAAGCTGCAGACACTACAGCACTTATAACATCAAGTAATGACGTGTCTCCATTGATGCAAAACCTGCTTAAAATCTAATTTGACCGTCTGGGATGCAATTTTAATCTAATTTCAAACCACGTATAGACATGCTTTCCTGTCGATTGTATGTATTTAGGTTGACCAACAACTAAATGTATCAGAAAAATTTTAGTCTGAGCAAACTCAGATGGTTCTCTCTCTGTTTACTGACATGGTCAAAGTGGGTTTCTAGACGCTGACCTCATCAGCTTCATTCTCTTACAGCGAGTGTTTGCATATTATAGTGTTTTCAGTAAGATGCTTTCAAAGAAGACCAGACCATTCATTATACAATACTTCTGCTGCCTTTCTCGCTCTTTTCCTTTCAGCCTGATCATTTTGGAAAAAAAACTGCAGGTATATGAAACCGTTATGTGATACAACGAGAACAGAAATGCAGCAAATAGGGTTATAAATCATCATTTGCACCGAGCGGCATGACACTATGACACTTTCTTTAGATATTAGGGAACCCACTACACCTTGAAAGTTATGTTGCCTCCCGATGTAACAAACAATCACTTAGCTTATGAGAAGGTGACCACACCGCAGCATCCACAGCATCAATTTAAACGTCAGGAAATGATCGCTGTCCTTTAACAGGGATTCAGAGAGCTAGTGTCTTTCTTACGATTATATAACAGAGATGAAATAAGGGTCACAGAGAGACATGCTCAGCAGGAGTTCATTAAAAACACATGCATTTCTGACCCTGTTCTCTGACACCAGCGGTCAAAAGAAGTCTTCCTGTTTTCTGCTTAAATGTTATATTTCTGTCAGACTCAGTGGGCGTATGAACCATCAGAAAAAAATGGGACCACATATCGGAAACCTCATCATCTCATGAATATTACTTAGGCAACGTAACATCAGCTCAGTCCTTATTATTAAAAGGTGCACAATAACATGAAATTAAATCTATCCTTCTTTAACTGTTGCTTTATGGTCCAATGTTTTGGTTATAGAATAGATGATCCTGCTGAAATACTCTACGTTTTCATCATATCTTTTGTTGTAGAGCAAATTTCCTCCCTTTGATTGAGGCTTAACTCTGACTCTGTTATTATCAGAAATAGCAGTGCATGGTTAAATATTGATGTGATGAAAAAGCTATTCTCTGTCAGGGATTATGAATTATTACACAAAGATAATGAGTCAAGGGAACAATACTGATTGCTCCTAAATTGAGAGATTAGTTTACCAAAGGTTTGGTTGGATGAAACTTCTGCTTTTATCCCGTTTAAAGCGTTCTGCATGCAAATCGTAAAAAAATTCACTTAAGAATGACTGCTGTGCACAGTAACAAGTTGCAAATCAGGAAACCAACTGAAACGAAATGATTATGAGTCAGAGAAGCCTTTGGGGTTTCAGATAAACTGAAGAAATAAATAGCTAATAACCTGAGATGCCTAAAGTGTACAGTAATTGTTTGATTCTGTTCATACTTAATAACCTCAACATTTCTGAAAAGATTTTATGTTTTGTTTTATGCCTTATTAGGAGTGCCGTGTAATGTAGCATATAATACACAATTCCCTTGTAATCAAAACTGTAGTTGTAATCAAAACATCAAATTAAAAAGTTTTGTGGCTTCTAGTTTGTGTCTATTATGTTTAAAGCCATACTGTATGCTAATGTAGTCCCATAACAAAAACTTACCAAAAACATTGATGACTGACAATCACATACTGAAAAATTTTTTCACAATGGTGTCACAACTTCATCACGTTAAATCAACGTCTACAACTATCAACAACAACTTAAAGTTAGTTCTACATGAAGTCTCTAAATAGAATAACATAAAAAGCAGAGTCATGAAAATCATGAAATGAGAAAACTTGTTTTAATCATTTGAGCCAACGTACATGGAAGGATCATGTTTATCCAACAAGTTTTTTTCAGTGTAGAAAGAGAATCTCTATTACTAATAAAATATGTGAGTTTACGGCTATGATATGAGTTTTTTAATATGTCAGTACGTCCCTTCCAAAATGTCAACACAGGACAGAAAACTGTGATTTTAAACTGACAAATTAAATCTTTTTAATGTGATGCCAGGCTGAAATTCATCTAAATATTTATAGTTATACTTTTAGATTCAACATCAAGTTCTCCATATTCCATTCTGTCAATCACACTGTTTTTTCTCTTTTTGCAGGAACATGTCAGGCCCAGCTAATGATCTAAATCAGGATTCCTTTTACAATATGCAAGCCTCACAGTCCTCTAAATCATGGAGCAGCCAATTAGACTTCAGACCTGCTATGAGGTCAGGCCCACCTAGCCAAAGTCCTGTTGCTCCCTACCGACCGTGCTCCATACCCATCATCCCCTCTGTCCACTCCTACCAGGACGAGGACTCCTGTATGCAAACAGCACCTGCTGACGGAAGCAGCTGCAGTTCAGCTCCCCCAGAACGCACAGCGGGCGGTCCCGCCGTCAATCAGCGGCCCACCGTAACGATTTCCAATAAAGCGGCTGGTCGACAAGAGGAAGTGGTCTCTCTGCTAGACGAGGCTCAGGAACAGCTTCGAGCACTAGCATACGCCCAGAGGAAACAGGAGGACAGTGTTGGCTCAGTCCCTCAGGGGGCTAAAGAGACTGTGTGCATCCTTTTAGCAAATGGGGGGAGCCAAGGGGGAGTGGCCTCTTTTGGTCCCACAGAGACTCAGTTAGTGAGCCCAAGAGACACACACAAAGATGCCACAAAGCATGGCCAATGAGAAGGTTTGGGATGGTACGATAGGACTAACCACAAACATCCCTTGTGTCTTGGGCAAGAAGCATCAGAGTGCTCTGCCAAATTGGGATGAATCACTGAATCTACCATTCAATTTCTGAGGACCCGCTGTGTGTTGAAGACTGACAGCCTTGGACGTATGAAAAGATAATTTATTTATATGCATTTATTTAAAGAGAAACTTAGAAAAAGAAACCAAATAGTCTGTCATCTCCATGGTGTTTTTAAATGTATAAAATATACATAAATATATATAAATGGATATAAATATATGAATTCAAACTGGTGACCAAGTATAAAAAAGGAATATGGGAATGAGAAACCTTCTTTTTTTAATGTATCAGCTCCTCCACGTTTGAGGACTTGGCGCTCAGTGGTTCAAAAAATACATTTTTAAAAACACAAACAAAAAGGAGTTGGTTTTCACTCACCGCATTTCCAGCCAAGCTAATCTCATCCAGCACATAATCTTGTGTTTTGCACCTGCAGCAGCTGTGTTTTCTATCACCAACCCAGTCACTCTCCTCTGCCCTGCCAAGGAACATGGCTCCATATGCCCTGAAAACAGAGCAAGCAGATCATGTATTACAATCAGACAAAACTTTAGACTCTAAACCATCAGTGCATCCAGGCATGAGGTAACTGACAGTCAAGCACTGCCTCCAACATGTCGATTGGAAGAAATGTGGAACGATCTGCTTTTTTCTGTTCTGTGCCTCAGTAATCTGGTATAATTCATTTCGGTTCTGATATGAGCAAAGATCAGCTGAGCGAACGGAGTGAACATTTCACATTGTGAAATGAACAAACAGAACACAGCCCCTCTGAATGGAGAGAGGCGAGTCCTGTGCAGGATCAGGGCAGGATCAACCAACACAAGGAGCTTCAGAGATGTTTCTTTCGTTTTATGGAATGAACCGCTGCTTTCTGAAGGGAGGGAGCAGTAACACTGAGTCTGTACGTTACCTGCGAATCGGGACATGCTATTTCTGTGAATTAACAACCAAATGTGGTAAGAAAGAAGAATTAACAAATGAATCTTTGGTGAAGCTGTTTGTTTGTTTCCGATGTTTGTTTGTTTGTTTTTTCTGACCCCTCACACAGCTGTGCATGTTGATGGTATTTTTGCAGTGTCAAGCCATGAAGACTTGGGTTTAATAAATCTGTCAAAATTTTATTCAGACAAGTAAAATGCCCATAATGATCTATGGACAAGCCATACAAAGAGAAAATGAGACAAAAAAATTTGAAATTGACAAATGTCTACTAATTAAGCCCAAATCCTGGTATATCACTATAAACACAAATGAATGGTCTGCCAAGTTTAATAGATCAGTTTAAAGAGAGAACGGTTTTAAATGTATCCTTCTTTCCGCATTACTTATTTTGTTTTAATATTCTGCTATTGCTGTTTCAAACATTTTAAGACTTCAACTAATGCTTTGGCATTATAGAAATCTATCTAAGTGCATCTTGCGTTTATCCTCTATTCAAGAAGTTGTGTCTACCACCAGTCATAACCTGAGGTCAGGTGAATGTAAAAATGCACGGGAAGAGAAGAGCTTTAGGGGTAAAATTAGATGAGTCTTGCTTGATCAAATTAGACATTTCAGGGAATTTGCAGCGAAATGAAAAGTTTTTTCATATGCAGCTAAAACGTTTAGAAAGTTGATTAGGTCATAATTGTTTATAAAAGTTCACAAAATAAGCAGTAATGCCATATTTCTAATCTAAACTGATCTATAAACTGCAGACAGATTTATATCCAGGAACTGGCAGCATATATATAAATTCTATCTGTTCGGCTTCTATCGTGTCCTTTTCAAATTGAAAACATTTTTGTTTGAGCTGGACCATATTTTGTACACTAGTGCTAAAGTCTATTGAAATATGTTTTTGCACAGTAATTACAATGTATGGTACTTTATGCTGTCATTTTGACCTTTTGCAGACTGTAAGGTATATGTGACAACTTGATGAAATAATTACTGAAGACAGTACATTGAAGGCACATCTTTTCAAGACTTGTCTCCGTCTGCACAATCTGAGACTGTGCAAGATGTTACAAGTACAACTGAATCTTCATGGTTCTGTATAACAGCCCCTTGACATAAACTGTAATGTGCAATTTCAAAATTGAGAAATGAAATTTCTGTTCTTTCTTGTATGTGAGAAATTGCATTATTGCCCTTTCAATTGAAATAGTTTTTTTTTTCATTTAAATCATTTTTTTATTTTTTCAATAAAGATGAATCTTCAGTGTTGAATAATGCTAGAATGAGTGTTTTAATTCAATAATGCTATATTAGCAAAATTTGATTTTATCAATTCTCCACATGCCACAAAGCCATTAACAATGCAAATCAGTCATACTGTCATACTTCATTTCAGTGGTTTTAATTTGTTCACACAGTTGGTGGCATTTTTATAAAGGCAAATCCAAAATTACATACTAATGGAACCCACAAAAAAGTTTAAACGTTCATCAGATAAACATAAGTTAAAGTTAAAGTAGGTAGGTCAGTTTGGGCTTTTTTGATAGGGTTAGGGTTAACCCTAACCCTAACCCTAAGGTATCAAATTTATATAATGGTAATGTTTTATGCTTATTTATATATTTGTGGTATATTATATATTAGCACAGTATATATTAGCTCTCCTAAAACCTGCATGTATTTGCTTCATTGTCCTGCTTAAAATGTATTGTAGTTCTATTTTGTTGACAGAAAGATGTTTCAGGCTTTTGGCTTTTCTTGTGGTTTCTACACATCTCTAACCCATGCCTCCCCATTAGCATGACTCCTGGCTATGATTCAGAAATGATAACATATTACCTAACCATAGTACCATGTGTGTCCTTCCTTACTTTCTCTCTCTCAAAAAATAGCTTCCCAAAATCCAAACCAGTCTCCCCTATTTCCTCTTTATCTTCCTTTCTTAGCACATTACAGATGAGCTCATAATTCAGAGATAACAGGGGAGACGGTAAGAGAATTAAAACAACTCTATTCGCCCCCTGTTGGTAAATAACAGGATATACATTCAACAGTAACGGACAAACATAAACAGCTTCTGATAAACAGCTGCTTATAAAATCGATGTTTGTAAGTTTAGACCTTAAACATAGACATAATAAGTTTAGCTCCTCTAGTTTTTCAAAGGATGCAAAACTTGCATTTCCCAGATGTCAATAAGTGTCCAAAGGTTCACCACAGCTGTGGGTAAACATGCATAAACATTTCAAAAAAAGAAACTAAAATGTGCTACTCCACAGAACATAATGAACAAATCATCTGTTCAACCCACTGGACGAGTTATCAGTTGCACAAATAAACAGACTAAGAGATGTCACCATAAGCAGTGTTTTAAATTAGGAACCTATCATCAATACTCTCCATATAAAACACTGTAGACTCAAGACTGATATTTTAAAAGAAGAGATGCACTCTGTTATCATCATGTCAACGGAAACAACAACAGTGCAAATCACGCAGTAAACAGCAAAAACAATGAGGTGGTAATTTGCATGCACCCTGAATTTCTTGCTAGGAAACTATACACTAGCATCCTGCACTGCGGAAATCAAAGACATATTTTTTCGTTGTCTTTCACATCATAGTTCAGGATGCAGTACCATCAGCCAGGTTTAACAAGTCATGACAAATTCGTCCTGTGGCTGATTACTCACATAGATTATTTACAGCACAGATGAATCTTCTGTGCTCAAAACTGAGTTACAATGAAAGCATGCAGATTGCATTTTGCCATGAAGGCATTAAACAGCCAAGTAAATGCTAATCAATAATGCTATCTAAGTTATTATAACCTCTATGTTCTACAATACTTGTTTCATTGCACTAGATTTTATTGTTTGTGAATTTGATTCATTCGTACTAGTTA
The DNA here is from genome assembly GCA_019155185.1 of Beaufortia kweichowensis. Lineage (NCBI taxonomy): Eukaryota > Metazoa > Chordata > Actinopteri > Cypriniformes > Gastromyzontidae > Beaufortia > Beaufortia kweichowensis. Next base: position 11,559,690 of record CM032801.1, on the reverse strand, counting down.
GCGCTTGTTTTGCACCGGAAGCAATTCTTCCTAGTTTCCAGTAGACCGTTCCAGTAGATGACTGTCTGAAATACATGCTTGCCATCTGTTCAAAATGGCTCATTTGTCATTTTTGTGACTTACTTTGCATAAGAGCATCTGCAAAATGGCTTGATTTTAAATGTAAATAATAGTGACCAGTCAAGTGCCTGTCTAGCTTTCATGACATGATTTTGGCCTATTAGCAATGGGGAGCTGTCCGAGGTCCTGACTGAATTTCTAAATTAGTTTCTTTATGCTTCTTCACAGTATCTCAACAATGAATGTACATACATACAACCTTAAAATCCAAAGTATACTTTAGACTTCAGAATGCAATGTCAAGCTCAACAAGAAGTTATAACTAAATGTCAAATGTACAAATAACATTGTTATTTATAAACAAAGTTATAAATAACAGTTCCTTCAGGTAGTCTATCAGAGTGATATAATTATTATAGTAGGACTAGCATCATGCCTAAATGTACCATGGAGTATATGTGCTGACTGCTGTGCCATGTTTTCCACATTTAATATTCCAAGAAATATTTTGTAAAAATATTAATATATCAACACATAAAAATATGCCCTGTGAATAAACGAATCCTTTGTTTTCTTGCTTTTTCTAAAAGCTTTACTAGTTATTTACTTACCATTATTGTTATTGGACAATTTAACAACTGCAGGTTGGCACACTATATTGGGATTGTCTTATTGCTCCTTTTAATTAAACATTTCTGTTTAAAGTCTGATAATTAAAATAGTTTAATTGAGCTTGAAAATTTGATTCTAAATCAGATTGCTGAACTCAACAATATAATGCTCCAATTTAATTGCTTATGACAATCAAGAGCTAAATTAAATGTGTTTATTGTGTATCTGTGGTTTCTCACTTATATTTCTATTGGACAGGCTATACAGCTTCTGGTTTTTGTGCTCCAGTTTCTGTTCAGAACAGTAACCGTGACAGAGTTTTACTGTCTATTAGGCAAGTTTATCACCATATATTGACAATATAATTGAAAAAATGAAGATGGATGTGGCTTCCGAGCTTGCAATTTTCTCTTTGTGTAACATTTTGTTTCACTACGGCTAAATGCATAAATTACCATGCAGTATCAGAGACTTGTACAATTTGAAAATCGGTTCTTATTGAAGTCTTGCAAGATCTGATATATTTTTGATTTAAGACAACAGTAATAACTTAAAAATTGCACAACAAACAAACACAACTGAGGCCATCATGATGACATGCTGGTTTGATACTTTTTTTTTAAAAGATTTTAACAGCTTGAACTATAACATGCTTTATTTTGAAACAGACTAAATGGATGCCTCAGTGAAAGCACAATACTGCAGTTCTCTGAACAAGCACATGAATAATACATTGCTATTTCAGATAAACTACTAGGTTCTAAGTAGGACAATTTTTGCTGCGTTTCTTAAACCTCAAAAACAAACAGACCTTTAAAGAATGATCTTCAGATTTTAAGGCTAAACATTGCGATTTATTGAAACACATAAAACAAAATATCTCATTTTGTTAAAAATATCTGGTTTTCTTGGTTGCTATTTTTATTTTTGCATAGATGCATTAGTAGTATACTGATATGATAAAACCATAGAACGACTAGGTGTGTTCAGACCTTTAACTGGCAGTATTGATTCTCATTAATAAGTGCACAGAGAACTGCATTTACACAGTTCATCGACATGTTCAACAAAAACACACAACCATACTTCAATCAGTGTAATTGTCTTTCCTCCAACACTTTTACTGCCCATCTGATCCCGTCTTAATGCCGGTGGGTGGTCTAAGGGCATAAATCATGTATGTATTTTCACATATGAATACAATAATATCAAATCACCACAGCGTCTGTGATGTAAATGAGCTTGTTGATTCACAAACTATCATATTTAAATACCAACATGGTTACATGTTCATAAATCCACTAATTCAAAATATAAGTGGCAATTCATGGTCAGTTGTGAGTACGTTTAAGCTTATGCGTGTTTTTCTTTGCATGTGTTGATGGACAGTGATAGTTGTATAAATATGGATATTGACTTAACTGTCTAAACAAACACATGGGAACCTCAGCAGGTAAACGAACACTTTCTACAGTCTAAACTTAAAATGGCCATGAGATTACATAAACTGTTTGGGAACAAAAACATGGTCTTCCAAATTACAAAATAGTTATTAGTCTACTGAATCTGTAAGTCCTCTTAAATCAGGCTCTTAGAACACAAAGATTGTTTTCTTTTCTTTATAAAACCATTCAGTACTCTCTAACAAGCAGTGTGTTACTCCTCCAGTACACATGTTATTGCACCAGTGCACTGCAAAATTGAAAAATAGAATCATACTGTTCTGACTCTCCATTTCCACAACTGCCCACCCACACTTTATGATTTACAGGGTTTATGCCGCAATCTGTAAGAGATCATCTCACCCTGTAAGTCCACATCCACACTTAAGATGTGGACATCCTATAAAGACAACAGAAACCCTCTACAGTATATTAAATAGATAGTCAGGTATGAGGTACATTAATGTTATTTTAGAAATATTTATTATAAAAATACTCATCCAATAATTGGGACACTTTTATATACTCATTTCCAAATTGATAGTATTGGATAAATATGCTCCACTTGATAATGGCACAATAGTAACAACACATGAACACAAAATAAGTAGAAAATATGTCCTTTAAGATATATTAAATATTAAATAGATAGTCAGGTATGAGGTACATTAATGTTATTTTAGAAATATTTATTATATAAAAACAAGGCTCAAACAGTAATGATTTTTGTAGCGTATTACTTGCTGCCATCCAGAAGTTCAAACTCGATCATACCAGACACTAGATCACACAAATTCATAAGGCTTTTAACCTAAAAACTGTCACTTCACATATTGAGCATACTTATGAAATTCCCAAGCCGAACTACAATTCTTTAAATTTTAGATTTTTTATTTAGTTTTTTATATAAGTGTATATAACATCAACATTAAAATGATTTGTGAATATATAAATAACATCAACATTAAAATGATGTATTATTTTTTAGTTCATGTTTATTGTTATTATAATTATAACATCAATATATAGTTTGTCATGATTAGATTAGAATTCAACTATGAAATTCATGAAATAACCACAAGTAACCATAAAATGGTGAAATAACTTACAGTAAGTGTGAACCTGAAACGTTGACAGATAACAGGTTAAATATTTTATAGAAAAGCACACATAATATGTCTCTACTACCTGACAGATATGACTGAAACAGGTGTTCCAAGATATCACCCCTAGACTCTCTAGAGAATGTGACTGCAGGACACTATTGTAAAGCAAGTCTAGAGAATTTCACTCTTTGTCTGTCAATCATTTTGAGCATTTAGATTTGCTCATATGCCTTATCTTGTAAGCTGAATCTGATGGAAGTAACCCAAATTGCAAATATCACTTAAACATAAATGTCTCTACCCTTGGCCATCGACCACCGCAATACAAAATAATATGCACTGAGGTCTCATACCAGGGATGCTGTAAATTCAGAGATGGTGGTGATGGTATAGCATTTATAATAGCTTGTATTCCAATAAGATATTTCTGGGTTGTTTGTAAGACTGAAAGTAGCCAATAATTCTTAAAGAATCAATTGTCTTTTAAATAGTTTGGGTGATGGACTGACTCATTCATCTGTTAGCATTGCAAACAAGTCACAAATACCAGGGCAGAATACATGCAGAGCATTTATAATAATTATAAATGCTTGTAAAATATACTGTGCAAAATGGATTAAAGATTTACTATTGAGTGTGAATATTGTATATTCCTAAAAGGATATACTTCTCTTTCACACACAAACACGTTTTCCATTTGTGATTTCTACTTCCAGCCAATGGCATTTCTTATTAACTCCCCACATGCCCAGGGGACTTAAAAAACAAGAATTAAGAAAAGATAAAGGCATTTTTAGCAGGACTGCTTTATGATTAATTCAGATCAACTCCACAGCTCCAGATTGCTGTCTGCTTGTTTAGCACTGAATAATGAGGCCTGTGGTCAAACACTCGCTTTCATTTCAGTAAATCTAGAATCCGGATAATGATTCATTCCTCACTGTTTGCTGTGACTTGTGATTGTGCGTCTGGATACAGATTGATACGTGATACAGATTTTTGACTCAAGATCCAGCTTTAGCTGTCTTTTGGAACCTGGTAAACTGGATTTAAACTGATCGAACAGTCATCATGTTCCAAAAAACAGCTATATTTTTGCTGTAGATGACCCAGTTTGGAATATTTTTTAAATATATTTAAACGTACATTAATAATAATTATTGTCTCTAAAGACAATTCATTAAAATACATTATCTGTGGAAAGTAGAAAGTAAATAACTGCTATATGATGTTTTAAAAGAATATAAACTAGTCACAATGTGTATGCGTGAAATTCTCCGCCTCCAGATCAGTTACAACTGATTCTGACAAATGATAGTCATTTTCTAAGCGTCTTTCAACCATTAAAATGGTGATTATTTTCACAGTGTGGTCACCACAGTTATGATCAAAGGGCCTTGATAATACAGGTATAATATTACTGCCATCAAACGTCAATGAATGTAAAACAATTCAATGACACTAGTCAATATATGTGCTGTAAACAGTTCAGTCTGTTCACACTGTAACATGTTTTACATCATTGTTAAAAGTAACAAATATAGTATGGAGTATTAGTCTCTTCATTGCCCTCATCAACACTCATTTCAACTCATTTCCTTGTTCCCCCGGCCTAAAGTCTGTGACCCAGACACTGATCAAAGTTCACCATCATGAAGAGACAGAGCAATTGTCTTAAAATGCACTGTGAGGAGTCAAGGAACAAGGATGGACGAAGCACAGTAGTATCTGTAAAAGACTGATTAACAACCACAGCAAGGGTTATCAAACATTGTGCTCAATGCACAAAATGTTTTTGCAGCTTGTTTGTCCAGCTGTACGCACTAAAATAATGTGTTTGTTTTACACTTCTGTACTGTTCCTGTGAATCATGCCATTTGTTGTGACTGTGAGCTTGTCATATTTAAATTTAATCAAAATGGAATAAAATATGAGTGAATTTGAATCACAGAGAATACAAAACAGAATCACAAATTATAAGAAGGAAAAACAAACAAATTTCTTGCTTGCTTCATTATTGTGTGCAAGTTCTGAACTAATTAAATGTCCTTTCTGTATGTTTTATTCAGTTTCAGCTAGCATGGTGACCATATACAGTATATTTTGATCTCCAAACACCCTGAAGCTGTAGCAGGCAATAAGATGAAATGTTACAGAGTTGATAACCTTATTAATCATCTGAACTGGGCTTAAACAAAATCATCAGGTATTTTCATCTCACAAAAACTGGCAAAGGCTGGTTAGGAAACAAACACAATAAATAGATGATTATCAAAAAAAAAACATTTTTTTTAAACTTCCGATTTTTTTATTTGAACTGTTAAAATTGTGAGCATCACCGTTTCATTTGCTCTCTTCCCTTTCAAGTCTTTCCTTATTCCTTAGCTGAATGTTTCCCTGCCATAACTTACGAACAGACCTTTCTCTCCAGAGAACATCTTTTATTTAAAAACATCCTCTTCACCTCATTCCCCATGGAAGTGGATCTGCAACCTCTTCTCCTTGTGCTGTGTGATGTGAGTTGTCACCATAGTGACAAAACAGTAAAACTCTTCCCAGCCCTGCCTAGTCTCATTACATATAAATCCACTAGGTGGACAGATGGCATAAAGAAAATGTGGGTGTCATGATATCTGTATGTGTGTGCTTTGTTTTTCTGCAAGGTGGATGCCTTAATTCTGTTCCACTGTTCCATATACTATATTTTTTATATATGTTCAGAGATGAGCAACGTTAGTTTGGAAAAAAAAAGACACACACGACACACACGACGACACACACGACACACACACACGACACACACGACACACACAAAAAGTCATCTGATTACATATCTACTGCATTACTCTCAACTCTTCCATCAGCAGTACATCATTGTAGGATTGGCAATCACTGTTGATTAGGTCAGGATTCAAATCTACAGAAAAGCACACATGATGGTTGTGTTATTTATATATTGCAGCAAAATTACATCAACATTGCAGACAGGTTGGTGGAGATTTAAGATCACTGCAAGTAAAAGAGAGTAAAATCATGAAGGCCGCCACATTTTACATCTCATTAGGCTTCCTGTAGCAGACACAGCCTGGGGGGATCTGAACCTGCCATATTTTATGCGTGGTAAACATCCGGTATGCTTTACCAGAGACACACCACTACAGAGGTAAAAAGTGAAAAAACACCCTATTTTCCTATAGATTCAGACTGCAAAACACATTTGCTCCCACGAGGACAGCTTTTTCACTTGCTGTTTAAAAGTTTTGAAAGTAAATCAAATCAGGTACAATCACAACATCAAGACATTTAGAGGATAATTTCGTGAGTGCTGACTTTAGTATTAAGGATTGATGCAATGCTTACATTGCAATGGCCCATTTTCAGAAGACTTCAAAAAATTTCAATGTGAATTACCAATATGGACTAAATCACTAACAAATTAATGCCCCATGCAAATAAATACCTAAATCAGATGTTTTTAGATGTCCTTTAATGTCCCTGTGTTCTCTCCCTTAACAGTGGCCCAGCACCCCCATGACTTGTTTCCTGCCCTCCCCTTGCTTTTTATCAGAGCTGAGGGTGTAAGGTACACACAACTCCTGTTAAACCATATGGAGTGGTAAGTGGTTGACGTAATGGGGTGTGACAGACCATGGGCTTTGGTCTGAACCCAGGTCACCACATAGGTGTGAAGACATCTGTGAATTATACATAGACACTCTAGTTGGCGCAGTTGTTTTCCATCAGCTGCAGTTCCAACATGAGAAAAAGTTGGACTTTTACATGGAGATACGGATGTTGACACTAGGACTGCTTTGCCTGACTGTTTAAAACGAGTGCCATTTTATTTTAGTATTTTTAACTAATCAGCAAAAGGGTAGAATCAATGAGGAAAACTCAAAAAGTCAAAGAGTTCAATTGTCAAAGTCACTTTCAAAATGAAATGACACTCTATTTTCAATGATTTTTAAGAATTATTCTGTTTGTTGCCAACGGGGATATCACAAGATTGCTGCTGCAAATTAAGAGTTTTGACACCAGCGCACGTGTTACTGCTGTGACGTAAATCACTCCCACTACTGTATATTTCATTTAATTTTAGTTTTGTTGCATCGCAACAGGTGTAATAGGTGCATTGATTAATTGTTTGCAGTGGTTTACAAATAGCCTGTATCATGTTGGGATACAACACCAAAAACTTATTTAACCAAAAAATGCAATACTGCTCTTTGTGCCATATTTATAATGGCATCACAATAAAAAAAAAATTCAAAATCATTTTAATTAAATATAACATACATGTGATATGGAGAACTTACTATAACACGCGTCAGAGTGGGCTCGTTCTTCCACAAAATAAGCCCTGACTACTAAGTCATCAGATATAAAATATTAAATTATTCTAATATTAAATATTCTGCAAGTCAGAAATTAAAAGTAAGAATTTGTTTATTTAAATATGTATGAAAGAACTCACCAAATAATTTATTGACAAAGCCTCTGTCAGTCTCAGTATTTGTGAGAAATGAGGGCACTTATACAAGAAGCTATTAAAAATCCTTTTTAAAGAATTCTTTAGAAAGACATTCATCTTCAAAAGAGCAATCTTTTTGCAGAAAACACTCATATATTCTCCCTTCTGCAAATATCCTATTCATTTTTTACAGGCTCTACCCAGTGATCCACAGAGAGTTCACTGCACAGGTCCTCAGTAAACAACGCAATCAAACTTCACACATTCTACCTGTCATACAGTAGCTCCTCTCCCAGTGAAACCAAACCTACTGGGATATGGTTCTGCCTTTTGCTTACCGATTCTCATTTCTTTTCACTCATTCTTGGGTTTTTGAATCCCTGAGTGAACGGTCACTAATTTAAAGCAAATCTGTAAAAGACATTGAGATTATCTCAGGGATTATGAGAAAAGAAATGTGTGAGAGAGCGAGAAATGTATGTCTGAGCGATATTACAATGAATGCTACAAAAGTAAACATCTACACAGTCCTTCAGGATGGAAATCAATTTCAAGCATAATACACTGACAAACAACCTTGACCAAAGACTAAGCAAATGAGAAAAACTCTGACGCTATGACGCATTCAAAAAATATTCCATCTTCACCGCCATCACTTTACATTTTTGCCTGCGGACTGCAGGGCAGAGTTTAATCGTGTTGTTTATTTGGACTGATAACAGACTGCAAGCCAATGAATTTCGGCTTGGCTTAGATGGCAGACACAGAGTTTTGTTTTCCAACCCACCCCTGTTACTTTTCTCTATACAGACCACACGTTGCTATAGAAACACAGGTCTGTGCCTTACTATAAGAGAGTTTTTTCTTTTCTTTTTTGGAGTTGATGTCAGGGTTACTCTGTGGTTGTCTGTGGTTCCACAAATGCAAAGCCACATGGAAGTGGATAGGTTTTGTTTGCTTCATCTGTAAATTTGAGAAATAGTGGGAAGCTTTCAATGTCTATTTAAGAAGGATTTAAAGGATGTCATTTAAAGGTGTGTACCTAAAAAGAGGGTTTTATATGGACAACAACAAGCTTTTAATGAATATATTGGACATGGTCATGGTAAAAGCTAGATATAAATTTGTCTATCTAATTTACCTGAAAAACTCACATCAGAATGATACAGAAATATTACAGCAGCAATTACAATTGAATTTATCTGAATCAAATCTGGAATGACTCAAAGCTTTAAATTAAACTGCTTAGCATGGTAAAGTTAGAACATTGATGCCATAACTACCAAAAGCCTCTTTTTCCATTAAAGGAACAAATTTTAAAGGCCCAGCTTGGTATTTTGTACCCCTGAATATAGCCTATGCCTTTACTGTATATTTACATTTACATATTTAGCATTTAGCTGACGCGTTTATCCAAAGCGACTTACAAATATTAGGAGACAATGAAGCGATACATCAAAAGCGGCAGCAATAGTACAAAGAAGTGTTTTCCTAAGTTTACAATGTTATGCAGTGCTAGATAAATACCTGTAGAGGAAGGAAAAGTTTTTTTATTTTTTTATGCTGTCAGGTGTTCGTGGAAAAGGTGTGTTTTTAGTAGTTTTTTAAAGGAGGTGAGGGATGTGGCAGACCAGATTGTGTTAGGGTATATACTGTATAGTCAGCATTCTTGGCATGTGAAAGTTCTTCCTGTTCATCTAGATTTGATCTTTAAGCCAGTGAAAAGGCAAATTGTACTTTGGCGTAAGATTGACGCTGGGTGAAAAGCCACAGTGGCGTGTGTCATCTAATCTGTTGAATCACCGTCTAGTTATTCCTTCAACTCCACTGTGCCAGTGGCATTTTACTTTCCTCTGTTGAACTGAGAATAAGACCAAAAAACACCTGTCTTGATGCCCATCATTTTCTTGTCATTCTTTGTCCAGGGCCAAAAACGACTGTCAAAATATGGGTCAATCCTTTTTGTAAGCAGATAACGAAAAAACAACAACAAAAAATAGGCCAGTGTAGAGTTTCTCTTCCCTGTCCCTTACTGCTCTGTTGATGTTTTCTGTTGTGAATGTGCAATCATTGTTCTCTTAAAGAAATGACTTTCCATTTATCGGTGTTCACTGTTTGATCGCACAATCTTTTGAGACTGGGCCCAAAAGCACATGCTGTGCATGCAAGAGTACGCCCAAATCACAAAAAAGACCATGTAAGCTTTCGGCAATACCATAAAAGACAAGCACTACATAAAACACAAAGAACTGCTCACAGTAAACATATGTTGCTTATAAGTTGCTCTTTTATTGCTCAAACGTTTTAGTTAAGTATCAACTTTGTCTCAGATGTGCCTCCAAAAATGTCATTAGTAAATAAAAAACAAATGCAGGAAATTCTACATGCAGAGAGAGTTCAAAATTCATGTGAATACTTTGATCGTTCAGTTTTGGACAAAATGAATGACAATCTTCAAATTGAAACTGATTGAGCACAGAGCCACACTAAGCAACTATAAAAGACAAATTCAGGCAGGGTTTTCTTGACAGATCTGTCAAATCATTTAAATCATTGGCTAGCACTTAAATTTTAATCTGTTTACATTTAGATGTAAGCCAGAGATTATTCTAAATTTCAAACGCAAGGGTCAGTAAGTGTATACATGACTGTCAATGACTCATATTTAAAAAAAGTATTTTGCTAATATTTTATCTCTATCAACATACTGTACTCTGTCTCAACTCTCTTTCCCACACTTGTTTTCATTTGTCATTGTTTGTATGCAGTTCAGCATTTTGTTTTGGATCTTTGAGTAATTTCTCCTCTGGTACTATAGAGGTAAATGTCATAGTCAGTGAAGCCTGAGGTGCTGGTGAGACCTGCTGTAAATCTCACGCTCTTTGTTAGAAAGACAGGAAGAAAAAGAGAGAAAGGTTCTGAAGAGGTAAAAGAGGCATGACATTTCCTTAATCAAATTATCTTCTCATGTGTAATGTTGTAAAACTCAACTTGGCTAAATTAAATTGTATGTAAGCACCAGTCAATAAAGTCATTTTCCCTTGACAGCCCAAAAGCCAAAACAAATAAGCTTGGAAATATGAAAATATTAATTAAATAAACAACACAATAAACAACCATGTTTCTTTTCAGTAGTCATTACGAAGTCTTGTCACTTGTACTTAGTTTGCAATAAACACAGTGTTTATAAGTGTTTATGGGGTAGGGTGAGGGGACAAAATAAACAGTCTATACAGTATTAAAGTCATTACGGCTATGGGAAGTCCCCATATAAACCCAACATTATTTTAACCCAACAAACCCAATCTCACTATTTAAAAGGCAGTCGAATTATATATTAATCAACATGTTTCTGTGAAGGGCCGTTTTAGGCTCAGGATACAGTAATCAGATGTCCTGACCAATATCTGTGTAGATGATTTTTCACCAAAATTGAGAGGCCCAGCCAACTTTCCCAAACAATAATAATTATTAAACTCACTGAATAACATCATAGGGGCTTTTGTAGAAGTTAAGTTTAGGATAGGTAGGATTAAGGAATATGAAAACATTATAAAGTCCCCATTATAGCAGAAAAGCAGGCAGTTTTAGTTTCCTGTACTATTTGGTTGTCTGATAAAGCGAAATGCAATGTGTTCCAATTACCTCCACATATGGCAAACAGACAATACAGAATAGTCATGACACAACAGTTAAGCTTTTGTTTCAGTCCTTACGCTCCTAAAAGAAGCAAAACATTTTAAGAAATGTGTGTCTCCAGGGTGTATTTTGAGAGTCATTTAGGATTTAAAGTGGCATTTGTTGGCATCGTATGAAATTCTGTCTAAATAAAGCATGCTCTTGACAAAGGTGGCACAATAAAACAGCTATTGAAATACCCTCAAGCTAAGCCACTGAATCAATATTGAAGCACAGCGAAGTTAGAAGAGAAATCGATACTTCTCTACGGGGAGAAATATGTTCCTGTTAGAACCGATACTGGTCAGATGAAAGCAGGTTTGTGCCAGTCTCACAGTCAAACAATCTCAAATAACAAGAACAGCGTTCACAGAAACACCCTAAAGAGATCATTTATTACCATAATACATTCACAGTACAAAATAATATTTGGTTGCATATACAGTACAGAACACAAGCAGGAACAAGAAAATTGTTGTGATTGAGTTCTCTCTCTCTCTCCCTCCAAGAAAGGACAGCTGGAGTATTGAGAAAAGTTGACAAAACAGAAAACTTGTATTGAAAGTACAGAGAAAGTGTGACTTTAGTTTGTGGGTGGAATAGAAAAAAATCAAGATAAAGAGGCAGAAAGATTCTCTTTCTTGTTCATTTTGAGTTTTTTCACCTTTGGAGAATCTAGCTGACCAGTGCTTGAAGGAAAGCTGGCTAGTCGAGTGTTTGAGATCAGGTCTTGAGTCTTCTGCTTTGGGGACTCATGAATTTCAATTAGTTCCTCACCACATTCTACTAAAGGCTCTGTCACTACACTATCTATCTAAAAGATGTCTTATGAGTTATTGATGATTTTTGTACTGATGAAAAGATATTAAAGGTACAAACAAGTACAATTATTTCATCTCTTTAGTAAGTCAGCAATTCTTATCTTTCGTCTTCTATCAGTTTCTATTATGTTTTCATGTGACTATAAGCACAGTGTGTCTTTTGTGGATCTGTTTGTTGTGTTATTCATTGGACAGCAGATAAAATGAGTATATGATATCTACATGATCCTTGTTCTCTCTTTTATGGCTTTCCATGCACACTAAAGCGTCCAAAGTTTTGTGAATATATACACCCTCCCTCATCTTATCTGTTGTCCCACTACACCACAGACTCCAGCTGCTTTACTTCCTATTATTTATTCATTCATGCATTTTTGAGAATAAGCCACTCGCTAGAGAAGTGCCATCAATATACAGATTTTATCTCTTTCTTTAAACGCATGCACCAGCCTGTCAGGAGCATTATAAATGTTGCAGTATCTAAACGCCTAGACGTTGATAAAATGGCCGTATGGCTCAGTCATTGATCCCCAGACGTTGTAACTTGCTTTAGATTAATGGGACCATAGCCATGGGAGAACCCCATCTGCATGCCATTTCCATCTTGATGGGACTGCAGCATGACGCCGTGTTACCTGCATGTGAGCTTGTAGGCGACTTGTTGGACCGTGAAGAGTTCACTTCTGAAAAATGATGACAGAGACGCATAAAATTGATTTAATTAAAACAAACTGTTCAAATGCGCCATTTAAAAAAAATCTTTCACTACTAACTCTTGGTAAATTTAACATCTACTTATACTCAAAATGAACAACAAATGGAATGGGAAAGATATGTCATAGGATTATATATAAAAATGGAATTACATTTAACATCCTCAAGAAAATTAAGCAAAGCTAAAAATTAATTCCCAAGTTAACACACAGTTAAAGATTAGAGTTATGAACGAGCAGTTATATTAAAATACGTCTGTAAATAAAACTTTAAGTACTTTGTAAGCTTTCATAAAAAGTTAATTTAATACTGATGCACATCTGTTAATACATTAGCATTAACAACTATTATGCATTTTGTGAATCTCAACAAAGGAGATGTTGGTAGCAAACTAATTATAAGAGCTTGCAAAAGGCTTATGAAACTTCTAAGACTAAGAAGACTGAACAAACGAGGACTGGCTCGATTCAAGACACAATAGAGTCTTGAAACCATGAGTTCAGTTACGACTTGAAGGGAGATTTCTACAGTGAAAAGGTCAACTAAATAAAATACAATAGGGTTTTGCACCTGTGCCCCATTGACAAGACAAGCACTTCTATTATACACCCATCTCCTATTTTTGAGTCCACCTCTCTTTTGAGTCCATCTCTCAAGATTTGAAATAACAGTTGTGTAACAGGTCCTCGTAAAAAAAGCCAGAGAGAAATGGAGAGATATGATGTAAGCTGCAATCTGGCACATATTTTAAGCTTTCATTAGATCATTACAGTTACTAGATGTATGATGGAAAGGTGCAGCTTTAAATTGAACTAAGCTGATTCGAGTCCATTATGCATAAATAGGCACATAAGACTCCGACACAATAAAACAGTAAATGAAAGTGAGAGAAAACTTCTAATGAAGTGTGTTGAAGCTTATGTGCTGTATTATAAATGAAAAGCAGATATTCATAGAGCTGTTTTCTAATTTGCATGTAAATAGCAAAGGGCATTTGGCCTGTCCCCACTAAATGCCTGTGGTTTAGCTGCTCTTTGCATTTTTCTGTCCATCCCAAATCAATATGCCAGATGCATAGGTGCACACACACACACACACACACACATACATACAAATCAATACACATCCTTCCTTGCTACACTGTCAAACATGCTAAGCTATGATTACATTCAAACACACTGTTTTACACCTGCCGCCGCTGGGGAGCTGATAATAACAGATTGCTAGCGGTGCAATCCGTTCAATGATTTCATATACATGCTACATACATCAAAAGATTAATAGTCTCTGAAAAGCAGACATATATACATTTTATAGGAGCTCCGCTACGTGCCTGGTGATACCGTGCTCAGCAGGTTACTGTGTGTTCAGCCCTGCAGGAGTCGCACTGTCTCTGACAAGAAGAGCTCATTCTACCTGCTTCAGCTTTAGTCTCAAACTAGCACAATCTCCCCTCATCTCCAATCCAAATAAACCAGCCAATGTTGCATTCTACATCAACACTGAATAGGAAACAAAACAAACCACATTGCAAGACTGTTACCTGTTTTCCTTTCTGAATATATACACTTCTGATGTTTTTTCAGCACACACGTTTTATGGGGACTTTCCATAGACAAAATGATTGTACAAACTGTATATTCTATCCCTTAAACCTCACTCAAACCCTGAACCTATCCCATACACTGAACCTAACCCTTACCCACAAGGGACATTATATTGGTATGTCGCACAACTTTTAGGACTGGCAGGCCCCTATAAACAATGTACATTATTAACAACTCATTGTACAGTTGTGTTTGCCCATTGAGGACTTGTACTTTAAACCAAATTTCAGATAAAACGACAACTGAGATCAGGGTTAAATTGAGGAAGAAGTGATGACAGGAAATACTGCAGCACACTCCCTTTGAGCGAGAGAGAGAGAGAGAGAGAGAGAGAGAGAGAGAGAGAGAGAGAGAGAAAGAGCATGTGACAGATCTGTAAAGAGAGTAATAAAGATACAGTCACTCTCAGAGTCTCCGCTTTGATTCATTCACACAGAAGGAACTTCATGCTTTTATCCCTGCTACAGTATCTGATCTTCATCCATTTAGCTGCTATTGCCAGCTTTCTCCCATGCTGAAAAGTGCAGTTTCTAAACCTAAAGTTCTTTCAGGTCAAATACCATAGTTGGTTTCTTAAAATATTTGGACTATGATCAGTATACAGTAGGTATAGATTAATCCTGGTGCCCTTGTCAGTAAACTAAAGATTTAAATGTATGTGACAACAACTGAAACTTTAAAATAAAGTTGGAAGTACTATGATAAAAGCTTTGTGCAGTGATTCTACATGAGAGGAAAAATGTATCTGTCTAAAGTTTTTGTACAATTCCTTTGCCTCAAGACATGGCAAATGTTCTTGACTTACATTGCTTATTTTTCAATATATATCTGAGAAGTGCGAAATTAGAATTGATCAGAACAATGTAGAAGCAGCAATTACAGAAGTCTCTTCAGTCATTTGAATATAAATGAAGAACAAAATCAATGAGAAGTAATTGCAATATACTTTTTCTGGCTGATACAATGTACATGTTGTCGTGTGCTGCTTGAAATTTGGCCAAGCCGCCAAGTCTCTGCGATCAGATCCTGGCCGATTTATGCTTTTTGAAATACAACTACAAGCTCAATTTATATGGCCTGTTTGCTGATCTTAATTCATTTTTATGAATGTGATAAAACCCATAAACACTAACCACACCCCAGGCTAATTCATATAGAGATGAGAAATGTACAAATATTTGTACGTAAAAATCAATCACACGTTTTAAATCAAAATGACACAAAGATTCACTAAACAACATGACTAAAGCCAAGAACATCAGTTTCTATATTCATACAAAATAGATATTCATATTCACATTTGTCTATATATAAGATTACATATGTAATTATTTACTTTAATAAAAATCAGATTAGAATGCAACACGTTATACAGATTTTTGACTGTGATACTGGTTATATTTTCAGACTTTTCTAAACTCTGTGAGAGCAAATGAGAGACTCTTAGCATTACAATGTGCCTTACTGCTTGCGCACTGCTGTGCTCTGGTAAAGACCAATGCATTGGCTCACGAGATAAGAAAACAAGTGCACAATCTGTAACTCCTAAAGCAATGGTCTTGAAATTGTTCTTAAACGGAATCGGGTTATTTTGCTTCTTCCACTTGCTCAGCCAACCCAGACCAATCCTCCGGTTTAATTTTTGGAGACTATATTGACGTTTTCTTTAGATGGCATGAGCTAATTTCATGCTTCAATTGTTTCTTCTTCATAAGATCTGCCTTAAAGCGGTAATAACAAGAAATATATAAGAAATACATTACTTTATGTTTAAAAAGTACCACATAGCCATGGATAGCTTAGAGCCAGGAACTGCGGCCAGAAAGCCTTTAAAAAAATGAAAAACAGGCTTAGACTTTGGAAAGCAGCTCTTATAATGTACATATAAACAAGCAACGATAGTGAGACCAAAGTCATTACTTGTGGTTGCTATTCATCTTAAGAATCTTATCATCACAAGTATCATCACAAACACAAAAAGACAACAGTTAAACCACACTGTCAAAGGGGATTAAACCCAAATTGTGTCTTTCAAGAGTTGTTTTTCATCATTAATTTAAACAAGTTTAAAAACTGAAGATTCCCTGCCTGTCAGCCATAATAAACAGAATTTGTTCACACAGGAGTGCATGAAATAAGGAAATTACTTTTTCCGGCTGTCACTTATAGGCACTTGTGCCATTTTCAAGGAAACCACTGAAGTGTGTAAATGGACAGAATTTGCTTCTCTGTATTTAAATTGATGCATTTCCAAATGTGTCTTTAAACTGTAAAGTGTGTGTCTTTTGATGTTTGGTTTATTGCTTTGTCACATAACACTCTTATCTTAACTGTATGAACCAAGATACAGATTATATTTCAATCACTAACAACATCTTTCTAAATGAAGAGACTGATATTTTTCACAATGTAAATCCTGTCTAGTCTATACAAACACAATGACAGATTTCATTCAAAACAGCTTAAAAAGATGGTGAATCATACTCAGTTTTTAGAAGCCGCATATCTCAAACATAATTAACAAATAAACATAACCTGAGGTCAGATGCCCCACCACAATAATGGTGTTAAAAAAACATGTTACAAATTGCTGTACCAAAAAACATCCACCCACAACATGTGTTTTGTGTAACCACAACATAGCAAACATACTGTATCCATTCAAAGTGGTTGTTAATCAATTAAGAGCAACTGCTGTGGAACGAGGACATTAAAAACTAAAGCTAATATTGGGCTATCTATAATTAGCAGAGATAAGCCAGTGAGAGGCAAAGTCATTTGTCTTATTATACATCATAGGATCCCATTAGCTCAGCCTCATCACACAATGGCTCTGTGGTGTCACCCGTTCTGCAAGAAACAAGTTTTTATCACAGTTTGAAAACCTTTTTTAAATTTCAGTCCATGAGACCAAATAAAATTACTGTCTATGTATCCAAGGTATATCCAATATATACAAGAGGTATGAGAGCCTGAGAACTTTCAAAAAGGACAGAAAAATACATTAAGCTGCATTACAATGTCACAAAAGGAAAATTCAATTACAAAAATTAAAGAAACAATCAAGTTTTACCTACTAGTCAAAATGCAAGAGAAGTACAACCATTAAAGAAAATTGATATAAACCCCAAAACTCTAAGACTTTGACTTTTCAAAAATGGATTTAGAATAACGCTAACCACAAAGGATGACACAAATACACAAAAAGAGAAAAAAGACCTCCATTCCAATCACTGGTCCTCCATCCAGTATGTTCTCTCATTCCTGCCAGAGGAAACTGAACTCAGTTCAAAGACTGAATGTTGAGTGGTATGATTGAGTTCAAACCACCAAACCAGCTATTTGATAGAGTGAAAAAAACGAAGGACAAGAATTTGCCTTGATGTTTCAGAACACACCGAACTATAAGAATGAAGCATAAACCAAAGCTTTTCATCATCATCACAGGCTGACACTTAGTGACTCACACCTGGAGGAACCTTCGTCTGCCTGCCTTATTTGTCCGTGTAGTTTTCGACCATAAGATCCACATTCTTTGGGCAACATCTCACCTTGAGGGAATCAAAAGATTTATGATTGGAACCTTGAGGACCATAAAACAAGACATGTTCATCAAACTCCCTTAAAATTATATTCAGACAACATGACAAAAAGTCTCTTCAGAGTCAATGTCTAATTACATTCAATGGGTTTCTGTTTGATTGCCCATTGAATATAATAATTGCTGTAATGAACTGTATATTTGACTCATGTATAGCAACACGTCTTAGTAGTCAACACTACTTTATGTAGCAACTTTTAATAAAACAAAACACCATACAAGCTAGTACTAATAATACTGCAATAGACAGAAGCGAAAACTACATGTGGGAAAACTGTGTATAGCATTCAGGCTTTATATCAGTGTTCTTGTAGGAACTGATGATATGTTCTTAAATTCTTATAAATCAAAGGAAAAAACCTTATGAGGTTATAAGAACTTTAAAATATTAATAAAAATGTCAACAATTCAATTTAGGGATATTCTCTAGAGAAGTGTTCCTCCTTAGGAAGCAAACAATTCAGCTTAAATGTTTGCTTGCCATCTCTTTTTTTGTGTTTCTGCAGATGGTTATTCAAAAATACTCATTATCATGCAATGCAGCATACGTTTGTTATGCAAAACCGCCACCACCATTTTGTGATCTTCCTCTACGGCTCCACAGCTGACTAATTATAAGATCTCTAAAACTGAATTATTATGTGATATGGCTAAGCTACTGTGCCTGCGGCGACAAGTAGGTGGTCTCTGCCCTCCCAGCCCGTCCGCCGCCTCATTTTCTGCCTTTAATTATGAAGGTGGAAAGGGAGGCGGCTCAGACACCCCGCTGTCTTTCCTGTGCTGATGTTCACATAATAGCCTTCCCTCCAAGAGCTGCATATGTTTCCACACAACAACAGGATAAATAAATATGTCCTGTTTGTTTAGCACAATGTGGAATCCATACTAGCTCTGGGCTATTGGTGAGCCAAAATAGCTGAAAATTATAATTATAAGAAAGAATTTCAGTTCCAAAATAATGACAAGAAAGACTTTGAGGGCTTTATATACAAAGAGAAAATAAGTATGAATGACTAGCACCTACTGTGTAATTTATTTCTAAGCTTTAACACCTGAACCTGAAAGCATAAAAAACGTGTTTTGGAGGAGAATGTAGCGTCCGTCCACAAAAGCAGACAAGGCCTGTCAGTGGGCTTATTAATATGCAGTGAAATGTTCATCTACGTGGCTAGTCTGCACATATTCCCAGTTAACACTCTTCTCCATCATTTGATCATCATTTCATTAATTATTACTGCCAAGATTAATAGGAAATGCAACTTTCTGTTTAATAGCGCAATTATCAATGACTTTTGTGAATAAGGCGCAATCTCTAATAAACATGTGTTTGGTGAAAAGAATGACAAAAAACAGAATCTGAATATACTTTGCGCAGCGCAATAGCAGAGCATTTACGCCCTGCTTAAACTGCATTGCGGGTGGTTAGCAAGTAGCCATTTATTATTCATTTAGTGGGTCATATAAAGGAGATACTGTTCTGTATCCCTTATAAGATATTCATCTTGACCCAGGCTCTATACTACGTTTATATTCACTGCATAATACAACTGTTATCACTGTTGCACACTCAATACCAAAAAGGTTGTTGACCACAAGACAGAATAAAGGAAGCCTGATTTGAATACACAGAAATTAATTCAGATGGACAGCTGTTCAATACTGCATGAGATAGAAAGGCTGAATGCAAAGTGAAACCAGAGGGGGTAAGAGAGAGAGAGAGAGAGAAAAACAGAGAGAAATCAGATTAAAGGTTGACAGATCGGTTTATAACAGACACTTAAAATGCACATTAGCCCAACATGATGCCAAAATCATCCCTCATCTAAAGACAGAGTAAGAGCGACAGAGAAAGTGAGTATCCTGAAGATAAAGAGGGGTCTGGAGAGAGAAAAACATGCAAGTAAAGGTCTGAGGTAGCATTCAATTAAGTTTACCCACCACTACAAACTGGCTCATTAATCAAGAGGAGATAAATATTACAGCACATTAGCTCCATTTATTCTCCAAAATCAATTCTTTTCCAGAGTACATTTTCCTTTCCTTTTTGCTCTGAGCTAAAAGAAAAGACAAATCGCAACCTTTTAATAAGTGCCCTTAATGCGGATGAATGCTTGTGTCTATCTTTACACTATTCCCCTATCAGATGTTTCTCAATGAATGGCTATTTACACCAGAAGCTCCTATCTCTCAACCAGAAAAACGATCAACGACCACCAAACCCCACCTAATGTTGACTCACACATACATCTAGATAAGCACACATTTGTACCAATTCTGGTGAGTAAAAGTGGCACTTCTAACTTCAGAATTGTGTCACTTTTCAAGCAACCAAGGACATTTTCTAGGAGTTACTGACAAAACACTGCATGGCTGTCTTATTGTCACATTGTACATTGCTCTCCTGGAATGTGCCAACGCTCATGTGTAACATTGGAAAGTTAACTTTACTTTAAATCAGCTTGCTCAAAATTCCCATTCAAGTCCTTTTTACAGTATATATAAACATGTTTTTATATTGCATTTATTAAAGTATATTCTATATTTTTAAAGCTTTGTTTAGAGAAAATGTATCTATTATAGTTTAATGTGGTCACCCTAACTGAGACATCATTGCTTTTTGTTTTAAAATAGCCTCAGTTTTGCTGACTACAAACAAAAGCCTTACAAATGAACTGGCTAACTATTTAAAAAACATTACAGTTAAAAGTTCTTGTAAGGTTGAGGTTTGGTTAGGAAAATTGTGTACACAATTTTAGCAGCAAAAAGAAACATTTTGCATTGAGCCTTCAACACTTTACATTGGCTATAGGCGTCTTGGTTATTTAGGTAGACCACAAATTTATATATCTGGCCCTATGAAAAACACCATAAAACTAACAGAATTCAAACTGTACAATTATGATCTCTTTCTATACTGTAAGTAACATAATGTGCACAAAAGTGACCAAACCTAAGATTTTTTTATATATTTTTATATATGTGATGCAAGACGACATTCAGTTATGTTTACCTTCTCCATTCCAAAAGCTTAACAGGAGATGAATCTGTGATTATCTTGTCTATAAGACATACCGCAAAGACAAAATTCTTGTTTAGTAAACTACGCTTTGCCTTATGCTTGCTGTCAGTGGGACCTTGAAAACAACAGCTTCTTCATAATGCAGGTGTCAGTCAGACACACAACCAATACTGACATTACAAAGATGAGATTCAAATGATGATGTATAAAGTGCAAACATACAAAAGAATTCTCCTCATGCATTTTCACTGTCTGATGCATTTTATCATCATTAATTCAATGTAGAAGCAAAGCATTTTATTTCTACAGTAAATTAAAGTGACTTTTCATTTTAAATGCCTGTGGCTAAATAGTGAAACCAGACCTAATATGGAAAGATCAGTTGAAGGTCGTCACTATGTGGTATCGCATCTCCACATTCAACACATATTCACATAAATTAAAGCTCACTTGCATTAACATTCTGCACATCAAACTGTATAGTAGCAATTTGTAAGCATATAGCAAAAATTCCTCTCATTCTATCGCATTTTTCATATTTCTGTCACATATTCTGTACGATAGTAAATTCTGAGCAAAAACTACAAATCTATTTTACCTGTGCTGTAATTTGCATGATATATTCTGTAATCAGCACGGATAATGAGCGAAGTGATAAAGACAGCATTATAAATTTATGGAATAGCATTTCTCATGTTGAGAGCACCTGAATTGCGCTAGTATTTCAACAAATCTTGCAATGAAAATGTATTATGCAGTCATTCTTCTGCTCTCTGCACAGGAACATGCAGATAAATAGGACGGATAATCCTGAATATGTTACTTTTCATTGATATGGCATTTTTAAAACGGTTTACAACGACTGTCCCAATATCTGATGCTATCTCAGCTTCATTTGCAAAAACATGTTTAAGTAAACTATTGAGAAACAGATTTTTTCAAAGAACGTAAACACTGTAGCACTAAAGCTCTACTTATTTGAGAACCTTAACAAGCTTAAACAATAGCGTGAGGTTTTGTTTATTTTATGAATTTATTATTTATTTATTTTCTTTGACATATTTATTAATTTATTTATTTTTACTATTAACAGAAAAGGAGGGATTGGAAAACCTGCTTGCTTATTGATTATATTCGAGTATTTTTATACTATCATTTGAGAATTATTATTATTTAATTATAAATAATAATATTTATGCTTACAGCCATTTGCAACATATAGTCTTTGGCTTCTCGTGAAGGTGGATTAGAACAGTAAGCCAAACAGCAGAAATGGTAATGACATAATAGACTGAGAACTAATGATTGAGTCTAATTCCCTGCTCCATTAGGTAAGTAATGGCTGATTAAAATAAAGAGAGCTTGGATCCATTGGGTCCTCCCAAGTCATTGGGGCACTGCACACCTTTGGGAGTACCTATCGATGGAGTCAATCATTACACGGATTTGTGGTCAAATCCATGTCAAGTCACCTGAGGGCGCATGTGATATATTCAGATTTGACTTAAAAAAATAGTTCACACAAATATGAACGTAATCACACAATTTACTCACACTTGTGCCATCCCAACTGTATGACTTTGACCTTTATTCAGCTGAACACAGTGTTTTTATATTAAAATGTCATCATAGTATCTTCTCATCCAAAAAGCACATTCTGTACATTCATTATTAAAGTAATCCAAATGACTCCATTAAGTTAATCTTGTGAAGCAAATAAAAATGAATTGTTTTCTGAGCTTATTTAGCCACTGATACATTGTAACAAACCAATCGGGTCATATAAGTAAAAAATGACATTGTCGATAACTTTAAATCGCTTTTTAACCCACTGGAGTAATTTTGATTATTTTAACGATGGATTTATTTGGGAGTTTTTAAGCTACACTAAGTTGAGTCTTATAAGAAGGTAATATGATGGCATTTAAACATAAAATTATTTGTTTGGGTTTAAATGAATATAGGAAGTCATATACATCTGGAACTGCATGAGGGTGAGAAAATGTGGTTAACTAATTGTTTAAGTGTAGTAAATGCAGTCTTTAATGAAATTTCACATCAACACAAACACAACTTTGTAGAAGGAAAAAAATTCAATAAACAATTTAAATTATAGTCTTATCACTTATCAGCACACAAAGTTGTGGTATGATGCCATATTCTATTTTTCTTCCTTTTTTGTGTTTCACAGAACACTAAGCAATAAATATAAATAGAGACTACAGCTGAACATCCATCAGCAAAGCCTTATTCGCCTTTTAATGGCTTTTTTTCCACAATAGCATTTTATTTAATCTTCTGTGAGTTTTTTAGTTGGTATGAGGTCCCAGTGGTAATCTAAGATAAGATCTAACATGTTTAAAGTCAAGCAGAGTCAGTCAAAGTTGAAATGTCTAAAACTTGAAACAAACGGCTAAATGAAGCCTGTTTGAATAGTGCTCAGCTTCACAGAGAGGGGGCATACTGACACCATGATCAATCCACATGACATCGATAATATGAACATCAAAGAAACTTAAGATATTCTGTAAGCCGTGTTACAGGAAGATCAATTTGAAAAAGCCGATTGAACTGAATTCAAGTGAAAAAATTATTTAACTACTCTCAGCCAGAGTGTAATATTTTGGACATTTTTAACATTTTAATAAATGTTAAAATGTATCTAAATATGAATACCTCAGCTATCTGCAAAAGAAATTAAATGTAAACAAACAAATCAGATGTACCATAAATATGATTCACATAACAGTCCAACACCAGATGGAATACTGGGATAAGGGACATGGCTGTGATTTTTTTAAACAAAGAGTTTTTCCTCACATTCAAGTTCAAAGCAATCACAAGTATGTCTTGCTTTATGCTTATTCAATTTGAGCCATAACTTGAAAAGCAAAAACAACATTTTTATATTTGTTTATATTTGTCTGAGACAAACACTGTGGAAAAAACAGTGCAGCCATGAAATTTTACTTTTCCTATCTTTTCTCAAAAACAGACTTACTATTGCAACAGATTTTCATACCCTAGCCATGATGTTTCCTCATTCAAGTATTACCTGCATATCTACATGGCATGTTTCTCTGATTCCTTCCTAGATAACAAGAGTACATGCTCAAGTAATATGAGCCAGAATATATTGACCTGACAACCCTGTCTTCCTGAAGCATGATCCTAGTTGTGTGTTCAGCCATGAAAAACTGCTAAAAAAAACCCTAACAGCATTCATCCTCTCTCCTTTTACTAATACATACAGCTTCCCTGTTAATTGTTGTTCTGAAATACCTGTGATGCATCTGCAACTGTATATGTTAGAATTGTCTTTTATTTTGTACAGTTTGAAAGGCAATGAAATGAAATGTGCATTCCTTATTTACCAGGAACGATCTTTACCTGTTTAAATTGCTTAAACTATCAATAGCATTGATGCATTATACACATTTATTTAAGCTATCAGCAGTACAAAACCTATTTTGGTCATGTCTTGTATTTACTACTAAAGTATTGCCATGCAAATAAAATAAGAAACAAATAGCAGGTTTCTGCTATTTGTCCGCAAATAACCAAAAAATGAGAGATTTTATACTCTGTTGGCTAAAATATCAGCCATTATTCAGCAGGGTGTCTATTTTCTATAAGCCATGCTAACTGTCTTTCACTTTCATTAAGGTCATAATCAAATGGCTGTGTATTTCTCTTTGTAACGGATGTTAGGAGTTATATCTAAAGTTACGTCTAAGATGAACGGGTGGGGGGGCTATTAGCAATTATATTGTCAGGCCATGTCATCATTTCAATCTGTTATTCTCACTGAACATAAAAAAGTAAACTGCACTCGGAGCACTCAAGCAATGAGACCAAAGTCTGAGCGGAAATTGTGCCCAGCAGGAACTTACAATAATGATCCCATGTCCAACTAGAAGCAACAACAGAGTTTTCCTTGTCACTGTGCTGGCAAAAATAATAATGGCTTTAAATGGAGTGGAGTATGTTACTCTTGAGTACCGTGATCGCCCGAGCAAACGTTTTGTTGAAATTGATGCTTTTAACTGAAAAGTCTCTTCTTTTAAAATATCATATGGATTTTATACTTTACTTTAGATGGGTTCATCAATAAAATTACAGCTGACAGTTAAGGATGAGAAAAGTGTCTTGTGGAAGTCAAGTAGTGCAAAACATCGTAAACTACCAAAGAGTCTTAATCGCAGACATTCGTGTCCCTTTAACATAAACAGTCTTAATTAAGATGAATTGTCCTTTAGTGCTTCAGTTGAAAGATAGAGATATCCACCAAGATAATGGCTCTAGAAAGTATGTTTCTGTGCTTTAATAAGACAGCAAAGGCACCGTTTTGCCACAATTTGTCAAAATTAAGACTAAAATCAGTTTATGACTATGAATAACGACTTAAATTACGAACTGTAATGTGAGAGACAACTTTGATTCAATGCTTGAATTTAGAGACAACTACACAATAAAAGGAACTTTGGAGATATAGCTTTAAAACCATCCCTACACAGCTGAACCAAAAACCCTGACCAATTATGTGCATGACCCACTGAACAGCACAGAAAAGATCCATTAGTGGGTCACAAGCAAACGGGTCCATTCTGCTCTGGTCAGTGGGTCACACTGCATAGATGAGTATGATGACGCAGTTTACACACGTCTTTAGTGAAGTTTGTCCTGCATTTTACAGGGAATAAAACACAAAAAGCCGCTACTGTTTTACAACATACATATAATAATTCAGTACGTTGGTTCCCTGAGAATCAAACCCACAACCTTTGCACTGGTAACAATTCTCTACCAGCTAAGCAACAGGAACAGGTTTCTTGAAGCTGAAGTTTGTAATTTGTTTGTAAAATTATGTAATTTCTCTCATTTCTTTGGGACTAACAAAACGGTTTATCGCTTTACAAATCATTCAAGAGGGCTCTTTTAAAGTCCCAGACTTATTGTCGCAGTCAAAGGTTTAGCTAGACGAGACTAGGGCGGGACTATTTGTCTAACCAATGGCAAAGGGGTCAGTGATCAGGAAACAGTTGTTTTTTTACACTCTACAGTGACACCAGTGGCGATGAAATTACACAACAGCTGCAATCTGGCATTAATGAATGTAAAGAGAAAAATAAGAGTTAAAGAATTTATCAGTCTTTTAAGAATATGTTCCCATAAGTCCCCTCTGTTTAACAAATGGTGGTAAAAAAATGGAGAATAGTGCTCCGTAGGGGTTCTGCTTAAAAGATCTCTGTCCAAGGACTCAACCCAGAGGGCCATCTCAGGAAATTCATTGCCACTTAAACCAGAACAGTGTGTGGGGATGTGTGACACAATGAGAGAGATATTCTACACCTCAACCCTTGCTGAATGATAGATGGATAAAAACACATTCTTTTGTCAACACTCTATGCCCAGTTATATACAGCAATGTTGTGTGCGCCAACACCAAAGCCACAATTTTTATAAATTATGTAATTACATTTCTTTCAAAGCAAAAAGCACTGGCGCGGTCTTAAACAGTGTAGAATTAGACACCAGCTGTATGTGTGAACGTCCCACAACCCAAACCAAAGCAATGAAACAGTGGCCTCTAGTGACAAACACCCTAAACCACAGTAATGAGTATGAGCAGTGGGACCACCTCTTGGTTTGACATTACCATCTGCACATCAACACAGCAGTAATCACTGTATATGTTTAAATAATATTAATCACTGAACAATATCCACTGTCAGTGGGTATTTAGGACCATCCACAATATATTCAAGAATACCTATCGCTAGAGCCATATCTCACCCTGTATCATCTGATTTGTAAAAGTATTCATTCTTTACCATACAGAAATGAGTATATGTAGTCATGTATAGTTCTGATGTAGGAAGGTAAGTATGACAGACAAATGACTCTGACAAGTATTAATTTTATTTAATGTAAAGTATTTTAAGAGCATGTCTCAGGTGGAGCTATTGAATTGGTTAGTAAATGCAGCTGATACGTCTTGACTTCAAAGTTTCTTCGTTCAATGCTTAAAGTTAAATGCATGGAGAGATTTCATCTCCATCTTCAATAACAATGGCTAATAAATGAACCATTGGGTCTGAAAGACACAGGATGTTCATAAACTATTCTAAAATGGTCAGCTCCAACCAACAGGCTTTCATTTTTGTAAATCTTCCGAATCAAACATACTGCTGAATCAAAGTCCTTGGAGCCATTAATGTCAGTTAATTTCAAAGCCTAATGTTTACCACCTATTACAGTCGCAATGAATGCAGCATTCATCAGTGTGCCATGGTGCCATGTAAGTAATGCTTGAGATGCATTTCAGTTTTATCATTCACCCTTCTACATTTCCTTAAAGATGTCTGCATGCATTTCATGTAAAGTCGTATTATGTATGGAAGTGTCATGCAATTTCTCTGTTACAAATGAGAACTGAAACATGATCCAGTTTGGTCCTATTTAAAAATGTCAACAGCAAAGATGGCAGATTTCAAATCACATTTGAAATGAATGGGAATGCTAAAAGCTTGCTCCTTTTATTAAAGACATTCGCTATATGTTTTCTAAAATTTAACAAAATGTTGGGTAACAGGTGTGTTAAAAGTCTTGTGGCGATATATTTGAGAAACCTGTACAGCAAAAACACACTATTGGCAAGATGGGACATGCAATATAAAACATCTGGTAATTCGCACTGTCCAATTTCAGCAGATAAAATAATCTAGCCTAATATAACAATAATAAGCAGTGCAGCAGCAAATGATAAATGGCATGGACACAAGAGCTTGTGATCTTTGAATAAAGTCACCCATCTCCAAATTATAAAAAGGCAGAGAACATATAAGACCAGAAAATTATAAGGAAACATACCAATGAGAAAATGGAAAAACCCAGACTCCTTCAAATATTTAAAATAAGCATAGCTTTAATCTTATTATCTGGAACAGAAACATTCAACAAAAAGATTTGAAATTGTACCAAAAATATGAAAGTGTCTCCAGTAGTTATAAATCACACCACATATAATCCAATAGTTCTATTAATCCTTAAACCCTGTAGTTTGAAATAAAGGCTCTGTGCACAAACATCACTCTGTGTTATCAATTATTATTAACTGCCATTAATTTTCCCTTCAACTTTCTTCTGCCTTGGCAATTTCACCACTTACAGCAGTATTATGCACCTTTCCTACCCTAGGTCACAATTATCACACAAGTCTTTGGTTCCCAGCCAGAAAGCCATATGTCAAGCCCATTATGAAAGCCCATGATTGAGGTTCCATTTTTTGCATCAATTTCAAAAGCGTGCCTTGGAGAAGCGCTGGCAATTTGAGTTGTAATTGTAGTCGAGATCCGTTTAGTCACCGGAAAACTGTGATTACCCTCGGGATGTATCCGCCTGTTTGAGTCTGACTGCTCTTTCTGTGGCACTGTGGCCATGGGAGACTTTTGTCAGCACTGATCCCCATGCTGCTACCTCGATCCATTTAGTTGTAACATACAAATACACATAATGATGTAAATATTTTATTGCCACAAAGTCATCAACCCCTCTTGATCTTGTTTTTTGTTTATTTAAAAGAAACAGCAGTGGCAAATTTTGCTGGTTAGTAAAGATATGATTTCTCATAACATCACGAGTCATCACGAGGTATCCCTGATACCCAGCTCTTTCTAGAGGAATTTATTATTCAAGTTTAAGAAATAAAAATAAAAAATAAAATAAAGAATAAAGATCCAAAAATAAAGATCTTCTCGCCCTCATCTTTTTTTCTTTTGTGTTTTTTGTGTATACACTTACTTTAGTATACTGCAAAAGCCAGTAAACCTTTTGTGAGAAAAAGAGACAAAGAATATCCCCTGATGCAACTCAAATATCATTTAAAGCAGAGCCTATTTTAGTCAAATACAACTTTATTGTGGCTCAGTGGATAGGGGATTAAAACTGACACAATACTGTATACTTGTATATAGTTTCATCATGTACTTGTATATAGTTGATGTAACCCTCCAAACGGCTTAATTTTCTTATTTACCCTTATTTCCCTTTCTCTTATTTACGCACGTTTGATTTGTTAGGCAAGAACACGTGACTCCTTAAATCCATTCAGCCCATTTAAAGAATTTAATTTAGTTAAACTCAAAGTCATAAAGCCATAAAGCACAAAAAATAACTCTTAATTATTGATGTAAAATGATTAAATGATTTGATGGATAATTAACACATTAACAAACACTGCCAACAGACCACAGGGAACCTCAGAAATTTGTTAATCTCAGTGCATCGCTACACTTTAGATACTTCAAGATTTTATTGTTTGCTTCATAAAAACAACTAATCGATACTAATCATCTCCAAAGCATTAAACAGTGTCAGAAAAAATCATTATCCTCATCCAGTATTCAGTTCTTCCACCTTTTAGCCAGCCATGAAGGGGCCAGCCAATTTAAATTAATATTCAATTTCTCTGTCCTACATTTTCATATATTGGCTGAATTATATACACCAGACATTTCATCCAGAATGCTGTCCACCCACTGGCAGTCTGCCACACTGTCTGCACAAATCCAGAACACATTTAATACCTCCAAAAAGCTTAAAAGAGGATGCCAGTCTGACCTCCTGATAACACACAGGGATTCAAGCTGTTCACTCTCCATTTTGGTACGAATAGTCCAACCAGCTTTTCTCTTTACAAAATCCTCTTTACAAAATTACACCTTTACAATGCCTCGTGTGAAGTTACCTTCATCTACCTTACAGTAAACTAATGTGAAGTTTGCATATATGCCATTCCACCATATATACATCAAACTGCAAATGCACATTAACACAGATGCTGAGACAATGGTGTTGCTACGACAAAAAAAACCTGTTTTGAACCACTGCCCCCTAAACAGTCATCTTGGGACGTTACAGATAACGCTACATCTGTTTTGCCATCTGGACTATATTATAACTATTGAATAAAACTGAATTTACCTGAAGCTGTGTATGCAGAATTCCTGTTATGTCATATAAGTTAAACTTGGCGTTTTATTTACATAGGAAAGTTTGCGCGAATGCGGGACAGCGTCACATAACGAGCGCGAGGATTTCAGGTGTGATCGACTTCGTGCAGCAGTGCGCATAGTATCGCGAGAGCAGACAGTTCTATATTTGCTTTTATTGGTCTCGCGGTATTTTAATAAGTTACTATTTACAATAGGTCTGCGAAGTGCCACGTGAAGTCGAACACCTGATAAATGCAAAGTTCAAAACCGCATGGTTTTATGTGGTGTAATTATTGATACATGTTAACATTTAAAATGATTAATATGATGTTAATATTTGTTTCAGGGTCTAATTTAACTTTTTAAATATTTGCGTTAAATAAAATATTCAGATGTTGTGATGTCTTGTTTCACTTAGGCTACTGTATATTACAGTATTGTTAAAAAATTAAAAAATATGGCATTTTCAATATCTAATATTAAGAAAATTTATCTGTTTCAAGTCTAGTCTGTGTGAGTTTTGTGGGGAAAAGTCCATTTGTGCTTATTGTGAAATTTGTAGCTATGGGAGAAAATGTACATGCAAGTGAGAATCAGTATAAATGGACACCACTAGAATATTAGTGTGTCTGTTGCAGTCAAGCAGAAAAAGGATGAGCAGAGTTCATTTAAAGGGACAGTGGCCCTGAGAATGACCCTATTAAAACAGCAATCATTCAGACCTGTCCTCAATTCCCTCTGCTCGTGCCCCCATCAGAAGATAACACTTTCTGTACATATCAGTCAAAAAATGTGCAAATGACTGCATCATATTGAATAATTATTCTGCTAAAAGAATCAATGTTAAGGGTCTAATGTCTGAGTGCCTCTCTGAGTTTTAGATGTGTAGGAAGTAGAATCACCTTTCTAGTCATGTTTAATTTTTTTCTGTCTTTTTAATGGTGAGTTAACTCCCTGGGGATTATGGTCAATGGCCTGTCAAACTGAGACATATGAGGGAAATTGTGTTAGAACTCAAATAAATGGGTGTAACTACACATACCATGACCTTAAAAAGTATTTGAACACTTAAGCCACTTTTTAAAATGTATAAATGCCATGTGCATTAGATACAAATATCAAATTGAAGAGGTATTTATTTTAACTGAAAGCAGAAGCACGCTTTTCAAGTATTTTACAGAAGGTTACTTTAAAATGATAAATGTTATCTCATTTACTGTGGCTTAAGAGCCCAAATATTTTATGTATAAGATATAGGTGTTGATGATGCCCTGATCTACATGAATTACAGGGTCTACACCCCAGAAATGTATCCTGTCCAGTAGGACAGAAATATTTGCCCCCATATATATTACATCAACCCCCTCAGAGCCAGAGGCCTTGCAGGACCATGATCCGACCTTAAATAATCTCATGCATGGCCTTATAGCCTCAATATGATGATGATGTACAGTATAATATATAAAACATGGTTTTATGTATCTTCCACTTTTCCACTTGCAACACAGGGTACACCACAATCAGAGTCTGTATTACATGGTGCCATGTAACAATCCACCCACTTGCATCTTGTTTTAATAATACACAAGCAGCAGGCATTTGGAACAGCATAACTAGATGACAAACAGAGATCATCTTGGATGTTTATGTGGCATCTCATTCAAACAGAGAAATCAACCCTGCTGAACACAACCTTTCCCTAAAAGAGAAACATTTGTATTGAACAGATCATTGATCATCAAGATAAAAGCTCAGCACATCCTACATACTAATTATCTCCCTGCATACTAGGACTGATATCTATGTGTATGCTTGTGACTCGTAACCCACTAACTCTGTGCCCCAGATGCATAATAATATCAGCATTATTTATGAATTTTATTTGTGTTTCTGCATTTGAAATGGACAGAAAAGAGAATCAACTGCAGATTGTCACAAGCTTGGTCCTCTCCTTATAGTGTCTGTATTGTTCTTTGTGCAAAATGACAAAAAGAAAACAACAATTTTTGCCTATTACGTGGTACCAAAGGATTAAAAAAGCTAGCAATTTGACACCAAGAGCATTTTATGTGCAGAATTGTGGCACATCTCTGGTCAGACTTCAAATAAAAAAAATGAACACAAGCCCAGTCACACCATTACAAAAGCGTGTGAAATCTCTGGAGTGTACTGCATTGCCATTGAGGAGGGAATGTTAGGGATACAGCAATACAAAAAAGCAATTGTCTTTGTGAGTGACAAAGAGATATTATGCTCTAGTCTTTGATAGCCCCCATATTCTTCCACTATTAAACTGTATCTAGCTTCCAGATTGTCATACGTCTATTAACATTTTCATGGTTTGGATCTTTTTTCTCGGGAATACAAGTCAATGACAAAAAGAAATCTGAGATTTAAAAAGAGATCTTTAAAAAATCTAGTTCAAAAAAGGAAAATGTAATTTTTATTTTGTTTATTATTTTGTTTTTTAATTGCTTACATTTTTAACAGTTTTTATAAAAATGTAGTATAACCATCAAGTAAAAAGTAAAAAATATATTTATTTACGTTACACCTCAAATACACGAGTGTTAATCGTATTAAAAACAAACAAATTGTTTACAAAAATCTTCTGTAAATATTTTCAAATTAAGAATATTAGGAATATTTTTTCTTTGAGGGTTAATTATTTGATAAGATACTAATAAAGTAACAGTAATAGATGGTAATATTTACTGAAATGCTGATTAAAGCATATTAAAATCAAATTGTCAAATGTGTTCATGTTCCTGCTCATTTAACCTCAAATGAGTAATTGTAATGATTAAAATGTAGAAATCTTTGCAGGATAATTTGTGCAAATTAGCTTTAGTAAGGTGAATGTTGCTGAAAGGTAGGCCTAAATAGTTTTTATGGTAATTAAAGATGTGTATTAAAGACAATTTGTATGAATTTCCCCTTTTACAATAACATAATTTTGAATAACTAAAAGAAAAGTTTTAAGACTTACTGTTTTCTGCTCTACAGTGAGTTATCTTACTGAAGTTTATGAATTCTATGTTAAGCTGTGCTGTTGCTGTGCATTTTATGTTTTGCTCAGGCTTTTGTTCAGAGATATGCACATAAACACCTACACACATCTTCAACCGTGGAAAATTTAATCTATGCACATTTCACGTAACTCCTCAAAGTCACTTCAATGTTTAGAGGGGTAGACTATTTAAATGCACATATTCAAAAACACAAATTGTCATTTGTTACGGGGGTGAGATGAGAGAGAGATGATGAAGACAATGATAACATAAATTAAACAAAAACACAGGATAATACAACAATGGTGACAAATAACAATGGCAAATGGTGAATACACTCAGAGAACAAAGAAATAGACAAGAAAGATGAGGAAGGATGAGGGAGAAGAAGGTCAGAGGGCTCGGGAATGTAGAGACAACAAACAATGAGATCTGACCCTGAGTCTGTGAAGGAACCTGAAGGAACAGGTGAAGACAATTAAAGATGGCGGAGGTGCGGTGCAATGGATACTGGAAAATGAAGTCCATGGGGAAGGTGAAGGGACGAGCCGTGACATCATTATTGAAGAGCAACAGTCTCCAATTATTAAAAAAGGAGGCCAAACGACAGGGACGTCTGTCATAACCTCAACATATCTATCTGCACCAGTAAAGGGAGATTGGCGACTCAAAGAGACAGATAGATTGCCATCTTGTACCACACACTGCGTGTTTGATCCAGTCTTTTAATTCCCTATGCTTGTCGTCTCTGATCCACATAGCCTTCATCTCTCTGCCCTGTGTGGAAGAGATGCAATCACTGTCCGTTTAAGACTCTTATTGTTTGATTTTATATCAGTTTATGTGCTGCTGCGCATATCCTGAGGCAATGTGGACACTGCAGGTGGGCTGTGCGTATCAGTCTAAACACAGTAGGACATTTCTCTTTTGCTGGTCACCATTAAGCTATTCAACTTTTTTTTGCTGTGTGTGGACCTCTGTGGACTCATCTTCTGACGAAAATTATGTCATGTGGACTATTCGCTTTGGGCTTTAGAAATCCGAAAAGCATACTTAACAATGAAATATAAGGTTGATGCTCTTGACTTTTCCCAATCTTATTAGAAGTAAACTTGTACTTCACAGTGATGCCATAGAAGAACCACTCAAATGATCCTAAAAGAACTCAGGATCCATTACTTTCTTACTTTTTTATTGTCTAAAATGTAGTCCATTTACACTACAAAGAACCTTTTAAGGAACAGAAAGGTGCTGTGAATGTTAAAGATTCATTATGGAATCATCCAGCCAAATATGGTTCTTCTATTATGAAGTTATATTTTTTAATAAACTGGGTGAATAAAACGTTAATTTACGATAACGATAATTATGAATTATTTTCATATGCTAACATGTACACAGTTAGACATA
Source organism: Beaufortia kweichowensis (assembly GCA_019155185.1). Lineage (NCBI taxonomy): Eukaryota > Metazoa > Chordata > Actinopteri > Cypriniformes > Gastromyzontidae > Beaufortia > Beaufortia kweichowensis. Next base: position 11,525,142 of record CM032801.1, on the reverse strand, counting down.
GACATAGTTTTGATGGATAATAAGTAGTAAGTGATAAGTGAACATTTTGGTGGAAGGAGGTGATGAGTCACTGGAGAGTAGAAAGAAATATAAAAAGAGAAAGAATAAAGACAAGAAAAAATGGGCAGAGAGACAGAATGAGCAAGAGAGAGAGCGTGAATAAGAGACTGGCAGACACCATTAGTCAAAACCTGACAGCAGACTGTGACCGACAGGTAGACTTGTGCCAAGCAGTCTGTGGCAGCCTTGGCTATGATTGTTCCTTCCTGTTTGGAAGCCTTGTTCATGATTAGAGCTGTTTTGACAATCCAACTAATCTCTAATGGCTGGGTAAACTGTAGCTCAACACTGCCCCCTGTCTGTTACACTATAAATACCTGTAAGGAGTGGGCACTGAATTCTTTAAAGGAGCAGACATATATAAAGTATAATAGAGCAAAGGTCAGAGAGGAATGATGGGATAATGGTATTTTAAATATTATATTAGCAAATGTGCAAGCACAGGCTTTCTATTATAAACTATTCTCAACCATTGTTCTTTGTTCAAGTCAGATGAGCTATTAACAGGAATTTTATGAAACCTCTGAAGAAAGAAGTTTAGATATAAATCCCTAACACCAGGAGTCTTATACTGAGTTCTTTTTATTGAGCACCACTGGTGCTGATGGCCCACAAGTCTCGTACCACTTGATCGATCTAGTAGACTCACATCTGGTAATACACACCCACACACTCACGTACAAATAAAATCTACAGATGGTGTAACACACTCAGGCACCCACACATTCAATTCTGCTAGTCCATATCTCATGTGTCATTACAGCTGAGCAAAGAGGTAAAACAATCTGTCTTGATGCCTGGAGCTTAAGCTTGCCAGGAGATAAATAGATTTTTTTTCTAAGTATTGAAGAGCAAAAGTTGTAGTGAGTAGTCAGAATTTTTACCTTGCCTGCCTGACAGCATCTGTATTGTTTTGTAATTTTACATAGGCCTACATAAAGATGAAAAATAAAAAGTAAACAAGTAGAACTCAAATGGAATGTAAAAATTATTTAAAAATATTGAAAATATTTCAATGATAAATATGATATTGACAAAGACAAAGAAAATGAATTACTATGGAAATAAGAGTTTACATTTGAAATGCACAAATCTACTTATTAATCATAAAGCTTGAAAATTGTGAAACAATAAATATACTTAAAAAATGAACAATAACCTTGACACAAAAAGATAACAAAAGAGGGCAGAAAGATGGGAGAGAGTAAATTATGCACCCTGTGGTTGTTTTGTGGTGCCAAGCAGAGAACATTGTGTTTGGATGCATGTAAACTGAATACTAAGATGATAGTCAAACCCAGACGCTCAGACTTTTTCCTAGATATACAGACACGCATACAATCACGGTCCCAACAGTTTCTCCCAATGTGTTTGTAGGCCGCAAATTATGAAAACTGGTTTAGTCAATGTGTGTTATGATTGGTTAAAACTAGTCATGGTTGTGGACATTTGGAGTTGACATATGATCAGACCTTGTAAAATAAACCCTATCCGCATGGATTGGCCTGTTTCTATTGTGTAAATTAGTCTTAAAAACAGCAACAGTGAATTTGCTTAAATGTTACATATATGAATCAAAAACTCTTTCGAAAGCTTTAGTGTATTACAGGAGAAGAGGTTTAATGAGAAGAGCAACGGGCCCAAACGAATACTAGATAGCACAACAGAGGTTTCTTATTACATTACGGCTCTCTCTCTCTCTCTCTCTCTCTCTCTCTCTCTCTCTCTCTCTCTCTCTCTCTCTGTATTTGTTTGGGTGTTAAGGTGAAAGCAGAAGAAAGAGAGGGAGAGAGATCCAGTTGCATCATAGGCTAACAAGAGCTACCTGTGGAAAACTTACAGCATTCAGTGCATGCAGCATAACAGAGAAGCATTGATGGACCCATACAAACACACATCATGGATCTAATGGAACAGAATACTGGGCCACTGTATTCACCACGAATCACCTCTGCTCTCTTCAATGACCCAGCGAAAACCTCCACGGTGACAAGACGAAGAGGGATCTGAGACAGCCAGAGCAGGTCAGATAAATAATGTAGAAAAAGAATGAGCTAGAAGCACAGACAACAGGCTTCTAATGAATGCTGTCCATTGATTCTCTGTGTTTAGAAGACCTGTTTTACAATGAGACAAAAATTATGCTTTTCGGGTCAGGAAAAGTTCATGGACCAATTATAGTCAAAATGCATTGTGAATCATTGGTCTGCTATGATATATTTCATTGGGTAATATTTGCTCATTTTTCATTTGGCTAATCTTTGTGAGCACATTTTTCCTGTTCTTTGCAATGAATCAGCTGACATTGTTTCATGAGTGTATCAGTGTGAAGAAAAATTATTTAAACAATATCCTTACTTATAACACTAATCATAAACAGCTGGTCATTGACAATTGTGAAAAAAACATAACGTTGTAAAGAGTTGTTTTTATAGACAGTATAGCAGTAAAGCATGTGAAAACTTTTTTTAAGGAATAGTTCACTCAAAAAGTATTATCCCTTATGTCATTGCATGACTATAGAACTCCAAAGAAGATATTTTGAGGAACATGGCCTTCACTGGCCTCCATTGACTTCTATTGCATAGACACAAAAGCACTTCATTTCTCAAAATATCTTCTTTTGTGTGACACAGAAGAAAGTGTCATATATGAATGACACAACAGAATTTACATTTTTGGGTGATCCCTTTAACTAGTTGTAATTATAATAACAATTTAACAAAATGTATTACCTCTACCAACAGTTTGTAGTTGACAAAAAAAGTCAACTATATGGGACCTTTGTTACTGTTTGAGGGTATTTGTTGTTAAAAAAATTACTTCAAGAAGTTGTTGGCTGTTCCACACATGTTGTAATATTAGTTATTTCTGGTCATGCTGATTGACTGTAAAATCTTCTGCTTTAAATTCATTTAGCAGTTCTCCAGTCCAGGATGATGCAACAGATCCTCAGAGACATGTTTGTTGATCCAGAGCTTCTGGCTGAATTGAATGAAGAGCAGAAACAAATTCTTTTCTACAAAATACGTCAGGAGCAGGTGCGTCGCTGGATGGATTATGACAGTCAAGAGGGAACCTGGGAAAGAAAACCAGTATCCAAGGATAGAGATGGTGGGCCTCTATAGGATCTACCTGATCCTTTTGTATTTTCATTGAGAGTTGGCTGGTTTTCACATCTGTTAAAAATAACCCCTGTCTTTATTACTGTTTTCAGAAACCAGGAAGAGTGTTGAGTGGTTGAAGGGTCGTGATGGTGAGGTGTGGGTCTGGGTGATGGGAGAAGCTCTTGGAGACAGACCATATGATTTGATTGTCAAAGAGTTGATGGAGGAGAGAGCCAGACGTCAGGCTCAGCTAGAAGCCCAGGAGCTGTGGTGAGTGTTGTGACCTGTATGCCAATTACATGCTTTTCCTATATCTTTTAGTAAAGATTACAAGATGTTTTATTGCAAGTTTTTTTATATCAAATCATTTAACAAAATGTAAAGAACATTCTGTGAAAATATAACCTTGATATCTTATTGACTGATTAAGACTATTTTAAAGATTGAAATTAATGTTTAAGAAGCCAACTTCTGGTATTTTTGAGCAAAATAATACAAAACAGTGCCAATAAAATAATTAATTTCAGAAAAATGAGTATTGCTTCTCAAATCTATCATATAATATGTCATTTACAATGGTAATCACACATTAACTTTATTTTTTTGTTAGTGACTTTGATGGTTCTCCTAATAAGATTCTGACACTGGATTTTCCCAGACTTGATGTCTTAATACTGTTAATATTGTCTCACGTGCCACATGGTAACATAAGGTTTATTTTATTCATACAGAAATGTTATTGCACTCCACCAAATATGCCCCAAAGACTGCTCTGGCAAAAAAGCCAAACTTGTTTCCTATTTTCTGAAAAAGAAGAACTTATTTTTCTGGTCTTTTCAAGGCGGAAGAAAGAAGAGGAGATAAAGCAGAAGTTCAGAGATGCCATCACAAAGGAGAAAGCACGCTTAGTTGCAGGAAAATGGAAGGAAGAAGCTGAAGACAGGAAAGCAGCCAAACAAGAAGAGGAACGCATACGAGAGGAGCTGAAGGTGATTGATCAACAACCCCTCAAACTTCTAACTACACTATGCAGAGAAAACACACTAATTAGCATATTGTCAACCTTAACAAAGCAAAAATGGTTTTCAGTGTATTACAAGGATCCAAGCTAGTGGAAGTCACAGAATGATAAAGATTAATAACTATTAATATATCTTCATTATTGTCCACATTTTGGGCCTCACATTCATTTGCTGAATGCTGTTTTCCACCAACTTCTGCGAATAGTGTGCTGTATTTAGGGTAGCAGAAACCAGAAAGCAGAAACCATATTTTAGTGTAAAATATTATGTAAAATTTAGATGCATGGTAATTCAACTAGGCCAATAGCTTAGTGGGGATAAGACTGTGAAAAAAAGAAGTCAATTAGTCTCAGAAAGAAGTGTAGATCTTAAGGCATCTCTAATGCTGCATAATTAGTTATTCATAAGTCACACTGATGCCATTATCTTTTCAAAGATAGAGAAAGAGAGAGAAATGGTAAAACGAAGGAGGAGCTGGGGCAGGCGAGTGCGGCTAAAGGACCATTTTTCAATATTCACACTGCAGATTCCCCAAAGAGGCCTTGATGATTAGAGATGATTTGCGGCCTGATAATGAGACCTTCTAAAGAAACTTGTCAAATATTAAAGAGCTCATTTATCACAGCCCACAGATCATCCTCCCTGCTGGAAAGTGCTGACTCATTAAACTCAAGTGTTTTCTCTCACAACAGTCCTTAAGAAATCTTTGAAAAGACTGTAGAAGCCCAGAGTGTGATGAACAGGAAAAAGAAAAGAGGATTCTCTGAAACGTTGGCTCAATGTTCTCTAGCTGGATGTGCTATTTGGAGGAATTCTGGAATATTCTTTGCCAGTACTAATCAAAACACCCAAGACATAGTAAAAAATGATATTAAGTAAACAGCATAAGTGTTGCTTCGTTCTCAGTAGGAATTAACTGTCAGCACCTTTAAAAAATCTAATGAAATGATTTCCTATTTGCTAAAAACAGTAGTTGCAGTAAGATATCTGAGGTTATTCACTATGAATCACCAGCTCACTAGTCATTAAAACTATCCCGTCTTCTCACATTCATACCCCAACAACAAGCACGGCTGATAAACGGCAATAATCGCAACTGCCAAAACCGCAGCTGCACTTGTGTTTTTCGAGCACTGCTGATGACTCCAGTGGTCGAGTCAATGAGTGTCGGTTTCCACATAACACCTCTTTGGTAATTACCTAAAGCCAATAATTACACAGCTTAAGCATCTCGAACAACTATACTGCAATGTGTTTGTGTCCTCCAGGATTAATTATTCAACTAAATGATTTCCATTTCAATACAGCTAATGAGCCACTAGTGCTAATTCACTTGTCAGAACAACATACTGATAGTAAATAAGTACTGATGCGCATGTGGCTGTTTGTGAACTCTCTCTCTCTCTCTCTCTCTCTCAAAAAAACTCTCACTCAGAAACAAGAGGAAGAGGAAAGAAAGAGGGAGGAAGAGGAGATACGGCGTGCAGAGGAGAAAAGAGCAAAGGAGCTTTATATGTCCCTGGAGCGGGAACGAATTAAGAGTGAACAACGGGATCGAGAGTGGGAGGAGCAATGTAGGTGAAAACTTTTTTTTTCTTTCAAACCTCTTATTTCTTATTTTGCATTATAGCATCTGCAATATTAGCATGATAAAAAGCACACAAAAAGGCAAACACTAAAGCCGCTACTTCAGATCTGACTGACTGGCATTTTACAACTTTTTACAATCTAGCTGAAAAGTTGTGTAGGTACTTCAAGTAATAGTTCTCAAACAAATTCAATGGTTATGCAATAGATAAATGCCCCTGATCTAATCCACCCATCATTTTTTCTCCATACATTCACCTGTTCATCACCTTTTTCCTCTTCAGTGCGTCGCTCCAAAGCAGCTGATGAGGAGATGACAAGGAAGGCCCGCTGGGCAAGAGATGAATATAAACGTCAGTCACTACGGGCCATAGAGAAAGGCCATGTGGCTGGCCTGAGCGGCCACTTCCAAAAACAGACCCAAATGAATAGAGCAAGCACACACAGGAGACACAGTACTTTCATTGAACCGTCTGCAAGTCCTGTGTCCAACAATAGAGACCAACCCAGGCCTGGCCTTCAGCGTGCAGATCCACCTCTGTACCGACGCAGACAAAGCCGAAGACATAGTACAGTAGCAAAACAACCACTAACAGATAGGTAATCATAACAGATAATAGCCTTGGGGTCATTTATATTCAAAATGTATTCAAATGTGTAAGAATAAATTAAGAATAAGATTACACTATGTTATATGTAGTATTTTCTACTCTCTATGTTAAAGATAAGTTCATGGTAAAATAAATATTACATTTGGACTTTGGTTAAGTTTTAATATATAAGTCAAAATACATGTGAATGCAATCAGCATAATGTCTTTTCACTTTGTCTATAAACTAAGTAAATGGACATAAAAATATAAATGTTCAGAATCAAGAATACCAAAGAGTCGTGTGAATTATAAACAACAATCATGCAGTTCTATAAATTAATTCATTTAAAAAAAATTATTAATTCCCATCAGCCCTGCCTGGGTACGAGCACCACGACCCTGTTCGAGGGAATCAGTTATACTCTGGTTTACTGAAGAGCAGAAACCGAAAAAAGCTGGATATGAAAGGAAAGCCAACGATATCGCCCCATGGTTCCACGGTAAGACCTTTCTGGTGTTATCTGTCTCCTTTCCTGTCAAATGTCAATATTAATGCAAAAGTGGTGTTCTGTAAGCATTAAACTGGAAAACATGAACGGTTATCATGTAGACATTTAATAACACCTCTGAAGCATATCTTTACCCTTTTGCCCTCTTGCACACACCGTCACCCACATCCACAAGAGAGAAATGGAGTGTGGAATATGTGTCTCTGTTTAGAAACGAGAAACTGCCCAACCAACAGATGGAAAGCAGTGGTGTGTGTGTCTGGGTCTACTTGTACACAGGTAGAGACAGGACAGAGAAATTGAGGGGTGTCCTCAATAATTCAAAGGCTTTGCTGGGCTAATTACTGACGTGAGCCCTGCAGCTTTGTCATGTTAAAATGGGTTACAGAGTGTGACTCCTGGTTAAATGACAGGAGAGCAGATTAATAGGCTTGTCAGTGTTGGAAATTTCATCGGTACGTGGGCTACATATCAGTATGGTTCTGAATAGAGGCATCTTGATAACACACATTCATTCATACGCTTACTAACACACACACACACAAGCCAAGGTGTACACTTACACCAACACTGCTGGTACAGGTACATGGAAAAAAACATACTATACCACTTTCTACCTTACATCTAAGATAACAAGATAATAATTGAAACAATATCTACATCTACTCTTTAAACAGGGCAGATTCTAGCAGATTCTTTGGACTAGAAACAAACTATAAATAACTGAAGAATGATAAATTATATTATGTATAAATGACTTAATACATACAGCACAAATAGAAGTGTTATATCAATGGACGCTCTGACAGTTAATGGTGATGTCATGATTTAAAAATGTAGGTATCATCTCAAGAGAAGATTCTGAAGGATTACTGATGAATGCTACCAAGGGCTCTTTCCTGGTACGGGTCAGTGAAAGAATATGGGGCTACACACTTTCCTATCGTACAGCCAGCGGGTTTAAGCATTTCCTTATTGATGCATCTGGAGACTATTACAGCTTTCTCGGTGTGGACCAAAACCGTCATGCCACCCTTGCTGACCTGATTGACTTCCACAAGGTAAGAGAGTAATTCAGAAAGCTAACTAAGTGACTAAAACACAGTAAATAAAACTGAAATAAAATTAAAAGAATCTTGGACAAACATCTGTATTTACCAACCACTCATAACATAGGGCAATAATCTGACCTATGTGTCTGAGTGACATCCCACCTGCAGAGGGCGATATAGTGCAAGATGCTTGCCACATTTTGTTGTTTTTTTAGATGAACCTTTAGTGAAACTAAAATATATAAAACACATACAATTTGGCCTTAAAATAAAAGCTATAATTTTAAAACAAAAAATAATAATTAATAATCATGAAATAATATTTTATGTGCAAATATTAAGAGAATTAGCATCAGATGCTGATTTATCACCATTGTCCAGCTAAGAAATTCAGATGACCAGACACATGCTAAAACATCAAAGATTAAACGCTGGTCTTCCTCTCACTATCTAAAGGTGTTTTAACATCACAATATTTAAGAAACATTTTGTAAGACAAACTGATTGCTGTGTCAAACACTGTAATACTGTCTGCACTATGACAACTTTCAGAAAGTGAGAGCTTGCTCTGCCATCTCACATCCTCACAGCATAGCCTGTGTAACCATGGACACATATTTCAAGCTGTCAAATATGGAATCACAAGCTGTGAAATCTTTGACATTACTTAAATGCAAATGCAGGCGAAGTTGTACAACTGTCAACAAGTTTTCCTTCTTTACGCCTCTGCAGTATGATAAAAATAAAAAAAAAGCTCTAGAGAATCAGTCTACACATATATAAAACATTACAACAGTTTAAGCTCAGATAAAAAAACGTGCAAAACAAATGCAATGAAATCAAGAAATAAAGCAGCTCGGATATATCCTCAGACACTGTACAGCGGGTAACAAAGCCCATCTCGGTTTTCCAGGACAGAATTTTTTTTTATTATACAAGAATGTGACAATGTGTCCCTTAGACCAAACATATAACAAAAACAAAACAAAAACAAAAAAAACAAGAATGTGACAATATTTACATTGTGCCAAATATAGAATCAATTGGACAAACAAACATATATACTGATAGCCAACATTACAAGTCCATTCTAATAACTTATGTGTATATATTCATGTGTCTGTGATCCTGTGAGTGTACACATATGCCTGTGTGTGCATGTGTCTTTGTATCTAGGGGTGGGAGAGGCAGCATACAAAATAGTATCTAACAGATTAATAATAGATATAACTAGTATTAAGAGAGAAGAAAAAAAAACAAGCCATTTGAAACAACAAATATTATTAGCAATAATAATGACAATAATAACCATAACAACAACAATAACAACACAAAGAAGAAGAAGATGATGAAGAAGAAGAAGATTGATTTCATTAAGATTTAAGATTTGGAATTTGGAAAGGACAGATTTGACACATGTTAGATATGTCAAACAGATTTTATGCTAATTCTGAAACTGTCTCTTTTAGCGCATTCTGATTTTTCACAATTTTCTTTCATTGTGTATATAAAAAACAGCCCTTAAATTCTACACTGTTGTTATCAGGGTGCAGGTGCAATAGCAGCATATTACTAACAAATGTCAATTCTTAGGAGGAAGTCATTACAACTACAGGGAAAGAACTGCTGCTGGAGGCCTGCATGAGGACTGGCCCTTCTGAAGACTTCGGAGGACTTTTCTCATAACCCTTGACATGTGGCTCATTGTATTTCAGCATTATTGGTTATAAAAATACTTAATTAGGATTAGTCTCATAAGAAATTAGGATTGGTCCTAATGTACAATCTCTGGTTTACAGTGCCTTGTGAACCAATCAATTGAAAAGTGGATGTAAACTAGTCTCACATGAAGGAAATACGTACTGCATGTTTTCAATAGAACAGTGATCTTTCAGCTATTACAGCCGAGATTTCGTGTTTAATTTGCTGTTACTTTTCTATAATTATGAATACATCCAAGTCAAAATGCACTATGCATGGGTAATGCAAGCACAAATTTACCTGAAACAGAATGATTGTTTTCTGTTGTTATAAAGGAAATGGGCTGCAAATTGTTACTGCTGTGTAAATAAAGACCAGTGTGATCCATGAAACAATGCATTAAAAGCGTCTAACTGTGACTAGGAAAGGTCTAATTAAACAACACCAGAAAAAGAGTTTCCTCTGTCTACACTCTACTACTGTATACTTACGTTTTTTCAATGAGGGATATTTTCTATGATTCTGACCCCCAAAAAATGTGCATCCCCCATCGGTCAAGGTTTAGCTGGTGGTAGATGCTGACATACACCAGCCTGGGAGAAAAACTTTCACCATTAATGGACATTCAAAGGTAGCCAAGTGTTCCCATTATATATTATATTACATTAGCAGAAAGTGATTGATGTTGTTCTTTAAAGCATGAAATAGACTAGAAAATAGACTATTTTTCTTTGACTACTGCATTAAACATCACAGGATAGGCACAAGTGAAAGGCTTGGGTGTGTTCTTGTGGTATCAAATTTTCTATCGGCATTTACATTCATGCCCGGAAGTGCAGTGCCCATTGAAATGAACAGGAGCGATAACAGACAGCTGACCTCCTTGACATTATGCAACAGAAGGACAATAAATATTCTCTTTTTATTGGCCCACAATATGTTCCCACTACTCTCCCATCTACCCTGCCTGAAAATGCTATAATGAACCTTTTTATCATGACTGACTGTCAATGGGTTTCAATGTAATGGAGATATGACCGTGAAGCAGCAAAGTTACTAAAATTACAATCCTGCTTTATCACCACTGAGAAAGACACCGCAAGTGATTGTAAGTGTACTGTAAATCACTATGGATGGAGAAAAGGCACTACTCAATAGTAAGAGATACTTGGCTGAAGTAGTTTGCAATTTAAGACATTGCAAAGTAAGATTTGTAACTATTTTTACAAGAATAAAAAGGCCTTTACAAAGTGTCTTTTTTCTAAAAGAAATTCTAAACTTCAAGATATACCACAATGCAAACATGGATTTTTAAAGGGATATGTAATGTTATGTTGTTTTTTTTGTACTTTTCTGCCAAAATCAGGATTAAGGCTACATGCCATTTTTAATAAAGGCCATGGGAGATACACCTATCAAGCTACTAGGCTGTGTAATACTTCCATATGTATAAAATGCAATAAATCAATACCTGATCCTTTATTTTTATATTCAACAATTAATAGTAAAGAATAATAGTAAAATTAAGTAAAATGGGATAAAACATAGATGGATTTTTAAATATAAAAAAAGGCATATTGGCATTAAGTATTTTTTAAAAAGCATTTTTTATTTGAAACAATGTGCACTGTTGAACTGTGCATTAAACAAGCAGGGTTGTTTACATTGTCGTGATGAATAGGTATGTTCTATGCCCTATTATTTAAATAAGAATGTTAAGTTTTCTTCAGATTGAAAATCTAACCTCCGGCCAAATCAGCAGTATATTAACACATACCACTATTAAACCAGAATATGTCCATTACAAATGCAATAGTAATAAGACTGATTATTAACCTTAAACTTACTTTTTATTGAATACAAAAATTATGCAAAGAATTATGAAAATATTTACAATTTTTTCTCAACAACAAATGACATCTAATCCAACACAAAAAACATCCCTTCATTAAAAAGAAGGCTTTTGCAGTAACAATAGTAAACTGTACTGCGTACACTACACACTACACAGTGGCACAGACAGACACACCAAAACAAATCTGGGACAAAACAGTGCACTCTGAAGAATAACTAAACTCTTATTTCAGTTTTGCATCAATGTTCATTTCAGATGTGATATTAAAATACTACTATAGAACTGTAGGTCTTTGGGTTACAGAGAACGCTTTCTGTTTAGGTGTGATAGGCAGGTTTGTATTTTTGTCAGAATGCATATATGTCGCATTACCCATGATTCAAGGGTAAACATTATGTTGATGTAATGTGTAAGTAGTAGTTTGCGTTGTAATGGCAGTTAGATTCGCAATCTGAAAATATAGCTTTGACTAGCTGTCAAAAAATTATTTAAAAAAAAAAAGAGGTTAATGGTTAAAATATATATTTCAATCTATTCAGATAACACATGGTACAAAATACATCTTATGAATTCTTCGATGTTAGAGAAAAGGCACAACCTGTATTTATGTATAAAGACATAAGATAAAAATAGAAAAAAGGAGGTAAGTGTTGGCATCTCAAAGGCAATGTTGACATCTGTGCTTCAGAAAACAGGTGACTATCAAACTTGAGTTAACGTGCAGTGAATAGTTCAGATGCTGAAGCTAAAATAATTCATTACCAAAACCAATACCTCACATTAGTTAGTTGCTTGGTATAAAACACAGGATCACTCACAAAAAAGAAAATCGATGCGTCATACCTGTAAGATTATCTGTTAGATGGCTCCTCCTAAACTAGCTGACATCTTATACCTACCTGCTCTATTCCCACATGACTTGTGGTCTTTCCAGTTACCATAACTGGCATTATCTGCAGAAACACATCTAACCCAATAAACTAAGGTACTAAGGGAATGTATTTACTGTGGTTTACTGCAATCTTACAATTAGTCTCAATAATTCAATCTTATTTGACCAACCGCGTAACCTCAGGTTACATTACTATTGAATGTATCTATTAAAGTGTGATCAAATCATGTTGGCTTGCTGGCATATATGTTTTCATGCTTGGTTTAAGGTGGTCCCAAAAGATACAAGGGGCCTGGGTTATGATGGTCCTAAAAAAGATTCGAAAAATCAACAAAATAAGACAGTGGACCTGGCAGTAAGGATGAAGCAGAGAGAAGGCACATGTGTGATGGTATCCAAATGAACCAGGCAACTGTGTATTTAATATATATTGTCCTCAAAAATTGTTTAAATGTGGTCCAGAGAATGTAGTCCTTTTCTCCACACATTTCATTGACCACAACAAAGGAGATGCAGAAGAACAGAATGTCCACATCTTCATCTACACCGCTCTCCAGTCGCTGCCACAGTCACATGTGCTCAGTAATAATTAAATTTGACCTTTTCAATGTCCCCGATCAGCGTCCTTGCCAAGAAGATTCCCACCATCTGACAGCATAGCAATACACAGTGTTAGATTCAGACATGCTGCAGAGTATTTAAATCAGGATATTTTACTGTTTGATTTTTTTTTCAAAGAATATGGTATGGTATATGCTACTGTTTGAAAAGTTTGACTGTGTGAAAATAAGTGTTGAGGGTGTCATCTAGCTGTAAATGTATTTTACAAGCACAATACCTGTAACAGTGATATGACTATGAAGACTCCTGCCACAATGTACAGATTCCGTGGGAGCCAGTCCTCCAAAGCTGTGATGCATCCTTTGACATAAATGACGTTGCTCCAGTGAGACTGCAAATCCAAAAAGTAAACGTATATAAGTGCCACCAAATGACAGTAAAGAGAGAAACTTAACAGTTAATAAAGCATTTTTAAGAGAACTGCACAGCATGAAATACACATCATATACAAGTTTTTTCTGTATTGCACTCTGCTCTCCTAAATGCAATTTCTATTCTGCCAATAAAACAAAAAAAAGAATGATTGTAAGTGTAAAGCAGAGGAATAAAAGAACTATAAGCATACCCTATTCACAAAAATGCCATTTTCAGAGATCACCACATATCAGAGATATTAGAGATACAATCAGGCCAGCATGAAGTATCTCTATTAATATCATTTTGTCACTTTCACTGCTGCTAAAAAACACTGTAAAAATTTCTACTCTTTCCAATAATATTGTAAAAGCTGACAATTTACTCAATTATCCCACTCTCTGTAGCAGAATACCATCCAACAACCTTCACATTTTATCCCTAAGTTTACCAAAGCAGAACTTTTGTCAGTAATTAAAACGAGACAGAATGACGAACCATGCATTGTGCACTCACCATGCCAGTTGATCTAACATCATATCCACATTGAGTGTTCACCACAGTGTCCTGTAAAGAAACACATCAAATTAGAAAATGAGTCATTCTTTGCTTTATAGTAATTACTTACTGGGTCAAAACAGGTTCTCTAAACATTATGCTGTGTGAAAGTTCAGCATGCTGAAAACTATTTTTCTGTTAAGCTCTACTGTGAATAAGAGTGACTTACAGCAGGGTCACTGAGACAACAGGAAAAGGGCACTCCACATTTCTCTCTGCTGAGATTATTTGTTGAGCAGTTAAAATACACGTTCAGATCCCAGTCATTAGGATCTTTAGCTCCACAACAGTTATTCTGAAAATAAAAACAGCAGTAAATTTCAAGCCGACATGACAACCAATCATTTATAACACAGTTATCTGCCAATACTACTCTAAAACTATTCTGAAACGCAGATAATCATTTTTTAACAAGTCTCTTTTACTACTTTTTTACACGTATTAAGCCATATGGTGTACCAACATTAACAACTGAATAAATATGAAAAAACAGATGTAAACACTTTTGTTGTCATAGTCAAAATATTATCATAACACATTAGAGAAGGCGTTGTGTTTTTAGCTCCACCTTGCTTTTACTTAGAGGTAGTCGATTTATTAAATGTCACTGAAATATTTACTACTTTGTTCTCCAAGAAAAACTGACTTCTGTCATATTAACAAATTTTTCTTTAGTTGACTTCTCTGACTCTCCGGAGGTCTTCATTCAATCATAACTGGTCTACGGGTCTAAACTGTATTTTCCCTACAATAACAAATGATAAACACAATGACAGTACAGCACCATGACAGTACAGTAAAAAAGACTGACTGCAGTCAGTTCACTATAACTTATAGTCTCTGTCAGGCTTACTAGTTTCTGAAGAGAGTCAATCAGATTCTGTAAATCAATGTCTTCCCTATAAGCCTTCACATTGGCCAAGAAGAAATCGTTGATCCATTCCCTAACTTGGCTCTGGAACACAAATGCCAGCACTGCAGCCGTCAGCTCCAGAAAGAAGATGAACCCAATGACTCCAGAGAACTGCAAGACAATGTCAAGAAGCAGGAGAAGATTAAAGAGCTGCATTTGACTGTGTTAACATAAACTTCATTTTTACATAGAGCTGGTCAATAATTTTACAATTTTGGAAGGTTGGGACTTGGATTGAAAAGGCATTTTCAGACCAAAACTAGTAAGGCGTGTTCACACAAAGAAAAAAAAAAAGAAATTAAAAGACTCCTGCAGTCAATATCACAATTATGTAATACCAAATTAATATTTTATGAAAGTGCTATGAAGCTTCTATGCAGTTTTCAGCTACTGAATCATATTTCTGTCCTCATCTTTCTCTGGATTACTTATTATTTAAATTACATAAAACAAATATTTCTGTCATCACATGAAACTCATGTTAGTGAAATGTAAAGTTACATACAATTTACTTCAAAGAGCATGTCATTGCCCAATTTTTTCCTACAAAATATACTAGTATACATAAAGGGGTATCACAATGGCGTGCGTACTTACAAATTTAAGGAGACATATGTTTTCCCTGAGTGCTCCAACACACCCCGCAAAGCCCAAAATAAAAGTGACTGTGCCTACGACTAGCACCCCCCAAACAGGGTCAAAACCATGTAGACGTGTTACTTGTGTCAGATCTGATAATACACCCTGAGGAAAGACAAGAAATAAACCCTTTAGACACTGGTTGTTTTTCTCTGAGCCAAACTAAACATTTTGCAGTCACAAGTCTCACAGTTATGAGTTAATCAGCCATGTAGTTTAGGCCACTAGGTTTTTAAAAGATTACGAATATAGGCACATATACATAATAAAAAACACAAAAGGGGAAACCTACCTTTTCACTCCATGCCCAGAATCCAATTGCGATGAATGCTGTTCCAGCCAGCTGTAAAGCAGACATTAAGCAATGGTGCATCAGAATACATCATCTCTCAAGACCTACAGAACAATGGAGTGTGTGGTTACACTATATGACTACACATATGACTAAGCCTCCAAACTAGATAGCAGCATTTCTATTAGCAATAACTGAGAAACAAATTATAATCTACTTTGTAAGAGTTAACTTTATTGTTTGTATTTAAAACATGGAAGTAAATTTGTATAACTTCACACTATGCAATAATAGCAACACCCATTTCTCAGAAGCCATAGTGAAATACTGATAACAGGAAAATGAGTTCAAAGCAGTTATCGCAAAAGCTTCTAGCAAGCTTCCTCACGAAGGACACCACAAGCTGTGCAGAGATATGCCAGTATAAGTCTGTTTCCTGTTAACGTGAATCCGGAAACCTGACATCAACAGTGGGTTTACCTTATTGGCTTGATATACAGAAGTTCATTAAATTGCTTTCCAATAACCCACCCAGTAATGAAAACAGACAGAGAACATAAAACATCTATGCATGCAACTCAACTACAACAAAATTAAATAAACATAAACAGTGAACAGTAAGCCATGGCAAATGGCAGTTTGGTAAAAGCTAGTTTGGCCAAAGGATGTTATTCAACTTCAGAACTGTAGGGTAAATTACACATGATTTATACAGAAAAGCATGAAAAGTCACATGTATGTGTGCATTTTGTACACTTCACAGCAAAATATGTCTCATCAACTTACATCAAACAGAAACTTACCCAAAAGATAATGTTGTAGCTGAACATGAGGTATTTATAGCAACAGCTGACCTCTGCATTTTCATATCTGTAATAGTGCATCTTTACCTGTAGCAAAAAGAGAAAAAATGAGGGAGATTTGAGATGTTTACCACAATAACTATATTCAAAACATCTGGATAGATATTTCAAAGAAACTTAAATATGTGTGAATGAAAAGTGTTAAACTAATGCCAATCAAATAAGATCAACCACACGTATTGAGATGTATATTTTACAGCAAATTCAAAGAAGCTTGCTACATCTTAATCACTGCCAATAATATGACACAGAAAATCAAAAGATTAATAACAATTTAGTTGTAATCATAACAATTTCCATCTACACAAACTGTCTGTACATCTGTACACAGATGATAACAACAGCTGCAAATCTCAAAATCCTGGGATAACCAATGAGGATAGTCGATCAAGTAAAGAATTTACCTTCTGTTTTAGTTTTTCGTTTGATAATTACTTAAAACTGTTTCTGGTAAGAAAATTTACTGTTACTGTTTTGGGGCATATACATCTTTAATCATCACATTCATTAATGTGCATGTACATGCTTAGTAGTCTAAATAATTGATCTATTTAAGTGCTTGCTCTGACATTAACTTTGAATAAACTAAAGTAATAACTGCTCGGTGGTTAAACATCTCAGATACAATTCCTGTTTGCAACACTTGCCAAGTAGTAACTGACTGTTAAAGATCACTAAACCCAATCAGGATGTTTCTTTTTATGATCACAGACTACTTCACTGTCCCAACAACACATACGGAAATTACAGTCAGTAAGTATTATTGAGAAGTCATTAGTGATCATCATCACACAGTCAAGATGGCTCACATAGGCTTCCCCTTCTTCCTTTTGATAGTTAGCCAAGTGGCTAGTGATTAGCGGAGTTGTCAGCTCACTTTTTAAAACCACACACTAAGGCAAATCCCAGTCTCCCATAACAGCAAATACTCTCGTTTATTAAAGTTTAAAAAGTCAACGCTGTAAACCACTGCAAATATCAGTAGTGTTATTAAGCTGAGGATAACGTATCGAAATGAAACCTAGTAAAGCTAGCAGCTACATAACTCAATGTAACTAGCTAGCCAACAAACTATTTTTAGCGTCACAACCATTCAAAACATAATTGACCAAGCTACTACTTAAAGGTAACCACTACTTAAAAATATTAAATATTTAATAAATTACATTAAAAGACAGTTGTTGTTCATTTATTTACGTGTTGTGACGAGTGTGCGCGAGCGCGCTGTTTCTCTTCGTGTAGAACTCGCGCCCGCGTAACGTAAATTTAAAAACACAAAGCACGGCGTTTCAATCGATTAATGACAACCTCTGGTTTATGTTTCGTTTTGAAACATATAATTAAGGAATCGATAATAACATGGAGTTTTAAAAAGGCTTTACCTCTTTGTGTCACACAACGCCTCCGTCTGGTAGTTATAGTTGAAGAAAACTCTACCATAACACCCACCCCACACATGAATGCACGACTTGTGTATGAGTGTGACAAAGACACGCCCTGTGCATTCATCATAAACTCATCATCACACAATACAGTCTGTGCGAACTCTTCAGCTGTTCTATTATTTTATTAGACATATGAGATATTATCCTGCTTAAGATACTACAATTTCTATTGGTTTCCTTAACAAATACCATTATGAACCACTAGCAGTTTACTGTTACAACCATTACAAAATTTCTTCATGTCGTGTGTTTTTAGCCATATTTTAAAATGAGTGTGATCTATTTGTTCCCATCTGCCAGACAACTTCTCTGATGATTTCCTGTTTTTCAGCAGGGTTTTAACCCTACACCCTTTGCTGTTAATATTAATATTTTAATTGATACATCATTACATGATGATCTCTATATTAAACTTAATCTTAAACACTTTTTTAATATTAAACTTTAACTTAGAGTTAATTATAATGTAACCTTCATACTAACTATGAGTGTTTATGCAGGACGCATTAGATGTTCTGCCATAAATGAGTTGATATACCCTAAACAAGAGACATCCTGTTGAAGTGTTTGAAGTGCAAGCTACTGCTATCTTCTTTTTTTAGACACATTATTGCTCTGTACCTCATTACATATAACACACCTTTTACCTGAAGTATATATAAACAGTTTATACTTGACAACACCATGAGTCACAGCCCTTGTAGACTCATCTAAAACTAGGATAAAAACAACATGGATGACTTCCTTTTTCTTTGTTTTGATGGCGTAGAGTGTTGCTTGAGTTCAAATGTTGAGGGGAAAACAGCCAAAATCATGCATCCTGCTTTAGGAAACCAGAGAATTGTGACACAAAGCATTGGAAAAATGACCTTAAAATAGACAATGGAAGAAAAACAAAACTCTGGATCTTTAGTTAGGTATAACAGTTGCAATCCTTTATAAGAGATTTATTATTAAAATTATATCAATTAATGCAGACATTTTATACAAAGAAATAACTGTGATTACTTATTCTTTCTCTTCATTTTATTTTGACTGCTGCTGCACATTTTATCTTTGCAAATGTGTGTGGTTTTGTGAAATACGAGAGATGGGTGATAGCTTGCACTTTAAACACACTTTACTAAATGTAAAGAGTAATTGTAAGACATTAAAGAGGAACTACAGTGTTCCTCCAAGTGAACTCTTATGTCTCAACACAGCATGTGTTGTGCAGTAGTGAGGAAGCATCACTTCTTAAGCAATGAATGCTGACAGTGTTTTTAGCAAATAGTTCTATCGTGCAAAAGCTCCACCCAGACTCCAATGATTGGGACGGGTTTGAAAGAATGCAGAGACATATTTGCAGAGACATGGCAGGCTTGCTAACTGAATGATAAAAGAATGCATGTAGAGACATCACCAACAGATGAGGCATATTTCAACACTAGAAAATCATAAGCTTATTAAAAGATTTTGCTTTTGTCCACCATGCTCCTACCAACACATTGTGTCACCACAGAGACTTCCAATTGGCTGCTTTAAAATGACATGTGATCATGCAAGCCCAAAGCCATTGGTGATGGTTCCACCCCAAACTGCTTCTGTTAATCATGAGATGAAAAGAGTGTTTATGTAGTTTATGACTATTGCTTATTTCTTATTACTGTAACAAAACAAAGCAAACTTGAAAATTATGAAAGATTTAAATTTACAATACAGAATCAGCTGGTATAGGTAGATTACACCCTAAAAACACACTAAATATTTAGCTTGAACTGTTTTTGCTGTAACTACAGTTATGATTTATCATGTCATATCATTGTTTTTGTATGTTTGTGCATTATGTTTTCTGATAGTACTGAATATTATTTCATATACCTTACTTCTTAGCAACCTCAAACACAGATTCATGTCAGAGAAGTGACCACAAACAGCTGTGTCTGCCTGAAGAGACTAATATTTCACAAACTTCATAAATGTCAATCCCCATTACACCCCCCATTAATCAAACACATGCATTTTCAATGCTGATAATGACTATTGTTCTGCTACAGTTTAAATCCTATCAAGCATCAGTTTCTATGTTTGTTTTGTTTTCTATATAGGTCTGGAAACCGCACTTTTACATAATTTTGTAACAGGATCAGTTTTATCCAGCAAGTGTCTAATTTACACTATAGCAGGTCCTTCTCTTCGCCCACTAATTTCTTGTTTTTAAATGAATGTTTTCTCAGTTGTGATGTAAAATTAGCAGTTAAGCTGTGACGCACAGAGAATTAGCACAATTAACACTGAGGCTTTTTTTAGCACGAGTTGGGTCTATGTTGACACACATGCTCTTGTTAACTTCATGGCAGTGCACTTATTTATACAATAAGTGTGTAGTATTGCCTTATGTACTATTTTCAGCTGTAAGATGTTTTTTGAAAAAAAGTTTAAACCTTAAAATGGTGGGCGAATGAGGACAGAAATGCAATGATCATTGAGGTTAGGGATCAGATATTTCATATGTACAGTATCTATGACAACTGAAAGAATATGAGTAAAACTTCTTTATTAAAATGCAAGTGCAGCTATTAAAAAACAATAAAGATGTTTCTAAATAATACTGTATATACAAAGCTGCATGATTACAAACACCATTAAATAAATAGCATAAATAAAGGCAAATATTTTTTGCCATAAATGGACCAAAAAGAGCCCATTTGATCACTCCGAAAGCATAAAAATTCTGCTCCTTGTTTATACTTTCAATCAGATAAATAATAAATGGTTAAGGAATGTCTTTTGTGAATAAATACAAGAATAAATAGTTTTAAATAGATTGCAAATGTTAAGATTAAGATCAGCAATACACATGGCTATCCTCAGATTGGCTGTTTAGTCCATCTCCGTGCCACCAATCTCCTTGCAGCTCTCCCAGGATCTCCTGCAGGGACAGTGCTGGCAGCTCGGGCAGAGGTCCATGGTGAACGCCTCGTTCCTGTGGACTCTCCATCCTTGGCACCTCTGGGTTATCTACGCAAAAAGAGCTGGAGGCTGGAGGTGTGCCCTCCAATCCGCCCTCCCAGCAGCCTGAGTCTGGAGTGACAGGGGTCAGGGGCTGGAGACTGTTGTGTGTTTCAGACGGAGAGTAATAAAAGGCCTGAGCGGAGCTGGTGTTGCAGGCATAGACATCTGAATGAAACGAGCTCCACATGGAGCTCATAGGTGACCTCCTTTCATATCTTGTAGCCCAGTTAGGGTGCACCTGGGGGGGACTAGCATGAGCGTTCAGGGGTCTGCCTTGATGGTGGTGTCCATATGATGGAGTACAGTACCCTGAATCATCACCAACAGACATTGAAGATGGTGTTTCATATACATACAGTCTGTCCCTTTCCATCTCTTCTTTAATCTGGCCGGGGTATGCAGGAGGTGGAGTGCGTAAGGACATAGTGGCCATGCCACAATCGTCCCCATCCCTGTCAGAAGAGTGTAACTGTACTGGTGAATTCTGCATGGGACTGTAGGCGGGCAATGGAGAATCAGATTGCCACATTGGTTTCTTGCCACCCTTGCATTTCAGCGTGCGAGCCCTCCTGTTTTGGAACCATACCTATTGCAAACAGAGACATTGAGATAAAGAAGGTCAGCCTCATAAGAATACAGTTGATAGATTAGAAAAAAAACTATCTAGTGTGCACAGATAAAAGTTTCCCCCTTAAAAGTTTCAGGTTAATCATTGTCAATGACATCCCTCTATTGTGGCACATACTCAGAATGGTTATCTGTGGTTGGAATGTACTTTGTTTACAAGCTGTACAGTCTCCCTAACTAAACAGCTGATAGTCACGGAGTTGCTTGCATCATCGCAGTGTTAAATTGATAAACTGAGATTATAGATATTGGTATCAACAACAGTAAACACTACATTATCACGTAAGGCATTAGTAGCATAACAGTTCACCTGTTTTTGTGTGTATATTACGTGTAATTTTTTACATACATAAGGTAGAAAAATCAAGATTGGGTTGCTGCATAATTCGTTATTTAATCTGAATTCTAGCACATACATTGTGTAAATGCACATGATTTATATACACACGACCCACCTGTATGCGAGATTCCGGCAGTCCTGTAGTTTGGGAAAGACTCTCTCTGAGGCTGATTCCTGGGTAAGGGTCTGTTTCAAATGTGGCTCGAAGCAGCTCAACATGTTCCTTCGAGAAACTTGTCCTTTTCCTGCGGCTGGCGCTTCTTGATACAGCCCCACTTCCAGAAACATCTAAAAAATAAGATCAAAATCAGTGTCAGGCTAAATGTGGCCTAATTTCAATATGGAATTTAACATGTATACTATATATGTTCATCTATGTATGTTTATGTATTACACATATTTCATAATCTCACATTTCTGTAACACGTGTTTTAAATTACTACAAAATTATGTATGATCAGACTTTTAACAACAATAACCAGTAAAGTAACAGTACCAATCTTTTGGTACTAATTTACAAATGTTTTTCCAAAGGGAATGTGAAACATTATGGTGGGTATGATCAACATTTCTCCTATTCAGTGTTATGCTTACCAATGCTGTTGTCTTTCCACATGATGTGTCTTCACTTGCTGAATTCTATAGACTCAAGGCTGAGAGTGAAGGTCTGTCCTGTCTGATGCTCCTTGGCGATTTGATTTCTGACCCCTACAGTACTGTTTTTATACCTGTGCCCTGTAGTCCCTATCCCATGACCCCCCTTTCACCCTCACCTCCCCCATTAAAGGTGTTTATTATGGACAAAACAGGAATGAGATTGGAGACCAGTGTGAGGGAACTTTTTACAAATATTTACAAATGTGTTATATTATTTACCATTTAATATATAAAAAGTCCTTTAAAACGTAACTTTAAAATGTTCAATAAAAAATTACACAGGTAAATATTATATAGAATTTTATTTTATTGCTTGTTTGTTTGGCTGGCTGGAGAAAAAACTGTACAATTAGTGCTTTTATAATGATCCTAAAACTGTTGAAAAATATGTCTGTAAAATAATCTAAGAATTTATTTTATAAATGCATATAAAAACATGAAACAAAGGATCTTATGACAAAAGGTGTGTTGTGGCAAATTAATCAAACATTTTATATAGGAAAGTATGCTAATGGATGGTGTCTTTTCCTGTCATTGCTCTTCATTTAAGTGTTATAATCAATAAAACAATGGACTCAAGAAAATATTAACTAACGAAGACATTAGCAACATGCTTAACATAGGTTTAGGCAATGGGCCGTGAATGCATATCATTTTGTCTCCTCTGATCTCTTTTCAAATGGGACATGAAAGAAACATGTTT
Organism: Beaufortia kweichowensis; assembly: GCA_019155185.1. Classification (NCBI taxonomy): domain Eukaryota; kingdom Metazoa; phylum Chordata; class Actinopteri; order Cypriniformes; family Gastromyzontidae; genus Beaufortia; species Beaufortia kweichowensis. The sequence goes on along the minus strand of CM032801.1, from coordinate 11,501,759 downwards.
GCAAGCAAAGGAAAACAAGGAGAGCGGATTGTGGAATGATTAATGGGACAGTTTGCATTTGTTAGAATTGTCAGTCATTCAAAGTCAAGGTGTTTGCCAAGCTTGTCAATGCAGATGAGATGTTTATACAGTACATGCTGGTGAATTAAGACAGAGCTCTTTAGTTACTTCTTAGCAAACACAGAATGGATGACTAGTTCATTTAACTGGTTATCCACATCTAGAAAACAGATCAATAAATAATGTCTGTATCTGTAAAGATCAACAAGCTGCAACAATTATGACATGGTTGATGAAGTCCAGGTACAACTAATATCTAATAATCAAGTCTTATTAAATTGTATAATAAACGTTTTAAATGCTAGATATGTCCTCGGTATTAGTTAGACAAGTCTGCATTTTACTTAAAGATAGTGTCAAAAAATCTTTATTATCAGAGAATCTCCAACCAAACCTAAAGTATATCCCCCATTAATCAAACACACCCTATTAGCTGATAATGCATTGTGCTGCAGTCTAAATCCAATCAAGTTACTACATTATTTCAAGATACATGTGCAAATTTTAGATAATTTTCATATATTTGTTTTGTAAACAATAACCTGGTAACAGAAATTTGAATGCATTCGTTTAAAGCAAATGTATACAGTCAGTTTATTGTTATACTCTGTTCTGCATATTTGAATCTTAGTGAAAAAAGCAAAATAGAAAAAACCCAGCACATTACCATACAGCTTGAATTAATAAAACGGTTCAGTTAGAGATTCTGGATAAATGTTTTCCTTAAGTAAATCATGTATTCATTTAGCTCTTCTATAGGCAGTACAGTAGGGGGCAGTGTAGAGCTTTCCACACGAGTTCCTCGTATAATTCTCAAGAGGATCAGCTGTGAGCATGTTGTGTCTTATTATTAGAATTTATCGCTGGTGTAACTAACTAAAAACCAAAATAGACATATGTGAATGATAAATATGCATTTTGAAGCATCTCCTTATCTGCTGAAATTGTGCAAGTGGCTCATACTTCATGAAGCATACCAGGCTTAATGCACAACTCATCATGTCGAACCATGTTATTTTCGGTTAGTAATAAACTATAACCAGTTAACGAGCTTCTTCAGAAAAATGTATCAACTTTGGTCACATTACAGAGACAATAAAGAGATACAGGATCATATTACTACAGCAACAATAACTTTAGTGATGCATGTCATGCAATGAAAGTAACACATCTCTTAGCCCCTGTCCATGTGTGTTTTCGATTTAAAGGCCAGTGTAAAACCGGTGAACCAGGATATGTTTTTCTCACAGAGATAGAAATATGTGAATATCCTGTTCACGTATAGAACACAAATAGTGTTAGTGATACAAAAATGTCAGCTCAGCTTCGTTTTGAAAGATGTAGACAAAGTTTTACTTTATTTTTAATCACACAAGTTAATACACAAATTAACACTTCATAGCTCTTAAGAACACAATCAGCTTAGAAAATATAAATATTTTACTTCTTTTGGCACCTGTTTTTCACCTTTGGTTAAAGACAATGTGAACTTTAAACTTTAAACTTAGTTATGTAGTCACTCATCTTTAAAAATACTTTTGTTACAGCTTTGCTAAACAAATTCTGTGGCTGCCATTTAACTACATTTCACATATCGATAGTCATAAAATATTTTTAAAACAGAATAAATAATTGATGACTCTAAGAAACAGACAGAAGAAAACATGGACAAACTACAAATAAACAACATAACACAACATTTCACATGATACCACGTTGGATCGGACATCACAAATGAAAAAAACATTGAGGGTCTGTTTTCAGAAGTCTGCTAGTACAGTTTTAAAAAAAAAAGATACATTTATGTGGAAATCTATCAACTCTTCTTTTGGTGGAAAAACACCTTAACCATAAGGATCATTAATAAACAACTAGGTGACCAAATGTGATGAATTAAAATATGACTCTGTGTTTTACTAATGACTCAAGAAACAACATTATAGAGATGACTAAAGCGTCACCAATTCGGGTGCTGTGACATACAAAATTAGGAAACCTCAAAACTAAAGAACAATGTCCTACTGACTCTTCCCATGTGTTAACCAAGGGCAGAAGAGAGTCTAAAATCAATCATTGTCTCAACTTTTGTTACGTGCTAAAACTTCAGTTATGTAAAGTCAGAAAAGAAGCATGCACAGAATGAGAGGGAGAAAATGGGTGTCGTCATTTTAGAGAATTCCAGAGCAACACTGTCCTAAAATTGCAGGAAACTTGTACAACCAGTCAGCACAGATACTACAGGTTTCTGTGACATCACAAGGTTGAACATAGGCTCTATAACTACACACCCAGCAGGGACAAGGAGAGCATCTGTGGAATGGATTTTTTTTACCATGACCCATGCAAGACACGGAAAAGTGAAGATTTAAAGACACTTTAGACAAATCATGTTCTCATACCAGAACACCCACGTATGGGTCCTGGCACAAACTCCAATATGAGCTTCTCTGAGAAATGCTGCATGTTATCATCTTGCTAAAAATCAACAAACATTGACTTGTGACGATTAGAAATGTTGGCCTATTAGGCTAAGAAAAGAGCGGTCATACAGAACTTTGAAGATTAGAAGTCAACCCCCAAAATGTTTGTCAGCTCATCTAAACCATTGTGTCTAAACCATGTGATAAGCCACACTGCAATAGCGGTTATTTACTGTAAAACAAACAAACAAAATACTAACAAAGGTAAACAGTTATTAGTAAAACAACTTTACAATTCTCCGGTCTGTCTTAGTCAGTTTTGATGCCCGTGGGCTTGGAACCCTTCACATAAGACTGATAAAAGAATGAAGAGAAGAGGAACAGATAGCTGAGATACATAAGTGAAGCCCACACTATGTTATCTAAATATGATGGGCAATCCCCGTCCTGCATCCACCGGTACACCAGTGCACTTACTGCCAGGCCCATAGCCATCTGGGCGATCTGGGAGGAGGTAATGATGATGGCGCAGGGTTTTGGCACACGGAGTCCGGCAGCTCGGGCGGCGTAGTAGCTGTACATAAGCGCGTGTACGGTGTAATTCATGGTCATGAACCAGCCACCGCCAGCCACTTGGTCTTTGTAGGAATACCAGGAGTAAACCAGCACAGTGATGTGATGATACCAATGCAGGAAGATGAGCCGTTGTTTGCGCAGGACGATGAATATGGTATCCCCTGAAAAAAAGTGCAGAGATGGGTTAAAAGTTGCATTAAGGCATGCCATTTTCAAATAGAAATCAAACACAATCTCACAAAAAGATTAATCATGGCTGTAAAATCATGGCTTACCTAGTTCTGGGGCCTTGCTCAACACAAAGGCACAAGCCCAAAACTTGCTAATCGGACCATTGTAGAAGCTCTGATCACAAACGGACTGCTTGAAACCACTGGTGCTGAGGATGTACAGCATGAAACACCCTGTTCTCACAGCTCCAATGATGCTGAAAGAGAAACGGCACGAACTGTGATTATACTGCACATATGTAACATCAACCCCTAATGCCACAAACTTAAAAGCTTCACTTTATCTATCATGTTTGTTGGTTTCCATGACATAAGGACTCAAGAGAACCGAGGAGAAGAGCACGTTTCGTTTTGGGTATGTCACATGGAAACATCACTATCAATGTCAAAACATTCATTAGGCGGTGAAAGTCCAGTTGCCGTGGGAGACCCAAAAGCATGTGACCAGAGGTCAGCCACCCAATCACTATTATTCTTTTGTTCTATTCACATGCATGCGAACAGCTACCTTTCCCAATGGTAGACGATTACTCTCAGTTAGTTTGTGGTGGCTGTCATCTCTGTCCTCTCTGAGATGGGAGTAACACACCTCCCCCCAACAGAAACAAAACCTATGCTAAAACAATAGCAGCCTACATTTAACGAAACCACACGAAACCACATCTATATGCTGCAGAGAAATTTAACTCCCTCATCCAACATGTCAGTACCATGTAGTTTGACTTGCTCCAGTTTCAAACAGACAGTCCACAATAGATATTGTTCCTAAAAGTAAGTGGTAGTTGGGGTATTGGATAACTTGTTGTCTCTATCTTATAAGAGGCAGATAAGTGTCCCAAGCTTAGGAGAAGCACTAAATTATTTCAATTATTTTATAGGGACTTGACAGAAAGGAACCAAAATCTAAAAAAAAACAACACCTGTGTGATGAAAACACCACATGCACGTGTAAACTATATGCACTTATAATACAAACATACCCGATTTACTATTAAAGAAAGTAAATAAAGCGAGAGTAACAACAGTGTTCACTTACCTAAAGATGGCCAAACTGAGAGACCACAACAGCAACACTCTGCGCAGATCAAGTCTCACCCTTTCCTTCATATAGTGCTGCACTCCAAACACCAGTACTACATACACACCACCAAACAAGAAAGACTTTTTCCTATAAAAGACAAAATATGACACCATCTAATTAAACCCGTGTGTACTGAATGCATTTAGATTTCTACATATGTATTGATCCGAGTTGATTATTGTTTGGTTAACAGCCTAAAGGTCGACATTGTTCTTACCAGTTGTCCTGCATCCACTCAATGGCCACCTTCTCATCAAAACGCCGCTCAAAATCATATTCAGTCAGAGGAAGCTGAAATTCTGTCCCGTTCATTATAAATACTGTGAAAAATATTTCGCGTGTGATAAAAAGCCAATTCGATAAAACAGCGCTGAATTAGTGTCTGCACTCCAAGGCGGCCTCCAGTTAACTAACCAGCCTCAGACACACACCTGTGCACACACACCTGTCATATTTAAATACAGGGTGGAGTTTATAATGGAGCTGATAGTGACTTCTGGCTCTGAGCCAAAGGCCAGTTTGCGTTTCCTGAAAGAAATACCAGTTCTTAAAAATCTAGGAAAAGGGTAGTACTGCCGTTTTAACAAAAGTTGTATGGGAGAGAAATGCCCACTACGTCTTACTTAATATTAATAAATCAGTACCATTTGGAAAAAGACCAATCACAATTCAGGATGTAAATATAACAGTGGCTTCTGGCTGCTAAATGCCGAACATTCTCAGTATGAAGTTTCGCAACATTTTGTTTTGCCTGTTCTCAAATATATGTGAAATATGATAATTATGTTTTGTAAAAATTCTGACCCAACTCCATCAGAAAATAATCGATCATTTCACATCTTCCGCAGTCAATTTATTGACATTTATCTTTAGGTTGACAGACGAGGGCGCTATTTCCATACTGAAATTAAAAGACGTGATGCTCTTTCCACGACATAGGTTACTAACATTTACTAAAAGAAATATAGGGAAACTACGTGTCAGTCCATATAATCCACAACTGATATTATTATAGTTTTAATACTCTAATACTCTTTAATACTCTGAACTTTTTCAATACTTTAACATCTTTTTGTATTTTTTACATTTATTTATAATTATTATTTATATTTGGCAATTATTATAAAACTTAAACAATCAATGTGTAGTTAGACTTAAAAAAAATATGTATATATTCTACATGCCGCTTGTTTGCGCTGTTGCTGTAGGTGCGTCCTGAACCTCTTCCTGCCAATCCAGCAGAGGGCGCTAATGACTCATGATATGCTGTAACAGCACAGAAGGAGAATGGCGTGCGTTACATGAGTTTTAAATCTCTTTAAAAATTCCCTTTAAAGATTTGGCTGGTGTTTGATCTCACTGTAGCCAGTTAGACCAAGCAGCAACAATGAGGATTTATCAGTCTTTACTCAATGCTGCCAGTTTTAGGAGAGTGTTTGACTTTGGTGAGCGAGAGGTGGCACACTGGTTCCCTGGACATATGGCTAAAGGTGCGTGTGACAGCAAAAAAAACAATGTCAAGTTACAGTAGTTAAGATTTTAGGGGACTGTGGTATTTAGTGTTACAGCTCTTTAAGACATGGAAGAAATGATGTCATAGTCTTTAGATGCAATCATGCAAGAGTCAGTTACACTTTACGCTGTATAACATTGTGTTTACATTTATTATGACATTTACTGTATGTGATGTTGTTTTATCTCGTCTTAATGATATTTTTTTCAAATACTCTTAATAGGCCTCAAGCAGATGAAAGCCAGCTTAAGAAAGGTTGACTGTATTATAGAAATCCATGATGCAAGAATATCCTTTTCATAGTTTATTATTTTTAAAAACGATTAGACTGTGTGTTTCTATGTATGTATCTTTAACTATCCAACATACCATTTTCTGGGAGAAATCCTTTATTTCAAGAGAGCCTTGATGTTCGACCACACTTGCTCATTCTGAACAAAATGGATCTGGCAGACGCGTCAAAAAAGCAGGTCTCATAATTGCATGCATCACACAAGATCATTGCTTTCTGTCCTCATTCGAGAATACACATCAATAATGTACAAACAACAAACAGTATGTAACAGCCTTGTTTTTATTCCGCCAGAGTATTCTGAAACAACTCGAGAGGGAAGGTGTGAGAAATGTTTTGTTTACAGACTGTTTAAAACAACGAGACGAAAATGTGAGAAAGGTGAGATATTGCATCACATGTTTACAAATAACAGGTGAATATGTCACCTTATCATTTTAAAGATACTTACTGTCCAGTCACTGTTTTATTTCCAGATTGTTCCTCTTGTGACGGAGTTAATAGAAAGCGGGTCACGTTATCACAGAGAAGATGTGAGTTGTGAAAAAAATGACTTAAATTTTGACTTTTTGATTTTGTTAGCTTACAAGTGTTGCTATAAAGCTTTTTGATGTTCCTGATCATCTGTGTGTAGGACATAAGTTACTGCATGATGGTCATTGGTGTGCCAAATGTGGGGAAATCATCACTGATTAATGCTGTGAGAAGAACATATTTGAAAAAAGGTATTTATATTATGCAAATATAAATCTGCTGTTGCTGCTAGAAATTCTAATTTTAACAATGTTAATATCAACAAATTAACAATAGGCCTAAGCTTTGGACATCTTTGTTTTTAGGCAAAGCTTCAAAAGTTGGAGGTGAACCAGGAATTACAAAAGCTATTTTGACCAAAATTCAGGTGTGATGTATTAGGTATTGTTTAGTGAATTCTATTGGATTAATGCATCTACCTCTATTAGTAACTGAAACCTTGTTTTACTAGGTATGTGAGCGACCCATAATTCATTTACTGGACACCCCAGGAGTTTTACCACCTAGAATAGAGAACATAGAGACAGGAATGAAACTTGCTTTATGTGGTAAGTTTTCGAATAAAATACACATTTCTTAGTGTACTGGTGATTAGTTGTTGTTTAGGTTATGTAGTTACATTCTTTTTTACAGGGACTATTTTGGACCATTTAGTCGGTGAGGATATCATTGCAGATTATCTGCTATTTTCACTGAACAGGCTGGAGAGATTTGGGTATGATTTGTGGTCTTATTAATGTATTTTCAGTTCAGTTTTATAGCAGTAAGCAGTCATTTGTTGCATTGATTATTAAGAGGCAAGTGAAGCTACTTCGATAACACTTTTTCCCCATAGTTACGTCGAGAGGTATGATCTTGGGGGCCTTGTGATAATATTCAGCATGTGCTGAAATGTATAGCTGTGAAGCTGGGCAAGACAAAGCGTATGAAGGCTATCACCGGGGTTGGTGAGTTGAAGACACTAAAATTTAATCCAAAAGTTCATCCAACTAATCAAACAAAGCGTGACATGACCGATCATTTATTACACCTTCAGGTAACATTACTGTCCAAATTCCAGACTACACTGCAGCAGCCTATGATTTCATCAGAGCATTTCGGAAAGGAGAACTTGGAAATGTGATGCTTGATTAATGAAACGGAAGTATTCATAAGTATAACACAAGTGAAATATAATGAAAGTTTATGGAATGAACTGTTGTAACTGGTTTGTGGGAATTATTGCAACAGCATGATCTTGTATGTTTGAGGCTGGAGACTATGTAAGGGAAGCACTTATTACTTTTAATGTTGTAATTAAAAGATGATGAATAAATAATTTCTGACATGTTTTTGTTTTTATTGTGTACAGTTATCATCACAAGTGCATAAACTTTGAAGTTTATTGAAGTTACAATAAACTACTCAGATTCATATAGCTTGTGTAATTTTATTAGGATTGCTGTCTTGTATACACTTGTATCTGAAAATCATAAATGACAACTAAACAATCAAATACCAACACAAACTACTTGTAACAATTAGATTTCCTACTGTCTCATTTCAGAATAAGCTATCTTATCTGTTTTTTAAATATTTATCTGAATAATTTTTTGATTCCTAAGATAATAGTCTTTCAATTTGTAACAGTTGGCAAATAGAACTCTCTAGGGATTTATATAAAACATTTTGTTTCTTTGAGTTAAAAAATGCTTGTGCACTTAGAAATTGCATTCACATTGTTTTGTGGATTATTAAAACTCTACTAGAAATACAAAGTGCCTCAAATAAATAATTAACAGCATGACCAAGGTAAAAATGTAAAACATGGAACATTCTTTACACAGACATGGAAGTACAAGTACAGATATTCATAAATGTATATTCTAAACGTGTTTTAGCATACCTCTTCAACTGCACACATTTAATTAAATGTAAACATACTGTAAGTCATTGCTAAACAGACAAATATTCATATAAAAAGATTTACATTGTGTCAATCTCAAACACACAAAGATAGTGGTGCATTACCAGCATTGCAGCAGCACGACATTACTGCAATCCAGTGCATGTAACCATCCTAATCTATAGTTTTAGAGTTACTAATGCTTCAGGTGAAGGACACTATGCACAGGTACCTTTTCACATTTATTTAATTCCTATTTATTCTATTCTTAATTGCATATTTGCTAATTAAATGCAGTGGTTATGAAGCTTTCTTTTATCTGCTTCTTTGTGGTGCAACAATGTACACATATGTGTGATAAGTTTGTTGCACAGTAACAAACACATAATAGCTTATTAGGCTGTTTAAAAAATGTGTTTTAATCTGCCTCAAGGGGCAAAGTACATTACCAATTTTATTGGCAGGACCAGAGCATACAATCCAGTGCTAAAGGAGTCATGCACTACTGCACTTGATGTTCTGGCAAGGTAAAGCTCCCAGTCTGTTCTGTTGCTGTAGTAATCATGCTCTGAGCTATCATCTGATGTACGTTGGGCTGATGCATACCATCCACCAGCCCCCAGCGCCACCACAGCACCAGCTGCCGCTGCCCCTGCCACCCGAACGGCGGGAGAACCTCGGGTGCGAGATGCACGGCCTCCTCGGGCACTACCCCGCGCTGACCCTCTGGCTCCTCCTCTGCCACCTTTGGACATCACCTGGTCGCACAGGAATGCTGAAAGCAGAAGAATTATCCAGCAGGTGGCTACAGCCCTGTTCATCCTGTAACACCCTGGGAATGACAGAAAATTACACTATAAATAATTACATATATAATTGCCCAAAATATATTTACAACTAACTTTTTGGTTTTTTTGGTTTGTTACAAGAATTAGAATCCCTGTCACAGAAATCCCAATAGGTTTAATGGTTATAATGGGAATTGTACTGGTTTTAATAGGAACTACAATAATCTCTACCAGTAACACGTTGGGTGCTATTGGTGGGATGTTACCTGGCAGATGGAGATCATTAAAACCATTAAATCCTACTGGAATAAGGCCCAAATCACATAGAATAATTTAGTAACAGTGGATGCTCTTAATGGTATTTGTAATAGAAGGTAATACAATTTGTATTATTTTGTATTGATTTTACTAGAAAATATATCGTGCGTGTATATAAATGAAATAATTAAATAAGTAGGTCAATAACAAAGCATTTTTAATATCTCCTTGAACATCCAGAATACTACATTATCTTAACCTTGTTGTTATATAAGACCCTTACGACAATTTATAACAGAAAACATGGGCCACAAATTCAAAATGGTCCCGTTATCAATAATTCACATTTTTTTCTAGAGCACGATTTTTTTGACTCAATATATATATATATTTGAACAGACAAAATATAAAGTCTATTTCAGAATAAACACTGTCATGTGCGATAATGTGATCATATATGCGCGCGACGTCGACTGTCTTGTTTTAGCGGAGCGTCTGAAATAAATATTAAACCGATGCAATAATCCGTTAACATGCAGGTCTATTCTTTATAAATAACATTATATTCAGCCGTAATATGGTACGTACCTCCTTGTATGCCCGTGTCCACAAAATATCTCACGATATCCCGCTTTCATGTGTGAAATGAAATAAAATGCATCCGTTATGTAAGGCAGCAGTGCGCGGCGCGTGCTTGTGGAGGTGAATTACACACGGTAGATGTAGTAATCAGGTTTGTTCCTGTCAGAAAAGCTAGATGTGTACAATATTTGGAGAAGCTATATTTATGCATTCATAAACAGCTGTGGAAAACAAACCACTACAAAATTATTTTCTATTGTTTCTGAATGTACTGTTTATATTGGTGTTTAGGTAAAATGATCATTTTTTGAATTACTGACAACATTTCCTCTTTTTTATAGACACATGGAAAATCTGATTGTAACAATCTCCAAGTATGAGTACTGCATGGACAATACTCTATAAAGGAACGAAATGATTTTCTATTTCATAAAGCAATTTACAGTAAGCTTGCATACCTGGTAGCTATTTAATATGATGTGGACACAACATTAATAAGATTCTGCTAGCTTCATATCACATATTAAAGGCTGTATTGCTTTTATTGGTACAGTATAATACATAAACAAAAGCAAGACTGACACATTTGATTTGCTTAAACAATTCATGTAAATTAAACAAACAGTATTCTACTTCCAGGTGTTACAATTTTCTTTTCCCTTTTATTCTTTAGAAACCCTGTAAGGATTTCACAATGTATGACAAACAATCTATCATGTTGAAAAATACATGCTAACACAGTTTTTGTCACTTTTCTTATGATGAGAAAGACCTGTGTGTGCAGTTGCATCAGGATTGTTGCATTCTATGTTTTAGAAATGTTGGGTTTTTGTTCGATTTTTTAGACTTGCCTACTGACAAGTAAAGACCGAAACAATTAGATTTCAGTTTGTAATTGTTAATTTAATTTGATCATTCTTCTTCGTAATGCTTCATTCATCATTCTTTGACCAGCAGGTAGCGCCACACCACAGTAAATGCATTATCTTACTTCTAACACTGTCATCTAATTTAACAAAAACACATTTTGACACAATTCCACAGAGACCGTTGCAAGACATAAAATCTTTGGAAAACAAAAATACAAGGATAGCAGTTGCTTATTATAAAAACCCACAATATTTTCTAAATTGTTAAAGGTTTAACTAAAACTACTATTACTTATAATTTGTTTTATTATTTAAATTAAGGGAAGACATCGGTGCACAACTTTATCCATAATATAACATAAATATAATATAACCTTGGAGAAAATACGCAGTATTGTTGCCAGAAATTCACTTTACATATTTCATTTACCAGAAAAAAATTATTTTGTTGTAAAATGACTCTGGTGTTTACTTGGCTTTCTACATCTTAAAGTTTTTTTAAGTATGAGTTTGATGTCATGTGAGTTATTTAGTCGATTGTAGTGGTGGTACGAGAACAGCAGCCCGGACGACGCAGGGATTTCAATAACCCCTTGTTTTTCCTATGTGTTGATCCTGAGCTGTGCTGAGATGTTGTCGTGTTCTGACGGGAAAGCTTTGCTGCTATTCCCTTAGTCTCTTTAATCTGTATCTCCAGATGTCGCTGAATCGCAATTCCAAGTTCCTCAGGGTCAGCTGAAGCTCCGTACACTTCCCAGGTCATGCCTTCTGCATCCCATTTCACCTCCCTTACAGGAGACTTCTGACTCTTTGGAGCAGTTTTGCCACTCCCATTTATCTTCTCCTCAACCAGACACACTTCTGGGAACACATGTTGAGGATGTTCCCCAGAGTCCTGACCCACTTGTACCCCTATATCTCTCAGTTCCTTTTGTGAAGTCATGGTCCCTGCTTCCCTTGTTGTCTCTCCATCTTTCCACTGCTGCAGGTGAGTCCCAGTTGGACGCAATGGACCTGGCCATGAGCAGTCTGGATCACAGCAGTGGAAAAGTCGCTTAGCATCCAATCCTGTCTCGCTGACAGAGGTGATGAGCCGAGGGAGAGCGAGCAAGTTGCCGGCTGCCATCTGGCCCCGGTAGTTCTCCTCCATTCCTACTGAATGTGGCAAGAGTTGTACTGGGGCAGGAATGGGCTGTGGGTGGCAGTATGCTGCAAATGTGTCCTCTACTGCTCCATGGTGGAAGTGTAAATTACAGCAGACAGCCTCGTGAAATTTCGGGCAGGTGGACTCTGGGAAGGCATGTTGGACATTGGGCACTTGTATATGGGCAGATGAGCCTGTCTGAACATAGGGTTGTTGGGCTGGTTGAGTGGGACTGCCTGATCCACTACTTCCTGTTCTGGTGGACGTGGTAACCGTATTGCTTTGCTGAAGTGGCATGGCCTGTTTGCACACTAAAGAAGGGAATGATTGTGCACAAGCCTCCTGCTCCTTTACTGGGCAACAAACAGCACCAGTTTCACAGTGGCGAGAGGAAACTGGGCTGTCTTTTAAAATCTGCAAGTTGTCTGAGTGACTTCTTTGTATTGATAACAGACTGTGTTCTTTCAGGTCTTTGTGAGGATTTAAGATGTTGTCCGTGTGCACCGATAATAATCCTCCACATGTCTGTTTATTGTGATGCCGTATTATGTCCATACCATCAGACACGTGGGTCTCCACAACATGGTGATGACCTGTATGTTGTTGATTATTAACATGATCAGAGGTGGCATTGCAGATTTGTGCATCAGTCGGGATGCTGTCTTTATGCTCTTTTGATGAGGAGGATATTTCACTGGAGCGCTTTAGTAGTTCCTCAGCCTGGCGTAAGATCTTCACTTCTGAAGAACTTGGGTCAGAGACGCAGTCAACAGGGTTTGAGAGAACAGTTGGTGGGAACAGTTCCATCACAGGCTGTCCAGTCTCTGCCATTGGATATCTGTTCAAGATGAGGGCAAAGAAGCATCATTGTATAAGACCTAAAATGTTTTTATTGTATAAACCATAGAGTGATGAAGGTGACAAAATGCATGAATGCAATTTTTTTTGTTTTAGTAGACAATCTTTTTTTTACCATAGTTTTGAGGTAGAATAAACCTGGACCAGTTAATGCTGACTGCAAAAAATGTTTGAAATCAACTGGTTGCTTTTTTTAGCTCATATTTTATTTGAGAGCTAAAACGTTTTTTAAGCTAAGATTAATTCTTCTTCATGATTTGAACCAGATTTTTGTCGAAGAATTAAAAGAGCTATTTTTGTGCCTCGTAAGCAGGATGTGCAACAGCTGTTTTCACCTACAACAGTCTGAATCCCTCAGGGGTTGATCTGTTACTCGACACCTATAAAGTCTAAAGCATCTTGTTCTTATTCTTGGAGACAATTAAAAACAACCAAAATAAGAGTTTTTGGCACTTTTGTTACTTTTTAAGTACCTGTTTAAAGCCTGGTTTTCAGAGATATGCAAGCTCTTATTTACAAAATAACATCTAGCCTATTACAAATATTATTGCATTATTGAAACAATTTCTCTTTATTTCAGATTAGTTGTGAATGTACTATACATTCTGTAAGGCACAGGTAGTCTCTTTAAATATATTTGTAATTTTTATTATCATAAATTATATTATGTCATACATGACATTTACTACTAAGTATTGTGATGAAATAGATCAAACCTACAAATCTCCCATTACACAGTCTTCTAAACCCACTATATGCATCTTTTTCTATAAAGTCCAAAAATACCTGGTAAGGTAAGATCTCCACCTTGTGCATACACACACCCATCCACACACAAAAAACAGGACAAACAGTATCACACAGTGTTTACAAAAGCACAAGAAATACCTACCTTTTGTTTAAGTCACAAATGAAGCTTATGATCCCTTTTGATCTTTGTCGCCTGTGCCCAGTCTTTACCTGCCCAGTATCTCGTTAACGCTCTGTGGTGTCATCCCAGTCTCCCGGGAGTGCAGCGTCAGTGCAGGTCCACATAAAAGGAGAATCAGTCGGCAGGGTCTTATTTCCACAATCACTCCATCATACGTCACTCACCTCTGTCCTCTCCTTCCACATCCCCACTCCAACAGTGAAAAAAGATGGAGGGAGCTTCGGGATTATACTCCACTTTCATCTGATTACAAAGCAGCCTCAGTCACATCTTCAAATCCCCAAGCAGGAGAGAGAGAGAGCGCGAGAGAGAGATGAAGTGGGAATGTGTGTGGCTGTGTTTGTGTGGGTGTTATGGGGAAAGACTATCCGTGTGATGTGGTGGAGGCTGAAGTGAGGAGCTGAAGGAGATTGGATACAGAAAGGAGGAGGAGAATATGGTGATGTGGAGGTGCAGTGGTGATTAAGCCGCCAGCATTGTTGCCACTTCACCCGTCTGAAAGAAAACAAAGGTAACCACATGAATAAATGTAAAGAAAATCAATGGTTGTAACCAAATGATTCACTTTGATTACTCTCTGTCATTGAGTCAATGCTTCTCCCTCCCTCTTTAAAATGTCTCTTACTTTCTTTCATGCATAAGCATACACACAAACACACAGTGGGATTTTATTACTCTCATTCACCTCTTTCATTACAATGATTTGCCACTCCCTCCCTAGGTCTCTCTGGCTAACCATCATTCTTCTCCTGTTGCTATGGAAACAACATTTCTCAATGGGACTGGGATGATTCTTCTTGAATCTTTAATACTGATATGACGTATTAGCTCTCTGTGTACACACTTGCATGCTATCACCATTCTGAGTTTTTCATTTATCTGAAATCCCCAAAGAAAACAGTATTATTGTCCAATTTAACATCTTTTTATGTAACAGTGCAGAAGTATAGAGACATTGATTAATTATTGATTAATTTGTCATGGTTTTGTTTGTACTGTGTACTGAAACTATGGCCACTATAATATTGACAAGAAGTAAAGAATAATGTAATGCAACTCTATTTATCTTACATTTACCTTCCAAACTTTATTCTACCATCTATGAATCCATCTTTCTATTTACACAGCGGGGGAGAATCTTGAAGACAGTCTTGTCATCTGGACAGCATGAGCCAGATGCACACAGATTAAACACAGAAAACAAACCAAGAGCAGGGTTTTTCATGAGGATTGATGCTACATCTGTGTCAAAGATGGATGTGGCCTCTATTGATGTGCCCATTTTTCACAATAAATTTGGGCTTTGCTTGTGCTGCAGACGCAGTTTGATAGGCTTCATCAATTCACATTGTAGAAAAGCATTGCAACACTATTGTTCAGTAAACCAGCCTGTGAGAAAATAAGTGATTTGACTTTATATACAGCTAGTTTTTAAAACTGACTTTGTATAAAACAATATAGACCTTTAGCCTATTCTGAGCTGCATTGTTAATAAGAAAACACTGGTGACCTGAAAATGAAGGACAGCAGATAGGAACAAAGTTAAACAACAAAGCCCGTATAATAAGTAACTACAAACATCCATTCAGTGACTTCAGTTTGAATAAAGGCACCTTTTAGTGATAATAAAAGACGGTCAAAAAGAGTTTACGAAAAAGATTTAAAATAGACCTTATACAGTACACTATTGTATTTTATTAAAAATATTTTACACATATCTAGCAGGACTATTCGTTTTTTCTGTTACTAACATTGAAGGACAACCAATTTAATAAAAACATTTAACACAACATATCCTATAATAAAAAATCTTTGTATTCAAGTCTCACTCAAGTTTTATTACATCAAAACAGAGACTATTAACATCTTGCATCTCTACATACTGTACATGGTAAGGTAATATTATTTTCTTTTGTAAATAATCATTTAGGCTGATCACAATAATTTTCTTACCTTCCATATGTTGTGTATTCAATGCTTTGGTGGTCAGATATGAGTTTACTGTGTCTGTCTCAGGTGTTCTTTAATAGGACTCTGAACTTTCTTTTATGAAAGATAGTCCTCAGACATGAGTCATGGCTGTTACAAAGGGCACTGTTGTTCCTCTCTCTCTCTCTCTCTCTCTCTCTCTCTCTCTCTCTCTCTCTCTCTCTCTCTCTCAAGCAGAGGGTTTTTTCCTGTCCACTGCTCACTGCCCTACCTGAACACCGGCCACACCCATACTGCCCTGTTTACACTTTCACGCTAAGAAGCTTCTCCATTGGCAATAACAAACCTGTTATGAAGTTAAGCTCAATTTAGTTTATCCTCAGCCACTTTAGAAATGGCATACATTTAGTCTGAGTAATGGGTCATTTTCTACAGTGAAGTAAATTTTATGTCTGTCAGTATCATATTTGTTGTAGCATAGGCTCCTGATAAAATATTAACTCACAATCATTAAATATGGACTAAATTAGATTTGTCAATACATAGACAAACACATTCATACTCACATGTACAGGTATTTAATTGATCTGCGTCCATACTGAAAGGACCCAATAGATTTATCTTTCTTTTTGACATGCTACACGTACAGGTTTATATTATACTTTTTGGCATGTGGTGTCACGACTTATATAAACAGTATTTTCAGGTGAAAATAAGTAACAAAGTCTGGTGTCGATACCTGCTTCGTTAATTAATCAACAGGTATGAATGGGTTTGTAAAGGGGAACGCGACACGGATACTCTGGAGAACTAAAAGTTGCATATTTGTCTATTTATTTATTTATTTATTTTTTTAACTATTCTGTTACAACAATTTAGAAATTTCAAATGCTAATATATATATATATAAAAATTAAAGGAATACATTAAAGAGTGTACATGCTTGCAAAATTCTAATAGCTTTTGTTTCACGATATTTCACTTTGTTCATAAAACATGCTTTTTTACCTTTGGCCATTAAAATAAAAAAATTAATAAAATAAGTGCAAGTGTTGCACGAGGTTTGTCGGAGTGATTTGTTGTGTGTTCGATCATAGATGTGTGCTACGTAGACCTATGTCACATTCAAATATGGAGGATGAGCGCAACACCCACTGGGTGGCAGTGGCAGAAATTGGGACGAACTAAACGTGTATCCATCCCTAGTGATGTAGATGATCTTTTGTTAGTTCAACACATGCACGTGCTGCTAGTGATCTGCTGTGTACTGCAGGTAAACACAAGATTTGTATTTCTTTTGATGAATCTTCACGTATGTATTTGCCGTATATCCTGTGACTGTTTGCCCTGTGCATTGTTTTTTTTAAAGTAAAATATAAGACCGTACTATAAAAGACAAATGGGTTTAATTATTTAAAATATTTTTTATTTTATAATATAGCATGTCACGATAAAAGCATTTCTTGTCACCTGTCTAAATGTTTAGTGGTATCCTTTATTAACTGCCTGAACTAATACACTTTTTATTTTGACCCTGGTGAGAGTATTGATTGATTATTTTGATGTTCATGGTAGTTGGTGAAGGTGGTAAGAAATAGAAGAGTGATAAAGGTCTCATGAATACTGAAGTGTGTGTGGAGAGAGAGACTGGGCTTGTGGCCTGTTGTACCAGTCACATGCAGAGACTGAACATATGTTTCACCAGGCCAGCACAGCTTCAGCAAAATATGTCCACCTATAATGTAATGTAAACAAAACCTTGTGTATAATAATAGCATATAATTTGGAGGCTGTTAGAAGATTAAAATATGGAAATCTTCTCAAATTTGAACGTAAATTCAATCTTTATGTTCACTCCATGTACTGTATCCCCATTTCCATCCTGGCCCTTTTGATGGGTTTCTGTTAGTGGATGTCAGTTTACCTGGTCGCCTGTAATCTCTGTAACATCGCTGACTAAACAATAAATTGAAGGTACCAGAGTGTCTGACTTCATTACATGTGTTTATTAACATATTAGGTTACCATGAATAACAAATAATTGCATTGTCAACGTAAATTGGCATGAAATTAGAAAGCAAAGAAAAACTGTAATTACAATAATTGTTGAACAAATTGTCCGGCTTATGAGATATAAATAAAAGTTTAGCTACCGAAGGACCATTGATATGTTTATGTCAAACAAGCATTATTATAAACAAATAAACACTTAACAATAACTGCTTGCCTTTACATGTGTATTGACTTTTTTTGTCATTCTTTCTATTGTCTCCATCTGGTGGTCATTTCTAAGATTATTTTCATTTCTAAGATCTATAAATTATATAACAACTATAAATAATAATACATTTCAGTGGTTTACTACCAGGAAAGTGTCAAATGCGATACTTCTATGGTTTTTGGACATGTACCATGATAGAACCATGGCATATTCATCTCATGAAATCTGTCAAATGGTTTAATGTTGTTATACAATTACGCATTTCCTATACAATATTTGTATTTTTATAATTACAGTAATAGATTTTCTTAATCTAAAGGGTTGCAGGGCAACAGTAACCATCCCATACAGACAGTACATCACAACATACAAAACTAGACATTGTCTGCTATACATAATCTTTATTGCCAGAAACAAGCTGTTCTGGTAAACCTTACAATTTACTCACAAAAATAGTCTATTTATTTAAAAATGTTATCCATCCAACATCCATTAGCATAGCAGCTATCAAGGACTAATGTAGATTGTGCTATTTTTTCAAGCTCTGAAGTGCGTTTTTAAATCATGGAGGTCATCTTTACTGCTGTATTAAGCTGCGTGCTAACTGGCCATGAATGAACCTCATCAGAGCAAGAGCAACATTCAGCTTATGTCAATTAAGTCAATTATTCAGACTATCATGGAAATACAGTCAGAGACATGATTTAAGCAAAGCATTACTTTCCCCGACACAATACAGTAGTTATTGGTATGTGTTATCCATTGTCTGAGGTCTGGCCTTGACAGTAAGTGAGTAAACAGAGAGATTTTTAGCTCATATATACATAGATGCAAACACAACAAGAGCATTTACACAACACCTGCTAGATTGCTTTTGTAAATTTAGACTTGGGAAGCTCAAGAACTATTCTTGATATGTTTCTGGCTATTGCTTTCACGATATGGAGATTCAGAAGTTTTTTGTGCTAGCTAGAAGTAAATGATCAACATGATCAAAGAATCTGCATCAAAAAGCCCCACACCATAAAACTAAAGTAGTAAGGCCAGCTATGATATGAAAATAGACATTGCAACCCAAGACATATTTTCTCTTTTCCAGACGTTATTTTTTTTACATTAGACATGTTAATTCTGCAGTGTTAATGTATTCTCACAAAGGAAATCACAAGACAAAAAAAATATTAACACTAGTACTCGTATTAAATGTAGTGTGGTACGTTAATACAAATCATATAATTAAATGCTTGTTGAATTAATTTCAGTGTTAGCTCATAGACACATACAGCAGCTTTGTTTTGTACAATGGAAGTCTATGGATAATATAACGGCATGATTAATTGCATGTTTGTCTGCAGATATTTACGAAGTTATTTTCCACTGGATACTGCGAAACAGATGAGAAACCAAGTTGTCCTGTTTTACTTGATTTTGGCCTTGTTTTAGAGACCACAGATTTATCACTGCTGTTTGATGAATGGTACAAGTGTTCCTGGGACAGCTGACATCAAATGAGATATTTTATCATGGACAAGCTGACCTATTAGTTTAGATGATAGAATAACATCATCCCTTTCTAAAGTGGGCTGGTAAATGTGTATTGCTTTGGTTTGACTACATGCGTAGCTAGATGTGTGTGTGTGTGTCCTTGCAATGGTGAAATGTCACAAATGATGACTGTGGAAGAAGTCTGCGATGGTACAGTAGTGCTGATGATGTTGTGTTATCATTTGTAAATTCTAGCCGGTTTCCGAAAGAACAGCCATCACTGTGTCGGCCTGCTTGGCCAGCTTTGTGCTGGTGTGACTGGACAGTTTGGACATAGTGTCCCTCAGGTTTAGAGAGGTCATCTGCTCACGTAACATGCCTGTAAGAGAGAAAGAAAAATGCTTATTTAATAATAAAACATAACTTAACTTCATACATGTACTCCTGCACTCTTTACTTAAATTTTAGAAGCCCTACTGACATTTCCAGTAAGATAATTTTTTTTGTGCGTTCTGGAAAATTCAGAGTGAATAATTTAGTGGGAACATTTGGGATCATTTTGACAATGACCCTAGAAAAGACTGACCTTCTATGTAGTGGACTTACCACAGAATTATGGAGTGGACTGACACACAAACATTACATTCATTTCATGTCATTTCAGTCCAGTCTTTGATTACTAGACTAACAACGGTCTTTTCCATTTCTACAGTGTCTTCTTTTCCAAATACTGACCAGAGTTGGCAAGGCTGCAGATGAGGCCTAAAGCACTGAATTTGACTTCCACGGCCACAACAGGATCATCTAACATCTTCTGCAAGGTGGGCAGGAGATCTGCATCCCTAAATGGTTCTTGAACAGCCTCTGGAAACAACACATATATATAGTTATGTAAGTCATTATCACTCTTTTTGAGGTAGAACACAAGTGAATTAACAATTGTTAATCTTACCAATGTCTATAGCAGAGGCTATGGCTAAAGCCACCAAAGCTTCATTTTGCATGATGACATGCTCACTGGTTGCCATTAAGATTAGATGTTGAACTCCATCTGCTTTAATGACAGTTTGGATGACTTCCTTTAAGGAAAAGGGAGGGAAATATTTTAGAAAATGACTTAAGAGCGATGACAAAGTTGACCTATGTGTGTGATTTTTTTTTTTTTTTTCTTACCGGGTTTCGGCTGTGTCGTATGAGAGCCGCTAAGAGACGGTTGGCCTCTCCTCTGACACCAGCGTGATCTTTAGCATCACACCACTCCATGACCCGTGCTAACAGAATCTCATCCTTTCCTAACACTGAAGCTGCCTCCTCTAAAAGAAAAAATGAACAATAAAAAAAAACATAACAGTGATACTATGGCAGCACTAGATTTTGTTTACTCAGTATTTAGTTTCTCAGATCACCTTTGTCAAGTGAAATAATCACTCGAGTGTAGTCAGTAATTTACAGTGACAAGGCTCTTTTGTTTGTACACTGAGGTGTCTAAGGCATCACACTGAAATAACACACTGCTGTGAAGGGTTGAAAATTACAGCCTCTACATACCCTTTAAAGTTGTAAAAGAGAAATGGTAATTCATTAGCCATCATAGTCGTTTGGCAGGTAATTGTATAGTTTAGCAAAGCTTTTGTATTGGTATTACCAATCTTGGATGTTTTGTGTTTTCCTCTTCATCTGCCAAATGAATGTCCCTTTTTATTGCTTTTAGGACAGTAAGACTATAAGCATATAGTGAATGAAATCATAATTAGGTCTGTACAGTAATACCGTGTATTTTACTTTTTTACTTTTTCTATACTTTCATGTATGTACAGCTAAAATGTTTTTTCTGCAAACGTGAAATACGTTTAAATGTAATTAAATTAAACAATACATGGTGCTGTTCAGCAAACAAATTTACTGCCGTACTGCAGATAAGACACAAACCTTTTAGCTTACAAATGTATGTTTATGTCCGATGTCCATATGTTCATATTCTTGTTATCAATAAACATTCGCTACAATTATTCAGACCTTTACTTGTTTTATCTGCTATAGATTTACCTCTACACCACAATCCCAATCCCAAACATTTTAATATTTGAAAATATTTTGTGTTACTGGTCAATTACAGTATATTGCTCTGTCAATTATTTAATAATCTGCTCAAAACCAGTGTTATCCTCTTTAAAATGATTAACTGCTCACATATCCATGCAAGTTTTAACTGTAACCATTGATGGAAAAACTGCAAACTGACTTCTGTGACCCAACAATACACACAAATACTGTTTTCTTGACTCATTACCTTGGCCATCCACCATCATGCGCAAAGTGCCCAGCAGTTTGAACTGGACGGGGGGCATGTCAGAGCGCAGAAGTGTCCTGATCCTCTCAGTCACCCCGTCTTCCAACATACGCACCTTATTGGAGGCTGAAATAGAGAACAGAAGATTACAAATCTAATCACATACTGAGACTAATTGTAGCTGGAAAGATAACCCTGAATAGACCAGCATTATAGACAAGCATTACAAATCGTGCAAATTAGTGTTGAATTGAATTATATCAAAAAGAACAGAGAAGTTTAACCTGGAATGGCAAGGTTTCTAAGTGCACTGAGGCCAGCATGCTGTACAGAAACATCTCCCTCGGTTACATGCTGCTCCAACAGGTCCAGAATATAAGGAACAACCCCCAATTCCAACATCTTCACACAGTTGCTGTCTATGAGAAAAAGGCAGAGAAAACTCTTGATTGTAATTGTCATCACTGGCAAAAAGAATAGTCCACCAAAAACTCATGTCCTCACCATTTCTGGCAAAGTTAGCAATGGCCAGAGCTCCTGACAGCTGCAGCTCAGTGTTTGATGACTGCAGCCAGGATATAACATCCTGATAGACTCTCCCTGTACCTTCCCCAAAACACTTTTGCATTGATTCATCTGTAAACAAACGCAGATGGTCCGTTACAGTTCATAATAACCTCAGCTAGCAGACTGTCAGTTTAAATGTGCTGAATGTAACATTAAATATTCTCATAGTGCAAAAGAGAGAGACAAACCTCCCAGTAGCATGGTCACTATGAGGTTTGAAGCCACTTTGATGCTGCAGAGGTCGTGTGTGTCAGAACCGCCCTGAAGGGTTCGAATCATTTCAGAGAGAGCCTCAGGCACGCCCGATTCCACAAACTGCAGTTTCAGAGCATCTAAAAGACATTTACAAGGACGCAGAAAAGTACATTTTTAGACATCATCACCAAGAGTAGTTCACATTATGAGCGAAGAGCACTATATGAATGAGTCCATGCATGCCTGTGGTTTGGATATGTCTCTCACCACTTTCTCCCAGTGACCCAAGAACCTCCAGTATGAGATGTCGACGTTCTGCATCTGGTGCCCGCTGCAGCTGATAGGTCAAAACCTCTGCCACGCCCACATCTGCCAGAGCTTCTCGTGCAGCATCTGAACGAATATGAAAATTGCATCAAAATCATACATTTTCAGCATAGACTTTTTAAGATCTTGCCATCCAATGTACAACAAATAACTGAGATAAGATAGCCAAGTTATTTTGGTAATGAATGAGGTGGCATTGCCCCCAAACTGTCTTAACATTTGTCTTACCCACATCAGCAAGGTTGCAGAGGGCCAGCAGGCAGACGTTTACCAGCGGGTCATTCTCAGGATACTGCTGCATTATGATCACCAGCCTGGGGATGACTCCATTCTCCACCAGCTGTGTTTGCTGTACCGCTAAGAGATGGAGAGAGACGTGGAGAGGATGAGTGAGTGGCCATACGGGAAATACAGGAAAGAAGATCAGCATTAACATCCACAGACAAGGAATGTTAGATGCTTGTGCCAAAGTTGTTAAGATGTTTAATTAAGCATATTAAATAACTTTAAAAGTAATGACATAAATAATAAAAGTATATAACATTAAAAAATGCACACCAAAAAGGACAAAGAAAGAAGAAAGTAAGGACAATATTATAAATAGGAGCTTCCATACACAAGCATCACTGTGTTTATTTATGTTAATTTATTATTAACCTGTTAACTGTCACCGTTCTTCAGGAGAAACACTAATTTTACTTCCCTATTGACTTTAATATTTTATAGTTGAATTCTACTCTAATCATGACAAACTATATATTGATGGAAAGGTATTAGACTCAGAATAAATATTTGACACATTTTCATAAAAATAAACATTTTGGTGATATTTAAAAAAAATTAAATAATCTAAAAATATTAAAAACATCATTCATATGGTGCATTTTAATGTGTATGCTTAATATGTGGGGTGACAGTTATCGGGTTAATTTATTAAGATTCAAACAAATATTTTAGACTTTGCATATTATCAGTTTCAGTGTGGGATTCAAACCCATGATCCTGCCATTGCTATAGCCATATGCTCTTAACAGTTTAGCTACAAGAAAGCATTGATGGTAATTTATTGTTTTGTTCCCAATGTTTGTAATGAGCATTGGCTTTAATTTGTGACGGGCACAATTTCACTTACAGTTTTCAAAGCAGATCCGTCCGATTGCTCTGCCCGTGTGCAGCAGCTGCTCCTGGTCTGAGTTGTTCAGTAAAGGCATTAATGCTGTTACCAGTCCTGCTTGAATACAGCGCTCTCTTACAGCCGCTAACACACACACAAACACAAGATTATTAATATAATGGTGGAAACCAGCCAATCACAACTTAAATATATTAATTATTAGTCTTGCCTGTTTACAAACACTTTCTAGTCCATTTTATAAAGTTGTTTTTGCACAATGTAGGGTTATAGTATTGGAAGATTTCCAATCATTGTGTGTTTATTCGGTTCCTGCATGGTCAGGCAAATATAACCAAGCTTTTTTACCTTCCCTGGCCATCTCTGCTACCAGCAGGGTAACCTGGGAGGTGAGGGGACTTCTCTTCCTCAGGACTTGAGCCAGTATGGGCAGAACACCACTAGAAGCGATTTTCTCAGCTGCTCCTTTCTCTAGAGATAGAAATCATTTCATTTTCACGACCATATAATCTTTATGCCAATGTGTTTCACCTGTATTGAATTGATTTTAAACCTTCTTTTATCTTGTTGCTTCAATTTTTCTTTTACCTCCCCTTCTTTTTTTTTGTACTGCCTGCTCTGACAGCAAGCCCTCACAGTAATCATCTCAGATTCAAAGTGTATCTTCTCTGGAGACAGTGACACAGATCCTCCAAAGATGCCACAGCAGGAGGAAATCTGTCATTAAAGAACGTTCTCCACAAGAAAGACATCTACAAGGGCCAATGTGGCGGGTCAAGCTGTCAGAGGAAGCCTAGCTACCATGGTAACATCGACTTTGTGTTCTTTTGTGGGGGCTGCTTTCCAATTTTAGATGCATCTGCAATCTGAAAGCACATTGTGCCAAGAAGAGCCAGCTGGTGCAAACTAATTTGCGGTGGAAGCAAGAATGAGCAGAAGATGGGGAGTGAAATAGAGAAACGGAGAGATGGATTAATCAGATTAACCCTTTCGCTTACCCTCCCTCCTCTCAGATGGAAATGCGGATTACTTCTCTTATTACCTGTGCCCCAATCAGGTAACAGGTAGATAAATTGACCCTTTGCTGCCCCCTACATTGGATTGTCTTCCCACACACAGCTTTAAGGAAGCAGAAGCAAATAGCAGTTCACACCAGGA
Organism: Beaufortia kweichowensis; assembly: GCA_019155185.1. Lineage (NCBI taxonomy): Eukaryota > Metazoa > Chordata > Actinopteri > Cypriniformes > Gastromyzontidae > Beaufortia > Beaufortia kweichowensis. The sequence goes on along the minus strand of CM032801.1, from coordinate 11,476,434 downwards.
GCGTATAATGAGTGCAGTGTTAAATGATGCCCGACTCAGCAGGACTTCTGACAGCCACACTACGTCACTGTCACATGTGATCACAGCTTTTTAAAAGACTCTTAAATGGCTCGTGAGACCAAGATTGAAGGTCGCAGTAGATGAACAGATATGGATGGATGGACAGAAATACAGATGTGGAAACTGTAATAGATGGAGGAGCAATTGATAAATAGATTGGTGTAGACACTTACTCTTCTCCAGTAGTAGGTTGAGCAGAACATCCAGATGAGGCTTGAGCTCCTCCTCCACCAGCTCTGTACTGACACTGATTCCCTTCAGGGCTTCACTGAGAGATTCTGAAACACCATCACACTGAATCAACAACATTAAAAGCAACAAGCAGAAGTAATACAGTCCCCAGGTTGTTTTTTATGAGGATTACAGATAACTACACTAAAATTATGTTTTTTATGTTGTTTTTAGATTGGTTTATGCTGTTTACAGATAGTAGTATTTGGTATTTGGCCTTCATAGACTTTGGTAGCCACTCCATGAAGACCATAGTCAATCACCATGGTTTTCAAATCGCTGTCATTACTTAGTCATCACTCAAGTAAATCATTTTTTAAAGATGTCACAGACAGTAACTTTTAATGTTGTGTTAGCTATTTCCTTCATATTGTTGTATTGTGTTAGTTTAACAATTGTTATGTTGGGGTCTTCACCATAGTATGCAACATTTATTAGACATTTATGTATTATAGATGCACAGTCAACTTGCTCTTGAGTGTTGACAGACTGACTTTGACTGTTCCAATATGGCGGACAACTTACACATAGCAACCCATAAAAACAGCTGCTAATCTATGTATGTGTGGGATCTATGTATATGTATATATATATATCTATGGTACCATCATCCAAACCACAACATATGCGGGCAATCAGCTTTTTTAGCAAAGAAATGTAAATACCTAATTCTAATTCAACAAGTGTATTCTCTCAATAAATAACATTTATTCTGTGAGTTATTTAGCCTGTGAACAAACATTTTGTTTTCTCATAATCGGCCATGACATTCTTTGCTTACAATCTACTCTATCAGTCATCATGTATATGTTTTCAGAACAATCGCTGATGACCATAGACTCATCACAGACCATCATAAACCATCAGTGACATTTCAACCACGCTAATATTATGTAATCCATCATGTGCATGTTTTTGGTCTTTTTACATTAAGATGCACAGCACCCAGGTGTAGGAGGAAAACAGAGTAATCACTGTAAGTAATCACCCTGGTAATCCCTGGTAAGCAGAGTGAAAATAGACGTAGAGGGGGGCTATCGCATACAACTATACCACTCTTCGCTATAGTCTGATCCAGTCACAGTGGACATCTTATATTAGCCCTCTCCATTATAAGAGTAAAGGGCAGAGGAGAAAGCAGCAGTGCGTTTTAAGAGCTGCTGGGTGGGGTTGAGGATACCCAGGGGCTCTCATTAACTCAGGGTGTCTGACTCCCAGCATGCCTTCATATAAACACCCACACACTGAGGATATACCTTCAACAACACCTCTGGGGGTGTAATCACAATTCCATTGCTCAAAACCTATGAATCGGTGACCTTTATAGAAAAGACATAAGGAGAACATGGTCTACCCATTTAGGTGAAGTTAAACCTTGTGTTCTGATAGCACATGGCTGTAAATGTGTAGCTGGCTGTTCGGCTCAATGGAAAAGCAGAGAGAGGATTAAAGAGAAGAGGTTTTAATCACTCACCTATTTCTGCCATGACCACCAAGTCCACGGAGTCGGAGCGTGTGTTTTTGTCTGCAGATGCGTGTGATGTGCCAGAGAAGCAGACGTTCTCAAGGCAGAATGTACGGCATGAGAATGCCTGAAGTCAGTAGAGCATCCGTGCCTCTCCTCCGTTCCTCACACATGCGTATTGCTTCAGTCCCTCTCTGTCATTCACTCTCTCACTTTCACTCTGTGCCTGTCAGTGACGCCGCCGCCGCATCCACTTTGGCTAATTCACATGCACTATTATTTCTGCGTCTCGCTCGCCGATGCGATTCTCTCCACCCCTGCGCTCAGATCAGCTCTCTGGCAGTATTCTTGCTGCTCCGTCCCTCCCTTCTCATAATACATTCTAAATCCTAAAGCTGCTCAAAGCTCATCAGTTGACAAATAGCCTGAGGAACACAATGAGGTTGACACACGGCCCTCAGATTCTTAGCTGTGCTTTTCATTCCTGTTCTCTCCCATTGGGTATCACACAGCATAAATTATGAACACTGTTTGTGGTCCAGGAGTTGTAGCTGCTATTTATCATGATATTAGCAGGGCTGTCTCAGTCGTGAAGATTCATTTAAAGGGATAGTACACCCAGAAATAAAAATGTATTTATCGTTTATTTACCTGTAGGACTTTTATGTTTATGTACGGTAGAACATAATCTGGCTTTGTTATGTAGAAAATGATCTAGCAAAATGTGCTGGAGGCTGTTTTTTATATAATGAAGGTGAATGGGGACTAGTGAAAGACCATGCTCAACATTCACTGTAATTGTAAATGAAAGAAAGTAATACAGGTTTTAAATGGAATGAGGTAAATGAAACGTTTTTTTATAGGTGAATTATTCTTTTCAATGTCTAAACATTCAGTGACAGTAATTATATGTTGACTGAATAGCTGAGTTGGGATTCAGTAATGATGTTTTTGTATTATAGGCCTACAGATTAATAACAATATAGCATTTTACTATTGGCACTGTTTGCAGCATCATGACTGGCATGAGAATAGAAAATAACATTAGAACAGTGTATTCCATCAGCAGAGGGCAGCAACAATCATTTGAATAAATGGCTATTTATAAGCAGTTTGGAAGAAACAAATCAGAACAGGCAACCACAATGAAACAGTGAGTGCCAAAATAACACCAGAAAGTCTAATAGTTTGCTTTGTGCTCTTCCAAGAATTACTGTTAGCAATACCATAGTACTTTGATACATACAGTACCATGATAACGATATATTCTATGCTATTTATGTAGTTCTCTAAGTAACTTCACAGAATATTATACAATGTCATTGCCATGTTAAAGGGATAGTTTACCAAAAAATAAAAATTCTTTCATCATCTACCCTTATTTCATTCCACATGTGTATGACCTTCTTTCTTTTCAGGCTTTAAACTACATGAGGGTGAGTATGGGGTAATATGTTGGGGCTTGGCCTTTAATATGGTAGTTCTATGTTTTTTTGTTAGTGTTTGCATTTATTTTGAAAAAAACTGCAAAAAACAGCCTACATTGTGTTTATCTTAAATAAAAATGCATATAGGGCCATTTCTAGGTGTGTGAATGTAAATAAGACAAAATTTATATTAAATAAGCTCATACTGGTTTTTGTCACATCCACGAAATGAGTTGTAGCAGCAGGGGGCAGTATGATGCTATCCATTTCATCCCAATTTAGAAGTGAACACAATTAGACTAAGTTTTATAGGTCTGAAAATAATTAATATATTTTATGTGGTAAATCAATTGAAACTGTCATAGGTAGGGAAAGAGAAGCAGCTAATCTGTGCAAATAGTGAGCACCGTAAAAATGCCTAAATATAAGATTATTTGATGTGCTAATTAGTTTTACTTGTTTGGACTATATTTTTTTAGAATTCTATTATTATATTTTATGTGTCATTTCATATATTTTTGGTTTGTATAGTCTTGTATTTAACATTTTAAGCAGGGAAAATAGTAATGCTGCAAATGTACTAAAACCTTTGACTTTATTGGAACTAACTTTTTAAAAATGTTTTTAAAAACATACAGTTTGTTTCTAAGGGCTGTTCTGAGAGTAAAATACTTTTAGTCTATTTATAGACTAAATGTACTTTACATTAGATCAAATAGGTTAACTGGCTAATATAGTATAATGATGTAATATAATATACATACTACAGTATGAGGGAGTTTGTATATAGTACAGAAATAATTTTTCACCCATGATGACATTCTATATTTTGAACACATGCACAGATGAGACTCCAGGCCCTTGTGACAGTGGTATTCAAGGCACTGGAATATCATTAGCGTAAAACACCTCCACAGGCTGCATGTTTGTGCCCACTCAGTGATCTGAAACTGCTCTTACATCAGTCTCTAACTCGAAAACAGACCCCAGCAGACCAAACAGCCAAAAACAATCAGACATCTGCTTGAACAAAACCTGTATTAGCCTTTCCTACTAATTACTCTTAGTCAGAAGATCCAGGGTCAGGGCAAAAAGTCAAATGTCACTCGAAACATCCATTCTGAGCCAAACTGATGAGCAAAAGCATTTAATTCCTGTGCTGTATCACAGGAATCACCTCACTTTTATAATTGTATCATTGTAATCCAAAGCAACATGCAACTATTAGTCACTTATACACATATACACCAGACTATTATCATGGTAAATATATTAAAGACTTATCAGATCATATGATGAACACATTGGAGCCACAATTGTGGCTGCGGTTCAGAATGTGTCAAGCTTTGACAACACTGCTAAAGTCATTTTCATTCCTCTGGAAGTTTGGTATGTATATAGGCTAGTGTTTAATGGGAATAACAGTCACATTTATGGGCACAGTGTCAAGACCAGCTCATTCAAACTGACGTCAACCTGGAATAGTACTTACTGCCAAGTAGCAATAATTAAATAATACATTGAAACAAATACATAATACTTATCAATGATGCAAGAGCCTTGCAATCTTGTGGAGGTACAAAGTCATTGTGCATGATAGAGGTGAAGTAATTGCTCTACAGAATGCACTGTTGACCAGACAGGATTCATTAGCTAATGGATCTGCCTTGAATTAATCAATTCACAATCCCAGACAGTCCTCCCAGGGACCAGACGCTCTCTGTCCTCCTTATTGCTTCTCTTTCTCTTTTTTCTGTGTCTGTTATTCTCCTTCTTTCTCTTTCACACACACACACACACACACACACACACACAGTCCTGTTATTTTTTCTTCATCTTCTCAATAGACATACCCTCAAATTCTTCTTACCCTGTAACAAGATATTGTCTGATGATGTTTGTCCACTGTGCAGGTGTAAATTAAAACGCAGAGAATAACTTAATGCAAATAATTAAAAGTAATAGAATGATTTACATAGAGATGAAGATACATTGGCAAGAGAGAGAAATGAACTGAAGTGCTCTGAAATGCCAAACTGTAATGCTTTACCACTGTACATTGTTTCTGTGGCATAATAGATTAACAATTTTTTACTGTTAAACATTTTACAGTAAGTAATTTTTAGTACTTATCAGATGCATTAGATGATTCTATACAAGATTCAGCACTAATGAGTGTGTGAGTAATGTTTCTAAGTGTTCGACAGATGGGGTTCTACAGGGGGTCAGCAAAGAAAACCCTAGTGTCTATCAGTGCCACATAATGTGCCATCTTAAGAAAAGCCCACACCATGAGATCTCATCAAACATTCATCATCCTCACAAGACTTCTACTCTCCTCTGAGACTTCTGGGACTTCTTTCATTATCATAATAGACTTAACACTGAATATAAAAGACTAAATGAGAAGATCTTATTCATGAGACTGATTTGACTAACATGAGTGGAGAGAAATTATGATAGAAAATTAAAAATTAACAGCAGTCTGGTAGAATCAGATAAAATAATCCAGAGAATAAAGACCCATTTTAATGATTTAGACATAAAAAAATAAAACAATATAAAAATTGTGAAATGTAAAATTATGTAAAGAATCCTTAAACTTGTTTGATTACCAACGTTCTTCACAATATGTTATCTTGTATTCTTCAGAAGTAAGAAAGTCATATAGGTTGATGATACAATAATTTGATATTATGATATTAAGTCTTTTATTCATTCATTTTCAACATCAAGCCTTATAATGTGGGTCGCCAGGACCGGGATTAAAAACCATTCATGTACAGCACAACTCATTGATTTATAGACTGGATAGAATTTTGTCATTCAAACATACATGCTAATATGTTTCAACTGTGTGATAATCTAGATTTTAGTAGGGATAATGTGAGGAAAGAATGCCTCAAAGGAGATTCGGCATTCTTGTTGGGTCACTTTACAGAGCAGTATAGGTCACAAACCCTCTGTAACCCAGTGAGACAATGAGGCAGGAAAATGTCATGACCCCTAGTTGGTCTGTTATGTTGGTGCAGTGTATGGAGTCCATTGGATCAACACAGATGAGCACAGCACAGCACGGCCACTGAGACTTTATAATCTCTATCAGACAAAAACAAATCTGATTTAAATTAGAAACTTAATTCAATTGAGTTGAAAGAAAATAAGTGGGAGGAGAGATGTTTCTAAAAATTACTAATGAAAGAGCAAATACAAAACCAACTTAAGTGTGTCTATTGTCCAATAGCCCAGGCTTAGTCTTAAGAAAAAGCAGCTTTGTCAGGCTTGTTGAATGAAGCTTGAAATTAATTGTTTCAGAGAGTGATTTATAATTGTGAGCCTAAAGAATGCAGAGTCTCACCAAAAGGGAGAAAAAAATGTTCAGAAAAACTTTCTGTTTATACGTCATTGAGTTTAGTTCAGTCAAGCAAACAAGAGAAGGGAAGGTCAGAGATCAGGGAGGAGCATCTTTGTTTCTTTGGTATTGCCCATGTCAACAGATTCTGCTGGCACACCAAAAACCGCAACAGCAACTTAATTCTCAGCTCATTATAGTTAAACTTAAATTTTCTGTGCTACAAATGTGTTACAGTATGATTTACATGGGTGTTTCCATGTATTTCATTATAAATTGTCCTTTAGTGCAAAAAAGTGTTTTGTTCAAATTGTTCAAACCCTGATTTGTAACTTAGTGTTAAACATAAATGAAATTGTGAAATAGTATATTTACTAACTTCACTTGTAATTAGTACAGCCGTATAATTCTGAAACTGGCAGAAAATGTAGCTTTCGGTATGTTTAAGAATGACAAAAAACACGTATTCTGACTGTATTGCTTATTATTATGATCACTGGATTTCATTTAATTCCTTATCAAATTTGTTCGGACTTGTCCTGCATTGTCACAGCATCCTCTATCAGTCTCTACCAGCGCTACATTATGTGTCATGTAGAAAAAAGACCCACACCATGATGTCTCATCAAACATTCATCATACTCCTACACTCAGGGGGCTGCTCCTGTTCTCATCAGGGACTTACATTATCATAACAGACTTAACACTGAATATAAAAGACTAAATGAGAAGATCTTATTCATGAGACTGATTTGACTAACATGAGAGGAGAGAAAGTATGATGTAAAATAGCACTGTCAGAATTTGATCAAGATAATTAAAAGAAACTAATGATTTGAATAAATGATTAATAAAACAAGATAAAAGTATTATCAGACCTGCCTAATAAACTATTACACATGAGTCACAGAGTCTGACTGTGTGACTTCGGTCCCTTCGCAGCTCATTGTTCCCCATTCTCTCATTCTGCTATTTTCTGTCTCTTTACTCTATACTATCTAAATAAAAAAGAGGCAAAATCAAACTTGACTATAAGTTATACAAGGTCTAAAGATTAAGATTATGAAAGTTGTTCCACTTGGCTGAAAACTCAGCTTTTACACAACATACCCCTGTAAAAAAACATGCAGAGACAAAGTCAGAATACCAGAGATGAGCTGACTACATTTGCAATTTGATGTAATGCGTGAACCTCCTGGAGTTCAACAGTTACCATACAAAGAAAACTGTGGTAAGAGGGGAAAAATTGGTCAGAATGGAAAATTTAATAAATAGCTTTGACATGCTTGCAAATACTCCAGTATGACTGTTGCATCACTTGCTGTGATGAAAGATTTATGTCTAGCCTGATACGCCCTTATATTCACTGAATGGTAATGTCATAAGTTAAAGCCATTCTATAAATAATTCACATCTAGAGTACACAGACACTTTGCTACCATACTGTGCTGAGCTAACCTTATCTCAATCTATTAAAACCTACCACTCAAAAACAAAGCTGGATCAACGTTACAGCAACTGCAGGAGAAATGACTATATTTCACTTTGCTATTAATGTCTCTGCATGTTTATATCGGGCTCTATGCATAAAGATTTTTCTGTTTCACACACATTGTGATTGAGAAACATTACAGAACTTTTCAAGTAGTCAGCAACAATTACATTTTATTTGATCCCAATCCATCTAAAATCTTAATCTAAAACGGTGTGTTTTAAAGACAACAGACAATCGTTCTAATTGTGTTGTCTATTATGAAAAACAGTGGGTTCCATTTCATTCTTTAGCAAATTTGTTCTGGCTTGTCTTGCACTGTTACTGTGAAACCATGTCCTGAGTTAAACTTTTACTGGAAAACCTGCATCACCCAAAGGCAAAAATAGAATTTGAAATGAACTGTTTATGCCAACAGGATATTGAATTGGGAAAATTTGGAATTGACAAATGTACTAAATTGCAGTTTGAAGATGAACAACACAATACTTTCATTAGTCCAACACTTACAAAAATTGAAATAAAATTATGCATTAATTTTGCTAACTCAACACAAACTAAATTAGTGTTTTAAAATAATTATAGATTCAACCCTGGTTTGCATTAGCTATATTATCACTTACATATATTTGGCTAGTCAAACTATCAACATATAAGTTAAGAGAGCTTTTCAAATGTTGACTAATACGACAAAAATAAATCATCCGGTTAATATAAAAAGACTCCAAAATATATTCGTCAAATATTATAATTCCATAATATTTGGGTCGAATATTGACAAAGCGCAGTGAACGAAACACAACTTACGATACTTTTACGACAGTCTCGGCAGTAGTAACCATGACAGCATGTGGCAAACGCTTTCCGGCAGAAGATGGCGACTTGCATGTGAGGACGTACAGGAGTAAACGACAATGACATTTGACTGACTTTCATTATTGTTGTAGTTATACCTTTATAGGATAAGCTTTCTCTTTCACCCTTGATTTGGTGTTTGTGAAGTCTTAGTGAGTGACATTAAGGAATGGCGATGCAAAGTGGACATGCGATTCAAGAGAAGGTGGCGCAACTGTTGAGCAGACAGCATGGAAGACCAGTACTGAGACCCATCAAACCTCTGATGCTAAAGAATGAGGTCGCTAATCGCAGACTGCGTAAAGGAGGTTAGGCCTTATAATGTGACTGCTGACCTACGCAAATACTTTTATTAAGTTATCTGATGTGATCTCCGACATACTGCGAGTTCCTGGTTTTATTTAGTAATCGATAATGCGCATAATATTTGCAACTGTAAACACAAATTTAACATTGTGGTCCCTTAACACCTAACCACATTCTCAAATCCATCATTTTCATGGTTTTATGGATTACATATGGTTTTTAAAGCATTTAAATGCATTAAAGGTAATTGACCTCATTATTAAATGTATGATTGCCTAAATATGACTTGCATGTATCAACAGTTTTGCTTGCTGTGCTGTCAAATTTTTGTGACTTCTCTTTTGTTAAGAAAAAAACATCAAAGATTGTTCTAATGTTCTGTCAAAAACTTATAATGCACAATTTTTGTTACAGAGGCCACCTGTGTCACAGAGATGTCTTTACTGATGGCTTGCTGGAAACAGAATGACTTTAACAACACAGTCTGCTCTAAAGAAGTCTCAACATTCTACACATGTGTAGAAAAGACCCAGGTACTGCAGGCATGCAATGTCCTAATCCTCAGAAAAATTCTCAGGAAATCCTCATTAACCCACCCTGCTGATTTGGAGTTAAAATGGGACAGCTGTGCTGGCTTTAATTAAACATGCTTTGAGAAAGACATGCGAACGGATAAAAAGGACAAATGACCTAAATTTGTCTGCTGTTTCCTGGTCATGGCAAAGTCATAACAAACACACTTCCAAATGTTGTTTCCTGCTAGACCTCTAGTCTTTTTTTACTCCACTTATTTGTTATTTGTGTGTTAACAGCATCCTCACGCATCACGCATGATAATGTTTCCGCCAGTACATTTTTAGTCTCTCTGTAGCCTAATAGCTAATTAGAGTGGCTTGTTTAAAACGAGTACCTTTGTTTCAGATCCAGTGAAATAGATTATATGTATTAAATAATTGTTAGACTTTTTTCTTTTACTCACTCGTTGGTTCCTTTTCAAAAAATAACTATTTACTTTCAATTTTACTTTCAGGCACAGAACAAGGCCGCTGGAAAGCAGGGAGGTCAGGGTCGACTTTTGCCAAAGGAAGCTACTGTCTTATTAAAACGATATCCCAACAAGAGTAATGAAATCTAGCACCACTAACATAGCTCAGACAAGGAATGGACAACTTTGTTATCTGTGCTGTATAGATGGGGACTACAGGCTGAGTGCACGACTGAAAGTGACCATACCAGCCAACTGATAAGATCCATATGTGGAAATGTTTGTCACAGAGACTCAAATTCAGCCAGAAGTAATTTGTCACAACATCAGCAGATGTTCACAAAGCAAATGAGCTGCACTCACAAGATCGTGGAGGCACTTCCTTTGATTGCTACATTGCTTCACTCCAATATGCTTCATTCCATTAAAAAACAGCACAAAGGATGGATCACTTCTTAAACAGTTTCTTGCACACACTTGATTCTCTTTTAAAAGCTTGTAATTTGTGTGGTTGCTTGTGGAAATAGATAATGTTAATAGATAATGCGGATGTTATTCATTTGTATTGGTGACCTTTTCAGTGTATCTTCTGCATAACTGAGCTTTAAACTTTGCATCCAGTCAGCCTATTTATTTGACAAATTTTCTTTCTGTTTTCGTGCACTGTCCACATATATAATTTGTCCCAGCTAACCATTTTCAGTTATCAGAAATTACAGATCAGGGCACAACTGCTTAGTTGTGGATAATGTTACATGCAAGTGTATCAGTTTGTAAAAGATTGGAATATCTTATAATTAAATTCATTTTGTGATCATGTGATATCCTCAATAGTTGAACTTAGAATTGGTTTAGTTCCCCTAATGTAATTTAACCATGGCCGTTTCATCCTGTGATAACATTGCCATCCATTTCCTTAGGCTGTTTATCTACAGTTGTCTGTGGAGTAATGTGTCTAGACCCCAAAGGAAATGCTGTCTTCTATGTAAAGCCGGCTTAATCAAAACCTTGCAACTTTGTTGCAGTTGAACAATGGACAACAGGATAATTTTAAAAAATGAGTTAAGTAATGCTGGTCTGCCAAAATACCTCATGATCAGGACTAAGGCTGAAATATCTAGGGTTAGCACGGAATGGTATTACCATCTGTGTAACGTATTTAAAATACTTTGTGACGGCACTTATGACCATTTACTTGTGATGCATAAATCAAACTGTTATATTCAGTGTGACTTTAATGTTGTTTCCAGTAAGCCGTACAGAAAAAGTGTATTCTGTATATAAACCATCTTGACACTCCCAGTAAAGAGTGTGGGTAAATGCCAAGCAATGTAGCCACACCTTTGAGAATCAGATAACAGACACCAATTTGTTGTTTTAGTGCCTTGGTGCTTGATGAAGTGATCTTTGAGCTAAAAGAATGATAAGTTAAGAAAACAGTTGTTTTGATCACATGTGCCGAAATTCATAGACTAATGATGTAATCCTCATTCCCATAGTACCAGGGGGAGCAAATCCGCCCTTTTAAGATTGTATCGCAATAAATGGTGTTCTCTTCACATATGTAAACCAAGTAAATATTGGACAAAAGTAAACTGATCCTGCAGATGAAAATGAATTCGAGTGTGAAGAAAATTGCATGCGTGTTTAATTGTGATAGGGTTAAAAGAGCCTTTTGATCTTTTATCACGTTATATTTAAGTGGTGATGTGTATACAGACATTGTCACCCTTTATTGAATTTGTGTAAACAGTGAACAATGTGTACTCAAGCGCATGTGTACACAGGTGAATAATACAAGGCAAGGGGAACTCAACCACCTGTGGACGTATAAAAAATATCATAATATTTATTTAAAAACAAAAAAACTTAACCTCACTTAAGGTGAACGAGATCTCACAAAACTTGGACTAAACGTGCAAATGTTTCTGTACCGATTATTTTTATCCTGTTTATCAAAAGCCCTTTGTCCCATCTTAGGGGTTTTTCTAAAGGTATGGAATATAAATTTATTTGTATTGTCATGTATTGTTTAAGACCACCAAACACGGTGTTTTCTGTTTTTGACATTTTAGTCACTAGTCTTTCAAGTCGTGCTACAGAATGCTGCGTTTCTGTCACAAACGCTGCGTCATTTCCTTTATATTTCCTAAAGTATGCGATTTCGAGAATTTAAAACAATTTTAAATGGTCTAATTTAAGATACGTTTTAAAATGCATTATTTATTTTATTTCCTATTGCTTATAAACCTTAAATATGATTATTGTTTGTTTTTTTGCATCTGAACTTTATGTAGGTTATCTAAAAATTTGCATATTTTGAATCTTGTTTTGTCACGTCTGGGCGCGCGCCTCTATGTCGTGCACGTTCTGGGTGCTTCATAATGGTTTATTTCCGATAGTCGTCTGTAGTGTGCTGTGGTGAAGACTACTAGCGGCGGTGTTTTCTTTCAGTGTTACCTCGATCCTAACGAAACCTCAGTCAGACCCCAACATGGGAGGGGTGTCAGTCGTTTTCACGGACTTTTACAAGTTCGTGTTATGTTCCTTTGATTTCTATTTCTTGTCTTCTTTTTTCTTTAACACAAACTAGTTAAACATTTAGGACGAGACAGCATCACACTGTCGTTGTATGAAGGTAAATGTGTGACCGTAGACAGCGATGATGGGACAGTTGTCCTGGATGTATGGCCAATGACAGGATGGATATCAGCGGGACTTTCTCTATCGCTGCTGTCTTTTATTTCTTTATGTGTGTGTATGGCGAGGTAAGTAAAACGCATGTGTTTTGTGAATTTTTCGAAAGGTTTACGAAAAACTTGGTAGAGGTTTAGCCTTTACTGACAGCTCAAATCATTCAAGTTTTAATAATAGGAAGTATTAGTATAATTTTTACTAATGACTATAAATGTGATCGTAAAAAGAAATCTGTATTTTGTGTACTTGGACGCGCATTGATTTAGTATGCGTATCTATCCATTTATGACACTAATGTCACGTGAAAGTGTAACAGTTTGTTACTGTAAGTATTAGTTTCATGCCGTCTTTGTTTGTTTTTTAATGGCTGAGGTGTACTTTGCCCCTATATTTCAGATCTTTTAATAGGATTTAAATAATCCGCTCTTTTTAATTGTTTTGCATGCATATTAAATTCGCTTCTATAGTTTTGTTACATCCTATATTTATTTATTATTGTTGTTATTGGAACAAACAACACATGATGAATCAATAATACTTTTAAATTTGACCTTTCATGCCTTGAAAAAACTGCGGACGAACCGTATCTGCACAAGTTTAATATAGAGGCTTCTTGGGTTTTTGTTACGCAGAGCCTGAAGGCAACCCGTCTCCATCTCCAATGACGCAACCCGCCAAAACAAGCGCGCACCCGTTATAATAAATACACTGCAGACGCGCGCGTAGGGTCGCATATCGCTCGCAGCATAGTGCACGTGTGAGCTGTGTTTGCTTTTATCACACTCAGCTCACAGTAGCAGTCAGGTAATGACTCTTGGTCATGAAAGTACTCTTTGATCTCAGCAGAGAACTGCTGAAGCATTATTAACTCACTACTTTTTGTGACATTTTCAGGTTGTAAATCAAGGGATACCTTTGATAGCCTTCCTCCAGGGTCAAATCCTCAGCTTTTAACTCACACAACAACAAACGAACCTAGAAAAGGCTTACATGTACATCAAATTAACACATCATGCTCTCAGTTCATGCTTGGTTGTTGTAATAGCCTTAAGATAAAAAGTGTTACAGTACAGTAAAAAGATGACATTAAATGGTTACTATGTTTATGTACCATTTAAATGGTACTTCAGGACATTTAAAATAGTCCCATGCAGTAGCTACTACAAGAGTATATTATTGGTACTCTTTTGGGAGAGAAAGCAATGAGCCGACTATTCTTTGTCTTCACAGGCAGGACCAAATATTGTCTACCTGAACACACTGCTGCAGAGCTCAGGTAAGCAATTGCAAAAGATCTGTGTCTACATTTCAGTGTTTGTTAGAGTTACATGAAAGAGCAGTTGGCAAAATACCACCATCTCATTTTGGAAAATTAAATTGTGCTACCTCTTTCGGTCACCACTTATTCTTGGTTGCGACTGGAAAGTATATTTTCTTGTAAATAGCGTCTCCTTCAGTGCCAGAAACCACATCCCGGCTTGGCAATATATTTATTCAGCATTAACCAATGCACAGCCACTTTGCTGTCAGGTGTTGCCTTCATTCATTTGTTCCCTACGGCAGAGTTCAATAAATACGTAACCACAACAATCACTTCTCAGACAAGATTACTGCAGGGAGAAACACATACTGAGTTCGCTTGTAATAAGACCCAAGCATAAACATTTACTGATAACAGTAAACGGATGTGAAACAACTGTGCCATTGATGGGATCTAAAGAGTTTGGGATTAAAGACTAATTTGAAATCGAAAACTCACATGTCATGTTCTATGAACTTGATTGCTTTTTGCGCCTCCCAAGCCTAAACAGGTTTGTGAGCTTACATCCTAAGGGCAGGATACTAAACCACATGCAACCTTCCAACACAACCGTCAACCCACTCCCAGTTCATGCTGGGGCGTTGTGAGATTCTTCTATGATTGCCTCATCCGTTGATTCATTTTATTTAGGCTATCATATTTTTTTAGCCTCTGCTATTAAACGCCTTATATATTTAGTCCCTTGTGATAGTCAACCTCAAGACTTCTTTTGGTGGTTGGTATTGCGGGCTTCTATAACTGTAATACCACGGGAAATAAGAGCACAAGTCTACCCTGATTCTGTTTCAGCAAATTGCTTCATGTACAAACCAATGTACAGCATGAAACCTGAGCTCTCACGAGTGTGTGCAAGAAAAGATTTGTTGAACTGTGATTGTACTAGTATGGAAACTATTTGTAATGCCTAAACAAGTTTTTAAACCTGTTAGAGGTGCGCTGTGCTTATTTTTATTCATAATGGTGTTCAATCTTGCTAAAACTGCTAAAACACAAATGGAAGCACATATATAAAACGTTAAACAAATCATATCTGTCCTATATTTTACCTTCTTTAATGTGAACTTCCTTTGTCTAGATTACAGCTCTGCACATTCTGGGCATTTTCTCAACTTTATGAGCTGCCACCTGGGATGTTTTTTAAACACTGCTGAGTATTAAGTTTCCATGCTGCTGGCCACTTGTTGGCTGCTTTTTCTTCACTGTTCGGTCCAACTTGTCCATTTCAAAAAGAGACAGAATATTTTAATATTTAAAATTCTACCAAACATATTTCAAGCATTTAAATCAGCATGTAAATCAAGATGTTGTTGAGATCAAGAAGCAAGACTAAATTAATTTCAATTAATTAAGTGTGTCCAGGTTTTGGTTAGTAGTGTATGTAGTATACTTTTGAAAACAGGTGGTGTTCTCCACAAATCCCTGTTTGATCTTATTATACAGTTCAAAGCTTAAATGAGGTTGTGATGAAAAGGTTTTGCGTTTGGTAGTTGTCAAATGAATCTGTTTTTGCTCTGTCACCTAGAGTAAAATCAAGATAATCATCTCTTTCTTCTAAAATGCCATTCAGAATGTTTGCTTCTCCATTACTTGTCTATAAGTATTTTACCTCAGCTAAAAACTCAACGTGTTCTACACATACAAAGACAAGATTGACTCAGATTTGCATGAGAGCAGGTGTGCATACTTTTTGGCGTTACCACTGCAATCATTTTGACCCAGAATTCTTTGAACATATAGACATTTAATGCACCAAACATTCCTAAAGATAGCATCGACTCTCTCTTCCTGAGGGGTTTGCACCTGCCTTGTTCTGAAGAGAATCTAGTACACATTAACCTCTGTTTGATCCCGCAAATAAGATGATAACATGCAAATGAAGTCTTATGAGACTTTTTAACACATGAGATGAAATATTCCTGACTTTTATTTATGTTGGACAGCTTGGATTTTAGAAATGTGTTATTTTGTGCTTCACAAATATAGTTTGGGAAATGTCTTTTTTTGTGGTTTTGTGTCCATACAATGCTAGTCGAAGGGGCCAATGTGGTTTGGATGTGTTTTGCAGAAGAAAGAAAGTCATAGAGGTTTGGAATAACATATGGGTGGTTAAATGATGAAAGAATCTTTATTTTTTAGTGTACTGTCCCTTTAAACCTGTGGGCTCAAAGCCCACTTTCTATTTATATTTCCTAAAATGCATTAGAATGACTGACAGCATATGGAGAACAGTGTTCTTTGGCTACTGTGTTTTGAATGCTGAATTGTTTATTGTTGTCTCAATGTAATCTACATCTACAAATCTAACCCTCACTGAAACCTTTTGCATTTATGGTTGACCTGTCAACAATATGGGTGATTTTAGGCTGATTTTATGTGGTCCCCACATGAAAAACCTCACTAACACACACGCACACATACACAACTCATTTAACTGCAAGGGCATTTGGTTGAGTGACTCATCATAGTGAGTCCTCAAAGAGAGTCCTGCTGTTCCAGCAGTGTAGCAAGTCATCATTAGTATTGCAGTGCAAACTGTTGTCCTACAGCCAGAGGAGGAACTGCAGGGGTTTTCAATCACATACTGAAGGTTAATATAAAACAGCACTAATAAGACCACCTTTGGCTTGAAACATCTGCAGCTTTAAGATAACATTCTTTCTTCAGTCATGCCTTTAAATTTTTCATGGCAAAATGTTTTAATGAGTTGACCTCTTGTAATGGTATAAAATATCTTTTATTTTATTAATCAAACACTGAATTAATTTATAAAGTGTGTATGTGTTTTATACAGGCCCTCTGTCCTGCTCTGAAGGCTTTACAGAGTTAGGTTATTACAACGGATCAGTGTTCCAGACGGACTCTGGTTCTTCCTGTCTTAAATGGACTGAGTTTCCAGATTACATACGGCAGTACCCGAACCGTGGATTGGGCAACCACAGCTACTGTAGAAACCCTGATCGTGAATCCAACCCCTGGTGCTTTTTCAGGCAGAGGTCAGGAGCCATTGGGTGGGCCTACTGCGATTGCCACCAGGGTAAGCCATCCCTTGTGGCTTTTTCACATTTAATACAAAAATAACTTTAAATGCATTTATATGATACCATGATCAGACTGTGCTAATGATCTTTTAAGTGAAAGTCAGATAAAAAACATTTAGATACTATGTGCAAGACAAAAGTTACTTTAGTTCATATTTTCTGTTTAACCTGATTTGACCAAGGCAAGTCCTTACTGGACCCACTCTGATGTTTGTTTATTTGTCTAAGTTAATGTATCTTGATGAGTACTGCTGTCATTTATGTCATGTTAATGTAGGCGTTGTTGTACAATGAATGACTGAATGACATTGATTGCTGTTGTCACAGCGCACAGAAACTCTGCTTATCATTGAGTGTGCAGGAGTCAAGGATTATGTCCGTCTTCTCTTTTTATTGTCCTCTTTTTATCTTCCCATGAAGCCCTTTATTACATAACCATCTTCACTTGTCACTTGTGTTGATGTGTTCCACAATCGGGAAGTGTCTGTTCATTCTCTGTATCGCTTTGTCTGGATCTGTCATCGCCTTGCTCTGTCTGCGGTTTAGTACCAATATGGGGCTGAAATCTTGTCTGCTGTGTGTGTGCTGTGATTATCTCTGTCTGACTCTTCTTTTTTAAAGCAATTACAACAAAGTTTCAGACTCAGATGATTAATGTGGATATGTAAATTAATGTCTGCAAGCATGATGTGTGCCAGCAACATTAGAATTTGCCCAGTTTTAACTATTGCAAGACACACACTGTCTCTAATTTAATTACTCTGTACTAATTACAGAGGCGATTTTTACAGAGGAGATCTGTAAACTGCCTTGTTCTTTAAGTATTTTTAGAGCAATAAATAATAATATTTGTGATAAACATTTTATTTGATCCATTGACTTGACATTGATTGACTTGTGTATATGTACTTACTCATTCAGGTGCAGCACGGTTGGTGGGAGGTTCGTCCAATAAGAGTGGCCGTCTCGAGGTGTACCTAAATGGCCACTGGGGAACAGTGTGTGACACTCACCTGACTGACCGAGATGCCAGTGTTATCTGTAGACAGCTGAGACTCGGGTATGCGATACCAACTTTTTCTTTAACAGCTGGCAGATCTTTACTGGTTAATATACATGCAGTCATTTAATTATCTGCTAATACCGAACAGTGAAATTGGTACAGCGCTTCGACACTCCTACTTTGGGCCTGGTTCCGGTCTTTTCCACTTTGAACGTCTTGGCTGTCATGGCAATGAAAATTCACTGCTGGAGTGCCGAAGCAGGAAATATGTCTCTGGTGACTGTAACCATGGCAATGAGGCTGGGGTGGTGTGTGCTGTACCTGAGGGTAAGTTTGATTTATTAGGGTTGTGCATCATGATTATGTTTTCTGTGTCTTCATTTATACATTTATACTGTACCATGAATTTAATATAGTATGAATAATATGTCTTTTATTTTCCATTCCTTTTATAAGCTTTTCTTTATTGTTTTGTCATGTGCTGTAAGTGTATTTGCTTTGGCTCCAAAGGTATTTAGACACCCAAAAATCTATGAATTGCATTACATTAAATGACAAAATATTAAACATAGTGGCATCTACAAACAAACAATGCAAAATATTTTCTTACATTTAAAACCAACTAATGCAAATTTATATGGACACTATGAACGTGAACCACTAACTTCTAACATGTACAAAGTTTTATGTAGTGCAATTACATTTATACATATTTTATATTTTTAACTGTAGCTTATATTTTTGTTTGTTTGTTGTTAGAGAACTTCGACATTTTATTGACATATGTAATTAATTAATGAAGTGCATTTTAACAGTGACAAAATAAGTTATCTTTGTCACATCTTCTTAATTTCAGACTTCTCACGTTTCATAAAACAACAGCTGAGCTTTCCATATCTGGTCAGACATCTAATAGAGTTTGCAAGTCATAACTCATCTATCTTGAAACAGGGTTCAAATGTGGACAGCCTTTCTGTGCAGCTAAATGAAGACAGAATTCCTCTAATGTGAGGGACAGGAGTAGGATCATAAACAGTGTGTCTGTTGTAATGTGTTGGGGTCGCTAGACGAGCTCCTTGGTATATTTAGAGAGCGGTGTGAATTATTCACACAGAAACATTAGAAAGGAAAAAGCAATATGAGAACTCTCAGGCTTTGCCAAGGGTCTTTATATATGTCCCCATACCACAAAGACACATTCTTCCATATGTGCATGACAGCGTGTAAAAGAGATTCTTTGCTTAAGCATGTAGTGATAGTTTTTTGTGAATATGGTGTGAAATCTCAAGGATTCAGTAAGATTTGAAAAAAGCAATTGATAAATATATGGCATTCCACTGCAGTGTTGAATAATCAATTAAGAAGATTGTTTTGTTTAGGCAATGGTGCCCCCCTGAGGCTCGTGGGAGGCCTTGAGGATTTCGAGGGGCGCGTGGAGGTGTACCATAACGGGAGGTGGGGCACTATCTGTGATGACAAATGGGATGATATTGATGCTGAAGTGGTCTGTAGGCAGCTGGGATTGGGGTAAAACATATACATTTATTTTCATACACATACATACTCATAAACGCATCATCAGGATGTCACTGCATGCCTTTTACATGTTATATTTAGAAATGCTTTGCACATTTTTTTTAGCTTAAAGTATTTACAAGCGTTAAAAGACACTGCTGATGCCTTGCACAAATCTGAGTGCTTGCCTGAAAGGACAGTCTTTATTTATATACACACACAGTGAGTGAACTTGATTAATATAGATGAATGGAAAGAGTGTTTAAATGATTGATGAGGTGAAATGATTCACTCCATGAATCTGCAAAAGGAGATAAAGCCATAGATTTTACTTTTTGTTATCCATGTACATACAAACATTAAGTAACACTTTCTCCTGAGATTACACACATGCACATACAGACACTGACTTAATGAAATCACTTGTGTACGCTTTCTACTTCAGTTATTACACTCAAAAGAGAAATCACGTCTGTGATGAACATCCTAGTTTTGCACTATAGTTTTATCCTGTTTTTAATCATTAAACTTGCTTCCTGCTAGTTATAATCGTAGCAAATGTCTGTTGGTTATGGCACTGATATCGGAATGAATCAGGCAAACGTGTTTGTTCCCAGTGGTGTGCCGAAGGCGTGGACATGGGCGCACTTTGGACAGGGCACTGGGCCTATCTTACTGGATGGGGTGCAGTGCACAGGAAACGAGCTGTCTCTTGAGGAATGCCCTCATGCACCCTGGGGCCAACACACCTGTGACCACATGGAGGATGCTGGAGTGTCTTGCAACCCATATACAGGTGTAGATGACATGAACTACATCAGACATCAAGATCTCCACCTTTATTATAACACATGAACCTGTTAACTGTCACTGTTTCACATGAGGAACACTTGACTATTCACTTTAATATTTCATAGTTGATTTCTAATCTAATCATGACAAACTATATATTGATGGAAAAGGTCTACGGCTTAAGAATAAATATTTGACAAATTTTATAACAATAAACATAAACTAAAAAATTAATAAAAAATGGTAATATAAAAAAAGTAAAAAAGCATTGAAAACATTTTTAAAAATAAAATATCTTACATTTAAAAAATTGTACTTTGTAGTCGGAGCCTGTGGGTGAGTGGACAGTGCTCCAGATGCATGTGCAGCGCACTTTCGGTGCGATGAGAGTTCGAATCCCGGCTCTGCCGTCCTTTCCGAACCCGTTACCCTCTCTCTCCTCCAAAATCATTTCCCGTCTCTCTACACTTTCCTGTTGAAAAATGATAAAGGCAAAAAAAATTGTAGTTCAGAATAGTGCATTTTCATGTGTGTGCTCAAAATGTGCAGTTTTCAGGTTAAAAATACTATATGTAGCAAATCCCACCTCTTCTACATACGTATCTAACAGTAGACATACTGATGCTGCTGTAGATGGAGTTTTGCGCTTAGTGGGAGCTGATAGCCCATGGGAAGGACGTCTTGAGGTGTATCACGCTGGAGAATGGGGCACAGTGTGTGACGACAACTGGACGGCACGTCACGCACAAGTGGTGTGTCGACAGCTCGGTTACAAGTAGGTTGTTTACCTGGCCAGGTTCATTTTCTTCAATCACAGAAAACCAGGAATGTGTGATTACATAAGCTGACCCGATAACAGTAACTTGATATGAATGTTTTTTATTCAGAAGGTTGTTGAAGAACTGTTGAACTGTTGTTGCAAATATGCGGTTTGTCCAACAGAGGGCATGCTGAGTTGGCTCCAGATGGGACGTATGGACAAGGTACAGGGCTGATCCTGCTGGATGAGGTGAATTGTGAAGGGGTAGAAAGCTCTCTGCTGGACTGTGCTCACAGTGAATGGGGTCAGCATGACTGCTCTCATAGTGAGGATGTGGGCATACGCTGTGAAAGAGACGGACATACCAATGAAATTCCTGAAGCGGCTCCTGCCACAGGTGCGTAAACGTGCACGTATCGAGTAAGAAATCCTGTGAGTATATAATAAGTGACAAACTTTGCTGTAGTTCCAGGTCCCCTGGTGAGGCTGGTGGATGGTGAGAGCCGTAAGGAAGGCCGCGTGGAGGTGTTTATTAACGGTCAGTGGGGTAGTGTGTGTGATGATGACTGGAATGACATCAATGCAGGAGTAGTCTGCAGACAGCTGGGATTCATGTAAGCATGTTTCACTTCATACATGAGATAAAATAAATTGAGACAAAATTGATTGGTTGCCCTTTCCAATCCTTTTTTGGATATCAGTGGGGTCTCCAAGGCCCGTTCCATGGCTTATTTCGGCGAGGGCCAGGGACCCATTCATCTGGACAATGTAAAGTGTATTGGGACAGAGGCTTCATTGGGGGAGTGTTCAGCTGTAGGATCAGACGCCCATGACTGTAGACACAGTGAAGATGCAGGGGTCATCTGTGACTACATCACTGAGCTTGTGAAGGACAGTGCCATGAGACAGCAGGAATGTGGTCCTGAGACCTAACACACAGAGGCGCAGGAGGAGGATTATTGGAGGAGACAAATCTCTACGGTAATGAGCATTGTCAATTTTGAGGTGTATTGTATTCTGTGTCATTTTATTATGCACTGTATATACAGTATGGGCAATTCTATGCAAATGTCAACCTTACCATGAAAAAATACTTATGTGAGGTCTCTCATTGTTTTTAAAGCATTTTTTTGTTTAAAGGTTGATTTTTTACAGTCAGGTAAAGTGCTGTTTTCAGAATTGTCACATTTATAACAGACCGTATTCTTTATAAATGGCATATGAAAAGTAAAATAAATAACAATATTTTTTAAAGAATCAATGTTTTTTGAAGAGTCTCTTCTCCTTCTGTTAGGTATTATTGCTTTTTCCATATTTTTAGATGGATAATTTGTGCATAGTCTTATATTTTTGATGTCAGGACTGTCAGGGTTTAGTAAAATATAAACAGATGGTTCAATATATATATACATACATTCTGTGAGAATTTATATGAAAAATATTGACTAAAATGTCACTTCTATAGCTGGAATTGCCCATATCACTCACCACTGTGTTTGTTGTAATATTTGTTATTTACTGTTTAGTGCAATGTTGTTATTATCTAATATTGTGCTGTGCTCCAAAGAGACCTATATATCATTTGTACTTATAAGTAAGTACTGTAATCTTACAGATAAAACAAGAAGAAACAGTGACCATAAAGTGTGTTTAATATGATATTTGTATGGTTGCACTGAGCATTTTATTCCTCACTGCAAGTGATATTTTTCTTTTATAAGCCCATGCAATATAGTACATGCAATAAATTAAGTATTGAGTTAAGGCCACATTTTGAAAATAACATTACATTGTTATGTTTATTAAATCATGTGCATATGCATAATCTAAAGTGTTGTCTGTGACTGTCATATAGGGGAGACTGGCCTTGGCAAGTATCTCTGTGGTTGAGGTCTCAATCGAAAGGGACCCATCCGCTTTGTGGGGCAACTCTTATTAATTCCTGTTGGGTTGTAACAGCTGCTCATTGCTTCAAGAGGTAAGAAAGACTTTACTGTCATCTAGTGGCTGTATGTGGGATGACAAACGCTTACAATGTGTGTCAGATTGATAAATGAACATGCTGTGTGTTCATTCATTGATTTGTTCGTTTGGACATCTTTATTTCCTTTTCTTTTACAGGTTTGGTTCAGATCCCTCCCGTTATGTGTTAAGGCTAGGTGACTACCACACAGAGGAGAGGGACGATTTCGAGCGCACTCTCTCTCCCGAACGCATCGTCATCCACGGAAAGTACCACAGTCAGGGCTGGGAGTATGATATTGCCTTACTGAAGTTAAAGGGTGCGGATGAGAGCTGTGTAGCTTTTAACCCACACACCAATGCAGTTTGCCTTCCGGCTCAAAGCAACAAGAGGGGCAAAAGGCCCATCGCCTGTGTTATCACTGGTTGGGGAATAACAGGTACTGCACCTACAGTTTGAAACTCCTGATTTAAGTAATCCTATCATAAAACATTTTGGACTCCATTTACATCTGTATTGTGCCCACATGTAATCAGATCACCTGAGACAGATGTTAATAATATCAAAGTGTATTAAAGTGTTGTACATAACAATGTCTAATGTAATTATTTCCCATTCTCATGTTGTGTCCATTAGACTCAGAGTATTCCCGAACACTACTTCAGGCCTGGGTTCCGCTACTGCCCTCCTGGAGGTGTAAAAAACGTTATGGCAGTCGTTTCACCAGTCGCATGTTGTGTGCCGGCAGCTTGTCAAACCATCGGCGTGTGGACAGTTGTCAGGGTGACAGCGGGGGACCACTGGTGTGTCAGGGTGAGGGTGGCCACTGGATGCTTACAGGAATCATCTCCTGGGGTCATGGATGTGGCGACCCCACCTATCCTGGTGTATATACACGGGTCAACAGGTTTCTGAAGTGGATTGAGAAAGTCACTCACAGCCCTGCCAAAGTGTGATACATATGTTGTACAAAGCCTATGAAATGCTCGTCAGCTGGTCATTGGCTGGTTTGACCCCATTTTATGTGTTGCACATTTACTACTTGCACCATGCCATATCAATTCCATATTTCTACACTTGAAGAAACATTAATGAAAATGCACAGGAATGTGAAGCCACATATCTCAGACGTTGGTTAATATGTGTGAATAAGTATTCTTTAGTAGGTTTAGGATGGATAAGTCTGTGTAAATAAGTCATTTGCACTAGTTTGCATGCCATATATGTGGAACATTTGTGGGAGTTCTGTGACCTATCTATTCCACATCAGGTTCTTAAATTAGATAACATATTGCACTTACGCATTTTTAATTACTAGATTTAATTAATAGCTGTGCTGGAAGTAAAGGTAAGGAAAAGCATGTATATATAATGTAAGGATTTATGAACATTCCTTATGTATGAGTTATAAATGTATGCTGGTTATGTGTTCTAAGGTATATCATATGATTGTGTGAGTGTCTGTCATGCAAATATTTATGTGAATTTTTGGCAGTTCAGGAAATTCTTTTTGTATTAATTTATACATATGACAATGTATATAATTGTTCTCAACCTACTTTCCAAGAGATGGTATAATAATCTCAATAATGGTGTTATGATCAGATGGATGAGGTAGTGCATTACAGAGTAAAAGCTGCAATCCCAGCAGACAAACATCCAGGCGACAGGACTTGCATATTAATCATAATCATAGGCTGAGGTACCAGAAAAATAAATGTAAAGGGCAGGAGGACAGTGGATTAAGATATAATTGAAATTTGCTGCTTAGTGAGTGTTGTAATCTGTTACCATCTGTCAGTCACTTGACTATAGAGTTAAGCTACAAGAGGCTTGAGTAATGTATGTTACATTTCTGCAACTGTTCATGTAGCAAGGCGTTTATTCAGGTTAATGGTATTTATATTCATTCTTATAGGCTTACATATGTATTGCTTTGACAAATGAATAAGGTACAACAGCACTATTGTCTGCAGTTTTATTTCAGTTGGTGCCACAATTAGAAATTTCTGAAATTGAGCAAAGACAGAAAAAACAAACACTACCTTATTTATAAAGTTTAATACATAGTTTAATGTAAACAAATTCCTTGGAATCCATGCTATTAAAATGGTCTGTCATCCATTAATCCCAAACAGAAACATCTATTCTATTACATCTATTATAAATATATCTATTACATAATATATATTGATTACCAGATATGAATGTCTTTGCATACCCCTTATTTTTATGTAAATTATGATGGGACAACAGGAATGGATGGTGTGTTCAAGTATCATCATAATAATCATCTGTCTCCAACAATGAAAATCAAATTTGAAAATGAAAAGGGTTCTTGTTAATGATGAAATAAAAAACTGTGTCATACCAATATATAAACATAACATTAAATAAACCACGTGTTTCCTTTTGATATTATATCATATTGATATTTGGTTGCCTAATATCCAAATCATACAGTCAG
Organism: Beaufortia kweichowensis; assembly: GCA_019155185.1. Lineage (NCBI taxonomy): Eukaryota > Metazoa > Chordata > Actinopteri > Cypriniformes > Gastromyzontidae > Beaufortia > Beaufortia kweichowensis. Next base: position 11,450,705 of record CM032801.1, on the reverse strand, counting down.
CCATCTATTTTAATCTGTTGCACATTTAGTCATGTATTTGGGTAAGGTCCTAACTCATTTACATTACGAAATGGAAGTACGGTAATAATAAACAAATGCATGATTTACTGTGCAAGAAGATCGTTTGAGAAGAGAGACTGTTGTTTGACTACTGTCTTGTTTTAATGTGGAGCGGAAGTGCGGATCAGCTGATGCTGGAGAGCCATCTTCATCTTACCGATCCGAGGAGAGGAGGGGGCAGGATAGAGAGAAAACAGGGGGATCTCGACTCCAAATTGTCGGCTTATAAAGACATTTTGGATCAGGACAGCGGCGGCTGCTGGGAGATCGTCGTGGGGAGAGAGAGCGAGAGCGAGCGCGAGAGAGCGAGAGGAACTTAAAAACGGTGGACTAGAAAAGAACCGGCCGGTGGCACATCAAGAGGAACAAATGATAAGCTTTTACATACAAAGAAGAATAAATTCATTGAAGAGGCAGCTCGGTGTGGCATAAAAAAAAATCAAATATGTTTACGGTAGATGGACGTCTGGCCCGGTCGAGGTGTCAGATTGCTCATTTGCTCGTCTGATTTTACTATTGGGCGACACTGGGGCACAATGCTGAGATAAAAAACACTGGTCGGTCGTTTGTTTTGGGTAACCAGTGGCCATAAAAGACTCGGGTTGGGACCACGGCTTTCGTGTCAAAATATAAAAACAGTGTTATTCCGTTTGATTGTGTGTAAGGACATAGCACAGGTTATGTCGGTGGGCACTGTCAGGTTATTTATCATGTTTTTGAACGCTGGAGTCTGAAGGGTTTGTGATTTCGGGCTAGCCGGAAAGCTAACAGGCTAACCGACTAGCCTCTCAGAGTTAGCAAAGAGACCTCGAGCAGTGGGGTCGAAATACAAGAGGAGTACGGGAGCTGTTTTGGGTTAAAATGGATTCCTTGCTACAATCTGGTCTTATTTAAAAGAAGTAAACCATTTGAGGGTCACTGGGGTTACTTTTTTCCCTTTACTGTTTTTTTGTTGTTTTGTTAGCCGTGTGACTTGTGGGACTCGAGGCTCAGCTGATAGGACACAAGACGAGATTACATCAAAACTAGAGTTAAAATAAATAACGTGCATTTAGAAACGACACAAGTTTGAACAACATCTGTTCGCGTGCAAGTAAGTTACTACAGTTCATGCTGTCAGATAACACCGATTAATGTGTATTTTGCAAACTCATGGAAAGCAGTAGGAGACAACTAGAGTTAGTCAGCTTTGAAAGAGGCCCATTTATTCGTTAATCAACATGATTTAATTACGTCACAAGTAAGGACCGACCAATATATCTCTGTAGGTTTTTTATCTTTCGAGTCAACTTTGGAAATAAACTTTCAGTCACACTGAACAATGAAACACGAGTAAATATATTTGATATAACTTGTTAGTCTTTTTTATCTGGGTTGTGTTTCCTGGGTTGTTTAACCAAAACTAGACCCCAACCATCTCAACCGACTCGTTATATAAAGCACATTATGGATTAACTCCACATAACAGTACTCCTGAAGCTTAAACGATGTGCAAGTGCTTCATTTTGACATCGTAAATATACTTAGTAAAGCAACAGAGACAGAAAGACTTCTCAGAGCTCCTCTCGCACACTGTTTTGGTCGAGTGTGAGTTTCCCCTCCCCCTGCTGTAACTCGCCCTGGTGCGAGTGTCAGTCTCTCAAAACAACAAAAGCCGAGAGAGACACGTTGAGTTAAGGTACACGCTTCTCCGGTAACGACACACGGCGGATGTGATGGAACTCATGTTCGCCGAGTGGGAAGACGGAGAGCGGTTCTCCTTTGAAGACTCGGACCGTTTTGAAGAGGACTCCCTGTGCTCATTCATATCAGAGGCCGAAAGTCTTTGCCAGAACTGGAGAGGATGGAGGAAGCAGTCTGCCGGTCCAAATTCACCCACTGTGAAGATTAAAGGTAACGTACGATTTTATTGGTGTGCTGTGAAGTGTCTTGTGTGCTGTCATTGTAATGTGATCATCATGCCTTGGCTGCACCTTTTGACCTTACTGTGTATTCTTAACTAATGGACATCACTGTCACGTGATTCCCATGTCCAAAACTACTAAGTCAAACTACCCTGCCCTTCATAAATAGACGTGTTTTGGGCATTCTTAAGATATTGTCCAAGGCAATAGGGCAAAGCTAGATTATAAACTTGTATGTAAAATATCTGGGTTATCTCGCATATGACATGTCTGATTGTCTTGCCTGTTATGTTATTTATAAGAAACTGATAGTTCTTTATGGTTTAGCAGTTCATTTAGTGTGCAGACAACTCGCTGAGGTCTTTAAAATTATGTTAAGTTGTAACTAAATCTTGGACACATCAGCTCAACTTTTAAAACAGCATTGAGTCTGCTTTTCTGAAAGCTCTTAATGCCTCACAAACTCCTGGCCATTAAAAGCTCCTGTGCCGGGCTTGTGTAGAGAGAGCTGAAAGGACAGAATCCGGTGTTGTAGATCTGTGAGCTGTGTGTGAGTTCAATTTATATTGTTGGATAGGAGAGTTTGAAAAGGGAGGCCTTGTGTGTTGGTCGTGGTGTTTAGATTGAGAAAGTGAGAGTTGTGGGGGGTTGGGTGGAGTATAGCACAGGGTTGTAAAAAGAGCTTTGTCTTGTGCAGGTCACTGCTTCTGAGTACAGAATTGTTGTTAAAAACATTTGATCTATCTGCATAATGCCACCGGTCTTGTGCAGACCACTTTGAGACATCAAATCCCCTGCTTTTATCCAGATCTGTTCTAAAAGTAAATCAGAGCTTTTTCACGTGACCAGCTCAGGAACTGAGACGGCACGTTTGCTGAGACGTGGCTGTTTATATAGAACTCTGTGAGATGAGTGTCTTTGTTCTCTCGTTGTCGGACAGCGGGCGGTTGGGTTTGGAGCAGTTGGACGGCAGACCGTGCATGTGAGAGCGTCTCACCTATTCACTTGCTAACAAAAGATTAGGCTATGTTAACTTCTCTGCTGTTGGTCATCATGGTTTAGTCAGCAAAGACTGGCTATGAGTGTGCCACCTGATTCATTGAGATCTCACACACACGTGTTGTTGCTGAGCAGCTGTTTGTTGGCTATACTTTAATGAGTCACCTGTCCCCAGTGTAGTTTCTATGACTCCCACTGTCGGTCTATAACATATTCTTGTATCATCTCGTGGTTTGTGTGTAATTCATCAAGTCTGGTTACCGTCTCATTTTTTGTTTCAGAGCGGTTGTCAGTTTTAGATTATGTGGGTGTCTGCTAATAATATGTGGTGGGGTTCTACTATTGGATCATGACACATTTCTGTGCCCTTTCATTTTTAATGTTTTACTCAACGACCAAAACTTCAGCATTTGTAGAAGACCGGTAGAATGATGGTAAAATGTTATGAGTGATTTTGTCAGTAGTATCTTCTTGTATACAGGGTGTATATAGTCTTGTATACAGGGTGTATATAGTCTTGTATACAGGGTGTATATAGTCTTGTATACAGGGTGTATATAGTCTTGTATACAGTCTTGTATACAGTCTTGTATACAGTCTTGTATACAGTCTTGTATACAGTCTTGTATACAGTCTTGTATACAGTCTTGTATACAGTCTTGTATACAGTCTTGTATCTTGTATAGTCTTGTATACAGTCTTGTATACAGTCTTGTATACAGTCTTGTATACAGTCTTGTATACAGTCTTGTATACAGTCTTGTATACAGTCTTGTATACAGTCTTGTATACAGTCTTGTATACAGTCTTGTATACAGTCTTGTATACAGTCTTGTATACAGTCTTGTATAGTATATAGTAAGTGTTGAGTGAGGTACTAGAGTGAATGTAATGTGAGATCTAGCTCTAAGGTCACTGCGTGCAGTGGGTTACAGTGCTGTCGCCTCAAGCCCTGTTATGATAATGACATCCTGATGTTGGTTTTCATTTCACATGGACACAGTAATCTTTCATAAAGTGGTTATGTGATAAAGCCCTATGGCTCATTGCAGAAAATAAAGAATTTGTAGAACTAGAAGCACTGAAACCACATGACGAAACCTCCCCAAATCTTTGGGTCAGGCATTTATCTTATATTTTCTTTTGTAAATAAAACTCTCCTCTAAATCCTGTTGCTGAATTCACTTTAGGCACCACAAGTATGTGAAGTTGCTCCTGAAGGAGTGTCTTAGTCTAAGTGTTTTTCATACTTGCAACTTGGCTACTCTTATCTTTTGTTAGAGGAAATTGGTGACTTGAATCCAGGACCCTGCAGGATACTGAAACCCCCCCACACTACCCCCATCTCTCTGCAGACAGCATTTAGTCCCAGTTGGCAGCTGTCCTGTTTTCTCTCTATTTAGCCTTAAGTGTATAAGAACAGGCTTTAAAGAATCTGGCTTTAAAACAGAACAGTTTGCTTGATGTCTTGAAGCAGCTCAATTCTTAGTCCTGTTCAATTTATTTGAAACATCTGGTGTATACTGCAGCCGTTTTTGTAAATATTTTTTAACTTTTTGCCCGTGATTCTTTAAATATTTTTGGTTGTATTTCGTGGAGTGGCTTCATTACAGCCACAAAGGTCTATATATTTGTTCTTTAGTCACTGATTAAGAACTCTTCTAAATGTCTGCAATAGTAAAGAAAGGCAGAAGAACATGCTTAAATAAAGACTTATGTGTTTTATTTCCTTTATAGATGGACAAGTCATCCCTCTGGTGGAGCTGTCAGCCAAGCAGGTGGCATTTCATATTCCATTTGAGGTGGTGGAAAAGGTCTATCCTCCTGTTCCTGAGCAGCTGCAGTTACGAATTGCATACTGGAGCTTCCCAGAGAATGAAGAGGACATCAGGTGAAACCCCACAGACCTTTTAGAAGCTTTCTGCATGCACAAAAGTATGATCTTGTAGTTTTAAATATTTGGAGTTTTGTAGTAAGTAAAACACCGGATTAGCTTTAAAATGAATTTTAAAAGCACAGCATTACCAGAATGCATTATGGGCAGACAAGATGTTAAACGTGTGAATGACTGCTTTAATCCCCCTCTTGTTGTCTTTGCAGATTATACTCATGTCTGGCCAATGGCAGCCCTGATGAGTTCCAGCGTGGCGAGCAGCTCTATAGGGTGAGAGCTGTGAAAGATCCTCTGCAGATAGGTGAGAAACTGTCGACATCCCACACACATCCACCAAAAGCATACCCAACATGCACCATTCGGTCATGTTCTGAAATCATGTTCTGAAAATCCCTTGAAGTAATTTGCTCTGCTGCGTTGAGCGCATTGATTGATTTAAACTCATTCCTTTTTCTGCACAGACTAAATAAACAGTTTACCCACCTGTTGCCACTGTTAACATATGCTGGTTTTTAGCTTTCTAAATGTATTTGTGTTGCCTGAGGAGGAATCAGAGGCATGACACAAAGTTAAGTGTATCTGTGAGTGGTTTGAGACTGTGTGAATGAATACTGTTGTTGGAAAGCATTTATTCACATGCAGTAGGCTGTACAGCAGCAGATGCACATCATGATGCAGCTGGCCTGAGCCCGACCCAACCCGCACACACGCCCTCCAGCAGTCTGCCTGCTTTCACATTAACAGAGTATGGAAATTACTCACTGACTCTTAAAAAGCTAAAAGATTCTTAAACCATGGCTGTTTGATTGGGATTGGATCTAAACAGGATCTACAAAAAACAGTGGTACTCCAGAAGCTGGATTGGAGACCTCTGTCTTAAACTCCAAACATTGTCACTACTGGTGTCATACCTGTACCTTTTCTGTTTTTAATGTTTTAAGCGAATGTTGTGTCAGGAAAAGCATCAGTCATTACTTAGTTGTGACATATTTTATGGCTAGTGTGTAGATATTACATACTGTCTATATAATATCACTACTTGCAGTAAGGTAAGAATCCAATTATTGTGATTTTAAACCCGATTTCTCATTCTTAGTTGCATCTTGATCTCATTTTACACTTGGTTTCTATGATGAAGGTATGGATTATACCACTTTTTTAATACTGAATATTTCTAAGAAGGTGAAAGTACTCTTCAAACCACCCTGGCTGATCACTGACCACCCACTCCTAACTGCCCCTAAAGACCAAATCTAACGTTTTCAGTCACTCCACAGAATGGAGCCAGAACGGCCTGACACAGAACAGCTGCACCTAAAAGGAAAGTGGTTCCAAAACTCTCTCCTCTGCACTTTGTTTAACCTTACAGTGAGAATGCAATGCTAAAAAGACTGAAAGCTTCAAGGATCAGCTTTTGCACATTCTGGCTGCTTATACAAACGTATTGGTGTCTTGAACAACAATTGTCTGCTGGGAGAATCAGGAGACTGTTACACCTCTGTGGCTTTGCAACTATTATGTGCTTTTTGGCCCATCTGGTTCTTCACTAATTTCCAAAAGACACTGTAATGAGGATTGATTATGAAATTCTTTAGGCTTTTGTTTTAGTACGGACAGCTGACAGAGAATGTGGGTCAAGAATAAAGCAGTAGAGTGGGGCTTTTGGCACGGTCAGGTATACTGAAGAAAAAAAGAGACAGTGTAGTAAAGTTGGCTGGAGGAGGCCTGTCGAATGTGTAGCAGCGGTTATAAGCTGAATCCACCCTCTTCCCCCCCACCTCTGCTCTTACTGGCCAGAAGAGAGCTGGCCGCTGTCCAGTGGGTAAAAGCTTTTGGCCAACCCCCTGCACTCGACTGTTCACACACACTTTTGGATCTGTCTCTCTGTCTCAGATGTCTTTCATTTCCTGTATGGCCTGTGTACAGATGAATACATATCCTATAATTAAATCTTACAGACGTCAGCAAATTCCCTTAGCATTTTAAATATTAATGCAATGTTAAACAATAATAAGAGATTTAAAAAATCTCTGTGTCACCCAAAGACTTGTTTTAGTAGTTTTTTGTTTTAAATTTGTAATATGATACTGACAGGTTTTTTTGGTTGTCTTTAACAGGTTTCCACCTCAGTGCTACAGTAGTGTCACCGCAGGCTGGCCAATCAAAAGGAGCGTATAATGTGGCAGTAATGTTTGACCGCTGCCGCATCACTTCCTGCAGCTGCACCTGTGGAGCAGGAGCCAAATGGTGCGCTCACGTCGTGGCCCTCTGCCTCTTCAGAATTCACAATGTAAGGGATTTCAAATGCATGTATTGTCTTGTGGTGTTAGTGTAAACTTTGTGTTTTTTTGTTTCCTAACTGCAGTGAATGAAATCACCATTATGCTGAGTCTGTCTTTAGCCCAAGTTATTAATGTCTGCTGATAAACTAACACTACAAACCCAACCACCAAAGTTAAAACACCCCATATCTTACTGTTTCTCAACAAAAGCATTTGAATATTCACAATGGCCTCCCTCAGATGGACATATCTGTGGGGAAGATTTTACATACAGAGCATTCACGATCTGTCTCTAGGTTTGGTCTATCTGTGCGGAGTGACCGTGGGCGTGAGAACACTGAGAAGCTTTTGATTAGGTTTGAAGCCTCCGTGTGGAGTAAGGAGGGTGGAGGAAGAATCTGCACGGTTGTGATATTCCCCACCCCCCGAGGTGGCCCTGCAACAGTCAGATAGACCTGTGGCCAAGGTCGTGGGTGGTTTTTAGCTGTTGCCTGTGAGCTTATGTCGTGTGCTGGCTGCTGTTTGGGGGAAATTGTAACTAACTTATTTTGCATAAACGTTGCATTGTGGGGTCATAAACAATGCAAGAAAAGAGAAGCACTAAAGAGACCTTGGCCGAAGCTTCAGAAACCATGTTTTCATTTGCAAGTTTAAAGTGAAATATTTAAGGGTTAGTTCACAAAACATTTTGCCATCATTTATTCACCCTCATGTTCTTCGATACTCATACATGACACTTTTCTTCAGTGGAATACAAAAGAAGATATTTTAAGAAATGTCTTTGTGTTTTTGTGTCCACATACAATAAGTCATTAAGTCTTGTTTGGTTGCTTAACATTCTTTAAAATATCTTTTTGCAAGAAGCAAAAAGGTTTGGAAAGACATGAGGGTGAATAAATGATGAAAGAATTTTCATTTTTGGATGAGCTATCCCTTTAAAACAGTTCATTGGCGAGTATCTTCCATATTGTATCAGTTATCAAGTCTCTTTTGACATCTTGCCCATTGCAAACTGTTCTAGCATTTAATCTGCTGTTGTGAATAGAATACAAAGTATATTCTTAATTCTGCTATGATATGTTATATAACCGTTATCAGACACACACAGGAATGTGTGTGCAGTAAATCATTGACGCTTAAGACATCTTTAACTTGAGTATCTCTACATTTGCTGCTTTGCAAAGGCTGGTGTCTAATGAGGTTACCTATCGTTTTTCACATCACAGCCTAAAGTTCAAACGCTTCTGGCTTGACATTTAACCCACCCACAGATAGTATCACAGAGAATGTCACCAAATATAATGCATTCCTGTCCCACCGCTTTTGCAGACTGTTTTTAAAATTGGTCTTATCTGCCCTCAGTACAAAGTGATAAAAGACCTAACATTGAACTGTGTTAAAAATAAAAAAATCATAGACATTTATGATATGCAGTAGCTAGAGATGTGGGTACTGGTGATCAAGTGTGTATTTACAGTGTTCCTGTAAATCAGATGCTTTGAATGAATTAAATGGCAGTAAATGTAATATGCTGGAATTTATGTAAAGGTTAGTGATCACGAATATTTTATGTTAACTAAACGCAGGAATTAAATTGATAGACCTTGCATAAATGTAAATGTATTTGTGCATATGTGTGTGTGCTAGTCATAAGACCTCATTTTGCATCTTAGATGTGCCCTTTAACTATTTGAGTGGGCTTGTGTGGTTTCACGTCTAGTTAGCTGTCAGACTGTCCTTACAGCCTAACTTACATTAGTTTTAAAACTGCCTTAGGAACTGGCATTAGAATTTTTTTTACTGGCCTGTATGCTAAACACATTTTCTTTTATATGACCATAATGAACATAATGTCCCCAAACTACTTTGGGATAGTAACCACCAAGGTAATTACAGGGAAATGTTATTTTTACCAGAATGCTGTATTTAAGTATGTTCTAATGACATAATACATGTAATTTGGTTATTTGGCAGGCGCTTCTCACATTTATTATTTGCTTAAAATTAAATGCTGTTCTTGTAAAATTTATTGTAGTATCTATATTTGACCAGAGATTAACACTGCCATAAAGGTCCATTAAAAATATATGGGTGTGAAATGGCTTTAAAGCGTTCACCAAAAAATTTAAATTCTTTCATCATTTACTCACCCTCATTTCATTCAAAACCTGTACGATTTCTTCTTCTGCAGAGCACAAAATAAGATATTTTGATGAATGTGGATAACCAAACAACACCAGTCCCCACTGACTTCCATTATATGGACACAAAACCACTGAGACATTTCTCAATGTTTCCATTCTTCTTGTCCTCCTAGCTGCAGAAGTCAATGCAGGCACATTCTTCATCCTCTCATCCTCTGGCTCTCAGACATGGCCGGCACATTTACCTCAGTATCTCCCAGCATGATCCCCATGGGACCATCGCATTTACTTTGATAACCCACACCATAGGTTATAGAAAGAATTAGTTCTGATCTGTGTGCCTGTCTGGAGCTCATATATTATACATGGAGCATTTGCAAATGAGGGGTTTTCTGAACCTGGAGGAGAAAACCAGGTGATGGCACACTGGGACATCCACCTGAAGGCATCAAAGCCTCCAGATGCATTAGAAATGCACAGTGTGTTTGTTAATGAGCAGTCTGCTTCAGATTTACTTTGCATTAGTGAGTGGGAATTAAAGCTCAGAAGTTAGAATAGATTACTTATGTCGGACTATATTTGAAAAATAGATAATAAATATCAGTGACTCATGATATACGCTTTCCTGTAGGCGTCTGCTGTGTGTCTCCGAGCACCTGTGTCAGAGTCCCTGTCCAGATTACAACGGGATCAACTTCAGAAGTTTGCACAATACCTCATCAGTGAACTCCCACAACAGGTAAGGCATGCATTATTTATTTGTTATAAATTTTAGAGATGGCTTTTAAAGTCAGGGTCATGATTAAGAAAAATGTGAAAGTATCTGGGTATTTTAGGTAATGGAAAACCTGTTGATATGGTGGAATTTTAAGTCCTTGAAATAAATCGTAGCTGAAGTCAGTATAACTTTCTAGTTATGATCCTCTATTGCTCCTTTAGTACTTGCGTAACATAGCTGAGAGTCTTTTTTACAAAGCCTTTTTTGTTAATAAATATATTTGTTCATTTAGAAAGTTTGATACCTGACATGTTAAGGAAAATCTACTCTGCAAACTCAGTTTTTAAAAAATCCTTACTACTAGGGACTGCTAAGGTCATTGGTAAGAAAACATTGGGAACCCTGTAAAGTCTCATTGTCCTAATAGGTGCAAGCAGTTATCTCTTTCTGGATATGGGTAATGTTGCAGTAAATTACCTTACATATATCACCGTTTTGTGTCATCAGATCTTGCCGACAGCTCAGCGGCTTCTGGATGAGCTTCTTTCTTCCCAGTCTACTGCTATTAACACCGTTTGTGGAGCCCCGGGTATGCACTGACCTACAAAGCACTATTAATAACCACATTAATATTTCCTTCTCATTCCCTGTGAAGGCATTGAGTGGGGTTACTTTGTTAATCCTTACTTATTTCTGTCCAATGATCCACAGATCCTACCGCAGGCCCTTCAGCCTCTGACCAGAGCACATGGTATTTAGATGAGTCTACCCTCAGTGACAACATAAAGAAAACTCTGCACAAGTTCTGTGGCCCCTCACCTGTTGTGTTTAGGTAAAAGAAACCAACTCAGAACAACAGTAACACTATAACAAGTTTTGATATTGCTTGCAGCAATTCTGTAAATAAGACATGTATATTAAAAACTTGAATGTGGTCGGTTTGTTTTGCTGGTTTGGTTTGTTTTTTCCACATAGGCAGAAGTAACAGTGTTTTGCTCTGTCACTTGTTTTCAGTGATGTGAACTCCATGTATCTGTCATCCACTGAGCCTCCCGCAGCTGCAGAATGGGCTTGTCTGCTAAGGCCCCTGAGAGGAAGAGAGCCAGAGGGCATCTGGAACCTCCTGTCCATCGTCAGAGAGATGTTTAAGAGGCGAGACAGTAACGCTGCCCCCCTTTTAGAGATCCTCACCGAACAGTGTCTCACACATGAACAGGTACACAACCTCATTCAGTCATCCAAAGTGAAAGTTTCAAGTTATTTAGCTCAGTGTTATTGACCAATCAGAATCAAGTGTGAGTATCAAGTAATAATCCCTGTTATGCTAGACTAATGTCTGCTGCTCTCTCTTCATCCAGATTATTGGTTGGTGGTATAGTGTGAGGACATCTGCCTCTCACAGCAGTGCCAGCGGGCACACCGGTCGCAGCAATGGGCAGACAGAGGTGGCAGCGCATGCCTGTGCCAGCATGTGCGATGAGATGGTGGTGTTATGGAGACTGGCAGTGCTAGATCCTACTATGAGTCCTCAGAGGTGAGCAGCTGAGCAGAGCTTTTCTAACTTGAATAACTTTATGCTAAAGAAACCTTTAAGGATTTGATGTTATATTCGTTCTTTCCTGATGCGTGCTAATCTTCCTGTCTTGTGTTTTTCAGACGTTTAGAACTTGCCGCTCAGCTGAAGCAGTGGCACCTAAAGGTTATAGAGATAGTGAAAAGGGGACAGCACCGAAAGTCCCTGGACAAACTCTTCCAGGGCTTCAAACCAGCTGTGGAATGCTGCTACTTCAACTGGGAAGTCGCCTACCCATTGCCTGGCATCACCTATTGCAATGCAGATAAGAAAAATACCACTTTTTGTTGGGCAAGGGCCGTGCAGCAGCACAGAAATGCCAAATCCGGGGCTGTCGGGGACTCTCAAGAACCTGCAACTCGCACTGGAACGTCTGAAGCGAATACCTCCGAACACAAGTCACGCAGCAGCTCCCATCCTCCCCAGCAGGAAGTGGCTGTCCGCCCCAAAGAGACCATTGTAAACAAGAGGAAAGGTGTGTCAGGGGTCAACAGCGGTGGGGTGCTGGTCCGTCTAGGTGGTGGGGTTTCTCTCTCACTGGAGGAGGGAGGAAAAGGCATGTATAAAGCCGGTGGCTCATCTCCATCAACCAGTAGCAAAGCCAAGCTAACACAGAGCAACAAAAGTTCGTGTGGAAGTTCAAGTGGCGTCAGTGGGAAGCACCCCAGCGCTAAACGGCGAACCAGCAGTGAGGATAGTTCTTTAGAGCCTGACATGGCAGAGTTGAGTCTGGATGACGGCTCCAGTCTGGCTCTTGGGGCGGAGGCCAGTAACACCTTTGATTTTCTTCCGCCTCCACCTGAGATGCTTCCTTCACCCAGTCCTTTGCTTCGGGAGCCACGCAAATTCAGCACCGGTAATGTTTCAAAAGACCGCCCGTTTGAGACGAAACGTGCGGCACATGCTGCCGTACCTTCTGCCCCTGATTCCCATGCTAGCTTCTCTAAAGAGAGCTCCATGTCAGCCCCAGTGGTGGTAGCCATAGAGAAAGAGGTGGAAGTAGAGGGAGATCTGGATGAGAATGGAGGAGACGAGGACCCGGTAGATGATGCACAACCCTCTTCGTCAGTCAGCGGGAAGGCTCAGCGAAGCCGGAGAGAGGGAGATGGAGCTTCAGGAGGATCTCCTGGACCACAGGCAGCTGAGGCAGCCGCAGGTGGAGATGCAGTGGGTGATGACGACTATCAGGCGTACTACCTTAGCGCTGCATCAGAAGAGGGAGCGGAGAGAGGGGTTGCAGATAGCAATCATGAGGAAGAACCTGACATCTTCGCTGGAATTAAACCTCTGGAACAAGAAGGCAGGATGGAGGTAAGAATAACCGTTTTAAGCAGTTAATTTTCCTATTAGGTTTCTATGATTCTAATATCAATGGTGTATTACAGGTGCTGTTTGCCTGTGCGGAGGCTCTCTATGCTCACGGTTACAGTAATGACGCGTGCCGATTGGCTGTTGAACTTTCTCGAGATCTTCTGGCTAACCCACCAGACCTCAAGGTGGAGCAGCCCCAGACAAAGGTACCACCTACATGGACAGTATGATGTCCTTCATATAGTCATTGCCAATGCTCGCCTATAAAATTGAATCTGTCCTTGTCATTTTTAGGGTAAAAAGAGTAAGGTGTCCACCACTAAACAGACCCAGGTGGCCACAAACACCCTGTCTAAAGTAGCCTTCCTGTTAACTGTGCTGAGTGAAAGACTGGAGTTTCATAATCTGGCCTTTAACACTGGCATGTTCTCCCTGGAGCTGCAGAGACCTCCAGCTTCTACTAAAGCTCTTGAGGTAAAGCTGAATACGGAGTGCTGACATCTCTCACTCATTTGAGTGTCTTGTGACTAGTTGTCATATACAGTACGTGTTTAGTCATAAAACACAAATACCAATGAGATTTAATGACTTTCATATTTGAACTTTGCATTCAGAAAGATCCGTTTCCATGGATACGTGACTTACTGATACCAGTATTCACCATAACATTAAAATATTTATTAGCATATGAAATATTTAGTAATTTCTGTATTCTTGATGCTCATTATATTTTGTGTGTGTGCAAAGTACATACTTGACGTTCTTCTCTACACCAAAAATACTCTATACTAAACTCTCATACTGATTTGAACAATATGCTCCACGTGTTGTAGTTTGTATGATGTAGTGTTTTGAATCCCAGTAGTTTTAAGGTTCTGTTCTTGTGTTAGGTAAAGCTGGCGTATCAGGAGTCAGAGGTGGTGGCTCTGCTGAAGAAGATTCCTCTGGGGCTCGTAGAAATGACTTCCATAAGGGACAGAGCCGAGCAGCTCCGCGATGGAAACTTCTGTGACTACCGGCCTGTTCTGCCGCTAATGCTCGCTAGCTTCATATTCGACGTGCTCTGCACACCCGGTGAGTCAACACGCGAGTCACGCATTTAAAAGACGCCCCAAATTCCCCTATGCACATCTACCATTGTGCTTTCCATTCACACAGTGGTGTCTCCCACGGGCTCCCGACCTCCTAGCCGTAACCGTAACAACGAGATGCCTGGCGATGAGGAGTTGGGCTTTGAGGCAGCTGTAGCAGCTCTTGGTAAGAGTTAATTTATGTGAGATGCACAAAAGCATCTAGCACATCCAGTCTCACTCAGTTCTCCCATTCTCGTTCTGCTCTTTATTCAGGTATGAAGACTACAGTTAGCGAGGCTGAACATCCTCTCCTCTGTGAAGGGACACGGAGAGAGAAAGGAGACCTGGCTCTAGCGTTGATGATCACGTATAAAGATGACCAAAGCAAGTTGAAAAAGGCAAGGGCTTTGAAGTTGATCACTGTGCAGACTTTTAAATGGCTAGCTTCATAAAATAATTGAAAGATTTTGCAAAATGATGCAACTTCCTGTTCCACTTTTCACATACTTCCCTTGTACTTCACTCCAATATTAACAGTTAATTTCTATTTTTGCCTTTTTGTAGATTCTAGACAAGCTCCTCGATCGGGAGAGCCAGACCCATAAGCCTCAGACTCTCAGCTCTTTTTACCCTAAACCGGCCACCAGCAGTCAGAAGAGCCCATCCAAACATGCCACCCATGGTGCCACAGGCGGAGTGTCAAAGCACGGGCCGTCAGCATCATCAGCCGCAGTGAGCAGCGGGGGAGCGGCAGGACAGCAGGGAGGTTTATCAGGTGGAGTTCAGAGCACAGCATCGGGAGAGGGAGTTGGTGACAATAGAGATCAAGGTGATCCACCTTCACCAGAGTCTCATGACTTTCAGGGTGGATTTCACTGCTAGTGTTGTTTGGTTACATGCGCTTTGTTTCGGCTCTGGAGAAAATGTGCGTATTGGTTATGTTGGAAGGGTATGGTAGACTGCCGTGGTCTGGCATTCTTTACTCGGGCTATACAGCATCAAAAGTTTTATAAAAAAGAGAATTACAAAGATTAGATTTTAAAGGAATAATGAACTAAATTAAATTTCTGTCTGCATTTACTCACGCTCATGTGATTTCTAAGCCTTGTAACTTCCTGTTTGAACACAAAAGATATTCTGAACATTGTCTGAGCTGTTTTCCATGCAATGGAAGTCAATGAGAATGAAATCCCTTGGTATGAGAGTCACTTTTGGGTAAACTGTTCCTTTAACAGATGTTTTATTGTTCTTTTCCTAAATAAATTTGACAATGCCAAGAGAAGGGCTTAATTTTCGTGCCAAAGTGTTTGCTATCATCTTGTGTCCTTGTGGTGTTTGTAGTGATCCTGTTTAATATTTATCTCTCTCATATTTGTTGTTTTGGCAGAAGGTGCACAGTCCTCCTCCTGTGAGCAGCAGAGCGACGCTGCACCCTTCAAGCCTGAGGGCACTGTGCCCAGCCGTCTGGCGCTGGGGGGTCGAGCGGCATATAGCCCGCGCTGCTGGGGATCACCTGTACGGCAGAAGAAGAAACACACAGGTAGCAGACTGTGGGTTTCGTTATTAGACAAATGAAAGTGCAGAGGGGTCATATACCTACACAATTCATACATTTATTTCGAAATATTTTGGATTATTTCGAAATAATTATTCATGCGTAAAGAAATTTGAAAGTGTAATAAATTGTAATAAGTGACCTTTGCTTTGTCAGGTATGGCAAGCATTGACAGCAGCGCTCCAGAGACCACCTCAGACAGCTCCCCCACTCTCAGTCGACGCCCGCTTCGAGGCGGTTGGACAGCTGCTTCCTGGGGGAGAGGTCAGGACAGTGACAGCATCAGTAGCTCTTCCTCCGATTCGCTGGGCTCATCGTCATCCAGTGGCTCACGCAGAGCTGGAGGAGGAGCGAGAGCCAAGAATACTGACCCCTGCAGGTTAGACATGCCTACGTCCTTTAACCCTCAATGCCTCATTGAAGTCGAATCAAATACAAGCAATTAAATATACATGTTGTCTCTTGTCCTCTTAGGTATAAAGGCCGTCGGCCTGAATGCCACGCTCCACACGTGCCCAACCAACCATCGGAGGCAGCTGCTCATTTTTACTTCGAGTTAGCCAAGACTGTGCTGATTAAAGCTGGAGGAAACAGCTCCACCTCCATCTTCACTCAACCCTCTGCCAGCGGAGGCCACCAGGGTCCCCACCGCAACCTGCATCTGTGTGCCTTTGAGATCGGCCTGTATGCCCTCGGCCTGCATAATTTCGTGTCACCAAACTGGCTGTCAAGAACTTATTCCTCACATGTTTCCTGGATTACAGGTGAGAGAACAAAGCGAATGATATTTGTCTCTGACTTCAGAGGCAAATCCTAATAAATGTCAATGTCTACGCATTTGCAGTTTAGTTTTGAAATACATAAAAATTGTACAGCCATACTATGCTGAGCTTTTACATTATTCCATGTTATTTGCACAGGCCAGGCCATGGAGATTGGGAGTGCTGCCCTCAACATCCTGGTGGAATGCTGGGACGGGCACCTCACGCCTCCAGAGGTGGCATCACTCGCAGACCGTGCATCTCGAGCACGGGACCCCAACATGGTGCGTGCCGCAGCAGAGCTGGCCTTGAGCTGTCTACCTCACGCTCATGCCCTCAACCCCAATGAGATTCAGAGAGCACTGGTGCAGTGCAAAGAACAGGTACTGTCTAGCACAACCACAAACCACATTGTCACCGCTTCACACACAATCAATGTTTGTTGTGAAAAATATTTTTAAAAGACACAAGTAGGTTCTTTGCATTTGTTAATTCAGAACAGTCAGTTTTTTTTGGGGGAAAAAGGATGACCAATAAGATTCGAGTTTTTGGTCAGGTGTTGCACACATAAATAGAACGTTCTTAAAGCGCATGTGACACAAACAACATTAAAGTTACATAGTATAACAGTGTGTCTCATGCTTTATGTGCTTGTGAAGATTGTGAGACTGCTCTTTTTAAAAGATCTTTAAAACGTCCATTAGTGTTTGTTTGTTTGTTAGCGCCACCTACTGTTCAGGAGTGTATTTTTTCAAATATTTGCTTCTATTTTAGACCAAATATAACTCTAAAATAAAATCTAATTATGAATGCATTAAAATAGTCATAGCTATAAAAATGACAAAAATATGCAATGCATGTTCATTGCTGTAAATGATTTGCACACAAAATGCAGAAGGTTGTCTTCCTAAACATTCATTTCAAACTTTGATTTCAATCTTTGACATGGCATTTCTCAAGTGAACATTAATAACATCAAGGTTTAATGTTCATTATGTAATGTTCTTTACATTATGTAGAATCATTTTATGGGGAATTTTATGCTTTGCACTTTCATTTCATAGACTAGACATCTTAGACTAGTAATAAGTAAAAAAAATTTACCTTATCACTGTATTATTTTCTCTTTAGGATAATGTCATGTTGGAGAAGGCTTGTATGGCGGTTGAGGAGGCAGCAAAAGGAGGGGGTGTTTACCCTGAGGTTTTGTTCGAGGTGGCCCATCAGTGGTACTGGCTGTATGAGCAAACAGTGGGCGGAGGCTCAGCGGCCCAGCGAGAGGGTTCTGGACGCTGCGGGGCCAACGGTGGAGTGGGAAGAACGCCACCCGAGGGAAGCTGTGGTATCCTTGATAACCCCGGAGCCATGGACCCATCAGGTGTTGCAGCGGTAACTACGACTGTGACCGCAGCTGCCGTAGTACCTGTCATATCTGTCGGCTCCACAATCTACCAATCGCACGCGCTGGCGGGTTCAGCCATGGCGCACACGCAGGGCCTGCATCCGTACACCACCATTCAGACGCATCTGCCAACCGTCTGCACCTCACAGTATCTGGGCCACCCGCTTCAGCACGTGCCTCGTCCTGCCGTCTTCCCTGTGTCTGGGGCCGCCTACCCACAAGTATGATCTCTGTCTTTTTTTTTCTGTGATATGATTCATATATTTCAATTACTGTGCTTGACATTTTTATTACAGTCTGTCATCTTTATTTGCTGTCTTTATGTGATTGAATATTACATTTAAACACTAATGCAGACCCAAACTGATTCATTGTTATACAGTTATAATTATAAATCCTTATCTTTATACATTATTACTATGCCTGTAAAAATACTATAAATATATTTATATAAAACTTAAGGAGTTGTTTGTTTGTTTGTTTTGTCAGGGAATGCACCCTGCCTTCATCGGCGCTCAGTACCCGTTTTCTGTGGCCCCTCATCCTCCTATGGCAGCGACCGCTGTCACTTTCCCTGGAGTCCCTGTGCCGTCCATGACTCAGATTGCCGTCCACCCGTATCATACTGCAGAAGCAGGCATTCCTCTTACCACTACTGTGGCAGGTGAGTCCATAGATGTACAATTTACAATTTCATCATACATTAAAATGAAGCGTATGCTTGTAAAGCTGTTTTTGCTCTGCATCCAATCTCAGAAGTCCCCTTATTGTCAAACTCTTTGTGACGTAAATTTATTATGGGTGACAAATGTCTACAAAGAGATTATACAAGAGATTGGCCTTTGCATGATGCTGTTTCCATTCCAGGGGCGTCACTGACAGTGTGTAACAGAAATTTTTGTTAAAATGCTATTTTTTATCACAAACTCAGCAAAAATGGACTTCAATTAATATTAAAGTGTGGCATTTGTCAGCATAAAATCTAAGAGCACTGTTCAGTATTAGTCACTAAAACAAACTGATATACTTTGCAGTTTTAATTCTGTGCAGTTTTTTGAAACATGAAACTTGTTTAAAAATGTATAAATCCATTAGCCAACATCCTCCTTTATTTTTTTCCCAACAGGAGGGGTACACGCAGGCTCCGCCCTCCAGGCCATTCAGGGGGCGTCTCTTCCAGGGCTCTCCCCGCAGCCGGCCTCGCTGGTCAACGCTCCCTTTCCCATGGAAGACGAGCAGCACAGCCAGCCGATCAGCCAGCAGGGACTGCACTACCTTCACTCGGCATACAGAGTCGGTAAGGAAGGCTGATTTCTGATGGCATAGATCCTTCAGGGCATGGCTTGCCTGTCCTTATGTTGCTGTTTTGCACCCATTAGGATCCATCTGGTCCTGAATTGTGGTGATTAATTTTCAAGAAAGGTGAGGGAGAGGTCGGTTGAGTCCATGTTGCAGGACTGACAAAGAACTCTCACAGTGAGAAATATTAATTAAGGCATGACTACGTTTTATCAGTACTCATAAATCATGAAGATTAGGACGTTGGGTGCATGAGTCATTTCAGTATTTGAAGGTGCAGCGGCTCAATGCTAATCGTGAAATGTTTCTGTGTTTGTTTAGGAATGCTGGCCTTGGAGATGCTGGGAAGGAGAGCCCACAACGATCATCCCAACAACTTTTCCCGCAGTCCGCCATACACAGAAGACGTCAAATGGCTGCTGGGCCTGGCTGCCCGTCTCGGTATGTCTATGGAATAAGACTTTTCAGAGAAGCGTGATTTTTAATAAAAATGTTTTTATTGTGTTTCATTTCCTGTTACTGGCAAAAATAGCTGAGATGGTGAAATAGGTTGTGATGCGTTGGCATTTTACCTTGTCTTTAGCTGAGGAGAGAGAAGTGATTCAACAGCAAGTCTCCCACAGAGTTATTGACATTTTGATATCTCTCCTTTATCATGGAGGTGTAATCCACCCGCATCACAGCATGTGGTCTGTAAATGCTACACTAGAAAATGTGGAGGTAGAAAGGATTTTGCCATGTTCTTGTCAGGCATCTTATGCAATTATTACCTTATGTCTTGACTAACAGTCTTTTGAAGAGTGTACTGAAGGGTAATCTGGTCTCTCCATGCTTCTTTGTCGGGTACAAGTTGATCTGCAAAGTTTTAACACAGAAATGTTGAAGCTGGGCAATTCCATGCAAGTGTCAACTTTACCATGAAAAAAATAAAATTTTTACCAAAGGATTTTGGGTTTAAATAACCGTGTAGGGTCTCTCATGAAATTATAACTTTGCATAGTCAGGGAAGTGCTGTTTTCAGAATGGTCACATCCATAACAGTCCACATTCCTCATAAAATGGAAAAAAAATATTAAAATAACTATTTTATGTTCTTTGAAGAGCCACCCCTTCTCCTTTTGTTAAGTATTATTGATTCTTAATGTGTTGGGTATTATTATTAATGGGTATTTGTGCATTTTAATTCACTGAAATCCTATGAAGTGTGTTGCCTCTCAGTAAATGTTATCTTTTCTGTCACATCAATAATGCATGTGTATTTCTATTTGTAAAGTTCATGGAATGTTTCTAAGGTTGAACTAGTTTTCTCTGTGCATGAACTTGGTTTTGCATCAATAATCATGATAGTTTCTGGGATTTAGGTATTAGAAAAATTCAGTTTATACTCTTGAAACATTGTCATCAGCCAAATAACATATGATGCATTGCAATGTATGTATCAGAGAGTTATTTATTTGTTGATATATCCAGATTAGATAAACCAGAAGTCAGATGGAGTTACCTTCAAATATGTTCTTCGGACAGTTTGTTTATTGTTGTCTTATCTCTCATTTTTTTCCAGAATTGTATTATTCCTCATTTTCTTATCCTTCTATTTCTGACTGTATCTTTTGCAGGCGTGAACTACGTCTATCAGTTCTGTGTGGGGGCTGCAAAAGGAGTTCTGAGTCCATTTGTCCTGCAGGAGATCATTATGGAGGCTCTGCAGAGGTTAAATCCTGCACATATCCACGCACACCTCCGCACCCCTGCCTTCCATCAGCTCGTGCAGCGCTGCCAGCAGGCCTACTTACAGGTAAAGATTCAGCCTGGGGAATGCATTATTACTAATAGCGCCACTAATTAAATGAATAATAAAGAATAAATTTGTACCCTGATGAGGAATTAATTCCTCAAGTGGTTGAAATTACACTTGTAAATAATGTAAAATCCTTCTTGAATGAACTGTCATCTTTGTGTCATATTGTTATTAAATTGGTTTTCATATCAGTTAGACTTGGCTGAAAATTCTGCAAAGTTTTAAGGAGACAATTTGAAGAGGGTTTTAGAGCGTTCGAGTGGTGCCAGGGCTGGATTGTGACGGCATTGTCGCCCACACTGAATATAAATTGTGCACGAACAATTCTGAAGTGTTAAAACTAAAGAGGGAAGCTAGTGTCTGTTCTCAGGATGGGGCATACTGATGAGAAAGCGTCAAACACACTGTGACAGCCCAAAGCCAAGAGCTGCTGCCGGAAAGAGCACACACATGCTATCTCTACCACACACACACAAGACTGGTCTCACAGTTACCTGCTAGTTGGCCTGAAACTATGTTTTACGTTTCAGAGATGTTTGAAGTTAATAATGACGAAATACACAGATGTCTAATCAAGTGACCACCATTCTGTCATAGCTACCTTACATTTAAGAATGCCCAGATCCGAGAAAGCTACCATATGCCTGCCACTGTAAATCTTCGCAAATGAATGTTAGGTGAATGTGGAAGGGAGACAGTGCCAGCTCTAATCCACTTTCTCTGTGCGTTGCTAATGAGACGAGGGACCCGGAGGATGTACTGGAATGGAAGTCTACCCAGTCATTATGTGTGTTGTTGGAGGAAAATGTGCTCCATATGCTGTATGTCCCTTTAAACAACTGGAGACATGACACTTTATAACTAGATTACATATTTTATTAAAACGGGTTCGGGTTGAATTTCCCAGCAGCAAAATTACATTTACAGTTATGCATTTGACAAATGCCTTTATGCAAAATGACTTACAATACATACAAGTTGTATAGTTTATTCAATTGTATGTTTTAGGGATTGAACCCATGACAATGGAGTACACAGTTACCCGGTTAATATAATTGGGTTATTATTTGAAACCTAATTAACTTGCCCACTTCATTAAACAAATGATTGAATTCATGTTGTACTCTGATATTACAATTTTGACTTGTTTGTTTCAGTATATCCACCATAGGTTGATCCATCTGACTCCGGCAGACTACGATGACTTTGTGAACATCATCCGAAGTGCTCGTGGGGCGTTTTGCCTGACACCAGTTGGCATGATGCAGTTCAACGATGTCCTGCAGAATCTAAAAAGGGGCAAACAGACTAAGGAACTCTGGCAAAGGATTTCCTTGGAGATGGCCACCTTCTCACCCTGAATGATCTAGAGACCAGCAGGGAAAGAAATGTCCATTATACCTGCAGCCATCCCCCAGACCACTACCACAGCTCAATCTGACACAGCTTTCTTCGATCCCCTCTATAGGAAGTGTGTAGTAAAACCAACTTCCTGTACAAGTCCAGTCACATGACAGAACATTTAGTTCAAAAGTCTCTAAAGTCATGAGAATGTGGTATATAGCTATTGGGGCAGGTAAATTACTCCAGTCGTTGGGTCCCTCCTTTGTCGAAGTTGTTGATCCCAGTGTTGTGTCTGACCTTGTTTTTGTTCTCTCTCTCTCTCTCTTGTTTTTTTTGTGTGTACTGTCAAGTAACTTAATGGCTATCAGTGTTTTATCTATCTGTCCTGACATTCTGCATTCACTGATTTCTGTGCTTTGCTTTTTTGATCCTCTGAGTTTATTTAGACGGTCGATAGGGGGTCAAAGGTTTTCACATGCCATGTTGATGTTTGGTTCAAATTTGAACAAAACCACTAAACGTCAGGCTCATACTGCAACATTCCTCTACCCTGAAGAACAGTCTTCACCGGTCATAAAGGATTTCAACGTTTGATTGATGGCAGTGTAAAAATGAGAAAAACTTTGTTTAAAAAATTAAAGAGACGTTTATTACGACACAATAATCAAAGTACGGGTGAGGATTTCTCAATGGTTTGTTTTATCTTTTGTTTTTAATACTTTGTATAGTATGGTGTGTTTGAAGAGCAAGATGAGGAATGGAAGAATGTTATTACTGATTGATCTGTGGGTTTTCAGTTCCAGTCAACTGTTGGTGGCTTGAGTGCTGGAACAGAGAAATCTGGCTGGACCAGATTACGCAGCTTTAACTTTTGCATTTATAAATGTCAGCGGTGACTTCAGTCTTAAACAATTAGGGCTTCCTGACGTTTAAATTGCTTTCTTTTTATAGCCGAAATCCAGCGATTGGACAAGCCATTTTCAATACAATTATTGGACTGTGGTATCTGTGCAATTCCATGTTTTAGAAGTTAGTTGAACCACACAATCTGATTTATTTTGCTGTCATTTAAAATAGGTTAACTGCTTCCCTCTGCTTAGCCGTAGTCAAGTGGTCAATAAACGTCACTGCCAGATTCCCATGTTCCCAGCATCAGCTCAGCCCCAGCTTTGGAACTCATTAGTGGAGTGTGACTGCGTAGAAAATGTACTGTGATATTTTTGTATTCTTCAAGTGTAGCTTGGTTGAAAAAAACAAACAAAAATCTATATAAATACATATAAATATATAAACTGTGCTGATTGCAAACGGCTGTAATCTAGAATAAATGGGGAAAAGAGAAAAACTAAATTGGAACAAAGCAATATTAAAAATGTAGAGTTTACTTAATAAAGATAAATCAAAACACTAATAGTTTTTTGTCTGTGTCTCAGCATTTATGATTACATCTTTTACATGAGCAAAGATGGCAAATAAATTATATAGGTAACATTTAAACAATGTTACATTGTTGGAATTGGAAGTCGTCCAATATTATTTCTAATCTTTATGTAGAACAGTTACTTCTTGATGCTCAAAGCAGGTGTTTGATATATCACTGTAATATCGTACTGGGAGTCTTTTCATCGCCTGGGGGCGCTAGATAGTTAAATATCCAAGCTTGTATCTGTGATTGCATTTCTTTTACTAGATAGATATGCATTCAGCCTGGAGAATTTTACAAATATTACCATACACAGTTAGATTTGGTGCCAAACACCACATTTGATGATTTGTGTCTTAAAGGATAAACCACTTAGTTAACCTTTACGTTAAACTTTAAATGTTCTGCATTGTCATACCACATTAAATCAAAGTCAAAATGTGCGTAAAAACAAATATGTGTTATTATAATGCATGATAGTCTAACGCCGGTCCTTGTTTGGGCCCCTACCTGAAAAAAACCTGCTCGAGGTGCACTCTGTGGGAAACAAGTACGTTCACCTATTCCGCATCGCGGTGGTTGTCGTAAACAAATTGAACTCTTACAGCGCTATATTATAAATATTTTGTTTACATACTGCTAGAACCACGTTGAAATGATTAAACCATTTACGACCTGAGGTTTACATTTTAGAATACTTCCAGATAACGTCATGTGAAAAATGTTGACGGGTCGGTATTCCCCCCATTGCACGTAGCAATTTGGTTCCTACCAGAGTTTTCGGTAGGTAGAGCGTCTCGAGCCAACAGCAGCATCATAGCGGAGTGAAGATGGCGGCTCAGTGATGCTGTCAACGAGACTTTGAGTTTACCCCTGTTTCTAAAACTTGCTAAAGCCTCAAGGCTTCTTTTTGGATAGCTGAAACAAAGAAAAGTATATCGGTGAGTCGACTTTTATGGTTTCTTTATAATAAACGCGGTTTAGTTTCTTTAGAAGTGGAAAAAAATGCTACTGCTAGCCGCGCTAACCTCGTTCTGAGGAAAATCCGAGGGAACGACTTACGAACGTGCTTTTATTTTAAACCTCTTTCACGTTTCACACGAATACATGAATATATTTAAACAACAACGACATTTTCAGGTGTCAAAGCTCTCCTGTTTTACAATGCATTTGGCACCGAAAGACACTATTTAATCCGTGCTGGAGTTGAGTTTTGCAGATCTGTGAAAGTTTCATATAGTTTGTGATTTTCATCCAGCAAGACTAGCAGACCAGCGCGTTCATACGCTTGGCGCATTTCGCATGTGTGGTAATTTGAGCAAAGCCTGTGAGAGCTGTTGTGTTTGCGAGCAGACGGGAAAAGCAAAGTGAGATGCTTGTTGCTTTTAAACGCATGTGATTTTTTAATGTGTCTGTAAAACTTTATAGACAGATGGAATCATTGGCATGTTTGCTTAGCCTAGAGAAGCTTTGCCATCTCACGCCATACAGACGAGAATCATTTTAAATTGTGCGGTAATGAATTTTGCATGGGCTTTCTTCTGTTCTCTTTTAAGTAATGTCTCATGTGTCAGCCTGTTAGTGCGTTTCTGTGTTGCTGTTATGAATCTCTCGTTTAAATGGTCATTCTGTGCATGTTGGTGAACGTTTAACAGCACCCTTTTTTCTCTTGTGCAGTTCTTTATGATGGTTTTAACATGTTTTGATTTTTATCTAAGAAAAAATGTGCATCCCTAAAATTGCATTTGTGTAACATCTGTGTAACATTTTTGTAACGTCTGCGTGTTAATCATTCAATTATTAATATAATTAACTTGTTAACTGTCATTCTGAACTTTAATATTTCATACTTTAATTCTAATCTAATCATGACAAACTATATATATCGTGATGAAAAGGTCCAAGTCTTGAGAAATATTTGACATATATTTGACAAATTTTCATAACTATAAACATAAATAAAAAAATGAACAACAAAGTTAATGTTATTTATAAAAATACCCTAAAAAAGTTTCATGTGTATGCTCAATATGTCCAGTGACAGTTATCTGATTAAATGCCACATTCCTCAAGTTTTACACTTTAATAATTGGCATATTAATTATTCTCCAGCTTAGTTAAAATAAATGCCAAATGAAATAAATCTTTGCTGCTTGTGAATTACTGACACCTAAATATCAGATGATCAGATTTCTTTATATCTTTGCACACTCCCTAGCTGGTTGTTTTATTGCCTGGCAGGAATTTGAAGACATTTTTATGAATGGTCATAAAGTGATTTTCCCCATCCTTGGGCAATGTTTTTAAACTGTGGATATACGACACTGACAATGTTTTCATAGTGTGTATCAATCATTTTCCAGTAGTTAAATATATTGTATATGCTATTTGTTTGTCCTTTTCTCCTTTCTGTTCCTGTACAGAATGTATTGTGCAAGTTTAGAGTTTAAAACAGGGCGGTAGTATATGCCATCCATTACTCCATAACATCCCACTCAGTCCCTAAAAGCCTGACCCAATTAGTATTGAATAGTGAGTTGAAGATGAGTTCCGTTCTGTCCTTAGAACATTATAAATGTCTGAGATAATTTTGTAAATGAGTGTTGGTCCTGAGGGTGACACTCATGCAGAGACTTTTGTGTGTGTGAAGGTTAAAACTCTAAAAGTGGGATGAGACTTGGATTATGTTTCAATAGAATGGGAGAAAAATCCAGAATCCTATTAGGTTAATGACTTCATATGACCAGGCTCTTTATTTTCCCTTCGTATCCTTAAAGCTGGTATTAATTTCGGTCCTGTATCTTAATTGCATGGATATAGTATTACATGCTTGCTGGTTGTGTTCAAAATGACCTTTAAGAAGGGCTGTTTAACCCTAATTTACAGCTCATCTGCAGCATGCATTTTATCATTCAGAGTTTATAATAATCTAAATCTTATAAAAGCCTTTGTGTCAGAAGATTAGATTGCATGTCGGTGTTAAATAAAGGCCAGAGTGCACCGTTTATTTGCAATGATAACGTAAAATGTCTTTTGCTGCAGTGCAGTCCACTTTGTCTGCTGTCACACTGCACTATGGACTAGGACAATATATAGGGTATATAATTTTTTTTTAGCTTGTTTAATCTTTAGGGAGCTGAGTCAGGTCCTGTGCAGCACTGGGAAATCTGAGAGGCTTGTCAACACAGGGAATTCTAACGCACAGCTATGCAATGAAGGAAACACTTCTTGAGTGTTGTGGAATGTACGAGCAGATGTAGGGTTCTTCTCTAAACCAATAGTTTGGAGCACAACACCAGCGATAACCGTAATAATATGAATCTGTAATAGTCTGTTAGCATTGAGTGTTGAAGGAAGCGTTTCAGTGTGGGGGAAAATATGTTGGTCTTTCAGGACTGGAATGAAAATCACTGCTTTTAGTGTGAGGCTGTTGGATCACTCTGCTTGTGAATTTTTCCAGTTTTTATCAAGCTATTTACTTTAAGTATTTGGTTGCCAGTTTAGTACATTTTACATGTCCGTTGCAGCTTTCGGTCAGGCAGTTGAAGCCATGAGAACAAGCCCAAAGCATTTTACTGAAACAGACAGCTTCATGTACTGATGCAGGGCAAATGATTCTTTTTTAGCGCTTGTTTCACAATGCATCACGCTCTTCCTTTTTCTTTGGTTTCTAATAGCACATCAGTATTTTGGGCCTAATCACTCTTGTTATTAATAAAAACAGGATGCTGTAAAGTTTACTGGTTACTAGCAGGAGTCAATAGGTGAAAGTATTAATGCATGTTAGTTTACTATCAGATCAGTTCAGAGCTGATTGTCAGCCTTCAATTGAGCTTAGCTTCAGCTTCAATTAGCTTGGTGTTATCTTCACAGGATACGGCATTGAGGACAGTGATCTTTTATCTAGTGGTTGATGAATTATGAAAAAGAGTGGAGATTTCTGGACTGGTAGTAATAATGCAGTGGCATATTAAGTTAGAATTCACGTTGTTTATTAGATTTCATGAATTTAACATGCACAGTTTATTCTAATAGTAACATTAGCGTACAGTTTGCATAGATTTGGTTGCCATTTTGTTCAGGCTATAAGGGTTTTTGTGTGGATTCAGCTATTTGTCACACCTCTCAAAATTTTGATTGCTTGATTTTTGAGGTTCCCTTATGTATTGTTATCTACCCGTTGCCAGGAAATCTCACCTGGTTCAAAACTCACGAGAGTCTTTACACATGCCACATATATTACATCTCTTTCTCACTTTATCTATCTCTCAGCCCAGCTGTGGATTACAAAAAATGAGTGTTTATTTGCTTCCTGAAGTTTCTCAGGGGATAACATTGAGTGTGACTAATTGAAAAGCCATGCAGGGTAAGCACATCTCTACTGTGGTGAATGTAAGTCACATCCTCCTGGTGCTGATTCACAGGTGGGGGGGTGGTGGCTTAATTTAAACTTGATAATCAGGAATACCCCTCTGTAATGCCTGTGCCAGACACACATCACCGGACTGTTTACTTTACTGTCAAAACATCAGTTTAATGATTTGTAAATCTAGCTCTCGTTAGAATAGTTTGCCTATAATTAAATTAAATTTAATAAAACTATAAGCAAACTATTTGTAGGATGAAATCTTCACAGAGTGTAAACATTGTGACTCTATGCCACTGTCAGGTATTGCTCATTCCTGGTGTTCCCACCAGCCTGCGGTCATAATATTGATGCAAACAGGGTGAGAGTTTGGGGTGGGACAGTCTGTTTGGCTCATAAACAGAAGACAGGTTAATATCATAATTTTTGTAGTGATGTTAGTGGCAAAGAATCCAATTTTTCATTTATAAGACTGTAAAAAATAATGTACCGCACATAATAATTACATTTCTCATGAATCATAAAACACAAAGGGTTGGTTAAGAACTGACCCTAACTCAAAACCAGACTTTCTCCCAAGCTAAAATATAATTATAGACCTTGTTCTTTCTAAGTAATTTCTATAATTTCTGAATAACAAACAACAATTGTTGGCCAATCAGAAAAATAGCCTGTATGATAAATAGCCTGTACAAATGTATTGTATTGTTGTGCAAAAGCATCAGAAATATATGTATTTTTTGAGAATTGTCACTATTCTTCAGCATTTCCAACTACTGAAATATTGACACATTTTGAAATGTATCAATAAAAATTAAAAACTTAACGTATCAGAACTATTTTAACATACTGTATTCTGTGTATTTCACTTCATGGTAGTTGTGTTTGTGTTTACTTGCTATAGAATATATTTGGTATATTCAGACTAATACTATAACAAATCTGCTTATGTATAAATGTGTGTCATAAACAGTGTTGTATATCCCCCATCTGAAATGCATGCTAATGAATGCCCGCAGCACAGCAGAGAGGTGGAGAGTGCACCTCTAGAATGCTTTTACCCCTTAGGTTAAAGAAATGGTAGATTGATTCAATTATCTGTAAATGAGAGATCAAAGGACTCAGAAAAACAACATTTTTGAAGTAGTGGCAGCAGATTAGTTCTTCTAATCTCTTCAGGGTTTTTCTGCCTTCCGTAAGAGCTCTTGTATACGGGGGTCGCTACAAAGAGCAGTCCTTTCACTCTTTCAAGATGAAACCTCTCTTACTTCAGCCCTTATGCTTAGCTTGAAGTGGTAGTCTGCTTGTCCATCAGTTGTTCTTTTGGTTGAATGAACAAGAGTCATCTTTAATGCAAAATGTTTGTCCTTCATTTTTCTGTTCATAAAACATTTTTAAAGCTTTTAAAAGTATGTTGTTTATGTCTTCCAACAGTCATGTTTAGCTTAATGTAAGTGTCATGGTGTATGGTATGTCTGTGTGCAGTTTCTATAGACCACCAGGCTCTCTTAATCATTTAGTGTGTAGCTTTGGAATAGTCTAGTATCACTGGATGTACTAAACTTCACTTAAATTCACTGTTGTCCTTAGTTAAATTGCACTGTGTAGGTTTTTGGAACTGTAGTGCATTTTGGTTTGTATACAAATGTTGATCTTCGTGATTAATGAACATTCTCCTGAATGTTTCTTGAAAGATAAAAAGGAATTGGGAGTAACAGACTCCTGTAATTACATGGCATGTCCAAGAATTTATTTTGCTTTTGCTAGCTAAATCACTATATCCTGAATTTTTTACTTGTTTACAAATGTATAGTTATTGAATGCATTATTTATTGATGCTTATGAATGTTTAAAGTAAAATTAAACTTTTTCAAGAGGAAACTTATGATACCACTTGAGGTCTTATGATACAACATTTCAGGTCATGGACTCATTTCACTTGGCTAGTAAAAATCTCACTATAGAACTCTTGATGGTTTAATAACATTAGTTTGTCATCAATAAATAAATATAATGTTCATATATAATTCCCCATCCAGAAAGTAACACATTCTGGTGGCTTTTCTTTTTGTTGGAGTGTGTGCGGCTGCTGACGACTTCATTTTCCGCACTTTATTTCTGTAGGGTTTATTTGATTGCAGATAATGTTTCAATTGTGAAATCAATTGCTCTGCACTTTTCCTGATTGCTGAGATATAGACCGTTATTACTCAACCAACTAGCATGCCCTCAGCATTTTGGGATGCTGTCCTCTTTGAAATGATACTCATGTATATAGGGTTTGCACAGTATAGGAATCAATAGGCATATGCTATTGGTTCATGTTTTTAGAAAGGCATGAGCCCTTGGGAGATACAATACTGTGGTTGTGTTTTCTTATGGACCTGTGGTTAAACATGAGCACCACACAGAAGATGGTCATGTTTAGTGGAATGTGTCTGGGTTAGTGTTTTGTTTAGCTAAATCGACCTACAGTTTTATCTGTATGTGTGTCTTTGGGAATCTAATCCATGACCTTTGTGCTCTTAATGCAATGCTCTACCACTTGAGCCACAGGACCAGTTTTGTTGTAGATGTCTATTTACACTTCATTTGCTGGATAACCTTGTTGGGTGCCCACAACCTAAAATATTCCTGAAACAAACATCTTTTCATCAAAAACAAACTAAACATCTCACTGAATATCAGAAACAAGGTGCTTTTGTTCATTGTTCTCAATTGAAAACCCTCATTGCCTGTTCTGTTTAAGATATTAGATATCTAAACCAAATATCAGAAACAAAAATATAGCCAGTCCCAATCAGCGTTTTATTTGTTTACATTACTCTGCACACAGTACTATTTACATATGTAAGTCAAATGCTCACACTGTACTGAATCATTTCATCATCCGTTTCTTTCTGAGCTCAAGTTGTTTTGTTGTAACTTTTTGTGAGCAATATGTCTTAAATTGTTGAAACATTTCGATTTTCATTTAGCAGATGCTAGTTTTCCACAGTGAATTGCAGTACAGCAGTCATGGGGAAGTCTACCTGGAGCAATCTTGGGTTAATTCGTTTTCTCAAAGGTGTAAGAGCAATGCAATGACTCCAAGTGATTTTCTGAGCCTTGTAGCAACACTCTTACATGCTGCATTAAAATTACATCAGACTATAATAACAGACTATAAAGTCTTTGTATTAATGATTTGGTCATTCAAATAGAGCCTTCTATTACTTTTACTTTAGTACTATTTTTAAAGACCACTTGATGATTTTACAAGGTCAAATGAAATCGGTTAGGCCTACTAAAATGTAGTAAGTCTACATACATGAAATGTATTAGACATAAGATTTTTTTTAATGCATATCTTTTTGTTGTTGACTTGAGCATTAGTGTAAAGGGACAGACAACAATTTAGTATTTGTTAAATACAAGTTAACTCTGACAACTAGCACTTTTCTTGTAATTGGAGCAAACATGCAAAAAGAAAATTGTTTTGCTCTGTAGGAGAACCCATGATTATTCTCTTTCACACTGGGGGACTACGGAGGGATAAGGTTGAATGTACCACAGACTGCAATCACTTTGTGATATTAGTAACAGCTGATGGCAGCATGCGGTTTATATCAGGCATTTTGAAATAACTTCAGCATGCTCCCACATGGCAAACAACATGAGCTGGTTTAGTTTAGATTGTGTAACCAATACTTACCAATACCAATACTACTGCTGCTTTCTTTAACTGATCATTTCATCTTTATATAACGGAAATCTCTTTGTTAATAAAGAGAATAATTCAAACCTCAACAGGTCAAAAGTTTAATTAAGTTTTAATTAAGTCATTTGTAGTCTTGGCTGTAATGTATTTAGTTATGTAATGTATAGAAAATTGTCTAAACTGTTTTTGCATTTGCTGGACTTAAGAATATGAGAACACTTCTTTAGACTTCAGTATGCATCGTTAAAGACGAGTCAAAATTACTCTTGACATTAGTTTATCTCATTCCCAGATTCCCAGTTCGTACTCAAAAAATTTACTACCATTTTGAAGTTGTCATTTTTTGCTTTTACAGCTTTTAAAAGTTGCTTCTGATTACAACCCCGCTTATTTCCTTAGTGATAGTATTCATTTCATATAGATCTGAATTCCTGTAGAGAACTCGTTTCGTGAAAACCCATTGGCACCTGTTTAAAGGTCGTAAAGAGACTTGCACAAATCTTCCACTGGCTGTTGATATGTGTGTTTTCTCTAGTGCTATTTAAAGTATTTTTCAATTAAGTAAACAGTCCTTAATTATTCAGGTGAGGTGTAATAAAGAACAGAGACATAAATTAACAGCAGCTCATTTAATGAGTGCTTTTTTCTTGTCAGTGTTGTTTTTTTAATGGTTTAATAGTCAGCGTCAGGTTTCTGAATTGGGTTGGAAGGTAGTACTGCTGTTACTGCAAGAGATCGGTGCCCAGTTTGGAGATCCAACCATATAGCCATTGATAAAACACATCTTTAGACACCTGTGCAACAATCCACATTTATTACCTAAGGACCACGCACACAAACATTTGTTTGTGTGTGTGACAGTGTCTGAGTATCTGACTGTGTCTTTTCTCTCAGAAGCCTTTCAGAATGTTGTGTATGTTTTCTTTGTTTTGATCTCCTCTTCATGCTACATTCTGAGACATGTTTGTTTTTGTTTAGGTACAGCGTCTCTCCCTCTGCTCAACCTTTCCCTCTTGCATCCTCTGTCCTTTTTTCTCCTCTCTGTCCATCTCTGTCTTTCTCTCCGGTGCTTTTGTTTTGTTGTGCGTGTCCTAGCGGAGACTCTCGGCTGATCGGGCTTTGTTTCGGTTTGAATGAGCGCAGTGTGGAGGCAGGCTGGCGGATAAACAAGTTTCAAGCAAGCAGTCGCAGCTCGCTCTCTCACTTAAGCTCTGTCTCGCTCTCTTTCTCCCTTGCAGTGCACCACAGGATGGAGAAAAGCGTGATGAGCTTCTCTGCTTACTGGCCTCTTCCCCTCTGTTGAGCGGCATGCATGTTTTATTACGCTGCCACAAAAACAAACGTTTGTGTATTAGCCACTCCTCTGAGAAATCCTCCTGCCTGCGTGTAGTTTAAACACTACAGGTTTTAATTTCCATTTTTTCAGTCTTGTCAATGTGTATTCGCATATTTCATTGTTTAGGCCAGTGCCAGCTCAGTCTTTTGGATATAGTTTTGCCCAGATTTCTGTTTCTTGGGCTGGATCTTTACCAAACATGAGCAGCAGTCCAGTTGGCAGACTGATAGACAGAGAGACGCTAAATTGGCTAATGACAAGATACTGTCTCAATGTCTCTTGGCAGATTAAACTGCTCAAGTTCTGTTGCATTGCAAATACAGTCTTTATGTCAGAGAGAGGCAGTTTTGTGAATAGTTGACTGTTCATAAACCCTTATCATTCAAGGATGAAAATTTTGCTTTGTCCACTATAAACAGACTTTTGGCAAGTTCTTGTTCTGTAAAATGTAAAAAAGTGGATATAGGTATTGTTCACCAGTGCTTCTTAGCTTGTTAGTCCGTAAGAAATAGCATTTGCAGCCCAATTTACAACAATAATGTGAACATAAAAAAGAATATTCAACAAGAAAATATGTAGTGCAGGATTTTACATTTCCACAATGTAAAGGTCTCTGTATGAGAGGTGGTTGGAAGTCAGGTCTAGAAAATTGCTTCTTTAAAAAACATCTGTTTTAGAGATGAAGCAAGTCTTTCTTTCAATGTTAACATTGTTTTCTTTTGGAATAATATCTACTGATAAATTGTTCTCAGTATATTCATTAAAAAAGTTAACTGTATTTATTATAATTTCATTTTGACTTTAAAGACATTGTCCCTCTGTGTTTAAGTTTGCCTTTAAAACAGATTATGTTTGCAGTCTTGTATTACATGAGTAGTTCAGGTGTCTCTCTCTTTCTTCCTCTCTAAATTCCCAACACAGGGACTTATTGTTGGCACATTTGCTCCTTCATTATAGCTCACTTAATTAGTGCCATGTAAACAAACGGGATTTGCTGGGCTTCTATAGAAATGCAGAATGCATTGAGTCTAATTTGTGTATGTGTGTGTGCACATGAGGTAACAGGGATGAACAAGGAACATGATTCAGACTTGTGGCATGATTTACATTTGCAGATTGTACACCTGTAAAAATGGCTGTTCTCTGATGTTGAGAGTAGAAGCATACATTTACAATTTTAATGAGGATTGTACTCTTGAATAACAACATCATGCTGTCTGCATCATATTTTGCATATTTTCTGTAAGTGTAGGGTTTCTTTACACTTATAAAATACTTGATCAGACAGCATTAAAACACTAATCAATCATGTGTTACTTGCTTCATAAGTCTCTTTATTTGGATTGATTGAAATCTTCATAGACACTCTTAAGGCCAGATGTTTTACTCACACATAAAGATTTACTGATTGACATGCTCAACATTATAATTTGAGCCCAGTTGTGTCTGAAATTGTTAACATCACACCAGACTGGCATGCAATTGGTTGTTACGTGCTGCCACAAACCCAAGTAGCTTTGCGTGCCTTGAACATCTTCCAAGAACTGATTTTGAAGGACAAGAATTCAGTGAATGGTTTAACAATGTCAAAATGATTTAAATGATGTATGTTTTTCCAAAAATGAGAGCTGCACTTCTGTCATACTCACTGTGGAAAGCTTTGGCTGTTTCCTTTCTACAGGAGGAGATTCACTTTTACCATCAACATAACTGTATTCTTGCATGTCTTTACGTTTTTTTAAAGCAAATGAGTGTTGTATGCTGCAGCAGTTTCCACGCAGCTCCACTGACTTCACACAAGTAGATGCATATTTCATACCAGAAGTTAATTTGTTTGATGAACCATCCCTTTAAATTTCCGTTAGCGTCTCCTAGTTACACACACAAATCTTACATGAAGAGTTTTATTCATGTGGAATCTCATATGCAGGTGTTAAGAGGCTTATTTATCTTTATGTTCTTAGCTTTTTGCTTATCACATAAGTGGCAATTTCCAGGACAGGTAGGTAAAACACATGTTGCATGCTAAACGTGGGTCTACGCACAATACTGCCCATGATAGTAATATATAAAAACTCTATTGATTCCACATACTAGTCCGATCAGGTTTTTAAAAAAATCAGGTCTATAACCTGTTTATCGTTATGACATTTACTGTAATATGTTAGTGGTGTTTCTAACAAATGTAATCTTAACATAGTCTTTTTTGTTTCAACAGGTTTCTCCTCATTTAATAATGGAGACGTCATTCTTCTTCTCAGCCTCATCATTTTTCAGCCCTCACTATACCTCTGTCATTGTGAGGAATTGAATATCAGGTGGGTTTTCTTCTGAAGTCTCAGGTGTATATATATGTATATATGTATCTGTTATGTGTATTGTTGTTGGCATAGTACCATATATCTCTAAGCTTATGTGTGTCTGCCTGGCCTCTGCTTTAGTTGAGAATCTTGGTTTCTCATAAAACTTCAGTTGGATTGTGTGCACCACACTTATACCAAATCTTCAAAGACATTGTTGTCATGCCACCTATTCAATATGGCAGGGAAAGACATTGCAGGGAGCTGAATTGTTCTGGAGGAAGAAAGACATTGCATGCATGGACCATCAGAACATTAATCCTCCATATTGGAGTGTGTCATGTGCGTCAGTGATACCAAATGGTTCTTTTGTCACTTCTGCCTACTGTGAGATCAGTCAGTCGCTGGCTGTCCTATTAGCCAGCAGGGTGCCGCCATGGCAAGCACTCCTTTCTCTAATCCAAACTACGCTTGTTGCTTTTTAGCTCTGCCATTGGCAAGATACGTTTTTTTGTACAGTGCTTGCTAGAGTTTAATTCTCTACCTTTATATGTTAAAAAGCATTCCTATAATAAATACTTTTGTGAAGGCCCTATTTGTTTGTCTACCTTTTCCATGTCAGCTGTGTCGTGACAGGCTACACAGAATGAGTTTGTTCAGCAGATTATCTGTTTGACGTCTGCGCAGCTGTCACAGGCGTGACACGAAGGCAGAGGTGTGATTCCGGCGTCGCACTGTTTGCATAACCAACCATTTATAAATCAGCCTGGATGATTCAAAGGTGAAGTCTTCTTTCCTTTGCTTAAAGGTCAGACTGTCACTGAAACAGTTTTTGTGCTTTTTAAATGAGCATTACATGAATGGTGTCTTTAAAAATGTTGCATTTCAAAAGGGACTCTTGCTAACTAGCCCTGTTTACTTTGATCTTTAGTTTGTTTGAGTGGCAAGTTCTCTTTCTTTAAAGCATACAAGAATACAAACATATGTTAACTTAATTCTGTTGAGGTCACTGAATGCATAAAATACAGGAAAATAAGCAAAAATAATAAAACACACAGGTTTATTCAGAGCCATTCGAGGTCACAGTTTTGCATACCGTATTGCACTTTGAAAAAAGTCCAGGAAATATTTCAATCTGTAAATTCATTTTTTCTATAGCAGTGGGGCTGTTTGGGATTTAAGTTCTTATACTAATTGTTGATGGCCAGGCACTGCAAGGGAGAGATTGGTTTTTCTAATTTAAAAATGCTGTTTTTTTCACCCTGCTCTCAGTCAGTAGGCAGTCTGTCTGCACCGGTCTTTATGCCAGCAGGTGAAGTGCGTGTGTGCGTTGGGGGAGCCTGTTTTTATACTCTACAGAATAATGGTCTTTCATTGAATTCTTTATCCATTCTTTCAACATATGAGGAAAATAAGATTAAATAGGTGGCACTGGATGTCGAAAGGAAACATAAGGGCTTCCCTCTCTCCTCCCTCCTTCTGTTGTGAGTCACACTGGGGGTCTGTCACAAATCCCACTATACAATCTGCCTCTGTGCCCCAACACCGTTTTTCAGTTCACAGGGCTTTACCATTCCTTCTTGCTGTTCATTTTCCACCTAGAGGTTTTGGGGTTTGGAGTTTGTTTTCCCTTGGCAGAGAGAGAGAGATGATGGTATATAATGGTAGATAATGGTCTGGGTTACTAATCTATTTTAATAACTCCAGAATTGGGTTATAACACCAATGCAAAGTTCATTGGAGCCCTATAACAGAATATGAATGTAAATGTCTGACTGGAGTTAGAGACTTGCTCATCACTGCTTGACTGTGTTTGTTAATGTCTTTGTTGTCGTGAAGGCAAGTCTTTTTAGTAAAGGCATCCTGTTTTTCAATTTCAGTGTAGTTTTGACCAGGGTAAGCCAGTGTCCAACTTGATTGATACTCAGCGAAACTGAAATACAGTGGATAATACAAAGACAAAAAAATTGTTTAGTGAACAAATGAACAAATCATAATAGACATTATAGACATGGACATTATTTTGCAATTTTTGGTACCTGACCTAAATGTCAATGTGCTGCTATTCAGTGCAGTTTAGGCAGTGTCACATCACATGATAATGTTAATGATTTATGCCTGAGAGTCATTAAATATGATTTTAGCAAAGTTGGCATTTTAACACTTTTATTCATTAATTTATATATAAATCAAATCCAGATGGGATGTTCAGCATGTTAAGGCTGAACCTAACACCTATCTTTGTCTTCTTGCCTTATATGCGAATGCATTAACTGCAACAAATAAATTAAATGAATTTTGAGTTATTCACATTTGTATTATTTTATTATCTATTTGCAGCCATAGTTTAATTTGATCTGTTACCTGAAGCTATTTATATGTAGCCTAAAGTGTCATTTAATATAAATACCAGGGTACCAAAGGCAGGTATCGTACCGAAGCCAAAATGTGATGGCATACTGCTGATAGGTGTCTTCAGAGACTCGGTCTCACTATGCATGAGAGCAAAACACTGCTTCAGCCATTTTTCTGTGCTGTTCCCATGCCAAGTCATTTTTCATGTGTGTTTTGGTTCAGGCCCTCTGGCTTTTTACAGCACCTCTAAGGAATTGAGTGTAAGCTCCACCTACTTTATGATTTGTTCTTTCTGTTTCTGTGTTATCACTGAGCATTTTTAGTACATTCCCAGGTGGCATGTATTGCTCTTATTTTGAATTGCATGTCTTGATGTAGTTAGTAAGGTTTTGTCTTTTTTAACCTGCTGACCTCACTGCTACCTTGTGTGTCCATGGTGACCGCACCAGCTGTGCATAAGCTGCAGCAGCAGAGGACTTTGTGGCTGCATTCCAGTGTTGGCATGTCTGCACACGTAGAGACACCGTTACGAGAGCCCTGCCTCTTATTGAACATTATGGGATTGTAACTTAGAGACCATGTTAAAGCAGCTTGAGTATTTAATGTGCTCTGGTTTAAAGGTAAAGAGTCATTTGCTCCTACTCTGTCCCAGTTCTTTTTTATATCTATATACAGGTTCAGCCAGTGGCAGGGGGTTTGGGCAAGACTTCCAGTTTGTTGGGTGGGGGCTTGAAAGTTCAATAGGAGTCTTTAGGAAACCTGTTTGGAAGCCGATGTTATTTTTGCAGATTCGTTTAGTGGTGCTGATATTATAAAACTTTACTTTTAACACTGTGTTGAATCTTTAATCTTTAAGTTGCATAGCAGTGAGTGTATTTTGTTTATCAGAAAGGTGTCTGAAAGTTTATTTTATTCACTGCTCCTGAGAAGCCAAGCCAGTATTGAATTGTGTTTTACTATAGGCTATATTACTTTCTATTTGTGCTTGCATAATGGTCCAGTTTCAAGGTTTCTACGTACTGTAGCTTTAACAGACTCTGCAGCATATGTGAACAGTTCTTCACAATGCAAGCATTACATCTAGTGTTGAGACCCTGACCTGTTTATTACCATGACAAATGCTCTGTCACAGTGACCATTCCTACATGTTCTGTAGGACTCACTCAGTGCTTTCAGAGTCTGTCTCTGTGCTGACTGTGTTTAATAAACACACTACAGTCTTACAAGGATGATGGGGATGAATTGTTTCACAAGACTTAACTTGCCCTGGTACAGTGACTGTTGTCTTTATTGCTGCTTTATTTTTAGTCTCTCTCTCTCTCTCTCTCTCTCTCTCTCTCTCTCTCTCTCTCTCTCTCTCTCTCTCTCTCTCTCTCTCTCTCTCTCTCTCTCTCTCTCTCTCTCTCTCTCTCTCTCTCTCTCTCTCTCTCTCTCTCTCTCTCTCTCTCTCTCTCTCTCTCTCTCTCTCTCTCTCTCTCTCTCTCTCTCTCTCTCACACACACACACACGGTCTGTCCTTCATTCTTGTTTTGTATTGCCCCTTATTTCCGGCTATCCATTTGTCATTGTTCTCATCTCACTGTCTGTTCCTGGCTATTTGCTGGGATTTTGACCCCCACCAATCACCGATATTTTTTTTCTAAAATATGTGAAAGATCTAGAAGGTTGTGAATAGAACCTGATCCTAAGTCTCCTTATGTCTTGCTAATAGCTATAGACTTTGTCCACTGAATGAGCTGACTCCAGACATGCTGCCAAGAAACCATTGCCTGTGGCTCGCTTTTCATAAATAAGGGGCCATTCTCTAAATCTCATTGTCTCGTTTTATTCTTTCTTATCTTTATTATTTTGTTTCCGTCCTGGCCACCGATGCACTGAAAGCATGGCGACAACAGCGTGAAGATGTCTGGGAAATGAACCGTGTTTATCCATCCCTCTTATGGGTCTCTGTGTCTTTCTAACCCTTAATCTCTCTCTACAGCTCACACGTGCATTCTCTCTCCTATCTAGATTTTTGCAGCTTTTTGCCTTGCTTTTGCATTTTCCTGTGCCACTCTTAAGTCCTGAGGAGGCTTCTGCATCTCTGGGGTTTAGCGTTTTGACCTGACTCCATATCAGTCTCTTTAGCTCATATGGCAGTGGCACAGAGAGTATGCTACACCAATGCAAGAAAAATCTGCTTCATTAATTAATCATTAATCAACTTGGAGGGTTAGATGGATGCAGAAACAGTGTTGGAGATAAAGCGGTTTAAGAGAATTTAATGCTTTGCAGGGAAGTTTCTGAGAGTGATTTGGATCCCTTTAGGTCATGGTAGAAGATTTCCAGTGTAAAGGACATCTCTTTGATTCTGCTGGGCTCTTTCTTTTTTTTGGACGTTGCAGCTTTTTGTGTTCTTGCCTCCTTTTTTTCTCGTCTTTACCACTTGCTTTAAACCTAGATTTCATTTTGACATGAAAAAGCCTGATAATTCACGGTCCACAGCATCTAATCAGTTAATTATTAAATTCAAACCATCTGTAAGATGCTCTGATCTCAGCCCATGTGCGGCAGAGTATAGAGAAGCCCA
This sequence comes from Beaufortia kweichowensis, assembly GCA_019155185.1. Lineage (NCBI taxonomy): Eukaryota > Metazoa > Chordata > Actinopteri > Cypriniformes > Gastromyzontidae > Beaufortia > Beaufortia kweichowensis. The sequence continues at coordinate 11,410,539 of CM032801.1, read as the reverse complement.
AAATCTGCAGAGGCAAGACTCTGAAATGAAAGAGATGGATAGTCAGTCCGTTTGGTCGAGATCCAACAGCTAGAGCTTGATGCCGTGCTGTTTGTGTGGTGCAGGACATCCAGTGTCCTGCCAACATGCCAAGGATTCACTGTCCGTGAGGCTGGCTATGAACCAGCAGTAGGTTTTACTGTAGAAGATTCTACGGGAGGTAGTAAAGACAGTCAGATTGTCCCTGTGCCCTCTCCTCTATAACCTCCGAAATATGTCAACACGCTTTGTTTTAGTGTTTTTATTTATTGGATTACATTTAGGCTATGTCTTAAAGTCTGGTAATAGTAAATAAGTAATTAATGTGTAAACGTCTTTTGCAAAAATTGTATTTTGTTCATTTTCCTGTGGAAATCTAAAATAATATCATTTGGCAGTGGTGTTTTTTCCCCGATTTCTTTATTTCTTAGAAGTACCTAAATAATTGTTAATAGAATTGAAAATTGTAAATTGCAACTATGTTGTTGTTAAAAGCTTTATGATTTCCATCTCCACAAGGTTCAAACAAGACATATATCCAATACTAGCACAAACCGCTGTAATGAAAAATCATTAGTATCTAAGATTTGTTTATGCTCCTTAGGGTTTTGTTTAGCTAAAGTAATGTAGATCAATGATAATTAAACATTTGCTAGGATTTCTCAGTTCCATTATTACATGATAATGTGTTATTGCTGATATTACTTTTATCAAACATTGGCTGTCTTTCTGCTGAGCTCTTAAAATGTGTCTTGTTGTACCACATGTGTGCTGTTATGTCTGACTCTTTCTCTGTGAGTAGCTATAGATAGCTAGTAGATTTATACTTGCAATCTTTGTTTGTTGTTTAATGTATTCTATACATTTGTTTGCAGTACAGCAACAGAACTATCGTAATCATTCTTGAAAATAGCCTTCTTACAATTCATACATATTTAATATTATTATTTCAGAGGTGCTGCAAATGCAAACCAAACCGTGAGTGGTGAACCATGCGATTTGTTGTTTTAACCGTTTTACCCTTAGTGCATATTTAGAAAATAAAAACATACCATGCTTGCTGATAGCCTGTGTCATGAATTTGAATATGAGGGTTAAGCTCTGGGCTGACTGAGGTTCATGTTCTTCACAAAGGCATACGAAGAGGCATTTGCCTACAAAAAGTTTCCGCACTCTTGCGTGTTAATGTAAACATTGATTTATAGTGTGCGTGCATGCTCACAGCAGCTGGACTAATGCAGATGAAGGTGTGAGAGAGGATGGGAATAAATATTTAGCGCTATATTTGGTTTTGTGTGAAAACACAAGCTGCTTTTAATTAATTTAATTGCACCAGCCTTTTGGTTAAGGGACTCATTGGTTGACTATTGTGCTTCTGTATGTGAACGTAAATCTTAATGTAATGCATTTAATGCCTGTGTTAATTTTACAGTTTCACATTAAATTTTTAAGATGCTTGTTTTTGGGATTAAATTATGTAACGCTGATAGGCTTTTTTCCTTTGTGTTGTAATAAACGCTCAAAGGGAGGACACTTGGCAGGAGCTTGTATCTAAGGTTGTTTTTATCCCTCTTCCTACTCAATTTTCACAGCTGGAAAAGACATTGTCACTTATGTTGCTGACTGTGTGTTAAAGATAAGGGTTTCAGCACGACCAGAAATTAAACAGAGAGGTTTTATAGAGAGGACTCAGCCTGTCTTATAGACAGCACTTCCGCTGGGTAGTAAATCTCATCAAGGCCTTTCCTTTTCCTGAGAGGTTGGGGTGGTGGCAACCTATTGATTAAGAATATGTTTACACTAAGCAGTCTGGAGAATTACTGAAATCACTTGCAATTTCCTCCTAGAGCAAGGGATTGCACTGGACCATACTTGCAGTTTGTGTACTGGATTCAATTATTTTGGATAAAATTGCATCAGTTTAATAATTTCTGACCATTTATGCTCATATAAGTTTTGTTGCCATATAGTTTTGTCTTTCGAATCATTCCCCACACAAAACAAACAAGTCATATACATATTTATCATACTTTTAGGGTTCCAGTATAACATACAGGACATTAAAAAAATCCCCTTTATATTCCAAAAAGACTGCGTCACATGTATTAATAACACAGGAAATGCAACTCTTTCCTGCAAGTGTTAAAATAAAAATAATGTGAAAGAGGAATCTTGTTTCAATTGTTTATCCCACATGACCTATAGTGACAGAGAAAGTGTTTTTTTACACTTCCTCTGGAGAGGCAGATAGAGATCGAATCATTTCCTGATGTGTTGTGGCTTGTCTTACTGTCAATTAGGTAAAAAAAAAGGTTTAAAGTTATTGTGTCTCAAACTCTCCTTCCCCATCCCTCCCTTCCTCTCTTGTCGCCTGTGTTCATATCATGCGAGTGTGTGCTCACACATCTTTTTGTATTCCCCCTGCTACTCTGACATGTATATTCAACTCGCTTTTCTTTTCCTCGACCCCCACTTCTCTCTTTCCCTCCTGGTGTCTCTCCCCTCAGTGTAAATCCAGCTGTTGTGTTAATAGTTTTCCTGCCGCCTAGAGAGACGAGTAATGAGATTCCATTTGGAAACCAAGACCTTTCAGCTTGAAGTGACGTTCATGTATTTTATAAATTTAAATGTTTATTCATACACTTGACTAGGGCAACTACTCGGCTCAGCTTCCTTTATTTCGCGCTTGCTTCAACTGGTTTCTTTTTCTCTTCCTTTTATAATTGCTGTTCATCTGTGCATCCTAATATCCATTTCAACAATAATCCAAATTTTAACTGCTTCACATCCTCTTTTATGTTGATTTTGCTAGAACTTTATACATTCTTCTCACTGTATTGCATTGTCTTAGGATCTAATGTCGTATCTAAATTTCACACATTTGTTTCTTTTTTGTCACCAAGATTAATTTTGTTGTTGCATAAGCTGAGCAATTGACACCAAAGTTTTTAAAAAAAATTACACCTTATTGACAATAATTGTTTCTAACCCTCACAGTCTCATTTTTATTCACTAAAGATTAAATATGGAATCTACTCTGATTAAGGTCTGTTAAATGTAACCTGAAACGTGCGTGCAGGAGACGATACGACTAGCCAGACAGAAAAAGGACATCGAGTGTCTGGTTGTCTTTCTCCAGCTTTCTTGTCATGTCTTTCATTAGCTTTTTGTCTTATACTTGAACAGTCTTGTTTCATGTAATTTATTTAGATGGTTTAAATTCTTTTAGCCTTTAATAACTGTTTTTGGTCTGCACAGATATGAGCTCATCAGGTGCTGACTTGCTATGGACTTCACCAAAGCCCAGATTGTATGCGGTCAAGACTAAATGCGTCTGTAAATGGCATCCAAAAACATTATGCAATCTGATTAACCGAAACCACATTTGGAAGTAGTCAGAAATGTTGTTGTTTAATGCCATGTGTACAACAGTGTCTATCAGCTGACCACTTGTGTTTCATGTGGTCACCTGAGATTGATGTTAATACCAAGTGTAAACAGACCTGAGCCAGTCTTTTTCTCACGTCGGGATGCATCTGTCTCCCCGTCTCCCCCTCTCCCCCTGCCTGCCTTTGGTCTTCATGTGCAAGCAGGCCTGGCCTGGTCGTGCGTGGCCTGAAGGTGGAAGTGTAATTTCCTGTGGCAGACAGGCTGGGAACAATTGGTGGGGTGGGGGTGGTTGTTGAAGAGAAACAGGCTGTGGATCCACTGCCCTATGATAACTCAAAGAGGCAGGCTGCTGCATGGGTGCAGAGATCAAACCAAAGGGGAACATTAAAAAACCAAGCTGTAAGCTCCTCCCGTCCTTTCAGGAGGGTTTGTGTTCACCCAGGCCTGAGAGTCGGGCTGTTGTGTTTTCTCAGGCTGAGAGAGCGAAGCACAAGAGAGGTACATTAGTGTCGCCTCATTGCCATTTATTACGCTCCTCTGTTCTTTTGGAGCGCCTTCGTAATACGAAAATAATTGAGCTCTTTTCAAAATATGCCAGGACATTGTATGTTTGTGTGAATTTAGGTCTTTGGGTGTTTGTGTACTTCTCTTCATGTCTTGATCTCGATCAGACAGCATCATAAATTGTAAAGTATTGGTGTGTTTGTGTGTGTGGAGTTCTGGAGGCGCCGGTCATTCCTCAAGACCATAGGAGTCTTTAGACATCCTCAGATATTGTTGATGCTTTGTAGTCTGAGGCTGGTGAGCTAGGGTACACAGGATACAATGCCTTTATACAATACAAGTTATTTAAACCATTTGATTACATTATTTCTCTGGCTAGCTACATGTGTTTGTTAGTCACTCTTCCGGTGAATTCTTGGGCAGTTAGCCACCATGAGCAGCATCTGTACGGTCACTCCCCACAAGAAAGCAGATGTTTGTTCTGGACAGTGTATTGTGCATTAAACCACAATCTCCATCTCTTTAATGGGTGACTGGAAGAGTTACGTCTGTCTGCTGTCCTTCATCGCCCACTGTCAGTGCTGTGGAAAAACCTGTTCTTTGATCGTGATGGCTGTGTGAAAACACAGTCTTTTTCAGACAGCTTTTTGTTTGTAATTTGAAGGTATAGTTCACTCAAAACTGCTCACTCTATGAAACCTGTACGTTTTTCTCTCTTCTGTGGAACACACAAAAAATGTTGCAGACTGTTCATTCTGATCTTCTTCCTGCAATATATGTAGTGAGGCTGTTACACCTCTAAAAAGAATAAAGTACCAGAAAAGGTCGTATGAGTCCTGCAGTATTTTGACCTATAAGAAGCCATAGAGTAGTTTTGCATGAGAGTAATTATTAAAAGGATTGTTTAATTATAATTATAGGTTTTGTCTTTGTCCCTTTTAAACCTAATTGCTGAAAAATTATTGTTTCAGATTTGGCATCAATGACCTCAAAATTTTAATCTCTTGTTTTCCACAGAAGAAAAAAAAAATCATGATGGTTAGGAATTTTAAAAGGCTGAGTAATTGATGTTTTTGCTGACGTGTCCTTTTAAATGTATCTATGTGTTATCTATTGTATCCTGCCTGGCTTGATGTCCAAATTGTCTCTGGCTGTAGGCTGGCCCTACCTTACATGTGAATACATTTCTGTTGAAGAGCAGTTAATAGGCTATGTCTTTTTGCTGTTCCTCTTTTCCCCTATTTGCCTTCCAATGTTTGCCGTTGCTATTTTTCTCTTCGGGTCACCCTCAGAGTTCTCGTTTGATGTAGGCTGTTAGAAATTGGAGCTGTAGTTTTGTCAGCTTGCCGCCTTTCCTCTATCGATCTATTGGGAAGAACTAACTGTTTTACCCTTTTTTGCTCACACAGAGAGCTCAGGGAGGATGTGTATTAATCCTCGGTGCTACCTCTAATAGAATTATCAACTCCTGATGTTGTACACGCCATAAATCTTCACCCTACTCGCTGTCTTCCTCTTGTCAGAAAGTGCAAGTGTGTGCACTTCTTCTACGGTGCACTTTCCAACTAGTGTTTCATATTTATTTCCTCTTTCCTGTTTTACAGAAGAGAGGGGTGGAGTGTGTTTTGCAAGCATTGGGCATTTGTAAGACATAGTGTCTGCTCTTTAAGTGGTTTGTGTGTCATTTTTAGGGTGTTTTTAACTATGGATGTACTGCTTTGGGATGTAATTGAGTAAAATGTGTTTTCTCTTTCTCTCGTAAACATAATAGCAGTCTGTGAGCAAACCATGCTGCTGGCTGTCCTGTGTTTGCATTTCTTTGACATTAAATGTTATTTAATAGCACTAAATTATAGTTGTAGAACTCATGATGGAGAAAACTGCTTAATAGCCCTGCTGTTTGTGATTCACAACTCCTCTGCATTTATTAAAAAGCCATGGCCCTGAAGTAAATGCCATTGACCTATGGTGACCAGGCAACTCACTAGATCTTTTCTCATTTCTAAGACAGATATGCCAAACTTTGGTGTCTTTTATCAAAGACTTTGTCCCACATTTGCCTTTTCTAATCTACACTACATCTGCATAGGATGTTGGCACAATCCTGACATCATTCTGTTAAAGCCATACGGGCTGTGGCAATCACTCATCAAGATCTCCTTCTTGTTATTAGTGTGGGACCGCTAAGATTTCTGTGTCTTATCAGATATATAAGCCTGAGATCTTTTTTTGCACAAATTTACCTATTCATCAGTTTGAGCAGTTGCATACTTGTGCAAGTCGTTTATTTGTAAAAGCACAAAGGGGCTCATTTGGATTTCTCCCTCTATATGTTGATGTTTTTGGGCATATAGCCAATAAACTTAAAAATGCTTTTAGTATCTTTTTAAAGAGCTCTACAATTGTCACCATTTGCTTACCCCCGTGTCATTTCAACCAGTATTATTTTCTTGTTTTAGGAAGCACAAAGGCAGAATTGAAAAGCAGCAGTTTTCTATACACTGAAAGTGGGTGGTGATTTATAATGCTGTGATGTGAGGATGAGTGAGATAAGTTTTTATTTTTGGGTAAATTAATATTTATGTTAATATGTTGTAGCCCTTTATCAGTCTTTACACACATTTATTACACAGCACTCTGGAATACTTTATTCTGATTGGCCAGTCGTGACATTTTGACCAACCAGCTGGCTGTTTTATCTCTTACATAACATATATGTGCACATTTAATGTAAACAGTGCACAAATCTTATTTTCAATGTATGCACACATTTCCACATCTAAAGCAACTGGTTCTTGCTCGCTCTACCCACACACAGCAGATGCCTCTTGGCTGGTCCACTAATCATAAATGGGAGGGTCCTTTTTATTATCCGACTCCTCCTGCTGGGACTGTAGCAGCAGTATGTGTGTGTAGAGAAGATCGGGCAGGTGGATGTCATGCGGAAAGACTTGCGGATACATTAGACCTTGAATCTTAAAGAATTTTCTCCATTAACAAATCATCAGCTGTCTCCAAAGGCAAATTCTGCTTTTTTAATGCGTCTATCCATACATCAGGAATAGATAATAAGGAAATACTTGTTTCTTTAGATGAGGTGCCCACATGCAGTTTGTTTGAGTTTTATGAGCAGTGAAGGATCATTTGGCATGCTGGTCTGTGTTGTGTAAACGGATCCAGCACAGAAATTTGCATTAACTCTGAAAGCCGTCCCTCTCCCCCACCCCGTCATTCCCCCGTGTGATTCTCAGGTCAAGGTAGTTTTTGTATCTTGGCTGTCAGCAGTGGAGCGGCAACAATGGAGCTGATAGAAAATGCACACAGAAATACAGACAGAGGTACAGAACGCTCCATACTGGAAGATAAATTAGCTGTTTTGATACGCTTCCTGCTTTTCTGTGTCTGGACTGTGTATTGTGGTTGTGCGCTCTGGGGTGTGTGTTTGGAGATACAAAGGGAGAGAGAGTCTGTGAGTGACCTTTTAATGGTTTGGGTTCTACTGGGGGCAGATTAATTATTCTGTAGCATTAGCATCATGGGCCCCGTGCTTGTCAGCTTGCAAATGTCACCCCATGAACTTCAGCCGCTCTAATTAAGAATGAATGTACTTGCTTTATAGAAGATTCCTTTTTTGTATAGTGGAATATGTTTTCCCTCTTTGGCCTTGGTTAACTTCTCTCTGTAGCACTCTTGAATACTGCTTTCTACTTCAAACCTGAACCCTGTAGGGGATTGAAGGATACAGATGAGCTAGAGTTCCCAGCATAGTGTGAGAACTGTTTGTGAACGAAAATGGGTAATGTGTCTTTATTGTTGTAAAAATAGATTATGTTATAAATACAGGTCTTAATTTTTAACTCGTAATACTGCAGTGATTTTAAATGCTAAAATTAATTTGACACTGTTTTTTTTTTTTTTAGCTCCTCCTAAACATTGTATTCAGTATTTGATGTGTCATTACTCAATATTAAAGATATCAAGGTTATATTTTCACAGAATGTTTTTACATTATTTAGAATGGTTTTCTGTGAAACATTAAGAAATTGAATTTAGCTGTGTTTTCACAGACAGGGTCACATTTGATTGGCTATCGTGGCACATTGGAAAAAACTGATTTGTTGCAGTCCAATATTCAGAAACAAAAGTCAGAAACAAACAAACAAAATCATGCCAGATGCTGCTGTTACATACCTGAAAGATCACTGTGTACTTCATTTGTATCTTTGTTCTGTTGATTTGTTTGCTCATTTAGAATTTCACTTGCAGAATAAATAAGTTCAGTGGCACTTGCTTCTTGCAGTGTGTTGACCAAACATTTGCATTTGGGTTTGCATACTAACATGGACTATGCTTTTGACCTGTGACTACTAAACAGTCAGATGGCAGGAGCTGAGAGAGGTCTCCAGTCTCATGAAACTTGTAGAGCTTATTTGCTACATACTGCACAGGTAATATTCCAGTATGATAGACTACTAGTCCTCACCAGCTGCAAAACCGCTTACTATCTTCTTCCTCCCTCTCTCACTATCTCTTTCTACCTGTCTATAATTCTTTGCTGTATTCCCAAGTGAGTGACTGTGGTTTACAATAGGATTAGAAACACCATCCACAGCATAATCTGTCAGACAGAATTGTTATTATTGTTGCTGGTTTGTTAATTAGAAGATATATCACACATACACCACATGGTAGAGACAAGGTCGGCAATGTCTTGATAAAAGATGTTTCTGTTGCTTACAGATTCAAGTCTGACCACTTGAGACAACAGTCCTACAGATCTCTAAATGTGACCATGAGCTCTTATTATTATGATTATTATGATGTGGTTAATTTAATCTGTTAAACATTTTATACAGGTTTGTTAACTATTCCAATTGTAAGATTGTATTTTCATATTATATTTTTTTGTCTTTGTTTTTTCTTCATAAAATAGATCTGCAATGCTCTGTGCATACATAAATATGTGTGTAACATGTATGAATGATTCATAGTTCAGGCCAGTTGTATTGCATTATTTATGTACAGTTTCGGCCGGCTGGTTGGCTGATCCATGATTGGCGTTTGACATGCAGGGTTATGATGCTCTGGTCCAAAGCACTGTAGCTCTTGGGGTTAAGTGTCAAAGACCAGCAGTCCCTTATCCCTGGATCACCCATCCCAGAATTTTATTTTCCTCAGGCCAGTTGAACCTCTCGTATTGTTTGGGCCTGTGCAATAAAGCACTACTCCCTTAGTGAAAACAACATTGTGGAAGTGTGTGGATCATGTGTTACCAAAGACTAATTATCATATTTCCCCCTCATGGCAAAACATGCTGGTTGATAATGCATAATGTATTGTTAAACTACCTGCAAACTGAGATTGGAATGTGTCTGATTTAAGCATGTGAAGTTTTATCTCTACCTGGATATGTCATCCTTAATCTTAATGTTACACCTGTCAGCAGCGTCAGTGCTGAACTTTGATCTGTGAAAGACACATGCACACAGTATCTTAAATAGATTTTGTTCTGTGCTTAAGAAGCCATTTGGTGTCTTCTCATTCGGTCGAAGAAATATAGGAGAAGGGCAGGTGATATTGATGTAGGCTTGAACAGCAGGGACTCAATTTGTGGAGTTTTGAGCTGCATCAGTAATGATCTTTCTGTTTCTCTCTTTCTCTCTCTCAGCCTTTCTCTGCGTCCAGGTCTTTGCCTCTGATGGTGGACTTTACTCAGTAAGGTAAGCTATGTAGATATATATGTATGGATATTATATGTTGACTGTTTTTCTGTATATAAAATCACAGTTGTAATTATTAGGACACATGAGGAATGCTATCAGAGTAGTTTCTGTCATTATAATAAAACTTTGCTTCCTGTAGGAATTGAGATGCGTGGATACACACACAATGAGCTGTCCAAGTAATCGCACGTATGCAGCTGCCGTGTCTATAAAAGGTGTGCCGTCTTATGCGAGGGATCCTTTGATATGTTCCTGCGATTGCAGCGTTAAACTCTAAGCTTTTCTCCGTCTCCGATTGCTCCTAGGCCGACTCAAAAATGTTCATATCTTCAGTTTTGCCGCTTTGAGGTTGTTTCCTCTGTTCAGGCACAGTCTTTGTAGTCTGAGGCTGTAGGCTCTATGGCATAATAAATGCAGGGAAGATTGTTTCAACATTCAGCCGAAGGGATTTAAACAGTGTTGTGATGACCACATTTCTTTCACTTCCTCCTCTTTACTCCAACCCCTTTTTTCTTCCTCTTGCAGCACATCTAACACCTCTCTCACCCTGCCGAGGTTTCTGCCTTCATCGCCTGACATTTTTTTCCAATCTGTTTGCTTGTCTTTCTTTCGGTGAGAGAGACACTGATTGTGATGACACATTTCAGATGAATGTGTTTTTGTGTTTCATTTGCCGCTTGTTTTTTTAGATTGTTTGCGTTATATTATATTTCATGGGAATCAAACCCATGACCCTAAACATCGCACCTACTGGTTTCATTCCTGGTTTATTTTTGGTTAGTTTCTCTCTAACCAAAAAATCTCTCACTCTTGTTTTTTCTCTCTGCAGTAGCTTTTGTTCCTCTAATGTAGCTGTGTAATTTATAGTAGGTTCAAGCAAAACTGTTTTATGCACCCTCGACCATTGCCAGGCTACATGAGCATCTGTAGAGACTGTGTGGAGCATCTAAATATGAAACAAATAAAAATGCAGTTTCAGGAAAAACAACATCAGGACTGATGATGAATACGATTTACTCAGCCGAGCAGACCCGTAGGTTTACCCTCCCTTCAGCTAACACGGTACAGCAAACCATCTCCCAGATGGGAAGTGTGTGAGGGTAGGTTGAAGGCTGCGGCTGGTAATTGCATAGCTGCAAATGGATTTCTGTAACACAAGCCGTAGTGCATTTAATGTAGTTTGATCCACATGCTCAATCACAGACTGAAGGGTGACCTCTGTGTTTAGGGTCTCACCCCAGTCGCCGCTGCCACACCCCCACAGCCATGCATCTTAACCAGGACCAGTCAGTCCTAAAACATGTTTTTCCTCTGCTTCCCTGGCTTAGATATTACGCAATACAGAATTTCCCTCTTTTTCGGCCTCCTACATTTATGAATGTCTCTCACTTGTGTACTTGTGTTGTCTCCATATGGCAGTGTGATAATAAGCAGATCTCATAAATGGGCTTGATGCCCAATGGGCTCATCTGTCCCAGCCTGCTAATGGCAGATTAGTCTGTTCCCCATGCGGACCCTGATCAGAGCTCATAACGCTGATCATCTTCATTGATCCGATTGATTAGGGCCCCACTGTGAGTGCGGAAGTGTACTATTGCTGGCTTGTATGTGCTGTCCCTCCCCCTGAGGGGAAACCAACACACGCTGCCACCCTGTACAGATGGGCCACCTGAGGATACAAGCCTCTATTACACTAGATAATGGGGTGAATGAGTACGGAAAAAGCAAAAGGATGTAAAAATAGGCTGCGGGAGCTGGTTTGAGACAGATGGAGTGAAAACTAAACCCAAGACACAGCCTCTGGTAATTGACAAGCATTTCCTGTCATCAGTATTGGTCTCTTGTCGTCCCAAACCAACATGAGGCCCTGATCCTAATCAGCTTTGTCTGTGTATGATAATCTGCATACACAATCAGTCTTGCATTGACCCGGCAATCTCCCATCTAAGATTTGCTTAGAAATATATAAATACACTAATCAGTGTGTCTTGTTGAACACAGCTGTTTGTATCCGTGTTTGTAAGCTTCATCATCATTTGGTATTCTACTGTTGTTTCAGTTTAGCGCTGATAAAAGTTTACTTAAAAGTTTCTCTGAGCACAAGACCTTGTTAGTTTCTCTGCCCACTTTTACTAATGAAGTCAGATTTTGAAGTTGGGACGGCTTCCAAATGAGAATGTTTCCCTCCCGTGTTGTTTTTCTTTTTGTCTCCGCCCTACCCCCATTCTGAAATACGAGACATTCTGCATCAAAACTTGCTCTGAATGCAGCTCTTAAAGAGACGCAAGCCAAAATCATTTTCCTGTCTGCTCTGATTGATTAATTGATGTTGGTAAATGGCTTCTTTGGTAATGGCTTTTCTGTATGGCATCCAAAGTAAGAGCCAGGCTAAAGAGCAGTCTGTCACGGTCCCTTACGGCCCGAGCAGCTTCGTCTTTCTGTTCGCTGTGTTTATTAGCGCCCTGTGTTGCATCAGAAAGCCATGCCAGAGTTGACATCTCTCAACCGTGCCCTAATGGAGCAGGTTGGCTTTGTTTATTTTCTTTAAGTGCAGGTCACGGCACCATGTAGTTTTGACAGGTTGGACAACTAGAAAGAAAGGCCAATGCAGGGCACAGTCTTCATGAATTCCTCTAGCTTTGGTTCTGGGTCCCGTTGTGTTTGAGCAGGTGTTGTCCATTTCATTGATCGCTCTTTCAGGCTGTGTTATGACTGGCTGTGTTCTTGTGTGTGTTGGAGGAAAGGAGGCTGGGTTAGATCAGACTAGTTTCCCACACGAGTGACAGGCCGTATTAATCAAGTTCTGAACTAGTTCAGGTGCTTTAGTCAGGACAGTAGCTCAGTAGATTTGTCTTTTTTTGTTTTGTTTAATGTGCAGTAATACGCAGTCCACTTCCACGAAATTCATTAAAACACTGTAGAAACCGCATAGCAACACCCCGGCAACGACTTATAGCAGTGAGCTCTACTCACGTTTTACTTTCTTTTGTAAATATAAAAATGTAGTTCCAAGACTGTGTTCCAGTATTTTCATCATTCTTCTGCATTCTGTGTTAATTCAACAGCTTTGGGCAACACTTCTTGCAGATGTTTAAAAAATTCATTGAACATTCAATCTGTACTCTCTCTCTCTTTCTGATTGAAATAGAGCCCCGAAGCCTTAACTTTCAATGAATTCCATCACACCTCCTTGGCTCCCTCATAAGTCACGCGCTCGCACACACCGGTTCCTTACCCCACACACGCACGTGATCCTGCCATAATGAGTTTGTGCCCCTGCCCACTGAGGTTCTGTCTCATTAGCTTTGTGCTAATGGAGCCCTACAGGTTTAGTTGTATGGACTTCACCAGCGGCACGCTAACCCGCCTGACGGCAACTGGCAATAAGCGGACTGAAACTGAGACCTCATCACCAGAGCTATTTCACATTACATTCACCAGAGCTATTATTACTAGTGACTGTGCACGGGGGGATAATTTCTAGTTGGCTTGCCTGGGAATTAAGAGCAGGAATGGGGGAAGAAAAGTAGAAAAGAAAAGGGAAATGTATGAACCAAGGCCTCTGGATCTGGTGCAGTGCAGATGGCCTTGTCTGGGATGAAACTACTCATCTCTTTCTCTCTCTCTCACCCACACGCACACACTGTGGGATTGAGGCTGGACATTTGTCAGTGTCGCCCACTGGCCAGCTTTTCCTCAGCTATCACCACAGAGACAGGAAGAGGCCATTGGCAAAGCCCAGACATGGGGTGTGAGCTGAATCTGTCTCAGTCACTTTGTGTGTGTACGTGCATGCTTGTGTTGCGGTGTTTGTTTGTGTGGGAGACGGTATTTGTTGCATGCATTAGACATGAGGAAAGGCGACGTCATCAACTCTGCTTTCACCTTCTATACGTCTCTGTCGGCCTATATGTAAAACGTAGGAAAATCAGGGGGCGAGGGTGTGTGTTTCTGAGCGAGCGTGGAGTGTTCGGTGTGGTGCTGATTGCATGCTGCTGAAAAGCTGAGATGGCTTGTTTCCAGGTGCTCTGAGCGAGAAGGCTGACTGTGAACTGTGCAAGTCTTGGAAAGAAAACTTCTAAATTCAGCCAGGCACTTCATCACTGCATCAGCTTTACACTTACAACATTTTACAAGGTTTCATCAATGCTTCAGCTGATCTCTGCTGCACCTTTCAAACAGGAAGTCACAGGCAACTAAAGTTTACACAAGCCTAACTTTTCTGTATTTCTTACTAAACTGTTAACATTTATTCGCTTCTATGTCATTCCAGTCTTGTACAATATCTGCTTTTGTGTTTCTCATTAGGAAATTTTGCAGGTTTGGAATGACAGAAGGGTGTGTAAATGATGACAGAATTTCCATTTTGGGTGAACTTTAACAAACAGTCTGACAAGTGCACATTTGGAGAAATCTTGCACATTTTATGTAACATTATGCATAATAAGTTATATCACTTGTCACTAATTCTCCTTTTTCAGATCAGACACTGTTTTACTGACGGCACAATTTGAAATGGTTGCATGCAGTTTGACTCTGATTAAACAGCGACAGCAAAACCACAAGCACACAATCGCGATAGGAACAGCTGAGTCATCCATGAAGGGACCAGCCGTCATCGGCTTTTCCACCCTCAAGCAGAGTAACCCGATCTGATCCTGGTGACACCAAGATGTAATTTTAAAGCTATTGCACTGAGAAGCCATGTTTTTCCATCAGCTCAGCTTAACCCGGTACAATTTTGCACGACTTCATCTTTCTAACAGCTTTACATTTGCAACTTTACACCAACAGTACAGCTTTACCTTACCCTGTCACTTCAACAGCTGCTAGAATTGGGGGTAATCAAACCCCCAAACTTTTGCTCCTCCATGTCAAGCTCAGAGCGCAATTCTAGCTGTGCTTTCCTTACGTTGGTCTGACACCACTTCGTTGTTACATGTTGTTGCTCATTAGCCAAGTCTGTGTTGCATTCCCAGTACACCAGGACCTTTCAAACAGATCAACTTGTCTTACAGCAGATGTGGCAGGACACATGAAGCGCTCTGGCTGCGCACAAAGATGTGATAGCAAAACAGCATAGCGCAATGGCAGCTCAAAGCCAAGCCTTTGCAAGATTTCAAGCAAATGGCTTCTCTGACTTTAGATCAGTTTGAAGTTTGGGAGGAATGATTGTGCATTTGCTCACTTGACTTTCCTCACTCGCTCGCTTTGTATGAGCAGCTCATGTAGAGAGCATGAGAGAACCAGAGCGGGTATGTGAGGTTGAGTGATCGCTCAACTCTGCTGGAAAGCCGAGAGCCATCCATAATGAGTGCCTGCAGCTTAATCGTGTACAGGAATGTTCAGGATCTCTTTCCACCGGAAAGACTAGCAAAGTAATGAAGCAGCCAGAGAATGAGAGAAACGCATGCTCTCCTTCCTGTGCATGGAAGGAGAGAAGAGGAAAACTGTAATGGGGAGTTGAGACACCCAGCGGGGAGAGAGGAAAGATAGTGCTGGAGGTGTCAGATCCTCTATGGGAAGTGGAAAGAACTGAGAAAAAAAAAGATGTTGAGATGTTAAGAAGCTGTTTGAGATGTTTCCTTGCAATTGGCTCTCTTACCAAGGTTTTTGTTAAAGGGTGTGCAATATTATTTCCTATCTCCCTATATTTGTCTCATCACGTTACATTTTAGTCTGCGAACTCACCTCACAGTTAAAAGGGATTTTTCAGCCAAAATTAAAATGATTTCATAGTTTACTTCCCCTCATGTCATTCCAAACCTGTATGATTTTTTTTCTGCAGGGCACAAAAGAAGATATTTAGAAAAACGCTAATAACAACATTGTCCCCCTTTGATAAAGAAAGTGTCATACACAGGTTTAGAACGACATGAGAGTAAATATATTTTTCGGTGGACTATCACTTTAAGACATAATATCTTCTGCACTGTTTTTAAAAATGGTATTCTTAGTTGCCTAATGAAGAATGAATATGACCTTCCCATCTAGACGTGATGATCCCAGAGCAGATGGACTCAGCTCGTCTCAGTTATCATTAAACACAGGTGCTCATCTTCACAGTGAAAGATTCTCTTTGCCTTCATGTTTGTGGTGGTGGTCACTCTGTCTCTGATCTGATCTCTGTGTCCTTGTTAGAAGTAGACACGCTGTGCAGTTATAGCAGCCTGTCTGTCAGTCTACCTATTCATCTTTCTGTCTGTTTGTCTGCCTCACCACATCCACCCCAGAGTCTCTGTCATTCTCTCTTCCTCTCGCTCCCAATCAGTGTCATGAGCCATGAACCTTTATTGCTGCATATACGTGTGTCGCAAGGGTCTTTTTTTAATAGCCAGAAGAGAGAGCAGAAGCACTCTGCCCTGTACATGTTTATTGTTTTGTTGTACTACACTATTAATTGCTTATTAGATGTATTAGATAGTCATTCTCCTTCTCGATTGTAGTTACGGTCCTGTCGCGTTCCTGCACTCATTATTTTATCGGATGTGTATTATTGCTGATTTTTGCTTGCGAGGTTACAACTGACAGTTTGGTTAGCTGGATTTTTAGCTTGTGTGGTGTGTATGACAGAAATAATATAGGGGCATATGTCATGTAAAAACAATATCAAATATGATTAAAATGTTATTTCATGTTGGTTCTTTGTGTGCTGTTGTTTGTTTAAACTGTTGTCACATCTTTCCCTCATTTGATCCCTTCCTCTGTCTGGCTTTCTTGCCTGCAGGCTGATGATCGTCACCAAGATCTGCAGGTTATTTTAGCAGCGATGACAGTTGCTCATTGTGTTACTGGTGAGAGACGAGCTGCCGCTGAAAGAGCTGTGAGAATGAAAGAAGAGCAGAGTTGTGGAAGGGGACAGTGGGGAGCAATGTTGAGAGAGGCTGTGGGGTAATACTTCTTCATCACAGAGACAGTTGAGTGTGTGATATGAGAGGTGTTTATGAACAAGGATGAGCTTAGTAACACATAGGGCCATTTAATGAGCGTCCGTAAGTGTTTTGCTATATTGAATGTGTGTGTCTCTGATAACGGCAGAGGGTGTGACTGATTGTTTGCGAAAGTGAAGTGTCGCTAGTGAGGATTTGGTGGGTCCTGAATCTGTTGCCAAGTGCTACTGAGACAACCAAGCAGATGGAGAGGGGAAGATGCTCTGTTTGAGTTGTTAACCACAGGCCAAACCAGGATACGCAGATATCTGCGTGCCTGGCATTTTTAGGGGGTTGATCAAGGCAGACGGAGCATGTTGCAATTTCCTTCTTGCTACGGCTCGTCATCTGTCTTTAAGGCTCGTGTTCACTCTCTTCTTTAATGAGACACTTCTCTCTTAACTGCAGCTCGGTCGGACAAGCAGCGATGTTCCAATTACTGGCTGTTATGGAGGAGAGCAGTTCAACAACAATCAGCTTTGTAGCAGTTAGCAGGCAGGATGCTGATTTGCGTGACCACAGGGGTGCTCATTGTCGTTTCTGAGGGTATACCTTCCTGCAGAGATCGGGTCTAACTCTAATGAAACACACCTGAACTAGCTAATCAAGGTCTTGGAGTTCAGTTGAAAATTGCAGGCAGGTGTTTGATGGCAGGATCGCAGGGCAGCTCTGCAGGAATTTAGATCTTTAGGAACAGGATGGATCACCACTGTGTTTCATGCTGACAGCACTTTGTTTAAAACCAGAGGCAACTGCTTTGCTGTAGAGGCGGTTTTTGTGTATGTTTAATATATAAAAGTGACATTTGTGAAATTTTCCT
Source organism: Beaufortia kweichowensis (assembly GCA_019155185.1). Lineage (NCBI taxonomy): Eukaryota > Metazoa > Chordata > Actinopteri > Cypriniformes > Gastromyzontidae > Beaufortia > Beaufortia kweichowensis. The sequence continues at coordinate 11,393,155 of CM032801.1, read as the reverse complement.
TTATAAAGCATTTTATAATTTTAGTGTCTTTTAGAAGTTTTACTAGTTACACATTCTGACAGATGTCTTTGGCTGTAGCATCTCATAATGTTTCTTGATTGTTCCATTACAGGTGTTGCATTTTTAAGGCCTGTCCTGTCTGATGCATCAAGTTAAAATTTGTTTAAATCTGTTATGGTTCCAGGCCTTTAAGATTTCCTAAACTAAAAATAAAGCTGTTAGTTCCAGTCCTTGATTCTGATTGGTCAATAGCTGTGTTTTATTCACAATAAAGCACAGCTATGAGCACTACACCTAACAATTCTGTGTGTCACATCATAGCAGTGTAGCGCATATCACAGTTTGCCAGGGACTATTTTTTCCTGGCTTTTGGTGATTTTACTTACTTAATATTTGTTTTGTGTGGTAAGCGTTTTATAAAAGCAGTAATATACTCATGGCAAGTATGTGAGTAAGTCGTTGCTGAAGGGTGTGGTTGCCACAACACAGAGCGGATAATGATAAAGCATGCCGTTATTGCTTACTTATAAATACAATTGTAAGAGTAATATATTTACATTTTCTAATTTCAATTGCAGTTAATTTACAATTTAATTTACATTTCAGCAGCTTGATCAAATGCTGTCTTTACACTGTCAAACAATCACTGAACCACACACACAAAAACTGTGGTATATCATAGGCAACAATAGATATTGCAATTCTATCCGGACATACAGCGTTTGCCAGTTTCCAAAGTTTATCCATAGTACAGCATCTGACTGCAATTACTCTGCTCCAACTGGCCTAGAAAGGTGCTGCCTGTGAGCAAAGCCGCTATCAGCAGAAACATTGACTTTACCGCTCAGTCTCATATGAAACGCTGTCAGTTGTCATTCTATGAGTAATGGCAGCACTATAATAGGAGAGAGTGTTTGCCTCTCAATCAATTCTGCCCTAATTAGTGTTAATGTAGTGCCAAAAACCTCCTGCAGTTCTCTTCATCAATGCCAGCTCCCTTCTCCCCTTGTCTCATAGGGCAATCAAAACAATATCTTCATCGCTTCTGCAGTTTTACATTATGTAACAATAGATATTTTAGTGTTTTTTGTGTCATGGCCTTTGTTCTAGTTATGACTCACAGCACCACAATGGCCAATTAATGTTGCATGACACAATTAGAGCATTTGCCTCATAAATTATGGGATGGTCACAGCTCTCCTGCTCTTTTCTATTTGTTTCGACACACTTTTTTCATGATTGGAAATGTGTAGCTTTACTTTTTTGCAATAGGTAGTGTCTCTTATTGGGCAGTACTGATAAGTCTGTACATCAATATATAGATGTTGTTATTTGCTTTCTCACAGTGAGTCTATTTTGTGTGCTTTTATTTAATTTTCTACAGTTTAATGCAAAGTAGAAACCACAGATTCACAAATGTGATAAGGCTTTCACAGCGTTGTTAATGTAGTACTGCCAAATATACATCGAGCTCCAGGAAATCACCTGCTTCAAGGGAAGATGCTCCTGTGCTCATTAGGAGACTGACTTATGTTTGTGTAATTGTATACAGTCAATACACAGCCATAGATAGCTGGGAAAATGAGTTAATTGCATATATCTGCAGTTTCATACTGCCCTCAACAAAAGAAATCTGACTGAACCTCTGAGCCCTTTTTGATTGACTGCCTCAAAGGAGTAAAATCTCTTATATGATTTGAATGCCATGTCGGATCTGTACACATCAGCCTCCTCGTCTCTTCATCTCTCCCCACGTCACAATTTGAATTATCTCCCTCCATGGGAACATCTCGATGTGTTTGGCTGTGAATGCCAAACACTCAATCACTGCTCTGTTTCCTTCCTCCTCTGGTCTCTAAAGTAATAGGATTCCTCATCCGGTATGACTTGACTCTTACTGGCCTAATTGGAGTGAGAAAAAATAGCAGACAGTTTACAGCCAGACAGGAAATGCTCTTAAAATAGCAGATTGCAAATGTAAATTAAGACCAAATTTACTTAATGCTGAAAGGGAATTATGCTGGTGCCTGAATGTAAATGTAAGTAAGAGCAATAATGTTACAGTAGATGTAGTGATGTGAGTTTTAAGGGACATTGTGTGTCAGCTATAGTTATAATGCACTGTACATTTTTCTGATGGTGATATAATTAGGAGATACAGCTTTAGACAGTAAGACGGTTTGAATGGGTTGAACAGCAGTGGATCTACATAAAAATATCTCCCTCCTTTAACTCGCACGAGTCTCACTTGATGTTACTAAACCTAGTCCGTTACATTTGTTCAAACATCTGTTTATTATACCTTAGAAAATGGTCAGACTGAAGTATTTTTAAAGCAGCATGTCTGATACCATTTATGATACCAAAATGTTTTTTTTTACAATACAAATGATGTTTACAAAGGCATCTTATAATTCAGTTGTTTTTGTTAAATGCCCCATCTCCAATTTTATTTTGCAAACATGTCTTCTGGTAGCTTCAGTGCTTGATTTTGATTAGTTAGAATGATCATCGATCTACGCGTGTTATTTTTGAGTCTGTGTATCAGTGTCATACCTTAGCTGTGTCTCTGCTTGAGTGCTTTAATGAGACGAGCATCCAAACCTCTTTGTGGATGTGTGTGTTTTCTTCACAAGGCATCATGAATTAAGCATGACTACATCAAGTGAGACTCGTGCGAGTTAAAGGAGGAGGGAGATATTTTTATGTAGATCCACTGCTGTTCAACCCGTTCAAACCGTCTTACTGTCTAAAGCTGCCCACCTCTTACTGTATTCTCCCATATGAGAAACAAGCATTTAGAGAAAGCATACAGGCTGTCATCAGACATGACTTTCTCATCCTTCTTCTCACGAGCCACAGCTTCATTGCTTAATCCCATCAGTTAAACCCTGTGTGTGAGAGCGGAGCCGAGTTTCCTCTGAATGTGTCTTGCTGCAGGGTATTGCTTCTACCCTGATGCGATCTGACACATTGAACCGCTGCGTCTCAACTGCCGCACCATTACCTCCACACAGAGCGCTCGGTTGGCACCCGAAGAGAAACACAGAAGTGGAAAGAAATTACACAAACTTCACTGGAGTTTAGAGGACGGAATCTATTGCTTTTTTTGATGCTCAAAGTCACTCAGTTTCTCTTCAGAATAACAAGTTGTCAGTCTTTAATCAGCGTGTTCAATGCTTTTCAGTTTCACATGTCATCCTGATCTGTGTTCAGCAGAATCAAAGTGTTTGTAAGTGGGATGCGTCATTGGAAAAAATCTTTCGGTGTGTTTGCGTGTGTGCATGCTCTTGCAAGTGTGTCTGATGTGGCAGTGAGTCAACATGTTCTCTCCGAGCTTTCTCAGCGGGAAGTCTTGCCTCCTGAGCTGTAGTGCATTAGAGAGAAGCAGAGCAGTGTGGTGCATTTAACCCAATAAGCACGCTCGAAATGAGCAACAACTAAATGAGAGATGGAAGTGGGGATTTATTGGGGCTTGTTTCAGACTTTGTTTCCATTTATTGATTACTATTGAAGGGAACACTTCTGTATATTGCATCTTTTATTTTGCAGAACTTAGGGCTTAGGGCTTGTTTAAAATTGCTAACTAATTCAGCCCAAGCTTTTTAACTTTATTTAAATTTTGTTTGTTTGTGTTTGCTGTTTTTTTATATTTTTGCTGTTTTATATTATTTAACTATTTAGGTTAAGAAATGTACATTTTTCTTGGAACAAATAGCCGACAAAAACATAACCTAAAAAAGATATTTTGAAAATAATGCTATAGGTTTGTTTTCTTTGCATTTCTATTTTTGACCATTTTTACACTTCACAGTAACTTACAGTAAGTTAACTCTTATGTGGAGCCAACTGAAACAGGACGTGTAAACAGTTTGCATGGCGTAGGTTGTACCCGCACAAAATTAAACATTAAAAGAAAGAGTACTCCTGTGCATGTCTACATGCATCCAGTTGTACAATCAGTGTTTATACATTCTTTATGAGTAAAACAGAAACATTGCACTTTGTCAATCTAGGTGACCCATGCTGAGAGGTGCGTTGAAGGCCCTGAAAAACATTTTACTGTGGTCACTATGGCTAATCATGAATGTTTAGAACGCACACACATATCTTAGAGTGGGTTTGCCTCGTGCATTAACCTAGATTATCATTAATCTGCCTTTGAAGAAGTGGCCCTCAGGGACCCGACATTTGGCACTCGCAAAAAGCAACAGAGAAAGACAGCAGGGAGTGAAAACCACCATGAATATTTCCATCAGGTAATCCTCAGTCTCCTGGGTTCTCCTCCCCTTGTACTAGTCATCCTCCCAATAGCCTGCGTCTGGTCTTCGGTTTAATCCAACCATCTCGTGATTAGCTAGGGCCTGTCGCAGCATGGGGCTAGATTAATCTCCCGCCCAGTCAGTCGCTTGCTCCAGCAGGCCCCCGTGCCTCCGCACCGAGCTCTCATCTTTCCCAGATGCCGATTATGGGCTGTAATAGGCCACACTAGCAACACACCCTCAGGGCAAGAGAGGTGGAGGGGTCTCTGTTATTGGAATGAGGTAGACCTGGGCAACGGTGGGGTTGTTAAATTGGCATTAGAGACAGATCTCCACCTTAGTTAATGAGGTGCTTGGAGTGGTGCTTATTGTCCGGTGTTGGTTTATTGGGTCAGATTTCAGTCAGACAGGGATTCTTCAGAGGCTCAAAGCCAAGCCCACTATTAGCCGTGTCTCTGGGTATTGCACTCTGTTGTTTATATGGTGGGATTGATATTAACTCTGCTTCTCAGCTCCCACAATGCCATCTGAGGTTTGACTTGGAGGTGGAATTAAGATGACTTCTAATAATAAAACTTTATTTGGATCTCATTGTGGTTGGTGAGCTTTGAGGTACCAAATGTATGTGTGCCTCTTTCATTGGACTGCTATCTGTGTTTTTGGCCCCTGGTGGAGTGGTGTGGAGGGACATGCTTCTCTGGTCTCGGACTGGATGGCCTTGCAATGTCACCAACAGATGTGCCTGGAAACATCCACCCTTATCTATTTCTCCATCTCCTTATCACTCAATCTCTCATTTGCCCTCTCCTTCCACCCCTTTTTTTCTCTTTGATCTTCACTCCATCTCCTTTTTCCTCTGAATAACCTCTCTTCTGGCAAGGTGTGTGTGTGATCACATAAAATGTAAGTGTATTAAATAAGACAGAGGTGCTAACTGTTTGGTCTGCAGGTGTAAATGACGTAAGATGTGAGTTAGTCAGTGTAAAATGTGTTTTACTGTTATCTTTATGTGTGGTGCTATTTCTTATAGCCACTTTTGGCCCTGTGCAATTTGTCTTAAAATCATTAGTTATGGTTTAAATTAAACCACAACTTGGAAACAGTCAAAATTTGTTTAAACAAAATGTTTTAATTATTAGATATTTTATTTAGATTCTAATTTAAAAAATTTAATGTTTTTGTCTGGATCTGAATCTATACATAAAGAATTTGAAAAATAAACTAGATTTGTATATGTGACCTTCACATAACTAAAATAAAACAAAGTTTTAATTAAGAACAATACCTGAAATATATAAGTGGCCATAGTTAAATAAACTCTCATATACTTGGTTTGTTTTTCCTTGGTTTGTCTCTTTTGAATTGGCATCATCATTCTCACCATTTTCCAACCTTGACCAAGGTGACAATAATTGCTTTGTGCTCTTCACATTTAGGTCTTTTTTATGTCTTAACACATATAGGCGTTCTTTGTTCTCAGGTTTAAATCAAACCATCCATCATCTCTAAATGGAAGTTTCAACCTCTGTTCTTTCATCACCCCGTAACCAAACCGAGCCGGTCTGATCAATAGCTCGACCCAATCCCAAGAGACCCAGTGAAACATTTCTAGTTGAAAAAAGAGGGAGCATCCTTTCTATCTCCACAGCTGACCGAGCCGTCCGTTCCGTCTGAGCAGCGTTCTACTCTCTCCGTCTGCTCCAGTGAGACTGGGAAGAGCTATGAATGGCAAGGCCAAGCGGAGTGTGTGTTGAGGTTTGGAGCTGTGTGTTTTTTCTGTGCAGGGTTTACATTTTGATGGCGCTCTCCCTCCTGCTCTCTGTAACATTGTTTTTCTCATCCACTGCTGCTCAGTCTGAGAGAGTGGTTATCTCTGGCTCCTCAACTGACCCTTTTGTTTATACCCATCCACAGACAATGTAAGAGCGATCGCTCGCAGCGCTAAAAATACCAGGTGGATGATGGAAAGCGCAGCACTGAAATAAAGTCATTAAGTCACTGTGAATCGCATGGGATGTGCTGGTGGATCTCACCGCTGCCGGGCTCTGCAGGAGAACATTGATTTAAGCTGGTTTCTAACGGCCCCTAATGGGAGGAGAAGAGTTAATGGAATGTTCTGGAATGGAAGGGCAGGTCAAAGGAGGCAGTTAAAGACGTCAGGCATTTGGAAGGTCAAGGGTCATCCATTGTCATGGCAGAACATTTCTGTCTTTATATCTAGATGTTGGGTTTGTGGATGTCCGTGAGTCACCTCAGTGATCCCCATATCTGCCGGCAGATACCAAAGTCTCTTTGGTCATGTAGTTCTTCTTCATTATTAATGTCTATTTATTGTTATTAATGTGATGAAGCACAGACATGGCTCCACAGAGAGTCTTGGTGTCAGTAAATGGCTCAGTAATAATCTCATGATTTCTCCGTAGAGACCCTCACAGTCTCAGTGAAACCCCTTACACAGCTGGCCATAGACAGCTGTATGTACTTGGCAGTAAATTAAATATTTACAGTTTGGACCTATTCAATACTCTTTTGGTGAAGATTTAAAATAAATCAGTATACTTGACATCATATTTTTGCTCTTATTTGTCTTTGAATGAGCAAACGCATAAATAATCAATATAGTGAATATTGTCAAAAGAGAAAATTGTTAAAGAGAGATCATTTTCTTTTAGCTGTTGTTTTCCAGTGCTACTATGTACTATTGTTTACTGCTCCCTGATGAATACTGTGAATCTCAACACAACTCCTGCCTTGTTAAAGTCTCTCTTCCCACCTCCACACCTTCACAGGGGTCAAGCTGCTTTATGACCCTTGGACCTCAGTGCCCTTCAGCAAGGTATTTATGAAGAGAGTCATGAGTTATCCAGTCGTTTATTTAAATAGTTGTAATCCACAACTCTTAAAGGAACAGCTTACCCAGAAATCAAAACTCTGTCATTGGTAGCTTACTGTTATGTCAAAGTCAATGAAACACACAAGTTATGATAATATTTATATAAAATCTCATTAATGCTTGGGAGGTTATAATGAGATGTTAGAGCCCCAGTTGAAATATTTAATGCCACATCATATGTTATAGTACTTTTATTGTGCTTTTATTTTTATTTTGTAATTAAGTAACCTTTTGTATTCCACTGAAGAAATGAATTCATATAGGTTTTGTGTTATAGTAGAAGATAAAATGATGACAGAATGTTCATTGTTGGCTGAACTGTTCTTTTAATTCATTTAACCTGCCTTTGAGAACCCCAGAGACAAGTCTACCGCTGTTATCGCTCATCTCTGGCTTTCTGACCTTTTTGTGCAATATTCTCCCCAATTCCTTCGGTTTGTAATTTTGAGAGATGAATTTTTAAACTGGCTCATATTTAGTATATTTGCCTCTGCCCAACTCATTGATGCTAATATCTCAAGGGCCTACTGGAATATCTCAACTGAATTCTCTGATAAGCTCTGAACCTCTCTGGCCCTAAGTGGAGAATGAAATAATAAAACTAGCAAATCCTGGTCTTGCTCTAGTCGAAGACTTTAAACAACCTTTTTTGCCCTGATGCTTGCTGCAGTTTACTGAGACCTATAAAAATCTGTTTGCAGATTTAGATTTCTGGCAGTTGGAAATGGACAGCAAAGGCAAAGTTGTTTCTTTTTTGCAGCTCCAACAGCAAAAACAACAACATTTGAAGTGAACACACAGTGATGTTCCTTGGAGACTAAATGTTCATTTTTTTATGAGCTTTTTGTGTTTTATAAAATAAGCTTCGCAACCAAAATGACATAACCGGTACAGGAGAAATATGCCCACGGACTCCGAAAGCTTTCCACAGCATTCTAACGGATGTCATTCATAGTTTTATTATTCATTTCTTAAATATTTTGGCTACTTAGACACTTGATAAAGTGTAATGCTCGGCACTTTAATGCATTTTACTTACAGTATTCTTTACTCCATTTAACATCACAGAAAATAAAGAAGCTACAGATTCATGTTTGTACATGACATTCAGATAAAATATGAAATACTTTCTGACTATTGATCTCACATCTCTATGTTAAAAAAAGAGAGTCATGCTTTATGTTTGTCTCATCTCTCTGCTTTATCTCCTTTGCTTGCTGTCTGGGATAAGGTCTGTGATAACTCCACATTCATTCTCTCCTTTGTATAGTTTTAGGCGTAATTAATTCATTTACTGTCATCAGATTTGCAACTTTGTATTTTTCTCACCTGTTCAGCTTCTCAGATGTGTAGTGGCCTGGCTGATAAAATGCTTCTGAATTTGCAGCATCTTAAGAGGGTATTTCACTTATTGCTTCTCTCCTCCTTTCTCTCATCTTTGCAATATACCCATAATTCTGAGTGTGTTGCCACGGCAGCCCAACCCTCCGCAATCTCCAATATGATCATTTTCTAATCTTCTCCCCTGTCATTGAACATGCATTTATGTCACCACTTCACCGGTCTCTCACGACTCCCTGCTGGAGCGATGAGTCACAACCATTCAGACGCTGTTACCCGACGCTTTCCCGACCAGCCCATCGTCTGTATTGTACACTTATCACTGCTTCCTGGTTTGATGCTGCAGTGATGGAAAATAGGAGATGGGATTTTCAAGTCATTTCAGTGCTCTGTGGGCTTTTGCATTTGCAAACAGGCTTAAAGATTTTTGCCGATCAATTAGCACTCTGCATAAACTATAGACTCTGGGCACAGTGGGCATGTGGGTTACGGCAAAGGATAGATGTGTAGAGGATAGATCAGAGAGGAAAATAACATACCCAAAAAGATGCATTACACAAGATTGTGGGGAAATAGTCAAATACATGGGAAAGACAGGAGTTCAGAGGGATGATACAGTTGGGAATTTAAACACAGATTACCATGCTTTGTTTTGTTTCTCTGTCAATATTGAGTCATTGGATAGTGGAACATGACTCTTGCTGGGACTTTGACACTGTGCAGAAGTTGCGAGACAGTTGTTTAACTGGGGCAGTTCCACAAAATCACATTACTCTTCACGTTTCACGTGATGGTTGAGGTTTCCTTTCTTGGTTAGATGTTGTGCATCTCTCAGCGTTCCATTAATCATTAAACTTTCAATCTGCATCAGCAGGAACAAAGAAACCTTCCTGTGTGTTTCCTGTTGTTTCTCTCCCTCTTTCTCTCTCTCTCTCTCTTTTTCATAGTCACACATTCTCTTTCTCTGTATGTCCCCATTTTCTCTTGGCCGCCTGTTGTGCATAACCAGCCAGAGAATAAAGCTACGGCACAAATGCACTCCCAAGCGACTAAATACAGGCTAGTTATTGCAAAGATCGCTGTGGAGATTTATTTTCTATGGGGTGCCAAATCTCCACTGTAACCAAGACTTCTCTTTAAATACGCACATCTCCTTGTTTTGTTTGTGTATATGTTTCTTCTTGTGTATAGATTTTGTGAAATGTGTGCAGATATGCGTGTCCACATAGCTTATCCTCCCTTTGTCATCACCAGTCTGTGCTTTTCACTCTTGCATCCACCTCTCAAATCCTTTCTCTGGCTTTCTCTCCTGTTAGGTCAGTGTATAAACATTGTGTGGTAGAAACGCACAAGTCTGTCTGTAATTGGTCAAGGGGTGGGTTCTTATCTCTGTGTGGTGTGTCAATAGATGAACATCAGCACACACATACTCACAAAGTACTTTAGTGGTGTTCGGGTCATAGTCTAGGAGAGAAGAGTGAACTGTCTGAGATGGATACACTACGCGAATGAGATCGCGTAAACATCGATTGCACCGTGACGCAACCGCCCAAGGAGTCATCTATCAAACTCTCACCTCATGTGTCCTCTGTGTCCTCATTACAGGTATCTGAACACATGCTGAGAGTCACATACTTCCACCCGGGACAAATCAACTGATAGACTGACCGATTAATCAAACAAGATCATCCGCAGCAGCAAAAAGTCGTAAGTGTTTCAGTTATTTGTTTGTTTCTTCGATCACGTCACTGCAGTAATTGTACTTTTTTTTCTAGCCACAGCTACACAGTTATTGGTGATCATATCTTTGGTGTTTTTGTTTCATTTGTTGTTATTAATAATATTTGGTATCTGTTTAGGTCATTTTGGAAGCATGCACCTTGTTTTATACAATTTTGAGATTATACACTTACTTTTCTTTGTAGGTTTTGTGGATTCTTCTCTGTCTCTGTAACCTGAGACTGTTAGCAACTGATTTACCTTCTGTAGTGCAAATCCATTGCTGGAATTGCAGTAAACTTTGTACATTATTTAGGCAAGGGATTATTTTAATCAGATTTTGTCATCATTATTCATTAGAAAAATTCAGGTACGTTCTTGATCCCAGTTCTGCCTCACGGTGTCTGATCAACACAAGCACTAGATTCTGATCTGACTGATTTCGTCCAGTCACTCCATTCATTTTGATCATTTTGGGGCCTGTAAAACAGAAGCTTGGAAGGTCACATCTCAGTTAGTTGACCTGTGATATTGAATTCAGACAGGGTGAATACTTTTTGTGACATTTCTCTATATCTGCTTAGTATGCGTGCATATGAATTGTGTATTGGGTTTTAGTGCACCTCTAGATTTAAATGTAATTGATCCAAGAACCCAAGAGGAGTTTTTAAATGCCTGCCTCGAGTGAATGCTGTGAGAGCACATACACACTTCCCATGCAGATTATTAGACAGACATTAACAGACAATACAAGCTCCCCAGATCTTTGACTTTTTTTCTTACATATTTCTGCACACACTCGCTGTCATTGTAAAAATGCAGCCAAGTTCCCATTAACACTTACTCAAAACTATGTTATATTTTGGCATCATCACAGTAGCAACCCCATGTCTAGAATTTTCAGATATCTACTCATTTTATCAGCCAGCTTCTTGAGAAATCACCCTTGGATTTATTTAAACATATTAAGGCGTCTCCATGAATTGTCTGTATTGTTTGGTCCAAGTCATCCATTTACAAAAAAATTTAAATTAAAGTAAATTTAAAGTAACATTGACACAATTCAACATGTTTTTAGATCAAAAGATGTTTGAGATCATAAAAAACATGGTAGTCAAGTGACCCTAAATTTAGTGTACATGTTCAGAGCTGCATTTGTAGGACAGATACAGACAGAATCAGTGCATAGAGATCTGATGCCTGTGTATGACTCCTGTGAAAACTATCTTGATTTGATATTGTTTGCTCTTTTGCAATTGCATCAGTGTTTGTGGTTGTTGATCTTTGTCGTCGTCTGCCTTTCTGTTCCAAAATTTTATTCGCTTCATATCTGTTCAGTGAATGATTTTGAATGTGGCAGTGTAGCCATGATAGCCTGTAGGTATTGACCCTGGATCTCAAATGGTGAGACTGACTCTAAAGCATGTGTACTCTAAATGCCAATGACACATCCATTGAATTTAGTATAAAGGAATTGATTGAAGTTGAATGGCATTGATTGGGGAACCTGGCAGTGAATGTTGCTCTGTAGAATCAGGTGTATTGTGCGACGGGAGCTCAATATACTCTCGGTCCTCTTCTGAACTATGCTAAATAGGAATATAGGCAGAATCGCTGAGCACAGCTCTGTCACAGTAATAACATTGGCCGACGTGATTGATGACTCTTTTACCCAATTGGAAAGCTGTCATTTTTTTCCCCCTCCCCCAGTTGATTTGGGTCTTGAGCCTGAGGGAGTGAGGCGAGTTTTGTTTTATTTGGATATAGGTAAGAGAATTAGATATATATATAGATAAGTATTAATCAAGTTATAATGAAGTATAGATGATTAAAATCCTAAAATCTGTCATTTATTTAATTTAGTAGATTGCAATGGTTTAATTTCCACTTTTTGTGAGGTTATTCGAATTATTTATTCGGTTCGCATGAGGGATGACCTTTGTGTTTTGTGTCTAGTTGATAACATAATATGCAAATGAGCTTTTTAATGTGATGCCATTGTCTGTGCTGCGCATTGTCATAGATTTGAAAAAATGCTCTTTGTGAATCTGAAAATATTTAGAGACATTATTGTTATATGTAAGAGCAGTTATTGTTGCTTACCCGCTCTCATTAGTGGCTCAATATAAATGCTGCTTTAACCAAATTAACTTTCAGCTCCGCCAATTATGAAAATAGTTATTTGATGCTTGAACAGCTGCTGTCAGTAATGTTCACAGCGAAATTGAAGTAAAATTTTGCCACTAAAACACTAAGTAGTCTATATTAAATGGATGCAAAACATTTCTAATATTATATCATTGTATCCTCAGGGGTGTGATTTAAACAAGCATTGTGGCACTGGCATCCATATAGAAATAGATGTTTATGGAAATCATTTTTGGGTCCAGCAACATGTGTGTGTGTGTGTGTGTGTATATATATTTGTGTGTTTGTGGCATCTGTTTTGACTCTTTGCTTGTTTTGCCTGTGTGTGGGTGTACAATGTTCATTTGAGTGAGAGCATGTTTGTGTGTGTGTGAATTCTGTTGTGTTGAGACTTTCTTATACTAAGTGTTTAGGAGAAATAGAGTATGAATGCCTTAGTGTACTACTTTGTGAGACAGCACAGTGACAAAGTGTGTGCGTGTGTGTGTGTGGTCCCCGTGGTGCTATCAGTTCTGCCAGGATGAGAATTGTGGCCCCTGAACCTTTACACCCCCTCCGTCTCCTCTCCTCCCCTCCTGTGGTCCTTTCTGCTCTGTGCCAATTAAGCTTGCACCTCACTAACTCACAATACCTCCAGGGACACCTACATCACCTAGATGTTCGAACCCATCACAAGAAAAAGAGGTTACCGCCATTCATAGCTTGATCTCAAGACACTCGTATAATGAACTGTTAAAATTTTTGGGGTTTATTCTTAATACAGACCTCCGCTGCAAAGGAAGGATTCATTATTCAGAGGTGCCTTGCATGCACATTCCCTTGATTCTGTATGCCTCTATTTGTCTGGTGTGTGTGTGTGTGTGTGTGAGAGAGAGAGGGAGTAAAAGACGAGTTTGTGCTTGTGGGGTCCTGCAGGACTTTTGTGTGCACGGTAGGATTGATCACCGAATGAATGGAGAATACTGGCAAGCGTCTTCCACAGACAGATACAAAGTGAAAAGATAACCGCAGAGAAATTGTGCCAAAGAAATTTTAATTGGAGCGAAGAGGCATTCTTGTTTTAGGGGAGGATGGGAGTGCCTTAAACCCTGGCCAGGAAAACAGAACGACAATGCAGAATAGAGAAAGAAAGTAGGGTCGCTCTCTCGCTTTCAGATGCACACACACCCCCTGCTGCTTTTTTCTCACGCTTACACACACAAACACACTGAATCCTCGAGTTCAGAGCGGCAGCTTTGACAATGATTGGCCAGCTGTGAGACAGCATGCCATCTTATCGAAGCCTAGTTTCAGATTCAACCGAAGCACCTTAGCTACAGGATGTGGGCGGTTTGTGGATGTGTAACTTGACAGCGAGAGTGGATGTCATTTTACCTCCTCCGAAGGCTTTGCACAATGTGACCAATTAGAAAGCTCTAAATACCCATGTCACAGTGACACTTCTGACAGGAGCCGGCCGTGATTGGTCACTGTGACATCTTTCTTGGAATTTAGCGATTTTTAGCTTTTCCTGCTCTTACTATACACTAAACTGACAGATAACACACACATACTCTGTGTATTCTTTCCACATGATCTCTTCTCTCGGGCAGCATTTATACAGCTGGATGTGTTTTTCATTTCTGTTTAAAGTACTAAATGGGTTTTGTCTCCTCATATGTGACCCTGCCTGTGAAAACTCAGCTAAAGTTTGTAATTGACTGATCATCTGAAATAATGTAAAATATAAACTTGATATCTTTAATATTGACCAAGTAAGATTATTTCAAAGATTTAAATCATAGTGAAATTAATAGGTGAAATCAAACAGTGATGCTTTGAGACTTTAGTGTGGATTTTACAGAGAGGGTCACATATACAGTTGCGTTTTAAAAGGGAACAACTACCACATTGTTAAATCTGGAGGAATATATTACATGTTTTTGACCCCATCTCTGAGAGGATAAAAGCAGCAGGAGTACAAAGCCTTGATATTTACTCAGTTGTTCGTCGCAGGCATTACTCAAGGCAATCACAAGTTAGAGAAATAGAAAAAGGTATTGCCTTTTTTGACTGTTATCTGCTCCTGAAAAATATGAGCATCAAACCTGTTAGAAAATACAGTCATAAACCCCAAACTGCATGGATGTTGTTGCTTTGGAAAACCAAAATGTTATCTGTCAGCTCTCTCTTCTCTCCTTACAGACCTGTTTTTTGTGACTCTGTTCACCGAGTGGTTTTGTAACAGAAGTAGGATAGCAGTTACTTTATATGTCAGGAACCAGTAAGACCCCCTGCCAGATTTCAGCTCAGTGCCACTATGACGATTGTAGGTAAGCGTGTGTTCCCTTCAGAAGTACTCCTCCTGGGCCTGTCTTTGATCACAGCTCCTCTGTGACCCTGTCTTCTCCCTCTCCAGAAGAACTTGCATTGCTAAGGGACGCACTGCCATCGTTTTTTTCCCTCCTGCTGGCAGACATCAGAAAACACAGTGATATGAGGAAATAGCCTCCCACTCTTATGGCTTTTTAAGATGGCTGATCTCTTTTGCACAGAAATGTGCTTTGTTAAAAGGCACTTTCTTCATATTTTAAGGTTTTTGAAGAAGTTTTAAGTGTATAAATAGGAAGAGATGGAGTTGTCTTTGAGGCTGTGTGGTCGACTTTCAAACTGTTTAGATAAGTTTCAGACAAAGATAACAACTAGCTCACTGCTTTTATTTTAAGCAAGCAACTAAGTAGATTTTGCACATGTAAACAAGCTCTTCTAGCATATTAGACCAGACAGTGAGTTAAACACCAATCTGAGAGTTAATGGTACATGCCAACAACAGCAATTATGTTGCTGCCGGGAAGCATTGCTTTGAGCAAGGTGCATTAGGTAGTTTTGGGCAATAGATTGAGGCTAATTCCCCTGCTGTTTCTTTGTTGAAGTACTGAGCTGTTTTTTTTTACCAGCTTTACACTTGGCAGGAATGTTGCCTAGCAATATTGCATTACAATTTGCTCACGTTACAGAACTCATAAGGCGAGGCCGTCTGATGGATAGAGCCTTTGAATTATTGTTGGAGTTTTGGGCATGTTCTCATATGAAGAATGACCTGCCATCGTCGGAGCATATGATACGTATGTCACTGTCGAACGTAAACTCAGTATGTAAACCTGCGTGCCTTACACACTCTAAAGCCTCAATGCAAGCGCCTTACAATCTGGCTATAATTCATTTATATTAGAAAGTGATGTAGAAGGTAAAAATATTGTAAAATTAATGGTTGTGACTTACATTTATATTTACACATTGTGCAGATGCTTTTATCCAAAATGACTTGAATTGCACTATACATTTATCACTAGTATGTGTGTTTCCTGGGATATGAACTTAGAACCTTTGCGATTGAGCACCAGGAACATACATGTATTTTGGATGAATAAATTAGCCAGTATGCGTGATGTATTGCTATAGTTATGAGCTGTATTGTCATACGAATATTTAAAACATCTTAATAATTGTATTAAGAAGAGAAGATTGTGTATCTTCTGGTCATGTTGTTGAAAGGGGCTATTTAATCATGCCAGTAGCCCAATCTCCACACACTTGACCTTGCCATTCTTCCGGTTTGATTATGGCTTTGGCCAGAACACTTAGAACTCAGTGTTCTCATATGAGCGACAGCCAAGGCAGAGCTAAACTGTGCAAACACCAATCTCTCTCTCTCACACGCACTCTTTCTCGAACCTCCCACGCCACACTTCACTTTCTAATGATGATGCACACCTCTGCCTATCACTCTCTGCCTCTCTTTCGCACACGGTGTTGATAAGGTTGATATTGACCTCGCTGTCAGAATCTGAGATTTTCAGATTTTAAATTTGCAATTTAAAGCAGCGAGATTGACTTTTGTTAAGCGGAATTCAGTGGAATTTATGGGATACATAGCAATGCATTTCAGTGACTACTATTAAGATTGTAGACAATGAAAGCCGCGTTATACAGTTGAACTGGGAAGAAAAATGTACGAGCAACCATTGGTCCAAAGTTCCTCTTCACACAGCATACAATAACATCACTGAGATCAGGGAGGCCTGGGTGTCATCCGGCGATCGGGGCAAGCCAAACAGGTGGTCAGATTCTTGCTTTCTGCCTTTGGAAGCAGGCACGTGTCCCCCATCCCACACATACATTCACGGTGGGTGGCCACGCTGTGCTTAACTCTGCAGTGTGCCGTAGGTTTATTCTCCAAACAGCCGTGTGTGGTGCTGAAGGGTGGGAACGGCACGCTCCTGAGGTAACAGGAGGTTTGTCATCCCTTGGAAAAACACAGCCTTTCCTTTACATCATTAGAGATTTAAATCATAAGGAATTTAATCATTAGATGAGACTGGAACACATTCCAGATTCATAATTATATAAATTCATAATTTCATAATAATAAATTGTTTTTTCATGTTTAGTAAGTTAAAGTGTCTGTTGCTTAAAAATGTTTTGAGCAAATATTTTTGCGAAAAACTCTCAGTAATTGCATGCAGTTATACATAGTATTTGTTTTTAATATCTGATATTAATTTTAATAATTATTTTTTATTATTAATGTAATATTATAAAATAAAGAAAACATCTAATCTAATCATTGATTAAATAGAAGAAATAAAACTACATTTTATCAAGATAATCTTGAGCTTTTCTTAAAGCTTGGGGTTGACCTGAACTGATCCTCATCTGTGCTGCTTTTCTGCTCTCTTCTCTTCTTTTCTCTAACCCCACCCCTCTGAATATCTCCAGACCACAATCTTGGCTTACTAAAGTACTTTCTCTCAATTACCAGGCCAGTTACAGCATGGTTCGCATGCGGCAGTTGAGCCCTGCACATTCTGTCTGACAAACACACATACACAGACGTTGAAACCGATCACACACACTTCTGCATTGTGGCGAAGCTCCAGAGCTTGGATTAGTGGGGATCATCGGCATAACATTCTCACCGGCAATGTAAATATTTTGACACGGCCTTCCCAATGCCAGTGGGCACATCACGACTGCCACCTGCGAGAGGATGAAAGAGAGGCGTGTCAGACTGACTGCATACTGCAGCACGCTCCTGCGACGAATGAGCCCCTCTAATGAGGTGCCATCTTTAATCTTTAAATATTTATTCTGCGTTAATGAGAGAGATTAGTCCTCAATATTTTCAGCGTGGGAATCTGCTAATGGTAGTTCTGTTTTTTTCCCCTGTTATTCTTTTTCTCTCTCTTGGTAATGAAATGTTTTATGTGCTTCCCCTCCAGCTATTGCACCTTTGCAATGTTTAATGTTTGCCAGATCTGTTGTCTCATATCACTAGATGTCAAATTACCGAAGTGTACTAATAAGTGTGAATAAATAAGTGATCATCACTTCTATAGTGATGATTTTCACTCTGAATGAGTTATGAGCGTAAGTAAGAATATAAGTGTTTATATTTAAACACTTTTTATACACTATATTTAAAGAAAGAGCAGGTGTGCTGATGACCTCACAGTGTGTCGTTTCCTTAGCTGTCTTAAGTCTTTTTTTACTCTTTTCACACTTTTTTTCTCCCGTCTCTCTTCTCACCATAACATCTCATCCAAAGACTCTTATAAATCTATGGTCCAGACATGCAGGCGACTTTAAAGCAGATTTAAGCTTGTCCCAGTTGTGTTAGTTATAAAGTCTCATTGTCCTCTTCACTTAAATCCGCCTTGCTAATTGCTGTTCTGTAATCCAACAATTAACTGTGCTGAAAGCATTATCAGGAGATGTGCGGCCAGCGGGAGTGAAGCCTACCAGAGCTCTTCAGCATGCAGCTCACATCAGTGAATCAGCTAAGTTTGCCTAATTCCTTTTCAGTCACTCATAATACGTTCTGTTTTTGCAATATTA
Organism: Beaufortia kweichowensis; assembly: GCA_019155185.1. Taxonomy (NCBI): domain Eukaryota; kingdom Metazoa; phylum Chordata; class Actinopteri; order Cypriniformes; family Gastromyzontidae; genus Beaufortia; species Beaufortia kweichowensis. The sequence continues at coordinate 11,374,915 of CM032801.1, read as the reverse complement.
TTCAGAGAGAGAGAGAGTGAGAGAGAGAGACGTCCCCAAAAACCCAAACACAAATACTTTATCAGCTCAGCCGCCCGTATTCTCACGTAGCACTTCCACTGAGAAATGGACGGCTAAAATAAACACTTTAAAGAAGTAGTTATCCGCACTTCACATGCCCAATTGAAGTCTGAATGGGATGAAAAGCAGCAAAGGCTTTTATCTCTGTCCACACTGAAAGAAATTCATGATCGACAGAGTTCAGCTCTCGAGAAGATTATAATGAAACTGACGTCCAAACATGTTTTTGGATTTCTCTGCTGTTTTTCAGTTCAAAAATGGAGTGCAGGGATATCTTTTCTTCTGCATTGTTTTGTTCTGCCTGTGTTTTATCTACTGGAAGGGAGTCTATTTGGTTTGATATTCATGGTGAATAATCAGAGGAAGGGGGCAGTGACGGTGGAATTTGATGGTCAGCATTATAATGTTTGGGTAGGGAGGGTTTGACCCTGAGGTTGCTGGGGTAGAGGGTCTCTGCTTGCCCTTTATCTCTTTGTCTCAGACTGTGGTGGTTCAGAGAGCTAGCGTACCCTCTCGGATTCAGGGGTTTTCAATCAGGGCTCAGATTAGGCCACATTCTCTGACTGTTTGTAAAACATTTCCTTTGATTAAAAAAGCTGATGCTTTTTTCCCCACTGTTTATTTTTCCGCCCAGAGCTTGTAAATTCTATAAATAATTTGCATGTTAATTGCCCCACGGGAAAAAATCCATCTAAAGATTTTCTAACTATTGAAGCATTTTGTTATTGTGGAAGCACTCTGTATTTTTTCACTTGAAAATTAAATGTAGCAGTTAAGCTACACACTCATTAGATTTCTTGACACATAGTAGCAGTTTAAAGTGTTTTTTTTTACTTTTATTGATTGAAGCAGTCTGCTTTTCTTGCAGGTGTGTGTGTGTGTACGAGACACCCATGATGCCCAGAGCCTTGCACACCTGTTGCTAAAATACAGCATGACCTTGGGTCTAATGACAGCCCCCTCCTCCACTTTTCCCAAAGACCTTATTTCTTAGGCATTAAGTGTAGAAGCCCCCTGCTGGTTGCGTAATGTACTGCTTTGCTTCTTCTGTAGAGTAATTAAGGGTGTTTGACAGGCAAGTATCACTGTTACTACTATTTAAACTATCCCATAACCCTTAAAAGTGTTACATTTCGGCATGTAGCTCACCCTGCACCAACCCACAACACACTACCATCAACGGGAAACGTCGAAACACATTTTACTTTGGAGCAGCTGGTTTGATTTAGTTAGGATTTGATTTCTGTTAGCAGTCAAAGATACAGGATAAAGGCAGATTGAGTTGTTGCTTCATAATTAGGTTTGAGCAGAAAGAAACTGGAGTGGGGGAAATCTGAGACACCACATGTCCCTCGTGCTCAGCTAGTTTGGGTTAGTGGTCAGAGGTCATACTGGTCAGTGAGACATTGCCGGTCTAGCAGGGTAATTTATGGAGCACTGCAGGAACTACCTCTTTCTCCATTGGTCAACTTGGTTGGTATTCTACCCTTTTGTAGTCTTTATAAAGCATGTTCTTTGTTGTTGTTTTAATGAGTTGCATTTAGAATAGAGACACTACATTTTGTCAGTTGCTTAATTTTATCTTTGAACAGCATAGGGCAGAGTGATGCTGCTGAAATGACTTACTGATCTAAAATATTTTGCTGGAAACTTGTTATGCCTCATTGGAGCAAATGCTAAGTGTGTATGTAGATGTCAAAGTGTGCACCGCTGCACACATGCTCACGAGGTGATAACATCCATGTACATCTGTTCACGCTCCCTGTATAATCAGTCATCTTTCTCTTTTTCACACACATTTACTCACTCTCTCATTCTGCCCTCCGTCTGCCCCCTAATTCCAGGGAAATTTCACTGTTACAGCATGTTGAGACGAGACAATTTTGCGTCTAATTACGGAGAACTGTTCTAATAAATTTTTGCTTCTCTTTATTTCCTCGATTCTCGCACTTCAGGAGTGGATGTTTTGTATGCATGACCTTTGGTTTAAGTGGCTAAGAAGACAAGCGGAAAAATAATATAGAATCAGTGCTTTGAACAGCCAGCTGAATAAGACCCGATTGCTCTTTAGGTGCATTTACACTTTAAATTGATTAAATCACTGCTGGTTACAAAATCATTGTACGTCAGTCAGTTGCTGGTAGATGTTCCTGTGGAAAAAGTATGACTTCAAAAAGTGTGAAAGTTGATATATGTAAAGGCCATAGGTATTTTACCCAGGTGTTCATATTTTCTTTAAATCATTGCACTTTTCTTGTTATACCCCTTAGTTTTATTCCTTCTTATCCTTTTGTTTTTCTTTCTTTGTTTCCTCCCCATCTCATTTCCTCCCGTGCACATGTGTACCATTGCTTCGTAAGCATGTTTGTTTACTGACGATAGCCGTGTAATAAACACAAGATATGCATGGCCATCCTGATCATTTCCTGGTCCGATTCAGCTCTGAATAGTTTATGATTTGCATTCTCTGTCTCCAGTGTGAAAGCTATTCTCCCAAGATGAGAAATGCTCAGTGGTAATTTCATTCTGGCTTTATTCAGCAGTATATGCCATGTGAAACCATTTCACTCAGTGATTCAGAGCTGCCGTTCTCTCTCTCGCTCCGTCACCTGTTAGGAAGCAATACAGATAATATTATGTTGAATTGGATACAGTGACCTGACTGTTATTTGAATGCGTTCATCGCAATGTGTGGTGATGGAAACCTGCTGTTTGTGTACACTTGTGTTTGTGTTATTGCTCATGTGATTTAGATCTGGTCAGTGAGGTTAGCGTGCTCCCAGGCTAATAATAGACCAGGGTTTCAGTTTCAGAATGTGTTTTTCTATAGGGTTTACTGTAGGTGGAGGGCACAAAATTATGTTTTAAATAATTGTAATAGTAATAAAACTATATAAATTTTCCCATCATAAGAATAATTTTTACATATTTTATTATTAGGTGAAATACCACTAAGAATTAACTAATAAGAATATAATGTTAAAAGTCTTAAGGTCCAATGCAATGTTATGAAGACCTAGATATCAATATAATGTTTTGTGTGATGCAGGTCATGATCTTTTCCTCATCCTGTCTTTTATTACTTACATAGTTTTTGTTCTCCTTTTTTTGTGTTCTCTTCTGTCCAAGACAAGGTGCCTTTGACCGAAGCACAGGCTATGCTTGTTCATCTGTGCGAAAAACGATCCTTTAAGTGCTAGATCTGATTTATAGCATGGCTGGCATTGATCAGGTCATAGACTGATAGCTGGCTGTAAGCTTGACAAAGCCTCTCATGGTGGGAATAAAGTAGGAGGAAAGAGAAATGGAGTCTGATGATTTTCAGCTCCAGCACCTAGAAACTCATTCAAACTGTAGCCTTGCTCTCACCTGTGGGGAATATATTCTCAAGTTTACTAACAGCACATTTCAATGTCAGCTTTGGTCTGATTTGGTCTATGTGAGTTCAAGACCTTCCATTAAAGGATAGTTGTATTGAAAACAGCCTTGATGAGCCTACTTAAGTCTCTTATCTGTAAGGTCAATGATTTTATTATCATACCTGTAATGATATCATCCTAGAGTTCAAGAGCTTTCTGAGGATTAAATCTATTTTAAATATCAGAAAAAATAATGTGTAGGCCATGAACACTAGTCACACTAATGCCAAAATCTCATGGCCGCTTGAAAACACAAAGAATGACACGGTATTAGTCAGATTTCTCACCTGAATTTTGTGATCCGTTGCATGTGACGTCTTTATTAGCTGTGTTTTGTCTGATGTTCTGTTTTCTCATCTGGTTAAATACTATTAGATATGGCTCTGCATGTGTTTTTCACATTTGTTTTTGTTTTGAAATCTAAAAGCATTTTAAAAAGCAAGTTAAAATAAAATGTTACTTGATGTTTTGACTGATTGCATCTCTCCCCCTCCCTCCTTTTTAGGTTGACTCATTCTGCGCAATGGTGAACGTATCGGCCTTGCTGGGCCTCTGCGGGGGGAACTGTTCGCCCCAGCGGTGAACATCCTCAAAGCAGCCACTACCGGCGGGAAAGTGAAGCACCAACCTCAAAAAATCCCGAAGAGCCCTCTGCGCTGTGAGACACAACAACGCAAAGAAACAGCTGATCCTTTGGAGAGTGTCAGTAGAGGAGTGTCGAGTCAAACCCAATCCTTTTAACCCAGACCCAAGACGCCAGCGGAGCAAGAGGGAACGTGTGGTAAGGGGTGGAATAACTAAAAGTGACCTCATTGGAAGACTTGTGCTACACAGTGCATCGTGGCAAGACGCAGCTATCGAAGCAGAGACTCACGTCATGGGCTATGGGGGCCATGGTGACATAGCATAAATGGCTACTCCTGACCCAAAGTTTGTGCAAGTATCTGCTGCTCAACCCTTTTCCTCCTTCCTTCTCTTTTCCTCCCTGTCGTCCTTCGGTTGCGAACGTTGCAACAGTGAGCCTGTCACCTTTCCCTCTGCCCCCCTATCTTCCTCAGTCCCGCATTCGCTCGGCGACCATGGGGCTGTGGAAGTTAGTGCGGGGCGTCAGGCAACTCGAGCTCCACCGCCTCATCCTGGCGCTCATCATCTTCTGCCTTCTCTCCATGGCTTTCCTGGCCTACTATGTCAGCAACAGCCCTAAAATAAAGGAGGCACCACCTTTGCCCTTCAGTGACTGTGGTGGGATGGTTGCAGATCAAGCGGGAGGTCAACGGGCTCCTCTTTTTCTTCCCCCACTCACAGGCCGACAAAGGACAGTCAAAGCAGTGGATAACTCACGAACTGAACCTGTGGTGCTGGTCTTTGTGGAGAGCATCTACTCTCAGCTTGGCCAAGAGATTGTGGCCATACTGGAGTCTAGTCGCTTTCGTTACCACATCGAGATTGCGCCCAGCAAGGGTGACATGCCTACGTTGATGGAGCGTGACGTTGGCCGGTACGCCCTGGTCATCTACGAGAACATTCTGAAATATGTCAACTTGGATGCCTGGAATCGTGACCTGCTGGACAAGTATTGTGCCGAGTTTGGCGTAGGCATCATCGGCTTCTTCAAAGCTAATGAGAACTCGTTGCTCAGTGCCCAGCTGAAAGGCTTTCCCCTCTTTCTGCACTCCAACTTGGGCCTACGGGACTATCACATCAACCCCGCCGCCCCGTTGCTTTACATCACCAAGCCCAACGAAGTGGAGCAGGGTCCGCTTCCTGGTGACGATTGGACGGTTTTTCAATCTAACCACAGCACCTACGAGCCGGTGCTCCTTGCAGTCACAAAATCCTCAGAAGCACTGGCCCACCTGGGTCCCCACCGAGCTCTCCATGCCACTGTAATACAGGACCTAGGCCTTCATGATGGAATTCAGAGGGTACTGTTTGGGAACAATTTGTCATTTTGGCTACATAAGTTGATTTTTGTGGATGCCATTGCTTATTTGACGGGAAAGAGACTCTGCCTGTCTTTGGAGAGGCATCTGCTTGTTGACGTGGATGATATATTTGTGGGAAAGGAGGGTACGCGGATGAAGGTGTCAGATGTAAAGGTGAGTGTTTTTGCACTTCTGTTTTAACCTTGTTGTAAGACTTGCTCTGAATCTTGTTTACCTGCGAGCATTCACTAAAGAGTAACACGGATCTTTCATTTCCGAAGTTGTGTGTTTTGAAATAGACGATGATGATGTTGAACAACAGCTACTTAAAAGAATGTGTTAGCTGGAGGAAGAGATAATTGGTTGACTATTTTATAGCCTATTTGGACTAAATACATGAGACCTATGAATTTGTTAAGAGTTATCATTATTGAGAGAATCGAGAAAAAGTATGCTTTTATCCTTCCACAATAAGATTGTTGCCTGTGTATTTTAAACCCTCAATCATCAACATTAATGTGTATTACTGTATAAACTTCACAGTGTTGTCCTACAAAGAGAGACACACAGCTGGAGATTGTCCTCTTTGAGCAATCAAAAAATGAAAAGAGCTCTAATGAGAAATAATAGGACAATTAATGTCCCATTTGCATTGACTGAACACTGAAGCCCTTGAGAATGGAAAGTTGGACAGAGAAGGAGATGAAGTTGTTACTTCAGTAGAAGCCGTCTTGTCCTTCTTCACACTAAATCAATCAGGCGGTTTATAAGCCTGCCATCAATTATATATGACAAAGTTAACATTTTGTTGTATGCCAGAGATGTGGAGACATGAGCAATTGTTAATGATTAATTCTTGGGAATTTTATTTGGCTTGATGTGTTGAAATGATGAATTAAGTAGAGAAACATTACGATAGCACAGCCTAATTTATCAGTCTTTTTATGTGCTTCTCTCTCTTTCCATTGTCAAGTCTGTCAAGTAATGTAACAAAAGTATTCACAGGTTTCTAAGCACTAACATAAATTTGATTTTATTTGTAGAATCTACTTAAGTAAAACATTACTCCTTAGGAGTGAAACAAGATGATGAACGAAGATGAACATTTGTATATCTGTATATTTTTTGTATAATGCAGTGTGTAACAGATTACCTTTCTTACTCTAACCAGCCTTTTACATGTCTGCAACTTATAATTTACTAATGACAAAACAGTTGAAATATGCAGTCTTGATTTCATGTTGTCCTCCTAATCATAATGGTTGCTGTAGGCAATATCGTAAATGTATGTCTAACAGATTATCTACCCGCAGAGCTGTGTTTACACTGTTATCTGTTTTGCTGCTATTTTGGTATCTCTGTGCAGTAAAGTTTTTTTCCACCTACTCCAAATACACATACATACATTATGTCCATGCTTCACACATACACACAGATGTTCACAGCTCTTTTTCTGAAATAGACAACATAATTTGCATGGGTTGGTGCTGTGGTTCCTCATTAGATGTTTCCGTTCATCATAATGTGAATATTACTGTCAGGTTCCTAAATTAACTTGTATTAAAAAATATATTTAGTCTCCTCCTTCTCCTTCCTATATTTAGCTTTTTTGTCTTGCAGGACAAACAGCACAGATCGTTGTGCCACCTGTAGCATCATTAAAGATAAATCAGTGGCTAGATCATCTTAATTTTTAGCTGTAAGAACATAAATAGGACCCATTATGATTGTACTCTTTATATCATTGTTTCGGTGTGAATGTTTTATCAAATTAAGTTCAGAAGGTTATCTTCTGATTATCCGTTTTCACTAAGGGTAAGCGTTGTTTAAAAACATGTATGTCATGTGAGAGATGTTTATGTGATCGTTCATGTCATTTGTATGATATAGGGTCAGACTGTCATTTGGTTTTTGAATAATAGTTTTACTCATTACATACATAAAAAATATTTTTTACATTAGAGATTGCTGCGCATCTGTTAGATTTGTAGAAGCAAATTATAGCTCAATTTGAGGTTGAGTCTAGTTTAAGTCCTGTCATGATTAATTAGATCTGAAACAGAAATAAGATCTAGGTGTTAGAGGACACTAGACTCTTAACTGCTAATCTATCTACAATCTAACTACAATCTGGTAGACATGTTTGTACTTTTCTTTATTATCTGAAGTGTAGCAAGCTTCTGCCCTTCTATCTATTTTTTGATCACGTGAAAGGAGAAGCAGATTTCCATCTCGCTTTTTAACAACTGATGTCAACTTGATTGATTTGCACTTTTGAATTCACCACAGTTTGTGTCCATCTTGTCCAGCACCTTGTGATCTTGGATGACTCCCAGATAAATGCCATAAAAAAACAACCAGATTATATGGACATGCTGAGCAAACACACTCAAGGCAGAACAAATATTGGATACACACACACTCAGGGACACGGGCCGGCTCCTAAATCAGCGCAAAATGCCATCTCTTCATTGCGAAGCAGCAACCTTCTCCCCCCAGCAATCCCACTTGATTTGTGATACTGCCGCATCAAGCGCCTCGGCTTTGTGTCAGATTTGTGCGGAAAGCGACGCTATCTCTCCCCGCCGTCTGATTTGTGCCGGAACGGTGCTGTAATTCGCATATATCCCTGTATCACTCAAGGTTTGAAGGGCTTGATGGCAGGATCATTTTGTATTTCAAGCCTCACAGCACCGTCATTAGCTAGATGTGCGAAGCAATGTTAAGTTATAAAATGTGTTCATTTCACAAGGATGAGTTTAGATTGATGTTAAAGCTGCGGTTTCTTTCAGCAAGTCTGACCCGCCTGTGGGTAAAGGAGATTTGAATGCAAATGTATATTTCACAGCCCACTCAGTCTGTCGATCTGGCCGTCGGCCTGAAAGTTCTGTTCTTGTACTTTATATGGTTGCATTAATTTGGCACCATACTGCCATCTATTGATGACTTTATATAATGCGTTTGTTTGTCTCGCTGAGATTTATTTAACGCTACTGTTTTTGCCTCCCAGCACAGTTCAGAGACTCTTTTGATTTCAATCCTGCCAAAAATTTGATGGCGTGTCATTAAAATGATAACTCCTCTTTCTTTTTAAGGCTTTGCTGAACACACAGAATAAACTACGGACTCTAGTTCCAAACTTCACCTTCAATCTTGGCTTCTCTGGGAAGTTTTATCATGCAGGTATTACTTGTTTTTCTTGAATCCTTACTGATCTTTAGTCCTTTCTGATCTCTGTTAAACCTCAGCAGTATTTAATGTGAATCTGACTTGCGTATGTGCGGTGATTTTTGCAGGTACAGAAGAAGAGGATGAAGGTGATGACATGCTGTTGCAACACAGACACGAGTTCTGGTGGTTTCCACACATGTGGAGTCACATGCAACCTCATCTCTTTCATAATGTCAGTGTGTTGGCAGAGCAGATGAGACTCAACATGCAGTTTGCACAGGTTAGTCATCAGTAAGGTGAGGTGTGTAACCTCTGCAGCATTTGTGCCACTAAATGAAATTGCAAACATAATGTTTCTTATCAAACAGGTTTACTAATCACTGCAGATAGATAGCCTCGCCTCCAACTCGTGCCATTTGTCAATCTGTAAACCTACACCTATCTAACAACCTAAATCAGACATTAGTCTCTTATAATTGTCTCTGCATAACAAAGTATGTGTTGTACCTCTGATGAAATAATATTTCATCTATATTATGTGACCTATTATTGTATAGTTTCTTGGATCTTGAGCGTGTTAACTTTTTTCCCAAGTTGTTTTGCTCCTTCATCATTGTGTTACTGTTTATGGCTATTATTGCTCCTGTTGCAGAGGTGCAAGTATTGATTCCCTGGCCGCCAGCTTTATCTCATGTTGCTGTTTCATTATAGATTTGTATTAGCACTTTTTCATTGGATCGGTAGGATTCTCTTTGACCTTGACTCGGTGTTTGTCCGCTGCAGAAAATTATGAATTGGCCCTCTTGAATCGAGCCCACCCCGGTGCGATGATGGTCATTGGAGTGGGATATGGACCACAGGCAGAGAGAGAGAGAGAGAGAGAGAGAGAGCGAGCATGCTGTGAATACTAACCAGTCCTTTCCTCCTCTCACTAATCCCTGTGTCACATCCTGTCTTTAGAGCAGACACTGACATATGCCTTCTCCTGCTCTTGGCTCAATGGAGAAGACACCGCTCCTTCATCAAGGTTTAATGAGCCTGCAAAGGGCTCTCCTTAGTCAGGGCCTGTGGATCCCATAGTCTATGCTCACAAACACAAGTGTGTATACCCACACAAGTTCCTAACGTGGCAGGTGATACAGACAACTCAGGCTTTTTAAGCTGGCGAGCTTCAAATCAACTCAAAACACTTTTATATTAGCCATATTTTGTTGGAAATTACATCACACCCTTTAGTTCTTCCATTACAGTTACTGTAAACACAAGAGGGTGTGTTTGTTTGCCGCCCTCCTGTGGTGATGGAAATAACTACATGCCTAGACACTGAATTGGGTCTTTTCTTTGCAGGGAAATGTGATGAAAAGCTTCTCGCCTACACACCTGCTGATGACATGTCTTATTTACACCCTGCTTCTCTTCCTCCTCCCTCTCTTGAATTGTGATTGATCGTGTTTTACGCTCTCTATCACAGGAACACGGTATTCCCACAGACATGGGGTACGCCGTGGCCCCTCATCATTCAGGAGTGTATCCTGTACACAGCCAGCTGTATGAAGCCTGGAAGAACGTATGGGGGATCACAGTGACCAGCACAGAAGAATATCCTCACCTGAGACCTGCACGCCATCGCAGGGGTTTCATACACTGTGGCATAAAGGTAAAAGCATGTTTTTATGCCTCATTAACATTTTGGGATTTTTGTTGTTTTGTACGTACAAATACATAGCTGTCAAATTCTGCTAATGTCATGTTATGTAATGTTTAATTAAAGTTATAAAAGTGGCCAGACAGAAAAAACCATTAAAATGATGAAAAATGATTTACAAACGATTGACTCATTTTGCTCGTGTTTCATTAATAAGAAATAGAAACATTGAAGTTGTAATTGTAGCCTGAGCTCAAATTGATCCCAACATCATCAGATAAAATGATTAATGGCCGTTTCATTCCCTTCAATAAAACCATCTGCATTTACTGAGCATGTCTGTTGAAAGGCTGAAGCTGTCTGTACCCGTCTCTAACCTTCCTCTGTCTTGTCCAGGTGTTGCCCAGACAGACGTGTGGCCTTTTTACTCACACCATCTTCTATAATGAGTACCCAGGAGGATCTCGCGAGCTGGACAAAAGCATTCGTGGAGGAGAGCTGTTCCTCACCGTCCTCCTTAACCCTGTTAGTAGACGCAAGCCGCGTTTGGCTCACTGTTTTTCTCTTTTGTTTTCGTCTGTCTGCGTGCTCGCGTGTGTTTACAGAATGGAAGCGGGTGTTTTTTCTCTTTGCCTGTGTTTGTTTACATGTCCCAGAGCTCTGAGTGGTGACAGAGTCTGCACTGTGTTCTGTGCTTTTGTTTGTTTGGGACTGCAGAGGCTGGAAACAAACTTGATTATAATCTTTGTAATAGGGGTGGGCAGTATTATGGTATATATGGAGAAATGTCAAGATTTTGATATAGCCTTCATGTAACCATAGATATATTTGCACATAATCATATTCCTTTAATAGAAATAAAATTATTAATCAAATTCTATGCAATGTTGACCTTGTTCACTTTCACAGATCAGCATCTTTATGACTCACCTGTCTAACTATGGAAATGATCGACTCGGCCTTTACACCTTTGAATCTCTGGTAAAGTTTGTGCAGTGCTGGACTAACCTGCGGTTACAGACTCTGCCCCCTATGGAACTAGCCGAGAAATACTTCCAGATCTTTCCTGAGGAGATGGACCCACTATGGCAGGTAGAGGATGATCACAATCAATAGTGACATTTAGTTCTATACCTTCAGTAACTATTAATAAACTGTATATATATATTTTTTTTATTTAGTTTTGCATTATTACTGTGATGTACAGGACGGTTTAAGTAAACATTCATAATTTCTCTTCATCTTATAATATAATCAGAACCCTTGTCATGACAAGAGACATAAAGACATCTGGTCCAAAGAGAAGACTTGTGATAGGCTGCCCAAATTTCTGGTCATTGGCCCACAGAAAACAGGTAAGATTCGTCTGATCTGTTCGCAATATTTCTTCAAGTGTCTAAGTTAGTTTGTCTCCTAATATTTGTAAGTCGCTTTGGATAAAAGCGTAAATGTAAATGTAGTTTTAAGAAACAAACAAAGACATTGTGATGTTTTTCTGCTGTCCACAGGTACCACAGCTTTGCACTCGTTTCTCAGCCTTCACCCTGCCATCACCAGCAGCTTCCCCAGCCCTGTGACCTTTGAAGAGATCCAGTTCTTCAACGGTCCTAACTACCACAGTGGCATTGACTGGTAATATATACCACATACCGATCCAATCTAACCGATACAACCACTTATTCATAATCAGTTTTTTATCACCCCCTTCACCTTATTAGATCAATTACACGGTCTGAGTTTCTTAATGATATTGAACTCCTAATACAGCCATTACCTTCCATTCTGCTATTAAAATGAATTTTAATAGTGTGATTTAATAGAAGACTAAACCCAAAAGTCTATAAAGTCTGTCCTGATCTCCTGCAGGTATATGGACTTCTTTCCCTTTCCCTCAAACGTCAGCACAGACTTTATGTTTGAGAAAAGTGCCAACTACTTCGACACAGAGGTGGTTCCTAAGAGAGCTGCAGCCTTACTGCCCAGAGCCAAGATCATAGCGCTGCTTATCAACCCAGCTGACAGAGCTTACTCCTGGTATCAGGTACTGTCTCTTTCTGCCTGTTTGCTTTAACCTCACTCCTCTGTGTGGTCTGCTTTTGTTATAGGCTTAAGACATTGCAAGTCTAATAATTGTGTAATTTTGCATGTTTGCCGGTTAATGTCATGTTGTTATTTTCTGGAACTATATATACTGATATGCAAAAATTGTATGAGAAGGAATAATTTGAATAAAGATTGACTTGTTTTAACAATATATGCAATCATGTGATCATGCAAAAGATTTACTAGCCAAATAGCATTTATTTTAACCATGGGTCTGCCTACACATTAGTTTTGTGTTGTTTCTTTCACTTTGGAAATAATAAGGTATCATTGTTCATGGTTTTATTGTGTCTCAGCATCAGCGTGCGCACCAGGATCCAGCTGCTATAAACTATACCTTCCATGAGGTGGTGACAGCAAGTCCCTCTGCATCTAAAGAGCTGTTGATCCTTCAGAATCGCAGCCTTAAGCCGGGAACATACGCCACACATCTAGAGCACTGGCTCTTGCACTACCAGCCCAGACAGGTACAGATATCCGTCTTTGATTGTGAACTTCTTCCTTCCCTTTGGCTTTATAGCATTGTTTAACACTTCTTGAAGTGAAAGCTTTAATGTGAGGTCTGCGTTTAACGTTGACTTGCTCTTTTATTTGATTCTCTTTTAATCCTTGCTTTACAGACGGTTTGTTTTAAAGCTTTTGAGAAATAACATTCTTTAAATACTATATTTTACCCTCCACATTAGCTCCATATTGTAGATGGCACCCTGCTGCGATCTAACCCAGCTCTGGTGATGGACGGCATCCAGCGGTTTCTGGGGATCACACCCATCTTCAACTACACCCAAGCCCTTGTGTAAGTCCCGCTGTTTACTTTAAGCCTCACTCTATTTATAAACGCTCTCATGTGCTTAAAATGTGACTACTCTGAAGGTTCATTTTATAAGACTGAGTCTTGTGTGTATTGCAGTTTTGATGAGGGTAAAGGATTCTGGTGTCAGAGGTTAGAAGGTGGCCGTCCAAAGTGTCTGGGGAAGAGTAAAGGCAGAAAATATCCAGAAATGCCCCCTGAGGTGAGCAACAATCTCATTTCTCTACTCTCATATAGGTTATTTCCTCTGTACTCTGACTGATGCCTGTGGCAAGGACACACCGTTACATGTGATTCACCAGCAGTGGGAAGTGATGGACTTCAAAATTTTCTTCAAGACTTTCCTTCCACTTTTTCTCACTTTAATTTTGCTCTTGATCACTGTGCCTAAAATTTTTCTCATACATATAAATCATGCGTTTTTGTTTTGTGGGTTTTTATCTTTGTTTTTTTTTGTGATTAAATGATAAAAACCTTACATTTATTTAAGAAACAAGCTTCAAGAGTTCCATATTAATGTCCTCAGCTTTGACAATATTGCATGGGCTAAAGAGCCTTATTTCTTTATTAATAGCATAAAATCAACAAGCCTTTGTCAATGGATTTTTTAATGGCAGTGCTTTCAAGGGCCATGATGAGTTGCATTGTTTTGGCATTTTTTCAGACACGTGCCTTCCTGACTGACTACTATCGAGAGCATAACCTGGAACTCTTGCGGCTGCTGAATCGACTGGGTCAGGCTTTACCCACCTGGCTCAGAGAGGAACTGCAGAGCACTAGCTGGAGCTGAGAGAACTTCACCTGTATCTCCTGTATCGCACCCCTAAAACTGTGTCCACTTACCGAGTAACCAGAGGAGAGACTTTTTTTTTAAAGCCCTTTGTTCAGAACTACAGTAACAGTGATGAGATGTGACTGAGAGGTTTGAGAGGACCACAAACACACGCCTTTTTTGATGCCAAGGTGCTCACGTGTGCCCATTCTAAGATGAAGAAGTGGGAATGCTGGAAGATGTGGTCCCTCATCGCCTTCCTCTTCTATTAAGTCAGGCCTGCTTATCAGGACCAGAACACACTACAGGTCTGGACAAGCATGAATTTAACGGTGACCGAGGTGTGTTTACTACAATCGAATTCTCGTCTGGCCTTGCTCATCACGTCTGAGGAGTGATTGTAAAACATTGTACATTTCAAAGCATTGTATATTTTGGGTCTGGGTGGGTGGGATTGTGACTGAATAGACATCAGTTCAACCTGACAGCGTTTGTGTGCAGACAGAGCTCTGTTTGAATGGGACACCACGAGGACCACAAATCTGTAGCCCTTCTCTTCTCCACACACGCACGCACACAAACGAACGCACAAAGCTGGATCAGAAATCAAATCGTAAGAGAGTATATGCAATCGAGGGAGTTATTTGTACATTGTCTCGTCTCCCGGTGTAATTCAGTCTACAGCTTTTATTTCAAGTGTCTTATCCCTGTATTTACCCTAATCATGCACTTTTCTCTACACAACACACACAGATGTGTGAAAGTTCATATGGATGCTGTGGCAGATGTGATGTATGTGAGAAGCTGTGAAGTGGAGAGGAGAAGGACTGTGACATGATTTGTGGTCTGTCCTAAACAACGAGAAGCTGCTGCTGTTGTTTTTTGTAAAAAATGTATTTTAAAAACGCTGTATTATCTCTAATAAACTCTTAGAGAGGTTGGGAATGTTTGTGTGACTTATTTTGTTTTGATTTATTTGAGACTTTTGAGAGTTAGTCATTTTTTAAAATGCATTTTCACGATAAAAATCAATTGCCTTATTAGTAAAGACATGAGCTGTATTTTCTTAATTTTCTCTAGAAATGTGAGGTGAAGCTAAATTAATGATGCATAGCATTATTGAAATGTAAGGTTACTCAACTGTTACCATTTGGTTTGTCACAATTTAGGTACACAAGAACTGTACTTGCATGACTAGAAAATAGCTGCATGTACAGTTCATTACCATGAAGATGGCCAAATGACTTTAGCTCCATCAAAGCTCCAACTAGAGCAGCACTGTCAATATACAACATTGCTGCTGCTGCTGCAAGCGAGAAATAAATGGCAGATTTGTGTAACGGCGATGTTGTGCCTAATAGTGCATAGACAAACTGTAGCTCAAGCTCCATCACTGGGACTTCTTGTTTCATTTACCTCTTAAGCCAACCACGTTTCCCGCCACAGATCACACTGCTGTGTGAAAAGCTTCCTGTGGAACATCAGGTAAAACTAACCTTACGCATCATGCACAGAAAGCCAGATGTGCACAAATACATAAAAACCTGTTTGAATGCAACTAATTAGTGTAATAACTAGATTTATTGTAATACATTTTTTCTCCACATAGTGGAGCTACAGACTTGTGATTTTGGTGATGGCTTTTGTGTTCTCTTCTTCTCCAACAACACAAGATGTGCATCCACACAGTTTTCACTCATCCTTCGGTTAAATAACACACAATCTGAAATGCTTTATAGGCTGTTCTGTGGGCATTTGGTCACATCAGGGTTTACAAGCCTCTTCTGTGTGTGGATCATTCTTGTATATTTAGTTTTGAGTTGTCACTGCTGTTCAAAATAACTTACTGGAAAGGATCTGCTTGCTTTGTTATATTATAATTAGCATTTAGGCATATTATCATTTATGTTGTTTTTTATATTTATTTGATTTTACTTAAGTATATTTATTGCTTTGGAGGCTTAAAGCTAAGATCCTTAACAAAACTACTTGACCTCCGTTTAGTTCTTCGTTGTAAAATAGCCACACTGAGGCCTTTTCGGCTGATGTCTCTATGAATGTTAAACCACAGGACTGATTTCAGCCCCCAATCCATTCGAGTAATGCCTGAAGCCTAGATCACAATGAATAACCCCATATGCAGTAAACAGGCAACACTGATTATTTTAACCATTTTTATCTGTTAGTATCTATGCCTCGTTCTACATCCAACCTTGTTTTTATCCCTCTACAGTAGCCTTTCTCCTCCATTTTCTCTGCCTGCTCTGAAATGGCTGTGAAATTTCCCACTTAGGTGATACTGTCGTCTGTTTTGGCTTAATGTAGGAAATCAACTCATTTTGTGGCATTGATTTCCTCTGCTACATAGGGGAGAAAGCTGGCAGAGCAAACCTGAGAGCGGTCGATAGCCCCTCAGAAGCCCTCTCGCTCACCGGATGCGTGCAACGGAGAGAGAGAAAATACACGTTTATTGTTGTTTGTTTCCCCTCATTTAAATTTGGGTCCTTATTACAGTCCTTAATTTACAGTCTACTCTTATGTCCGCTTACCATCACCTAAAGGTGTTCCTGCTGTAGCTGCAAATGGTTGTAAATGTCAGTAATGATTTATGTTGTTTAGTTGGTGTTGTCAGTGGCTCTCTGGTTTTGTTATAATGCAGAGGCCTTTAAAGTTCAATGCCAGCTTCATTTGTGATTTATTAAATTGGTGCGTTTCGCAACATGATGTGTTTACGCTAAGCCCAGGTCAGATATTCATGCAGTTGCTATTTCATTTGTAAGGCGACAACAGGGTTATAGTATGTCTGAGAAATCTATTTTTGCTTGATATTTTAGGATAAGTTTCAAAGTATACAAAACTTTTTTCCCAGTCCAAAGAAGCATTCACTGGATCTAATCTGCGATAATTACCGTGATGGCCAGTCACGTTTACACAGCAGCAACTCCTCTTCAGAAACTTAGACCACCTGGTAGAATATTCCAATAACAATAAGTCCTTGATAAACTATATTTGACAATTTATGCAGTATAAGGCCTGTTTATTTTAGGGAGAAGATGAAAAAGTATGACTCTTGGCAGAAAAATTGCAAAAAAATCCATAAATTCATACTGGGGAAACAATAAGTCACTTTATATTTTTAATCTTAACGTAGGAACAGGTTTTATACTGTTGATGGGATAATTGCATTTTTGTATTCAGCAGATCTCTATCAGAGTTTATTTGCAGCTCTTCCGCGCACACTTTCAATGTAAAGCATCACTTAGTCTTTATACAGGAAAGTCAACCTCCACAGTCTGTGTTCTGGGAACTCATAATGAGGTAAACGCCTTTCTGTGGTTCTGAGGTAATTAAAGGATCAATATAAGAACATTTGAGGTTCATCCCACAGCACTGCTTTATCTGCACTGGTGCTTTTTGGTTTTTAATATTGTCTACAATATTGTCAAATGTCTGACCTTGATAATTATGAGTGAAGAAAGTGTGTGGGGGGTAGTGTAATACACTTTTATTTATTATTGACCAGTGGCTGTCAACACCGTTTTTCCCAAATTAGTTTTTAAATTCTTTTTTAATGCTTTCCATATTTTGCTGTATTTTTAACAGCATTCCTATTATGGATACACACAGCATAATTCACACAGCGAAACATTATGCAGTATTAATAACTGGTGCTAAATGTTTTATGGGAACTACAGTATTCTGTGACCTAAAAATATTCTCAACATTTAAAATAAAATCTATATTTTTATAATGTACATTTAATGAAAACCCAGATATACAGTATGATTACTTACACATACTGTAATCTTGTAGGTGTGTGTGAGGAATGTAACATGGTGCTGTTAGAAAACAGCAGTGTCTGCTCCTCAACAATTCAGCTCGGCTCACAAAGTTACTCAGGCGTACAACATCTAAACCTACCAGACAGAGAGGAGCTGAAAAATTAGTTCCATTTACCAGCAAAACATTTTACTACCTCTGTGGGTCAGAATAAAGATAGTCACTTTTCAGTCTATGATGGACCAAAGTGATAGGCTCTCTCTGTTAATCTAGCTTGCATAAAGTTGCAAGCTAAAATGTATAACATCAAGAGGCACTAAAGGACTAGTCAACGTGCATGAAAACAACCCGGTGGACTGACATCTTTAATATGGATGCATTGGTGTTGGGCTTCTGCATATTGCATGGACTACTACAATCTACAGAGGGTTTAACTTCAGGAAAGATTCACAGCAAAGGAAAAGTTGTTCCCCCACATATTGTTTTTGTGATGGTAGATGACCAGGGCTACAATGACGTCGGGTACCATGGCTCAGAGATCCACACGCCTGTGTTGGACCAGCTGGCTGGTGAGGGGGTGAAGCTGGAAAACTACTATGTTCAGCCCATCTGTTCCCCCTCACGCAGCCAGCTAATGACTGGACGGTAAGAGCATACTGTAGATAGCGATAGATGTAATGTCACTATTTTAATAACAGATCATATAAAATGTGATTATTCTTTTGTATACTGTATGTATAAATTATATAACACCCTTTCTTAGCTAATCAAAAAATAATTTATCTTAATACATTTCTGTAATTTCTGTTTTTCTATGGTGGATAATGAATTAAAAATGTAATCGTTTACTTACCTTTATGTTTTTCCAAACTCATTTTATTTCTCATGTGGAAAAAAACATGTCAAGTTGAATGTCATAGACTGACCTCATTCCTTATTTAATTTAATAGCGTGGAACAAATGGATCAATATTCTTCAAAATTTCTAATAAGGTTAATCATACAGATTTGAAAGAACATGAATGTGAAATGAGGTGAATAATGTTTTGGTGAACTATCACTCTATGCTTTCCCCCTGCCCACTTTCAGTTATCAAATTCATACCGGGCTTCAACACTCGATCATCCGTGCACGCCAGCCGCTCTGCCTGCCCCTCGACGTACCCACGCTCCCTGAGCGACTATGGCAGGCTGGCTATAGCACTCATATGGTTGGGAAATGGCATCTGGGTTTCTGTCGACCTGAGTGCCTGCCAACCAGTCGTGGGTTTCAAAGCTTCCTTGGTTCACTGACTGGCAGCGTTGACCACTTTAATTTCCAGAGTTGTGATGGTGCAGAGGCTTGTGGATTCGACCTGCATGATGGAGACCGGCCTGCCTGGGAGCTGAGTGGAAATTACTCAACAAGGCTCTACACAGAGAGGTGAGAAAGCAAAACTGATACTACTCACAATGATTTTCTATAAACTTTGTGGTCATTCTCAATATCGCAATTCTTGCAGAGTGGAGCAAATACTGAGAAGTCATAACCGGCAGAAGCCTCTGTTTCTGTATGTGGCGCTTCAGGCTGTGCACACGCCTTTACAGGCTCCTGCCCATCTTCTCAGACGGTATCAGCACCTTGGCAATAGACTCCGGCGCCACTATGCCGCTATGATAAGTGCCGTTGACGAATCTGTAGGGGAGATTGTCAGCGAGCTGCGGGAACAAGGCTACTACGACAACACAGTGTTCATCTACTCTTCAGACAACGGGGGCCAACCTCTCTCAGGGGGCTGTAATTGGCCCCTGCGTGGAGGCAAAGGTTCCTACTGGGAAGGTGGAGTTAGAGCAGTCGGTTTTGTTCACAGCCCACTTCTGAAAAAGAAGGGAAGGGTGAGTCAAGCTCTGATTCATATCTCTGATTGGTACCCAACCCTGCTGTCTCTTGCAGGGCTCCCAGAGCCTGTTCCTGGTCGCCTAGATGGTCACGATGTTTGGGGTGCCATTAGTAGTGACCTGCAGTGTCCACGTACTGAAATCCTTTTTAACATTGACCCAGTGTCACGTAGGCATGGAGAACTTGACCCCAGGTTCCTAACTCTTAACGGCTTTGGGATCTGGGATACAGGAGTACGGGCAGCCCTTCGAGCTGGTGACTGGAAGCTTTTGACAGGGAATGTAGGGGACGGAGACTGGTTTCCTCCACAGACAATGCCAGGAGGTCCTCAGCAGTGGCAGGGAATGGAAAAGAGACGAGACCAGGGGGGAAAGTCTGTCTGGCTTTTTAACATCACTGCTGATCCATACGAGAGGATAGATTTGGCTGAAGCACGTCCCGAAGTGGTCAAGATGCTGTTGAGACGACTTGCAGAGTACAACCAGACTGCTGTGCCTCCACGCAATCCACCAGATGACCTGATGGCAGACCCTCAATTTCACGGAGGGGTGTGGACTTCCTGGCTTGGTGGGGAAGGAGGTCCAGGAGATGATGGGGATGGTGAGGATTCAGAGAGTAGAAAGAGAAGATCCAAAAAATCCTGCAGAGTCTGTAAACTCAGAGCCCTGTTTAAAAAGGTCCGTACCCGTATGCAAAGGGCTGCTTTATTTTTGTAGGGATGTTACCTGAGAATCTATGCACATGACATCAAGAAGGTGTGGACTCACTGGAAAACCACATCTACTCATGCAGCATTTAGGACAGGGTCGTCTTTTGCATGCACAAATGTTACTTACCAGGAATCAGTATCTGTATCTGTACAGTGGAGTCCACAGAGAAGTATGGAGTTGAACATGTACTGTTAATGTGATCTTGACAGATTTAATCACGTGACTCAACCAGCACTTAATGGAGATATTGTGTCTTTATTAGATGATCCTGTTATTTAACCACAGAAAATGATTTAAGTAGTGCCATTGATTTGATTGGAAATAATACAGCACTTAAATTGTTCTACACAGCGTTCACTTATCCACCCCCTGCTTCACATTCTCCAGTCTTCTTTCTCGCATAGCCTCTGCCTTGCACTCCTCCTCACGCCTCCCTCTTTCTCCTACCTCTTGCTTTTCAGCTTCTTCACTATCCAAATCCTCTCTGATGTAGCCCACCTCAGCCAGAATAACACACACGCTTCCTTATTGTTATAAGTGCTTTGTCCTCCACCTGTATGTCTTGATTTTCCCAGTTCATAAGAAGATCAGATCGGTGCATATGTGAAAGCACAAAAGAATAACAGGACAAAAAAGAGGAAAGGAGAAAGATGGGTTCCTTTATTTTTTAAAGAGGAATAGTAGAAGAGGTGGAGAATTCAAAAGGTGTTATGATATGTGCTTGGTATTCAGAACTTGATGCATTATGTTTTTGTATTTCTAAATTATCAAATAATCCTATGTAAAGGCTCATACTCTGATGCATTTATAAGGGTGTTAATGTGGCATCATCTAGTATTCGACAGAATCCAAAGGGAACCGAATCCAAAGATTTTTTGGCAGTAAGATGCAAGATTATGTCATGGAGTCACAATCCATAAATTAATAATAGCAAACATTACTCCAGCTGCAAGGGAGCGACCTGCACTAAATGCAATTCATGTGGTGCAATTACACATGGAGATTGTTTGCTTAAATCCTGTAAGATGCATCTCATTGTCAAAAAGGAACAGGAATCCAGAGCAATGTAATAGACAATACTGTAATACTTGTTCTTGTTAGGACTGATTAAACTCTGATTTAAGCTGACTTACTGAACTGCCTGTGCATGTCTTTGTATTATTGCTGAATAATGCTTAGTTGATTGGCTGCTTTTTAAAGTGTTATGGTGGGTCATGGGCAACAGGTAATAATGACATCAGTCTAGATTTTGTGTTTTAAATAAATAATTAATTCCAATCCTAAAATGCTGCAAATCACAGTTTAAAATGTATGTTTTACTTTATTTGATGTTTTTATCTTGCTGAATATGAAATCAGGTCAAAGTTGAGTATGAATAGAAGTGAAAGGAACACAAAGATACATTTTATATAATCAATAATCATAGTATAGAGACTTATATGTGTTTATACATGAATTATCAACAATGTGCAGTACATTATATGAATAAAGAAAACATTTGAAAAAACAATAATCAATCATTTTTATGCTGTCCTATAAGACAACACATGTTATAATTTCACCATTGCAGCACAAGTTACTTCCTCCTCCTCTTTATCATTTACTTTGAAAACTTAATACAGCACCAACCCACTTTGTAAAGACTTTAACTGTGTTAAGAATGCACAATGGGCTGGCCCAGAGAAAGGGAGAGCGAGAATAATCCGAGTGACTCCCTCAACTGTATATGAGTCATCCTGAACACATGCTAAGTTTGGCATCTCCTAAAGATGCAGTACGTTAATTTTTTTCTTGGAATAAAATGCAAAACATGCTACTACTATCAGACAGAAATCACTAAAATCTGTTCTGAGAAATCACACCCGTATCTGTGACAGATCTGGGCTCTGTAAACAGCAAATTAGAGTCAGGAAGTGACACACATTTTATATTTTTAATTAGAAATGCTTTCTGCATTGGGTTTGCTAATGTGATTTTGGAGAGAGGGCGTATGACTAAGAGGATGGAGTGTGGTCTGAATCAGATTCTTTGTCATCAGAAAAATGGCTGAAATAGCTTGAAATACATCCCAGTGAAATGGCCATATTAAGGAAATACATTACAAATTTAGTTCACAAATAAAAGCAAATAAATGTGTTGACAGTCAACACTAAATAGGAAACAGGCAACAATAACTTTATACTGTAGCAAATACAATCCTTTGCGAATAGCCATTAAAAAGGTGCATCTGTAGTAAGTGCTATCTATAGATTCCTTTGTGTAATTGAAACCTCCATCACTTCATATCAGCACATAATGATTGAAATATAGTCTATAAAATACCAAAAGCACCAGGTTTTCCTGTTGAACTGAAGCTGTCTGGCATCCAGCCATCCACCCCTGACCAGCCTCCCCCTGCTGCTGAGCTTATGCAGAAGATCGAGTATACCGAAATTCGGCTTTTCCCTGCACACAAGAACACATTCTTATACACAGCCCACCTATCATACAGCTGCACACAGCATTATTCCAAAACACAGCCCAGCATCAGCGCAACGGGAACACTGCAATTAATAACCACCCACGTCTACTCTTCTCTAATGAAGCTTTCATATCAACCTGCCTCTGTGTAATTACAGTCCCTGCACTTCCATGCATTCATTACTAATCGCTCAGTGTTTTGCTCCACAGATTTGACCATGAAAGGAGAGAGCATTTAGAGCCATGAGACAATTTCTCTCAACACTTGTTAATAAATTGTTACATTTCTGTTGTGAGGAATGATAAGCTTGGCTAATATAATAACATACCAAACCTGAAGCAAAGTTGCAGCATATTGATTAGCCTACTTGGTTTGGGGCAAAATGTTTTATGGGGGCCATTGTTTCCCCAGTTAACCATGGTTTTATTGTAGTAACGTATAGAAGCAATGTTTTGGCAGATGATTTGCATTACCATTACCATTAATACTACAAACATCATGGTTAAACTATTGTTGTTGTGGTGAGACCATATGAGACCATCGGTGGCACTATAGTTTCTCATATACAATAAACTGTTGTATACTTTAGTACAGTATTTACAGTAATACAGTTCATCAATTCACTATAGTCATTACTACTGAACAGTATACAATATAATTACAATAATACACTACAGTATACTGCAATTTACTACGGTTTTAAATAATATTTTGTGTAGCCTACATGTGAGCTACTACAAACGAGTATATATATAAACATTAGAATATATATATTTAATCTAGAGATAGCTAGATTTAACCATTATTGAGTTATTTATACCAACTATCTATGTGTCAACGAAAGACAGCATACTGTGTGTCAATGCAGCACCGGAACTACGCTACCAGCGACGCGACAAAACAAAAACGCTGCAACGAAGCGCGATGTCGTTTTAAGTTTGTCGCGTCGCGTGCTTGCAACGTGCACAGGGGTGTCACTTAAATCTTCTTTCTCGACGTCGACGGAGAAAATCTCGCGTGGCTGCTTTCTCTCTCCACCTCCACCAGCAAACAGCACCACTTACCAGCAGCACCTCTCTCTCTCTTCCTCCCCCACAACCACCACCACCTCCTCTCTCTCCCTTCCCCTTTGAGCGAGCGAGAGATCTCCCGGAGACATCAGAGAGGCGATATCCTCCTAAAGCTCAACATGGCTACAATCGTAACCTCCACCAGATTTACAGACGAGTATCAGCTGTACGAAGAGCTCGGAAAGTAAGAAACCGCACCGCTGCATTTGCGTTACGCGTCACACACACACACACACACACACACACACACACACACACACACTGCATTGTGTCGAGTTCAGTGTTGACAGCAGCACACACACACACAGAAACGTGTAGGCTTTGCATGTCAAAAAAGCCAGCGCAATACGCTAACGTAAAAACATCGTTGTCGTTATGAAGCCTCGTTGTTTTCTTTGTTTATCTTCACATGCGTTTCCTAACATCGTGCTCGCGCGCTACACGGTGCTTTTAAAGCTTGCGCGTCACCGCGACGCAAGACTTTATCGACACTTTATCGATCTCTAGACAATAACGAGCATTTCGTTACAGAGGGAGATCCTCGAGTCGTAGGCGTTTGGGTTTGTGATCGCGCCCTGTGGGTGTTTTTAATGCACACCCAAACTTTTACAGCATTTATGGTCACAGGATGACAGCACGACTGCGCTGTTTCTGCGTTTTTGAGCATTATATGACACACCATCATTGAGAGCTCGGTTATATTTGTTGCCAGTTGTTGTTCAGCCGCCAAAAGATCAACACGAATGAAGGAAGTGAACGTGATGCGTGTTTTGTGGTTTTGTTTGGGAAATGGACAGTTTGACGTGTCATTGTATGTGTTTGGGGTTATTAGTAAAGCTACTCTCTACTTACTATTTTTTATTTCTGCAATACTACACAAGTGCACTTAAAGAGATCACACACACAGCTGACGTAAACAACAGTGTCATACACATTAGTCAGGAATGAAACTTGTAGGCCTCTCTCTTTCTCTCTACAAGGCCTACAGGTTTGCTTGAACATATAAACCAGTGTGTTGCCACTGATAGACCTGACATTGTTTATTGAACAATATTTCATAAAAAGTTATGATGCCGTGAGTAAGGATTGTTTGTCATGTTTATAAAATCTGTGGTAAAATCATTGTAATGCACAATTGGCTTAATACCAATATTTTTATATTCCAGTATTCCTTAAAGTTTATATTATTATTAATTATGTTTATTTAAAGTAACATTTACTGTAGATTGTATGCAGTTGATAAGCATACACATTTATATATAATGTGTGGTCACAGAGTTTCTGTATTTTGCAATGGTTTTCAATGAGGTTTTTAAAAACTATCCATTTAATAAAGGACGCTGTCCATTTAAGCATGTCTGAGCTTCCTGTACAGTCATTGTTCTCAATTTCATTAATAATTTAAAACAATATTGAACTGAAATGTAAAGCAATTACTTAGCCTTTTTGAGTAACATCTTTAATGCAGTGTAATGGTCCTTTCATATTCTTTGCCCCTGTTGTCTATCCTGTCATACAAATTAATAATTAAATATAATATTTTTATAAATATTTTATAATATTTGTGTTTTTAATGTGTTTGTGTTTGTTTTTAACAGGGGTGCCTTCTCCGTTGTTCGGCGCTGTGTAAAGAAATCGACAGGCCAGGAATATGCTGCGAAAATCATCAACACGAAAAAGCTGTCAGCGAGAGGTAAGCTGCTCCATATCACTGTCCCATTGGTAAGGTTGATGAATTTGATCTGCTCTTCCTTGGATCTTAGGTTTGTGTCAGTACGTACGTCGTCATTTTTAAAGTATGTCAGGTGTATCGGCTATTCAAAACCACTGACTTGTTTGGTTGATGGGTTTTGCTGAAAATGATATGTTATGTTTTTAAAACAAGTTTTAGTATGTGTTGGTGTTTGTGGGAGATGTGTGAACTTGCCTTTACAGTCAAAAGATTGTAATTCACTTTCTTTTTGGAGAGAAATTATTTAAATGTTACTACACAAGAACTTTTTGTAATGGGACATCTCAGTGATTTTGTACACCCATAGCATATTGTTCGAGTTCAAGGGTTTGCTCTTATCTGACCTATTCAACAGTGTATGTGATCTACCTCCTTATCAGAGCTGGTCACATATGACTGATTCCTTCTCATTGAATTTCTTTTTGCATGGTGGATACTAGTGCTACTACTTGTTTGTACCCAAATCACATGCTTGTACAGTATGATCTGTCCTAACCGCATGCTTTTAAGCACATAATATTATTAGGCATCCCATTTTGCATCAGTCAGATTGAACAATGCTTGGTCACTGGTCTCTAATGTTCCAGCTAATAATGTGAAGCTGTTGATGCTGCCTCTCTTTTATTTATTCGTTCATTATTTTGTTTGGGTCACAATTGACTGTTTGTATCGTCAGGGCTAATTATGTTGTTGCTGAAGGATATGTGAAACCCAGCCACTGATTCTGCTGCATCGCAAACAAAAGCAGCAGATCTATTTTCGGGGAATACATGGTGTATCTGTCCTCTAACGGTATCGGGTTGGACTGTCATGGGTTGAAATGAATGAAATGGATTTTAATTAATTTACTCTTTTGACAGTGATTATGCATTCATTAATTTACATTCTGTGACTTTGCTGGTTTGTTTTGCTACTTTTTAACTTTCTGGCTCATTGTTTGTGACTGTGGCATTTTAGGCGGATCTTGTGGTCTGGTTTGTTAATAGTGCTGTAAACGTGCATCAGCACTGTATGTGGTGATTACAGTTTGAGTATGGTGAGAATTGAAGGGTACATACATAAGGGTTGTACTGTATTGTTACGTTTCAAAACTGATTAAAGGGAAATGGTGCAACATGTTGTTATGTTTTTTTACTAAACACCTGCTTCAAAAGAACCGACCTTGAAAATGATGGCCCAGGCATCATTTATATAATGAAGGATTTTAACCCCTTATATTGGTTCCTAGGCAAAAATGGTAAGAGCGGTCACTTAGAAATGAAATAGTACTTCTCTTAGCAACAAACCACATAATGAGGCATTAATGTCCACATTTTAATTAATGTGGGATGACAACCCACTGCTTTTTAATACCCATAGGTAGAAATTTGTGCAAATCTATAACGCTATACGCTATGTTTCCCTAGCAAGCAGCACCAATAACACGCCACAAAGCTTCCAGTGGCTAGTTATCTCTTATTAACCGTTCACTTTTTTCTAGTCAGTCCACCAAACAGCCATTTTTTTTGGAAGGCATCTGGTGTCTCAGTCCTCTTAAAAAAAGTTTTGGCTGCTCCTGTGATTTTCTATAAGATCTAAATTACAACACGCTCTGTTGTTTCTGTTTAAAGTGTGTGAACACACATATTCGCAAAGGCCAGAGCTGCAAAGCTCATTGTTTTGTCTGTAGACCTTCAAGCTGAATTACAGCAGACCATATTCTCTTTGTGTGTGCATGTGTATGCTACGGTCCCCATGGATGGCCGGTAAATAACAGATTTATTTAAAAGATCCTTGGACAAAAAACAACAGGTAATTAGATCAGCACTGTTTGGCGGCTCTCATAGGCTTCCTCTCAAGTAACCTGGCAACTGTTTTTCTTCAAACTCTTCATCACGCTGGCTGGCAGTGCATTATAAAGCAACAGTGCTATTCATCTGATTGGGCCCACACAAGTGCCAAGCGCCCCTCCCACTAAATCTCCCCATTCCCTTGGCCTTAATCAAAGCCCAGAGAGAACTCTTGACATGCCAACCTGTTAACAGGCACATAAAAGCTATTATCATCTCGGCTATCATTTGCTCTGTCATCTTTCAAATGTCTGCAAAGACAGTTTGCAGTCTGCAAATACTCATTCAAACACTGGTAATACTTGTACCTTTTGTATAGTATGTAATGCCAAACATGCTTAAAGGGATAGGTCACCCAGAAACAAACAAACAAAAATTTTTAAACCCTTATGTCATTCAAACCCTGTATATGACTCTTTTGTTGAACACAAAAGAAGATATTTTGCAAAACGCTGGTTACCGGCACCCATTGACTTCCATTGTACCTAGTGTCTATACTATGAAAGTGAATGGTAACCAGCGTTTTTCTGTGTACTGCTGAAGCAAGAAAGTCATACAGGTTTGACATGACATGAGGGTGAGTAAATGATAAAAGAATTTTATTTTTGGGTGCACTATCCTTTTTATTACAATACATTATGTATTGTAGAACTAGATTTGTTCAGATACGACAACTGTTTAATGTCAACACATGACTTGCGTGAATATATATCGTGTTTTGTTGTTTACTTTAACAAGTTGTCTCTTATGTTGTAGCTTTCTTATTTCCTTTCTCACCTTTAAAATCCAGTTTTATTTTGCAGTGACAGACGTATTGAATTGTTATTAATGTACACAGAAGATTATTTTAATTTTAATTTCATGTTTTTAATTCATTCTAAATATTTAGATACTATTTTATCATGACCCCGGTATCGTGTATTGTACCAAATCTCACTGTGTTGTTACTTCCCTATTTATTATTAGTGCTCCAAATGTCTAATGTATAAACAGTGATATGGTCCTAATTCTGGATGTTTTCTTTATCTGTAGTTTAAAGGGGTTTTATTCAGTTAAGTCCAATGTCTTGGACTTTAAATCCTTTATTTATTAACTACCTGCTTTGCATATTTATCCAGACAGTCCAATGAAATGTGCCTAAGCATGCCTAAGCATTAAGCACATCAAGCTGTAAGTATTCTGAATGTATCATGCTTGGATGTATTTGTTGTTGTGGTCAGTAGTGCATTCCTTGGCAGCGTGGAGTCTCTGAGCATGCAGTTAGGCTGCGTGTTGATGATGTCAGGAGGCGCATGAAGGACTTCTGAATAATTGAGGCACACAGCCTGCTGTATCTTTAAATGGAAAAAGAGGCTAGGACCTTCTGTGATTATCACCACTTTGCTTCTCCACATCTTTCTCTCTGTCTCTGACCTCTATCAGATCAGCTGCAGCATCTCAGCCCTGCTGTATTATCAGGGCTCTGGAATGCTTCCTCGCTGCTCGCTGGATGCCGACTGGAAGAGACCCGATAAACGTAACAGCACTGCTGTGGTGAATCTTTAATGGAACAAACTGTGAATTTTTAATGAAGCTGAGCCAAATGGTGTGTGCACAAGCAGGAAGAATAGAGAGGTTGATGACTCGAGTGTGTATTAGGGCATATTTGAAGGAAAGATAGAATTGTTATGTGCATGTTTATTATGTTTGTGTGTATGTACCAGTGAGGAAAAAAGTGGCAGGTGTTTTGTACTTGTTAGAAAAATGTTTTGACTGCTAAGCAGTAAAACACATATGAACACCAGACCAGCTGGGTGTAAACTTGGAAAGCAAAGAAAAGACAAAGACATTGTGTAAAAAAATGGAACCGTTTTTAAGACATTCATTTCTCAGTAGTTGGAGCAAAGTTAACACAAAATGAGTTTTTATTTCTTTGTGTACTTACCCTCATGTTATTTCAAACCTGTCTGACTTTTACAAAAGAAATAAAAAATATAAAAACCATTGGTCAACATTTGCCCCCATTGACTTTCATTGTATGGACACAAAACCACATTTCTCAGAATATCTTCTTTTGTGTTACACAGAAAAAAGAGTCATATACAGCTTTTGAAATCTAGTGAAATCAGGCAGTTAAAGTTGATTTAAAGTGTTGATTTAGAGTGTTTGTGTACATTTTCTAGTAATAATAACACTAATTATTGTGGCTTATCGAATGTGTCTGTGTATGTGATGCAGGCATTAACAAAGTACTGTCACTGTGGGCCACTGACAGGTGTTTGACAGATCATGCATGAGATTGCAAACAGTATGGTAATTAGAGGTAAACTGATCGATCAGCTGATATTCAACGGGTTCATCCTAATTCATGGCTTGTTTAAATTGTTTTGTCAGTTTGTTTGTAGCTGTAAAGCAACAGGTGATGTCAGATAAATCCCAGCACCTCTTTATACATCTGACTCCTCACGTTTGCTGATTTTCATGAATTAAAAGATTAGGATTATTATTACCATTATAATTATCAGCAGCTACAATACCACAAAGTAATGAGCCACTTGTATTGCACATTAAGTCAACACAAAAGCCCACCTTTATCCTCCACACAACACAGACCTGTCATGCTATTTACATGCCAGCCCCTGTTTATTTGAAACCAATGATTGGCGCTTTGTTATGAAGAGACTATAATGTGTTTTGTGATATGCATATGACTGGACCATGTGGCACATAGTGCAAACATTGACAAAGGTAAACACCATTATTCAGATGAATGACTCGTTGTTTGCTAGGGCCGACATCACTTATTTATAATCTAGGCTAGATTATTGCTGGGTTGAGGGTCAGCTGTGCTGAGAATGAGATGTGCTGAGGATATGATGTGATGAGGATGAGCTATAAGTGCAGCTGGTTGAGGTGACTTAAATTAAGATCAGAAGATTTTAAGGCTTTTACTGAAACCTGGTCTTCTCTGACTTGACAATGAGAAGACTCAGTCAATCAAAAATGAATGTTAAAATTGAAAAAATGAAACTCTTAACATCTTAGAGACATGACGACATTCACCCTTTTACTGTGTTGGTGTTAATATGTTCAGTGTAGCTCAAGAGTAAAGATCTTTTTACATGTTACACATAGTCTTTTGTTTGATTTATTTGGTTGTTGTGTCACGGTCTAAGGTTTGTGTTTAAGACACTGCGTGAAATAGTTTAAAACAATATCTTTAGTTCTATGTGTTCTGTTTCATTTTGGACACGATGTTCGGTCAGCCCATCCATGTTATATAGTGAATACTGTATTTAATACATATGTAAAATGAGTTTGTTATATAGAATAAGAGCTCCCATTGTTTTAAAACCACACATGAACTGTACACATTATTGCTGGCTGTGGTCAGGATGACCATGCTCATTTAGGCACTGGCAGGGATTTGTCCTGCCTGCTTTGTTTGAACTGCTGGGAATCCTCAGGCGTCTAAAGCAGGTAACAGGATAATCTCTGTCAGATCTGAGAGGGCGATGCAGTGACACCCGTCATCAGCAGATGGTCCGGTGCAGGGCAGAAGCGTGGCAGCTTAAGCTCACGCTCTTGTACACGAGCGCATCAGCGAACAAACCCAAACACCCTCCACTTCTAAACAAGCTGATACGGTTTCCCTCTCAGCCCTTGAGGGTTAAGCCAAAAGGAAAGTATTGAGTTTGGATATATTGTAAACATTGTTTCCGTTAGCGTGTTTGGATGTTTTGGGTTTAACATTTAGCTGCGTAATGAAGAAATAACTGCTGAGAGTCTTTGACGTGGTGCTGGGATGTTTTTTGGCCGTGATGGCAATAGCACTCTATATAGTTTTAATGGAGAGGTTGTGTTCTGACTCATTTCCTCACACATTAAGAGACAGAAACAGTGTAGTGTTGCGTGCCAGTCACCCATAATATCACTCTCGCTTTTAAAAAAAACAACAAAGTGACTTGCCAACAGTCTGAGCTAGAGAAGCTAAAAAGGATTACATCCCTAGATTGCATGTGAGATCTGTCTTAGCAGAAAGTCATTTGGGTCCATTAGTAAGGCACTTCTGGATGGCACTTTTACTGACCCTATTAAATCGTTACCTTCATCGTATCATGTCTTTAAAAGGGATAGTTCAACCAAAAATAAAAATTCTTATATTATTTACTCACCCTCAAACCTGTATGACTTTCTTGCTTCAGCAGAACACAGAAGAAGATATTTTGCAAAACGCTGGTTACCTGCACCCATTTACTTTCATAGTATGGACACAAGGTACAATGTAAGTCAATGGGTGCCGGTAACCAGCGTTTTGCAAAATATCTTCTTTTGTGTTCCACAAAAGAAAGAATCATATACAGGGTTTGAATGACATAAGGGTGAAAAACGTATGACATAATTTTTATTTTTGGGTAAACTATCCCTGTAAGTTGTATAGTAGGGATATGCAATCTTCCTTAAAATTGTTTTATTTGTCTTACAGTTGGAGGTAGTTTATTCTTCTCTGTGGGTGTATAGATAGCAGCGTGCGTGGTGGTCACAGTGATGGTGTGTTGGTGATTGGACTGTTGCATGCCTCTTTATAGAAAGTATGCAGCAAGCGTTAATGTAAGAAGTTTTGGAGTAAAATAGCTAGCATGAAAATGAAGCTTGAAAGTAGGTGAACAAATAGAATGCTGGCAAACTTGTTCGCTCAGGTAATTACATGGTCAACCCTTGGGGCTTTTTACCTTGTGAAGTTAACTGTTTCTGCAACACCAGGCCTTGATCATACCACTGATATACACTGAACTTAATCCAGTGCAGACTTGACTCTTTTAACTTGCTTAAGTTAGCAGCCTTCACTTTTCTTATATACTGAGAATATTTATCATCTCTCTTGGCTTACCTATCATGTGCTGGATATATGATGGAGATCTGTTCTCTCTATGCGTTTGCATGGGATCACTACTGTCACTACTAAAGCATCATTTAACAATTCTGACACCCACAGGCTACCAAATCACATCACTTGACTCAGGAAATAACAAATCACGTTAGCCATTTAGATGCACAAAGCACACATGATTTATATATAACTCAATGTATTAACTAAACCAGATGAAAGAGGTGACTTGGTAATGGTTTCCTGTGTACTCGTGATGCATGATGACCAGTGTCTTTATCTTCTGATTTTATTATTGTTTCCTTTTTAGTAGAAAGCTAATGTCAGAAAAGCATCACATCTCTTGACAGTTTTATCCCTGTTTGAAAGCTTTTTAGACCCACACTGTACATCTGTCAAGCATGCTGCATATCACCCGGTCCTGTAACGTGCAATAGCAATGGGCAGTTTGATGCAGAGAGTGTATCTGATCACACACACCACAGTCAGTTCACAGTGTTTACTGGTGTTGGTGAACATGCACTGATAATAATCAATCAGAGTGATTACAGAGAATTATTTATGTAGATTTGAATGTTGGCCACTATTAATATAACTTTGATATCACTTTGTTTAGCATTATGTACTTACTATGAGTTGAAATGCAAGGTTAAAACTGTTGGACTTCTCTGTTAGAAAAGGACCACACACACAGACACACAGTTTCTAAAACGGAGCGAATGGTTTAGAGATGAGTGAGGAGTGCATGAAAGCATATGGGTGGAAAAAAAGCCCAATGAGGTGGAAAAAGAAGTCAGGTGAGTGTTACCATGGTGGCAGGAGAAGATATGGTGTTATTAATACACTGTTTGTAATTGTAACCTAAAGGTGATCCAAACTTTAGTACCCTTCAGGAACAACTTTTCCAATAGAATTTGAAGCAATTATGTAACATTTTCTTTTAAAAGTAAGTTAAGGGTAATCTTCATCAGGGTATCAGGTGAAAAATGATCGTCTATCGCATATTTTTAGATGAGGACAAAAGTATCACAAACGTAATAAAACATTATAACAACATTTTAAGAATGTTTAAATAAAAGTAAAAAATTTTCTAGTTTGACCAAATCATGTTTGGCTTCAACTAAATAAGGTCAAACAGGTTTGTGTGAGATTTAGGGCTTGAATAAAGTAATTATCGTGCGTGCGTGTGCGTGTGTGTGTGTGTGTGTGTGTGTGTGTGTGTGTGTGTGTTAGACAGGTCTCACACATATCTCAACCACATCTCCCTGAAGTCCTCTGTGTAAGTAAAGCTCTAAACAGTGGATTAGATGTGTGATGGCCAGGGATCAGATGTCCCTCTGCAGCACCTTAAGCTTTCCTTTTTAAAACTGACATGGGTCTAATTATCTTCCAGATGTATGTTTGAAGGTTTTGTAGAGGATACAATAATGAAATTAATTTATTAGGGTGAAATATTAAAAAAGTGTGCAGCTTTATCAATGTCCCTGTCCTCTGGAAACCATCTGCTGTGTTATTATGTACCATCTTTCCTTCTCTGTGTGTGATGATACCTGGAGAACAATGGCCCAGTGTGGAGGTAACCCAGTGGAGTTCAGCTGTGAATGTTTGTTTGTGGTTGCAGGCGTTTGATTAGACAGGCGGTCTAAGATGTGGCACTTTTTTCATGCTTTAGATACTGTGAGCTGTTTTGGCTGTAAACATGCTTTTTGGTATAAACTAAAAAACCAAACCGAGCTGCTTTCCTGCAGTTTTTGTCTGACGTAAGTCATTTTTGTTTGGCACATACACAGTGGTATTATGCGACACAGCGTCATAGAGGACTGGATGTCATTAAAACACACATACTTGAGATATTTTCTCTTTTATTTTTTCATCCCTCATATGTTTACCAACACACATTGTCCTATCTTGCCACACTTTCACACACAACATACACTACCCCTAAGGCTTTGCTGCTGTTTAAGGTCCTGTTTCACTGTGAATCAGCTTTATTAATAAGAAGTGACCTCCTGAATCACAAACGTCTCACACCATCTCCATATACTCCTTCACCTGCTCTCACTGTTTCTCTGCTTTTCATAGTTTACATAACTACTGTATCTAGTGTTATCACCTCCACCCCATATCCATCTGACATTTAGTATTTATTCAACACATTCAGCTTGGGTTTCTAGTGCTGTGATGTGGAAATAGTCTAAGATGGGTTCATATAAGACCACCTGATGACCACTGGATGCTTTCTTAATCTCATTCAAAGTCACTTTAATCAGGAACATGATGGAGGGAATGTGAGACAGAGAGAATCTGATATCTTCTGATCATTTGTGGATTAATGTCTGTGTCTGGTTATAGGGACTTGTGTGTCCTGCTGTCGTGACCTGTGTACAGACTATGACATCACCTTAAAGTTTACCCTTCTGTCTGGAGAGAGCATGATATGTTTGTGATGTGAGCGAGCTTGCTGACTTTTCAGTCTCTGTCATCTTTAAATGCTTTAAAAGCATATTAAAATGGACCTTTGACTTTCAGTTTGTAAATGACACAAGTCCAGATGATGAGAACATGTCTGGGATTTTTGCATCAGGCCAGCAGAACAGGAGAAAGAGAGTGAGTCAGGCAGACAGAAAGCAAATAGCTTAAGAACGGCCTTATAGCACATGATTTGTCAACAGAGAGGACTTTAAGGTCAGCGTTGATGAGCCAACAGAGGATAAAAAATAAAGCAAGTGGGACGGAGTGAGTGTCAAAGCCACAAGGGCGAGTCTCTGGAGTGCTGAGGAGAGCGGGCGGGCCTGTGGACCGGGGAGATTGTTTAAGAGATGAACGAGCAGCCATGCTTAAATTGAGGAGGAATAGGAGAATGTAGTTTTATGTAACAGCAGCCACAAATCTCTGAAATAAAACAGATCTGCTGAATAGAGGCCAATAATGTTTTTAAATAATATTTACATGTACAGTTTTTAAAAATCTTTAGGTTTTTTTAAAGATAAAAATAACTATATCTTTAATGATTGTGTTTAATTAATGATGTGAGGAATATATTAGATATACTGTATGATGGGGAAAGCAAAGTGTAGAGTTTATGACAATGTGTGAGTATGTCTTTGTAGCACAAGTTTACTTGATGTTGTAGGATCTCTTTTGACCTTAGGGTCATCTGGATGTTCATGTCTGATGTCATGACTCCTCCCTTGGTGCAGCTGGCATTCACCTGCTGGGGATAAACCTCATTCAAACCCCCAATTCTTTATAGTCTGTAACTTTTATATTTAACACAAGAAGAAAGTAATATGGGTTTAAAATAAGTACATGATAACCGATTGCCTTTTAGGGTGAACTGACTTTTTTAAATACCTGTCTCTACGCATGTCTGCCTGTTCTTTTTTTGTGTAGAGCATAATATGGCTGCTTTGAGCTGATGGATTTTCTTTTGCTGTCTGGGCCATGATAACCTCTGAAGTCGTTCTGAAGTCTGTTCCTACTTCCAGTCTGTGTGTCAGAGTGACCCGACTGTCTGCTCAGAGTCTGGGCTGACCCTACTCTTAATAAGATACTTAGTTGTATCACGTCTAAGCATCCTGTGACGTGAGAGGATCTGTGAGAGAAAGAACAGCTTGTGCATATGTGCACACATTTGTTCAGTGTTTTTCATTGCTTTCGGTCTGTTCCCCCGAGCTCATCTTGGTAAATTTTGTTGTTTCGTGTTTAATTTTAATAACAATATCTTTGCATATTTGCTGTATAGCAACTGTTTTTTAATTCTTAGCTAGCTGTAGTCAACCATAGATGAGACAGAAATGAATTGATTTTGGATTTTTATCATTCAGGCAAGGAACTTGGAAAAGGAGCACCTGCAAAATATTACTAAAGAAGCACTACAGCTATGCTCTGTGGAGTGGGCCTTTAAATTGAATCCATATTTATGGGATATTTTAAAACTAATAGTTCCGACTATAAATTGTTATTGGATTAACCATGTATGGAACCAATAAACTTACACCTGTGACCACACAGTAAATTTCTACATTGCTTGTCAGCTGATAGTCGACAGTTGGGTTTATGAACTTTATTACTTGTTTTTTATTTTTTAAATTGCATTAATACTCTTAATGGTATTACTGTTCTTAAAGAATACACTTACCTGTTTATACTTACCTGTTCTCTCTCTCTCTCTCTCTCTCTCTCTCTCTCTCTCTCTCTCTCTCTCTCTCTCTCTCTCTCTCTCTCTCTCTCACTCTCTCTCTCTCTCTCTCTCTCTCTCTCACTCTCTCTCTCAATCAGAGTAGGGAAGGTTCATGACATCATGGCCCAAGCGCACAGTGATAGAGCAGCACTTAGCCCAATTGGATTTTAGAGCTGGTCACTGAACAACACATCATTTATTTATCCTTTCAGTAATGGGATCGAGAGAAAAGAAAGAAATGGAGCACAACAGAAGGTACATGGGTGGAAAGAAAGGGAAAAAGAAATAGGAGCAAGCGTGTCCACTCAAAGCCAATCTTCTTTCTCAAAGCTTTATCATCAGATAGCAAGCATTAGTCTGTTTATGCCACTTTATTTGTAAAGCTTCATGCTCAGTGTATGTGTGTGTTTTCTCTGCAGTGGTTGCATGCCAGTGCTGGCTATGGCCCGCTCTCACGCTCAGCTTCAGATTAACTGTTCTGTAGGGAGCCTCAGCAGGGCTGAATATTAAATGTCCTGCGTTAATTCTGTTAGGTAATAAAGACATCTGCTGCTGTAAACCAAACACACACACAAACATCACTCACCTTCATTCTTTCACAGTGGGGTGTTTATTTGGTCGTATTTCTTAGGGATTGCTTTCAGCCACCCATGATTCTACACCCGCTGCCATTTTTACAGATCTGATGAAAACATCACTTACAGCCTGAAACGTGTTGTTTAAGAGGGAGTGAGAGAAAGAAAGAGAGATAAAGAGAGTGAGAGAGAGTAAAAAAAGTCTTTGAGAAAGTAATGCTGTGTTACTGTTAGTGTGTTACTGTTAGTGTGTTACTGTTAGTGTGTTACTGTTAGTGTGTTACTGTTAGTGTGTTACTGTTAGTGTACAGGTTTTATCCATAATTTATGCTGATTTTCTTGTACTGTAAACTAGAAGTAATTTGCTATTTAGTGAATATTAAAGTGAAATAGTAATACAGCTTTGTTTGCTTTTGTCATTTGGGGCTGGAAAGATTCAAAACTACAAGAACAAAGCCGAGTGTAGCATCGTAATCAAGAATGTAATTTACTTGCTTCTAAATGTCTCAAACAAAACTGATCTTTGG
Source organism: Beaufortia kweichowensis (assembly GCA_019155185.1). Classification (NCBI taxonomy): domain Eukaryota; kingdom Metazoa; phylum Chordata; class Actinopteri; order Cypriniformes; family Gastromyzontidae; genus Beaufortia; species Beaufortia kweichowensis. The sequence continues at coordinate 11,337,398 of CM032801.1, read as the reverse complement.
ATATCTTTTGTAGCAGCCTGGGAACATAATATCTTTTTCAACAGCATTTTCTGGCAAAGCAGGCATACATTTCTTCCAAACCTTGCATAAAACCAAGTTAGAAGATGTTGTAAAGTACTGGAGGTGTGATAAAGGTGGTCTGATCACCTGCATTGAGGTTTATTAGTGGAATAATCCACACTATAAATGAATATCAGGTGTTCATCATTTAAGAAAAGACACAGTAGTGTAGGTACTAGGCAGGAGATGAAGAAGACCCCCAGCAAATCTCTCTCACTCACTCACTCACTCTCTTACTCACACACACACACACACGCTCTCTTTATATCACATGATCTCCTCTCTTGAGTGGTTGTGTGTAGCAGAATTAGGTGATTAACACATGGGTGTGTGCCATAATTATACTGTTCATTGTGCTTGTGTATAGTTGCTGGAGTGGGTGTAATGTCAGTTTGATTTTCCTCCCATAAAACTCTCCAAAGGTTTACAGGGAGACTATTACCATGTATCATTTTAGAGATCAATGCTCATTACTCAGGATGGGTGGCTGCAATAATCTTGCTCCCTGTATTTATGGAGTGCACATCTTCACTGTTGTGCCCATGACATAAAGACATACAGTACAACTAAATACACTTACAGATTATAAATACTTACAGAGTTATTAGATGGATACACTATATTCCTGTTGAGAAAAGAATAGAAAAGAGCTTTTCCTTTCTAAATATCACAGACCACCACATCTTATGAGCGCAGATGATCTGATCACAGTTATATTGTGTTGAATACTGTACTGTGATATGATATTTATTGTGATCTGAAAACTCAAATCACACATTTTGTTTCATTACTAACTGTATTATCAGCATAACATAAGTGAAAAGTCCTATTTGTGGAAAAACAAAACATGAATTTGTTTGTATTTATGTTCCAGTTTTGCTCGAATGATTTGTCCCAGCATGATTTGAGAACATTCCAAAGCCCATGTTAATACCAGGTGTAAACACGGCCACAGTATGAAAGACCCATGCTTTGGTTGTTGGAGGTTATGACAGAGGTGATAGGTGCACTGAAAGGTAGTCCTACATAAGACCTCTTCTAAATTGTTCTCTCTTTATCTGGTCCTCAGATCATCAGAAGCTGGAGAGAGAAGCCCGGATCTGTCGTCTCCTCAAACACCCCAACATAGGTGAGTTTCTCACTCGAGCCGCAGCCATGACTCTGCAATAAATGGATGCAATACAGATGATGCAAGTTTAAGTTCTGTCTGCGGTATGTCTCTATCCTGTTCCTGCTGTGCATGTGTGTAAACTGAGATGAGATGTAAGAGTCTGCAGACCAGGGCTATTTGCATGGGGATCATGTGAAAGGCAGAAGGATAAAACTTTAGCCTTATATGAAATTAAGCATTTAAAACTGATGTTTAGATCGCTTGCGTGCGTGCGTGTGTGCGTGCGTGCGTGCGTGTGTGTGTGTGTGTGTGTGTGCGGAGGCCAGTGGAATGTGGGTGAGGGAGATGTATCAGGATGGTGGTGGGTGGTGACAAGGCACTGTGGGTAGGTGGGCAATCACAAATTGCAAATAAAGAAAATGCATTTTAAAGTATTTGTAAGTTAGGATGAATTAAGGGTGAACCAGTATATCATATCAGAATCATTTGTATTAGAATCTCCCTTAAACTCGGCATGAGATGCATTAATCACAAAAAAATGAACATTTCATCATTTACTTTCTTGTGTTTCTTCTGTAACATATGCAAGTCAGAAGTCTAAGCTGCTTTTTACTGGCAAAACATTTTATGTTGGAGAATTTATTTTTGTGTGAACTGTTCCTTTAAAAGTCTGGCAAATGTGTGATTTCAAACATGCGTCATTTACAGTAGCTGGACACTTTTCTGTTGGTCTTGATTTTTGTCTGTAATATTTCTGTTCCCTTCTTTCTACTCCCATCAGCTTAGAACAGCCTTAAATAGCCTCTCCCTCCCTTTCTCTCTTTCTCTCTCTCTCTCTCTCTCTCTCTCTCTCTCTCTCTCTCTCTCTCTCTCTCTCTCTCTCTCTCTCTCTCTCTCTCTCTCTCTCAAAGGATAAAGTTGTCATGTTTTCTGCATGGACTGCCAATAAACTCCTAACAAAAAGAGCAATCAAGTGTGTGTATGAGAGAGAGACACTTTGCCTCTGGCAGCAAAGGCTCAAACTGACACACTAGTCTTCCTTTTCTTTTCTGTAGTTCTGCCTTTGGCTTTAAGGACACACATTTACGTGTATACTCACGGCCCTGCACATTATTAACACGTTTACAGTAAGGTGTATTGCCATCAAAGTCTTTTCCAAAGAACCAGCTCCCTCAGGGATATAAACGGCTGACTGCCAGCGGCCCACAGATGTGCATCTCAAGCAAATATACTGACAAGAGTTAAACACGTTTACAAACAAACACACCCCACTTGCATTTACATACACTCTTACCCAGGGCATATGACGAATCAAAGATGCTGGCTATTAAAATGAATAGTTGACCTGTTTTATATTTCGCTGGTTTCCAAAGAACATATAAACCATAAAGTCCTATAAACAGACTTTTTATAGTCCGGTTAGGAGTCTCCACTCCTTAGAAAGTAATAAAAAGTTAAATAAAAAACAGTTTGGTCATTTCACAAAGCACATGGACATATAAAGTACACACAACATGCGAGTTTTTAAAAGCAGCCACCAGCACTACCATTCACACTTGTGGCACACCTTCAGTGTGACCTGTGTGTTTGTGTGTCTCATTACTGCTGGTGATCCAGGGGGGATGTGGAGATAATATAATTCTGCTTTGCCCTATCTGCCCTCCTGCAGCACAGCCACCTCTCTCACATCACTGAGATTAATGCACGCTGTCACGCACACAGACCCACACACAATGAGAACGAGCCGGGGGTCTGACAGCCGCACTGTTTCAAATCTGTAGTTACCAATGACAAATTCATTACCTTCAATCAGGGTAACAAATGTTTCCTGCCTCACTCGCAGTGCCACGTTTCCTACGGTCTTTAATGCAAAGACCTCTGACATAAATGAGCTGTATGATTCTTGAACCCAATTTATTTTTTCCATGCATGTTCCTGTTCTCTTATGTTTGTGATTTGTTAGTGCATGTTATTCAAAGTATTCATCTCAGTCTGTTTATAAAAATTGTTGATTAATTTCAGCAGATTATATTATCTTTCTTTAAATTTCCTAGCAAGAGTGACTCCATTCAACAGTGAGATTATTTCACTCTGAATTCAAAGTTTTTATGCTTTAAGTATTATCATAGTCTAGTCAGTGCTGGTCATCGGCATCATAGAGTCACATCAGTTCATAGTCATGTATCTAACTGAGCCTCTACTCTTGAAATTTGCCTGTTTAAAAAAAACTTCTTCGTTATCATTCATCACATTCGTGCTAGTAATATAGCTAGGCTGTTTACTGGATAATGTCAAGCAATCCTCAGATAGCTATCAGAGCATTGTTTTTAAAGGTCAGATAATAAGGGGAGCTTCATGAGCAGATTATCCTTCTGTTTTAACTCGCTCTCTTTTTTGTCCCTCAACAGTGCGTCTCCATGACAGTATCTCTGAAGAAGGCTTCCATTACCTGGTCTTTGACCTGTGAGTATCTGAATCAGACATACTGATCTTCTGCCATGTTAAACAGGATTGAAGCTGGGCCTGGGCCAGTATACTCAGGCTTCCGCTACTCTTTCAGCACAGTTTTGGCAGTAATTAACTGCAGTGTGTTAATTACAGGAACATGTAATTAGGAAGTATGGCAATTAACGTTTAAAACCAAAGAAATCATACACAGTCTTTTCACAATATAAATTTATTGGAAAAAAATAAGATATGAAGTATTGATTTCAGAAAATAATTTGTGCCTCTGCTTAAACCTAAGAATAATCCTCTGCAATACCTCAGTTTTATAGATTTTTCTATAGTATTTTTACTAAAGACAAGACAAAAATACTAAGCTTAAAAACAATACAGTTTATGTTGATATATTTTGCATTGCATACAAAGTCTAATGAACTTTTTCAGAATCTTAAGTGTTCAGGTAATGTAAGAGATAGTGTAGTTTTGCTGTGTGTGACGACTGACATACATGTAAGTGCATGTGTTATGGGCTCTTGTGTCATTAAGCCTCTGATAGCGGTGACCAACATTCAAGTGTCTGTGGTGATAAAACTACCCGGCATCACCCACACACTTCTCTACAGACCTCATGTACATGTCATTTATAGTAACAATATGGAAAAGCGTTGCTCTCCTGCTACAGTATGAGCTCAAACCTGTAATTCTTCATTGTAGTGTGACTGGTGGAGAGCTGTTTGAAGACATTGTTGCAAGAGAATATTACAGTGAAGCGGATGCAAGGTAAGTTAAAAATATCAGCATGATCTGAGTTTGTGATTTTTTTATTTTTTAATGTGTTGGATATAACTCTAAAAATGTTATGTTTAGATATAGGTGCACTACTTCTATAGTCATAAATACACATGTAGTAAAACATCACTGGCCAATTTGTCTTGTCTTGCATTGTTTTGTGAGAATGTGTTGCTTTTGAAATAAATAAAATAATCTTAATTTAAAACATCTGTCTATACAAAATACATCTAATTGGGGTTTGGTAAACCCCATGTATTATCTACTGAATGTATTTTTATATTCAGCCACAAATGCAATATACATGTTCCTGATTTCATGAACTTCAGCTGTTTTTCTTCTCTACAGTAGCCTGTTGAGTTTATAAAGGGCATCGGTTCAAGCGGTGTTGCTGGGCAACATTGCTGGAATGACCAATAGCGTGAGACACAGGACAGCTAGTTTTTGCTTGGGCCAGTAGCAGTAACAAACACAGACAAGTTTCTTTATACTCAGCAGGGCTGTCATGTGCATCAAAGTTTAATATGTGAAGGTTTGTCTGATAGATTAAATGCAGGACAGAGCTGCCATTGAGGTGGGGAGTTCACATCAGCACAATGACTCATTTTATTACATATGACAGCATAAGATTAGAGTCTGCATTGAGTACCTACAGTTGCTTTATGACTGTTAATGTCAGACACTTCACAACAGTAGGAGGAAGAACCAGTTTTAGACATGTATATGATCCATCTATTACATCTATTACCATTATGGCACCGGTGTATTGTTGTAGTACATTTTCCCAGTGTGTAATGTTGCTAATTGGTCTCGGGAAGCGAGACAGTCATTAACTGCTAGAGTTACGCAACTAATTATACATTATATTTTTGTTTTGAATAATGCCAATTATTGAAGAACTCTCAAAGATGGTATTCTGTCTGAAATGCAGTGTTATTTTTAGCCTGTCATCTGTAGTGGATAGGCATCCACTTAAATTAAACCTGACCGTCTGCACTTCAGTCCATTTCCACTTCATATTCAGCTCTAAGCCGGAACAACAAAATTAGCGTCACTTTTCTATTACTTTTGGAAGGCACTCTACATACTTACAGTGCAAATGGAACCACTGTATGTTGGAGCGATAGAGTTTATGTAGAGAGAGAGAGAGTTTTTACTGGAAAGTAGTTCTGTAATGGGATGGAATGCAAGCCAGTATTTGCCAAATTTGGACACAAGAGATGCCTTACCATCCTTCCTCGAGCTTCAGGGAATGATGTGGTTCTTTATACCCTGGACTGGACCACCTTCACTGTTCATTAAGCAAACTTTTCTCTCCTTGTCTGTTTACTTGAAGAAAGTCATTGAGAAATTTTGTATTCCTTAAGTGTGCTGCCAAACAAAAAAGAAGTCATTGAGAAGACGTCTTCCCCTCTGACCTGCCCTCTTTTTTCAGGTCATGACCTTTTCAGTGTGTTTCAGAGCTGTTTAATGAGCAGCTTTGCTCTCTGCATTTATAAATATTGCCGTCTGCTCCAGCGGGGCTTGTTATTACTGTGCATTTACAGTCTATGGAAAGACTTCTGCAGTTTAAGTCTGTCAGATTAACAGATGCCCATCTGTGGAGTACATTACTGGGGTTTGGCCTGCTTGAGTGGTTTGGAGTTAGAAATGTTGCATATACATTTAGCAGCAGGAAATTTATTTTGCCATTTGAATGACTTGTTAAATATATCTTTATTTCCTATCGTGGAAACCGTCTAAAACAAACCAGAGTTTTTCCTATAGTACAGAGCTCAGTGAGTACACGCAGAACAGATTCTACAGATTTTTTTGTGCCTGACCTCTGCCATATTCAGTCAAGAGTTACATTTGCATATTTACATGCCCTGTACTAATGCAGCCATTTTCTACCCCCCTTATTTCTCTCTCTCTCTCTCTCTCTCTCTCTCTCTCTCTCTCTCTCTCTCTCTCTCTCTCTCCCTCTCTCTCTCTCTCTCTCTCTCCTCTCCCTCTCTCTATCAGTCATTGCATCAATCAGATCCTGGAAAGTGTCAGCCACATCCACCAGCATGACATTGTGCACAGGGACCTCAAGGTGAGTCATCCCGTCACCATGGCAACGTGCCAGTGTGTGAGCTTGCGTCATCTGAATCCTCCTTCACTTGGCGTCATCTGCACATGCACACGTGCTCACAACATTAAACACTGTGTGGCTGGTGACTGTACATCTTTCTCTTGACGTCAGTGAGGAGTCAGATAGATATGACCAATCATGAGGGGTCATTTGATAAGCACAAAACTGAAACAGGACAAAGGGATGATGGAAAGATTTGGTCTTAATACTATTGATCTGAACCTCGTATTGAATTAAAATTGAACATACTTGTATAGAGAGACAACAAGGACCACACATTTACCTTATATAGCATAATGTAAGTAGGTGGTGAAATTGTTTGCGTGTGGAAGACAGACCCTAAAGTAGCATTGTTAATCAGATGGTTAATTTAATCAGGTCATCAGCTGGTTTAGTGTTTTTACTGAACTTTATCTGAACTCTCAAAATGTTATTTCCTGACATTTTGTTTATCATGTGATTTTAAGCTCCACCCCTTCAAAAATTGACCAAACTTTTTTTTATCTTTGCCATACTACCTCATATCTTGAAAAGTAGGCAGGAAGATGTGCTGGTGGCATGATGGTTGCTATGGTAACACTTGTGATGTCACAGTGTCTGCAGAGCCATGGGATGGCTGTGTGTGCGTGTGGTTTGGTCTTATTTTGCCACCTTTAATTCATCAGCACGAGAAAGAGAAGATGAACACGGACGTAGAAGAAACAGAAATCTTGAAAAAGTAAATTGAGATTGACAGAGAGGGAGTCCAGTAGGAGCCAGACGACCTACAAAAAGAGAGGGATGCAGAGATACAGAGCCCTTTCCTCCATCCCAACTTTTATTCCTCTCAACCAAGTCTGCGATTTAAAAAATATGTAATTTTGTTTGTTTGAATCTATCTTATAACTTCTACTATGGTGAAGGCTCGTCATATAAATACTAGTAGGTTTATGTAATTGGTCAGTCCAGGAAGGCTGCCTAGCAACATAATGGCCTAATTAATATTAATGAGATACGTCATGGTCGTGTTGTGATGTCAGAGAATGCCGTTCTTCAGCATCATGAAAAGTGTTGCAGGGTGACTAAGCTCTGTCGGGGTCATGGCTCTGTCTGCAGTATTTAACAGCAGCAGGGTGTGTGGGACAGTGGGGCGAGGAAGCAGCATGAAATTACAAGCCCTTCTCTCTGCCTCTTCATAAATTATGCAGCTTAAAGCAATGTCTGTCTGCTTTTCACACACATGCACACAGTAGGATCCACATGCAATCTCTCCCTGCTTCTCACACACTCATGCATACTATTTCTGTGCCTTTCTTACTTTACACACACCATAGATCTTCTCTGGATCTCTTTAATGTTCCTGCGGAGTGATGATGAAAGTCTCTCCTTATAGAATGTGCTAGTTGTGTTTATGGACTTTTAATGCAGATCGCAGCTAATTTAGACGTAAACTTAATCTGCACTTTTCATTATGTCCAGTGGATAGAATAAATGAGCAGTTATATATCTGTATGGAGAGTTACATGGCTATGGATAGAAATGTAGCTTTTCTTTGTGTAGGTGCTGTTTTTTACATCCACACAGAACCACACATATCACCCAAGCAACTGCATTGATATGAGCACTCATTTAAAAATCACTAAAATAAATTACAAATAAGACTTGATTTGTTATGTACCTTTTTCTTCTCTTCCTTTAATTGGTTTCTGTTTAATTGTTCTTCATACAGCCAGAGAACCTGTTATTGGCTAGTAAGATGAAGGGGGCGGCCGTGAAGCTTGCTGACTTTGGTCTGGCTATCGAGGTGCAGGGAGACCAGCAGGCATGGTTTGGTAAGACTCCTCTGCTTTTAAACCATGACACAACACTTTGATCCAAGATTAAAGACAAAACCAAACAGACCAAATACGTGAAATTGATTTCGCAGCGTTCCGGCCATTGAAATAAATCCTGTATAGATGGCTCTGTTGTTTGTAAATGAAAGTAAATGTCTAATTGTTTTGAAGCAGTTTTAAGTTTATATTTTAAGTTTATAAGGAAATATTTAGTAGTTTTCTCTCAAATGTTTGCTGTCTGTTTTGAGTTGAGAGTTAAAGGTCAAATTGGACCCATTCATCATAAAAATACTTCTTGTTTTTAAGACAGTATTTTTACTGAAATACTTGATTTATACTTGATTTATTACTTGATTTATATATGGACTTGAATATTATAACCTTAATTTATGTTATCACCATTATGGTTTGGATAGGTTTTGCAGGCACTCCTGGATATCTCTCTCCTGAAGTCTTGAGAAAGGACCCCTATGGCAAGCCAGTGGATATCTGGGCCTGTGGTAGGACTTAGATTCCTTCCATTAATGACTCTCTTTGTGTTTGTCTGGTATTTGTCTGGTATTACATCTACATTTGTACATAGTTACATTTGTGTACTATGCAGTCCAGGAACACTGGACTAGTATTTGTGAAGTCACCAGTTTATGTATCCTGGGCAGGTGTGATCTTGTATATCCTCCTGGTGGGTTACCCTCCCTTCTGGGATGAGGACCAGCATAAGCTCTATCAGCAGATCAAGGCTGGAGCATATGACGTGAGTTATCAGATACTCTTATTTGGGTTTATATACATTTTTATACAAATGCTTTTATACAAACTGACTTTGAATAGGACCCAACTCTTTACATGGAAACACACAAGATGCTGTTTGGAACATTCTCAAATCATGCTGTTATACATGAATCATCAGGTTTTGCGCAAATACTTATGGATTTCATGCCAGCTCGAATGCATGCTACTGTAACAATAAAGAGAAAGAGGCACATACGTTGACTCAGATTTATATGCTAATAATATTTTATAATGAAGTATTTCTGTTCAGTTAGAAATTCAAAATAGGTGTATTTTTAATAATCGTCTAACTTAAACATGCCTGCAACACACAAGTAAATCTTAGTAAACAAGTAAATCTCAGTTCAATCAGAAACAGAAAGTAAAAGTCCTTTCATTAGGCCTGTCCTCTTCTGTCCATCAATATCTTGACAAAGATGCTCTCATGGCAGACCACATATTTAGAGTTTTTAGTGCCACCCTTTCGACCTCGAGTGACAGACCTAGATTGAAGGCCTTTGTTAATATTTAATTGCCTGAGATAGAGAGCTGAGTTACTCAATAATGAATGATGTCAGCCCCCTGCTCATAAAGCACAGCAGAGGAACATACACCTGTGCGGTTTTCATCATCTACTTCTTAAACCCCAGAGGAAAAAGCACAGTTCAATGCATGATATTTTCCATTAGCACCATCCTATATAACTTTATAAGCTTTGGATAAAGGCAAATGCATAAATGTAATGTAGGATAAGTTACCATGATACTGTAACTGTAGCTCTTTATATTTTTTCCTGCCTGCATCCATCTGTAGCTCAAGGCTGCTGTTTGTAAACAGTCTAGCATACCATGATCAAGAGTATTGATTCACTCTAATTTGATTTCATTTGTGCTTTCAAACTTCCATTTAGACAAAGTCAACAAGGCTGTTCTTAAGTGTTTGAGAGTATAGCGTGTTTGGAGTGTTTGTTGCATCGTGGCATTGCCCATTTGACGGAGTGATGCGGTTTAGGAAAGATGTGATTACAAAGGCCACTTTTGCTATCAGAACCTTCAACCACCCATGTGGAAAATTTCACTCTTCCATCCTGTGCTTTCGCTGCTCTTCACTGATCCTATTATCATCCATTAGACAGGCCAAGAAAGACATTGATCTAGCTGTTTGTTCATGTCGGTATACTTTTTTATGACCCAGAATTTCCTCTTTTTATCCCTTATGTAGTTTCCATCACCAGAGTGGGACACTGTTACTCCAGAAGCCAAAAACCTCATCAACCAGATGTTGACCATCAACCCAGCGAAGAGGATCACTGCTGACCAAGCGCTCAAGCATCCATGGGTCTGCGTAAGTCCCCTTGCCTGAATCCCCAAGCACTTTTGTGTTTTTTTAAACACCATTAAATACCATCCTACTGTTAGTTGTCCCTAAGGAACATTGAATCTGTCAGAACATATCCGACTGGAAAATTGTTCAATTTCTCCCTTTGCCATTTCTCTCCCACTTAGCAACGCTCTACTGTTGCCTCCATGATGCATCGCCAAGAGACCGTTGAGTGTCTGCGCAAGTTCAATGCCCGCAGGAAACTGAAGGTCTGATTAATTCACTGTTACTACATTCATGTTTGATGGCTTGAAATCTTTGTAGCGCTATTTATGTTTATTCTAAGTGTAGATGGACTAAAGAAATGTGATTGTATTTTCTGCAGGGAGCCATTCTCACCACCATGCTGGTCTCCAGGAACTTCTCAGGTAAATGACCTATAAGATTCAGATTTTGCACCTATCAGATACCAGATTTATTTTGTAATCTGACCGCACCTTCCTTACTGCATAAAGTCATTTAGACCTTGGTTTAGGTTTGTTAGCACACACATGTGTGTGGGCACACTGGGGTAAGTTTTTGTTGTGATCCCAAAGAGGCTGAGCCTCTCCAAAACCAAATGCTCTTTTGTCCAATAGTGGGTCGGCAGCACACCAGCCCAGCCACCCCCACCACCAGCACAGCTGCATTGGCACAGGAAGGTATGTGAGATGGGCACTAGAGGGCTGTTGCCCACTTTTGGCCAGTGTTTCACCAGCATGTGACCCAGGGGAGCCTGCTATACCCCCTGCCAACCCACGGGCACTAAAACTCTTCTGAGAGGCCATTGGCTATGCAGAGAATACAAACAGGCTTTTACACAAACACAGTGTGTCTAGGGTTGGGGTTCGTTGATTGAATTTAGATCACTGCATAATCCAGTAAAGATCTCGAGTGAATAGGTGTTTTGTCTTTATTAAACGAAAAGCTTGAATTCAAGACGGTAAATCTGCTTTGTGCATAAAATGAGCCTGAATGAAATCCAATCGCTCCCAACCCTAAAACACATTATTGTCTCTTTCTACTGTACTTCACGGCTTTTGACTAAAGTCTAAGATGAATGATCCTACCTTTGGCCCACACTAAACATCTTAATACAAGTTCTGCAATTGTCAGAAGATGTTTTGTGTCATTTTCAACAGTTTGGAATGGTAAGAAGCATATCTTAAAGATGCATTATGTGCTTCAGATGATGTCTCTCTGGAAACATAATGCATCATGGGTTTGCGCACTCGGTGATGGTACAGGAATGCTGCAGTGGAGGTATTTTCACCCGGGTCACCTTAAGCAACAGCATCATTTCATTAGAAATCCAGTCAATGATCTTGATGGTTCCTTAAGGTGGCTCGTTCTCCTTGTATACCTCATGGTCCGAAGTCAGGTCATCTTTTGGTCATCCAAACACAACTGCACTGGAATTGTAGGTAGATGCTGACCTCCAATGATCATGGCTGACATGCATTTGCCTGTAGTCTATAGTATTAAGGTTTGCAAGAGTCTGTATGTCATATGTACGTATTAGCATGCTATCAAAGGAAGACTTTTCATGAAGAACCAGCACTGAAATGCCACCAAGTCTTCACGCAGCAGGGGTCACTTTCAGCATGTGTTGTGCATGCAGGACAGAAAACAACAGGATCCACATGTCTGTTTGTGTATTGCTTATTGGTTTGTTTTTTCTCTTTCTTTTTTGTCTTAATGAGTGTGGCATGTCTGTGATGCTTTGCTACCTGCTTCTACTCTACTGTGATGGAGTTGATATGGTTCATTTTGTAGTAGCAAGCTTCACTTGTGAGTAATAATTTGAGGCAGTTGTTGACCATCTCAGTGATAGGCTCGTGAGACTATTAGCTTTATACAGCTTTCCTGTAGCTCAGTTGGTAGGAGCATGGCACTAGTAAACTCCAAGGTTATTGGTTTCAATCCCAGGGATTGCACATAAAATGTATAGTATAATGCACTGTAAGTTGCTTTGGATAAAGGCGTCTGCCCAATGCATAAATGTAAATGTGTTAGTATTAGATAAAATTGGTTATAAATATTGTCGTTTAAGGATTAAGGGGCCGTGTGTAAACTTCACACATTACGCATAAATGAACAAGCATTTTGGTTGGTAGCGATGTTCAAACGTGACTATAGGTTGCAATAAGACAATAACAACACAAATGGTGTTTTTTATTTAGCATGGACCCAGCATGACAAAATATTCTTCTGTTTTGCTTGTTTATTTTGTTTGCCACATTTTTTTCTTTTTAATAATCTGTTGATTGATTTATCTTTCTCCCCCTTTTGCATTCTTTCCTCTATCTGCTTTGGAAGGTAAGGGAATTTGAAGATCATAAATACTTGGAAATCTGCTCATTGTCCCGAGTTTTATTTGTCTTATGCTTTTTATGTCTTGACAGTGTGAATCTTTTGGTTCAGTGTGTGCCAACCATGTTTCTGTTTGTGTGGACATAGGAAGGTTGTTCAGACTAAAAGTGTCTATCATGTATTGTTCTTTGTGGAGAGAATGATCCTAGCAGCCACTTTAGTATATACGCGCCAGGGCTTTGATGTCGGAATACCGACATTTTCATTGTCCTCTCAATGATTTGTCCTGCAATTTAGTGTTGAGGACCAGCAGTTGATGATCTGTCATTTCTCTAAAGCACAATGTCAGAAGCAGTTGATTAGACATTTGCATTGTACTAAATGTTTTGTTCTCATCTTTCAGCATGCAAAAGTTTACTGGCCAAAAAATCTGATGGTGTGAAGGTAAGCCTGCAAACATATTTTACATATCTCTGATTACTTTAGTTTTTAAATCTGCATCATAAAATATACTCCGTTTCCTCCCCAGTTTTATGTTTAAGAGATGTTTTACTGTCAAATTTGTTTTTCTACTTTAAGGTCACAAATTTTGATAGGACTAACAGTCAAGCAACCAACTAGTAAATATTTCACATAAACCAAAGACACTGAATAAGTTATTAGTTACCTGAGTCTTAAGAGGTTGATCATCTTAATACTTTAGTATGGTCTTACATAAATAGGCCTACTATGTATCACATCTGATAGATCACTGCGTTAGCGGCACAAACGTCATGGGTTCAATCCCAATGAAAACTCGTACTAAAAAATTATAGCACTGTAAGTTGTTTTGGATAAAAGCATCTGTCAAATATATTTTCTGTAAATAATAATATCATAGGAGGCTTTTGTTGCCCAATCACAAAATGTTTACCATATTTAGACAGACATTTGGCCATCTGTTAGTCCGTTTTCTTCTTTGTGAATCATGACTACAATCTGTTGAAGCAGAGAGCCCTGTACATGTCTCTGTGCATGCAGTGAAACAACAGAACCGAGCAGCACAGGAATCCTTTTTCACAATCATTCCTCAGCCTTATCAATGAATTTTTAAGAGTTTAACACTTTACCTTTTTGCCACTAAATCGCCTCTGTCACATCACATACTTCTGCGACTTCTTGTGGTTGTTTGGTTTTCTCTCACCCTTTTTCTTCTCTGTGGGATCTAACTAGCAGTTTTATTTTTTTCTGTGTTCACTGGCTTGTTTTCTATGCTTTCCTCTGTTCCCCTCCTCTGTTTCACCTCGTTCAGAAAAGGAAGTCAAGCTCCAGTGTTTATTTGATGGTGAGACCTGTTCCACGTCTGACTCTCCCTCAAAACTCTCTCTTACTATTTTTCTCTTGCTTGAGGTGCTCAAGAGTTTGTTTGGGTCTTTTTTGTGTCGTTGTAGGGTTTTGTGAATCATGAGATCATCAAACCTATCCTTACCCATTCAACTCTGTTTTACCAAACCACATGGTACATGAACATGGACAACTCATTGCCAGTTCATTTTTCATTATCACTGCATCTCGGTGCTCTCATTGTTAGAAGATCTGAGTTTTTGTCAAGGAGGTTGTTTCCACTTCCTCTCCTCAGATTTTGACCTTAACCTAAGGTTGGCCTGTCTTGTGCGAGTTCTCTATACACACTGTGAGCGTTTCTTTAGCCCTTTCCCTTCAGCTTTCACACACAACAACCAGCTATAAACCTGGACTTCTTTAATCCTTGATCTGTTGGAGTTGACAAAATGCTCTTTCTTGCTAGTGTTTAAATGCTATTGTGACAGACTTTCTAAAGCAACAGACAAGCAAGCCGTTCTCTCACTGGAACTCCCCATTTTTTCCCACAGTCCCTAGTGCGTCAGGCAATTTCTGTTGCCATGGTAATAGCTGCAGTGGCTGTGACATCAGGCTTAGTCTAACAACAAATGAAGAGCCCCTAGTCACAATGGTGACAGAGCGGTTTTATCATACATTTTTCAACATGTATCTGTCTTACTTTTCCTGAAGAATACATATTATTGTGTCATTGCAATTGCATCAACAGCTGGTGACAAAACTGTGTTAGTTAGAGATTACTTTTTCAGTCTTGTTACATAGAATTTGTCTATGGTATATCAGGTTCACAATATTTAACAGACATCACAATATCCACATAAAAACTCATCTTGTTTTGAGTTTTGAGTTTCTTCACCAGGTCAACACAACCCTCAGTTTTTGCCTTTTAGAACCTTGACTGTCATACTTTTTACCCTCAAGTGGACCATGTCTTTTTCTAGTGGTATTAAGAGTGTTAGATCTTTTGTGTTTCTTGTCTTCAGATACAAGACAAGGTCACTTTACCACATAAATCTTATCTGTGGTCTTTAGATATTTACCATCTATGGCATCTTAGGACATCATTACAAGTTATAAAGCTTTTAATTGTAAAACAAATCTGTAAATGTTTGTAAGCATTTTGAAAATTGAAAATAACTTTTTACCTAAGGCTATAGATAACTTTGGCTGCTGTTCTGCTTCTGTGCGTTTGTTTAAATCCTTATTTAAGAATTCAAGAACATCTGAAGAATCATCACTCTTTTTTTTTCCCTTTTTTCTTTTACTCTTCATTCATTTTTGATCATGAGCTATACCCTGTTTTGATGTATAGAGTCTGTGCATTACCTCTGCTCACTAAAGCTCTTCACTGCATGCACTAGTGGACTGTCAGGGTCATGTGGCTTTAACCATCAACTTTGACAGTAACATAGTTATTACTGTGCCTGCAAAATATTATATTCAATATTCCTTTAAACCCTAAAACAGTATTTGTTTTTGATGTCTTCAAAAAATATATATATGCTATGTATTCACAAGCTGATTGCAAATATTTATTTCCATTTAAAATGTTAAAACAATTCACAATGGTTCCCTATTAGTTTTGCTTAAAAAAAACAGATTTTACTTTATACATAAAGTGGACCAACACTGTATCAAAATTGCTAGATGGTTAACTCTAATACAATAGTATACAACATAAATAACATAATTTAAAGGAGCTAACTGGTTAAATTTACACAGCCTATTGTGTTTTATCCTTTTTGTCAGTCAGTATGCCAGGTGTGTAAGCATTGGCTAATGTCCACAACCATCAGTGGTTTGAATCTGTAATTAAAAGAAACGCAAACATGTAGTTGAATGTCTTTTGTTAGTTTAGTTATGGCGAAAAACTGCTGATTCTGTAAAAGTGTATCATTACAGGTGCACTAGTGCACATTACACAGACATCTTTATTTAACTGTTAGATAATTTGCCCATAAAGATTCCCTTTTATTCTCTTTTGTAGTCTCCCGACATGTCAGATGTGAGCTGCCTATCGGTTCTTGAACTGCACTGAACAAAAGTCATTTTGTGTTGTCATTTGTTTTTTCGTTTTGCCCTAGCCACAGACAAACAACAGCAAAAACAGTGTAGTAAGCAGCAGCACCAAAGACAGCAGCATATCATCCACTGCACCAATGGTACCTCATCTTAACTTTTATTTCCTTTGCCATATCTTTTCTCATAGTCTTCTCTTCTGAAGTCTTGGTTTAGAAAAGGCTTTGTCAGTTTCAAGTCTCACACCTGTTGTTTTGACTTCCACAACCCATCACTCAATCCACATACATGAAGATGTGTGAAGTTACTCATAGTTTTGATGAGTGGAACTAAAACATCTGGTCTGTGCCTGTGGACTTCTCTCTTGCTTCCTATTTTACCCAAACAAACTAGGAAATTTTGAAAACTTGACAGACTGATCGCCTAAAATGTTTCGTTATTATCTGGCCATATTAAGATTAACTTGGTGTCTGTTGCGTCTTTCGTCTCTGAGATAATGTCACAGTCATTGTCGTAGGCCGGTTAAATGTACATTAACCGTGTTTATGTGCACATCTGAGATTGATGTGCTTCTGTACTTCTCTCAATCTCACAGTTGAGTCTCTAAGGGTAAAACAGGATCCATTTACATCAGAAAGCAGAACCGTTTCACTCGAAGATGCAGTCCCTACTTAAGCATTATGGGTAATTGCTAATTTGCCTGATGAATGTCAGTAGTACTGCTCAGGACAAGAGATGGTCTAAGAAGGATGAGGATTCTAATAATTAATGCTATTCTGACTTTAATAGCTGTATGTCATAATGCTTTTGAGCTGTTTTTCTAATGTAGCATTAAAAACTGAATGCCCAGACGGTGTCCTGTACTGATGTCATTGGCCAGTACACCACATTGAGCTCATGGCCCAGACCTTTACGTTGCTCGGCTGACAGGTGATGAGGGAGGTTTGTGGGTAACACATTGAAGGGAATGAAACCGTAATTGGCTCTCAGCATGTAGGGACTGCATCTTCAAGTCTGTGTTGACAGTGTGCTTATTAGAGGGTGTTGTGGTGGAAATAAAGTGCAGGAATGTGTTTGTTTGTGTGTTGGTAAGGTGGGATCAATGCTTTGTGTTTTCAGGAGAAATAACGTTGTTGTTTGTGCAGTGCTAATCATGTGTGTAATGTCTGTGTGCTGTTGGTGACTGGAGTTGGTCTTGGAGAGAGACTAAAAGCTACATTAATACTTTCTGTTTTGCTGTTTTTTCTGTAGTTAACTGAGTCTTTCTGTGTAATGTCTTCAAGGCTCTTGCTTAATGTTTTAATAAAAGCAATCAGATAAATTATATTAGCATGCCTCTGTTTTAATCAAAACAAACTTATTTTACCACTTACGCTAATAAAGTTTTTCTTTTAATATTCACAATCATTAAAACGATTTTTCTTTCAACCAGAAACAGCTTAGGGGGGGTTTATAGGATTCTTGCAACCTTGTAAATGACTAAAATGACTCATATGCAGTATTCTCCATTATAAGTGATCCTTAAACATAGACTTTATTTCTATTCTGGCTCCTGAAGTCAACTTGCATGACAGTAGTATAGTGTCATCATTCCCGCGGTGCAGTTTTAGGGTCCCCATAACTCTTTTCTGTAAGCTTGTATTGTAAACTCTCTCCTACCTCCTCCAGGAACCACAAACCACTGTCGTGCACAATCCAGTCAATGGTGTCAAGGTAAGCCGCCTGAACACTAAACACTGATCATTTTGGACAACCTCACTAACACTGCAACCCCAAACCTTCACAGTAACTTTGCAAATAACTCTCACATCAATGGGGCTTGCCGTTTCGCTGGACTGGTTTGTGCAGGGCTTGGTGTGTGTCTTTTTTTGATGAGGGGTCTTTGTGTGTGATGGTGTGTTGGGTATATCCATGCTTGCGAGTGGTTCTATTTGTGTGTGTTTTTTTGATTGTTCCACTCTGGTGCTTTCAGTTTTTCTTTCCTCTATCTTCCCAACTTCATACCACCAACCCTCCATCTTGCATTTCTCTCTTTCATCGCAGGGTTCTACAGAGAGCTGCAATACCACAGAAGAGGAGGACATGAAAGGTAGGAAAGGTAGACTATCAACTCAATGTACTCTGCATGTCTTTCTCTTCTACATATATAACAGGACAGAATGTGTCCTGAATGTGTTTTTTGGTGCATAGAAAATAAAAATATTACTTCAACATGGCTGTTAAAAGTAACTTTCAGTAAGTTTATCAAAGGCCCTGTTTACTCCTGATATTAACATCTATATTGGGTGATTTGATCTCAAGGGTCCTGTTTACACCTGTTATTAACATCCGTCTCAGGTGATCCAGTCACAAGAGCCCTGTTTACAGCTGCTGGTGACATGACAAACTGATGCAACTTTCACTTACAAGAAGTCAGAGAAGCTTAATTGTCATTTCAGACATAGTAGAAATGAAACAACGTTCCTCCAGGGCCATAAGACAACACAAGACATAAACTTAACTCCAAATAATTTTAAATAGACTAAAATAGATTTTGAAACTAAGAAACTTTATAGTTTCAATTTATAGTTTACTCTATTGACGGCTGTATGTGTGATACGTGTTTAAGTTCTACATTTTATTTATGTTGTTTTTTCTGTAAAGGATTTTCTCAATATCTTTGGTTGGGAGTATATGGAATAAGATACTAAAATAGGGTCAGGTTAACTGATTGCTGTCATTAATCAGCAAAAGCCTCTGCTGTGAAAGACAGTCATGTTGTGAATGTGAGTTTACATGACACTGATATATTACAAAGTTTTGTCCTGTATAATGAATGTCCACAATATCCAAGGAAATGTGTTGGTTTTACAGCACTGACCTTTAAATAAACAAACCTCCCTGCTGAGAATG